>OV884012.1:73414280-74823030 GCA_930367205.1 Acanthosoma haemorrhoidale
TTTTACAAAAACATTCAGCTCCTCTATTTATTAAACCAATAATCCTCCCCCCCCCCTTTAGTTCCAATGTGTTCTCTACTTATTCAAGATGACCTGAATCGAGTAGGTGCTTGGGCCTCACTATATAAACACAGATCAATGTAGATAAATCTAAAGCAATAACCCAGGCCTGGAAAGATCCGAAATTCCTTAATGATACATTTCAACTCTTAAGGTTCTGCAATTGATCTCATCACTTCCTACCCGACAATAAAGATATTTTTCATTTTATTCTAATTTAACATTGTATAGTTGCAAGAACTCAAATCAATTATGAAACTAACTTGTTTTGTTTACAAATGGTTTTATTAAAATATCTACTCACAAGCTGAAACCTAATATGATATTAATTGAAGATAAAAATGAAATTATTGAATGTTCATACCGAGGAAAAAAGAAAACAAAAGTAAAATACAGGAATCTCTGGCAACTATTGACTGTGACAATGATGAGTGGGCTGATTAAGGCAAACATGAAAATATTTGTAATTTACTTGGAAGAAGTACGAAGATACATAATGAGGTTTACAGAGATTAGAGGTCTACAGGGGACCTAGTTCTAATTAGAGGGAACAAGGGGGAGAAAACACCTTATAATAAGTGAGTGCAGGATTACAGTGACTCCACTGTATTAGATAACAAATTATTTACACTGATATTACTAACAGACATTCGGAGCAAAAATGTAAAAAATAAATAGTTATTGTGGTATTGGTTCCAATATTATTTATAATGATTAAGAATTAACAAACAAAAAAAAAATTATTGGCAAGATCAAGACTTGGACCTGAAATCTTGCCATATCTACTCAGGGGCTCTCTTTACCATCTCAGCTATCCTGCCTCAATAATGATTTTCTTTGGCCAAACCATCACCGAGACTGTACACAATGTGCCTGATAGACACACGTAGCGGCAGTCAGAAAGGGACTTACAACATTGGCCAACTCTTGTAGCGACTGTACACAATTTGAGTGATGATCCTGCAAATTATTTTTTCTTTGGCTTTTAACTATTAATAATAAAAATATGAACGGTTATAACCTCAAAATTACTATACCGGGGGTGGTACACCATGCACTCTGAACCTGTAAAGGCAAGTATATTCTGGATGCCCATGGTTACTTTCAATTTTCAATTCTACCAGGTCGATTGCTCTGTCATATTCCTAAAAAAGAATTATATGATAAACATATTCTGTCCGTTATCTATTTTAAAATAAATTTAAAACAATATTTTCCCCTCTTTTAAAAAATCTGTCTTATCATCACTTTCATCAGGAAGTGACCTATAGCAAAAGAAATAAAACTAAAAAACTTAAAAAAAAAGTATGTGAGAGTTTGAGAAGAAGTAAGTGCTAATATAACATGAAGTATGAAATAAATTTAGCAGACAAAGTTATTAAGTATTAGTCACTTACTAAAGAATCAAACTGCTGAAGACTTTCTCCATTATCTAAGAATGTAAATCTTCCTAATAATACAGGGTTTTCATCTTCTTCACTATCGATCGCCTGAAATTTTTTTTTAGTATAAGTGGGTGATATAATTTATTGTACTATTTAGAGGTCATTCCATGTCAAATCAACCAATGGCCTGAAAGCTCAGAAATCAATGATTTTTTGTATATAATGTTGTGATAATTTGATGGTGTTTTTGATATAAACTCAAAATTAGCGGGCATAAATGAACAATATACGACCTGTGGATCACGATTCATGAATGTTTAAACACTATTCATTGCGTTGTATCTACCATTAATATTTATAATATAAATAATATCAATAATTAAAAATAAATATTTAATTTATTAAACTCAAAACAAGAAAAGTAATAATATCCGAAACAACTGGCATTGGACTAGTTAAAAGATCAAGAAGGCGGCGGAAAGGTTCGAGGAGAGAGAGAGAGAGAGCAGCCCGGCTAGGGGGCACTTGCATCTGACCCGGCCACCAGAAGAGATGAGACCAAGGAAGAAGCCGGCTCCCTTTTCACTTTCACCTGGCACAACAACAAAGGAAGCCCCAGGTATACACCCACGCTCGGCACACAAAGAAGACGACGCATCAAAGAAGATCAACAAAGAAAAACTGGCCAGTCGCGCGTTAGTTATAAGGTAAAATTTTAACTTTAGTTTTTAATAATGTTATTTATTATGTACGTAGTTTAAATGTATATTCAATCTTTAAATCAATTTGTAAATAAACAATTTTTCCTTTTGCCAGAATTATCCTATTTTTATTAACAGAACCTTAAGATAAAGTTAAAGTTTAATATAAATTGTATAAAAACATAATAATATGTAGTAGTAGTATCAGTTAGGATAAAAAATGCAAAACTCCAGATTTTTTCCATTTTTAGTTTTTGAGTTATATTTTTAACAAACCGAAAATTTACTTTTAGAAAAGTTTTGAAACATTCAAAAGCTTATAGCCCTATTCAAAACTATTGGCCCTAGAAAACTCAAAATAGAGCCATTTTTTGCAGAATTTCAAGGGTTTTAAATTGATATGGTATTTGACTTTACCAAACCAATCTTAAAATGTTTTGAAATTTCCAAAAAGTTCTTTTTTTTTTAAATACAAAAACAAAATTTTGTAGTTTTTTGAAAATCATGTTACATGCTCATGTTATTAGAATGAATAGGTCAAATTTCATAAGGGCATTCCTACATAGCATTGCACTAGAGCTACATTGCATCATTATTTTACAGTATATACATAGAACTTGAGTTGAAAAACATCTCTCTCTCATAAGTAAATCCATTTACAAATCAAAATGTGGCAGTAATAATCAAATGCGCACTAACTTGAGATACCATAACGAAATTTGGTATGTGCATTCTTATATTATGCACATTAAACGTATATTTCTTTCAACAAAATTAAAATTTTGATTTTGAATTTTAAAAAATAACTTTTTTTACAAATTAAAAAATTAATCTAGTATTTATATCTATCAAGATTATAACTCAATATATTATATTTATTTATGTTTATTCTTAATTTCTTAATTTGTCTTAACCATTTATATTATATTAACTGGGTTCAGTATTATAAGCTTACGTACAATTTTTTACTAATACAGTTAAGGAGATTAAGATATTATTTGAATAATATAACTTAAAAATAAATGAGTAGATTTTTCATCATTTAAATAGCTATTGGACAATCAAATCCTATTACAGTTGTGCACATAAATTAAAACAAATTACTAGCTTACCCAGACAGAGAACTGCTTGGGTGCTGACGATATATGCCCATGGAGTGCTAGTTCTCTCGGAGAGTGTTCCATAGTGAAACTTGTAATTTTCACTTTGGTGGCTAAATGAAGAGTAACTTGGGCAAAAGATCCTTCAAATGCCCAGCACTCTCCTGGCATTACTCCTGGCTAAAAGAAAAAAAACAATGATTAACATTAATTATTATTAATAAACAATAACGAATTAATAACAAATTAATAACGAATTAATAAACAATTCGTAAGACATAATGAACTAGTGAAATTTTTATGTTTTCGTCTGAAATAAGTGGCCCTTTTGGCCTCATAAAATGCATGCAGTACTGGAATTAAGAATCAGTCCTGCTAAACTCAAAATGCTTTGCTATTTGGCAAATTACTGAAGGTAGCAACTAATGGTGTACTAAGAGAGGCATTTGCCCAAGGTCATCTCAAACTTTATGACCTACCGTTTCCAGTGGTAAAATTTTCATTCATGAAAGGTTCACAGTTGCAGATATAGCAATTTCAATTTAGAAGTTAATAGTCTATCTTTTTGGGGATTGGGGAGCTGAGGATTGAACCTGGGGCTATGAAGTTAGAAGTCAGCATGCTAACTACTTGGGAATTAAGGACATACAGAGATCCTAATTGTTTGTTATAAAATAATTTTATTCTTATCATCCAAAAAAAAGAATGTAATTGAAAAAAAAATTGTATTCATCTCATAGAATTATTATATCACAATATTTTACCTTAATAATTGTGTCTGGCCCATTAAATACATCCCAAGGCAACGGGAGGCCAAATAGGTATAACTTAGCAGTAGTTTTAGAATACATTTGTGTACACCTCACTCGTACAATATAGCCCCCTGAAGACTGAAGGGCATAATCTGGTCTTCCTAAAATTACAATTAATACTAATAATAAATATAAAAATAATGTTTTAAGTGATTTTATCATCTTGGTCATTAGTAAGTATTAGTGTGTTTGAGCTGTACATGACAAGCCTCATGTTGCATATCTCAAAGACAAAAACTTCTGTTAATTAAAATAAATTACCTGTTCTATCTGCATGATATTTGGCAACAGCTTTTTCAACCAACTCATTTGGAGTATACACTAGGAAAAAAAAAAAATATAAATGAACCTACGCAATATCAGTTATTGAATTGAGATGACAAAATGACATACATCTAGAAATGATACATCCTTAACTTCTCTTCCTTGAAATATCATCGTAACACTCTTAGCATTTGGTAATTCAAGCTTCCTTAAAGAGCATAACTTCATATCAGATATCTTTTTTGTGCAAAATAAGAACTAAATCTATTCAAAAATGAATCTGAAGTTGACTTTCAAGCCGGTAAGAGCTTACAAGACAATTAATGAGAAAAAACGATACACTAAGAAGAACTAAGAGAAGAAAAAAGTCATTGAAAAATAAAACACCTTCTCTTTCTCTTCACTTACCATATAATATATCATTTATAATAAAATAGAAATATGAAATGTAAATTGACTGTAGCTTATAAGTGTCTTTGTTGTTGGCCAACAAGTTCATGGACCACTAATAAACACCCCTTTTTTCACCAAGGAATACAACGGGTTTTTAGCAGGTAAAGAGAGTGTAGATCACATCCTATCTTTACACTGAGTCGAGCCTCTGGTTTAAGCAGAGCTACAAGGATATTCACTACTCTAATGATGGCGTAAAGTAAGAGCTAACAAGAGAACAAACCAGTTAACAAAGGAAAATACAAAATAAATATAAAGAGAAAAAATCACCTGCTAATTCCTTTTGTTTTATTTCTTCTTTTAAACTATTAAAGCGATTCATCCAATCAGCCTGAAAAATGAGTTGAAGACATTTTTAAAAGATACATATTCAGCCAAGTTTAAAGTCTTAATAGCAAATAAAAAAATATTTGTAGTGTATTTAGCGATATGTCTAAGGGAAACTTTATTCAGGAAAAAAAAATTGATAAAAGTATTCAATTTCAGTAACTAAACATATAACTCCATAATATTACAATAAATGAAACATTTTTCAACTGTTCATCATGTAAACAAAATAGAAAGTCCCCTTTTCCAACACATTTAACATAATAATCATATAAATCTACCACACGCAGTAATGTTGTTACCTCCTGTAAGAAACCACCAACTAATAAGCAGGATTGAATCAATATAAATGAAACTGGACTAAAAAAGTTTGGAGAAACCAAATAAAGCATACAAGATCCCAAAACCCAAGACTACCTTTACACCACCCATCGTGTTCAGAACGCATGACATCTGCAAACAGTCTTAAAGAATAGACCTGTTCAGTAAGAAGTAAAGGTTTTCTAGAGGTCGAGTTGAATTTATATTGATTCAAGTCTGTATATAAGCCTCTACTGAATATAAATTAAAAATTATATATTGATATAGGGGATTTAGGGCAATTAATCTCAGATCTCAATGTAAAGAGGCATCAGATTGAATAGGGATTTTATATATTTATCAAACGTTAAAGCTTAGTAATAAATGAATTTAATTTTTATTTTGAAATGGATGGATGTGATCTCATGCAACAGGAGTGAATTTAAACTGAAGGAGATCAAATAAGAATGGTTGGTTTTCGGGCAAAATGGTAATAATGGAAGCAAGGATCTAAGGAATCATGGCATTGTTTATTTTAAATAATTATTGTTTTATTTTATTTATTAACTAATTTATTGTTCAAATGCAAGCCAATCTCTCCTTTTACATATATTTATGGAATAAAATTAACCAAATTAAATTTTGTTTATTTATCTCTTTTAGATTTTATTAAGTATTATTATTTATTTAATTTTTTTATCCTTTATATGTAGGTTTTTCCTATGTTAATCCATCACTTAGTAACTAAGTGATCAAAGCATGCATTACCTTATTATGCTTCTGAGCACAATTGTAAATTATATAAGTAATGAACTTAAAAACAAATCTCATTCAATATCAAAATGTAAGGGC
Organism: Acanthosoma haemorrhoidale; assembly: GCA_930367205.1. Lineage (NCBI taxonomy): Eukaryota > Metazoa > Arthropoda > Insecta > Hemiptera > Acanthosomatidae > Acanthosoma > Acanthosoma haemorrhoidale. The sequence continues at coordinate 73,420,535 of OV884012.1, forward strand.
CATAGAAAATATCAGTTAAAATATCGTCTTACTAAATAAAAGACTAAGGGTAGGCCCTAAATATGTTTTATTAATCAATATGAAAAAACTCATAACCTGATTTCTTAACTATTTAAATTATATAATAAATAAAGTTATAATAGAAAAACTTTATTTCATACCTCAAATGATCCACTCATTTTTTTAATATCTTCTGTTAACTGTTTCATCTAAAAATACAATGAGTGAAAATAAGTTAGTGAAACTTTATAGACAAAATTATTGTAATTATACCTAATACTATCAACTAAGAATATATATATTCATTATATAATATCATTGGGACTATAGGAATATAGGAAAACGGCATAAAAACTATCAACACTAATTTTAGTTTCACCATTTTTTGTATCAATCATTGTCATATTAATATGCTTGAATATATACTAATGGAGTTCGATTACCAGGTCTCCTGAGCAAAACATTATTGATGGAATGGGGTGAATCTGGAATGTGATCTATTCGACCTTGTGACATAAATTAACTATTTACTTGAGTAAAGAATAGGCATCTTACCCATTTTTTGATGGCTTGCAACAAATCTATAGATTTTGCTGAAGTTTTAACATTAAAATAAATATTTTACTAGATATGCCTTATATTATCTAAATATTCATTGTTAAGAGGTAGAGTATTAATGTAAAAAATCAAACAAACCTGTTCTTGTAATCTATCAATCCTCCCTGTTATGTGATTCTCTCGACCTGACAATTCCTCTTTAATTTTTCTAATAGTTTGTAAAGTAATCAGCTCTTCTTTGATTAGTTCTTGGGATAAATTTGTTGCAGCAGAAACGAGTGGTACAGAAAGAGTTTCATCAAGAGTTTTTACACTGACTGCTTCATTCTGTCAAAAATTAAATCAATTATTTGATAAACCAAGTCTTAAAAGAATTTTCTTTTCAATAACTCCCACTATTTTTGGTATTTCTTCTTTGCGTTATCCACCGATTAGTTTCATGGGTCACATTAACCTGATGGGTGGCCTCCAGTAGGCTGGCAGGTCCCATCTTACCTGAAAGAGGACACAGCAGCTTGAGCTGAACAGAATGAGGACAGTCAACCATCTAAGTATTGACTGAGCTCTACTTGCTTTACTTACCCTCTCTATTGGCCTACTGGCTTCTAGCTCACCGAAAAACAAAACTAATGATGATAATAAATGAAATAATAACATATGACTTTTTATTGTGGTATAGATTGTACTATCATTAATATTTATTACCAAAGAAAAAATATACTGCCAGGATTACGATTCAAACCTGGGACCTCCATAATATGTTAAATATCCATTATTATCATATAATGCTCTAACAAAAACAAACTGGCTATTAGTAACTTTAAATTTAAGGGTCTCAAGCTGCCCCCTGCCCACTGTGGTGTCATGTTTACAGTCATTATGAAAGTTCAGCCAAGAGTTCATACTGGCAGGGTCCTCACTCATGCAGGACAAGCAAAGTTGATGACTAGATATTGGGGTCATATTCCCAGCTTTGAGTTGTGATACTTTTATTTTTCTTTGACTAATAATTATTTCTTACCTTCATCGGAGTTTCTGTGCCATAAAGAGTCAATGAGAAAGCAACCAGTTGTTGGCAAATTGTAGGAATAAAAAGAAAAGAATCTTTGACTAGAAACAAACATGAAGTAAAGCCATTCACTAACCAAGAAAAAAATCTTGTTAGTACACTTTCTTCACTTACACTTTCTACAACTCTATGGTCTTGAGCTGAAAAAAATAAATAATGCTCTATAAAAATTAAGATTGGCATATTAACAAGTAATGATGGAATATTAAAATAACAGAAAAAAGTTATTTATCTTAACTGTTTGACAAAAGTAAACAGTCACAAAACACTGCGCTGTAAGAAGTTAAATCCAATACAATTATATAAATAATCTATTTAACATAAAATGCCCTTGAAATTTAAATTAATGAAACAAACAAATTATTACCGAATCCTGGAATGAAGAAGTACAAGGCTGGCAAAAGCAAAATAAAAAGAAGCAGCAAAGGTATCCTTAAATTTTTTATATTTGAAGATAAAGAAACAGCTTTTGTCAAAGTGGTGAATGTCATAACCACAGTCTTTTTAATTATTGTTAGAAAGGTTTGAGTAATGCTTTTCACTGAACTCCAAGCACTTCTCCGTTTCTCTTCTCTGCTCACTAAAATTAGAAATAAATAAATAACAACTTTTGGTGTTCAGACATATCACTTCTAAAGTTATTTTGAATAACTATATCAATACACAATATTAACTTAAGTCCAGCTTGCTTTTGACACAGTTGATTACAAATTTGCCCCCTCCATTATAAGCTACAGACTGCCCCTCTCTAAAACTAATTTAAAACGCTTTAAGACATGCCACATTTCAGGCCTTCCAAAAAAAGGGGTTTAACTCTTATTACTGCTACACTTCTCTCTCAATCTAATGTGTAAATAAAAATCACATCTCAGGAGGATACTACTGAGTTCAAAGAAATTTCAACTTGAACTAAGAACAAATTAACAATGATAAAAATTGAATTCACCTTACATTGTCTACAGCAACCAAGAAAAAAACTTAATTCAGTTGGATTATGCTCCCTAAGGATAAGAACAATGTACAATTAAATAAATCCAACTCTGGATAACAAAAAAACAATACAAAAGATTCATAAGAGGGGGAGGGATTATTATTATTAATAATAAAAAAATGGTATACCTCAAATTAAAAAATATCCAAGAATTTGTTAGGACAAAATAAAGAAACAGTAAAACACAGTATAATTTAATTAAATTAAAAAAAAAAAAAAGGAGGGATAAATAATATTAATAATAAAATTAAATAAATAAATGTTAGAGAATACTCTTTTAAAAGGTTGTAGCTATGGGTTTATCAACAGAAATGATAAAATAATCTTACATGTATTCAAAATAATAATCAAATAAGATAAAAATGAACACAAAAATCCTTGCATCCTTGGTTAGAAAACGTCTGTCTGAATGGTAAGGACCTGTTGGCCAGGGAGGATTAAAAGTAAAACCAGAAGTGGAAAGCTGTAGTGGTTACGGTCAGAAAGATGGGATTTTGTGTTCCAGGAGTAGACCACAGATTATAGCTGTAGGATATTGTAAATATAAGGGGGGGGGGGGGTCGTGGGACTGAATAGTTTGGAAAAGGTATGAACCAAGGGAGTATTGTCTACAGGGGGAGGGGAAGAGCCATCCATGTTAACTCTCGACATAGAGATGTGTTACCCAGAAACACCCCATTATCCTGTAGACCAATCTAACAAAACAGTTCATGACTCACTTCAACCTGTTCCTCAGTCCAACCAAGACCTCCATATACCACATAGCCATAGTCAAAGTGAGGCATTTTATGATATATAAAATAAGCAAAACAGGGATTGCTGAAGTTATACTGTGATTATCAAATATGAAATTTAAAGGGGAAAAAAAAAAAAAAAAAAAAGGATTGATGGGGGAGGGGTAACTTTGGATGCCAAAACACAGCTTGAATGTATAGAGAACAAAACTGTGATTAGTTAATGGAAAATAAAATTATTGAAAGCAAAAGTCAGATAAACAAATGGTTTACCCATTAAGACCAGATAAATAAAATAACTTAAGTCTAAATTAAGGCTAACCAAATATTCATTAAAGTTGGTATCAAGGAAAAAGACAAAGTTTTGAGACGACAAAATGTATATTAGGAAAAAATCACAAACATTGTATGAAAAGAATAGTATAATAAAACAAAATCAACTTATTATTATTTTTTTTTTTGCAAAGAATATTGTAATGGACCAAAATAAATTCTTTGCATTTTTTTTTCTTTCTTTCAGTACCGAAATTTAACTTAATAACGGACAAGCAGAATTAAATTAGAAACGTTCAATGTTATAACCTAGCCCGCAGGTGTAAATGTAAACATCAATCCAACGAACCGGTCCACCACTCGGTTCCAGTGTACTAGCAGTAGGTTCAATTAACTACCCCAGCCGCCAACAGTGTTGCTCGTTCAAAAACGTACCTAATGAAGCAACATCGACGGAGTGAGGTAAATAAAGTGATATCAATGAAGTGTGATCGATATCGCGACGTTGACTCAATGGTGAGGAGAGAATCAAGAGTGTGAGGACTAGTACTGTCCCGGTTGACAAACTAAGGTGGACTGACTGTCGGAGCCCTTCACAAGCCGTAATACGACGCGTACTTTGATCGTTCACAATAAGCATCGGGCACTTGTTTATGGACCAACACAATGATTTATCTAAAGATTCACCCACAAATGGAATTAACTATGTACACAAATAACATTATTTATTACTAAAATTATATAATATAAATTAATATTATTTATTGCGAAACAATAAAACATCCTTGATTGAAACTGAATTGAATATTTCTCATTTTCAATAAATCAAATAAAACGTTTTGCTTTCAATAAAATATTTTCAAGAGAAACAATAAACACTTTACTAAAATATTGTGAGTATTAAGGAATTATCATAAGACTAAAGAGTTTTGTTTAAATATTCAAAACCAAACAGAAAATAATTATTTTTAATATTAAAGGCCTTAACAAGGATATCTTTGATATTCTTGCCCATCTGGGTTTAAATCACTAAGTAATGAGTGCTAAGTAATATGTAAGTCCAATAATGAGAAATTTTGCTTAGAAGGTGAAAGCAAGTAAAATGCCTGGCAATAAATTTAGGAAAAAGGAGAAATGCCTGCTTATGAAAGTGTCATGTTAGAAAACGCAAAATCCTCCCATGGCAATGTAGTATATTATTTATCTTTATCAGACAAAAAATATCTTTGAATTCATGAAACACAATAGCAAACAAACAAATTGCCATCGAGCAATAAAGCAATGAAGTGAATCGACGAATTCACAGGGCAAGTGTCCCTACTGAATAGAAAACTGTAAGTACCCGAACTGATTTTACAAATCTCTGGTGTTAAAGACAGTTTAAGAGTTAATACACAGGTGGTCTGAAAAGTTTCCGACCTCAACATGGAGATGATAATAAAATAAATAAAAGCTAAAATAAAAGCTTTGTTAGGTCGGAAACTTTTCAAACCGCCCTCGTAGATTAGTGTTAGATATAAGGGTAATAATGTTTAGGATAGTTAAGTAGATTAAAGTACGAATGTTAGTTTGTCTGAACCCAACCTGAGTTTTATAATTATTAAAAGAGTAGCAAATTCAAAAATAAATCAATGATTAAGAAATTGTTTATTATTGAATATTAAAACCTAATTTTCTTATATATTTGTAACAAAGAGGTTATTCGGTGTCCCCAGGTGGTCATATAAGAGGTTAAAGTAAGTATTTAATTTAGGGTTTTCACTAACAGGTAAAATATATTAATAATATTCTGACTAGTAAATTCACTTCAATATATTTGTTTGTGGTTAGTATAAATTTAAACAAAACAAACATAACCTTATAAGCATGTTTTACACCAAGTGTACTAGTGATCCTATAAAATTATAATATAACCTATAATAAATAAACAATTTGATTAAATATTCACCCTTTATTACTATTATTATTTTTTTAAATCAATATAATAAATATTGCCATATTACATATATTATTGATGATGTTCTGCCGTGTCTCCACATTATCCAAGCCTTCTTTGAAAAAAGAATTGGTAGATCCACCTTCAATTTTGGTGGAGGATGCAAATGATTTTTCTGAAAGAAAGGCAGCAGATAGATCATTTTTCCTCACCGATCTTGACTTAAGACCTGGAAACAGACATTGTTGTGATATTTTATAAAACTATTTTATGATAGAATGAAAAAAAAAAAAAAATGATTTAATTGCTAGTAGTGAATTAGATTAAGTAACTTATAATTTTCTTTTCCCGCAAGTTTTGTATCCACAACAAACTTATGGGAAGACAATATTGGACGTTATTTAAAGGGTTAGCCAAAAAGTCCGTTCAGTGAAAATAAGACACAACTTTTAAAACACAAAGGGATTTTTTCAATCAATGATATAATTGCCGTTTCGTTCCAGTATCTTCTGCCATCTCATGGGCAGATTCATAATTCCATGCTCAAAGAATTTCCTGTCTTTACTGGCAAAAAAATTTTCCAAGTGGATTTTTACATCTTCTTCAGAGTTGAAGGTCTGTCCATTCAATGAATTTTGAAGAGACCAAAACAGGTGGAAATCTGAAGGTGCAAGGTTGGGCTAATATGGAGGGTATGGCAAAACTTCCCAGCCAAGCTCCAGTAACTTCTGCCGCGTCTGCAAAGAAGTGTGCGGTTTGGCATTGTCGTGACGGAAGACAATCCCCTTACGGTTGACTAGTTCTGGACGCTTCTGGTGGATCGCTGCATTTAATTTGTCCAGCTGGTCACAGTACACATCCGAATTGATGGTCCTGTTCGTGGGAAGAAGTTCGTAAAAGACAACACCCCTCCAATCCCACCAAATCGAGAGCATAACCTTCTTTGAGTGAAGTCCTGCTTTTGGGGTTGTTTGTGGTGATTCCCCGCGCTTCCGCCATGAGCGTTTGCACTCCACATTGTTATAGACGATCCACTTTTTGTCTCCTGTCATCATTCTCTTCAAAAAAGGATCGTTTTCTTCACATTTCCGCAATGAATCGCAGATGGAAATCCTTTGGGCGTATCTCCGTATACAGCGCATATCTTCCTGCAAGTTTCCACTGCTTTCTTGCCTTTTTTTAAAATAAAAAAGCATGAGGTGTCGATAATGTTCGTTTTGGTTTTCCACACAAATCCAGAACACACAAAATACAATCAGTCTCGTCGGAATTTTGCGTCAAACTACGTTGAAGTGTCTAGTATCTGACGAGAGCGCACTCGCAAGGGATGGACTGAAGTTAGCTACATATTAGACTGCTTGAAGTTTTGTGACGACAAAAACCGAAGGGACTTTTTGGCCAACCTGATACTTTAAAAAAAAAAATCATAAATGAAATAAGTGGTACAAGTGAAATAACTGGTTCTCTTCACATTTTATTACTATTAATTATTGTTGTAACTATGTACTAGTTGTTGCTCATGGCAAGGCTCGCTGGATTTGTATATTTCCTAAAGAAATATGGTTTTTTTTTTCAAAAATCTACAAACTATAACTTATAGTGTTGTTGCCTTAGCACAATAAGAAATGTTTATTGCTTTAATGCATTTCTTATTTTTTCAAGAAAATGTAATACCAATTTCCATGTCTGTAACTGGTTGATTCTGGATTTTAGAATTACAATATACAAGTTTGGATCCTAGTTTTATTTATTGTTTCTAATAAAATTTTCTTGCCTTGAGTTGGGAGGGGGTTCTACCTAAACAAATAATTAGGTAAATAGAAGTGGGTGGCTACAGATAGCGAGGTTCCCTTTTCATCCCTAAATGAGGACATAGGGCAGAAAATCCAAATTGAAAAAATGATAGACAAAGTTTTTGCCAATTCCTGAGGCTTTAAAGACAACAAACATCTCGGTGAGCTCTTTGGACAAAAAATGATGAGTAAACTATATATATTATTTAGATCATTAGTTCTCAGTGGGGGTGATTAAAAATAAAATAACATGAAAGGAAAGAGGCCTTCTGGTTTTGACCATAGTTCATTTTGACTTTTTTCAGAAGTTTTTAAAGTACCTACCTACCTAGATATTAGTTCTTCTCTAACATTTAAGCAATACTGATAATGAATAAGCTTATTTGTATAACACTGTTGATGACAAATTTATTGTGTAGTTAAATTAAACTTCTGTCTCAGGGTTCATTTTTTTCTTGTGTTACTTAATCAATCATGAAAATCACTATTATTCCAAATTAGGTTGGTGGAGGGGAAGCAATAACTTTGAGGGCTTGAAAGTACATATTCTTGCAGTGGACATAGTCTGATAAATATATAGTCTTATAAAAATAGATGTGAATGTATTAAAATAAATGAAAAAAAGAAAACAGATTGACGGGCTTTTAAAATAGAGGTATAAGATTGTCTCCACGTTTAATTCATAGTAACTATAGTTAATTATTTTAATCGAATAATGCTCAGAATTAAATTTTAAATAAAGGAGGAAAAATCATAAATTAAATTGAGCATTGTTAACATTCTAAATCTTACCAGCACAGCGAGCAGTATGAGTTGGAAGAGGAGGCCTTGAAAGATTAGGCACTCTTGGAATCCCAGGGCTTACTTCTGACTTGTAGTCAGGGGATCCCGGAAGGTAGCAATAATCCGTCTTTGGAAAAACACTAATAAAAAAAAAATCAAGAGTAAGCAATTATATCATAAAGTATAAACAGCAATCAATGTCAGTACTTATGTATCCAGTCAGTTAATTGGGTGCCCAAATAGGCAAAACTTTGCATTTTCACACAGGGCAAAATTTTCAAATTTAGAACTTTGCTTAAGTAATGGAAATTGTTAACACATCTGCATATAGATTTAGCAAAGGAAGAAAGTGTGGCCTGTTTTTAATTTTGGGACCCCTTCCCCCATGAAAAAAAATGGGAAAATCCCCAAAATTTACAACAAATTCAGCTTGATGCTACAACAGCTTGAGATCTTAGGTTCTACAGCTTGATATGTTTTAAGCAGACGTGAAATCAAAGGAGATTTTCAGGAACATGAAGTTTGAACACTAAGTGTCCCAAAATCAATCAGATTTTGCATGAAAATTATATTTGTCCATTATAAGAAAATAATTTATGTCCAGCAGTATTTTGGCGTTCAATAATAATAATTAGCTTTAAATAAGTATTTCATTTGATGTTTGCTACCTACTGAGAAAAATTGGAATCAAATTCAACACTTGATAACTTGTTCCCTTTTCTATAGGAATTGTGTTAAAAAAAATTCAAGGATTAGGTGCTGCGACATTGGCCCGGATCTTTAATGAACAATAGAATGATAAACAAAGCTAAGTTTAAGTTATCCAAGTCACAATATTCAATTCACTTAGTCTCCATTCTTTAGTTTGAGATCACGATTCAAACAACTAGTTTCCTTTAAATAATCAAATTTAAATATTTGATTAAAAAAAAAATTAAACTGTCTTGTTAAAAATTGTTCACAATATTTTTAATTTCTTTCAGTGGCAACTGAAAGGATGAGTTTATTAAACCTCATCACCCTGATAAATTTTATTTTTTAAAAGTAGTTAAGCAAAGTCATTAAAATTTTGTTCATAACTATAACTCAACCGGTGATTTTTTTTGGAGTAATGATTATTTGCAGGGTGGTTCCTTCTGATACCCCAATGTATCTAAAAATAATTAACCCAATGAAAAAATCATTGATCAATTAATACTGAATTAAATAAAAAAAAAAAATTTTTTCCCTCAGCATACTGTATTTCATACTTTCACTTTTACTAAGATAGCATACTTTCCACGCTTACTAAGAGAGAGTGAGAGTGAGTTTAACACTATGAAAACAGTTTAATGAAGAAGCCCAACACCAAAAAATAAATAAATTAATTAAGTTAAAAGGGTATCAAAAAGGATCTTGACCACTGGTAAATAATATGTAGAGGTTCAGTGGATTGTAAATACAAAAATCACATTAATGATAACTTTCCACTCTTACTAAGAGAGAGTGAGAGTGAGTTTAACTCAATGAAAACAGTTTAATGAAGAAGCCCAACACCGAAAAAAAAAAAAAAAAAAAAGTTAAAATGTCAATTATGCAAAAGCAAATAAGCTTTCTTTCATAGAATAAAGACAGTTCAAAAGCATACTACCTAAGTAGTTTTATTAAAAAAAAAACTAAATTGCTTAATGTTTAAGTAATGATAAGTACGAAAACGTAAAGAAACCATTATTAAATTAAAATGAGTAAATATTTGGAACATGGTATTATTTCTATTTCTATTTACTCAAAACATAAACAATTTTAGTAAGGTAAGAGTACAAGAATAATCAGATTAAGATTTAACTTGACTGTGGGTCATGCAATGGTGATTGCTACATTTGATGAGCTCAATAAACCTTGCATCATTACAACATAATAACCTTGAAACCTTAGGACATTCTAGAAATAAAAATGACAATGCAAAGCTTGCTAAAAATAACATAATATTAATTTCCACCAAGATGACCAATGTTTATAAATAGAACTGCACTGAAAGGATGAATCACTACATATATTATTAAAGTATGCCATTTAAATTATTTAAATAATAAGTGCTAACTGAAGTTGCATTTAAAATAACAAAAATCAGCATTTATCATTAATTTCTAGCATTACTCACTATTGACAAGGCCAGAACCCAGGAGGCATCTTAAACAGTCCAAGTATAACTACGAAGTCATTTTTATATTTAGAGCATTAAGTTTTGGAATTAAAAAAAAAAAATTTTTATTAAAAATATTATTGTGCTTATAATATATAATGATAAAAATAAATTCATTAGAAAAAACTTACTTCCAATAAAATCCGAACTGTTGGTAATATCTGGCTACAAATCCAGGAGTACTGCCACTTTCCTATAAGAAAGAAAAAATTACATTAGGGTGGGGCTCAACTATATTGTCATAAATAGATTGTGACTAACCAACTCCAGGCACTGTCTCCAGCTCCCACTGAGTCTTGTTCACTCAGTCAGGTATTCTAGCAATTAACAACCAATGGAACCTTCTGTACAAAAGTAAAACTTACTTTGTGTTACTAGAGTAAATACTAAAAGCTCTTCTTTGATCGGGATGTGTACATATTTATTTATTATGGTTGTTGAGGCAATGTATTGCATCATGACACTGGAGATATTCTTTGTAATGCTGATGAATAAGATTTTAAGATTTTGTTCACTAAGAACCAGATTCAGCTTTGCTATTTGTGGTAGCTGGAGACAAAGCTTCTTGGTGGGAGATAACATCATGTTGTTAGTAGTCTTATAAGTAACAGAAAAATTTATTTCATATATTTTGACTTTAGATGAAGAAAAAAATAATTAAATAGAACAAAAAGATTAATTGAAATTATTCCAAACTTGAATTTCATGAACAAAATCAGAAAAATACCATTTGAAAATAAATAGCAAAAACACTATTAGTTTTTAAACAACACATGTACACATATCTTTAATCTTTATTCGAAAAAAGAGAGAGAGAGAGATTAATATTAAAACAATAAATTAAAGAGGGCCAGGGTCAACATTGGTCATTGTCACATGATTAACTAAGGAAGTTATTCTAATCTAATTTTAATTAAACCAACCTTTTGGTTTGGAGAAATCGATTTTGTTGATTCTTCTTTTTCAGTGGTAGGATGTCTTCTTTTACTACATAAATAAATAAAATAAAATAATTTCATATTAATACATTTTACATCATGCAATAAAGAGTAAATGCAGTGTTTATTATAATATATAATAATCTATAATTCAAAGTAAATATAGACAGTAAATTTCTAAAACATTTTGGTCCATATTTAAATAGGAATGTGCAGGATTATTACAATTAAACAGAGGATTCAGAAATGGAAGTATCCCTTGAATGAAAAAGCAGACATAACTTTGTTAATTAAAAAAAAAAAACAGAAAATGACAATGCATAACATTGAAAAACTGTGCAGATCAGATACCTAAAAGGAGAGGTTGCAATCAAATACTTAATAAACCGATTCACCAATCAAGCAAAAAAGGTTGATGTACACAATTTAAGACAATGGCCAAACTAAATAGTTAAAATACAAATATAAAACAAGAAATACATAAACTTAAACAATATAATGTAATAAGCAAGAAATTTTAGTTGTAGTATTATTATACCACTGTTATTTATAATTAACAGCCAAAGAAATACTATACCGGCAGTATATTTGTAATGAATTTCCATAAACAATAGATCAAAATCCCTCCCACATGTTAATATAATAGAATAAATATTAGTCATTTCAAATATCACCTTACATTAATAATGCAGCATATTTAAATTTGGCCATTGTGTGAGAGAGAGCAGAAACAAAAACATATATGTATATACTACTATTGGAAGAAACATGAAAAAAAGACAGAAGCATAACAGACACTAAATAATGAAGCACCATTCGTTTAATGACAATCCTTTCATTACATATATGGACTCGACTCACTGAACTTCCTTGACGTAGTCCCAATCAAAGTCATTTTCAGAGTGTCCAAACAAATATTGACACAATGACTCCTCTTCATTAGACCTGTTAAGCCAAACATTCAAGCTCAAATTTAAATCTTACTTGTTAAGAATGATTTATGCTAGGAAATATATTCTTGGTTTCTATAATAGTTACAGAAAACTTTTCATTTCAAAAAATTGTAGATTCAATAGTGTGAAATACAAAGAAAAATGTATGCACACTATTTGACACAATTAATTTTACAAGAGCAACGTTGATTTGTAGTGAGTTCTATACCCCCCAATGAGGGGATGGGTTAAACAAATAATGAAACTAGTAACGTACCTTGTAAATAAGTACTATGAATAGTTCGATAATGTTAAAAAAAAATTTTTTTTAAATTGAGAATAGGTAACAAGTTTAAATTATACACAAACATTTTTAAATGAATAAGCAACCTATGAAATCAGAATTAATAATGAAACTATTATTAACTAAAAGAATGAAATATAAAATTCTTTTTGTTGTACTATAAAAACTAAACTTTGTGGATAGAATCTTGAAAAAATTTAAATATTAACATTTATTTTTCCTTTTTTATTGTAAACTAAGAAGCTTATAAATTTCATCTTGTAACTAATGAATAATTCATACTAAGAATCTTTTTCGCTAACAGACTTATAATAGTCAATTCTTTTTTTTCCCTTAAACACAGATTTGTTTCTATTTATAAATTTAATAATATTATTCATGTATTTGTTTGTGATAATGGTAACAATATTATTACAGATTCTCAAGAGGCTAAAACTAAGCAAGCCAGAGTTAGACTGTTGATTGAGGGGAGATTGCTCTCCTACGTGTTCTTACAAACATTTGGATGCTTCAGCACTATCTGGGAAAGATAATCAGAATACCATGATTTAAAGGGTGCCTAAAATTGTGAATCAGTCACAGTATTTTTGTTTGGAGAAATCAAATAAGGAATGGAAAAAGAAGGGGATTCAATTAGAACAATTAATTGGGGCATGTAAATATATTAAAAGTATCAAACCCAACTTCAATGCTAATGAAATGATTTTTTTGTTAATTGTAAAATTTTAATAATTATTTATAATAATAACATATCCATGGCATAAAATTTCATGGAGAAGTAAGGGCTGACCGAAGGTCGTTGCCATAGTTGTTAGATGGTGCAGAGGTACTAAGTATGGTGAGCACTAGGCTAGTTTCCTCTCAACCTTAATTTCATTTTCAGCACTAGGCTAGTTTCCTCTCAACCTTAATTTCATTTTCTTTCTTGGATTCCCTACTTCTACATTCAAGTAGCTATTCATTTATCCTTATGAGGCTGAATCAACCCCAAACAGACCTGTAAATAATATTAGACAAATAAAAAAGATTTTGCTAGAGCCAGGGTTCGAATGTGTGGGGGTCAATAGCGCAAATAATAATTAATAATGTATAATCAATAGGTGTTCATAATTTAACCATTTTATTAGAGCCGGAACAAAGATATACCATTATGAGTATACAATGTTGCATGACTATTGATGACACAAGGGAACACACCTTCAGAAATGCAATGATGAATGATGTTCCACAATATGAAAAATTATTCACGGTATTATTAAAAATTATTCTGCGGTAATCGGTACTAAGACTGAGGATATGCTAGAGCAATAAAGTAGAGATTTGTTGTGGGGGCTTTGCCGCCTCACTTCAGACCCCAATGATAAATTTCTTCTAGACCCACCACTATTGGTACTACTTTCTAGGTTGGAACTACAAGGATTAACATTAGATACATATATACCTTAATTAAGCAAACTAACTCTCAAAAAACTTAAAAACCAATGGATTACACGATAGCTCTCTCTGATTGACTCCATTGTTGGCACAATGTTTTGGAAGGTTGGGAGAGCAAGCACAGAGGTTGAGTACATGAATAGAGATTTGGAGGTCCCGGGTTCAAACCAAGGCCAGTCAAAATAATTTTATTTAGGCTAATAATAATAAAAATAGTGAGATCATTAACAAAACTATTAATGTGTAGCATTATAATATATATATTGCAGTGATTTCACCTCAACACATATAGTGATTCTCATGTCTAAATTAAGGAAATGAGACTCTCAAAACATTATAATTAATATGATTTGTATTTGTCACTAATATTCTAATTTGATTTTTACTGCTAAATAAACTGTGTAACTGTGTGTGACTTGGGACAAGTGAATTAACAGAGATTTTACTGTGAAAATGCATTGAATTTAAGTTTGGCAGGACAGGTTGGGATCAGCTTTCATCATTCTTTTTGGATGATGCAAAGAAAGCAGATTTGATGAGATTTTAAGTGAGAAAAACACCCTTCTTTACACCAGGTTGAGTCTGGTAGAAACACGTACAAAAGGGGTGTGAAAAGACACTTATAGTAGACAAATATGACCATATACCACCCTTATGACCATATAATACCCTTCTTAACACCTCGTCAATACACAGGTCAGAGCTAGGGAGTGCTCTAGGAGAAGGCATAGAGGGTTTTGGACAAAGAAGATGAAGATTAAAGTAGAGGCTTGAAGGAAACTGATGAGGTACTAAGGCTAGGCTGGCTGGCTGGCTTGTTTCAATTGAGAACCTCTTCAAGGCACCAACCATGTGTAGATGTAAGACAATCTATATTAACACTTGGGTTATAAGCCCAGTGTAATCATATCCATCATTTTATTCTATTTTAGTCCATTTAATTTTAATTCATCTAATACATCACTTAACATTCAATTTCAAAGCCCAAATTCCTTCCATTGATCACCATGAAATTTACTTTCGGAAAAAATTATTTGGGATAAAATCAAGTAGATTAAAATAAATCAATTTATATTTTTATAACTTTACAACAATGCAGTACGCTCACAGTTTGATAGATCAACAAAATCAAGCAGTTTGAATAATTAATTAATCAATTCAAATAAATATGTTCTTTTAATTATTCGACTTGAGCGTGGATGCATGGTTCTCTGGATAAGGTAAGCAAAAATAGATATTTATTGATAGACATATATATATATATATGTCTATACATATAATTGTATTTGTATGTATTAAAAATATATATGCCTGTGGACCGAACATAGCATTACTTTATTTTGACTAAGAGATACGTCCACCTCAATCTTGTTATCATCAATTCTAGTAGAACTATTGGTGTCATTAATTGTTTAATCGAAGCAGCTTAAAATATATATGTTTTTATTTTTAACTAAAAATAAAATTATATAGTTCATAATAGAGTAAAGATATTCCTGTCATCAAATATTAGTAAATAAGGCAACATAATAAAAAATAAAAAAATAGATGCATAAATATTCAGATAAATAAATTGAGTTTTTCTATTTACATTACTTATCCAATCAATCACAAGTATATTTCCAAATACATAAATAAGAATCCTCACATTACTCAAAACATTGGTTGCTATAGCATGAGAATGGGGGTGAAATGTTCATAGAACATCTTAAGTGCAAAATAAATATTCAAAAACAATTTTTATATTAAATGCTAGTTTGATATTATTAGAATATTAAGTAAAGTTTAATTTATTTCATTTACTATAAAAAAAATATGATAGTGTAATATAGATACCAGTAAGCCTACTGATAGTAGATATGATTAGCAAACTGGCATGCCTAGTCTATAGAGATACTAACGACAAACAACTAATAGATTGGTTCTGAAGAAAGGAGAAAACATAACATTACTAAAACTTAGCACATAATCAAAATCATACCTACCTATAGTTTACATATTCTTGGTAATTCATCACATTCCATGACTCCTCTTCGATTTCTTCTGTATGGTGTAGAATAGTACCATTTTGTAACTTTTGTCCATTAGCAATTGGAGATATGTTACCATTAACGTTGGC
This sequence comes from Acanthosoma haemorrhoidale, assembly GCA_930367205.1. Lineage (NCBI taxonomy): Eukaryota > Metazoa > Arthropoda > Insecta > Hemiptera > Acanthosomatidae > Acanthosoma > Acanthosoma haemorrhoidale. The sequence continues at coordinate 73,436,581 of OV884012.1, forward strand.
TTTTGACTTTTTATGTTTTATTGATTTAGTTCTATGACTTTTAGAATCAATCATTGTCAAACATCATAAGTGAAATTGAATAAAATTGTTTCTATTTTCTTTTTTAAAATAATAATTAAACAGTTTTAATAAATTCGCAGCATTTAGCTACACGCTAAATAAGATACCTCATATTGTAACACATCTCAACCTTATGTAACAAAGTAACATATTATTTACTAAAAAAAAGCATAAAACTGTTTTTATTGAAATTTATCAAAGATGAGCCGTCAACACTCTCTTGTATCTATAATGATCAAAGTATCTAAAACTAAGATAGTCTAATCAGAATAAATTACTAACGTTATATGACAAAAGGGACAAAAACGTTTTGTGCTCTAACCACACCTGACCCACTGAGTGAACAGCAAACCTAAACATAGCCGAGATTGTGTCAACATTTCAGTCAAAACTAGACCAACAGCGATCACATATCGATAGCTCCAATCGAGAGTTTTACAAAATGTCGACTACCGAATATTCAAGGGATATATTTTTAAAATATCTCGAGAATAAAAATTCAAGTCAACTGTTATTCGCACCTGAACCATCACAGGTTTAAAGGTTACGTTACAACAGCAAATACGTTTTTAATGACAGTTTTAACGACTTTACGTAACTATGTAATCAATTAAAGTTTCAAAATCGGAATGTTCAATTGATACCCTACTCAGTATAACCGAAAAATATTTATTTTTTAATTACATATTGATATTAATTTATTGATGGGCACTTATGCGGTTGCTTTTATTTGTTGCATCAAAGTGAACTATCATTTCTCTAAAAAAGGCTCAGATACGTTAAAGGTGCAAAGATGATATTAATGACTTAACAATTGTATTTTTTTATGTTAGATAAAATAAGTTTTGAATCTCTACAATTAATGTTTTTATTTATATATCATCAACTCAGTCTACTATGTTTGGTCTATTCAGGCACCGTCAATACTTTGGAAGATACCTATTTTTATTACCAAATTGGCAACAATACTGTCTTTAAGTTTAATTCATAAATATGATCCATGCATATATTTATCCATAATGTTACAATATAAAAATATCTTAATGTTATAAAAAAATATCATAATCTTATAATATAGAAATAGCTATGTAGAATGTCTGTTTGAGTAATAACACTATAAAAATAATATTATATAAATGGAATGGCTGAATTTTTCACATTGATGAACATTAAGGATAAATTAACCATGGATTTTATTTATGAATTAAAGTTAGTAAAAGTAGGATTGACAATTTAGTGTACACAACAATCTATTAATACAACTTGAAATAGATAGTATTTTTCACAGTCCTGTCTGTGCCTAAATAGGTGAACTGACTGAATGGATGATAAATCAATAAAAAGATTAATTGGAGAGATTCGGAGCTTACTACCTTTGTAAAATGTCCTTGTTTGAATATTAATACTCTGAAAAATAATCTTGTAATTATAGGTGAAAAACAAAGCTGTAGAATTTTTTTTCCGTCGACACTTTCCATCAAACGTGACTGTAAACAAAGGCACTTGAAATAGTGTTAGAAACTTAAACTCATCCCGAGTTTCATTTAGAGACATATTTTACATGGTAGTTGTTACTTGCTGCCCAAAATACACTAAACTTAAAAGTAACCTCATTGAAAATAACTAAGGGTCATTAATTAATAAAATATTTGGTAACTAAAATATTTTTAAAAAAACATTATATTAAGTAGGTTATCAAATTAAAGATCCTGGCATCTTGATTAACAACATGTAAAATATTTACTTTAGAGGACTGTAATTAAAAAAAAGTCATTAAACTGTTCACACTTGTTTGGTTTTTGTGTGTTTTTTTGTATGTTATGTGCTTTTAATATGTATAAGTATGATTTTATAATAACTTGAGTGTGCATAACCTGCATTATTTATATCTATATTCTATTTCATTTCTCATGGTGTGTTGATCATAAATTGTAACACACTATGTTGTTTTTTGAGCAAAGTCCTGATTAATTACAAGTACTCTAATAAATCATGATATTATTTATAAATGAGACCAGAAATATGGTATTAATTACAATTTATTTATAAGGACTGCAATAAACAAATATATTATTTATAATTGTGGGCAGGGTATAGCATTTCCACTTCACTTTCTATACCCTTTATTTCATTTCTATATACTTCAAACAATTAAATTTGGCTCATGACTAATACTCTAAAATTTTAGTCGCTAAAAATTAATCACTGATATAGTAAAAAAAAAAAAAAACAGCAACTTATTTAGTTTAATATTTTATACAATAATTTACACAAACCATTTATTTACCTCTACCTTATTAAGTTATTTGTAAAACTAAATAATTTTATTTTAAAATATTTCTGATACAGCTTAAAGGAATGAAAAATGAAAATCACTTTTAGATTAATTTTTATTAAGTAAAACATATTAACATTAGTTGTATGAAAAAAAAACTATTTTTTTTTCAGGTAGGGTTTAGAGATTCTCCAATTTTTTTATTTTACAGTTTATTCAACATTTTGGCTAATTCAGGCATCCTTAGGATTGTGTGTGTATTTTTGATCACTTATCTGTCACATTATTCTAAAGCGCCATGTGTCGAATTGGAACTCCTGCAATCCAATTTGTGTCAAAATGATTTTTTATTCTCACACCCTTTAGTAAAAAAAAAATAGACACATATTGCAATGCAGGACCCATTTTGGCATATGGTGTCAGATGAGTGATCAAAAATTGGTACATCATACTCAGTCCTGAGGATGCCCGAATTAGCCAAAACATTGAATAAACTGTAAAATAAAAAAAATGGAGAATCTCTAAAGCCTACTTGTGAAAAAATTGTGTTTTTACATATACTTGTTATTTCGATATACAAGTGTCTCATATTAGTGTGTTTACTCGTTAAAATATTGTTAACATTAGCTTTATTGAACATGGATATCCTTTAAGGAAATATATTATTTATGTTTATTTGTATTTATGCAACATAAATTGAAACTTTAAATTTATAAAAAACAAATCCTTACCTTATTACCTCCCTAGAATTCATTTTTTGAAAACAACATAATAAAAACAATAGTGTTCCTACTTACCAAAGGTCATTTCTCACTTAAAATTATTTTGTGAGTGTTTATAACCTCAACAATAAGCAGTTATTAATTAAAAACTCATCAATAGGTATTGTCCTCTTCTTATTTATCTGAGATTCTTCTGGCCCAGAGCCTGACAAATAAATGACATTCTCCAAGTGCATAACCTTTAATTAATGATTAAAAAAGCCGTAAATTTTGTTTCTCTTACTTAAAAACTATTTATTTCCATAAAAAACATCCCATTTGTTTAGGGGACTCTTACAACAGTGAAACCATTACCATTATATTTTATTTATAAATAGTAAGTAGTTTCCTGAATATTTATTTTTCTTATGATTATGAACAAAAGTGCACTTGGCCACCTCATATTTAGTGATGAAAAATGATTGTTTAAGTCACTGCCAAATATTATGCATTAATTTTGCAAAGGACTTTCTTGCTGTCTTTTCTCTATGTATTATGTTCTCACAACTTATTTTCTCTATATATTAATGAGATAGATAGATTTGTTAGTCAAAGAAATTAAAATTTATGTCAGAGATTTATTTTTAACAGAAAATTTGGGGATACAAGTTGCTTAAACATACGATCAAGTTTTTAGAAATTTGAGTGTTGAAACTTAATTGAAAAAAACTAAAGATTTTGGGTTAAATCAGTCATTTTTATATGACATGAAATGTAAAATAAAAGGAAATTTTTTCCTAGAAATAGTAGGAACTATTTTAATTTATACACTTTAACTACATAGAGACACATGCACGCGCGCACACACCCACTCTTCAAAGAAACCAGCTATAGCTCACTAAAAGTTATGCGTATAATTAAAATAGTATAATCACAAAACAACCTTTCAGCAGGCAAGTATAAATATATTTTCTATTGATACTAAAATGTATTAAATATGTACAGTAGTTCTCTATTATATTAAATAGTGATCCTTAATTAATAAACCAGTCTTGATAAAAAGAAATTTATTTCTATAAAATTTAAAATATTTGTATTCACAGCTTTATTAACAAAATATTACAATATAAAAAACATAAACCTTCAGCTTTGTATAGTAAATTACTTAAAAATTTCAATAATACGTGTTGATATATCATCACCTGTTTAATAAAGCATGCAGTCCCTACAGCTGAACTCAAAATGTTATAAAAACTATTCAATATCAACATATGACAAATCTGAAAATCGCTCATTTTCTTCTGTAATAAACTATAAAAGTAGTATTTGTTTTAGCTTTATATGGGTGCATTATAGTATCAATATTTTAGCTAGTTACCATTTTATTATTATTAAAAAAAGGATATGCAGTGACTGGTTTAACTGAATTAAATGAGTGGTTTAACAAATAAAATTAAAAATTTTTGGTCAAATATACACAATCATTTAAATATCTTTAAATAAACTAATGTGGATACTTCAGCATCCTCTCGATATTGTTCCTTCATTTTCTACATCATTAATTTTGTTCATTGTTATATATTTCCAACAATAAAATCTAGTTAATAATTTATAAAAAACAAATTTATGTTACTATAAAAAAGTCTTTGATCTAACGAGGAAAAATAGGGACTAATATTCAGATAAATTATGATATAAATCATCAAGTGGAGAGACAAAACACAACATTCTTTAATTTTAAAAAATCTCAAATACAAAAAAGTTTAATATTAGAAAATACAAAAAATATAATTTAAAAAAAAATTCATTTTATAATGTTGCATCAATAACAAAGATTATTAGCGATAACATGTATTGAAATTGGTTGGTAGAAGCCAATTAGTCCAAGTTTAGTTATATACTGTTTCTCCTGCTTTATTCCTTTGAGTTGTTCTGGTAGTATGGTTTACATTATTCAGCGATGATGTAATGAATGGTTTACTAATAATGGTGCATTATTCAAATTCTCACATTTTGGTCTGACCATGTTGAGAAGAAGGTACATATATGGGACTCGAATATGTCCTATTCTGAAATGGGTAATTACTTGCAATTTCTTTAGTGTCATTCTATTTGCTGTAACCCAAGCTCTGTTTTCGTCCTTTATGACTTTCTTGACTGATGCCAAACCTAATTCCACCATCACACCTGTGGTTCAGTATGGTATATGGTTTAGTATTTTCTTGCATGATTTACGGGTCAGAAGCAGCTTTTCAGGCACAGTTGTCAGCTAGGTGGGGAGGAATGGGATGGAAGCCAACACAATAATATTTCACCTCTGACTCCATTTAAGATGGTTTTGTTGATTTTGTCTAAATTTTAGATCATGGGATCTTTTGCCTATTTGGTTTGATTGAATACTTTGAAATAAAATCATTTTATTTAAAATTGTGTATCCGCACCATTTTACACCTTTTTTTATCTATCCTACAGAATATTCAGAATGAATTTAGCAAAATAATTTTGTTTTGAATTGTCTGTTTCCATAAGGCTCAAGAATATAATAACTAAAATAACACAACTTTTTTGTCTTTCCACAACTGATAATTAATTTTTCCAAAAAATAAAAATAAATTATCAGTTGTGGAAAGACAAAAATAATTTGTTATTTTACTACTATACTGTGCCACAATCCGGCATTAATATTTTAAAATATAATATTTATTTATGTAACATATTAAAAATCATCTAGTCAACCCTCTATTTTTATTCAAGTTATATCAAGGGAGCAAGTCTATCAGGACGAGGTTTCAAACATTTCAGAATAACTAACATATTTGGGCACTAGGAGGACCATGGTTTATCAGGTCATAAATTCATTTAGTATTGGAAATGCCCCCAATATCTTATAATAGAATATAAATAGAAGATCTTATGAAGAGTTATTTTGGCCATCTACAATTAACTTCAAGGGTAGTCTCCTTCCATCAAGGCCAACTTATCCAGCAGAGATTCAAGCCAAGGTGTATCAAGTCCTTTAAATTAATATTATTTTTTTTAACTATTATAATTTGTTTTATCCTTGTTTAAAAATTTATGTAATAATCTAATGTATTGGTCAAAATAAATATATTTATTTATTGATTTATTCAAGGTGACTATGCCCAACAGTAAAGATTCATTTACTTTTACTAAAAAGTTTCACTTACACTCCAGGTCATCAAAGAGGTAATTATGGACAAATTATTATCACTTTTACTTCTATGCACATTGTGAAAGATATTATTTAATGATGTATATTGACCTTGGATTTCATTTTTTTTATGGAACTGAGCAAACCATTTATACTCATTGACAAAGACAAAAAACAAAATTTCAATAATTAGTACAAACTTTCAAAATAAAAATAAAAATCTTACAAATTTAGTGTTGATAGAGCTGTGATTTTATGGCCAGCCAACTGGACTCAAAGCTTAGAAATATTTTAACACAGTATTTTTTGGCCAAGCAAGTTAGAACAATAATATGAACAAATTTGTTTGCTAATAACTAAACGCATCATCAAAGCAGGCTACATTAATTTGTTCAATTTAAATTTTGATAATTAACATTTTTTTAAAATATTCCACTTCATATTTTTAATAATTACTTCATTTTTAAAATTTCAAAAGTTTCTTTAGAGTGAGAGGGTATAAATACAAAGCTGGGGGTTAGGACACTGGTGCTGTGTGGAGTTCAAATGGAAGTTTAGTTGATGTGATAAATATAGCAGGATGTGAAAGATTTTAACCTTGACTCAGTGATGGTTAGATTAATCACTGTAAGAGTGTTTTGGGGTAGTGGATCATGTCAGCATGCTGCAAGGGCTGCCGATAAACTGCGTGTTCGATAATTTATTTTATTTCCTTTTCTTCAGGATCTCATAAATGTGCATCAGCTATTGTTTACTTGAAGCAACATATAATACAACTACATATTATTTATTATTAATCAGTTAAAAATGATAATAAAATAAAAATATGATCACTGAAATTGGTTCTGAAGGCACTGAAAAAAGAAGAAAAGCAAGTTTTTTGGTTAGCGGGAAGTAACTAAGTTTGACAAGGATTAGACACAAGGTATTTATTTCGGAGGCAAGCTAACCTGCATTTCTTTGGCCTCTTGGTTCCCCTACAAAAGGGAGCCATGTCTCTGAAATAAATATCTTGTGTCTAATTTTAAGATTTTTTAATGTTGAAGTAATATTTTTGAATCAAAATTCATTAAATTATAAGCTACATATGTCTGCTGTGTGAGGCAGGAAATCTGGCCAGGGGCCAGGGAATGTTCAGGTTTGGGGGGTATGTATTGTGTTAGGGGTATTGCGGCTAAGATGAAACGTGTCATCTCCAAGCTTCATCAAAAATTGGTGGAAAACAATATATGAGAAACTTGAAGGAAGAGAATCTGAAGGAAGAAGGACAATATTATCGCAGAAGAGTGGAGCGATTCAGACAAATCTACTTGTTGAAGGTTGAGTGTTATGTTCTAAGTATTATGAGGTAAGGGACCATTTTACAGAGCTTTGACCATAATACTCTATCATGTGAGACTTTTTGCTTAGAACCAGTCTTAAATTTTTCTATTTCAAGTTTTTCTTAGTTAACTCTTTTTTCTTTCTTCTTTGGCATTTGTCTTTGCTAGACTCTCCCTATGGCTTTATGTAATTATTATTCACTTTAGTGCCTACGCATATTGAATATTATTATTCAATGTTGATCATTAATTTGATCAACTTGAAATGATAGGAAAATATTTATTTTTATACTACTAATTAATTTATAAATGACCATCCATTATTTTTCTTATGGCTGGTTTTATTTTTAGAGCCAACATAACTACCATCATGCCTTTAAAATCAAAGCTATTAAAGTTCTCAACCTATGTTCAAAAACTTAACTGATGAGGTTGAGAATATGAGTATTAATCATGAAAAAAATTATGGGTGAGCTCTATAGGCTATAATTAGCCAAAATTCTTCAGTGCTCCAAGAGAAAGGACAAATAAAACAAAATATGTAATAAGTTACAATAGATATATTTCAATATTAAGGCTTTGGTCTTTCCATAGATGTTACAAAAAAAAATTAAACAAAAAAAATAAATATACACCATATTTTTTTTTTGTTTTTCTCGTTTTGAAAAGATGATAAAATTACTACATTCATCGAGACAATATTACTTTTTATACAACATAGGCCAGCATAATAAATATTAACACGCATTAACCTTCCATGGCAAATGTCTCAATACGTTCATATCTACAAAAATTGATAAACTGTGCAAGATAACAATATACATTGATTGCATCAATTAATACCATAAATATATTTGTAATACAACAAAGCTATACATAACACAAATTTAAGATTAGTAATTATTTAACAATAAATATACATAAAATTCAATAATAAAACAATATTTATTGAAATCAAGATTATCTCACAAATGAGCCATCAAAAGACACTAATTAATAAAAAACACAAGCAATTGTTGCAATCAATGCACCTTTTCATTTTATGTACATGCATGTCTGAAGGGGTTGAACTGTATATGATACAAGTATAAACTACAACAGGATTGAACAACACATTTCAAATAAGCTGTATCTGTTACACAAAAATAATATTCCAATATGTGTATCATATTTCCCTTAGAAGATAATTTTCAATTTTTAGTAAATAAATTCATATAAACTTATTTTGATAAATGATATACTTAAGTAAAACAATTAAATAACTATTATAACTAAGAAATGTATAAAAATTATCATAAGCCATTCATCTTTAATTTATTTTTTTTTAGAAAACTACAAATAAGATTTTTACAAACAAATGGTCATGCATATGAACCCTTCAAAATAAATTTCAGAGCGATCAAGATTCTGATAAATTGTGATGTACTTTTTTATATACATATTCATGTATAATGTGGAGATTGTAATATAAGATATTTACAAGAATTTAACATTTAATAGGATAAAATTTACAATAAAGCATTCAAAAATAAACACAAAACTTATGCTGTTGGAAATTTTTGATAAATTAAAAGAAAATTTTTAATATTTGCATAAGAAACAAATTATTATGTAGAATCTTAGTTGAAAATTATAGTGTAAAATATATTTGTTTGTTAATTTGTTCAATGTATTTCGATTCTAAACTACAATAAATTAACCAACCAAGCTTGCTGCAGACAATTACTTAAAAAAAAATTGCTTAAGCTTAATATACAGGGTATTCAGCTGTCATGTACAAAAATTGTCGGTGTGAAATTAAATAAAAATTAGAGTCAAACAATGCTGGTAGCAGTTTACTATTTCAATCCGTTGCCAAGATATGATTTTTAAATGTTTTTTTTTTGAAAAATCATGTTTTTATCCACTATAGACCAACTTTTGAACACATTTCCATGATCAGTGTTACATTCATGTAAGACTCGAGTAAGTGTACCTTTATTTTATCTTTGAAATCTAGAAAGTGCAGTAGCAGCTCAAACTTGAATGCTGATTTCAATTAAAGGAGAATTGTAACAGGATGTGAAAAAATGTTAACCTTTGAAACCATTGTGCTCTGTTTCAATGTAGGAATGTATTATTTGATCATGCCTCTATCATCTTGAGGTTATTTAACTTATTGTTGTTGCCATAGCTAGTAATCTTTTAATGGTTAAATAACTACCTCATGGTGGGGAATGAATTTGTCATTAGTTAGTCAATTTGTTTACTGGGAGATGGCAACTTTCACAAGCAGTGAGTTTACCGATATGCATTTACTGTGTAGTTTTTGTGGTGGGAATGCACTTTCTGAATAGTGCGATTACTAGATTAGGTATCCTGATGAGTGTACGCCCTCTTACACAGGTCTATACACAAGTACACTAGTGTCTATTATATAAGGGTCGTTCAATAAGCCACTGCCTGAAGTGGGACAGCATCCACATCGAAGTTGGGAATCTTAACTCGATAGTTCACAACATCTGACAATAACACCATTATTTTATTGGAACTTAAACGTTGACTACGGAAATGTGATTTAATGTTTGGAAAAGTTGATTTAAAGTGGAAAAAATCAGGTTTTTATGGCCTAAAACGTGATTTTCTCAAAAAAACATTTCAAAAATCATATCTTGGCAGCAGATGGAGGTAGAAAACTGTGGTTGAGTTTGACTACACTTTTGATGTAATTTCACCCGGAAACTTTTTTAACAAGAAGAGCTTAACACTGCATATCTTGGATATGTCAAAAAGAGTAATTTCAATTAAATGATACTTTAGTCAAAGATAAATTATGATTTTTAAACTATAGAACTGTGTTTACAAAATGGGAAATATGAATTCCAGATATCCAAGTTGATATGCTTGTGAATTTTGCATTGCTATAACACCAGTTACATTGAAAATTTTGTTTACAATTACAAATAACATGTATACTAATTAGTTTTTGAATGAAATGACATTACTTTTAATGAAGAATTAACAAATAAAAATTGAAATGCTTTGAGAGAATGCATCCTGCTACTCAGTCAATGCTTACTACAAACCGAAGTTGTAAATAGAAGAATCTACAAAGAAAAATTTAATTTAAAAAAATGCAAAGGAAACTGGGAAATGAAGTGGGCCTCCCAGCTAAAATTCATCATGTTAACCATTAGGCTACAAATTATGACCTGTAACTACATATTTTAGTACGAATTGTATAACTATGCTCCAACGGTTATTTTAAATTTTTTTACTAACAGCTGCTCAAATTTCAAAGGAAAATGACACTAACGACTTAAAAACTTGAAACTGATAAAATTAATCAGAAGGACACATCAATAATATTTTCATATACAATAAAATATAGTATAAAAATAAAGAAGAATCAGAATTACTTTTACAAAATGGTGTTTACTTACTATTTAACTCTATAATTTAGAATTTGGTTGGTGCCGGTTGTGGTAGGATAAGACTTAAATAAATACTCCTCGTTCTCTCCAAAATTATAGAAATATTTTAATAATATTCCTGTCTTTCAACTTATTTTTTAGTAAAATTGTTTTCAACAGCTCTAAGTAGTCATCTTTAGTTACTAAAATAAAAATAATATGTCATATGACAAAAACATTGAGCGTGCATTTGGAGACAAAAAAAAAGAGGAAGATGACAGGTGGAAATAAATCATGGAATAGAGCTGTCAAAAACATTTCTGGTAAAAAATAATGAAAGACAGAGGAATATTATTAAAATATTCCTATAATTTTGATTTTGAAAAATAATAGATAAATTAAAAATAAACTACTAAATCAGAAAATAAAAAAAATGTACTATATGTTTCTTTTTTTCTGCTGATAGTTTCTTCTTCTCATAGGGGGTTTTACCTAATTGTTCATTTCTACAGTAGTACCGAACTTGACAAATAACCAATGTTACATCATTATCTAAATACTTTTCTTTCATTGGAACTTTTTAGTTTAATAATAATGCTAATAATTTAAAATTTAAAAAGTTTTCTCAAACTTGAATCATTATCATTATAATAATTAAGAAAAGATATGGAATAGCAAAAATATATGCATATAAAATAAAGAAATTAACTTAAATCAGAATTTATTTGTAAAACCATGTCAGTTATCAATTTTTGGGAGTGAAGTGAGCCTATGCGTCTGAATTTTAAACAAATTTATTTGAAGGAATACTTTGGACAATTGTAAGAGAGGTGATAATTTGGTATGAGGTTTATTTAGTTTATTATTTAGAAATTCAATAAAGAAAACAAATAAAAAGATAAATAAATTGTTTAAAAAGTATGGAATACTTAAGAGTTATAGATCCTGTGTGGAATGGCAAAACAATAAATTGGAATTTATAGCAAGACAAAATTCAACAAATTGTTGATGTTCATTCTTAACCTTTTGCTAATTATTTAAAGGGTGGTAAGGCCAATCTCTAATAAGGCCTTTAAATGGGTTATAATCATAAAAATTATGAACACAAATTATGCAAGTATGAAAATACTGTCCTCGTGTATAAAACTGAATTATAATTGTTCAAATGCCAGCAGCACATCACCAAGATACCTTGTACACCGATTAATTAGATAATTTCCCAAAACTTTAATTAATGAAAACACTATGGATCAATTTTTATATTTATGATTTTTGTATGTATATATACAATATATATATCATATATGCATGTATATTATATATTTATATGTATATATACTTATATTTATACATTTGATGAGTGACATCAATACGGAATGGGAAGAAAAACTTCATCATTATACATAGCACATAACACTTTCTTGCTCTCTTGCATGACCTAAATATGTACAAAATACAATTTAGTTCAAATTTCTATTTCCTTGAAAACTAAATTAGAAAAAATAAGCAAGGAAGTAGAGATTTAAAACTTAGAATCTAAAAGAATTTCAAGTATGTTTCTGTATTTGTGTATATACAAGTCTCAACTTCCAGTCTTATAAGAAAAGATAAAAACTGGTTACTTTATCTCTTGTGTGAAATTTCCTTTATAACCAAAGTGAAATTTGTTAATTAAGGAATCGTGGAGTGAAATGTTATTTTTGTATTTTCATTTCTTTTGTTATTTTTTTTTCTTTTTTTTAAAACTGCAAAGCAGCTTTTGAAAGACCATTTGATTTTTTATATCCCCCATTTTGAATTTCAAAATGTGATACCCTCGATTTAATTTACAAAGAAAACATTCACACATGATTTATCAATTTACACGATGAACTCAGATTCATCAACTTGGTACATTTTTCCAAAAAAATTATTTTAATCCTAGAATTACATAAGTTTATATTACATGTTTTACATTTAAAAAAACATTGAATCAAGACTTCATACAGCGTCAATATATATATTTATAGTATTTATAATGATTATTATGTATAATGAGTCCAAACTCTTTTACTCCTTTAAATATTTTAAGCACACAATATTGCACACTTATCTATTTGTATAAACCTGCCAATTCTCCACTGGAACCAATAAAAAATGTTACAAAATATATTCTTTAAATCATTTATACTTTCATCTATCATGTTTAATCACAGTAAGAATGAAGTGCTTGAGTCTTTCTCTCTCGATTTCTCAATTTGCTCCAATTACAATAATAATGCCAACTAAATTAAACATTAAATTAGAAAAATAAGAGAAAAGCCGATATAATTTTTTAAAGGCATTTTATATTTACGTCTTTTTGGTCATGTAACTGGAGCCAAAAAGAGGGTATTTTGGAGGCAGACTCAAAGCGGGGTTGTCAGGAGGTACCGGGGCTCAAACCTTGAGAGAATACTAGTAGGTATTCTGTTCAAGGGGGAAGCCCTCCGCCTCGCACCCTTGTGTCATACTGGGGAATCTGTTCGCTTAAAGTTGATATTCTGTGCTGAACAGAAATCCCTTGTTAAAGGAAGGCAATTGAAATAGCCACAGAATTCACAGTCATAGACGGGAATGACATAGAAAAAGAGAACTAGAAGAAGAAAAAGAAATACTGTTGTTATAAGGCAGACCCATATCATAAAAATTTTCTTCTGTCGGTCATATTCTCCCAAGGAAACAAAAGGAAGAATAGCATATGAAAGTAAAAATCCAAAGAGGAACCCAAAAAATGATGAGAAGTTATCAAACCATGGCAGGAGACCAACAACAAATAGAACTCCAGCAATAGCCAAGTGCTTAAAAAGCGCTCGGTATGGATGTCGTAGCATTGGCCAGATGTTCAATATTTCCACTATTAAACATGCCAGTAGTCCACTCTGCGATCCAGCAGGACCCACCTAATAAAAAAATAATTCAATTGTAGCATAAACTGATATTACTTATTAAAATTATTGCAATAAATTAAGTTTACTGTTTAAGTTATTATTTTGCGGCATTATGCATTAATGTAAAAATATATGGAAAAAAATATTTCAACAGCCTACAATTTTTAGTCATTCTCACATTATTGCCATTAAAAATATTTTATAAATACAGGATTTAGAAAATCACACCCTCTGGTAGAGGGGTGTAGATGTACATAAAATACTGGTTAGATCTCAATTAAGAAATCTTTAAGTTTTTTTGTGTGTTCCATTTATCATATTTTTGAGAAATGAAATATTGCGAAGAAGTCATGAGTCTTTATAAAACATTTTTCTTTATTACATGCATTGCTTGCAAGCTTTTTCTGGGGCATCCTCGCCTGGCTGTAGAACAACATTTGTTGTTTGTTGAGTTAGAGAGACACTAGCTAGGGAGTAAAAAGCCAGGAGTGAAGGGACCCATCCAGAAAGAATTTATTCATGTTATTATATTATCATTATTTGTAATACTGATTAGGCAAATATTATTTAAATTTTACATAAGTTTCTTCAAGTTCAGCCATTTATGCTATGACGGAATGTTTAAATAGCCAGAAAAATGCACTAACACCATTTACAGAGATTATTTTAAATAAAAATTGTTCATGTAAAATCCAGTAAAATTTAAGCAAAAATATATGATCGCTATAATATATATGACATGTTTCAGTAACTAAAAAAATAATCAATATTATTTTAGGTTAATAATAGACTAGTGCCAATAGTTTAAAAGATAAAAAAAAATTATCTATAATTCAAAACTGATCAGAAGTAAAAATTAGTAGTTAAGTTGGGCAAAAATAGTGGCACATTATGGGCAGTTGTGTACCTAGAGCTTTTGCCACCCTTTCTAATTTAATAGAAATCAAGAGTGGTTGGTTATTAACGATTACTGAATACAAATGAATAAATACAATTTTTTATTCTTCTGTTTCAACAGATTGTACACAGATTGATAAAATGTAAGTGTGCTTATATATTTATTTTACTGGCTTTTTTTATTATAAAAGTCTTGAATGACATTGTCAAAATTTATATCATATGTTAGTTCTTTTTCTATGGAAAGCACTTGTAGATTTTACTGCCAGGTGAAAAATATTTACGTGGACATCACCAATTTCAAATTTACAGCTCACAGGTTTTCTATCTTTTATTTAGTATAAAAATGTTGACGTCAAGTCGGGCTGCCAGGGCACTTTTGTTAAGCTCCGTACTTATTATAATCATTGATTCTGTTTACTAAATTTTACATTTTTATTTTTATAGAATTTAGACAAAAATATATTAATAAAAAAAATATTAAAAAATGTGACTCAAAAATATGTGCTGCCCGGGCTGGACCACCCCCATTGCTCCCCCTAGAAATGCTACTGCATTCTGAGTCATTACTTATGTTTCTGAAGTCAAAATTAAATCTAGTTGATTTATTATTATGGCTGCAGTTAAAAAAAATATTGAAAAGAATTGGTAAAATTGCAAGGACATGAAAGTTTGGGAAAAGACAAAACCAATAACTCAATTTCTAGAAAATTGGCCCTAAGATCATTGTTACATATAATTTGTATGTTAATAAATATATTGAATGCCTTTTTTATGAAATCAATTTTACATTGCAATTTTACTATCTTATTTCTTTTGATACATTGTTAAATATTTAAATAATGGGCAGCTTACATCAGCTCTGTAAGGTATGAAAATCGCCGATGCAAGATTACCAGCCACACCTGAACCAATGTAAATGATCATCAACCGAGCAGTTCCTGTCAGTTTCTCCAAGTCTCTCATGAGAAACCATTGGATCCATAATGAAATGGCTAGTTGTATCACACTGTAATAAATATTTAAATTAGGAGGTATATTTGCTTCAATATATAGCTACTACTATACGCTGAAATAAATAACTGAGTTGTCAAATCAGTTACACTAGAGTGAATAAACATTTTGTTAATTATATTTTTGTAAATGACAACTGCAAGTGTTAGACTGTCCTTTGAAATACAAATAAACTAAACATAACTTATTTTTTTATTCTAGGAGTTAATTAGTTTAGGAAATGACTTTGAATGATTTTTTATTTAAAATATAAAGAAAATAAGTATTGATATTTGGGAGATTTTTTTAGTCATTTGATATAAATTTAAGAATGTAACAAGGGCCTCTAATCAAAACCTATCAATAGTAGATACAAGAAAAGCTCAATCTGAGTCATAGTTTGCATCCAATCACTTGATATATCGCTGACTTGGAAGAAAAGTGACACAACTCAAAAAAATCATCTATTCCACTAATCTATCTGACTTAAGTATGCCTTATTGCAGGGTGTGTCAAAAGTGTAGTAATCCGGAAGACTGCTAAAGTAACCACAAATTCTTGTGGCCACAGAAAATACAAAGTGGTGCAACAAGAACCACAATTTTCTTATACCTCAGTGTCAAATTTAGAGTTGTGCCACTTTTCTTCCACGTGTGCAATATGTTGCAATGATATTTAATTAAAAACATGTGAAAATTTATTTATTACAGTAATTTGACTTGGTGTGTTAAGATCTTTTGTGTTTTTATTTTAAATTTGGAGAGATTTACTCATAAAATCTGATCCCCCAAATGGCAAAACCTGTAGTCATAGCATATTTCTGTCTATTTGAGAATAAAAATTTGTTGCTAGACAGAATAAATAAAAAATAAAGTAAATATCATAAATATATTTTTGTTACTAATGAAGAGGATGAATTTGGCAAGTCAAAAAAAAAAATCTGAAATATAATTGCACTGGCCATTGAAGGATATGTAAAAAGAAACCCACTGAAGGGATAGGACACATTCAGATCTTAGAATCTGCACACCCATGCTGTGCTGAGTGAGCACTCAAACATATTTTTTGATTAAAAAACGAGCAGAAAAGTCCAAAATTCAGGAGAAAAAATACCTCTTGTGGAAGAGAGAGATACCAAATAACACAAGACAAAGCAGCACCAAAGTATTAAGCACTTCCACAAAATGTATTTCTCTTAAGGAACAAAATCTTGCAATTATTTAACAACCTATTTTTTGTTTATTGTTATTAACTCGAGAATTGATTTAATAAAGAAAGTTCTCAGCCTGCCTACACTAACAATTTTTTTTCAAGTTACTTTATTTATCAAATGTTTCAGTGAACGTACTTCACCAAACTTAACTTGCTTCAGACCTGATTTTTTGAAAAATTACATTAATTCTTAAAACTTGATTATATAACAATGTTCTTTATTGGTGGAATTGTGTAATGTTCGTCGCAGGCAAAACCTTTTTTATTTTCCAACAATCTAACACACTGTACTTATACCCTTCTTACATGAAGCCATTCATATAAAATGAAATCATTGATTTTTCCATAAGATTTGTTCATATCTGATTGATTTTAATCATATCATGAGGTGCTTGAAAATGGCAGTGTAGCCACCATAAAAAATCATATATAATAAATAAAATTTGTGGGTAGACAAGTTGAGGACTTTATTAACATGAATAGCCCACAACCAGCCTACCAAAATAGTTAAGTTACTTGTTGGTCTCTTGCAAGTTAAAAACTATCATATTGTTAAAAAAACACATTAATTATATAATTAGATTTTAACCAAAATAAATACTTATATACTGACCCAGCATGCAGAAATATTGATGTGAGAAGTCTGTAGAATTGATCAGGGACTTCTGAATTGATAAATGGCAGCATCCCACATACATCATCGAGACATGAAACCTAAACAGAAAAGAACAATGTGCCAACCAGAACCAAAACTGAAATTTAAATGGTCTTGTAATTGATAAATAATGCTTAGCATCAGCGATCTGAATTTAGAATAAGTAATATTAATACAAACATTTTGTCAAAATAAAAAATAATCATTTCATTGGGATTATTTGTATTTAAATAATGTATTTTATAAAAAATAAACTTTTTTAGTGACCAAGAAATGGAGCTTCAGTCTAGCCTTTTAAATTAAAAAAAATATCAAGTATCTGTGTTGATATGGAATATCTTATTATTTAATAAATACATATCAAATAAATATGTACCTACTTCAAAAGTCTAACTTGAATGTCATTGAAAAAAAAAAGAATATTTTAATCTGACAGAAAGTATTGTATTGATGTTTTATGATCACCTGAGAACAAAGAGAGGCTTCATCATGAAAAGTACCATGAACAAAATCACAGTACTCTTTTGTGGTAATTTTACATGTCGCATGAATACCTATACAGCAAGGATGCCCAATTACCTGTAAATAACAAAATAAAATTTCATTTAGATTAGAAACCTACTTAAGAATGATAATTTTATTTCATAAATGTATTTATTGTTGATTGAGCAGTTATTATCCATAAATTATCAGAAATAATTAGTGCAAAAGACTTCATATTCCTAATGTCATCTTCATGAGGCAAAAGAGTGCGATGGAATTCCAATGCTGTGTAATGTTTTATCTCTTTATCTTTTATGGTACTATTTGCAGCTCTCTGAAAAGCAATGAATAGATGGTGTCTTTTCCAAATGCTGAAATGCAAAAACAATGGCCTCCTCCATTGTCCAGGAATCTGTAGTTTTGCCTGAAATAATCTATTCTCATTGGCTGTTTTGTGAAGGCTACATTTACCAATGGTAAGCTCGAAGACCTGCCTCTTTACTAAGTTTAGAATGCTATTCCTCAATGAAGGTACTGGTTTAACTTCTGGGGAAATCGTATCCAGAAATTTATAAAATACGTTCTTTATGCTGTGGTTAACTTTCTTTTAAAATTGGTTGAAGTATAAATTTAGAACCTTCCCTCAACAAATACTGTACAGCAGAGTAAGCCCTCTTGTTTTTTCCTCTTACCACAAAGGTCTGTTGATCTTCTTTAAGAGCAATAATAAAGGACGAGGTGTCATTTCTACTAGATCCTACTTCCCTTATATCATACTTCCTAAATATTAGCTAAGTCTACTTTGGTTAATCTAGGAGTAAATGAAGTAAACCCAGGTGGTTAAGTGATGAACTATTTCATGAACTAAATCCTGACCAATATTTGTCTGGCTATATTTCTTTAAGGGTTCATAATGTAATATAAATTCAAGGGAAGGTTTACCAGATTCAATCCAATTTGGAGTAGGGGCTTCCTTCTTACAGCATCTTAACTGCATCTTTTATCTGGGTAGGTAGCTACCTAGGACAGGAGACCCTATAGGGTGTGTACAGTAGGTGTCCTTAGTGTCAGAGTATGTGTATGTTGTGTATTGAATTCAAAATGCAAGAAAGCACAAGCAAATTGGAAAAATTAAGAGAGCACAAGGACAAGAACACACAGTGCAAAGCACCCTGTAGGCCAGCCAGAGAGAGGAAGCACCCCAGCATATCTGTCAGGTAGGCAAGCTTGTAGGATACAAGTCCTGATCGGAGGATGTGGATAAACTACAAGCCCACCAAGCATAAAATGTCATTACATCGAAAAGTTTTTACTCCCAAATCATAGGAGCCAAACCTACTCTGTAGCATTAGAGGTACTTACTACCTAGTACAGTACACAGGAAGCAAAGGGTCCAAACCTACTCGTGCTGTCTTGGGCCAGACAGCAGTAATATCAGTACTATACCGATAATTTAAAAAATTTTAATTTCTTATTTATAAGGAACAAAAGGATTTTTATAAGTAATTTTTAATGAAAAATAACTTATTTAAGTTTCATTTAAGATGGTCTGAGGGTATTGATTCTAATGCATATGTATGTCTATTTAAATATTTCATAATAACTTAAAGAGCTATAGAAACTTTTATATAATTTAAATAAAATTTACCTAATCAGAGTTACAAACAATAATATATAAATAAGTAGATAAACTATACTATATACTATACAGTCATAATACTAGAATTATGAAAAATTAAAAAATTAACTTCCTAAAATCAACTTAATTATGATAAATAAAGATACCATAGACATATAATATATAGTGTAGTGACCTTATAGGCTCTAATATTACACATTGATGAGGGATGAAAATTAACTTATTAAAAGTCACTTCAGATTTGACTTTAATATATCAGAAGAAGAAAAAAATTGTTTACTTACTTCACACACCATATGTTCAGCTGCTAATTTGTCTTTTGTCCGTAACCGCTGTACAGGCGAAGATGTTTTCCTGCAAATAGGCCACTTTGTTATGTCATCTGGCCACTCATATGGGGCCACTGAAGCTGGTGCTTCACAGTACCTATTTTTAAACAAAAATAAAGACATTTAAAAACAGGGAATCGGTAAAAAGTTTGGCAAGGTTAAGATATTTTTTTATAAATTTTAAATCAGCACATTTCAATGTAATCAACATACTTTGGATCCAGGCCACAAACAGACCCAGATATCCTTCCTCCTGAAGTTGAATCAGGAGGTTTTGTCCACTTTTTCCAAGTAGATATCGTACTCTGAAATAGAAAAAAAATGGCTTAGTATTTACTAACCATCACTATAGGTGGGAAATCATAGATGTGATTATATAATTATTTTTTGTTGTCATTATCACATCAGTATTTTCTAATAATTCATAATCATTGAAGGCAAAGAAGAGCTGCCAGAATTTGTTTATACTGGGTGATCAAAAGGTGTTTGAAAGTAAAATTTTATGTCTTTAGGTCAAAAAATCGCCAAAATAGTCAGACTTATGAGAAAAATCATTGTTTTTGAAAAAATAACAACAATGGAACCCTGAAAATGAGGCTTTCATATGGTAGGTAGTTATCACTTTATCCTAAAAAATATATATAATCAATAAACAATGCTTAAATAAAATAAATATATACCTCTCCCAAGACCATGTTGCCCCTATTTTTTACCATGTATGTTTGCAAAGATCTTACAAAGTTGGAAAAAGACAAATTTGCAATTTTGTAGGATGTGATCGAGTATGCAGCTTTATTATGTTTCACTATCGGATTTTCACCCGGATCTATGGAGAACTTTCTCATTTCATTTATGGTCTATTCACGGAATTCATACCATTCTGTCCTACATCCACATTTCTAATGTTCCTTGATAGTTCATCAAGAATCTTTTAATGTTTTAATTAACTCTTTGGAGTAAAACATACAAAAACTCCTTGACATAATGTTTCAAATCAAAGATCGCAGATGTATTTTCATTTTGTGAACCTCACTTATATTAATTTTTTATTCTTGAAATAATCTGACATAATAGATTTAAGGCTAATATGGTCAAAAGAGCCAAAAAGCAAGGTACTTCATCAATGGCACTCTCAATTTGGTTTTCAACCAAGGTAATAGCTGCACTACAGTAATATCTCCACTAGGTGATGATAACAATTTATGACTTCTGTGAGTTCTTCTAAATTGATTTCAAGCACAGATCACAATGTATAATGGATCTGTTTATATGGATATCATTTGTGTAATGGATGTCTTTATTGAGATCATCAAAGATGTTCTCAAATGTAGCTCTAGACTGTAAATTATGAGGCAGATTGGGGAGAAGATGCACTGTAGTCCAACACTTTGCATTATCTTCTTTTCTTTGGTCCCCAACTTTGATCCAAACTGATTGATTCCAATATTAACACTTGCTAATATTTGTCTTTCTGTCAAGCCCTGTATGCTGAAGTTAATTATTAAAGATACCAAGTTTAACATTTCTGACAAAGATCTTGGGTATAAAAAAAAGAGGCCTCCCTTGTTCCCCTAGTTGAACACTCAAATGGACAAATAGTTTTTAATTAAATCTAAAACTTCCTAGTCATACTTAGCGCTTTTGACTCAGAGGAAATAACTATTTTTTTAAACAAGTATGATATCCTATATAGATAAATACTTTTAATGCATCTGCACTGTGTACAATGAATGGTATACAGCCAATTTTATTCTTTATCCATACACCACATGTACTGAACTAATGGGGAGAAAAATAAATTTTCCTTTTTAAGAATATAAGGGGAAATATTTTTTTATCATATTGCTGTACTAAAGCCATACAGACATAACTAAAGATACAATTGAAAGTTGATAGGCTATTCAACAGATACAAAAGATCAAAGAGAATTTGATTTAAGAATAGATATAAACATACTACTACACAATTCTTATTCTGAAAACTATTCTTTACTTGTAATAATATACACTTTTGAAGTTTACAATTTTGTTCTGACTTCATCTACTTAATCTCAGAATTGTTTTCCTTATTATTTATTTTCTTTTAATATGATAGCAATACAGATATATTATGACATTTAAATTTCAAGTCAAGAACAGAAAATTATTAATTATAAATATATAAATACATTAATTTAAATTAACAAAATCAAATTAATAATATAAAATTAAAAAATGAACTCGTTAATGTCACATGCATAATTAACTATATTTTGTTTGGTAACAGAGTAAACAAAGCTTTAAAAAAACAAAAAAAAACTGACACTCAATTTAATAATAATGACAAAAAATTATTAATCAAGAAAACAAAGAAAATGTAACATGCCTCTGTTTGATACACAAGAAAATACATACCCCAGGTGACAACCCCTTAGCAATATGACTCCGAGAGGAGACCAGCATTAACAAACATTTTAAATAAATACAGAATAATTATGAAAGTTAAGGATAAGTGTTATGATAATAAATGTAGTATGATACTAGCTGCAGTAATTAAAACTAATTTAGACAATAATAAAAAAAGTGACAGAATGAAATAATATATAATTTCAAATAATCAGCATATGGAAAACAAATTAGCTCAATTTTTCAAGCTGAATTTTAATTTTTTTCAAATTAGAAGAATAATTTTTAAATTTAAAACACTGACTAGGAATGAGAAGTCAACAGAGACTCGTTCAAAGAAAACAGATTATAGGTTGGAAGAGAAAGATCTCAGACTAAATATCTAAGAAAATATTTTGGTGGAGATTTCTGCTTGTTTGTCTTTGATGTATATATATATGTAACCCAACCTCCTTCAAATGCATCTGCGCATAGCAGAATGAGGAGGAAGCTGTCAATTCTTGTTCATTTTTCACATATTGTATTAAATTCAAGAGGTTTAGGAAAAAAAAATATACATATTATTTGAAATTATATACCAGTCTTTAAGATTAATAATTTAAAAAAATATTATTACTTACAGAGCAATCAGTTTTTGATAACTGTACACAGCCAGAGTCATCATTACGAATACAACAAGCAGTCTCTCTTTCTCTTTCTCTACCTTTATCTATTTCTTTTATAATTTTGGCATCTCGTCTCATACATGGTGCAAATTTTGCCCCAAGATGAATGAGATCTGCCTAAAAGTTAAAAAATAATTTCATACATAAATAATATGTAAAACATTATTGATAAATTGATTGTTACTGTAAAATAATAAAAAAAATACTCTTAACACTTTTATGGAACTTGAAATATATACTTCAATTAATATAAAGTATTGTATTGTAAATCAAAACTTTTGTCAACCCAAGCAAATATATTAAAATTTTTCATTAATTTAATAATTTACTGAGGAAAACACTAACATTACTATGTTTAGATAACATTACTACATATCCACTGCTTCACTACATTACCTAGTACAGTTACATTATTAGATACAGATTTCAGATATCTTTAGGTAGATTGAATGTACATATGATTCTTAAATAAATATATATTCTAAAATCCATTTATTCAATTAATATGTTTACTTACTGCACGTGGCCCAAGCCAAAAATTTGCAGGTTCAGTGTAGTCAACTTGCTGTAATGAAAGACTAGTGACTAGCACCTGTGAGCATTAAAATTTATTAGGAGAAATAATAATGGTCTGCAATGTGTTTGTATTTGAAATAAAAATACTGCAAATATTAAAAAAGAACTAATGTAATAAAAACATATAGATAGATAAATTATTCACACATTTCAAGTTCATTAATTAAAATAAAAATCTTACAAGTCCTGACTGATGACTGAGATCCATCCCAAATGGCCCAAAACCATATGAGATAAGAGATATAACCAGTATGAGGATTTGAACAGTTGAGAGCCAATATGTGAAATAGGGCCTGTGATCTTCAAGGTCTTCTAATTGCTCCTTAACAGGTTCTCTGTTCAGCACAGACCTCTTTAATGATCGACTAAAAAAAGGAAACAAATATATTATTTCAACAATATTGAAAATAGGGAAAAGATTTTTTAATCGCCTAAGGGCTTGGTTACAGCAGTTGGATTTTGTGGTCCATTTTAGTGCCCAGCTCAACTCCTAGACAGTTATTATGGGAGAAATTTATCATTGACATTAGTCAACTAGTGACCTAGGTCTTCTCTAATAATTAAAAAAAATCTTAGCAAGATATTTGAAGCAGTTCATTCATATATACAAAGCGTTCCGTTGCAAAATGGGATAAAAAAAATTTACGATATCAATTTCAGAAAACATTAAAAATATTATGTAGCGTATAGCTATTATATTTTTTTCTGATATTTGAATCACATTCCACGCGGGGTAGGGTGCCCTTATCACTATTCTGGTTGAAAACTAACTACCATGTTATTAAGAACCTTTTAAAGATCAGAAATTGAGAACAAAATTTATTTTCCCAAAGTGGATTTATTCCATTTTGCAACTGAATGGTGTTATATTATATTATTAATGGTTTTATATTATTTTGGACTAAAAAGAGAGAGAATCATCTGAAAAAATATGGCCAAGTCAAGATTATTGTTAATTGGTTTGTAAAAAAGATTGTATAGTTGTGTAATAAGACTTAACCATACCCAAATAGTCGCTGAACAATTCCCTGACCTTGTTGCCGTCTATCTGAATTGTCATCTGCTCGATCAAGATCTATTCCAGTAATTCTACTCAGACCTATCTGTGAACTACCTTCTCTTCTTCCTTCTATTGACCTTTTCCAAGAACCTTGCCTGAAAATATCATTTATCAAACTATTAAATGCATAATTTTTTTTTCTTTCATAGCCCCTTTAAATTTACAGATAATTCATTTCCCCCCCCTCCTTAGCCCTCAAATTTTTAAGATTATGGATTAGGGAAAAATAAAGGAATTTATTTAGGGTGATCGGATCCTTGTACTAGGAGGACCTGCTTGAAGGTGGTGTGAGAGGAGTAAGGAGTGTGGGAATCCTCGGTGGAGGTTGATTGTTACGGTACAGTGGTGAGAGTCCACTGGTGGCTCGTAGAATTAGAACTAGTAGATTAATACATGATTATGATGTATTTTATTACACTTTTTATATTGTGTCAATGAGAGTGTACTTTTAAATGTAAAAATAATTAACGTGTATATTTTATTAATTTCTCATAAAATAGTGAAAATTATCACATCCACAACTTTTGGAATGGTCTATTA
Source organism: Acanthosoma haemorrhoidale (assembly GCA_930367205.1). Lineage (NCBI taxonomy): Eukaryota > Metazoa > Arthropoda > Insecta > Hemiptera > Acanthosomatidae > Acanthosoma > Acanthosoma haemorrhoidale. Next base: position 73,461,845 of record OV884012.1, read on the forward strand.
AGTGATTTATTTACAGCTAAGGACCTATCAAAAATATGGACATATTTATGTGTCGTATACATCTTGTGAATATGTCATTTAAATTCTCTTAACAACTTCTTTTTTTTTACTTCCACCCATAGTGCTTTTTAGCGTGAGGATGCATTGAGCCTTGTCAGTCAATCTTCTGTTTCTTTGCAGAATTGGCTTAATCCCACTAACGTATTTGCTTTGTATCTAAGTAACGTACTTGCCTAAATTTTTTCATTTCCTACTGGCACAAAGGAGCACTGCACTTATTTGCAAGCATTTTTGCTCTCTTGCCACCTGTTTTATATTGTTCCAAGGAGTTCCTACTTGATTGGCCTCTTCCACCAAGTCCTCTTTTCTAAGGCCTATTTAAAGTTTAGAGGGTTTTCTAAGGCTCCTCTTAATTACCCTGAGAATTCCAGTCCAAGATAGAATACTCTAAGGCTCCCATTTCTTTCCAGTGTGCCTGATCCCCTTCCATTTCTGCTTTGTGATGACAGCATCAACTTACTTCTGACCAGTTAGAATTAACTTAGGCACTAATTTAAAATATCTGAAGTTGATTTGAGACCAAAGCGATCAGCTTTCTACAGCCTAAAAAGACTTTGTTTTCAAGGATTTGCTTTTGTTCTTTCAAAGAGACTACAGATGCAGACATTGACTTTTTGTCAGACTTCCCTCTTCTTTCACTGATAGTTTGCTAAGAAAGGAACATAATCTGTCATTAGCATTGACATTAATTTGGAGGTCACATGTATTGGAATTTCTCCTTATTACTTTTGTCTTTCTAGGTAATAATTTTTAGCCTAACTTTCTCTAACAATGTGATAGACCACACTTCATACCATAAGTGTAAATACATAAGGGCATATCCTACCCCAATTTCCCACTCATAATTAGAATGCATTCATTTAGGTCAAATTTATCATTCATCTACCTCTCCCTAGTTCTTTCAGGAGTATGTCCAAGGAGGTCAGCAGTGGTATCAACAAAGTCAGCTGGAGCTACTGCTGGTCTCGTTTCTTCAACATTTCCATCAAAAAATACCTGAAATACAAAACATTGAAATTAAAGTTAAACATAAAAATAGAAACCTACAAACAAGGAATACAGCTAAATTTACTTCTGTTTATTATTGCTATATTGACATGAAATGAAAAAAGTCTTTATTCTGGCATGTTGTACTATAAAAATAATAATAAGGTACTAATATATTTCTAGCTAACAACAATATAAAATAAATTTCTCTGTATTCGTTAGTCTATAATATTTTCACCTCAACCAACCTACCTCATAAATAAAATATAATTTATTATTATAAATCTTGTTTGGATCAATATGGTCTTTTACGAAAAAAAATCAATTGTCCATGATTGAATGTACTGTACTGTTCTTGCTCACTTTTAAAAGTTAGCTAAAAATTAAATTTATATGTGTGTACTTTTGTTTAATGAGCAATGTTATTGCAAATGATCCACATACTGAACCCTCTGCACATTTTGTAATGATGGCTGTGCAATACCTGCTGAGTATTTTTGCATCACCAATCAGCTTTAATCAATACAGAGTAGATGCAAGAGTAAGGAAGTTCTTAAAAATAAATTTTATTTTATTTATCTATAACCTTAGATAAATGCTGTGACAATTAATTTAGTGGATATTTGAATTATCTATGCACTCTTCTGGGAACTCCAAATATTCACCAAATCAATTAGTGAATATGACTACAAAAATAATAAAGTATCTGATGAACCATTTTAGAGATCTTTATTTCTTAAGCAACAATTTCTGAATAAAAATATTATTTACCTCCAATGCAAAACAAAAGTTTTGTAGTTTCCTATATAGATAACCATGTTTATTCACATTACATACTGGAATGTAATTTTATGTTAGAATGACAATATTGCGGCCATGGCCGAATGTAGTTAGAAATGCATCTTTAATTATCTGTATCACACCTCTGCAGTACTGCAAGTGCTGCATGCAGTACTGCATGCTCTAAAGGCATTGACAATTCAGTCTATATTTAAACACATCTAATTATGTAGGAATTATACCTCATCATCAATAGGTGATTGTGGAATTGTTGAGCCACCAAGTGTCGATGGGGAGTAACTTCGAGAAGTGTGCCGCCGCCTTCCAATTTCTCCTCCTCGTTGTTTGTTGAGGGCCTTTTAAAATTTGAGTAAACTCAGTATTAATTAAACTAATTTAATTAAGTAATTAATTAAAAACTTAAATTAAATGTTAATGTGAAAGCTTTGGTTTTTCAGCATTATCTCTTCAATGTAAAACATCAATATCAGAAAGTATAGAAAGTATCCATGAAGTCCGCTTTTTTAAAAATACCAACCAATTTTGGTTCAAATAAAACAGTAATAGCAATATGGTTGGTTAAGAAGAGTTGGGCAAAGGTCTTGGACCCCCTAGTATTTTTTTGTTTTTGTAAGGTAAGGAACAATATTCCTGTTGATTTTTATGTGTATCTGATAAGATATAGGTGTTGAGAGGGTCTTGGGTGAAGTTTTAGGTTACAAACCCTACAATATTTTTTTAAAGCTACTAAATCATGGTAAACTTGGCAAGAAAATGATACTTCTCTCCATAAATATCTAGCATTGAAGTGTGAAGGGTGCGTTATGAAAGCCTGGGAAGTCCATATCACCACTATATTATGGAGATACAAACATATTGAGTAATGCTTTAAAAAATATATTGATGATTTTTTCATGGCATGCTCAAATGCGTAATGCATGATAACTTTATTCGAATTAGTTGCCAAATTTTTTTTATTTCTGAACATTCGATTGGTGAAATCCATATCATTTTATGATTCATAGTCTTGAAGTTAAAGTGTTTATGAGTATAAAATTCAACTTTTCAAAAAAAAAAAAAAAAAAGGGTTGGAGGAGAGCATGTATCAAAAGATAAGTATTACATCCCCTCCTCCCCTAAGTCCTACCATCTAAATGAATCATAATGAAATCAAGTTACAGAAAATGTTTAAGTATACGTGGCAATACATACAGCTGCAAGTATAGCAACACCCTTGAAGGTCATGCTTGCAACAGATGGCTTCTGACGTCGCGGTGAGGGCTGAATAGCAGCATCCCAACTTAAATCAGTTTCATCTCTGCTACCAGTATCGGTACCTGGTGCCTACAAAAATTTAAAATGTATAGAGAAGGATTTTGACTAACCATTCACATGGTTAATATACAATAGTATTAATATATTTAATAAAAAAATCAACCAATTTGATTGTTTTCCTAACAATACATAAGTAGGTTGAAGTGTATGTACCTCTGCTCTACAAATTTTATATTTAGAGAAAAGCTGTTCATTCTGGTCCTGTTTCGAACAGAGTAACAATTAAAGTATGTATATCTTCTATAGGTATACAAAGTAATGCATGTAGGTATCATCGAAAAATAGAAAAAAAATGGTTTGAAATGTAAATGCAAACTAAATATATTTATGACGGTAACAATCTAAATAATCTATACAAACTTTTGGAAAATGGACTTAAAAAAAAAATCCACCAACCGATTGTGGAGTTTGTTGGTATTTAGCCTTAAGTTCTCCATAACACCTGGTTGCCAGCCTCATCCTTCGCCGCAACCACACACTTTTTTCTGTCTCCTCACTTCCCTCATGGACACCAAAGAATATTGCTGTATTTGTTTTCAGTTTTCTGGAAAAAAATGAATTTTAGATATTTAGAAAAATGTAAGATTAAATTGAATTAAAAAAGAAAATTATATGAGATAATTGCTGTCCAGCATGGTCTATTTGAATATTTTCTAAATACATTTTAATTAGATAAGCGATTTCCACCTTAGTTAAAAAGTAGATCGCGTTTGGCCTACTAAAGTTAGGTAAATTTTTTTTTTTTTTAAACTTTTGCAGAAGCCCATAAAGTTCTTTTTTGCACTCATCTATACGGCAGTCGTTGTAAAATGATACATGGAAGACATTTAAATATTACTTATAACTCATAACTCTAGCGAACAAAAAATGTCGTTTTTTACTCCAGAAACGTTGATGGGTGTATCTTACAGAATTTTTCACGCAGAAACCATTTTTTTTTTTCTTCTTCTTCTAACATTTAAGGATTTTTTGTTCTGCTGAAACGTTATCGACGTGTTTAACAGTTTAGATTAGAATATTTGACTAGGCAATACATGTCGCAACAATGATAACTGGGACTTACATGGACAGGACTTCCACAGGAAAAAAGGTCATTCAGTAAATATTGAAACATAAAAGAAAACTTGTGAAATGACCTATACTTTGTGGTCATATCTCGTCAAATTGTGTATAAGTCATTTCTCCTTAGTCGTATTTTACGGAATTAATTATATGACAGGAGAAAATCACGGAAAAGAGCCTGATACATGAGCAAAAAGCGAACTGAGTTCTGGAACAAGGTGGAACGAGACCTAAACAAGTGATGGCTTTCACTAAATAACCGATTTTTTCCAGCCCTTAGGAAGGCCGGAAGGGTCGTTACGTCACACCTCGCGCGAAAATATCCTTTATATCACTTCCACTCCTATTCTCTGGTGACATATCCTTTAATCTCATTTATCAAAAGTATTTCAAACAACAGGATCGTCGCCTAGTCTGTATAGAAGTAGGGGTTCTTTATGGGGACCTAATCTGTAGCAGCCACAGAAGAAATGGTAATATATATAAAATAAATACAACTTAAAAAACAACGTTTCTGGAGCTTCTGAGAAAAATTTAACTTCAATGGCACTGTAATATAATAAATAGCAGGAATAAAAACCCGCAAGAGGTCCAGGAATGACATTTAATTCACATAACATGTAGGTAGGAACTAGTAAATGACATCATTACTACTTGTTTTTCTGTTAGAATCATCAGGCGACTCTCAAGTTTTACAGTACTGATTGCGTTTTGAGAAGGCTCTCAATTGACGTTTAACAAAAAATATATTTATAAAAACTTTAAATCCACTGTCATAGTTATAAAAATGTTCTGCTGACATTCTACTAAATATACTCCGTTAAATAAATTATGTATTTAATTAATTTACGCCCACCTTTAAAATACATTGAAGAAAATTCGATAACTGAACTCTGAATGAAATGTTGGAGACCGTGGCTTTTGATTTCGAAATAATTAGTAGACAGGGGAATAAAAAACAAATTAATTGCATAACTTAGGGCAAACCTCAGAATATATTGTTGCGAAAACCTCATCTCGGTTTATACAGTAATGGAGGATAGTCCGTTTCCAGTTGGCACCTGCCGTGGCACGATAGAACCTCTCAGATAAAGCTTTTTTTTCCCACTAACATTTTCACCGTAGATTATATATATTTATCCTAGAGTTTACTTTTAATTTACCAACTTCCCTCAATATAAGGAAGAGAGAGTCAACGACATTAAGTTGCTCGCCAGTCGTCGTGCGAGGCGGTCTGATTGTTCTGACTTCCTACAGCCTTAGTTGCAGGACAAGGTTAGACTAGCCCACCACTGGTCTCGCCGCACAAGCCACATACACACCTTCTGCCGGTCCCGCTATTGAACTTTGATGACCAACACCCAAAGGAGATGGATATTGGTCTCGTAACGATTTTGTATTAGAAGGCTTCATAAAATTATACTCAAATAAATTATTAAGTTACAAGACTTCAAGTAGTAATATAATCTGCATTTGGGCGATTAGTATTTAGTTTATGAAGGTTAATCGTTTGGAATGTTGACAAATAAATTGCACACATTTACTTGCAACGATTAAGAGTTTTTCAGGTAATTTATCAATTGTATTTATGGGTCTCTCGACTGCATCCACTCTATTTAACATAAATCGTTTTTTTTTCGTAAGTAGATACTAAAAAGTTGTACATTCACATTCAATATTGGTTGTTACAAAAGTTCTTGTGTCTCAAACTAGTTCATTAAAAAAAAAAAATTGCATCTTAAAGTCTGCTATTCCCAGTGTTGAAAGGTTCAAACCAAATCGCTGATGAATTTCAGTGCAGCTTCTAAATCCACCAAACAAATTGTTCGCACTCATTTTTATTTATTTTTTTCAGTATTCTTAAAAGACCCCAAATTGCCGTGATCTTTCCTTTGGACATTACAATATATAATGGTAAATGAAACGTAACACTGGTAAATTACACACAGTTGAGAATTGACCTGTCTAATGCGCAAGCCTCCGTTCTCGAAGGCCACCCCCTTTCCCCATAATGGCTCCCTTTGTGGTCATCTTTTTGAGTGACCTGCTCCCTCTTACATATCAGTGGAGTCATGGCGGGAGAAGGGAATAGACTTCGAATGTTGAGACATGGTTATTAGCAACTTTAATATTCACAATTCAACAATGAAACTACTAAATGTACTACTCACTCTTTGATGATGTCGGCCCGGGATACGGCGCGAAGCCGCTCAGCCTGCGTGACAGGCATGCTCTGCTGGGTGATGAGCTTGGGCCGTTGTGGCACCTCGGTGGCCTCGCTCTGGGTCCTGGCCACAGGTCCGCTGGGCAGGCTGGAGCAAGACGACGGGGTCTCCGAGCTGCTCGGCCCCGACCGGGTGTACACACCACTGTCCATCATGCTGCATCACATGAATAAAATTACATTATTAATTAAACAAAGCTGATGCTGGTCAGTTATATTGGGTTACCATAATAAACAGCCTGCTTCACTAATCCTGACCATAAGGATATAAATAATAGTCCATAGTATATAAATAAATAATTAAAGTATATATAAATAATAGTAATATATAATTTATTAGTAAATAATAGTATTATATATAAATAATCCTAAAAGCAGAGAAAATACCAGGGTTATTTTACTTCATGAAGAATTAAGGCAATTTTATAGATTGGAGAGCTATGGGATTTTCCCATTTCCTGCCACGGTTTTGATACTGGAGGGCACAGTGGAATCCATCTCGAAGCTAGAACTATGGAGAAAATACTGCAAGGGTTCAGGAAACAACTGTTCTGGGAAGTACTAGCACAGTTAGAATATTTTAGAGTAATAAATAAATTAAACCTAGCCCTATTGGCAAATATAGTTGAGTAGGTGAATATTTTTCTTCTTTGGGATGACATCTGATTTTGCAATTCCAAGGGTTTTTCTCCATGGGTGCCTGACTATTTTTCCTGATTATTCCGTTTGCAGGGAAATGTTTCGGAGGCATCTCCAAATAAATCCTACGAATAAGTCCCCTACGATGTTGGGCGAAATATAACGCAAATAAAAACAAACATGAAGAAAAGACAAAGAAATGGAAAATTAATAAAACCAGTATTTATATCTCACCGAGACTAGTTCATCCAAAGATCAGCAGACTTGCATTTTTGCTTTAACCAAAAGATTTTTTTATTCCTTTTTTTGAAAAAATGGTGTAGGCCTGTAAGGCTCTTAAATACTTTTTTTGGTTTAGTTTTGGAAAATTAAAATATTATATTAGTCAAAATAAACTGGATTCTATATAAGGTCGTATAGTGTCATTGATTAACTTACCAAAAGTTAATATATTTTCCTCTCTCATATATGCTTTATACTACACCGCTAACGCATATTCCTGCTTTGGTTCTTGAAGGGGGTGAGTCACATCAGGAGGTGCGTCAAAGCGATCGCTTTAAGGGCACACATAACATCAAGCACAGCTATCCACGGGGCAAGTGTCCACACAATATGGTGATTGCCACTCACCGACACCTTATATGGTAGCACCAAATTATGGCATTGGTCGAAGTCAGAGGATTCCAATGATTTTAAGAGATCTAAATTATTTACGGCAATGTTTCTACGAATCACCCACATAATAGAACACACGATTCGGTACAAAACTAACCATAGTGAGCAGGATGCAAAAACAATCACGGAAAAAAGGAAAATTTATGAAAAATGCATTTCAATTTACAAAAAAAAATTCCATGAACAAAATCATTTTTCTATTCTATTTTTCTAGGCTTGGTACCTAGAGGTATGATACCAAAACAGAACATCTCGTTCTTTCTGGGAACTGGTGATCAATGTGAAAAAATGCCAAGGCTATCGATGGAAATAATTGACTCCCTAGGTATTATTAGTAATAATTTCTAAGACCAATTAAACCAAAGTTTATTATAAATTCAAAAAGTCAGCAAAGCTAAATAATGTACGCTTTTCATAGCGATCTAATAATGTTAGACTATATTGCTAATAAGAAAAGTATTTTCCTCTTGGTAAAATATTTACATCAGCTAGTTAATCAACTAGCAGGAGTAGCAATTTCATTAATTTCCTCACCAAATTTAATTTCATTAATTTAAAGATTAAACGAAAACGCGGGCATCTTTGAACCTTAACCTTGTGGTTGTCATACCCTAAAACAAAAGCCTCTAAAATGTGTTTACGAAAATGATTTACTGATTTGTACTTTTCGATATAATTACAAAATAACGGAAATGAAGATATAATACTCAGAGATGAGACTCAGATGCGCAATGAAAATAAATGACATTCCGGTTTGGTTGATTTTTTTTTTTTTTTTTTCCAAGTCACAAAATCTGATTTCCCCTATTTGTAGGTTGTCTTGGAGACTGGGAGTACCCTGTTTGACCTATAATCATGAAATTTCGTATAAAGACCCTTTTTGATTACCAGATGACAGGAAATATGTTTTTAACCCTATACAAAATAATGAATGATTATTAATTAATTGATAACTTGGCTATAAAAAAGTAATCGGCATGCTGTTTAAGAATATATATAATATGTTACGGATTTAGTGTACTATAATTAAAAAAAAAAACATTAAATGAGGATATTTATTTAAAACAGCTGTGACGTAGAGACAAACTCCCATAAATGAGGCGTGTTAGTGAACTGCTTTGGAATTTTAACCATTATAAAAATAACTTAAAGATTGTGAGGAAATCATTGAAGAGGGAGTTATGATGTCAGTTTTTCCTTGGACTTGGAGACTTTGAGATTAATTGTTGTTTACCTGGGTGGGGTGCTGGAGTTGGTCTGGGAGGGTGGCGATGGCGATGGCGGCGGCGGTGAAGGCCCAACACTCCTCCTACAATAATAATAATAATAATATTAATGTGATAAAGAAATAAAATAAACAATAAACCTTACACTTAATACAATAAAATTTATATAATAAATTTAATATGTAACGATTGCCCCTTTTGCCTATAGCGAAACGATTAAAAAATTTTTACAAACGTAACTTCATTTTTTCATGCGATTGGCTAAATTGTTTTTAATACATAATGTATATATTTTTCCAATCCAATTCCAAGTGCCAACGGGCCCAATACCAACGGGACAACAGCCCAAAAGGATTTACATGGTTAGGATCTCTTAGGTATATTCAAGAAAATACAAAAAAGGTGTTAATTTTTCCTCTAAGACGATTGCTTTTCCTGAAAAGCATACATCGGAAGGAGAAAAATAGATTTTTCAAGGGATAAAAAATAAATTCAAATACAGACATAAAATATTGTAAAAAATAATGAAATTCTAAAGGAGCGATTCATTAAGTTGGCTCTCAAAACTTTAGGACTTCAGTCGATTTTTACAAAACTAGAAATTCTCATTTTTTCACCATTGGCTATAGGTCGGTGCCCTGTACAAGCTAGAGATGTCATATTATACATGGAGGTCCCATCTCCATAGAACACATGGAAACGTTAATAATTAATTATTTGCTGGCATAAAAAAAAAGAAAAGTTTTTCTACTGCTTTCACTTGGGTGTAAAATTAAATATTTCAACTTCATGAATAATAATAAGTAATGCGTGTGCTTCACGGGTTTCTTTGACGGTTGAAACCCTTTATTCTGTGATTAATCACACTTGACTTAGTTGTTTTTTTGAGTTCCCGTCTTTGATGTGTCCTTAACCATGGGGGGGGGGGCAGAACGTTATATCTGACTCTCACTATAAGCTTTAGAGTTTGGCTAACGAGAAAAACTTGGGGAGTCAATAATAAAATAAATTTCTTTCACAGAGCAAATATAGCAATATTAACGAAGGCCAAACTTTCGCGAACGCGAGCGTTAGGATACGAGCAATAGGCCTGATAAGATAAGAAACAGAACGCTTCCAGCAAGGAATCAGATATGTCCTTCTCCCATTAAGGGAAGAATAAAAGTGGTTGTAATATAATAATATGACTGGACAATATAATAATATACAAACTTCATCATAATGACAGTACGAACACAATGAGGGTCTCATTTAAAGCGAGTAAGGTCCTGAGCTGATGGTAGATTTCCAATTTACAAACAATTATTTAAAAACTATTGCATTATTGTGAAGGGGATCGGTAATTGGTATTTTAGAGCGTCAAATTGGTATTATATATATTCTACAATTAAAAAAATTCGAAATTGACATATTTAACAAAATATTCAAGTATTTAAGGCCATAGGTTACTACCGTGAATAACGTGTATATCGTGCCCATGTCTATTTTGCAAATAATAAAAACAATTAATTTTAATAAATTAATCAATTTAATAAATATAAGGTGGTATAATACATATTTTCCAAACAAGGCTTCAGGTCGCTCCTGAACTAATTTTGTATTCGTTTTTAATCCAATTAACGTTATGAATTTAATATATTCAACCAGTACAGTTCTAGTAGAGTAATTCCACGTTTTTGTTTTGTGCACAAGAAACGTACGATGAGCTCCGGTGAGACCTCTACAAACACTTGATCAAGACCGAGCTGCTAACAATCGCGCCTCTAAAACACACCTGAGATATCGACCACGTTGTCTATCAGCTTCAAGATGTCATCAACCGAACCACCGACTCCTCGATTTCGAAATTTGCTCTGGCACCTCTTTCTCTGAGGAAACCACCGGAACACATCATACAACTGTTTAGACAGCGCAACAATATCAAGGACAGGTGGTTGAGAACCAGAAATAGGGACTTAAAACCAGTGTTGAATGCCCTCACAACACAAGTAAAGTCCCTGATGACCCAGTGGAAAAACTCGGTAAGACCACCTCACAAGCCTACACAGCAATCACAAACGCATGTGGAAACTGGTGAAGACCTGCCGATCCAAAAAGAGTAGTGTAAGGCTTGCTGTAAACGTGCATTTCATCCCTCTTTTTTTTTTTTTTATTTTTTTTTTATTTTTTTTTATTTTATTTTATTTCAAAACCTCAAACAAACAATACAATGTACAAAAAAGAAAAATAACAAATTATTTGGATTACATATTTCTCCTCTTACTGCATTTACATGCATTTGGCGGAGTGCATAAATATAATAAAAATTTTTATTGTCGTTAAAAGTTCATCGTTCTTATACAACACTAGGTGATAAGGCTCACCTTCTATTTGTCACCGACACCAAACACTAAACACTAGGAACCAAAAACAAAACAAACTAAATCTCTACCTAGAACCTAGGACAAGAGTGTTCCAGCCGCGACAGCGTCCTGCCTTCGATGGGGGAACGGAGCGGGGGTTATCGTGTTGAACACCGGGTTTGCTAAATATTGTAATGAGTCGAAAAATTTGATATGTCTACGCTGGATGAATTCATCCACCGTAGGCAGCTCAAATATCTCATGAGGCTCACTGTTTCTTCGCTGCTCGAATGAAGTACCTCTGACCACTTTCATCAGTATACCGTTTTGGAATTGTTGGAGTTTCTTAGCTGTCGTATACGTCAGATAACGAAACAGTGGTGCACCGTACAGCACGTTAGGCCTGAGTATGCTCTTGTAAATCATTAGCTTGAGACGCAGTGATAGATTGGGGGAAGTCAATAAGTGCGCAAGCCGGTAAGACTTCGTGCGTGTTAGCTTCAACTTCTTCGCAAAATGGTTACTAAAATGGAGATGTCTGTCCATTTTAATTCCCAGATATACTAGGTCGTTGGCTGGTGAATTTTTCTCCGTTCCTACTATGTAACTAGTAGGGAGCGGGCTTTTTCCCTTTTGGAAAGAGAAAATTACGCAGTCAGTCTTACCCGCGTTTACAGAGATATTGAGTCTCCCCAATCTCTCACTGATCTGGTTACAGGCTACTTCAGCCTGTCTTAGAGCTACCTTAGCACTCATGCTGCTACTGTACACCGCTATGTCATCTGCGATAGCAGTAACTTTGGTATTTTTGTACCGGGCTCCGACAATTTCAGACGTGTATACGTTGAATAGTACAGGGGATAAGACGGATCCTTGGGGTACTCCACAGGTCAGTGGCACAGCTTCGGAGAAGCTATCACCCACCCGCACCCGCAACGATCTGTTTTTCAGGAAGCTAGCCAGAATTGAATAGAGTTGCTCCGGGAATTCTCGGTCGCAGAGCATTGTCCCGTGAGACACCGAGTCGAAGGTTTGGGTGCAATCTAGGGATATCATAGCCGTGGCTATGTTCCTATTCATATTATGGCCAGCCTCTGACTGCACCTTCATAAGGGGGTGCTCTTAGCTCATACTGGATTGGAATCCAGTCTGCTCTGGCGGAATGATGTTGTTTTCCGAGCAGTAATCTTTGAGATAATTCAAAAGAATTTTCTCAAAGATTTTCCCCATCTGTGGTAGCAGACAGGGCGGTAGTGGGCTAGGTGATCTCCGCTTGGCTGGCTTTAGTAATGGGAACAAGATAGCTTGTTTCCATGTGTCAGGAAAGTACCGCCATCTCATAAAAGAGTTGTACAAGTTTGTTAATTGTACTATCCCTCTCCTCGGCATCTGTTTGAGGAGCACTGTTTGTATCCCGTCGTGCCCTGGTGCTCCGTTTCGCTGACACCGGCGAAGAATCGCCTTGAGCTGCTCCGGTGATACAAACATGTGGTTCTGTTCAGCATCTACCGGAGGAGGCATGTGGTAGTATCCCGTCCTAGCCGTAATATCCCTAGCGTAATGGTCGGCCAGTTTTGTTGCCTGTTGCTCAGCAGTCAGAACATTGTCGCCTTCGTGAAGACGGACAGTGGCTGTCTTGCCTTTTGTAGTCTTCAACAGCTTCCAAAACTTTCTGTGATCTCCGTGTGTGCTTCGAAGTTTCTCATGCCACTGCGCTGTTTTCCAGAGTTTCATCAAGCCCCGGATTGATGTGAGAGAATACACAACGACCTTGGCTTGCTGATCTCTCGTCCTGTACCATCTATTCTTCCAATTATGGCGCAAGGCAATAATTCTAAGAATGTGGTCTGGAGATGGTCGTAGAGACGGCGGCATGGGAGTGTACTTCGGGATCGCAGTGTTTGCTGCGTCTATGATCACATCAGTTATGAAAGTTAGTTGAAGATCTACTTCCTCTTTCGTGCGGAGAACTGGCACCGTATGCAGGTTATGGTAAATTTGCGACCGGTACAGATCCGAGTCGGCACGATGGTAGTCGTATCTCGTGGGGCGAGGGGTCGCCACTTTACCATCCACTGCATACAGTACTGGCCTGTGGTCAGAGGTAATAAATTCAAGGGCGGTGCAACTAGTGATACGGTGGGGTTGTTTTGTCAATAGTAAGTCAATCGTCGAGGTAGCTTGTGGGTTACCTCTATGTCGAAAAGTAAAAGTCTGGGGGTGAACGAACGTAAACGGCGTTCTCAACAGGAGTCTTCCAGCCTTGTTTGTTACGGTGTTATACCACATGGCATGCTTTGCGTTGAGATCTCCCACCACCCAGTGGTTAGATCTCTGCACACATGCGTGTAGCAAGGCTGAGTACTGCTGCAGAGACGCGTACGGTCTTCTGTATAGGGCGGTAAGGTAAATGGGTCTCCCAAAATTTACCTTAACTGTCAAGTGGTGAAGCTTGGGATCAGTTGTAGTCAGTGGTGAAGTCACTTTCTTCCAATTGATACCAAGGCGTATAGCAATTAAAACGCCTCCGTAACCGTTAACCCTTTCAATGGCAGTTGAATAACCTTTAATGTGGAACGATAGTGCAGATACCCTAGTGTCTGTCAAAACTACAATATCTGGTCGGTAGAGCGCTAACAACACTTCTACCTCATCTATTTTGGTCAGGAGACCATCAACGTTAAAATTTAAAACTTGGTAATCTACCATTGTTGATGTTTACCAGATATTATAGAAGCACCAGCTACCGAGGAAAGGAATTTCTTACATCACCAACGTTATAGATTCCTGCTTCTCTATTTTCCTCAGACATGGCAGCACGGTGTGGTCGTCCCTCTCCCGAAACCAGTGAAAAGCTGTTATGAGCCACCCTATCAGTCTACTGACTCAGCTCTCGAAGTTGGTCGAAAGAATCATCCACCTACATCTCTCCGAACACTGCGAGGCACATGAAGTCCCACCAGAGCAGACTGGTTTCAGTTCAGGCTTAAGCGCGAACAACAACCTGGTGAGACTGCAACACCATGTCGCGTCGAACATCCGGAGTAACAGAGCTATCGCATTGATCTCGCTGGATTGCTCGAAAGCCTTTGACTCCTACACCCTGCTTCAACGTCTGAAGGAATTTAATTTCTTGGAACAGCTGAGAACCTGAATGACATCGTATCTCACAGATAGAACTTTCTCGGTTCAGATAGACACCACGTCTACCACCAGAAGAAAATACACTGCCGGCGTCCCCCAACGGTCAGTCTGCTGTTCAACATATCAGTCTAGGCCCTCTGCTGTTCAACATATTCACCGCCCACATCGTAGGAGCCTCATAACCCAACTGTGAGGTATCGGCGTGCGCGGACGACATCGGAATATACAGCACCAGTACGAATCCTATCAAAGTACTGAAATTTGCAGAGGGCGTCAGACAACTCATCGCTGAGAAGCTCAACGCCGTCAACATCAAGGTGAACCCGTCTAAGACACAAGAGATTGTTTTCAAGTATAAAACAGGACCTAGCAAACTACCAAAATCCTTTGTCATAGACGGGAAAGAGTGCAACGCGAGCAACAGAATTTGCTACCTTGGTATTACTCTTTGTAGACATATATCTTTCACCACGCATCTCAGCAAGAAGTTGAAGAGTGTCAGAAAAACCTTTTACAGTCTAGGTCGCCTACTCTCCATCCCGGCCATATCAGTACGTCTCAAGCTGCTGATATACCAAAGTGTCCTGAGACCAGCCCTAATGTACAGGACTCCGTTGTACAGGTACCTAACCCCCCAAACTCTACCAAGCCTCCAACAATTTCAGAACAGAGTCCTCTGCACCTCCCTCACGCAAACCCCGTTCCACAGGATGAAAGCAGCCGCAATACATGAAAAATATGAAGTGCTCACCATCCAAGATTTCGTCAAGAGACGGCACATAAAATTTTTCGACTCGTTCTGGCACAGCCATAATCCACTCTTCTGTGACCTACAACCCCTACCACTAACCGCCAGATGAAAGCACTGCTGGTCCACAGAAGCATGGAAGCAGATCGACCTTTTTTACCCCGAGCCCCCTGACGGGGACTGAACGACCCACACCCAGTCGAGAGAAAGCAGTCGATTTCCCGACTGACTCCAACGTAGCAAGATGACAGCTCTACCCCCCCCCCCCGAAGCCTCGGGGGGTAGGTCAATTCCTCGGCTGCCACTCGGTGGACTCAGCCAGCCCTCTACCGGGGGCCACTCACACCAGGCCCCTGGTCGACTTCAGACCCACGGCCTAGGACAACCTAGGCTCAACCCTCGGTGGACTCTCACCACCGTCCCGACACCACCCGCCCTCTCCCCAGGCCCTCCATACTCCTCATCCTCTATACACATCCTTCAAATGGGACTCCCCCAAGTGAAAGGCACTTACCAATCTAAATAAATTATCCTTTTTATTATTCCCTTATCCTATTTTTATTATTTTGAGAGTTTTTAATAAATAAAAAATATTAAAATACCAACAATAGTGTTCAAATCACGAATTTGCAGTTTCCTTCGGCTCATAGAGGTAAAAAGTAAGATAGAAGGAGAGAAAGAGCTGGAGCAGGCCTGGCCAACTATAATGGTTTTACAGCCCACTTTAATGACGCGTAACGTCACAACGGGCCGCACTTTGCGCACATGATTTTAAAAAATGTAATAAAAATACGAAATTAATGACAATTTATTGTTATACTAAGATTAAACATACCTCTCGAGACTTAATTAATGAGATACTGTTTATGCGTTCTTTAACTTGTTTTGTAAATCAATTCATGTTCGTCGTTGCACATCTTAGCTGGTTTTCTAAATTGGGAACAGTTAATGACTCACACGATGAACTCTTTGAAAATTTCCTCTTGGGAAAAAATGTTTCACAAGCATGTAGTTCCAAAAGGCGTTACATATAACTCGTTGTGCAAAATATCTTACGTCGAAACATCTCTCGGATGTAAAATAAGTATTGTAAAAATTTATTTTTGATGTGGACGCAAACTCAATTAGCTCTATTTGCAGATTTTCGGGAACACTGTTCACGTCAACACGAAATGGGCATGAAAATATTTGAAACATTTAATCATATTTTGCTAATTCTGAGAGAAACGACTATCAAATGTGGTTATAAGTAAGTTTCTTTATTTTATTAGCATATTATGAGAATTTCTTAGGTTTGCTTTTTGGGAGGTTATTTAACAGAGGAAAACGTTGAGCATTATTATTTCTAAGCTGGCTCTCAAATAACAATAATTCCATATTAAAAGCTTTGATGAAATTTCAAGCATTGATATTAAATTATCTTTCCCTTGCAAGTCCTTATGTAGCTAATTCAGTTTTTATGTTATATCCACAGTTATATAATGCTAAGAATATTGTAATGCTAATAGTAGATAGAAGCTAGCGTATACCTGCCTTGTGACTTCATGGAAGTCACTTATATTTCTAAGTAAGCAACCGCATTCCTTCCAAGACCTCCATCCCAATTCCTTGAACTACCCTTCTCTTATACACATATGTCTCAGCTTTAGCCCCCCAGTCACCGCTTGTTCACCGACACTCGTTCCCCAACATTCGACCCAGCATGTAGTAACATAACTTTTAATATTTGTATATACCAATGTTTTGCTTGTACTTCATAATAAAGCTTTTCTTTTAAAATACTCTTCTTTTCTTTTAAAGATTTTTTGACTCACTAAAAAACATAGGTCTAACAAACAATCATCCTCACTTAATTCAGGAACAGATTGTTGTTTCTCGTTCATAAACATATCTATGTCCTCACGCAAGAAATCGTTTTATACATTGTCTACGACTTCCACGTTGGTAAAATATACGATATCACCATATTCAGAAGATAATTTTCTAAGGAATTCCTTGAATTGCCGATGCTGAAGAGCATGTGAACAAATGTAACTTACTATCTTTATAACTACGTTCATAACGTGATTTATGGATAATAATCGAGTACATAAATCTTGATGTTGTATCAAACAGGGAATAATAAAAATATCATTGGTTTTAATGCCTCTGCAATCTAGCTTATCCAGAAGCTGTTAATTTGGAAAGAGCTTCAAAATGTGATCTATTTTTGGCTAAACATTTTTCAATTGTCTATAAACTTCTTCTCCTGTAGACTCTTTAAATTTAAATTATTTAACATTTCTTCTTTTAAACTTGGCATGAATCATTCACACCACAAGTTGAGATGTGTCTGTGATAAAAGGTAAACTAATGAGATGTGGAGAGGAAAGACTTGCATTACTTAAAGTTTGTTTCCTCTGTTTAAAACCAACAATAGTTTCAGGCGTCGATTGAATCTTGGTTTTATGATTTTTCTTTGCACTCTTAAGGAATGTCTGATAGGCTAAATTACCTTATTATAATTAGCTAAAATTAGTAGATGTGCAGTATTCCTAAGTAAGATCTTAAATAATTTATGGTTGCCGGTAATTCATGATTGACAATGACAATAACTCACTATCTCAGGAGCAGATGGTGGAACAATTCGACGAAATAAGGTAAATTATATTTTCCACACCGTAGCCTGACTTGCTAATGTTAGCCCGTAGATCGCAGTGGCTGAGCGGTTGAAAGACTTGAGTTAACTAATGACTATATTCTTCAGCATTTTCAAAGGCATGAGTAAATCGTCCAAATATGGGAAACGAAATTCCAGTCCCCTCAAAACCTCATTAATAAAACATTGAAATGTCTATTCATATAAAGTTCAATTCATATAATACAAAAGGTGTAATGATGGCTGTTTTTTGTTCATTAATAGGAATTTGATAATAAGCCTGGCAACGATCTAACTTTCGGAAAATGGTTTTTTAAGAAGAATTTGACCTACATCCTCTATCCTAGGAATGGGGTACCTATTGCGTAGTGTTCTGTCATTTAATCTCCACGAGTCTCCAGATACTCGCCATTGGCCATTTTTCATTAAGTTCGGATTGCGATCTTGAAGGTCGAAGAATACCATTGTTAATCATACTCTGAAATTCTTTTTTACCCATTCACAGCTTCTCTGGATTCAAATTTCTTGTTTGTTGAAAACCGGCGGCCCATCACAAGTGGCAAGGTGGTGCCCCACCCGATGATTAGCTATTACATTCTATGAAAACGGTTTGGTTAAGCCTGGAAAATCAGCCAGAAGTTGTGAGAATTAAAGTGGCCTTGAAAGAGCTTAATGATTCCATTTCATCAAATGCAACTACTTCACATGTAACAGCGAGTTTAGTACTGTTATCGACGAGTATTTGTTTTTTAGATCAGTCAATAAACAAAATTATGTAAAAAATCTGCTGCCAAAATACATTGATTGCTTTTAACTAATAAGAAAGTCCACTCCAACTGTTTTCTCAGCCCCAGGACAATTCGAAGAACTTTGATTTCGAAAGTCGGAATTTCTGTGATATTAGCCGCAAATGATATAATTCCTAATAATTTTTTTTCGTTTTACGGTCATTAATTGGTACAATGAAAACATCAGCACCACTATTCGCCAGAAAACGAGTCTGTTTACCTCGTAATAATAAACGATATTGTTGACTTGGAATATTTGCGGCAACTCAGTCGGTCAGTCGTGTGTCAGCCTTGGAGATTTTCCCTTCTCCGAATTCCATTTACATTCAGGTGTGGATTCGGAATGTAAACATTTTTTTCCTAACAGTAGTGGCTAAAGTCATTGGATTATAACGTCTATTTCGACTGTTACTACGAATACGAACAGACGATTTATCCCTAATTAAATTATCAGATATCCTAGACTCAAGCGCAGATAACCTTTTATCCAGTTCCTCGAGCATTGAAACGAATGTAGGCCCAATAGAATTAACAGCATTAAGATAACGCGAAGTTTTGATACCCCATATTTTATCACCGATACCGGCGATTTTATCAAAATCCCCACCCGAAATTGCTAAATTACTTCTTATTTAGATTGAGAGTTTATCCAACCAAAATGTTTTTAAAAGCTTATCAGTAAAATCTGCACCTGCTAATCCTTTCATCTTACGAAGTAACCGACTTGGTTTCTGATCTACGATTTCAGTTCACTGACCATTTATTTTATTTGTCGTTCCTCGATCTCTCGGAAAATTTTTAAAAGTCTTCCCTTGGCAACAATGTATTTATTTTCTTCTGAGGATGTCACAATATCATAAATATTTTCCACTGTTTTGAGATCTACTTTTGCAACCAAAAAATTAAATTTAGAACCTTCTTTAGTAGTTCTACCAAGCTTGAAGGCGTCGACCTGACAAAACCAAACTTCAGGCTTGTCTTTCCAAAAAGGGAGTAGTTTCACACTTATCTTTACTACGTTCTTGGTAACCGATAAAGATTCCTGCAGTTCGTCCGTCAAATTGCCAATGAATAACTTGTATATAACACAAAACAGTCACATAAAAAAGGCCACCAATTGTAGTGGTAGTTAGGTTTTTTTTCCCCTTCATAGCACCTTTAAATTTACAGATAATTATATATAATTATAGATCCTCAGGCGAATCTATTTACAAATTATTTTTGTATTTCCTGTAGCATCGCTACATTATATACAGGTTTTGTTACTTTATAAAAATTATATAATGAATAAACAAGTATAATGATATACATTATACGTGACTGGACTAAACTGAGTAATAAAGGTGATGGGGCTCACCTTTTTGATCAGTTAGGTTTGAAAACTTTTTTTTTTTTTGTTTCTTAGCTCTCAAACTTATAAAAATAGGATGTGGGAAAAATAAAGGAAAATTATTTTGGGCTAATGAGTGCCTTTCACTAAGGGGAGTCCCCCATTTGAAGGATGTATGAGAAGGGTGTGGAATGCCTAAAGGAGGCAGGTGGAATCAGGAAGGTAGTGAGAGTCTACCGAGGGTGAAGCCTAGGGTTACTAAAGGTTTAAAACTTTTTTTTTTTTTTTTTCCTTAGCTCTCAAACTTATAAAATAGGATGTGGGAAAATTACATTGGGCTAATGAGTGCCTTTCACTAAGCGGAGTCCCCCATTTGAAGGATGTATGAGAAGGATATAGGGTTGGGTATGCCTAAAGGAGGCGGGTGGAATCAGGAAGGTAGTGAGAGTCTACCGAGGGTGGAGCCTAGGCAAGGGGTTGTAGTCGGCCAGGTCAAGCCTGGCCAGCCCCGGCAGGGGCCTGAAATAAGTCGGCCTCTCGGCCAGAAGGTCGACCCTGCTTAAACAGGTAGATGGGGTCTTGTAGCTTCGGAGATCGGCCTCGATCTCTCGGCTGGGTGTAGATCTTCAGTCTCCGTCAGGGGGCTAGAGTTCGATCACGTCCATCTGTCTCCAGGCTTCGGCGGTCCAGCAGTGCTTCCATCTGACGGGCATTGGCGGTGGTTGAAGGTCGGAGAATAGTGGGTTGTGGCTGTGTCGGAGTGAGTCGAAAAATTTGATTTGTCTTCTCTTGATGAAATCTTGAATGGTGAGCACTTCAAATTTTTTATGCATCTCGTCTGCCTTCATTCGGTCGAACGGGGTATGTTTGAGGGAGGTGCGGAGAACTCTGTTCTGAAATTGCTGGAGCGTTTTGAGAGTGTTAGGAGTCAGATACTTGAAGAGAGGGGTCCCATACATCAAAGCAGGTCTTAGGACGCTCTGGTATATCAGCAGCTTGAGGCGTACCGATAAAGCCGGGCTGTGAAGTAGGTGTCCGAGGCTGAAGAATTTCTTCCTAACACTCTTTAACTTCTTGCCGAGATGTGTTGTGAACGACTAGTGTCTACCGAGGGTAATCCCAAGGTAGCATAGCTTGTTGCTTACATGGCACTCTTTGCCGTCTAAGACGAAGGATTTCGGGAGCTTCTTTCTTCCGGATTTATAGCTGAATATAATTCCTTGCGTCTTGACCGGGTTGACTTTAATGTGGACGGCATCGAATTCTCGGCGATCTGTTGACTGGCGCTCTCAGCGAATTTCAGGGCTCTGGTGGGATTGATGCTAGTGCTGTAAACACCAATGTCGTCTGCATACGCCGATACCTCGCAGTTGGGGTACGAGGCTCCTACGATGTGGGCGGTGTAAATTTTGAACAGCAGGGGGCCTAGCACCGATCCTTGGGGGACACCGGCAGTGTAATTTCTTCGGGTCGTAGACGTAGTGCCTATACGAACCGAAAAAGTTCTGCCTGTAAGCTAGGATCTCATCAGGTTCTGCAGCTGATCCGAGAATTCATATTCCCTCAGACGTTGGAGTAGGTTGTAGTGGTCGACAGTGTCGAAAGCTTTCGAACTGTCCAGTGAAATCATAGCGGTAGCTCTGTTGCTCCGGACGTTCGATGCGACGTGATGTTGCAATCTCACCAGGTTGTTGTTCGCACTTAAGCCTGTGCTGAAACCAGTCTGCTCTGGTGGGATGACTTCTTGTGACTCGCAGTGCCCTGAGAGATGTACGTGGATGATTCTCTCGAACAGCTTCGAGAGTTGAGTCAGCAGACTGATGGGGCGGTAATGAGTAGGGAAGATATTCGTATTTAGTAATCAAAATAGAAAAAAGTACCGGCTTTCTCACTTGCTATCTTCACCCAACCTGTCGCTTCATCTCAAACTGATGATACATAAATGTGTCCTCCGTCCAGCTATGCTGTGCGGTGACCCACTATAACTCATTTGACTGACAATACAGCTAAAAGTCTCCAGCAATTTCAGAATGGGATCTTGAGCAGAATGGTCAGACATACCTCTCTCAAGAGGTTAAGAACCCATTGCTTGGTGTGTCATCTGTAGGAGAGTTCATCCATCCGAGACACATCAAGTTTTTTGCAGCACCTAACAAATCCAGTGTTTAACACTATGACCCCACCACAATGGCAACAGCCTGTTGGGGAAAATTAGGTTATGGTATTGTTGTTAGATGTAAGTTAGTTTTAATTCTATGTTTCATAGGGTGAGCTTCATCACTTTAAAACATGCTTAGGCAATCATTGTATAATGTACATTATACTTTTGTAACAATCAAAAAATGGCAGTGTAAAATTATTAAAAATTGTCTAAAATGTAGCCAAACTACAGGGCATAAAAGACCTGTTGTAAATAGATTAATTTATAATTTATGTACTCTATCTCCATAATTTAGATTAGCAAGGGGATATGAAAAAAAAATATACTCATATTGTTTTATGATACTAACCAAATAAAAAGTCTTAACATTGTAATAATAATTACACTCAAACAATTTTTTAAACCAAGTTGAAATATTAAAATGAAACTGAAAACTCAAGGGTGGGCTCCCACATCTTTAGATGTCACTATTATTCAACTATCAGCACCATACACAATAAACTTAATAGTGGATAACGTACTGATGACAGACCCCAAGCGTATGCCTAGTAGTTTTTTGGGCGTGCGCGCAGCCAAGAATAATGAACAATGGTTCCGAGAACTCCTAATTTGCTACGGAGACAAATAATTCGTTCACTTCGAGGGTAGAATCAAGATGCAACCCACTAAAATCTAAATAATTTGGATTTTGTTTATATTATCCGAAAACATACTAAAATACAATAAGAAACTGGATATCAGCAAGATTATCTGCCCGAGGACATTCTAATGTACAGGGAACCAATGTTTTTTCAAACGCCAATTACTTTAGAATAACGTATATATATATACGACGTCATCAATCCACTACCCTACATTACTAAGAGCACAAATGTGTGGATTGGTTCTTTAGTGCATAACTGGATTCAAATTACAGATGAACGTTACCGATGGTTGCCTAACAAAACCGAAACATTTGTCGATCGTGAGTTAAATAATCTTTGTAGAGGAGACTATTTTAAAAGAAATGAAAGAAAAGCATTATTATGAAGTATAAGCAAAACACTGGTATATATAAATATTAAGAGTAATTCTTGTAAAATTTGGTTGTACATATTCATCTATGGCATTAGGTGTTGTTTCTATTAATCTGTCTATGTCTTCTTTTGTTTCCGTATCGTCAAGTTCTACAGAGGTTATGTCATGTGATGATTTTATTTTATTATCCTTAGTTATATGTTCATGTATTGCAAGAGTTTCTAGTTCTTTTTTATTCTTTATTAAATATAATTCATTACATATTATTTGAACATTATTAATAATTACGTTTATTTTATTCATTTTAATTTCTTTATTCGGTCCCAATTTAACCTCTGTTTCTAGGGTTAGCATTGTTACC
Source organism: Acanthosoma haemorrhoidale (assembly GCA_930367205.1). Taxonomy (NCBI): domain Eukaryota; kingdom Metazoa; phylum Arthropoda; class Insecta; order Hemiptera; family Acanthosomatidae; genus Acanthosoma; species Acanthosoma haemorrhoidale. The sequence continues at coordinate 73,485,362 of OV884012.1, forward strand.
ACCCCTAATAATATTTCGTATTTGTTACTAAAGTTGTAAATTTTAAACTTAGCTAATAGATCACGGGTCAAACCCAATTTTGGTGCCAAAGTTAGAATGACTGAGCCATTAGCTTTTTCGCTACCAGCTGGTGTTATCACTATGAAATCTTCCGACTTAATTTCAGTTCCTACGGGTACGGAACTTGGGTGTATGTAGTTAATTGCTGATCCTGTGTCTATTAACCAATTGTCTCCGAGTGTCAGTAAATGATGGAGTTGCCTTCACTAGTTTTAGCTGATGTTGGGGGACAGGTTGTGGTTCGCTTAGTTCTAAAAAATGTTCAAGTTTGTCCTCCTTCAATTCAAGTACTTAACTTTCTGTTCCCGTGAATATGATGTTGTCCGACTGTCCTTAAAGTGGTTTACTAAATGTAATTTTAAGTCGTTTATTGATAAGAAGTCTTCAAACATGCATAGTTGTTGGGCGTCACAGTGAGTCTAGAAAGAGATATTTGTATGAGTCTTTGTTCGTTATGTATTCTGTTAGTGATTGTTTCGTTACATACTGTTGAATATATTTTTTCTAATGGTTTAATGAATGTTATTAAATTAGTCGGATCACCATTATAGCGTGGAAGGTGTCCATAGTCTTCTTTAGTCATATGATAGTCGCTAAGAGCCATTTCTGATTCGTTAATTTGTCAGTTTCTATCTAAAATATACCTGTTCTTGTCATAAAAAAAAAAAAATATATGTATAAAATTACACTGTATGCAAAAATGATACCTTAAAGTCTTTTTTATTGCTGTTTACGAAGTCTTCCGTGTGGCCTATATTAACTTTATTGTTTCTGTATAACCAGCATAAAACGTTGAAACGCACCTTCAAGTGAACAGTCCCAGGTTCTGTTAATATTGCCTCTAGCCTTTTTAGCCTGTCCGTCAGAGTGGTAGCCAAACAATCCCAGATCCTGTTATCTAAGCAATCTAGTAATTCCGGATGCAGAGAATATTTCTTCGAATCTTCTCGACTTGATGACGAACCGTCTTCTATTCTGACTTGAAGTTCGCAGGTCTCAAGTGAATGATGTCTTCAATGAAGTCCAGCTTTCTATCTTCCTTCAACTTCCTCAAATATATAACGAATTTCTTAAGGTGATTAACTGGTGAAAATCTATTGAAATAGATCAGTACCCAATATCGGTGAAGTCCTGTCCTGTGGGGTATCTTTCCAGAGGTAATAGCATCGGCCTCTCACGCTATTGGAGTGGTCTCACTGTCCGTTGCCAAATGAGGGATCTCTAAATGGTGGGCTACCGTTAAGTTACTGAGTATACTGCCAGGTGCCTATTCGGGGCGCCAGTCAAATAATCTTTGTAGAGGAGAGTATTTTAAAAGAAATTAAAGAAATGCTTTATTATGAAGTACAAGCAAAACACTGGTATATACAAATATTAAGAGCTATGTTACTACATACTGGGTGGGATGTTTAGGGACGAGTGTCTGGGAACTAGTGTGGTCTGGGGCTAAAACTGAGGGTACCACAAGATACAAAAGTTTCAATGGAAATATATAAAATCCGGAGGGGTGGGGGGGGGGGCATAATTTAACGTGACAGGCCGCGTGTTGGCTAGGCCTGAGCCAGAGCGTTGATGGTTTATACGACCTAGGGTCCAACGAGATGTTGTTCGTTCAAGAATTCTTTTTACTTTGAAATCTTATACTACTCGTCAATATCTACAAATTTTCTAACACTTTATTTCACAAAAAATCTCTCTTCACAATTTTTAAATTTTATTCTTATTAAATTCTTTAATGAATTCAGAAGCAGTGTGAGTAAAATATTAAAGTAATAATGACACACAGAGTAATTAAGGTTTATATGATGGTTATGCTTCGATGGCTTATTTCAACAGGATTGTAGGAGTCTAGAGAAAGAGGTGTGGTCCGTCGAGTATCGAAAGATACTTAAATGCTTGCGGCACTATCGAGACTTTATGTTTTGAGATGAAAGCTAGATACTTGACCAGGTCAAAACGACGCACAGTGGCTGGAGAAAAATAAAATTTTCAATTCGGCCTAAAAAGCATACCTTTTTATTCAGAGAAAGTTGTGGAGTAAATATAACCTTCATTCAACGCCTCGTGTGTACCTAAGGTGGTCTAATGAGATGCAGAATGTTCTTTAAACAAGCGTGCACAGGCATAGAGATAACGATGTTTTTGTTTCGCATTCGTCATTTTAGTGATCGCAGGAATACGCAACAGTCCCGCACATCCTGTTATGGAGCATCCGCGTTTAGGAAAGTGTGTATTTATTCATGAAGTTCCAGAGAAATATTACCTTGTTATATATATATTTTTAAAATGCAGAAATATATAATGTTTTAATGGTTTCTTTAATTATAAATATTCAAATTCATTAGACTCAAAAGTATCGATACCATGGAATATCACGATGATTATTTTTTTTCTGAAACGTCAAGTTATGTAGTTTCATAGAAATACCAAAATCACGAACAGTAGGGCTGATTTTTTCGCGCCATTAAAACAGGTTGGAGCACAGCAATTTACAATTATTTTGTTGATATCTTTAATTTGGGGGGCCAGTCCGAATCGTACTTGAAGAGATTTAAGCGTACTAATAATTGGAACTAAAAAATCAAAGAAAGGCGAGAAACATCACATCGAAACCAAACGCATTTCTTTGCAATTATAAAGACTGGCTAAGAAAAGATGACATTAGATTGAAAAGATGAATCGTTGCCCGAACCGACAATTTCGTGCAGCCAAGGAAGACCGTCAAAGCCTTTTGCGGATTTTACCGATCTGACCAAGAAAAGGAAAGTCCAGGCTCTTTTAAGCGATAGTAGCGATGAGTCGTCTTACGCTGCAGGGCTTATATTCCTGATGAGGCACATCCCTGATAAAATTTCTTACAAAAAGTGGATTTAGACATTATACAAATCTTCATTGATACCTAAGTCCACAACAAGGCTTACACCAAAGAATTTATTTATAATAACATCATCAATAATGTGATATTTTTAGGAGTATTATCGGATTTTACTATTAAAAACTTATTATGCTATAATAATTCCGATTTGATTAGTATTCCTTTTCCTCTTGTCCCTCTCCCAGGACAGCTTGAAGTCGTTAAAAGTTTGTTTCGAATACATTTTCAAAACAAATCATTCATTTTCGAACCCACATATGGGGGATATCGTAATTTACTAGAAGATACTCGACTTTCAGAATTGTCATCCGTACCACCGAGCGACGATTAAAACGTTCTTGCAAAAAGAAGAAACCAGAACCCACACAGAAGACAAATTGAAGGGCCTTTACATCAAAGGTAATTTTCGTTTCAACAGGGTTCAGTTTGTTTAAGTTTTGTTTAAGACGTAATGATAAATAGTGACATAACTTGAGGCGAATGCAGTGCTCTAAAACCTATCAATAGTGAAGAATAATTAGCTGTATGCCTCAGGTATTTTTATACATTCATTTATTTATTACTTAACGTAGTACGTTAATACATTAGTACAACAATACAATAATTTACAACAGTAAAACAAATGAAAAAATGCAGGGAGTTGTTAGATAATAAGTAGAATAATAGAAATTGAAGTGGACATTCTATGACCCACGACCCACGAAAACTGTGTGACAGTCACAAACCTATCCACGCATGGACCACAACTGATTTTGGGCGGGCCGTGGGACGGGTTGAATTGATGGTGCCTTATGCAAAACTGTCAGGGTTTCCCCTTGGACGGGGCTGGGTTCGATTTGTGGTGGGCCTAAGGGGTAGGTCACCTACAGCCAGAGAGAGCAGATCAGAAACCATAACCAGCAGCCAACCACCCACCCAGCTATCAGTTACCGTTCCCTCGGCCACCCGTTAGTCTACCGCAGTCCCAGCTTAGTTCATTGATTGAATAATGCTGTCGAAAATTTAACGGGTAGATTAGACAGAATGAATTCGGTTTTTTCCCAAAAATCATTACATATAGATGGGACTGGAGTCAGCTTATCAACTTAATACCAGTATCACGTCAAAGTAAGAAACAACAGATACATTGAACGATACTGACAATAAAATTGTTAACATTACTACTGGGATATAAATAAGTATATTTTTGATAAAATTGTGATTGTTGTGGCCACCTCTTAATTACGAATAAATAGAAGTTCCCCTCTTCTCAGTCAGAAAATATCTATCATTGTTTCCATATGTTTAATAAAGGTTATGACGTCAGTGAGAGTGCGGGGAGGAGTTAGTGGGGGAAACAGCCACAGGTTGGGACCCATCCCCACCACGGCTGGCCGCCTATATAAGCAACGGGATTAGACCGAGTTAGCATAACGAACAGGACCGTCACTTGGAACACTACTCTCTCCTCTCTCTCTGCACTGGCGCTTAAACTGCTCTACTTAAACCATGGTCTTTTCATTCAACTACCTCCGCATTTAAATACTCTCTCTCCTAACCTCGCTAGGTTTTAGTCCGGCGTTTTCAGACCCCACACCTTCCTAGTAGGAATCTCTGCCTTCGTCTCGCTAAATCTTCTAGCACCTCCTTGGGAGAGACATCTCCCTCACGGACGACGGTTGCTGTGGCCCAACAAACTTACCATGTAGCGTATCCCACGGCAATCCAGTCTTCTTTTCTCCGGTTCACACTTGACTTTGGGATCTGGACGGTTTTCGCCTAGCCTTAGACACCGAGTGTGAATTTGTGGTCATTCCAAGACCACATAAACTACCTATAAACCTACCCTGTTTCTCTTCTGAACATAGTGCTTTGTCGGGGCAAACACCTTCTAAGATCTTATGGAGTCCGATCAAAACGAATTAGGCTGCCCGCCGACTAAGCCGTCCACAGGTCCACCCGCTCTATCTCTTTCTAGGCACTCGCCGGACGGCGGCTAGAGGTTGAAGCGATCATAGCCCGTGGCGGGCGTCTCCTCCCCACCTTAGGGACTCACATGTCTGGAGCCCGACAGTGATATAGATATCTTGAGATTGTGTAATAAGGTGGACATGCTGTAACATAATTTATTTTATCTAAATGGTAATAAAACCAAAGAATGGGTTTGACGCCTTTGACATTTACCCTACTAATAAATAATTCTTTTGGAAATAAAATAAAATTTAAAAATAAAAACATAAGTAACATTATTAATAATTGACGAGACATAGAAAAATATATGAATTAACTAAACCAATTTCCGATCGTACTGTAAACACAGGTATTTTATTAAATTAGTTTTCCTTAAACGATTAAACATGATATGCTATAGCTTATAAACGAACTTACGAAGTAATACAACTTTAAACTAACTTAAATCAAGGGGCATATATTATTTGTGGTATAATATTGTATATGTTATATGCGGGGCTTATATTTGCTCATTTTTCCTCTTCCTCGGGCAGCGGAGAATACGTAATAATAAGTAGGTATGTTCTCCCGTTACGTCTCACTTGGTTATCACTGGACAAACATTCAGTACCTCAGCTTACGCGGACGTAGTAGGCCTGTTGACTCTACTAGTCAGCTCTGAGCATCGTCCGGGCTACCGTATCTTGTCACCCTGGCCACGGTATCGCTTTCCAAATAGTCGCCGTCACTGACTTCACAGTTAACATCATCTTCTGATTCTGATGATTCTGTCTGACTGTAAGTACACAATTACATTGTCATCCAGCAGTTAATGAATTATCCTGGAATTTCTCTGCTAAATTGTTGGTCTTACCCGACAATCATAAGCTCCTTAAACTCCTTGCCAACTATAGAACTAACGGCGTTTTCTCCATTATTAGTCCCTCCATGCGATTGGTCAACGTGTGATGATACTTGACGTACTAATCATGTGCCATCAACGATCGGTACTGTGGTTCGGGTATTTCCTACTTTGGGTAAAAATAAAGGATGCGATCGATTTATCAAGCTTCGGAGAAGTAGCTCAGCTCTAGGATTAGTAGGAAATCAATAACGATGCCGATAATATATTAGCTATAGTTAATAAGTTTAGCCACTCCCGCCTTTCCTAAAATTAAGTCAGGCATACGGGAAAATATTGTGCTGTGGTGGAACCAGAATTATGCGAATTCAGCTAACGCTAGAAAATCCTGACATAGGAAATACAAACAACGCCGTGACTGTAGGAACTTTAATTTATACGTGAAAGCTAGAAAGTAAGCGCGTTTTTCCATAAATCAAAGTAAAAAATCGAACAGGAGGACCAGTATTCTCAAAATTATCTGATTCACTCCTCCTTTCACAAATTCGCCTTGAATCAAACATTCGTCCTACATTCAATGAGAACAAACGTGTCCTAGCAAGCAGTATTTATAGATATTGAGAATGGTTATAACAGAGTCTGCCATGAATATCTTGTCACGAATGGGCGTTAAAGGAAATATGCTATACTTACTCGCTAAGTTCATACAAGAAGGATGTTTTGTCAATGAATGGGACATTGTTAGCTGACTAATTTCCACAAAAAAAAAAAAGGCAATCTGCAAGGAAGCGTTTTAAGTCCTGCATTGTTTTCGACAGCAAACTTCCCAGGACTCTTATTTTGTCCTCTCATTCCAATAGACAGCTTGATAAAAACAGATGCCACGTTACCTCAAAACATTGGCTTCAAAAAAACAAACCAATTCCTATGCCAGCCTCATGGCAGATCTCATTGCCGTCCCTAAACTGTAACTGTGCGAACAGTAAGCGAAATGATGGGCAATAAGAGATAACAGACTCCGGGCTTTGAAAGTCTTTGTTAAATGTTGGGGAACTGGGGGGAGAAATGCACTAGGAGGATGACTCGTTTGATAAGGTCGAGAGTTCATATTCGTTTTACACTTTCGGTTGAATAATGTCGATGTTTCTAATGTCTAGCCTATACTTATAACGTCTGCTTTATGATGTAGGCCTAAAAGGAGGGAAGGTGTAAAACACTTTCTGATTTGCTTTGGTTATGACCGACTAAAAAACATTTTATTTCCTACGTTGTACCCTTCAGATCAGCCCAGATGAGGAACATGTGATGAAATCCACATAAAAAATGTTCTAAAGATCTTCTCAGCAGTGAAGTGTTATGGTAAGGTATAGGAAGGTGCCTAATGAACTAAATGAAACTCTAATGAAGGAAAGCAAAGTAAAAGATAATGGTAGGTTTGGAAATCATAAACACATAAATCTTCGTTTATGAAATAATAGGACCCTCAAGACTGATAACCCTATGAAAAGGAGTTTAAAAGAGGAGAAAACAACGAAGAAGAAAACATAAGAAATAACCCGAATGATGAAATCCAGAAGAACAAATAGTCTAAAGTACAGAAGAAAAAGTAGTAAAAAATAAAATCAGCAAAGAAGGCAGAAGAAAACTAGTAGATTCATAAGACTGTCGAGGTTTTTAAAGTAATGATCCTCGTGGTGTCCTTAATTATGTAATAAATAAATGTATTAAGTCAATTAAGTATACTTAGTACTTCTCTTGTGGCATGTAAGGTAGAAGTGGTTTAAAGTTCCCCAAGCATTATTCGCACCCTCCACCCAAAAAACAACAACAAACGACCATGTTGTTAAAAGAGTTCTTGTGCATCAAACTGAGTCATTCCAAAATTAATAGTTCAAATGTTCATCCCTCAAAATATGTCACACTACTTTGCCGTCAAATACGAATCCTGGTTACCCTTACGAGTAATTCATCATCAAAAATTGGAGGGTGACCTAATCGCGGTGGGTCTTGATGTCTGATGTTCTTAGACTGCGCCCTTCACGCCTTTTATTTTTTTCCAGCAGTATCTTAAAATAAGTTAAATCACATTTTTTTTTCGGAAAGTATATATACAGTATATAATGAAACGCAAAGACGAAAAAGTTAACTTAATTGAGTAAAGGAATGACCAATGTAAACAAATTTGTACATAGTAAAAGCAAAGAGAGTCAAACAAGTCGGTAATTTTTTCCAGAATATTAGCAGAATCAGCAAGAACCGTGAGTGAAAAAAAAGAAGAGCCAACAACAGTAGTATAAAATTAATTAAAAAAAAGTAGAAAGACTATAAAAATAAAGGAGATAATGTTCCCTTAATACAGTCAGCAGGATAATATGTGGACGTTTTTGAAGAACTGAACAGGGTTATTGTTGGTAGAGGAAAATGCTGAGTGGGTATACTTAGCTCTCCTATTGGAAATAGCGGACACTTGGGTTGCTGACTCGGTTCTGGTCACTCAATCTGGTCACAGTATCCTACAAAGGAATTTCTGATCCAAAGAAAGATGAACTGTATTCCAAAATAGTTGAGGTATTGTTAGTTTTTTCTACAGGACAAAAGGGTAACTCCTGTTTAAATGAATGTGAATGAGCGCATCTCGCAAATTCCAGCTACTGGAATAACGATGAGACATCAAGCAACTTTGCCGAATCAATCTTAATATAATCCTAGCAGGTTTTTTTGAATCTGAAACTAATGAAAGCGTGAAGTTGTAAGAAGATCTTCAGATCAAAGATTATTAAAGAAACAAAAACATTTGACAACCTTAGCTATAAATTGTTGCATTACTTTGAAATTCAAAGAATAATCTGATATGCCTGTAAGTGGATTTACCGAGGACAAACCTGTATGAAAGAAACTAAGTGAAATTAAAAAAAAAAATATAATACTGTAGCGTAGTCCCATAAGAATGACAAAAAGGTACAAAGCAAAATTTCTAGCTGACACAAACATTGTAAGGTAATTTGTCCGTTGTAATTATTCTTAAATAATATTGGACTATAAACATATATTGTGAATTGAGATCAAATTAATTATCAGCTTACAAATAAACAAAATACATAACTGAATACAAATGACTGGTATTCTACAACAATATTGACGAACTTAGGAAAAAAACAAGCATACGTAGTAGGAATCACTCCTGGAGGAAAATGAAAAAGAAAGGGTGCATGGATAGATTGAATTAGAGTAAGAATGGTGTATAAATGAGATTTAAAGTTTGGAAGTGAAGAATATTCATGGGAGTGGATTAGAAATAAATGATCAAAAGTTGCAGAGCTAAGGAAAATACAGGTTTAATTGGCCAAGATGTTTAAATATGAAATTTACTATAATTTGGATTGGTAGCCCCTAGGGGGATATTGAGTATAAATGTTAGGAACTGGCAGGAGAGAATAGGTATATCTAATTGTCATTGGCATATATGTGTCATGAGCAACGTTGGATAAGTGGTTGAAGGTCTTTGACCCAGGAAAATACCAGTAATGAAGAGACGGATAAACCTTGTACTTCACCCGAAGGTAATGGAAGGTGTTAGGCGGAAGTTGGACTGGGACGAGGACTGCTTGGGATATGAATGATGCGTTAGTAGATTATGGAGGGAAATTAGCTACTTTATACCCAAACAAGCTTGGGTACATCAAGGATGCGGTCTATTTTTTATAATTGCCCTAATAGTTCTAGACTCTACTTTATGATGATTATAACACCTTCGTTTATCAGAGGGCACCTGTAATTTTCACCCAATTACTAGGGGGTGGGTTTTGAAAGATCAAAGAATTGGGAATGCACAACAGGTTATTTTCAATGATGGTCTATCAGGAGGTGGACTTCAAAGATCACAAGAAACAAGACTACAATGTGTGTGAGTTAACCAAGTACACAACGAATATATTACCTCTTCTCATCAACCACTGCATTCGAGCTATCTATATGGTGACTAGGGACTACAACTTGGAAAATACCGAAACAGATTAAGATTAAGATGACTGGAAACCTCTGCGTTTATACAAGTACTAGATTATCCTAATCTAAAAGAGTGGCGTTTTCAAGGGTATTGGTGCAATAAGTTGAGAAAAAATTATCTTACATTAAGGCATTAATAGCAGACAGTCAATGCTTCATTCTTATTCCCCAAACAACAAAACGGTTTTAGATAGGTCGAATTTTAGTCGTGGGGGACTTCCCAAGACTCCGCTTCGTCTTTCGCATGCAAGGGAGGTGACAACCATGTGGGTTTGGGAGGTTTCTGGGCTGTTTGTAAATACTATATAAATGAGAGAGTCCATGCAAATTTTAAATATGGTATGAATGAGAACATTTATCACAATCACTTATTGCCTAATAAGGCAGATTGTAATTTTAGCACAATAAAGATTTTTATTTTATGTGATTTAAAAAAATTAGTAATAGTAAAAAAATAGTAATAAAAAACATAAACAATAGATGCATGTAGCGACTCAATGGAACTCCTGCTTTTATGGGATAGTAGTTAGAATATTCTATGCCACAGCGGACTTGGAAGAAGCGGTTTGAAAGGTAGGACTGCAGGGTTAGGACAAGGGTCTGTGGTTTTGAGCCATCGCACAGCTCACCCAATAAGTGCTGGCCAATTCAATGATCAGACGAGAAGAAAGCAGGCCTTCTCAACGATACCGGCCAAAACCAACTACCGATTCCAACAATAAGGGGTTATGCTTCTACCATGGCCGATTCGGTAAGGATGAATATCGGTGTCGCAGGCACTGCAGGTGGGTCAACGACACTACCCCACTAACTCTCTCACTCTCTCTCTCCCTCCCTCTCCCTCCCTCTCTCTCTCTCTCCCTCCCTCCCTCTCTCTCTCTCACTCTCTCTCTCTCTCTCACTCTCTCTCTCTCTCTCACTCTCTCCCTCTCCCTCCCTCCCTCCCTCTCTCTCTCTCTCACTCTCTCTCTCTCTCTCTCTCTCTCTCTCTCATTCTCTCTCTCTCTCTCTCTCTCTCTCTCTCTCTCTCTCTCTCTCTCTCTCTCTCTCTCCCTCCCTCCCTCTCTCTCTCTCTCTCTCTCTCTCTCTCCCTCTCTCTCACTCTCTATCTCTCTCTCACTATCTATCTCTATCTCTATCTCTCTCTCTCTCTCTCTCCCTCCCTCTCTCTCTCTCTCTCACTCTCTATCTCTCTCACTCTCTATCTCTCTCTCTCTCTCTCTCTCTCTCTCTCTCTCTCACACTCTCTCTCTCTCTCCCTATCCCTCTCTCTCTCTCCCCCTCTCACTCCCTCCCTCTCTCTCTCGCCGATGCTTACCTAACGCAGCTGAACACCAGAGGGTACTTAAAACATACCTACAAAGGGCCAAGAAAAATTACCGAACCATCATCAACTGGACCGAAGAAGCTTCTAGTGCTTTCGAGGAAACCCGTAGGACTCTGGCAAACGCCGACCATCTCGCTCACCCATCAACAGACGAGCAGCTCATCATAGCCACTGACGCTAGTGACACATCAATGGTTGCAGCACTACAACAGATGGAAGGTGTCAGCTACGACCCAACGGCTTCTTCAGCGGCGCTTTCAACACCGCTCAGTCAAAATACAGCACTTTCGATAGAAAGCTCTTAGCTATCTACGAAGCAGTCAAATATTTTCGACAACTTCTCGTTAATTTACTACGGTAATTATATGCAGGTAATTACATACACAGACCACAAGCCACTCACACACGCCATGGCCCAGCAAAGTGACACTTCTTGCCCACGACGTATGCGATCCCTGAGTTACATAGCCCAATTCACGACAGATATACGCTATTGTAAGGGTGAGGATGCCCTCTCACGCATAGAAGCCGCCTGTGTCCCAGAAAAATTTCAAAGGTTACACACTACTCAATTAGAATACCACGAATTGAAAGATTTCAGGGGACAGAACACCACATGCAGGCTGGAGCCCGTCAACATCCCTGGCAGTGATATTTCTCTCATTTGCGAGACATAACTGGGAGAGCCAAGGCTTTACTTACCTTCGGGCTTTCGAAGATCCACCTTCGACCAGCTGCACAACCTGAGTCACCCAGGAGTAAGAACAAGTTAAAAACTGATGAAACAAAGGTTTTTTTTGGCCGGGTATGAATACCGACGTGGCTCGATGGGAACGATGTTGTATAGCATTCCAGACCTCAAAAGTCCACCGACACACCATAACCCCTCCAGGGAAATTCGGAAACACGGGAAGGTTTGAACAAGTAAATATCGACCTCGTAGGACCACTGCCAATGTCAGAAGGAAAGCGATACATCCTCACCATGATTGACCGAGCCACGGTATCGCCTGAAGCAATTCCACTTGGCAACATGGAGGCTACCACCATAGCCAACGCCTTCTTTAGTTGCTGGGTCGCCAGATTCGGCACACCCATACGACTAACGACTGAACAAGGTCTTCAGTTTAAATCTGACCTAGTTACGAGACTTAGTAGACTCCTGGGTATCAAGAGAATTCGGACTACCACCTACCATCCACAGTCAAACGGCCGAATTGAACGCTGGCTCAAAGCCGCACTAACCACCCACTCACAACATCGACAATGGACGCGGAGTCTACCAGCAGTCCTGCTCGACCTGCCAAGAGTGATCAAGGAAGACCTCGGGTGCAGCATCACTGAGCAAATATACAAAAAACCCTTAAAAAACCGGAGAATACTTTACACCAACACGAGTGGATCTTGACGTTCGACGCAACATCACACAACACCGGGAAGACACGAAGAAGACTCTCGTAAGCAGAGACCTCAACGACTGCGCGCACGTTTTCGTTCGACAAGAAGACCGGCATCACCTTGAACCGGCTTATACTGGTCCTCACCTCGTAGTCAGCAGAGATAATAAAACCGTGGTCATAATGACAGATAACAAGGAAACTCCTATTTCCCTAGACCGTGTCAAGCCTGCTTATCTGCTAGACACTGCCAAAAATATACCTGCACCAGGCGCACCAGTGAGATTAGGAAACACTCCACCGACATACCTCGGCGCGACGGTAATTTCCTCTCAAAAAAACAAAAACATACGGGGAAGTAATGTAACAGGGATCACCTGACACTATGACCTGTTACAGTTACGACGTATCCTATTGAGGGCCACCGTGCTATAAGAACTTTCTTCTCAAATTCCACCACACTGATACACATAATTCTTTGAACTTTACCGAGTACAGGGTAATTTGGGGGAGCTTGTGTAGCGACCGCTAACTACACAAGTTAAATCACCCTATACTCTATTGTATATATATTGTAAATTGGTTATAATATGTTGAAAATTAATGTAAACAAATGTAAATAATATTACCAAAACATAAGTCATATCAGTGTAAATATTGTAAACAATAAAAGACGCAGCTGCAAACAACTAGTTCAGAGGCCCTTGCAGAGGGAGCCAGGTAGCTTCTAGGCTGGGTGGGTCCTGGTCTAGAACAGTCTAGCGTCACCCAACCCTGCAATTTGGTTGGTCAGAATAAAACCTCGCCCTATTGGCTGAACGCGATTGGCTAGAATAAAACCCCAGCCCGTTGGTTACTTGGGGCTAAATGTACCCTCTTAGCCAATAAGTCTAAGTCTTTGAAATGGTGTAAATTTTCGAAAAAAAATTATTAAACTGCTGTTCACAAAGCGAGTGACCGTTTCGAAGTCTGTCCTCTCTCACACCTTACTGAAGATTAATAAAGGGTTCGGGTCTTTTTCCGGATCTGGTATTTCAATTATCAAATCAGAAATATGAAGCCCTCTTGAACCTGCGGTATTTTCTATCATTGCGTAAATAAAGTGATCTCGTATTTTTTAGAAGGGTCGGCTCGTAGCATATTTGCAGGTATTTGTTTCTTCAAGTGCTTTCGTCGGGAATGTTTAATTTAATATGTCTTTGTAAAAAGGTTTTGAACGGTTGCCACGCTAACTTGTTGAAGGGAATGTTTGAATTGACCATTGCGTAACATAAAACGTCCAAAGCTGAACTGCATTGAGTAAGCAAAGTTTGGAGAGGTTTGCGTCTATTTTGACGATAATCTGTCAACTGTTTACGATGTTTCTAGATTTGGCCTTCTCATTTATGAAAACCTCTGCATCTCTCTTTCCTAACCTCGCTATGTTTTAGTCGGGCCTCCCCCGACTAGACCCCACACTTTCCTAATGGGATTCTCTGCCTTCGTCTCGCTAAAACTAGCACCTCGTTGGAAGAGATTTCTTCCTTGTGGGCGACGGTCACCTGGGGCCCTACGAACTTTACCTTGTAGTGCCTCCCCCAGTGATCCAGACTGCCTCTCTCCGGTTCACATTCGCCTTTGAAATCGAGGGTTTTCGCCTACCCTCGGATACCGAGTGTGAATTCGTGGTCATTCTAAGACCACATAAACTACCTACAATACCTACCCTATACCTCTTCTCCTGAACATAGTGCACTGTCGCGGCACATACTTATTAGATATGGAGTCAGATAGTACATCAATAGTACCCGTCATGAAGGAATTGTCCAGGTCATAGCCTAATCAACCCTCACTTCGTCACTAGGGCTAGGGTAACTAGGCGCCCCCTTGTGACGACTTGAAAATGCACAAATGATGCCATTACACCAACAAACATTGTTAAAACTATGTAAAATTTACTGTGTGGCATTGTTTTGTAGCAATTTAAATGTCATATATTATTATTTTACCGTTTTATATTACAATAGATTACTGTTGATGTTACATCATTCAATTTTATTTCTAAATTAAAATTAATATGCATTGTGTTTTATCCTTACGATCAGACTAAATAAGGCCGTAAATAATTAAACAAAGTTAAATTTCTTAGCTTTTACTAAGCCATACTCAAGTAATAATAATTGCTCATTTTCTATATATTGTAAAAAAAAAAAAATACGTCGATAGGTTTTAACAAACGTATATGATAAGTATATGTATATATAGTATAGTATAATATAATATAAATAAATATAATATAATATAATACGTATAGTAAAAACTAGAAATGAAAATAAAACAATATTACATTTATTATCATCTAAAGATTCTGTCAGAATTATATCTAAATTTTTGTTGTTTTAAGTTGAAAACATTGCATATTTAATATGCTTCACCCAATTTATAGCATTATGTCGAATACTGCAATAGATTACGCCAGTCAAATAAAATATCGCTTAAGTAAATAGGGACCAACCATTAGTTCTATTTGCTCAGCTTCCGGTGTCCATTGTTTCGAGGTGCTCCGCTAATTACTATTTCAAATCTAAAAAGTTTCTTAAGCCATCCCTTGTTCCAGAACTCCTGCTAATGTTTCATATTTTACCTTTTAGCCAAATATAGTTGCTTTTTTTATGTTTTTATATAACTAGTACGTTGACGAAATCAATTTTATTCTCTTATTGGTTTTTTATAGCCAGGCCCGATAGGAGAGGATGTACATTCCTTAAGATAAGTCCTTTCTGTCATTCGGTACGTTCTATGATAGCGAACATAACACGACGTAATGATTTAAAAACTTAAACATGTTTTCCGCAACACCTTGCAACAGGGTGATTAGTTTTCGGTTAAAATACAGTAATGGAAAGTATAAAAAAACCCATTTTTTTCCACGTTATTCTATCTATAGGATGTCTCAATCCCTGCTCAGAATCCATTAAAAATTTATGTTTTGATTTTCCCCATGTGATCAAGGGCACATATTTCTAAGCCTTAAGAGTAAAAAAATATTGGCTGCAACTAGCTGAATTTATAGATATAAAACGAGTACCAGAAAGATGCATTCCAGAGAAAAATCAACACGCTTTTACTCTTGAGATTAAAAATACGGCGGCAGAAGTGAGGGCTCGTGTGCTAGAAGACCCGGAAGTATAAAAAGTACTTTTCCACTGGGCCAAACCTCTCCAAAGTTATTTCCGAGGAAACAACTTCAGTTACTTCAAGCTCACTCTTCCTCTTTTTACGACCTCTAAAAAGCAGGACAAAAGGAAGAATTCAGAAATAAAAATCTTTCTCATATTTTTTTTCTTTCTCGCAGCTCATTTGTTGGTTTTTTGGCTAGCCAGGGAGAGTTCTTCACATTAAAACAGAAAAAGATAACATCGTTTTTCGTTAATTTATATCTCTGCCTCTCTGTGTCCTACTATACTTGCCAAAATTCAAAATAATAAAATCAATCTGAAATTTTATATGTATGTATATCCCTTGTCAATATTCAAAATGAGTTTCAACAGCTCCGGAGTTTTTTTCATAAAAACAAACGTGCCTTACTTAGCATAGCCCAGGTGATTATTTTTTTCATTCTTCTATTATACAGGAAAATGATGAATCCTATCTATAAAGTAAAATAAAATAAATTCTCTTTTTAAGTAATTAAAAGTAAAAAGCAGCATTATAAAGAAAAATATTTTACAAATTTATTTAAATATTAATTAATTGAAAATTACAATCTGCCTCATTAGGAAATAAGTAATTCATACCATATTTACAATTTTTATTCACTTGCTCATACATACGGTATTTACAAACAGCCCAGAAACCTCCCAAATCCACATGGTTGTCATCTCCCTCGCATGCGAAAGAGGAAGCAGAGTCTTGGGAAGTCACCCACACTCCTCCGCGTCAGCCGCGTCACCAGATACGAGCCAGCGGAGGCTGACGAAGAGCGCGAGAGCCACATACGCTCAGGACGTGATTGGAGAAACTGGCCATTGCCAGAACTCCCACTGTGACGTATTTATAGCAGGTCACGAAGCCACTGCAGTTTTAGTCTCCAATGAGCATTAATGGGATGCGTGTTGCAGTGTACGACTGTGCTACGAGATTAATGTCCAGAAACGCTGACGTCTGTTTGGTTTCAAGGGCTGAGGATATGTGATCAACAACGCGAAGGCCTTGTTGAGCAGTGGAATGTCGTAGACGGAAACCAAACTGGTGTGTAGGAAAAAAGTTCTTGGATTCAACAATTGGAAGTAGACGTTTTAATAAGGGTTTTTCAAATATTTTTGAGAGGATAGGGAGTAGGCTGATAGGACGGTAAGTTGATGCATCATTGAAAATAAATAGAGCAAGAATAAATAAATTCTTGGGTGAACCCATCCTTGAGCAAGCAACATGAAGTGGTTAGTAGGGAAAATAAGGTGATCTCACATTCACTCAGTTCTTAATAGACTTTCTCTGTGACTTGTTGATCGTGATTGCGGTCCGTACAAAACTTGCCTACGGTCCGGATGCAGCCCGCAGTCCTCCATTTGGTGACCACTGATTTAGATAAATGTAAAGAAGTCGCTTACTAAATACTTACTGTATTTTTTTTATTAATTGTTATTGAATATTCCATCAATAATAATGAGTATTGGTGACGTCATTATACAAAATCTGTTGGTAGAAGGTATTTGCCCAAGGAAGCGTGTTTTCATAGAATTTCTCATGCTTTATTCTTTCAGTTCGTTCTGGTAGTCCGGATCTTTTTCGTGAAGTTTGGAATTCACTCAGCGATGATGTGAATTTAAACACTTTATAGTAAAAAAAATAAATATTAGTTCTCACTATTTGCACTAATAGTTTCATACGTGAAGAGCAGCTTCGAGTAAATGTAGGAAGCGGTAAAAATCAATGAAGAATTTATTAATCGTCACCTTGATCATTTCATCCTATAGGTAGACGTAAAATGGTAAACAAATGAGATGGGAATAGTAAAAAAGAAATAAAAGGAAATAAAAACAAAAAATTATTTTCAAACAGATTTTTAAAATGATTTTGATGATTGCTTGTGGAACGCATTCATTTATAAATAGGTATACCCACGTTGGTGAAAAGAATATTGTTAAAGTTTTAATTGTAGACACAATCACTTTGTCAAGAGTACAATCCTTATGGCTAGAGTTGAAGGCAATCCCTTTCAAATACGATGAACAGAAAAAATACAGCTTTAGAGACATTGGTATAGGGTCATTAAGATCGCAAACACGCTACAAGAGAGCGGAAGACTTTTTAGCGTTTACACCACCGTAAATGCTTCAGCAACAAATGATAATACGCTTGCAAAATTAGTATGTGATAATTAAATTAGTAGCTCATCACAATCTGGTCATTCTCTATTTCTTCATTGTAGTGCAAGACCAAGACCCACAGCTATATTAGTAAGCTCATTGAATATACAGATATATCAATTATTAATATTTACCTTTTGATTGTCAAGGATCACCCATGTAAAAATAAGTTGAAGTTTAATTTCTTAGCAGTTTGAAGATAGCACACTTACCTGAAAATAAAAATAAACTAACATTAGTTATTTTTATGATTAACTACATACTGTTATTGTGTTATTCGAGCTCATGAATTGACCTTCACTGCTGTAAACAACAATTTCATTACCATATAAATATTAATATCTTAACTAGAAAGAGCTGACAGGCTTTATAAACCATGAACATTTGTTTTTGTATGAATACTTTTCTACAATAAATTTTTCCGGTGTTTAAATATAAATATCAAGGCAATATAATAAGCTATGGAGGATTTATACTATTAATTATAATTACATGAGGCTACAGTTATCTTTATCAGCAGGCGCAACTGAAAAGGAAAAATCTGCGACTTGAGGCTAATTTCCTCCTAATTTAAGAGGAATTTTCCTTCAGATCAAGGGAAAATATAACCTGCGAACCCAAAGATTGACGCTTTACTTTTAAAGATGCACTGTAGCAATCTGTAGATCTGTTTGACTGTCTATCCTAAATTATGAATTAGGTTATGAAAATAGTAACCGAACTATCTGAAATTATAAAGCAATTTCAACACAACCCGGTATCATGCTATATATTATTGGCCAGGATTAAGCAACGGAAATTATGCTTAAAAAAACGAACTCCAAGATCAAAAAATTCGACCCCTGATCGTCTAAGTTGACCAGTTCTCTCTGACTGTGCGCTTTCTCAAGTCAAAGCTCCAGAAGCTACTTAGTATAGAGTTCTGAGTTTACTCTTACGATTAGACGACAACTCAAACAGAATTTCGAAGATATAAAAATGTCTTCAGATCCGACAATAAAAATTTGTAGCTCCACTTCCTTGTCAAACCAATTTTTTGTTGTTAGAGTTTCAGTGACTATACTACAATCCGTGAAAAACTGATAAAATCTGTCGGCTCTGTAACTGTTTCTAAGAAAGGACCTTAACCAATTTTATTTAGATTTTAAACTTCTTTATTGTGATAAAATTACAATCTGCCTTTTTAGGCAATAAGTAATGTGATAAATATTCTCATTCGTACCATATTTACAATTTTCATTCACACAGTATTTTAGCCAATTAAATTTTTCTTACAGCAATCATGAAATAAATCGTATTATTTACAATTTTAAATGTATATAAAGGGCGTATATATAAAGGACGTAAATATCGAAGTAATAGTATGGAGAGAGGTCCATGTGCGGATCACACACACACGTACTTATTAAAATAACTGATTGTGAAAAAGACATTGTGCCAGTTTTCTTGAAAACGCGTTTTATTGACTATAATTGCTAACATCAAGTTGAATTAAACTTAGTTTAGGGTAGTGAAGTATTAACGACGTGTAGGCCATTTCTTGTGTTTTTACATCAATTATGATCTGATTTTATATTTTGAAATATATTTATGCATTCCTAATGTTCGCTACCAAAATTTTATTTGTGGGAAAATCTTTTTGATATACCGTCTCAACCACGGCAAAAAGTCAGAACTTTAATTCTTAAATAGATCTTGAGAAAAATCCGCAACTGTTTGAAAATAGAGTATCTAACTTCGGGCTTGTCAATAGTAATATTCAAGTAACATTTCAGCGTCAATAACTTAACACAAGCGAGATCTGAGTAATAATTAGCATAAATTAGGGACACATGTAACATGAACGGTGACATCAATTATTATTAATAATTGGTACGATTGACGGGGCCGATAGTTGAAGGAAGGTATTGTGTCTTTACTATTGCAAAGTTTACAATTAGGACAAGGTGTATAACTAGTTAGTCGGCTACTTAACATAGATTTACGGGCCGGCGTTGATTATGCATCTTAGAGGAACAAGGTCTTCTCAAGTGTTATTAAATTGTAATGGAGTTGAGTGGCCACAAATTCACACTGTATTTCGAGATGGCTGCGGCAGCGATAATGTATGTTCCTACACCGCTTATACGTTGTGATATAGTTTATTCAACTGTCAAATTAATTAATTTAATTAGACAATTATAAGACGACTCACCAAAATTGCAAAAGCGAATGGACTTGTGGAATGAGTCGTGGAATGTCCATTTCATTTTCAATCTACAGTGTTGGTTTATAAGGGTTGTGATCGATAGCCGTTTGTATATGTAAGCGATGGGTTGTTTTTCTATTCTTATTCTGATGTAGTGTAGGATCCCATTTCATCATGGTTGTAAGGTTTCTTTAGGTATGTATCCTTGTTCGGTGTGATACTTGACTTGGGTTCTTGATTGGATTGGAATCTTGAATTATGACAAGATTACAATATCAGAGACACCAACCAATAATAGGCAATAGTGGAATTCTCACCTCGCTTAGTGTATACATCATCCGTCATTTATAAGGATAGTAATGTGTTTTTTTTTTTGTTTATTAATTAACACGTTTTGAATTATATAAATATTTACTAATATTTTACTTCTGCTAAGACTATGTACATTATCTAATTATTAGGTCTTATTGTATTTATATATTTATGTATTATATTTGCTATGTATCATAGCAATCGTAAATTTATTTTATAAATGCAATGAGATAAAAAGCATCGGTCCGAATCATAAAACCATGGAAGTCATCCATCAATCTGTTTTTTTTTGGTGATAATGAACAATATAAGGAACTTTAACGTACCAAAATGTTCTTTATTACGTAAAAAAAATACATACCAAAAAACGTTAATAGTTATTAGTGGCAGTTTTATATTAAATAAAAGAGACATTAATAGGGCCGGGGTTGGAAAGCTCTTCTCTAACTTCTGATATTTTAGAATTATGTGAGGTAAGGTTCAAGTCCCGTTCCTGCCAGTATATTTTGTCTATGACTAGTAATTATTAATAATAGTAACATTTAACACAATTATAATTGACAATATATGAGAAGTTTAAGAGTTTAAAAATAGACAAGGCCAGTGAGCTCAGGTATGGTTCAATTTGCAGAGCGCCTTCCCAGAGATCAGCCAGTCTCGGCCAAGTAAACATTCTTATCGTCAAAATAAGGATATTTAATTATTTAAACATGAATGGCATTTGATAAAGTTGATCAAAATTTTACATCTTAATATAGGCATATTTGAAGATTATACGATGTTGTTTAGGATCTGGGTGAGGTGAAAGAATGAACCTGTGTAGCCTGTGAAAGTAACTAGAAATGTTTAATGTGAAGAAGGAATATTGGAATATGATTCCAGATAGGAAGAAGATAGGAGCCAGCCCAGCACCGAAGCTGGACAGTAGTTGAAAGTAACCCGAACATACTTTGAAGTAGATTGTATTTATAAGATCAAACGACATAGATGGGATGAAATGGACTCTGTTTGGGCAGTAGTTGAATGCCTGAGCATCAGCTAGAAATGATTCGGGCAGAGTAATAAAGAGTGCTAAAATAATATTGAATGCATGCATTCTATGGTATTTTGAGGAGGTCTTAAGCAGATTTGCTGCTAGGTAATGAGTATTTGAACTGACTTGGGTGATTAACATTAGGTGAAGGAGATAGGGGATGATTGGAAAGATTTTCTGGGTCAGGTATGACGTCCAAATTCATAACATTTTTCATCTGATAGTGCACCATAGTCATGACGGAGAAAGTTTCTTAAATAGTATTTCGTAATTTTTTTTTATTGAAAGACCAGTGGGTTTTATTAATCGGAGACTGGGATGAAGCCTAACGTCATTAACGCAAGGGGGAAGCAGATTGGTTGCTTCCTAAAGTTGAGAATGAATGGCACAAACTTGGGCGGTTGTATTTGGTGGTACCCGTTACATTCCATTCAACCTAGTAAAACTGTAAAAGTATGTGCATTTATATGATTTGCTTAACGATGTAGGGTCCAATCCACTTGAGAAGGAATCTTTCTTGCGACCACAGCTTTGGATTGAAGACGCCGATTGAGTGAAGTGACAGAGGGCAATTACTCTGAAGTCAACTAAAGGGACTGCAAGTTGCGAAGAAGTAGAAGGAAGAGGGAGGAGGGTAAGCTAGACCCTTTAATAATCCAGCCGGCCGGTGTGGAGTTACTAGGGCCGCCGCGCTGTTGCCAGCTCCACTTGCCTCCCCTCGACCCAGAAACATCTCAACTCCACTGGCCAAATCCCTTTACTTTCCCTTTTAAGCCTTGGGCATCTCCCTTTAATTAACTGTTTGTGACAAGTACGGCCGGAAGGCAGAGGATCTACATTCTAACAGGAACGGGGTAATCAATCTTCTTTCGTTTATATGTCTGTATTTTGGTTTGGATGTATGTTAAATGATATACCATGATCGCAGTAACAAACATTTTATTTTTAATTGAAATTTAGTTACACGTTTAAATAGATTCATACATCATCGAATCAGACAATCGAAAGGTGGTTTACCCAATCTGTTTGAAAGTAGATTTCTTCAGGCTGGGAAATAACAGATATATGAAAAAAATTAATTTTCGGTTTGAACTGATATTGTCGTAATTGTGAAGTAAAGACTAAAGCATATTAAAAATAAAAGTAAATTTATATTTAAATGAAGTGGGATGTATTAATATTTTGTTTTCCTATTTTTTTTTTTTTTTACTAATTTACAATTATTTCATTACTACACCCGTTGAGGTAAAAGAGAAATCCATTATTTTTCTTTGGTTCTCCCTAACGTTCCTAAAATCATCCTCATTTCCTCTTCATCATTTCCCCATTAGATTTTTTTATATATAGTAGATTGTTATGCCCTCACTCAATAAATATAAAAAAATAATCATCGACTAATGACCTCTGAAAATTCATTCTCTTTAAACTACTATTAATTCTCTTCTGGGTCCCAGGAAACCTCGGAATCAGCGACAGAGGTAGCAGGAACACATGCTTGCACAGAATTCCTACATCCTTATCCTCCGCCAAGATATGGAGAGCCTGTGTAACAGGGTAATAAGCTAATATCCATTAAGGGGAGATCCTTGGACTGATGGCCACTAAAATACCTTGCAAGAAGAGAGGATAGTCCTCAACAGACTCACCCACTATTGCCTCTTGCACCGAAGCCACTCCACCCCGTTGTACAAGATACAATGAACAGGTCAATGTAAACTACTAGCAAGACCCCACCACCACTCACGCATCGATGGCAACAGACTGTAGAAAATTAGGTTAAGATTTAGTATAACTAACTTATATAAGTTTGATAAAAAATGTGAGCTCCATCACCTTTAGTAAATTCAGTTCAGTCCATTCATTTATAATGTACATCATCATACTTTGCACACTGCAGAGCGTTATCATATTATATATTAGAACCTGTATATAATTTAGCCAAGCTACAGGAAATACAAAAAGAAATTATAAATATATTCGCTTGAGAAGAGCTGTGTAAATTTTAACAAGGGGATATGAAAAGAAATGTAAAGTAACATTCGCACTGCATCACTTTTATAGTACATCCAAAGCGAATGATTCGTAATGTATCATCTAGAGCGTATCATCTTTTTTTGTATATTTTCATCCAGTTCTCTATTCCTCATTTCATGTCTGAGTGATACAATTCGGCTGGGATGTCTCTTTTGAGAGGGAATGCCCTTGATTCCATGAGGACTGATTTATGAATTTAACACAAATTAATCGACGAATGCCCATGCAGACCCTGCATTGAAACACATCTGCATCTTTAAATTTGAATATTCGGGACTCATAAACTTCATCAGCACCAGCTTAGTAAGACTAGAGGATGTGAAGTAGTGTATAGAAAATGAACAACTTCTGTTGTTTACATTTTTCAGTGCCCCTTCATTCTGGATGAATTATTGGTTTGAGAAACGACTCTTTCATCAAATATTACAAGGGGGCCAACTACAACAAAGAAGGACTTTTGAGGGTGCACCATACATTCGACAACTTAAAAAATCTATTTTGCTGTGTAATAATTGCTTTCAAATTCAGAAATTTTATTTTTAGTGAACAATTATTACATTACAAATGTACGAGTGTTTAATTATTTGTTTTGTTGCATGAGTGATTAAATTGATGTTTAATTATCAAGTATATAGCGTTACATGTATGTAGTATATTTTAGCCATGAGTGTTTATTTTATGATTAAATAATTAATTATTGATTGATTATTTGGTAATAAAAAAATTCTTTTGGTGTCTCAACGATGCTGAAAATAAAGGAGCCTCTGTCATATAGGATGTGTGCAAGAGATACATCGTCAAATCGACACATCACTTCAGGTGCCACAAATGTACAACCATCAAATCATTATTGTTAATAGCAATTTTATCAAAAACTGTAAGTAGCTGAAAAAGTCACCATTAGAACACTGGTAACATTAGCTCGATACATATCTATGGCTCCAGAAAAAAAGTGGGTGGGTCAAATAAATGTCGAAACAAGGTCCTGGTTTGGTAGGCTTTGTTCTTTCCGTGGAGAAGTTGGTATTGTTCTTTGCAAGTACATTTGATCATGAACGGTGCTTACAGAGTTCACATTTAGCAAACACGTAAACTACAGAAATGTTACAAGGGTTAAAAAAATTTTTCCTGAAAATATATGTTTGTATATAATTTATATCAATTGCGAATCTTATTGTTAGCTATTCAATTTCATTTTTTGGAATATTTTTGTATCGCATTATTGCCTTTAATGTTTTTTTAGCCTTAGGAGAAAATCTGAACTCTAACTTCGTTTTTTTGTTTTGTTTAACTTCTTTAAAGCTGTGACCTTAGATTTTTCGAAACAGGCACTACTACTAGTTTAATTTGTTTCGCATACTTTATTGTATTTTAACCAAAGACTGATCAGCCTATTTTGATGTTTTGTGGAAAATATCTTTAAAATTGAGATCGATTGAACCCTTTCTACAAACACTATCATAGAAAATACTAACAGACGGGCGAATGGCAGTCGTCTTCTGCACTTCGACAACTACTTCAATTGATCCTTAAATATGGACTTCAAATCAATCTAGTTAATTGAACTAGAAAAATGTTGGTTTCGATCCACTGGTCCGATCATCATTCTACAAATATATCATAAATACCACTAAAAAGTGTATCATAAACCAAAGCTATTAATTATGGTTCAAAAAAGTACGTTAATGTAATGCAGTTTTTTTTTTGTTTCGATTGTATTTGTTTAAATACGAAAACTGTTCAAAGGTTATAGGTCTCTTGGACTATGTTTCGAACAGATGTGCCGTCCTCTTCTTCATTTTTTTTTTAACGAAAAAAAACTAATTCAATTCAATTGTGGTATCTGGATTCATTAAACCTTCGAAATCGACTTTAATGACTCGCTGTTATTCCTTTAATTCATGGGACAGAAAGAATGGACACAAAGGCACAAAACCAACTAACTGTCTAAAAGGAGTCGCTTTATAAACTGAAATACATAAAAAAAATTCTTGATCCTATAAAATACAATTATTTACCAATTAGGTACAATTTTAAGAACCGTACAGACCGGGAAGGAAGTTACTTAAACGTTGGAGTTTCTTTTTTCTAAAATACTGGTGGTTGAAAACAGTGAAATGCGTATAGAGACTTAAAGGGAAGAAGCTGGATAAAAGAAGAGAGGAGTAAATTTGGCGTGGGGACAGGGGTAGAGGCAATCAATACCGGCCTCCAGCTCTTACCGCCTTATGCAGTCTCCTATTTCTCCACGTGCTCTGTCAGCCTTACTTCAACTCCGTCCATCTGTCCCAGACTCTTCCTTCTCATTTAAGTCCAGATCTACCTCGATCATCATTCGATCACGGATGTGTAAATATGGGAGCAAAGATATATACAAAATAAATCCATGAGTCGATGGCCACACGGATTTATTTTTTAATTGTTCCTGACAAGTTCCTTCAGATCCTATTAGTAAATATGTGGGAGAAAGAAGAGTAGGAATTGGGAAAAATTTCTTATAGTTAAAGGAACAATATAAATCTCTGAGCCTAGCAAGAGCATAACATCGCCATTAAAGAACAGGGAATCAGAGGATATCTACAAGACTATAAGGGAGAGTTAGGAGGTCTTCAGGAGGTAAAAGGTGAGGATTACAAGAACAGAGTGGATTGAACCTAATCATGATCTCCATTAAACTAGAGAAAGCATTTGATTGGGTCAATAAGCAGGAAATGTTGAGGATAATAGATGAGATATCGGGCCCCAGAGAAAATGTAGAAAATATATGATTACTATAAGTAGAAAAATGAAGGAGACGTGACTAATTTATCACAAGTATGCAAGTATTGAGAACGAGCAAGGAAGACCCGAAAATAAAGATATTGATAGTGAAGCTGAAACAAGCGAGAAGCATGAACTAAGCCGGAGCTTACGAGGTGTTGGGCGAGGAAGACCGATTCAAGGAAAAGGTTCATTCAGAAAGGGACAAAGTATATACGTGAAACGTCATTCTTTTAATTAAATTTATTTATTTAAAAATTTCGCAGTGGCAGTCAAACTGCCACTAGTGAATGGTAAACAATATAAAGTCTAGAACGTGGTTGAAATAAAAATACTGTGATATAACTAGCATATTTTGAAGTACTGTGAAATATAATTTAATTATGCAATAACAAGGAAAATTTAGGATTGATAAATGTATTTCTACAACCACTATTGTAGAATATGCAGACATAAAATCAAAAATAGCTACTAGGTATTTTGGAACAATACAACACTCTAACAAAATAGTTAAGGCTAAAGCTCAGTTACAGAAAATTTTGTTTTTTTGTAATAAATTGTATATAGATTTGTGTTGTGCTCTCAAAACTTTATTTTATACAATTTGATTTAGTTCACATTTGTGAATAGACATATGTTTATGATCTCCACGCATTTATTGTGATGATTCAACATTTTACACATTTTATTTCTAGCACCCCACCGGTATCTTTGTGCTTCAATATCAACACAATTTCAACTTAAACTGTCTTAAGAACCAACGAATCAATATCGTAATTAAGTATCTCAACATTATGTACATTTGTGAATGCATGGAATGCAGATTTAATGAAGATGTAGATGTAGATTTAATGATTCAAAAATCACTTAAAAATATAGCCATTGAAAATTTTGTTTAGGGTTAACAGAGCTTCCTTAGATGGTTTGAAGATGGGATACTTTCCTGTCGAAAAACTAAAAACAAATGTCTTTAGTGCAATAAAGAAAAAAAATACTCATTGTATTTTATTTTATTGAGATATAGTGTCGTTTAAATAAATATGCAAGGGTTAATCACCATTAGGTTTTCTAAATTTTGTCTTTGACCGATGATATTAGAGCTTTATGGTCTTTTCATATGACACAATTATAAAATTCTACTCTTGTAATAAACTCACACATTATTGCTCCTTACCTATTAGACATTACACATTCACAGGATAAAGGGGAAAGAACTGCATAAGAGTTTCGAATATCAAAGTTTGCTACTAGGAAAACATATCTTCATCGGTTTCTACTGGTGTTAGCAAAGACGATAAGACTAGTTGGTCACGTATATTCGAGACTTAATGGTAAATTAAAACGCGAACCCGCTGTATCAAATCTAACTACTAGGTATAAAGTTTAAAGTAAACGTCGTTCACTGCATAGTGTGACCTCATTCTATTATAAATTGCACAAGCGACTTAAATTCAAATGTTTAATTCAATTTCACACAGTACCACAATACTTAATATATTTTATATTATGGATTTAATTATTAATGAATTAAGCAACCCAGTCGACACATTTATTTCCGTCCAATGAACCGTTGGCCAATGGCTGAGTATCGAAATCAAAATCCCTACAGTCAAATTGAGTTCTTGTGATGAGTAGTTACACAAATAAGCACCAGTCATTTCATACAAATTTCATGATCTGTCTGTTTTGTTTTTCTTTTCTTTTTATCTACTTCGTCAAGCCTGGCAGGTTTCCATAAAAAAAAATATATGTTTTGCATACCCAATTCTCTTGGTCACATTTTGGCAGCTACCTGAGATAAGGTAAAAGCTGGAGGTTACAAAGTAAACTGACCAGCATATTTTCTGAATATACGCGCGGAACAAGAAAATGTGTATGTATACTTATTATTAAAAACAGAAAACGGTAAAATTTCAAGTTCAAGCGGAGAAAAAGAAGGGCTCCATTCGTACAAATGACTGAGTTTCATTGCACGAATTAATAATAATAAACGTCATTAATTTATTGATTATTTAATTATATATTATGGAGCGGCGATTATTTTTAGCATCACGGGGAATCAAGTGAAAACCCCTTTCAAATTCGTATGCCTCCAAGCTAAATATTTGTGACAAAAAAGTTGCCAACACGATGACTTTTGGGATTATATTCCATCAATATTGTATGAATGAGCGAGTGAATGATGAATGAACTGTAAATATGGTATGAATGAGAGCATTTATCTTAATTACTTATTGCCTTATAAAAGGCAGATTGTAATTTTAGCACAATAAAGGATTATATATATATATTCCATCAAAGACAGGACACGATTCTTTAGGACAAACGAAGAACTCATCAAGAATCGCTAAAAAAAACAGATAGATAAACACAGGGGTGAAAACATAAGGGTTCCTGGTTTTGAATAAACCAAAGTAAACCTAAAAAAAAGTTCTGGAAGCCAAAAATATAAATCACTAGAATGTGAGTTCATTGTTACCATTGAACATACAAATGAATGGAAGATAATTTTTGGAAATTCGCTTAGGTTGATGAAAGATAGTTAGGTTTTCATCAAATTTATTAATGGGAAACGTTTCAAAATACTATGTATGTTTGCATTTCGTTCTGTTAAGGGATGGTAGAAGAGATTAGATTAGCCAATTAAATCAGTCTCTAGAACTCAATATAGAATAGGGAATCTCCTTCTCTTTTGCTTGGGAGGTGACATTCTCACAGGTGATTCGGGTGTGTTCCCGGGTTTTGTACATACATAAGGCTTTATTGTATGTGTGTATCTTGTAAATACCGTATGGGTGGGGGAGTGAATACAATGTTGTATGTACAGTATAAGTGAGATCGTTACCTCATTGCCTATTGCTTTATTCGGGGATATTGTGATTATTTTTAGAAGTGTGGGGTTGTCCAAAAAAAAGAAGAAAATAAACAACTGAACAAATAGTCTTTTCATTGTTGTCTTTATCCCCAAATTTGAAGACCTGGTCTTCGCATGACCCCGGGAGCTCCGTTTCGGACTTTAACTCTTGCATTATCACAAACCATTCTCATTATTACACCTCTTTCACATACTTGGATTTATTTATTATTATTATTTAATTCGGAACAACATTTCATTTTGTCTTTTCGTAAATTATTATCAATACTACAATTGCCATAGCATCTTCCCTCTAATCACTGCAAATTGTCCCGAACACTCGTCTTCAATAAGTCTAATGCATTGACCTCCTGTCTGATTAATGAACTTCCAATCCTTACCTGCTCATTATAATGAATTCTTTCAATATTTTACTCAAAACGTTTACCATATATCTCTCTTCATCTCCCAACCTAATTACATTGTTACCAGACAAGACTGGGTTCGCCGGAGTAAGGTAAGAGTTGTTTTATTTATAGAGTCCACTTTAGCACTACCGTGCTCATAAAGTATTTCCCATTTACTTATTCATTTTGTTACATGTTCACATCTATTATATGTTGATTGACTAAGTTGCATCACATGGTCGTGAGCTTCAACCAATGCGGCCATTGTCGTTTAATTTTGTTTATATTTCAATTCATGCACGTTTAGTATGTAACGCTGATTGAGGTTCCTGGTTTGTGATTAGATATTATTCTTTACGATAAGCCTAAATATCTTTAATTTTAATTACATGCGCTAATCGTGTGTTTGTGAGCTAACAATATAAATATAAAGTTTAAAAGATCACTCTTTACTTTTTTTTTTTCAGAACCTTTTATTGAATGGTTTGAATGAACCATGAACCTCGTAGTTTTATTTATTAGGTAACTACCTCATAGTTTTATTTGATTGGTATGGTGGCGAATCGATGAGGCCTTTGCATGCACCAAGGCCAGTCTTGTAGCATACATACTTGTTTGTTTATAAAACAAAATAAAATTCTTGTCTGATCATACTAGACATAAATAATTTTAATCAGTAAAGAAGTGTTATTAATATAATGACACATGTTAATCACTGGATAAAGATTATATATTTTCGATTTAAAAATATAATTAAAATTGGCAAAGGTAAGCTTACTTATATTCAAATAATATATCCTAAATAGATCCTATAAAATATTTACAATAGTAAATGCAAGAAATGAAATTGTTGTGGTTAAGATGTTATCTCCTAAATAATTTTATTGAATTATAACAGATACTTTACAAGAGTTCTATCATCCGGAATCCCGTCAGTGAAGTTGGCTAAAGGGATTATGTCAAGCCCCTGAGTCATGAAATATTGAAGAAGCTGTTAAAAGTTAGTTTCACTAAGACTTAAATTAAATCACGAAAGATATGTTAAGAGTGGGAAAGCGTAGTAAGATGTTTTAAACATTATCTCTAGAAAATTCAATAGAGCTTCAAAAGAAAAAAAAACTTCAACGTAACTTCAAATATTCTAGATAAACTACACCGTGTTAGGGGCTATGTAAATAATAATAATAACTTGTGTTTTTTTTCTCAGAATAGAAAAATTAAGGGACAAGGAAAAATAAAATTGATTTATTGGATGGGATTTATTTTCTAGGAGCGACCTATATGATGGTTGGATGTAGGAATTAAGGAGTGTGGGAGACCTCGAGTGAGTTTTAGTTGATCAGTGGTAGAGTCCAATGGAGGTTGCACCTTGAGTGTGCCTAGGCATTAGGGACTGATTTGATCAGAGATTTTTCCTGGGTTTTGTCACGCGCCCCACTAGCTAATTGGTCAAAAGCCATTATGTCGACTTGTTTTTCCACGTTGGTCTCAGGACACAGTTCTTGTATTGCTCGTGATATTATTTTAAATGTTTCGTTATACCAAGGATTCAGTATGGGTAAGGATGAGTCACAGTAGATGTCATAAGTAGTTTTTGGTTGTAACATTTGTTCAAACAAATCTTGTCGGTTTTGTATAGTCTCATTCATATAGTATTCATGTGTTTATTTTCCAAATGGTTTCGAAAGGTTAATAGCTTTTTTCCTTTCTTTATGGTTATTTGGTGTTTTTATATGTTAATTATTTTGTGATTCAAGTTCACTTATTAATGTGTCATAGTCTGGATAGTTTTCTATTGGTATGAGTTCAATTCCTTCAAAGTCTTCCATGTCACTGTCAACATGATTAACTCGAGTGAGATGTTAATGTTGTCTTGATAGTAAGTCAGCTACAAAGCTTGTATTTCCTGATATGTGCTCTATGTCAAATTTAAATTCGTTCAGTTTCCATGTCTATTTCATGATACGGGGGTTTATCTTCACGTTTATTCGGTGAGTATTCTTTATTGTGAATATCCATTGCAATGGTCTGCGGTATGTTTGTAATAAGAATCGTGAACCGCATAAGTATCGTTTGAAATGTTGTCACTACTTTCTTTTTCAATGGTGGAGTAATTATGTTCAGGGGTCAGTAAAACTCTTGAAGCAAAATCTACAGGAAGTTTTACTCTGTCTTTGTCCTTCTGTGACAGATCCTATTGCTTTGTCACTAGCGTCTGATGTTAACATAAATGGTTTGTTCCAATCTGGGTATACCAGTATTGGGGAATTAGGCATTAATGTTTTTAATTCATTGCATGCCCATTTTATTTCTTTGGTGTTAAACATTTTTGTTTTAATTGCTTGTGATATGGGTCTAGTAATAGTAGCATAATTTTTTATAAATTTTCTATAGTATCCAGTCATTCCAAGAAATTGTCTAATAACTTTATCATTATTAGGATAGGGTAAGTTTGTAATTGCTTCGATCTTTTTGTCATTTGTTTTTAGTTCTTGACGTGTTACAATGTATCCTAAAATGGGTAATTCCGTCTTTAAAAATTCCGTTTTGTCTAGTTGAATAGATAAGGCGTTTTAGTTTCCTGAATATGTTTTCTAAATCTTTGAGAGGGTCGTTTATCTTGTCTGAGTATATGATGATATCGTCTACATATACCGTGGTGTTGGGTACTATTGCAATCAACATGTTCATTGCACGTTAGAAAGTAGGAGGTGCAGTGCATAAACCGTTTTCTTATTATGTTGTTTTTCAGTAATGTTTCGACTTCGTTGTGTTTTTAAAATTGTACGGGATATCTGTAATTTCTAGTATAGCGAGGATTGTCGTTAGTTGTATTAATTTTATGTTTAATTAGGGTTGTTGATCTCAGTTTTTCTTGGTCTGTTTTTATTATTTCGCCATATTGGCTAATTAGATTTACTAGTTTATTAGTCGTTTCGTTATCGATGTGTTTGTTTCTAAGTAATGTTTTTATGGTTTGTTTGTCATCGATATAATTGGTTTAGTTTTCTTTATTTTTTTAAAAGTATTTGTTCTCTTCTCTTTCTTTTGTTATTTTATTTTCCGAGTGTATTTGGTTTCTTTTGCCTTTTAGTTTAATACCATATATAAGGTATTCGTTGGTAATGCATTTGATTTCGATGTTCAATTCTTTCATATCTAGGTAGGATATCATATTTTTCGCTGAAGGGGAATATTAGGAATCATATTTTTGCATGGCAACTAGTAAACGCTCGATATCTACTATTGCACTTTGTGTGCCCTCGGCTCTTCCTGTGGGCGTTTTCATGACAATATCTTCCGATCTAATTTTACTTCCTTCGGATAAAACAGTTGGAGTAATGTAATTTTTTGTAGCTCCGGTATCAAGTAACCATAACTAAATTTGTTGAAGTAGTGTCTTTGTTCAAGTGGTTTCCACGACTTACCAGACTTCACCAGTCGTGGAAACCATATGAACAAAGACAGTACTTCAACAAATTAGACAAAGCGAACAACAAGGAGAGAACCAAACTGTCTTTATGAGAACGGTTAGTAACAGGGTTCATCATACCGAAACAGACAAAGATGAACAGTTAAGACAACTAACAGAAAGGACAAACAAAACCATTTTTTATAATTAGGTCCGAACGATTGAGATCCGCCAGACCCGTATATGATCTAAATCATTGTATCATCAATAAATCGTATTACTTTTTGAGGTTTTGAAATAAAAATAAATAAAAAAACCTGTAAATAATTCTCCCGACGACTAGCTAATTGATGACTTGCAGCTGCACTGATGTAACAAAAGTTGGCCTTCTGATTTATGAAAACCTCTGGACCTCTCTTCCTAACCTCGCTATGTTTTAGTCCGGCCTTGTCAGACCCCACACTCTCCTAGTGGGATTCTATGCCTTCGCCTCGCTAAAACTCGCTTCTTCGTGGACCTGCTCTCCCTCTTGGACAACGGTTGTCGTGGCCCTACAAATTTACCGAGTAGTGTCTCCCACGGCAATCCAATCTGCCTCTCTCCGGTTCACACTCACCTATGGGATCCGGACGGATTTCGCCTACCCTCAAATACCGAGTGTGAATTCGTAGTCCGGATGGATTTCGCCTACCCTCAACTACCTACACTACCTTCCCTATATCTCTTCTCCTGAACATAGTGCATTGTCGGGGCACATACCTATCAAATATGGAGTCAGATAGTAGGACCCGTCATAAAACAATTGTCCAGGTCATAGCCTAATCAACCCTCTATCAATCAGGGCTAGGGTAACTAGCCACCCCCCCCCCCTCGTGACGACCCGAAAATTACAAATAACCTACGTGACTTAAAAAGAAAACTAACCACTTCCACTATCAAAATAATGGAAGAGAGTTATGATAAAACTGACAGACAAAAACCTAGACAACAACAGATAAACCCCAACTATCTAGGAAGAAACTACGACCCTAACTTTTAAAAAACATGGGAACCAAGACAAGACCAAAGACAACAACAAAACTACCAACGTTATACACCAAACTACAATCGATACAATAACGAGAGACACAACCAATCGTGGAATCCACTTGATCGAAGACAATACTTCAACAAACTACAACAACAAATTAGACAAAACGAACAACAAGGAGAGAACCAAACTGTCCTAATGAGAACAGTTAGTAACAGGGTTCATCATACCGAAACACAACATTTTTTTAGAATTAGGTCGGAACGATTGCGATCCTCCAGACCCGTATACGAACTAAATCACACTGAAAACTTACCAAAATTAAAGGAGAAAACAGGCAAGTTATGGTTACTTGACACCGGAGCTACAAAAAATTACAATACCCCAACTTCTTTATCTCAATTGTAGTTTGGTATATACTGTTGGTAGTTTTGTCGCGTTCTTTGTTCATAATTTTGTTATTGTCTTTGGTCTTGTCTTGGTTTCCATGTTTTTTAAATGTTAGGATCGAAGTTTCTTCCTAGACAGTTGGGGTCTCTTTGTTGTTGGTCATGAAATGGTTATCTAGGTTCTTGTCTGTCAGTTTTTTTTATAAGCCTCTTCCATTATTTCGATTACGGAAGTGGTTAGTGTTTTGCAATAGTACATCGTACAAAGATTCTAAGTTCCGGTGCGACCTTTTTTATGCAATGGTTTATTATCAGTTTGTTGTAAGCTTTCTGTAATTGTTCTTTTGAATCGACCGTAATAATTCTTCCTTCTAATTCGTCTCGTTTTATGGTTTTAGCCGGTTTGTAAATGTTAGTGGATGTTCCTTTCTATGCATTGTCATTCCAAATATTTCCGTTATTCAACGTTCGGTGATTTTGTTGTCCTAGAAATATCTCTTCTATTATAAATTCATCATTTGAGTCATAATTTCTTTTTCCAAAAAAATTCGCTTGATCTGTGTTTTGTTTGATTTAGTGTAGCTCAGTAGTTGTCATAAATTATATTCTCTACGTGGGTTGTCTAGTGCTCCTACTGTAGAGGCTACATATAATAATTGATTTAGAGAAGTCACTATGTCACTTGGGTTTCCATTAAATTCAGGGATTTGTTGAAAGTCAGTGGCTTTAATTGAGTGGTAGTTGATCAGTGTAGTGTAGTGAGTTATTTTCGTGTTCCATTAGTAAGTTTTGTGTTTCTGTATTTTCGTTAGTTTCTTGTATAGTTGATGTATTAACTCCGGTTTCTCTTATAATATTCAGTCTATCTGTAAGTTTTGACATAAATGTGTGTACATAAAATGTATTAAGTCTTATATTTACCAAATACAACGTTGTCTTCCTTCTATTTAATCTTTCAACAAAAATTTAACAAAGTGTTCTACTCGTCCTGAAGTACTGTTAATATATCACCGGTCTTGCCAAGCCAAGCAGCGTGATTACTAAATGGGGAGATTCTTCCGAAGTGACGTTAACACTGCCAAAGTCCCTGTTCGGACGCCAAATAAAGAATGTATCAATAGGAAGGACATTTTAAAAAGTTTATTTTAAAGAACAAACAGAGTAAGTGGTATAAATCAGTAGAGTAACGTGACGGTCTTACGTCTAATTGGGAACATAGGCCTAATATTATAGAGGAGGTTTATATAGAGGAGGATGGACGGATATGACTCAATGCTTGTTCAGCTGCTGATGCAGGCGAGGTGGTCTGCTTCCATAACTGGCCTCTGGTCTCACGAACTAAAACCTAGAGCTGAGCAACCGGTGACCCGGTATGGTTGTTGTGTCGCCAGTGGGTCTGGTGTGTTTGTCCGGTCAGGGTCAACGTTGTGTCTAAAGGTCAGTAGAATAGGGTGAATGATCGTGAACGAGGTCTTCGTGATTTATCGCTTTAGAGCATTGGCTCTTGTGCTAGTCCACCAGCTGTGATTGGGGTTCAGTTCTCTAATGATGGCGTGTCTCCTGTCCTTGGTGACCTCCGTAGTCAGAATCTTGGCAGATGTGAGATTAGTTCTAGGTTTGTCTTCTATAGATCCCGGTCACTGAGTTGCTGTTGGTCAGCCGGAGTTGAAGAGAAACCATGTGATGGTTGTTGTCTGGGGGCGACTACCCAGCCTATACCCATAGGCACTTGCCTCCAGTGGTGGTTTCCGTGTCCAGGTGATAGACATTGTAGCCTGGGAAGCGACAGTAGCTGTTTTTCTTCAGTCCGTTGTGTGCCATCGCAGTAGTTTCTCTTTATGGCCTTGTTTAGAATGGATACCGTAATCATTATAATTGAGGACTAGGTGACTATCCAGTCTGGTTAGTACTCTGTCAATGAGACCAGTGAGCTGCAAGGTCAGATGGTTCATTGCAGCGATCATGGCACTCATCATGGTGAACATGGCGTCGATGTTTGAGCAGAGGGAAATTTGGGGTCATCGGGTTGAGGAGGTGGGATTTATTCTGATATCCGGTTTTGACCGGAAGTCACATGTGAGTATGAGGCTTTCTGTCTAGACGGGATAAGTGCTGAGGCGTAGTAAGTGGGATTTTGAGGTCGGTTTTCCTTTATAATGCTTGGCGTCACTGTTCCATTGCCTGTAAGAGTTTCTTTCTCTACCGGCATATGTTGCGACGTATGTTTCCCTACTGAAGTGGGGTCGCCAGGTAGCGTGGGAACTCTTTGGTGTCGTGAGATAGGCTACACCTCACATACTTCGGTGTTTTAAATCAGTATCGCCTTGTGTGGGCTTATTCTTGACATCAGGATGCCTATTTTGTCATTGTTGGTGGTCACCCTGAACAGAACATTGTTGATTTGAAGGATTGTTTTTTTCTGTTGGGTGTAAGTGTATGATCCTCAATCACTAACACTGGTTCGAGATCACTCTGGGCAACATTGGGGTCATCGGAGTAATCGATAAACATCGACTATGCTTCCTACGTACATGGTGTGGTTTAAGATTTCTTCAATGCGATCTGTAAGATGGAACTCATGCAATAAAACTTTTTGTTTAAATTCGTTCCTCTGGGGGCATAGGTATGAAAGGGGGCTTTCATTGTTCCGAGAGCACCTATCGTAGCAGATTAATTTCGCCACGGAGCCTGGCTTGTGGGTGTCTTGTACTCGATGTCTGTGGGGTCTAAGTTTCATTACTCACTGATTTTAATCACTAAACTGATTCACTTATGACACTTAATATAAGAGAACTTTTGTAATGAAAGCTAACCAGAAAATGTTACTCGACATTCAGTGATCACTGTATTATTATTTCATATCCCCTTTATTCAATTATATATATTTTAACAAAATATACATTCTACATTGAATCTATTTACAAAATTGCATTTCGTGCTTATTATATTTACTGCAGCGGAGCTACATTTTATACATTTTTTGTGTGTGTATATAATATTTATCGGTTACTATCTGATGTAGGTAGTAACATGCCTTTGAAATTGAAAAGGTGATGTACCTCGCCTTATGGATGATTTTGACTAATACTAACTTAACCTAGTTTCCACGGACAGCCTGTAGCGATCGATACGGGAATGGGGGTGGGGTCATAGTGTTAAACACTGGATTTGTCACGTCCACCAACTAGTCAAAAAACTTGATGTGTCTCCGGTGGATGAGTTCATTGCTTCACCAAGCAATGGGTGCAGGTTGGTGTTCTACCTCTGGAGAGAGAGGTATGTTTGACCATTTTTCTCATGATACCGTTCTGAAATTACAGTATTATTGAATGTTTAATTTCACATATAAAGGAGGGAGAGGTGGCTGAGTTTAGACCATTTCATTTGAACATGTAATTACAAATACAAGGTATAGACATAAACAGTTTACAATGTTCTAGCTTACTGATTTGTTCACAATTGCTGTATATGTTAGTGAGAAACACAAAAATTAGATAATGTCAATAGTCACATAGTCGCATAAATGAAATATTTGCTAAATAGGATTATTTTTCACTTACGCTGATTACGCAAATCCCGACATTCACCGTCAGTCCATGTTGAATGTTAAAATAAATATTTTTACTACGTTAAGACAACATAAAAACTTTTTAATACATGATAGAAGTCAAAATAGGATAAAGCTTACGTAACAACACATGTAAATAATATGTTGAATCTAAAACGAACAGTATATTATAAATCAGAAAAGAAACCAATAATAATTTACACATAAATTGCGTTATTAACATTTTACAATCACATTTATTGCAATAACCTAAACACATGATGTTATGACACTTTGAACTGCACAAGATTCCTTTGAATTTCCAACTCTATGCCGTTGACCAACGTTATTGTGGGTCATAACGCTTAGGGCTTATCTGTACTTGTATGACCTACACCGGCGGTGCTCCGAATGTATAATAATATAACCAAATATTCGGTCTTTCGGTTATTTGCTGTATGTAAACATTCACCGTACCATATTAAAATTCGGTTTTTTACGGTAACATATCAATGTATTTCGCTGTTTATAAGCATTTAGAAATTCTATAGTAATAGAAATATATCTCCAACGGAAAACTCCTAAAAATTCCCTTATCTTCACTCACTGTTAGTTAATTAAATGATGACAATACATGCAATTATCCTTAACTACTTAAGCTAGAAAAAGTGAAAGAGTAGTTGGGCTTGGACCAAATTTGTTTTTAATACAATAAAGGTCTGGTACCGATCGCAGTACGATTGGTTTTTATTTACCTATTGTTTATTTTACAAGGGATTTATTATAGAAGGGTTACATCACTCCACATTATTGATGCAATCCAAAATTTCTTCTGCTATGTTAACAAACTTAAGTTAGGAGTCTAATTGGGCCAGAATTCCGGTTCGTGGATGATAATGCGTGACTTCACATGTGCAAGGATGCCCATAATCATAAAAAACCTTGAAAGTACAGCACTCATCCCTTCTTTTATTGAATTGATATCTCAATCCAATTGGACCGAAGAATTGTTCACCATTAACTGGCAACATTGAACCCCAGCTGTCATAGATGTGGGCCGTCTTATTAAGACTCAGGGACGAGATACTTATTGAAATAAGCAGTAACTTATTTAATAGGCTGAATGGTTCAATCAGGCGAGCTATAAGCAAGAGATATATATTGAATTATTTAAAAAGTAAACATTTTGTTTTTTAGTAGGGTAGCTCAATCGTGTAGACAACTTTATGAATACGTAACCAGTAGTAAAATGAGAATGTCCAACTGTTGCGACTAAGCGCAGAATACGCAAGAATAATCCTAGCACAAACCAATTGATTTGTTTCTGAAAAAAGTTCAAGATAAGAATGAAGTTCCCCTTAAAACAGAAACTCTATCAAAAAGTGGTTGCCTTAAATTGAAACCCTAAAGAAATTTAGAGGATTCTGGGGTTTGGCTCTTCAATTAGGGTAAGAAAGTTTGCTGTTCCGAGCAGAAGGGCTTTAAAGTCATTATCGGGCAAATGTATCGGGGCCTTAGACCGGGATTAAGTTGTGCAGCTTTCTTAATGGTCCGCCTGTCCACTGAGCTATCTCTATTAATGATAAATTACGTCAATATCTAATGTAATCATTCTAATATGTCATTCATTTAAATAAATATACACAAGATAATACAATGTATAAGATAGAGCAGTTTGTGGGTACCAATGAAAACTTCTAAACCTCAGAAGTAATTTTAATAGGATTTGCCATAAATACTGTTCAGTATATACATAATACATTCAATTACAAAGTTTGTTTCATTTCTTACAAAAAAAAAATTATCAATACAAAATCAACGGCTTTTTGTACTATGTGAAAGTATATTAGAGCACATTGTAATTGTAATTAAATTCCTTTATTGTGCTATAATTACAATCTGCCTTTTATAAGGCAATAAGTAATTAAGATAAATGATCTCATTCATACAATATTTACAGTTCATCATTCACTCGCTCATTCATACAATATTTACAGACAGCCCAGAGACCCCCCAAATCCACCGCGAAGAGAAAGCGGAGTCTTGGGAAGTCCCCCACGCTCCTCCGTCAGCCGCGTCACCGGATACTAGCCAGTGGAGGCTGACCAAGAGCGCGAGAGCTCACAGACGCTCAGGACATGATTGGAGAAACTGGCCATTGCCAGGACTCCCACTGTCACGCGTTTATAGCAGGTCACGAGGCCACTGCCGTTTCAGTCTCCGAGGAGGATTATAGGGATGAGTGGCGCAGTGCAATGACTGTGCTACAGGATTAGGGTGGTTGGAAAGACTACTGTGGAATTTCGTGAACTTAGAGGGGATAAGTTCTAGAATGTAGGGTATATTAAGGTCGTTATGAAGGGTTTTGTTGCTGACATAATAAGGGGCACTTACTATTGTTCTCAGGACTTTTGATTGAAAGGATTGGATACGCTTGATGTTCGACTTTTTTGCTGTCCCCCATAGCTCTATTCCGTATGTCCAGATTGGTTTAAGTATAACTTTGTAAATTAGTAGTTTATTTTCTATTGAGAGATGGGATGTCCTTTGAAGTAGTCTGTACAGTTGTCCAAAGCGTCTGTTTAGTTCTTGTCTTTTTAGTCTCGTATGTGGGTTCCAGGTCAGTCGTTTGTCAAGATGGAAGCCTAAGTACCGTACTGTCTCGGATACAGGGAGAGGAATAGAATTAAAATAAACTAGTGGACAAGACTTGCGACAAAGGGTGAAGGTAATGTGGGAGCATTTTGCTTCATTAACTTTGATCCGCCATTGGTTGCACCAATACTCGATCTCGTCAAGGTGTTTTTGAAGGTTATGGGATGCTATGTCGGGGTCTGGGTGGGATGACAAGACTGCAGTGTCATCTGCAAATGTGGCCAAGAAGGTATTGGGAGTAGAGGGGACATCAGCGGTGTATAGGTTATAGAGGATGGGGCCCAGGACACTGCCCTGTGGAACTCCTGCACTTATGGGATAGTAGTTAGAGTATTCTAAACCACAGCGGACTTGGAAGAAGCGGTTTGAAAGGTAGGACTGTAGGATTAGGAAAAGGGTCTGTGGTAAATATCTTTTGAGCTTGTAGAGCAAACCTGCATGCCAAACCCTGTCAAAAGCTTGAGCTATATCGAGAAAGGCAGCAGTGCAATACTGTTTGGTTTCAAGGGCTGAGGAGATGTGATCAACAACGCGAAGGCCTTGTTGAGTAGTGGAATGTCGTTGGCGGAAATAGAGCACATTAGAGAAAAAAAATATGCCTGCCAAATATTTACGATGGCTTTGGCTGAACGCACATTACAGATACATTTTAAAAGGTGCTTAAAGACTGAAACGTTTGATACATATTGATTTATTATGCGAACGATGTTTTTTTGAACTTAATTTGAAGTCAAAAATATACTACTGCAGTTTTTCAGAATCGACTTCAAGAAATCCAATTCGTTATAAATAACATTTTACAAATAAAAAGCTGTATAGGATATCGCCAGGCGACTTGAATGCTTGAAGCCCATTCACAAACTATATTGTATAACTGTTTTGATAGAAATCTTTAAAGCTCAAGTTGCGATGAAGGTGATATGACCTGGAATGGACCCTTATCGTGCGCAACTGAACACAATTTCCGAATCATTGGGAAGGAAGATGTGCCCCAGTTAACTGGCCGGTAGGATCGATACATAAGTCTTTTGTACTGTTTGCAGTTTGGTCATCACTCCCCACACACTATATGCAGTCAAGGGAAGTGACTCATATGAGATTGTAGGACAGCTATTAAGTGATAAACAGTAGATAAAAAGATAAAAATGTTTAAACAACAGATAATGACGAAACACGCCAAGACTCAATCCCAGGTAAGGATTAGAGGAAACTATTGCCAATCATACTTTATTACATACTTTACGTTATGAACAAATTCAAATTAAACCGTAAAACCTTCTAAAGGCATAAAGGACTATGCCTATGCAGCTATAATATTCTTCTGTGTCCTACATCTTTAGATTCGAATGTTGATGGGCGTAGGCGATCTTAATTTTATTTTTACAGCAGACCTTGCCAAGAAACCTGTTGTAGGAATAAGGGTAACCGTCCGGAGTGTAGTAGTAGAAACCATAAGATACACTTTTGCATAAACATAGATTAATTATTAGTGATAAAAACAAAAAGAAGTAGATTCAAGAATTTGATTATGGAATCGCCATATACAGTAAACATCCACGAGTTGGGTTTGTACCTGACAGCGGGCATCGTGTAAAAAGATTTATTATTCTCTGATATATGAAGTATTCATAATAATGAAAAACAATGCGATAACCCATGCAATGGCTATGTTATGATTCATTTGTAAACAAAGTATTAAGCGGAATAAACCCAATACGTCAGATAATAAGTGAGCTATGACAATAAACCCCAATAAAAAAAACCATTGCAAGGATCTTTTTTATTAATGTCTGTAGCGAGCGCCAACCATATATGTAAATTACCCTATACTCTGGTGCAACTAATGTATTGTAATTAGATGTAAAACATAGTTTTATAGTAATAAATCATGGAGAGGCCGGTAGTCGTAAAACAAGTAACAGAGGGTCGAAGGTCCTGCAATAAAACCTGAGAGGGTAAGCCACCTGCCCCTAATAAAACCGACACGGTGGACCTAGGGCCACCTTCCGGCGGTCATAAAATCTAAAATCCATGCCATAAAACAGTCCTTTAGGGGACGAGGGGCACGGACCTCGGTGCAGGTGTGACATCATAAACATACCCCTTTCAGCCGACTCCGCCTTCCACTAGAAAGGGGAAATAATATTTAAATCAGGGTGGTTCGACCTGTAGCCCCACTCTTTCTCAGTCTCCTCATCTAGACAGCCGCTATCACTCGGTTGCGATACGTTAGGGCCCCGGGGCCCTGGAAGTAAGTCCACTCAGTCTTCTACTAGTATACACTCTCTCTGCCACACCTCTGCGCCGTCACCCTGTCTCACAGCCTCTAGCAGACCTTCTGACGACTTGTACCTATCACGCTGCCGATCTCCCGCCCGAACTCTGAAAACTGGTATTATTCTTTATGAAACCTCTGAACCTCTTCTCCTGAACACAGTGTATTGTCGGGACACATCCCTATCAATAAAATGGAGTCAGATAGGAACATGGTCCATGTTATAAACTACAACAATCCGCACTTGTCACCAGGGCTAGAGTGATTAGGCACTCCCCTAGTGGCAACCCGACAATGTCTATAAATCGT
Source organism: Acanthosoma haemorrhoidale (assembly GCA_930367205.1). NCBI lineage: Eukaryota > Metazoa > Arthropoda > Insecta > Hemiptera > Acanthosomatidae > Acanthosoma > Acanthosoma haemorrhoidale. The sequence continues at coordinate 73,528,369 of OV884012.1, forward strand.
CTGTTTCTAATTTGGTTTAGAAAATACAGTTTATTTTTAACTTATTAAACAAATTTTAGTCGGTAAAATAATGTTTGTTTTATCGATATTGCATTAAATAATTTAAAAAAATTACTGCTGATGTATGAGTCAACTATTATTTTTTTTTTTATAAAACCATAGACATATATTTATAAACGTTTGTTATTTATTCATACAAACGTTATAACCGGGGGTAAAATACACTCCTTGGCCTAATAGCGTAAAAAAAGATTGAAATTAAGAAAACATTTATGATACGAACCACAGACATACGCATAGATGCCCAGTAGTTTGCAGAGAAAGACTGAAATTTGTAAAATATATCATTAGGGAGAAAGGAAACTGGTGAGTATGTATTGTCATATGAAGTTCAGTCGACTTAGTAAATAGAAGTTTAACGGTTCTCAGAATGCATTTATGTTTATTAATATAATTTGCTATAAATATTGGGAAACAAAGTAAAACTGTAGATCTCACAAACTTTCTATGATGCGATTTGAGATATATTATGTCAGAGGAACTTCCTTATCTATTTCAATTTTTTTCACGATAAACTAATATTATATGTTATCTGTTGTAATGAGCATATCTGTATGTTGTGGAATATTTTTTATTCCTTTACACAATAGTATTGCTACAGCAGAACTTCTGCAAGCAGGATGAGTGACTAGCACTAGATCTAGTTCATCGTGTCTGTGCATCTACCTGACGTCTTACTACATTATCTGTAATGTCCCCATTAGGTCTCGCTGACAGTTTCATGTTAGTCCTGGTGGTGGGTTTGTGGGCCTTCCATGTGTATTACTTTGGGATTGAGAGTGCCTGTTCTTTATGACGTCGTTAATGTTGTGTATACAACGTCAATGCCACACATATTGTTCGTAAGTCATTCTCAATGAAAGTCAACGAATGAGCTACATGCAATAAACAACGCCATCAAGGAGGCCTAGTTGATTGAGTGGAGTTAAGTTTAAATGTTTGATTTGGATGCCACACCCCAAATTTTGGGTCCACAAATCTGCGTTTTGGAATACAGGTTTCAAAGATTGATTTGGCCATTGTTTTAGCTCGTACCTTAAAATGTAAATTATCTCCCTTTAGGCGTGCGAGTGGCGTTAAAGATGAGGCGTAAAAAAGTACTAAGGATTCATTCACGGAACCTTAAGGTGAGTAGATTTATTAGAGTCCAAATGTAGATTTTATCCTACCTATCTATAAGTAATTATAGATTCAGAACGAGAATTAATTATTGTTCTCGTTTGTATTGCATATACACGGAGTGGATAGTGGAACAATAAACAATCAAAAATAAAGTAGAATTCTGTTAGATTCAGTTTTATCGGCATTTATTTAGTTAAAGCTCACCAACTGTAATCAATGATTCTGGTTATAAAAAGAATACTGGCAGCAATCAAAGCGAGCTCAAAACTTTTCTATTATCCTTAACTGTAGAATCTCTATTGAATGACCGACATGACCGGTTCTGTTTGGGTCCTATCTTCTTTAATGGCACCATTCAATTTCACCGCTTTCGAAAACGATCTCAAGTCCCTGTAAATATCTGAGTCAAGCTATCGATGGGTGTATAGCTAACAAATACAAAAGTATATACGTTTTTGCAATTTTTTTCCCGGCATTTTTGTTAAATTACCTGTTTTATTACTTTTATACCTACAGTATGCGTCACAGCAGAGCTTCTCATTTGACTGCGTGAGAAAAGCTATCGAAGTATGAACAAAACGGAGCGAGATATCGACAAAATCGTCACAATTACAAGCCATAATTCAGCAGTAATTAACTAAAAACAGCTACAGATAACTTGCAGGATGATAAAAATGTGTGCTTTAGGAGACCTAGATCCGTTACTAATGTATGGATCAGAAGCTCCCTAGAAGACGAAATATTAAAAAGAAATAAGATCACTTAAGAAAGAGCCCGATAAATTTAAATACAACAAAATAAAATATTCTACACAACGTAAAACTAAATATTATCTATGCATTATAAATGAAACAAAGATCTCTAATACTTATTGAATAGATGCACGAATATGCTAAAATCAGGGAACCAATCCTTAGAGTTATAAGTGACCAAAAGAACAGGTACCAGCTTACCGTTAAGATACCTACTCAGGTATACACTACTCAGTGGCAAACACGATTTAATGAATGCATTTCCCATTAATTTCAACGCTGGGCAAAGAATAAGATTGAAAAAAATTGCTTTTCGCTTTAGAATACTTAAATTATACAGTGCAGGGAGTGACAAGTTAAAATAAACTGACAGTGAAAATAAACTATTATACATTAACTAATTGCATTTTCCCCCAATTGTCTCAGTTGTTTCCGTTTTGTTGTCTGTATGCAAACCTCACTCCCTTTTATAGACCTCTTTGTACTTTGTATTGATTATACAATCAATTTATTTACGAATAAAATGAGATATTAAAAAATAGCTTATTATTAATAAAAATGAATAGTTAAAATTCTGGTCACTATAGATAAGTAAGTAGCCACGGCCTAAAATATGATATAATAGTGAAACTTAGCAAAAAAAAAGGGAGGTAGGCCACAAATTCAAAATCAAAAGAAAATCTAAGAATAAGACCCTAAGAAATGCTTGTGATTTATTTATCGAAAAATAAGAGCTTGGAATATTTATTTTGAGCCCCTTACACATTTCCATTCGGTTTAAGGACAGCAAGGTGATTGAAATTATCAACAAATTTTTTCCATTGTAATCGAAATTGTTTTCTTGGTTTCAACGCCGTTACTTGCTCAAACTAGGAAGGGTTATCCTACAGGTTACCCTTTTCAAGAGTGGGAATGTTGAGTTTATTCCGTGGGGCTACAATGGAATAAAATTTATTTTCCATGCGAGAATTGAAATCTCACCATACAAGTGAAAACTAACTACATATTACTTATGTCACAAATCTGAAATGTTTAAGCTGTCCATAACTATAACAATCTACAAAATTCTTAAAATAATTACTGAACCCGAAAGTTTATATTTATATTTATAAACTTTATTTATATTTATAAACCAATTTATATTTCCAAACAAAGAGCCATTAGTAACAAGCATATTTTAAATTGTAATAGAACTATAAATAATAACTGCCGATAATGTAAATGTATTCATTGCTATAGTTAACCAACCATAGCCTCCATTAACATTAAAAAAGAGTTATAAAGAAACAAAATAAAAGCATAATCAAATTTGAGAATAAAATGACGATTTTTATGCTAGGAAGTGATCTTATCTTGATTTTAATTACAGACTATTAATATAATATTACTGCAGTCTGACAATTGAAAACAAATAAATTATTATTGAAGTATTTTTGGCTTATATTTATTTCAAATTGAAATCGACCTACGTTTTATCTGCCCATTCAGCTGTGGAAAATCAAGAAAAAAACATTAAGTTTGGGATTACTATAAACAAATATTAATATATACAATTTATTTTTTTATTTGGGGGGATCAGAGAACTATTGGAATTCTCGTTCTTAGATAAAACATTTTCAAAGGCTAATTTTTTCTGATTACTATTTGAGTGGAACTTATTAACCAATGGATTATCTGTATAAATATCTTTGTAAAGCGATATAAAGCACTTTTAGATAACACTATCGCTAAATAAAAGTCATCACTCAAAAAAATACTTTGCCGACTGCTCCGTACCATAGGAGGTTCTGGTTTTGCATGTTGAGTACTGCAGGGTTCTTGGAACTGCACAATCATCTAGCCGATGTCGTACTTGAGTTAAGTTAGGTCAAAGAATGTGTTACAAGATAAACATATCGTGTATTGGCGGAACAACTTGAAATCAATAACTTGGCTGCTTTTAGTGAATTTTCGTTTTATTTTTTGATCGCGAATAAACCACTTAAGAGTCATTCTTGTCCCTTACGAAAGACTATTATATAATTATGCTGTATTTTCACAGTATGATGAGTATTTATTATTATTTAACTATGCTAATAATTAATAGCCAAAGAAAAAATATACTGGCTCCCCGACTGGATTGGGAAGGTTCCGCGTTCATGTCCCGAGCATGTAAATATATTTTTATTTGGCTGATAATTATTAATATTAGTTGTTAAACAGACTATTGTAAAATTAAACTGTAATTGACAATTATTTTTTTAAACTTCGGATTTTTCGTGTTGGGTCAAACTCCTAATGTTTATCGATATGTTGCTGACTCGTTATTGCGAACCGTAATAAATATTTCTCAGAATAGTTGAGAAAATAAAATAAGATTATTTGCTTCATATAAATCAAATATCAAATCGGATCCAGTAATCTCCAGATCCAGACCTCAACTTCTGGGAAAGCAGCAAAGGAGCTTATCATTTCAGAAAGTCTGATAACGACAGCAGTGGTAGCGAAAGCGACTTATGAGATGTGTCAAAAACGTGCTTTTTAATTTTTTATGTGCTTATATTATAATAATTTGATTTACCAATTAATAATTTATGTTCGTTTAATGATTACGAGCTAATTGTTATTTAAAAATATTGAGCCATTATTGAAATAGGATGATTAACTTTCCTTAGATTCCATAAGAATATTTTTGAGTAACATTTAAATAAAACAAATAAAAGAGTTAAGAAAATTTTTTTTTAACTACACCGAGAATCATGAGAGTAAGAAACGGTATGTCATAACTATTATATCGGGTTGAAAATCAAAAACCACTCGTTTGATATTTAGAAAAATGAAACAATTTTAAAACCAATTAGAATCCCACTAAAAAAGGGGGGGTAATGCATAGGTTAGAGAAGAAGCATTTAGCATAGCTGTTAGAAAAGAGCATTGTTCAAGATTGAATTGCAAAGAACTCTTGTCAACCACAAAGCACATAAAAGCGAATTCAAGAATTCAATTGAGAGTGCAAGTAAGAGGTAACTTTTTGTTTTTTACCTCACATCTTCAAAGGAGTCTGAATTGTGTATTTGAATAACGTGGAATAAAATGCTTTATGTTTTTATTATTTACAAAAATAAAGCTGGAAGTTTTTTTGTATACAAATTAAAGACCTTAGAAGGTTATAGAGGCCCGTTTTTAATATATCTTTTCTCCTTGACTAATGCCAACTAAGCTTTAAATAAATCCACATTGATACTTTAAAAAATATTTACATTATTAGTCATGTTTGGTAGGGTTTCAAAATTTTAATAGGTTTCAAGCTATTTTGGCATGTATCTGTTCCCTCCGAATTTTATGAACACATAATTCATGCGTATTGCTGAGCCCGAAGAGAGATACTCTTAGGTGGAATACCGTTGTTTGTCCGACTGTTTGTATATTTTAAGATGGCTAATTGACTAAAAAAATGTAAATTCCCCAACATCATAAAATATCCTTATTGCTTGTTGGTTAAAATAAATTAAACTTGAAAAGAAGGTCCCTCGTAGCTATTTTTTTTTAGCTTCCTGAAGTCATAGCTCAAAAAGCATTTATAGTTCTGTTTTTTTTTTTTTTTTTTGTACGAGTAACTATATAATTAAGGCAATGGAAAATTAATTAAAAGATCATTTACAATACTTTTTTAAATGACAATTAAATTGACCACTTAAAAATAAAATTATGAAAAAAAGATTGAAGTTTTTTGGTCTCTCCTAAATAAATATTTACCATGTCAACCATGCTCTAAATTCAGTGCAAAACTATTTCTACATCGCAGCACGTAAATTAGTAAGTATGTAAACAAACAGCATGTAAACAAAAATTAAACGAAAATTATGTCTCAATTAATCAATCGATCAAGTTTAAATTGAATAAATGATGTTCAATAAAAGTTAAAGCGGAAAATTGTGCCTTACCGGACCAAGTTTATAAGTAAGTACTGTATTGTAGATTTTTTTCGTGTTACAACTTTGATTGAAGTACGATATCATAGGTTATTCAATCAATGCAATTATTGTTACGTAACAGAGGTAAGATCAATGTTGTTATTTCCAAGACTTGTGTAAGATAAAGGAGAGAAAATAATTATTGTCTTAACAGTGAGCTTCCACCACAGTTGGACAACCAGCATTAGTCATCGAACAGTTATATAAAGCTAAGAATATTATAATGCTAATATTATATATAATGCTTAAAGTAGAAGCAAGCCCCTTCTAGCTGCCTAGTGACTTTTTAGAAGTCACTGATGTTTCCTGTTATTTTTTTTAGTAAGCGACCAAGGATGCGGTACCAAGAGCTCGCTCCCTATTATCGTAACTACCCTTTTCTTATACATATATGTCTCAGCTTTAGCCCCAGACCTCTTTTGTTCCCACAAATCCCAACTAGAATGTAGCAATGTAACTCTTAATATTTGTATATACCAGTGTTTTGCTTGTACTTCATAATAAGCTTTTATTTCTTTTTTTTTTTAAAGACTCTCCTCTACAAAGATTATTTAACTGAACACTTAGGAAAGAAGGAAAAACTATTCTATGAAGAAAGGTTAAAAAATAGTTCTGAGAAAGATACTATAGAGTGAATATATATATAGATTTTTTTCTATAAATTGTACTAACGATATAAATTGACGTATACTTATCGCAGAATCAAACATCCTGGGTTCGTTAAGAATAGTAACCTGCCTCTAGTAACCTATTTGTTTTTTTAATTTTAATAAATATAATTTTTTAATATATCTATTGAATAATTCATTATTGATACATATAACGATACAAATCGACAAATTGCTGTTTTTTAACGTCTTGTAGAATTTTCGATTTGTGAAATGGTATAAAATGTTAATACAATTTGTTTCAAATCGGTTTAGTAGCAGTCTCACCTTATTATATTAATGATTTAAAACTGTTATGACTTTGTAAATATGGCTATTGACAATATTTTAACGCGCAATACAGTTTATTATAAGAAATCATTAGTTTATTTGAGAACTAGTTACAAAAGTATCTGCGATAAGAACTTTTTTTGTAAAGAATTCAAAGTTTCTTAGATGGGTTCGAGCGCAAGGTCACTTGAGACAATTTTATAAATTTTGACAAATAAAGTATTTCTCTCTGATTCCTTCGTTCCGAATCCAATAAAGAATAAGAAAACGCGGAATATACGTTTTAGTATAGAAAAATTTCTACTTTCAAGTCCAATTTAAATTTATCGTCAGGATATTTTGGAAAAAACAATACTTTGACCCTTTGTGCTTTGAGAGAAAATAGACCGATTTTAATTTCGCTAAATCTGTTTTAAAATTAAGACTTTTCTTTATCAAACTACATTTCGTCCAACTCGGTATGTTAAAAATTGAGAAAATCGGTGACAGAACACGATTTCCAATCGTCTTGTGTGACCTTGCGCTCAAACCATTAAACTGATCTAAGAAACTTTGAATTCTTCACAAAAAAAAGTTCTAATCACAGATATTTGCATAACTAGTTCTCAAATAAATTAATCATTTCCCATAATAAACTTTATTGCGCGTTGAAATATCGGCAAAAAGCCATATTTAAAAGAGGAAAACGAGTTTGTATAAATATTAGTAAATATTAGACGTTACTCAGCTGGGAGACGATCAAGTTTTGAAGTCGGGGCAGACAGCGGAGCGATAAGGCCCCATCAGAATGGCGATGAGATAAGGCTACCATGGTGACACAGTCTGATGAAAGGGGCCCTGTGCCTGTGCAACGCTATAGAGCATTTTCCCCAGGCCAACGGCTCTATTCCACATACCAAACGGACAACAACCAGCCATTTCGAACCAAAACATTTTACACCACGCGTTAAGGTCCCAGCCATATATATTGTAACGATATTTATATGATTGACTTAAATTTGTTTATTAAAATTAAGTTGATTTTGAGGGAGTGAATTTTTAGTATAATAGTGAAAATCATCAGTATAACGTGAACGTGCGTACGACTTTAACCAAGGGGTGGGTGTACCTGGTCAGGACCCTTCAGCACCGCTTTTATGATAGTGGAGGTATGTTCCAGTTAAATGTAGTTGTCCAGAAAAAGGGAGAAGTCCCTAGTCACTTACTCAAGCAGCATGTTGCGCATTTTTAGTACAAATTTGATTTTAGTGTTTTATTTTAGAGTAGTTTTCAGACACTAGAAGCATGCTGATGGACTGTAAATTGTGACAAATTAGAAACAATTTTTGTATAGGAGATCATATGAGGATCTAATTTACGCTATTTTAACCAGAAAGCAGGCAACCCGCATATTTACTTATTACGCTAGATCATTTTAATTTCATTGGCTATATTGTACTTTATAAAAAAGATCTAAATATAATCGTAAAACACTCAATAATTTCTAGAGCAAGAAGGATGGGGGTGGGGGGGGCTAATGAAGGCTTTAAATTACATTGAATGGGACAGTGCTGCACTAGCAAAAATTAGGAAAAATCATATGTAAATCGCATAGCCTAGATCAGGTGAATTTTTTTTTTACGTACATATCTGCAATTTGACCAGGGGGTTGACTGGCATGACATCAACAAATAAACAATCAGACCGAAGAGCCAAACGGCTTGCCAGTACTAGGTACCTCGAGCATTTGATACCTAGGGTAGCTCTTTCTAATGCAATCAAAATCAGATTTTATAATATATTTATTTTTCCTCCAACGCCATCGCCAATTCTATATTTACGGCGGACGTGTTTTCTTTTTTCACTAATTAAGCATACAAATGGTCAGCACGCATTTTCGTTAAATTTCCTACTTATTATAATAACTAATTCTGTCAACAGTTTCAGTTGAAATACGATTCGGTTGAATTTATATTTATTTTTACATAATTTAAACAAAATTAAGAAATGCCAACCACCCAAAATAACTGCTAACAGGGGAGGATCATCTCCAATTCGTATAACCTCTATCACCCCCCTCTCTAGGTACGCTACTGCTCCCGAAGCTATTGTACAGTGAGAAGATTCTATTTCTGGGAGTCCTTGAGTAGCGATACACTTCTAACAAGGACTCGCTTCATCACTCACATATTCAACGTTTTCACGGTAAACATCGCAATTAAGTTTTCGGAAGAGACTTTAGGAACTTCCCCAGGACTCTATATAATAATTCCACATTCACTTATACATTAATAACAAAAAATGGTAATGTCGTTTTAATGTCTCAACACAATTTATCTTCAAATTGAAATTGAGTAGTGCCACATCAAGAGTATTCTAAGCTGACTTATAAGTATAAGAAATCTGCTAATTCCCATTCTCCACACAAAGGAGCTACTTTACTGTTAAATACAATTAAAATGGTAATTAAATTAAAAAAAAACAATATTTATCCAGTTGTGGAATTATTGAGTTATGTGAATATTAAAATACGACAAAACTATTTCCTTCTGAATAACAAACAACATATACCACCAGCGTGTACAAATAAAGGAACTGTATTCACACAATTTAGCGAAGGGAGTTTTTTCCTACAAGTTTTCTACATCTATCTCTTTGAAAACACAGCAGTGTTAATGCTTTCGTGAAAAAAGTTTCGCTGAAACACTTCTTTTGAAGCAGCACAATAAAACACAGGCCTGTTTTTTTTTAATCTATTTCGCTACATCCATTCATTTGTATGCAATGTCCTCCGGCAATTCATTGCATCGTATCTTGTCCGCTTTGTGTTCGAGATACAATTTCTTCTCTTCTAAATTTTTTTTAAAAATTAATTTAAAGCCAACACAAGTAAGACGAGACTGTGAATATTCAAACGGCGGTCCAGGCAATTTCATGGACAGTAAAATTGTTAAAATAATTAAATTAAAATGATTTCTAGCTGGGTCGGAGGCTTGTCTGGAGTAGAAATATTTTGTCAGTTAACCACTAGTAATGCAGATAAATTGATCTAAGACACTCAATTAATTTCTATTAGCATCTTGCGATAATATGTCATATATTTTTGAAAATTCATACTTATTATTATACTTACCATATAAAGTAAAACTAACTGTTTCAGTTATGTCTCAGAAAAGTAACGGATAAAAAAAAAAACTGGCTAACTCCTGAGTTACCTCAGATTATTTCTCTCAGGTAGAATAATTTAAAATTGTAATGGTCTTGTTGAACAACTCAGTGATTTACAGATACAATATAATCATTTATTTAAATTTAAAAGGCATTAGTTGCGGACCAACGAGGTATTTTAATGAGGGGTAAAACCGTTCTAGAAAGCTGAGGAATATGTATAATTTTCACTCGATTTAAAATTATGTTCTCTAAAAGAAAGTCGCAATCAAAATGAGGGAAATCGAAACATTATGCATGACTAGCCAATTCACATATATCACCACCAATAGCACCAATATTCAGATAAGTGTTCTATCGAAAAAACGAAGACAATATTCAATATATTCAATTCAGTTTATTTATATTATATATTTATTACTATTTAAGTACAACACCACAGCAGTAAAAACGTTATTTGAGAAAAGTTTGTTGTGGCTGCACTTAGTGTGCTTGGGGTTAGTTGCTCGTGGATTTGTTGAAATTTCCAGCAAATCTTTCGGCCATTTGCGTTTTGAACCTTGGTAGATAGTATCAGAGTTGGTAATGTATGCACTTATGGTTTGGACGGTTGTCAATGTAGTTTGTAGTGGGTTGCACTGGACGGTTAAATTCCCAACTGCGAATGTGTTCAGTGTTTTCAGTGGAGCGTTTGTTATGAGTCTTGAGATTATCTACTGCATAGCTTGAATAAAGGAGATATTTGTCTTGTCGGCAGATAACAATAATTTACGGCGAGAGTGTGTGAAATATAGTGAGTATGAAAAATTTAACTTAATTCTGGGGCATATGGGCCCCTGAGATTGACTCAAATTGAACCCTGCCTTCAAGGGAATTGAAATAATAACAAAACAAGAAGCATAGGTCAAAAATCATAGTATGGCACAAAATAAGACCTTATAATATAGTTATGATATTATTTTATAGTATGCGATCCCATTGGTATTAATTATAAATAATTGCTAATGCCAGACGAAAAGTAGTGGGAGTAGGCATGATCTGTTCTGTTTCTAGGTACGCCCCAAACTGAATTTACCATGCCTACATCAAGACAAGTCCCTTTATTCTATGGGGGTCCTTTCACCTGTTCTCTAATGGCAACTCTAGGAACACACAGAAGGCCTGCAGCCCTATTTCAGCCTAGACCAAAAATTATTCATAGTACACGATTTTAATTTGTTATTTTATTACAGTTCACATTATGAAATGTTTATTGGTGGTTACGGGTTCAAAAAACGGAGTTTAATCAGATTTTTTATCATTACCAACTTGAAAAGAGGCTCTATCTTCAAACATGTATTGGGCAATGTTCTTAAGTCTATCTGTATGTGTGTTCACAGTAGCGTTTGTCAAAATAATTCAAAGGAGCTGGCATTTTCCGATTACATCCGGTACATCCAACAACAAAAATTCGTTCCAATTTCTCAAAACGTAATCAAGTAGATTCTTAGATTTAAAGTTGTGATTTTTTTCATATAGTTGAAAACACACTAAAGTCGGCATTTAATATTACTCAGGAAAATTTCACTAGGTTAAGTAATAAATTAAGTTGTAAATATTTTAGCCACTTGCGATTTTCTCTAATTCTTTAACATATGATTTTATTTGTCCAACATGGCTTATAAAAATAAAATAAGGTATTTTTAATCAGAAATATCTAAGATTTTTTCAAAATTATTTGAGAAACTTATGTGAGTATTAACCCGAACAATTTTTGACAGGTTTTTTTTAGTACATGTATTAGCACTACGCCCACATTTTCTTCATAGCAATTAATTGTTTAATTTTTTTATTTATCAGGACCTAAGTGATTTACTGATTCCCAACCCATGGATTTGTAAGCCAAATACAATTCAATAAAGCAATATGAACAACGTGTAATTACAAATTTGTATATTTCGTGTAATAAATAATTAATTATTTATATTTACGAATTGATTAGAATTAGACAGAGACAGAAAAACAGATTGTTTTACTGTTTCTTCAGGAAATTCTTCAGTCTGTGTTCATAATATTTAAAGGAAACCCTATATTTTCCGAGTACAAGTATATTCTTCAAAGTAAGATGGTTTACTTCATACAGAGGTAAATGGATTTTCATAACTTTTACTTTAAATTGAAAGCATATCATTCAAAAATACTGAGTGTGCTCAGTACAGTAGACTCCCCCCTGTGTGAAAGTTTACACGTGATGGTGGATGTTGAATATAAGGGAAATGTTAAACAATACAAGCCCCGTTATCTGCACTTGTTAGTGATTTTATAGATCAATATAGTTTTGAAGAAATGAAAGTACAGTGGTGAGTGGACAGGGTTTTAGGCACAGATAAGAGTTGGTCAGTCAGAGCCAGTCAAGGTTTGTCGCATAAAATTGGCAAATGGTCCCCAAAAAAAATTGAAATCCTTTGTTTCCGTAAACATCATTTACTTATTCATGATGGATATCCTAGCAAGTATATAACACAGTAAAGTACGTACAGAAGGATATGCTTTTACCTCTACATTTTACTTTTAACCCTGCCTTATAATTTTAATTCATACTCTGGAGGATATCTTTCACTTTTATGAATATGCCCCAATGATTTGTGATACTTTTGGCAATTAAGTACCAGTGTCCTTCCAAATTGTTAAATAGGAACTATTTACCACTATTTACCAGGTTTTGTTCTTATAAGTTAAACATACATCTTATGAGCTTTTTTTAAATGAATTATCATCTTTTTAATTATTAAAATATAATACATTTATTTATCTTTTCTTTCAATTATTTTTAATTTATCGAACACCTATATTAATCATCCTAATGCATTTCATAAGGAAGATATATAACAGGATCAACACGTATACACTTGCTAGAAGAAAGAGAGCATAAAAATAAATGAAAGGGATTAAAATTTTTCTTCTACACATTAAGGGTGTCATTGTTTTTTTTTTTTATGCCCAAACCATTATGTTCTAACCCTTGGGCTTTTCCGTCTATCTGTTCCGGTCTTTGGGGGTCCCCAAATTTTACAAGGAGGTTCCATTTGATATAAGAGAGACAGGGAACGTATAGCAACATCTAGTAGAAAAAATTTTTCTAATTAATTACAGATTTCAAAGTCCTCATTAACAATTTGTGATTTAATTTGATTTTAGTGGTGGTATTAGTTGTCACTAACTGTTGTATGAACTGTCATTAACATCGTGCTCCCGACATTATTACAACCGTTGCTTTTTTTAGAGGTATGGAATTTTGAAGGATAGTTACAGTTGATGTCCCGAAGATGCTAAAAAAACAGCTTACTGAATAGATATTGAAGATTTGTAAATTAAATACTGCTATTATAGATCTTAGGGTGGGATCTCGTAATTATGATTGAACCAACAGGTTGGTAATATGAACGGAAACTATTGAGTAACAACGGGATGTGGTTTGTTATAGGGAAAGTAAGAAGTATTTACCGTTGATCCTTGATACATACATATATATGTTTCATAAATACATTTACGTTTACTTTATGTTATCAAAATCACTTTTCGAATTTTTTTTTTAGGGAAAGTTGGCACAAGGGTCATTGACGCCCGCATATACATGTATATTTATGACCATTTTCATGATCTTGATTCAACGATTTGCTAATTATTTCTCTAAAACACCTAGAAAGGAATTTTGGAACATTGTGGGGTTTTAATACTATTTTTTTTTTCATATCCCCTTGTTACAAAATTATAATGCTATTATGATATGCTGACTGTTTTGAACGAAAAAACAGATATGTGATGCGAAAATAAATCCTAAGCAATAGGTAAAAAGCATGAATTAACACGAATACTTATTCACCAGGCTTGTGAGGATAGGCTAAATTAGCATAGGCGGAAATTCTGCCCCCCCCCCATTTTCAATAGAATAAACGACGAAGGAAATACAAAGGCTGCCCCTAAGGGAAAGCCAACAATTCCAAAAGGCATCAAACTTGGAGTCGATTTCCGGGAGCAATGGTCGAAGTAAAAGGGGAAGATAAGCGTCCGATTTACACTGATTTTTCGTTTGAAAAGATTGACGGACATTTTTAACGACCCCCCTCCCACACAATACCACCAACCATTATGTTTTACCTTTTGGTCTTCCTGTCTATCTGTTGGGATCCTTCTTCATTTTACAAGGGGGTTCTATTTGATAAAAGGGAAACATGACAAGTATAAAAACATCTAGTAAAACAAGATAGTCTTCAATTACTTAATTACACTGCTCCACAAAAAAAGTGGTGCACTTAGAAAAAATCAAATATTTGCTTCCTAGTAGAATTATTTAGGCTTTCAAATCTTTTTAATTAATATTAAACGTTTTTCAGTGATAAGGGGCTATAAACATGAAGGCAAAACCCAATAAATATTCAACAATTTATTTGTTAAAAAATGTACAGAAATATCTATTTTGATTTCTTGTGTAACTAATTTCTAAAAACTTAACAAAAGGTTTTTTTTTTATTTTAATTTAAAAAATGGTTTTGACGGATGAGCAAATAGCCCCTGTTGTGCTTGAGTGGAAGATAGTTGACGCCAAAGATGTGCAGTCCGTGCATTAGGTTTACCTGAAACTACTGTTCGGAGAGAAATTACAGGTTACCCAAGAATGATGTGTCAAGAGATGACCGGTTTATTGTACTACACACGCTTCGGAAATGGTTTTCAGGTGCCACTGAAACTACTCAACATTTTCGTACAACTCGGGGAGTAGCAATATGTGAATAAACTGTTGGAAGAAGACTTGGTGAAGTGTATTTAAACCACCAGAGACCAGCCTCAGGTCCATTGTTTACCAGAGAACATCATAGAGCTTGTTTGGAATTTGATCGGCAACACCTTAAGTGGACCGAAAACGTATGGAGCACTTCAGCTAGTATTCTTCTAACAGTTTCTGCACATATTTCTACCACCCCGAGTTGTACGAAGACGTTGAGCAGTTTCAGTAGCAGTTAAAAACCGATTCCAACTCGTCTGTAGTAGAATCTCCTGGCTCTGTTACTTGTGGCCGACCTCTGCGATTGCACAAACCTCACGTGTAATTGTTCTCCGAACCGTAGTTTCAGGTAAATCCAATCCACGAGATGCATATCTTTGGATTCGACCGTCTTTCACTAAAGCAACAACACGGGCTCAACCATCAAAACCATTTTTTAAATTAAAATTTGCTAACATTTTAGAGATCAGTTGTAAAAAAATCAAAATAGAAATTTCTGTTTAATTTGTTGTTCTTAAGGGACTATAATCCTTATTACTGAAAACGTTCAATATTAATTAAAGGGCTCCTCTTTTTTTGGAGGGAAGTGTAGGTGGTATGAAAAAAAATCTATTATACTGAGCGGAATTAATTAATTACAGATCTTGACGTCTTGATAAACAATTTTGTGATTTTTTTAAGGTATCGTCAGTTTTATAATTGTTGCATTGTATATAATATTTATTATCTTGCTAAGAACAAGTAGAAGGGGCTTGAGCAGAACTGTATACCTTTCTCGTGACTTCATGGAAGTCACTGATGGTTCCCTGCTATTTTTAAGTAAACAACCGCATCCCTCTAAGACCTTCTTCCCACTTCACAAAATCTTATCCTTTTCTTTTATATATATATGTCTCAGCTTTAGCCCTAGACCACACATCTTTGCACACATACACACATCCTTCAAATGGGACTCCCCCTAGTGAAAGGCACTTCCCAATACAAATAAATTTTCCTTTTTGTTTTTCCCTTATCCTATTTTTATTATTTTGAGAGATATGAAAAAAATAAAAACCCTAGACCCCACTAGTCCCTAGACATTCCACCAAGTATGTAGTAACGTAATTCTTAATATTTGTATATCCTAGTGTTTTGATTGTACTCCATAATAAAGCTTGTCGGGTCGTCACGAGGAGGGTGCCTAGTTACCCTAGCCCTGGTGACGAAGTGAGGGTTGATTAGGCTATGACCTGGACAATTGCTTCATGACGGGTCTTACTATCTAACTCCATAGTTGATAGGTATGTGCCACGGCATTGAACTATGTTCAGGAGAAGAGGAACAGGGTTGGTTTATAGTTGGTTTATGTGGTCTTGGAATGACCACGAATTCACACTCGGTGTCTAAGGGTAGGTGAAAACCGTCCGAATCCCAAAGGCGAGTGTGAACTGGAGAGAAGCAGACTGGGTTGCCATGGGAGACGCTACTAGGTAAAGTTTGTAGGGCCACGGCAACCGTTGTCCGCGAGGGAGAGGTCTCTCTCAAGGAGGTGCTAGTTTTAGCGAGACGAAGGCAGAGAATCCCACTAGGAGAGTGTGGGGTCTGACAAGGCCGTACTAAAACATAGCGAGGTTAGGAAGAGAGATCCAGAGGTTTTCATAAATGAGAAGGCTAAGTCTTGAAACAGTAGTCCAGCTGCAGGTACCAGTCAAAGAGCCGTTGTTAGTATGATTTACAGGCCAAAACCCGGCCCTACTTATACTCAGAGGTGGATTGTCAGTAGCCAATGATCCAAGGCGTTATTCTGACCAATGATATTGCAGTTGCGGTGACGCTTTGTTCTCGGCAGTGACCCTCGGTCTGGGTCACTAGCTACCTTTCTTTCCCTTCCAGCCTCTGACTTAGTTTTTGTACAGCTGCGTATTTTATTGTTTACAATATTTACACTGGTATGACTTATATGGTTTGGTAATGTTATTTACATTTGTTTAAATTAATTTACAACATATTATAACCAATTTACAATATATATACAATAGAGTATATGGTGATTTATCTTATGTAGTTAGCGGTCACTACAAAGCTTTTCTTTCTTTTCTTTTAAAAGACTCTCCTCTACAAAGATTATTTAACTGTCGATTTTTCAAAACCAGAAACCCTTTATTCCACCCATGTATCTGGCTATTTGTCTCTTCTTGTGATCGATCGCTAATCCACTCTTTGGCCTATAAATGTTAACATTTCATTCTAAACTATAATTATCAAAAAACGTTACATCTGTGTTTTAAATTTTATCTCAACTATTGCTTTTAGTTGCTGGACATTTAATGCCCAATGAATGATGAAAAACCAAATACATTTATTAGTCATACAAAATTAACATTTTTCTATTATTAGACTCCCTGATTAATAATACTACTGCTTAGGGCTTTAGTGGACTAAAATTACAAAGAAGCTATTAAAACTATTAATTAAAAATTGTTAGAAATTCTCAACCTTACCGAAACCTTTAATTTTGTTTCATGATATTATACTCTTAGGAGTAAATCTAGTCTATAAATTATGTAATAACGGCGTTTATAAAAATCTCCAAACATTTCAAAAAATTATAACACAAACATTTATGCACTGAGATTTTATTACAAGTGCTTTCGCCTGCAATAATTGCAATGTTCAAGTGTAAAAATGTCTTCCTAGAAATTTCTTCATAAAACTAACTGATTTCAGTAGTCGGGAAGTCAACGGGAAATCTAAAATTAAAATGTCTATTTTAAGTAATAAAGATTAGATAGGTATTGGAACATGAATCGGTGCATTCGTTGAACATACGATTTGTTTTATGATTCAATAATGCATTCTCGTTTACTATACGTTTTACGTAGTAATATTTCTTAAAGACATATTTTCGATAAAAAATATGAAAAAGTTAGAACAACACCTCACAAAAATGTCAAAATGATCGGGTTTACTGTAAAGAGAGAGAGGATAATTGAACTCTGATTAGGGCTAAATATAACCTCAGGGTCAATGAATGGTCTTGTACTGTACAATGATAGATCTTTGATCATATCGAAAATAGGACAAATTTTTGTGAAAATCAAGTAATTTTATTTTATGAAAGAGTTTCTCTTCCCACTTTACCCACCAAAACTCCTTACAAAGTTAAATGTGCGTGGGAAATGATAGGTAAGTCCATATTCCAAAACAGGACAAGTTTTATACAAATAAAAACAGTCATAAATTGTTTACAAATTTACATCGACTTAATAATTTCAGGAAGAAGTAGTGCTTATTCTGTTTCAATGGAAGACTTATGAGGAATAGTTCAATTAAAAAAAAAAATGGGTGTTTTTACTTATCCCTGCAACCATGGATATTGTCCGGTCAATGGCGCCAAACTTCTACTCAGCCATTCATCCCCAAAAGAAAATATGGGGGCGGAAGGGGGACGAGCCCATCTTACCCCGCAGTTACAATCGATATATTGTAGTGTTTCTATCTTTAAAAAATAATGAGATAAAGCTACTGGTATTTACGTTGTCTAATGATAGGAAACGATAATGATGGAAGAATCCCCTTTGTAAATTCATTACTCGGTTCTACAAAGATTTTTCATACACACCACGAACACATTAGGAATGTACAGAAGTATACACCACTTCAAACATAAGATAACAATCGATACAGAGTGCTAAATTCCTCATTCCTTTTATAATGTAGTCACAGAGACAATATTAGTTTGAGAACTATCTATGCGATACTTGTTGACTTTTATTTAGAAAAAAAAATCTTTCAAGCTTTTAGTTTGAGAAAATTAAAAAAAGACGAGGAACAAAGAATAACGAAGCGGATGCGAGTCATCGCGGAATTCCCGGAAAGAGGGGCCAAATCAGCTGATATTAAAATTTTTTTATAAATTAAAGAACATTTGTTTTATTAAAAAGTAACTCTCACGCTACAGTGGAAGTCACTTTCAATTCAATTCGCTTGATTATTTTTGTTTATAATAATAATAATATTATTTTATGTTTCCTTTTATTTGCAAGATGTGGGTATAGTAATGTACCAAAACTATATCTCGTAGACTCGCTGTCGATAAAACCAAATATCAATAGGGCAGACTGGCCAGAGGGTGGCAAGATTATTTTTCTTATCCTAGTTGTCGGATCAATGTGACCATCAATAGCCCGGGTGACATCAAAATTAGAATTACTATCGCTTGCAGATGTTTCTTTTGTTAGAGGTAACGCCTAAGAAGTCAGTTATATTTATAAGCAGTTCATTTGTTAAAAATAAAATAACAGTTTTTTGTTCAGCGTTAGTAATTGGGATGTAAGGATTCATTCATACATATGTACTTTCATACATGTAGTTCCCATTCATACAATACACACCTACGAAGTTCCCCTGTCACATGGAGCAATGATATAAAACATGGATGGAAATGTATGGAATATGACGAGTGAAAAGACTCAAGTTAAGAAGGCACAATCCTAAGTCTATTCTTATACGGAAGCTATTCCCACGGAGCTATGGGGGACATTAAGTCAATTAAGTCAAACACATTCCTATAATCTTCCTAGGAGACTTAAGCCGCAGTGACCTGGTATAAATACGTGGCAGTGGGAGCCCTGACAATGACCAGTTTCTCCAATCATGTCAGGAGCGTCTGTGGATCTCGGGCAATTGGTGTACCTCCACTGGCTTGTTCCGGTGACGCGACTGATGAAGAAGCGTATGGACTTCTCAAGACTCCGCTGCCTCTTTTCCATGCGACGGGGGTGACTAACATGTGGATTTGGGAAGTCTCTGGACTGTTTTCAAATACTGTATAAATGAGTGAGTGAATGAAGAATTGTAAATATGGTGTTGTGGCCACCTCTTAATTACAAATAATTATAAGCCACCCTCTTCTCGATCAGATTATATCTATCACTGTTGTCATTATGTAAATAATGATTATGACGTCAGTGAGAGTAGGGGGAGGAGTGGGGGCCCATCCCTACTTCCTCTCTAGCCACCTGGTGGGGGCCCACCCCCACCACGACTAGCTGGCTAAAAAAGGGGTGCCAGTTGACCGGATTTGCAATCGTTTTAGTGTTAGTGTTTTTCACGGTCGCAAGCTGAAGGTGAGCCTCATCACTTAGTGAGTGTATGTCTATTGGATTTATTAACAGCAATCTGAAAGTATTATATTTTATGCACTCCTTAATATGCATCTGCGAATGCAGCACGAGGAGACAGCTATAATTCCAAATTTATTTATTTATTTTTGTCATTGTATGTATATTATCAATAAAGAGGTTTTGAAAAAAAAAAAAAAAAAAAAGGGATTTGCAATACAAATCGGACTACCACTTGGAACACTACTCTCTCCTCTCTCTCTGCACTGGCGCCTACTGCTCTACTCAAAACCATGGACTTCTCATTCAACTACCTCTGCATCTCTCTTTCCTAACCTCGCTGTTCTAACCCGGCTTTGTCAGACCTCACACCTTTCTAGTGGGAATCTCTGCCTCGTCTGCGTCTCGCTAAAACTATCACCTCCTTGGGAGAGACCTCTCCCTCGCGGACGACGGTTGCCGTGGCCCTGCAAATTTTACCAGCAGTGTCTTTTATTAATATTTATTTAAGGAAAATTACAACCTGCTATATAAGGGCAATAAAATAGTTGAGTGACTATTGATCACATATTATTTGGTATATTCAGGTATTCTTTAATAAAAGCCAAGGTAAGTACATTAATAAAAGATCTCATAATTTTTGGTGGTGTGTTGGTGTAATGAACGAAATAATGGACGCATAAAGTGAATAAACATTATTGGGAGATGTTCACACGTGTCTCTTAAAAACTTATTAAATCATTGTAAAAAAAAAAGTTCTATATTCTGATAAAAAATAGACCATTTTATTTGTCACTAAAACTAACCTTTCCAACGAAAATAATATATTGTCGGTATATTCGTAACTGGAAGAAAAATTAATATAAAAAAAACATAGAAATCGCCTGGAGCGTATTAATTAAATACTCCAATTCTACTATTGGCTCTAAAACCTTATTTTTTTAAAAAAATATAATAAAATTCTTTTATTCTGTCGGGCTCAGATAACTGAATATCCCCCAAGTGGGGAGGAGACGCCCGCCGCGGGCTAGGGTCGCTACAACCTCTTAGCCGCCTTATCTTAGAATGAGATAAGGCGGGCGGACCTGTGGTCTTTCACCCTGCTCCCGGCCTAGTCGGCGGCCAGCCTAATTCGTTTTGATCTGACTCCATAAGATCTTTAAAAAGTGTGTGCCCGACAATGCACTATGTTCAGGAGAAGAGGAATAGGGTAGGTGTATAGGTAGTTTATGTGGTCATGGAATGACCACGAATTCACACTCGGTATCTAAGTGTAGGCGAAAACCGTCCGGATCCCAAAGGCGAGTGTGAACCGGAGAGAAGCAGACTGGATTGCCGTGGGAGACGCTACTAGGTAAAAGTTGTAGGGCCACAGCAACCGTCGTTCGCGAGGGAGAGGTCTCTCCCAAGGAGGTGCTAGTTTCAGTGAGACGAAGGCAGAGATTCCCACTAGGAAGGCGTGGGGTCTGACAACGCCGGACTAAAACATAGCGAGGTTAGGAGAGAGAGATGCAGAGGTAGTTGAATGATAAGACCATGGTTTCAGTAGAGCAGCAAGCACCAGTGCAGAGAGAGAGAAGTGTTCAAGGTGCCGGTTTGTTTCTGTCTGTTTTTCGCCCTATGGGGCGCTTCTTATATAGGCAGGCTAGCCGTGGTGGGGAGCCAGCCCCGCCAGCGGCTGTTCCCCCACCAGCTTCTCCCCTACTCCGACTGACGTCATAATCTTTATTAAACATATTGAAACATAGATACATATTTTCTGATATTCATTTGATAACATAGATAAGAGGTCTATTACGAGAAGAGGGGAATTTATAATTATTCATAATTAAGAGGTGGCCACAGCAATGTCACTATCATAATTAAGAGGTGGGCACAAGAATGTCACTATTATGTCATCTTTCAATATGAAATTTCCTCTGATCTGGGACTTTTAGATGTTAGTGGAACGGTTGTATTTTTCACCTTAATTTCCATTATTGGATTTGGATTGGAAAAGGAACCCGAATCAGTATTTTACGAGGTGCAGTGTAATATACCTTTCAAATTCGAGATAGGTCGGTTTATTTTTGCGACCGCCTCGTGCAGTCAGACATAAGACGGTCGGTCGCCTGTACTTTTAATTTACCTTCGGGCGTGGCAATGAGAATGCAGAACCATTAATAATCGCAGTTAATGTAAACAAGTGTACTCCCGGTCAAATATTATACAAAGCAATAGCTAATAAAATGCTTGTAAGATTTCTGTTAGCCTATGCATTGCCATTCTGGATCATAATCCAAGCAACCTGTACTAGTAACTTTGTTATGCTACAGAGGATACAATATAAATTCCTAAGAATAATAACGAATTCACCTAGCCGTACTACTATCTCTCGACTCTACTTGATTCCACTGACTTGATTTTTAGCATAGTAAAAAAAAGCTCTCTAAGGTTTCTAGAAAATTGTAAGTGTAGAAACAAATATTTAGTAAAAAGTGTTGTGGAGATTGTATCGACTTAAAATCAACAAATACCTTAATTGCGATAAAATTACTATCTGCTTTATAGGGGAATAAGTAATTGTGGTCAATGTACTCATTCATACAAATTCACAGTTCTTCATTCATTTGCGCATTCATAAAGTTTTTACAATTACACAGAAATCTCCCAAACACCCATGGTTGTCACTTCCATCGCATTAGAAAGAGGAAGCAGAGTCTTGGGAGGTCCCCCACGATCCCCCATCAGCCGCGTCCCTGGATACGAGTCAGTAAAGGCTGGCCAAGAGCGTGAGAGTCACAAATGCTCAGGACATAATTGGAAAAACTGGCCATTGCCTCTGTCACGCATTTATAGCAGGTAACGAGGTCACTGTCACCTTAGTCTCCGAGGAGTATTATAGGGATGTGTGGCGCAGTGTGCTAGGGGATTAGGGTCAATGTTGAGTCTTCATGTTCTTTTTTTTTTTTTTTTTTTTTTTTTCCTTCATAGCCCCTTTAAATTTACAGATAATTATATATAATTATAGATCCTCTGGCGAATCTATTTACAAATTATTTTGTATTTCCTGTAGCATCACTACATGTTCTTTGTAATAGGTTAAGGGTTAAATATCGTCTCCAGCTACATTCGTAGTTGTGACAAGGTTTTGGGAAAAACTATGGTAGTTATCTATTATAGGAATAAATGGTCAATGATTTCCCTTTTTTTTTAAATCTCTCATCGGTCTCACATTTTAGTATAACAACTCCCTGGGTAGTTTATGTAAATACATATTTAAAATCTGAAATTCGTGGATTCGTCTAATGAATTGTTAGTAAAGATCTAAACTTTGATAATTTTATTTTAACGCTTTAATGAAAAAATATTTAGAGAGCAACACATTTGCTAACTTCGACGAAAAAAACAGGAAATATAAACCTATATTTCTTAAAGGGGGCGTTCAGTTATAGAGCTCAGCCGTTAGAATGATTCATTATAGCATCACTATATTCAAGATTACTCCGAAATAAAGAGATAAAAGAAACAAATTGTGTTCTAAACTTGAAGGCAATTCATCATACAGAACATTTTCTTATCAGCACAAGGAGTCGGCGGCGCTTAGAAATTGGATTACGAGAAGAGTCATTATGTGAGCCGATAACTTCCTTATAAACAACACAAAAACATAATTATTTTAACACTTAAAAGAGTTGTCTTATTTTCCATTTATCTACATTCACGTTTCAAAGAATGACACGTTAAGGTGTAAGGTACGTAAATTTTATCTAAATTTAAAGTCCACTCCACAACAAATATTAATATAAAAAACACTTATTTGTGATTAGTAATCCAATGTAATGTGTCGTAAATGACATTTAGATCGATAAATTTTCAAAGGGGACAATAATACGTTATTATATTTAATTGTTGCTACAAAATAATTTTAGCAGACAGGAGGAGAAAACACCTTTCCCGTGGTAGAATGAACCATAACTGAATTTTAAGTATCTACTTTAATAATAAAATCCATCGCAAACAAATGTACAGTAGTCACATTCGCTTATAAGAAAAAATACACGTATACTGCAGTGAAGCACAGTATTTAGTCTGGGGAGTTGTAGATTTTTCGTTTTGTTCTTTCCCTACATGTAAATAAGGAGATATTATTTTATCATTATTGGTTAAGTGCTTATTTTGGTTTTGAATTAGAGGCGCTCTGCCGTCTGGTAGGTAGCTATATTTAACATTTAAACAAAATAAAGAGAAACAATAAAAAAAAAACTTTATTACTCAGTTCGAAGCGAATAGTGAGCGACCTTGAAGGAATAACCAATCGAAAGTGGATGCGAAAGCCATCAGCAGAAAGATATAAGCCAGAATGTTATATTGAAATAACCATAAATATATATACATATAAATATTATATAAACCAAAGAAATGTGCTCAATAAACTAAATGAATAACTTTTTTTTTTCAAACATGTATCAGCTGGAACCCGGATGATCGAAAATCCCCTATTTTGGAACTTCGGGGGCTATAATTCCGACTATGTCGATATATTTTTTTTTCTTGGGATAATAATTATAAAACCACTGGGTACACATGCTCCAGTAATTCACTAATATAAAGGTTGGTGCGGAATCTGTGGTGCCACAGCAACTGAAATTTGGAGGTTCCTGCCCTGTCAATAGTAAAACACAACTGTACTTTCATTGACAAAACCGAGGGACATATTCAACGTATATAAATTCAACGTGAAATGATAGTTACTTTAGTTAGGAACTTTCTTTAGGAAAGCAGTGGATATATGTTGTTCTTTTTAATGTCTTTTATAATTTGTAGGTAGAATCTAATTAAGGCAGTACACAGTAACACACGAAATGAAGTCACACATTGTTCCCCCGTGAAAACATTATGGATTATCGTAAATTTACAGGCTAGAGTAAGTATCGCACTACATGCCAAGGATTTTAATAAAACCTTTTCCAATGAAATAATTGACACGTTTCTTCCAATGCAATAATTATATGATATAATTATTTTCAGGGGTTCTTAGGTTATTATTGGAATTATTTGAATTTTAAAGAGCAACTGTTCGCTTAAATATGTTCGGAATCATCAAATGTATTTTCTGGATCGAATAATTCAGAAAAAAACACCCAAAAATATTTAGTAAGAAAAAGTCTGACTTACAAAATGCCTTTTAATTCGTGTTGTGTTCATGAATAGCTCTCCATAAAATTTGGTATTTGTAATCACATATAATGGTTGAATAAGAAACAATTAAAAACACCCAATTTTCAGTACTCAATCATTTTGCGAGAGCACTAAGGCCCATCGACACGTTTTCCCCTCCTTAACCCCTATTTTAATATGTTTTAAAATTAATAAGAATAATTGTAAGCAATTTAATAGTTGTGGGTGGCTCCTTTTACTGTATAAAATATGCATTTTAAGGAGAGCATAACTTAAAAAACTAACATAATCTTATGTTTATTGTTAAAAGTGTATAAACTAAAACAGGACTAGGTGATGGGGTTCAACTTTGGGTTATTAAAAGGGACTTAAACTAAACTTACATTCTAACTTAAAATTACAGTGTTACTGCCTTCTGCCATCGACAGGGGAACGGAGTGGAGTTAATCGTGTTAAATACGGGGTTTGTCGTGTGTTGCAACGAGCCAAAGAATTTGATATGTCTTCATTCACCGTAGGCAGCTCAAAAAACTAGTGAAGCTCACTGTTTCTCCGCTGCTGGAATGTAGTATGTTTGACCACTTTCATAAGTATGCCGTTTTGAAATTGCTGGAGTTACCTCGATGTCGCTCTAGTCTCCCACAAAAAATATTTGTCGACCTAATACTCTTAAAGAGTGCCGTTGAAATCCGAGACGGACCCTTCATGATCGTATGACATGGATCGGAACATCCCTAAACAGATATACTTATTCTGACTAGCTATAATTTCCTATTCCCTTAATTTGCATTCTAGCCTGAAAGTATTTATACTTGGTAATGCCCAGTAAAAAATCAGCTAAACGAAGGAATCGACAAATGATCGAGAATATAACAAACGCTCAGATCTGTTAGATTTGCAAAGATCATATATTTTCGTTCAATTGATCTTAAAAATTCATAAATTTTCAAACCTAGTTTTGTGTTAATCCTGGTGTACGAGAAACTGGCAGCACGAAAATGGTATTTGTAGAAGTGAAAGTTATTCTAGCTTGGATATTGTCTACATGCAGCTGTCGCTCAGTTGTCAGTTACAAATCAAATATGCTGCTGATTGTACATCCTGTGAGTCACCTTACTTTGGGATACCAGACCAGGATGGAGTTACCAGTGACAGACAGTTGAACTAGACTGACGACATCATGATTCAAATGACAATATGTATTAACATATTCAATTCAGCAGTGTATAAATATACCAATTCGTGAGCAGATTTTACGATGTATACGAGTCCAATCCACAGCACATATTAATATTAAATACACTTATTTGTAATTAGTAATCTAATGTAATGTGTCATACATGACATTTAAATCGATGAATTTTCAAAGGGGGCAACAATACGTTATTTTTTTAATACGAGCCGGTACGTATTTTATCTCCAAATGACAATTGTCATCATTCTTCCCAAACTTGGAAGCGTATTTAGACGAAGCGAAAAATACTGGCTTAGTTTGGTTACAATAATCATTTGAGAGCAACAATATTGACCAAAAAGATAGCGCCGAGCGTACTCATCACCGTCTTTATCTTGGTGGCCACGAAATGAGATAAATATTTGGAGGACGCAAATGTGACGTTGAACAACTAGCTAATACTTTGCGTCAATGTTTTGTTTAGAAAGTGAGATAATTGTACTGCTGTGGAGATGATACATCCTAAGGCACATGCATGAAAGAGATATTCACAGGCCTACCAGTGAGGGAAGAGAGAGATCGACCGAAGGGAGCGGTACCGCGTCCGGCGCATCTCACTCGAAGGTTGGGACTTCTTCATGCCTGAAATTTATTTTTTCTAGAGGTGTTTAGAAGGCGAGCACTTGGAGGTGATTTGCACTGTGAACCGTAACATCCGCTGCACTTGGGCACAGCGGTCTCCACGAACTGTCGTGCTCGCGGCCAGAGCTTTTGAGAGATCTGATAAGATAAGGCACAGATAAGGTGAGTCACGCAGTAGGTGGTGGGGATAGTGGCGAAGGTTTGCACGGCAGGTGAGACGTAGCAATCAAGCGAAAAGAACAGTTATTGTAAACTAGTGGGCACCGGGACCAGTTGCCTTGTTGCAGCGTCCATCATATACTGCCATGTCCGAAAGGCATGACTTTATTTTCAAAACAGGCACCATGCAATCGTCCTCTATCGGAATGTCTTTCATACGGTAGTTATTATAACAATGATACAATCAGTCTGCAAATACAAAGGTTTATTCATAAATTCTAAATCAAGAGTGAGGAAACGCAACGAAATTTTCGAATACGATTTAAATTTTTAAATAGTTTTGATGACTTTCTATAATTACAGTCCACTAACACACTTGGCACATATTACAATTCGAACATCAGTATTTTAAGGTCATGTCATAGTTTTATAGCCACTCAATATGACAGGAATGCTTTATTCAATTGACATGTAATCACTTAATCGTTCTTGATTATTTCTGACAGGTTTATTTTTACTCGTTTAATAAACGTTGATAATAATAGTTCAACACTCTTTTGGAATTAAAGTATAAATAGACAAACCCCAAATTACATGTTATTAATCGGCAAAATTATTAATTAGTTACCCTATACACTATGAAAGAATGATATTTATTTTTTATAACCAAGTAATTACTAATTGATTGACGCTTGATCATGTTTTTAGTTAGAAGCATTTTTTTATTTGAGTCAATAGATGAAATGTCCATGTAAAGTTCCATGTCAATTAGGTGACTAACATTGGCCCAGACATGATTGAAAATATAAAGGTTTATTGATTTTGAAAAAAAAATCAACATGAAAGCAATCGATCCTCTAACTCTTACCAATCTCCTTATTTTTACTTGTAGGATTTCTCGTTTCATAGCTCAAAACCTATTTAAAGTTTCCGTTTTTTCAAATTCGAATATTTACATAGTAAAAATAAGGTTATGCTAATTTGAGAATGCATGAAGAATCCCAATCATTAGCACATTAAATATGGCATCGTTGCAGCTGAATTCAATTTGTTTTTTCTTCGTCTATATTTAAGTCGTAAACCTACATACTCACATCTGATTTCCAATCAATTTGTTATTAACGTCTTCACATACTTTTAGAATAAATAACATGCCATATAACACATATTGAGAATATTAAAACTATAAATTAAATAAAAACCAGCGGTATTAAGTACTGGGAAATTAACAGTGCATGTTTCTTGCTTTTATTACGGCCTGCATTCGATGGGGCATTGACCCAATAAGGTTTTGAATAAATTCCTGAGGGATATTATCGTATTCTTCCGTTAGGGCATCAAGTCTGGACAACTTATTCCATTGATGTTCAATCTCTAAACATCAGATTGAAGCATTTTCCAGGTATGGAGAGACAATTCTTGCTGTATGGGGCCGTGCATTATCGTGTACAAACAAAAATTTATCTCCAACATATGGTGCAAATTGGACAACAGCCTCCGAAAGAACTCTAATCCTCTATGTAGCTAGAAGCTGTTAAGAGTTTATGCAAGATAATGCGCGGCCTCATACAGCAAGAATTGTTTCCCGATACCTGGAAAACGCTGCAATCCGATGTTTAAAGTGGCCAGCATGCAGTTCAAATTTAAACCCTATTGAACATCTACTCATCCCATAGTTGTCAAGACGAAAACAGGGACCAGATTTGTTTCAGGAGTTAATGGGTGTCCTCATGGAAGAATACAAAAATATCCCGCAGGAATTTATTCAAAAGCTTATTAGGGCAATTCCCTGTTTAGTGCAAGCCATAATAAATTCGGCGGAAGCACACCCTATTAATTTAAAATTACTCAATACCACTGGTTTTATTTAATTTATACTTTTAATATTCCTAATATGTTACATATGGCCTGTTGATTATTATAATGTGGCGACGTTGGAAATTACAAATACAGTGCAGTGGACAATTTTGTCGTCATATATACATATATATTGAACCTACCTCATTTTTTACCATTTCTCTTTTTACTTTATTTGATCAATTTAACTTAACTAATTTGGCAGGTCCGTCATGAGATCTTTAATTCAAATTGTTTTTATGCCTTTGACATAAGAATTTATCCCGATTTAATCGCCCGATCTCAAGGCTAATGCTGTGGTTTTTAATAAATTGAGAAATTAGGAATTGTGAAATATATTCAAATAAAATGGTTGTAACAAATAATTATAATTATATAGAGTGCTGACAAAGAGTATAAAAAAAATATTCAATTCCATTTAAATTAGGATAGTTACTACTAATTACAAAAAACATGAAATTTGAGCTCAATTTCTTTTAATGGATCCATAATAAGAAACAATATTAATATCAACCAATCGATGATCTTCCTGTAATCCAATCAACGTTACTTTCGCTGTTGGTTCTTCTCCTCTCTTCCTGTATGGTAACCGCCAATTCGGGAGCTTGCTAACTGCGTTTCTTTCGACGGTTGTGCTAAGACTGGTTTCCTGCTCATCCCCACTCCTAGGAGTGTAAGGAAAAAAAATGGCCCTACCATATGTGAGGGTCGTGATCTTCATTCTCAAATATCATGAATGTTACAATATATTCAAGCAATTTCAAGTTTCCAAAGTGATTTCACTAATAAAATGAAGTATTTTTGATCATAAGTACGTATATTTGTTTGGCAGTCGTATAAAAAATACTTTCGCGGATACAGTGGGTACAAGAACCGAATGAGCGAGGTCACCTCAGATTAATAGAGCTCCATTTGTCCGCCGGAGAGTTTAATCATGATGAGAGATGAGTAAATAGGACTGCCCTCCGATTATAAAACAGGACAGAGCCCAAGCTGTAATAGCACACAAGCAGGCAGAGGCAGCACGTGGGCAGATCTGAATTCGTTTTGTGTATAGAGATACTGAGCCTCACTTAAACATACAGATGTAGTAGAATCAATCTTAGGAGCTATATAGGAAACGAGGCACATCCAAGGCGTAACTCCGATTGTAGAGACCCTAGAGATCCACGACTTTGATATGCATTTTCTGTTATAAAATATAGGCTTTGTATGCATAGAGCTATGGAGTAACATTAGATCGCATTCGATTTTTGATTGCCACAACATGATGTCCCTATGCCCAGCTATTCGTTGAACTATCGCAAATATCTGAATTAGTATAATTGAGCTATTGTTCTTAAATTTTAGTCTGTTATGCATTTCCCGGTTATGATGATTAGCTGGTTTGGGAGTATTCTCAAATAAACAACAATAGAGATTTGGACTCTTCTCTTTAATGTCGGTAGGCCTTATACAACATATAAGTTATTAGACACATTCTCCGATAATTCCCAGAGTCCGCCTCGGCAACAATTGCTGCCTTTTTATTAATTGATTTTTTTTTTAAATTGAATTATTCTTTAAGCAAATCTATCGCTCCCTTTAAGTAGTAAATACGAAATGATAATAAGGAGCTCGCATACGGTTTAGTAACGCAACTGCTTCATTATATAAAGATACCACGTTATTCTTCATGATGTCAAGATTGTCCAAGGTTCAAATCTATAGACGTACAAATGGTAAGTTTAATGTCCATTCATAGATGCGGATATTTCTAATAGGACAGCCTAGCTCACCTATAAGTTCTGAATGTGAGTGAGTACAAAAGGGCCTAATAAATAATTCCTTTATTTGAAAAATTACAATCTGCTTCTTCAGCTTTAAAGATTGGGAAGTAAGAATACAACTCATTCATACACAATGCCACTAAACCATTACCCACAGTTCACTCATACCAGCATTCATGTAACAAGGTGTGACTAGGGATGACTGATTGGCGATAGTGTATCACGATTGTCCCGACACCAGTGACATCGTAGAATCAATTAAAAGCCGAAAGTTTTGGAGATATCAAAACGCCAATTCAAACATGTTACCACTGCGCTCTTAGATAAAACAGAAAAGACTTTTTTCCATATTCAGTATCTACTGAAGTTCAAACAAACACCTTTCTAGGACATCTCTGTGTACTCTCCATTACATCTACTTTTTTTATTTATATATTCCCAAAAATACAACCTATTTTATTATAGAAAATTTGGTCACTATCAAAAAAAAAAATCAAGTAAGGAGTGGATTAACGTCTTTGTTGTGGTCACGGATCGATTTTATTTATACTTTTAATGAACTTTGAAAATTATTTATAAGGACGTCTTATATCAAGTCAAATTATAAGTAATTGACCTTTCATTATTTTTCACAAGGCTACTTTTATTTTTAGCATCTCTGGGACCTCAATTAAAACATATAAACATAAAAAATAGCCTCCTTCTAAACGGAACTTGGGCTACAAAAAAATGTAAATACACTTACTTTACGTTATTTTGGACAACATTAGTTTCAACACATACTACTCGTATATATTCTTGATCAGGATGTTGTTTAATGAGATGATCTACTCATGATAAGAAATTTTTTATTTTTTCTTCACTAATTAATGACACTTCATTATTTTTGTGGAATGTTTTATTTTTTTCATATCAATGGTACGATATGGCAATGAACTGCTGCAGTTAAAGTTACAAAAACCACATTAATGGTCTTTTTTACATATTAATAATCAAGATTTGTTACACTACTCAAAATTATAGGAACAAATACCAATTAATTAATTATTGACAATTTCTAAGGTTTTATGGAGATGGGTATAATTTTCATGTTCTCCTTATTTCAAAAAAGACCTCCATTTCCTGTTTTTTAACTTGAACTGGGGACCGACTGACATGGATTCTGATTTTGAAAAAATGAACTAAACCCTAAAAATAAAACAATGATCTAATAGGGTAAAATTGTGACAGAACTGCTCCTCGGATAAGTTTTAAGGGTTTTATTAAGTACTTGAACTTAGGACATGAAGGACTGACTTTTTACAAATAGGGTATCCCGACTACGAATAGCTCTTTTTGTCGAGTTAGTAGGCTGGCTGGAGCTCTATTCCACGCGGCAATTTTGACTAATTTTCTTAAACGTGCTTCATTGAAGTAAGACCGAAAAATAGACTGCATTAGTGGCAAATGTACTGTCTCCATTGGAACGATATCAGGAGATTATTATATAATTAAACGTATTTCGTATCGTCAGTTTTATAATGCTTGCTTTATATATAATATTTATAATCTTGCTAAGAACAAGCAGGGCCTGAGCAGAACTGTATACCTGCCTCTTGACTTCATGGAAGTCACTGACGGTTTCTGTTATTTTTAAATAAGCAACCGCATTCCTCCAAGACATCCATCCCTCTTCACAAAATCTTATCCTTTTCTTATATTTACATGTCTCGGCTTTAGCCCCAGCCCCAACTCGTCCCTAGACATTCCACCTGGTGTGTAGTAACGTAGCTCTTAATATTTGTATATACCAGTGTTTTGATTGTACTTCATAACAAAGCTTTTCTTTTAAAAGACTATCCTCTACAAAGATTATTTAACTGGCGCCCCGAACTGGCACCTTGCAGTATACTCAGTAAATTCACGGTAGTTCACCACTTAGAGATCCCTCATTTGGCAACGGACAGTGAGACCACTCCAATAGCGTGAGAAGGCCGATGAAATACCACTGGAAAAATACCCCACAGGACTTTGCCGTTATTGGGTACTGATCTATTTCAATAGATTTTCACCAGGTAATACCCTAAAGAAATTCGTTATATATCTGAGGAAGTTGAAGGAAGAAAGAAAGCTGGACTTCATTAACTTGGGACCTGCGGCCTTCAAGTCAGAAAAGAAGACGGTTCGTCATCAAGCCGAGAAGATCCGAAAAAATATTCTCTGAATTACTAGATTGCTTAGTTAACAGGATCTGGGATCGTTTGGCTACCACTCTGACGGACAGGCTAAGAAGGATCGAGGCAATATTAACAGATTGTTCATTTGAAGGTGCGTTTCAACGCTTTATACAGGTTATATAGAAACATTAAATTTAATATAGACCACACGGAAGACTTCGTCAACAGCAATAAGAAAGATTTTAAGGTATCATTTTTTCATACAGTGATGAAATTAAAATGAATAACGTAATAATAAATAAACGTAATAATTAATAATGATCAAATAATATATAATGAATTATATTTAATAAAGAATGAAAAATAACAGGACATTCTTGCAGGACATGAACATACAACTAAAGATAATAAAATAAAATCAGATTAATAGACGAAACACCTAATGACTAAGAAGAATACAACCAAACTTTACAAGTACCTAACCCAGAAGCCATGGAAGACGAAATTAGTGTAGTGGCTACACAGCACTCCGAAGACTGTAGTAAAGAACAAATTTTTATTGCCCCAAACGACAAACCAATAAATGTTGAAAAAAATCAAATATTTATTGTTTTTAATTGTATTTCATAAGAAAGCTTTTCTTCTAAAAGACCCACTTCTACAAAGATTATATTACAATATTCTGGATTGTATTTTGACGAGAAATTGTAAGTTCGGCCTTGAAATGAAACCACCGAGTTCAGGAGATACTGCAAGCGTGGGAATCGCGAGTTCCGGCTAAATTCATTTCTTTTAGTCACTTGAAGTCAGAAGTGTTCAGATATGCAAAGCTTGTGTGTAGAAACCCGCAATATACTCCAACTGAATTTAATTGATTAGCATTTTGTAACAAAGAAATTAAAGAAGAGAACGAAAAAAAATACTGATTGTAATTATCTGAGGCCGCTCAGAAGTATTTTAATATAGAAAGTTCAATTATTCTACTTTGAGAGAAAAATTATTAATGATTTAAAAATGAAAATATATTAAAAAACGTTATAGCATATTCTTGGACTCTAGTATTTTTGTGGAGTTCACTTCTTAAGATTAGAGTGATATCGTGTTATGAATTTCTTGAACAAGTTTGAAATTATGACATTAATTTTTTTCTTGCACTTTTATTTTACTAAAACATATTATGTTTTCGTATCATTTATTTCCTTCTGTCCACAGCCTCTTCTCTTAGCACATTTCACCAGTTTTTTCTTGCGCTTTTATTTTACTAAAACATATTATTTTATCACTTAAGTCATTTACGGCCTTCCATCCACATCCTCTCCTCTTAGCACATTTCACCAGTTGCGAAATATCTCCTACTTTCTGGAGAATGAATGTATGAAAATTTAACTGCTAATCTCTCGAACTCTCGGAATTTAATTTAGCACAAACCATCACTACCAACTAATTTAACTGCCTATAAGTTGTAATACTCGCTTCTGTGTATAAAATACCACTGCCGCAATCAGTCCTGAATTATATTGTTATGCAGCGATGTGGTCGCACAACATGGCTATTTCATGACGTCTTCGCTCGTACATGACTCGACTTAGTGGTATAATTAAAAAGCGACATATATCAGAAGATAAATTATACAACGATTCATCAACCTTAGATCGTACAGATTTTGTGCAGTAAGAGCTTTTTTCCTTTTTTTAGAACTCCGAAAATTCTGTACCGACCCTCGCTACCTATTATATAACTAATAACACTTGAAAAATTTTATTTTAGGTCCAATTTCAGTTAATTAGATATATTTGTTATTTAACAAAGTATAGTTTCAATAATTTTCATTTCTTAACTCATAAGCAATTAACATATCATAATCTTTAACTGGTCAAGGAAACTAGTGGCTTAAAAAAACGAAAATAATTCGTGATGTACATACTAGCTTGATATCCCTCTGGCAGAGTACGGGCGTAATAATGAATAAAATCATTCTAAATTTCAACAATGAATGGCCTTGAAGAGCCTGTGCTGAATAAAACCACAAAGTAAATAAACAGTAATCGAAGCATTGGATTGCAGAGTGTTGTAGTTGGCTCTCACTTGAATTGAATCCCCCCTCCTCAAAGATATGGTTAACTTCATGGTGGCCTGAAGATATATGTCCCGGATTCACAGTCTGGTTAGAAAAGTGTAGCGATCTATAGATAATTCGCTATTTCTGTCCCAGTTTTGAAGCACGTACATAATACAGCAAATAAACAAATAATACTGGATATATAAAAGTTAATAAAGAAATCTATAGTAGGGTAGTCGTCTATCATTAGATTCTGTTTGAAATGTTTATTAAACCATTTAAATGAAGCTGCGTCAGTCGTGGTGACGCTATGCCTAACGTCATCGTGAACGCCGGGAAAACAGCTGAAAAGGGGGAAAAAACCTTGCCAAAATCCTATACTATAGGAGGGCAAGAGAGCTCTCTGACTTTCTCAAAGTACTATCTGGGCATAAAAATGGATAGGCATCTCCATTTCTCTATTCATTTTAGTAACAAAATAGAAAAAGTACGACACAGGTCTTACCGGCTTCACCACTTGCTAACTTTACCTAACTTGTCGCTGCGTCTCAAACTAATGATACATAAATGTGCCCTCCGGCCAGCTCTGCTATACGGTACCCCGTTATATACTCGCTTGACTGACACACAGCTCAATATCATGCAATTGAAGTCAATTTTCGCTGAAGTATGGATCTATTGGGAAGCGAGCTGATATCCAGCCGGCCTCTGTCAACTGAGTTTGCCTACAGGAGTGATTTTTCCAAATATGAATTTTTTGGTTGAACCTTTACAAACAACATGCCCTAAAAGAAATAAAAACACAGTAATCTATGAGTAAAGCCACGGTGGGCGTGGAAGAAATTCAAAAATTAAATGTAAAGCAAGATTTTCGCAACCCCTTTAACGTACCGATATGAAATTTGGCTTTCCGATTCACGCATCGTCACTAATAATAGTAACACTCTTAAGACTGTAATTAATTAAGACAAATTATTTCTCTATCAACAAAACCGTAATATTGTGATATACATCACAGGGGATTATATTTTTTAGTGTAGCAATCATTTGAAAGAATGATTTCTTACGAGGAGAAGAACTTATACTTATAAATTTAACTTAATTTTTTTCCAACGCAACTACTTAGAATTTTATATAAACATTTTAAGTTATATTTTTAGAAGAAAATTGAAAATGTGTTTAAATGCCACTAACAGCGGTAGCCTCATCCATATCTTGCCTGTCCGTGGTAACATGGCCTCATCGCGTTCTCATCCCTGCGCGAGGCTTGTGCGAAGGAGAAAAAATGGCCATTATAAAAATTCATAACCCGTAAAACGTGTTAGAATATGCAATGTTACAGGGTTTTATCGATGTAAGCCAACTTTTTTTATAGTCCTCTTAAGAAGCATTGTTGCTTGATCGTGGCCTTGGAAACTGATGTGGGGTCGTTCACCGAGAGCAGCTTTCAGTATTGCTTTAACTTTCGAAACGCTTTTTACAGAAATGAGCCGAGGTGTAGTAACTGAACACCTCCATAAAATGCGAACTCTCAAGTCAGAGACTGTTTAAGTTCTGATTCTTTTTTTTATGGATAAAGACAAATACGTACAAGACGGGTACGCAAATAAAGTCCTTAGAAGTATTAGAATGTATAGAAAGTACTAGTTGAAATATATTTTTTTTCAGTAAAACTAGAAAAATATAAATAAAATAAATGGTTCAAATATTTCCATTGATTTTGGGTTGTGCCAAGTTTTAGATGTTGCAGGCTGTATTGTGAACGAATTGCCTCTCCTGGGGCTGACAGGTATCAAATAAAAATAGGTTCCAAGTATAGAATGGTGGCACTTTCAAAAACATCAACACGTAGAGGTACAAAGATATTACATGTACTGTAGCAGAACATGTGGAGGGCTTAGGTAAAACCAAAAAATGGGTTATAATTACACCTATAAATAAGGGCCGGGGTGATTGACTTTATCCTTGGATTACGAACTAATTTAAGATAGTCTGCCTGGCTTACCTGTTGGCGTGGTTAACACAGGTGTGTAAGAATATGGTGTGCCAATTTTTCTGTTAATACCATTCTGAAATAATTAGAGGCTTTTGACTAAACAATATACCGAGGCATTGTTCTGTAGGACCTGCCAGATGACAGTTAACCATTGTAGGTAATCTGCATATTGTACAATAATAAAAAAAATGGAAAAAGTTAAATGCATTACTCTATTACTCTATATTTTTATTTTTGTACATAATGCTAAACCTAAAACAAATGACTATTAGAAATGAAATTGTATTCCTTTAGGATTTTGTCAAACACAACACTAAAAAATTACCGGAATGTTAACCATATTTTGGCACAATAACGGTTATTGACGAAGACGGCTAAAAATGTTCGAGGTTACGACATAATAGGTAGATCATGATAGGCTAAAAGAATAAATAAATTTGATATTAGCGAAAAAAAGTTTGAATTTTATAATCTTACAACCTGAGCACGCTATATATTTGTACATATACTTTGAGACAATTTAAGGCAACAATATTTATTTTCATGTGCATGCCTACCTAAATGGGTTAATCCTGATCGGTATCCAGTGAGCACTTAGCGATATACGAGCGCACTGAACACTTAACACATAACACTGAACACTCAAAACTGGGCCAGGTAAACAAGGACTGGTGTCCGGCTGCAGCTGTTAGCCAGAACTAACTGTTACAAGATGACGCAGTCTCCTTATCGCAGTTGTCGGGAAGGAGTCACTGCATAAGGACGTAGCCATAGCTTGGCATCCTTTGTAGCAGCACTACGTAGATACACACGGACGACTCCTGATTAGAAGCCACAAAGCACACCATGCCCAACCGAAGGTCAGGAGTTGACTGCTGCAATGCTAGTCTTTTAACAGCGACATCTACCGGGTCTACCTCATCTCCTTAGCATACCTGCTCGGGTCTTCCCCTCCCGTTTACCTCTATTGCCCGCATTATTGGGTCATTCGTCTCGCCGATTCACTGTGCCACTTTCTACTTTTTGACACCGTCCGCTGTTTAATCCAAAGAAAAGCTGATTTGTTTTAGATACTCAGACTTACTTTAAATATTGAAACTTCTTTATTGTGATAAAATTACAATCTGGCTTATTGGGCAATATGTCATTGTGATAAATGTTCTCATTCATACCATATTTACAATTTTCATTCGCTCGCTCATTTATACAATATTTACAAACAGCCCAGAGACCCCACAAATCCACATGGTTGTCACCTCCCTCGTATGTGAAAGAGGAAACGGAGTCTTGAGAATTCCCCCACACTCCTCCGTCAGCCGCGTCACCTGATACGAGCCGGTGGATGCTGACCACGAGTGTGAGAGTCACAGGCGCTCAGGACATAATTAGAACAACTTACCATTGCCTGGACTCCCACTGTCACGTATTTATTGTAGTTCAGGAGGAAGTAGCCGCTTTAGTCAACGAGAAGGATTTTAGGGATGAGTGGAGCAGCGTAATGACTGCGCTAAGGGATTAGGGTGGTTGGATATTCCGATGGAATTTCATGAACTTGGAAGGGATGAGTTCGAGAATGTACGGTACTGAGATCGTTATGAAGGGTTTTGTTTCTGACGTAATAAGGGGCATTAACTATTGTTCTCAGGGCTTAGTTATGGGCTTAGGATTTAGATTTATTTGGGATTTACTTATAAACAGTTACTGGCCAGTAGTCATTCATCGAAGAGCCTGGGAGGTGGAAGGCCCTCATAAGGGAATGGACGATAGAGGCTTGGGGAGCCAGGTGGACTGGTACGACTAAGGGGAGCACCCTGAGGAAGTACTTTCCCTCAGTCCAGGACAGGCTGAGGGCAAGTTGGGTCTCCCCAGACTACTGGGTGTCACAAGTGCTAAGGAAAATATTTCATTTTATTTTGTTTTCTTTGGAAGTTTTGTGTTTATTTTGGAAAATAAAGAACGAAAACAGTATTAGTATTACTCAAGGTGCGCTGACCGGTGCAACAATGCCATTGCACCGGAATACGCGCACCACAGGATACGTAACATCATGAGCTCGCTTCACGGGCTCGTGGGGTAAGCCCGTTTGAGGCTCAGCCTCAGGAAAGGGAAAAAAAAAAAAAAAAAAAAAAAAAAAAAGTAGTCGTTTATTGGTCTGTCACATGTTCTTACGATAGCGGCCGTAAAACATTGTAACTGCCAAATATTCTAGGGGCCAGTGCTTACATTTAACACCCCTGATCAGACTGTGTTGGTTATTATATCATAACCAATATATGCCAATCCCGACAGGGGTGGATCTACTTTTAAATGTGTTCTTTTGCAGTCTATGATTCTGCCTGTGTGGTCTAAGGCAGCAAACTTAAAAATGATCCAATAGATCTGCACTGTTAAAGGAATTTCAGGAACACTCGTTTAAGATAAGGGAAGTATGCAAAACGAAATCAAGTGTGAAAAAAGTCGTTCTAAATCGCTCACCGGAGCTGGTTCTCTCTGACTAGTAGCTTTCGTTCTTCCTTTACTACCTATTATTAAGATTAAATATTTTATTTTCCCCACATAGTTGAAGAATTCGATAGCTATAGCGAAATTGATGTCAAAGCGCATTTCGAATTTCTGGAACTTAAAAAATTCCATAAATTGAAAATGTTTGCACCTACATATTTAATAAGCAAAAAATGACAGCGGATGAGTTGTGATATAAGTTAATACATCAAAATATTGACTTTCCATTAGATTTATTAAAAGTTATTTGATGCCTTATACTTACATTGTTTAAGAGCTTTAGCACAAGCATATTTATGGAAATGTTTTTTTCCATATCCCCTTGTTACAAAATTATTACAGGATTCAATATAGATTCTACAAATGAATCCAGTGCTTGTACAAAAGTATGATGATGTACATTATACATTAATTTAACTGAACATCTTTAAAAGTGATGGGGCTCACTTTATTTCTTAGGAAAAATTCTTCAGAAGCACTAATTCACTTTAGTTATGAATTACGATAAGATAATACTTGTACCTTAAACAAATGACCAAAAGACCTATGCTGGAATCTCTGATTAATCTTGCAAATGTAACTGGGATTGCCACACTATTGTTGCAATTGAGTTATGAGGTATGAGTTTTAATTGTACAAAATTGGGTTCAACATATACTTCTTGTTTGTTATAAATGATTGTAAAAATTCACTTTGGTTATGAATTACGATAATCAAACAACCCTGAACAAAACACCTCTGCTGGAATCTCTGAATAATCTTTGACTTATAACTAAATATTTATGTAACATCAGTTTTTTTGTGACAATACTTATTCTTTCTATAATTTCTATTTGTAATAAATAATTTTTTTTTGGGGGGCATCCCTACTTAGTAACGCTACACTATGGGGATTCAATGAATAAATAAAAACACTGTAAAAAGGAATTAAAATAAATAAACAGAAAAAAACTAACTTAAAACAAAATATCAACGGTTAATAATAATTTCGTTCTAGTGGAGAGCAATGCAATCCTTGTCAAAGTATTTTTTTTTTTAATAACAATGTTGTTGCTTAATTGTTTAACCTACTTTCTTCATATATAATCCCTATAAAACCATATGTTATCTATAAAAAAAAAGTTACGTTCCAACCGTTCACAACTACCAGTAATTCTTTTAGTGATTGATAGCTTACAGTGTAAAAAAAAAATGGAGGAATGGAATTATCGGGTAACAACGAAAAATTTAAAGTTTAAGATCATTAAAACTCATATTTGTTGCAAAAATGTGCTCGGTGGTTTTTCACACTTAGACTGGGTGGGCCCTGGAGGGAAGTGAGTGAGCGAAGAAGCGTAGCGGCTGGGGGTGGGTCCCCCCAAACGTGGCTAGCAAAATGTATTTTTAGGTTTCTTAGGGTCCTAGGTATACAAATCAATTGACAGACCTACTTCAATTTTACTTGAATTTTAAAAATTGTTTAATTTTAGTAAAACTGAAGGACCTATTCAAACTAACTAAAGTTCAGCACTGTTAATTTGAATATATTTTACTTAATGACTGTTGCCATTGCTGTAGGCAGATGAGCTATGTGAAAAATAAATAAAATTTGTGGAAAAACAAATGCTGTACTATTTTACTGTAACATTCCACAATCAGGCATTAGTCATTTAATAATAAGAATATATAGAGTGAGCAGCATTAGTTTTCTTGGACGTGTAAGAACTATCAAAAGATGATGTGATTATTCATTATTCATTTAGCTGGATACCTTGATGTAACAGATAATAAAAGAATTTTATGTTATTTTACTATCCACAAAATAATTTATACACAATCTTGCTGAAAAGAATTGCTATGATAATAAGTATTTCACTAATTTACTCTATATTATGCAAGGTGCAGTTAATTATCAATAATTGACCTTATAATACTCAGTACTGTTGGCCAAAATTGAGACTAGTTTTTTGTGATCATTTGAGAATCTTACGTTGAGTCTCCGGTCTGTGTCCGCGCAATTTCTTGATATTGTTCGTTTATTAATACTGGAAATGTAATTAAAAGTTTTATTTTTACTTTACATCTTTATTTTTTTTAAATAGTTCAGTTGAAAATTGTTTAAACATACTAGTTTAACAACTTTATTTACTATAACATCGACTGGGAAAAACGGTTTAGGTCTAGAGGTAACAATCATTTTCAGTCAAGTAAATAAGAGTTTATTTCCTCATGAACATTTACATGACATGTCATTACATGACAAAATGTTAGAGAAAAGGAGCTACCCACTTTTATTTTTGATTCTAAAATAAAATATTCTCCGTCTAGGGATTTTAGCATTCATACTATGAAGAGTTCATTTGTATCTTCATACGATAAAGCAGTTACGTTAAACACTACACCGTATAGAATGATACCATGTTTCCATGAATAGCATATGCTGCTTGAATAGAAGATATCGATGAACGTATAACGAATGGAAGTGGTGGCAATATCCGATAGTTCCATTCCATATTGTAACGTTTATTGATATACTAGTGTGTGTAACTGATGTCTAATAGCAAATAAATGTCACTAATAAATAGCGTCTTGAACTCGGATGTAATGCTCTATACGTGGTAGGACGTTGATAGAACAATTTACAATTTCAAATGTGTAATTGAATACAAGCTCAAGTATTTTAAACTGTTAAATGTGATCGACCCCGACATAGGAACTTAGTGTAAAAGTAGAATTAATATTAAGAGATAGAATTAGTGTGGTAAAAGCAAAAAGGAACTAAGGGATCATTATCAGGTATAAATGATCACTGATGCATCCCTATGAGCCGACTTACCCGACAGAAATCAAGGGTGTCGTCCGCTGTGGAGTATCGTTTAATGGTGGGAGGATTTGACAGTTTGCAACCCTTTCGTTTGTGTCGCGAAAGGGAGTGCCAGAAGGGATATGCGACTCAGCAGTCAGGGTGGTCCGGGACAGTGTTTTGAGTCATGTGCTAACTTGTTTGCAACTTGGTGTTACAGTAATATTCTCTTAACACAAAAATACTAGAAAGGAAGACCGCCTTCCCTAATCGAAAGTAACTGGGCCCAGGAGAACAACATATAAGCATTTCCATCAATGCATGATTCAATAAAATTTATTAAAACATTTTTAAATATTGTTAATAAAGAATATTGTATTGGAAAATTTAATTCTATAGACATGGAATTCCTTGCTTTACCACCACGTCAATTTATTAAAGTAAATTATTTTAGGTTTACATTCAATTGGGACAAGTAGTAAATTACTTGAGTATTCTTGAGCTAAGTATAATTTTGTATAACTTTACGCTCAGGATTTGATATAGGAATCAAATCTGTCAGTATTAGAATAGTTAGATGGCATCCCCTTAAATCAAATATTTTAATTATTCAACTCGAGTGCAACATCTCATCAAATTTATTCACTCATTTATAATTCACCTTAAGGAAACTGAATCATGCCTGTATAATTGCCTGTTCTTCTTGAAACTTATCTTTTTACTTTTATAACAAATCTTGATCGTCTCGGGTGTTTAAGCAACCAAGGTTCCCTAGTAGTACCTACATGCTTGACATATCGGTGCCTAGTTGACAAGTGCATGCTTCAGTAACCATGGACTTAGCGTGGAGTAGGCGTTAGAAAGCTCAAAATTAGACGGCACATTTTCTTTTTATTTCTTCCTTTCCAGAACTTTTGTTTGAAGGCCAGAAATGAACTTTTATAACTTTATTTCCAGCAGTTTGGAAGGTGTTGAGGGTTGTTAGGTAAATACATAACAGGATATATGTATCCGTAGAAAAGATACATCCCTTACATATTTCCTTATATTTTATGTGACCGGATATCG
The DNA here is from genome assembly GCA_930367205.1 of Acanthosoma haemorrhoidale. Classification (NCBI taxonomy): domain Eukaryota; kingdom Metazoa; phylum Arthropoda; class Insecta; order Hemiptera; family Acanthosomatidae; genus Acanthosoma; species Acanthosoma haemorrhoidale. The sequence continues at coordinate 73,571,529 of OV884012.1, forward strand.
CTGATATATCAGATATATTAGTGAATTGGTAAACAACAAGTATCGAGAATGAATTAAAAGGGTCCCATTCACCGAAAGGAGCAGTCCTTCAGTGTACCGTTTTGTTACTCTTCTGGGACTCATTAGCTTAAAACTTCTCATTTGTTACTTACGTAATAACTGCTATAATACCTCTATAAACATAATACTAATGTAGGTGGCTTGAAGGAAGTCTCGATGGGTTGCTGGGGGTGAGACGGGGGAGTACAGAGCATTAATGTACGTATTAGGATGGCATGGGAGGCGAGAATGGAATTTCTGGTAGCAGGAGATGGCTAGATCATGAATGAATGGGACGCTGAGATCAGCATGAAGGGCACGGCTGTTGATGTAGAAGGCTATTTTGCGGAGGATTCTGGATTCCAGGGACTGAATGCGACGAATATTGGAGTGCTTGGCCAGGTTGGAGGATTGTTATGTATATCAGTCTCTTGTTTTATATCGTTATTTTACCATGAGACGAAGACGTAGTTTTAAACGTCTAATAAATAATAGATTTGAAGATTGATTTTAAATATATAGAAGAGGATTGAAGTGGTTACTCAACTATGTTATTGCTAACTGTTTAATTAATATATCTCGTGAAATAGGTAGAGAACTATGAATGTATACATTATGCCTGATAATTGCACTAAGCTTATCAAACTATCTACCCAACTTATTTTACGTAGAAGTTTAATGAAACAAATAGATATATCTTGAATATATCTTAGAATATAATACCTGAGGCATCTTGCAAAAACTAACAACAATGATTTTGGAACCGTGAGACATATACCACAAATACAATTTTTTCACTTTGTTGCCTAACTACCTAACCTAATTTCTTTATTCTGTTACCTACAAGTAATACAGGTCCACTCACTTCATTTTATCTTTATTAGTTCGCAATACAATTTTGAACCGCATATTTGTATAGACAGAATCAGTTCTTGAAGGGTGCTCTTGAATTCATTAGATCCAACGATACCAGAATGGCTATTCTACTCCAGCAGACAGATTCCGCTATCAAACCCTATCCACGAGAACTCCATCTTACAATTAAAACCACTTTAAAATTAAATCATTCACCCATTAAGGCAACACGAGATCGCGTTTACGGGCCTCTTCTCTCCCCCTCAGGCCCACTTCATTCGACCACTGACTGATCCGTACGTACACACATGGGAACTTTAATATAATACCTTAATTATTCTAGGGTCTATTAAGTAAAACATTTGTTTTACATAAAATGGATTATTCTTTGACAGTATCAGTCCCCGCAAAATTTACATGGTTAAATAAAATATAGGAAAAAAATAAAATAAGAGAAGAAAGATATACAGATATGCATAAACGACAAGTACTTATTTATAAATAATTCAATATAGAAAATTAAATAAACGTAACCACAACATTATGAAAAAATAATACAGGAATCTGTGTGAAAATTTAAAAGAAAATATGTAAATACATAAATTCCGATACATTAAAATTCGGTGTGTTAGTTGAAAAAAAATCAAATTCTGATAAATAAAAGAAAATAATTAAAAAAAAGGGAAATTAAATAATTTTGTAACTTAACTTAAGATAAAACTACTCGTAATTTTTATTTATTTGTATTTGTTAAAACATTTCGTTCACTTAAAATCATGATTTAAAGAAATATAAAAAATGACAAATAGTTATAATATTGACAAAGAAACCTATGAAAATAGGCTTGAATAATAAGAAATATGTAAGTTCTATAGGCTTCTAAAACTTTATTTCTTGGAACGTATTTCAATTTATTTTTGCGTGGCTTTTCAATTTATTATGAATTCTCGCCTATTGGGAAAATCAGTAGATCAATTATTAATCACTTCTGAAATATGCAGAGCTCAGATTTAGAAAAATGAACACAAGTGACAGAAATGAGACCAATATTTTTTTTACCAACTTACCTTTATTATTTGATAATAAGCAGCTAGGGTGTGCAGTGCGTAGTGAAAGCGCCACTAAATATGATTTGAAAACTTCACTGACACATAGACAGACGATTCGTGTTTGGAAGTAGAGTTTCCCCATCGGCCGGTGAAACAAATTAAATGAACGTGACCTGATAATGTATTTCAAATACATACCATGCAGTTAATTTCACACATATACTAAGATTTATATTGAACCGGAAGATATAGTGGGCAATAAAGTGAAGGTAATTTTTTAAGAAAAGCTGTTAGAAAAGAAAAAGGGGCCACCCTCGAAGGGTTTTTCTGCCGTGACAGAGGGGACTGGTTTCGTGCCAAGGGCAGACCAAGGCACAGATTTGCCAGCAGATATGGTCACAACTAATGTGAGCCGGCAACGCGAGTCAGTTAAACGTATCACCATCTTCTAATAGCAGGTCCGTTGCAACATCACAGCAGCAATTAGCATATCATTATGTCGTAATCGCATAGGGGTTAGGCCGATACCACCCTTCAGTATTTATTACAATTAAATATTAATCATTATTTATTAGTCAAGTGCTAAGAGTGAATTGCCGAGTGCTATTATAGAAATCATAGGCTTTTATTTTTACACCTCTGAAGTGAACGGTTCAACGGCGATCATTTTTTGGCTCATAAGTTTCAGTATAGTCTTAAAAAGCTTAAAAAATTAACATTATGCACGGAGGAAGTCCAACCTACCATAAAATTATAATGTACACGTTGATACAAGAATCATTGACCTCGCTCAATTTTGTTTTCATTGTATGAAAGTCAAACTACTCCTCTCAAAAATTGAAGTAACGTAACCCACCAATTTCCCAACCCGAAAAAACATCATTTAATACACCAATTTGGCTCTCTCTTAAGGTATTCTATTATCAATTAAGGCTAACTCAACAGGACTTTACAAGCTCAAATTAGGTAGCCGTAAACTTTTTTTCCTAACCCTTCAATCCGATTAAGTTCAAGAAGACTTTCTACAAGGCTGTGTATTGGGTAGTATCTTTAACATTATACGAAGTTCTGATATCCTAGTGACTTTTAACCCTCTTCTTACAACCTTTTCTGGTGATACAGCTAACTTCTCATCTAATCTTTTTTTGCTCCCAGCAACCTTTAAACACACATGTAGAGAACTACTGTTACAAATGGTGTACAGAGGTCGACGAAGGCAAATGCGTACAAATAAAATTTAACCTACGGCATAAACTTTGCCCATATATCTGTGAACTTCAATTTAACATCTACGAGGACAAAAGATTGGTTTGGAACCGTCCCTCTAGACTCAAAAAAAATTTTGTTGTGGAATGTCAATGAATTTATATTTGTATTAACTTATGTAATATATCCGTACCCACTAGGAAAAAATCAAAACATTACATTTTAAATAGCTCCTTATCTGTTTCTTGAAAATTTTTTGAATTAATTGAAAAGAGAACTACTTTTACCCTCCACATAAGTTCTGTTATAAATCAGTTAAAATTTACCAAATGAGCTAAAACAGTTTTGCTACAAGTATCTCCGATACGGAATCAACTAGCTTTAAGTTTTGCAGGAGTAAACAGTTCTTGTAGAAAATCTTTATAAAAAAACAAGTTCCCATAAATATGTGTGGTTCGTCTGTTTGTTTGGCCTGAATGTCCCTGTTGAATGTCCCTAAGCCACACAGAAGGTCCTGACCTAAGCTTCGTTACCTTTTTGTTTATAGCGGAAAGGAATCGCCCCACTCATTGCAAGGAGCTGAATGCACCCTGCACATACTGTAGCCCTACGAAAACCACTCTCTTCGGTAATAATTAGTGAAACCTATATAGAGATAATTTATTAACAAAAAAAAATTAAACGTTCTAAGGATTTATTTGGACTTCTCTTTTTGTCGAAGGAGCTATATGCATATACATACATGATTCGGTCGAATCTTGTTATATCTTGGAAACATCACTTCATCATATATTAACTTACTTGAGATTTTAATATATGTATGCATACGAGCACTCATCTTACAACAGTTAAGTAAACATTGCGTTATGTATTTATTTTTTAAATAAATACAAAAATACATCTATCTGTAAGTAAAATTAATTAAGTGTATTTACTGATATAAACTAAGTCAATAGCAGTCAATTTAACTTTGAAACACATGAAAAATATTTTGTAGAGTTCAGAGAGATTTCAGTTCGTTTGGGTAATTGTTATGCCTTTGAAAAATTGCCTTTGTCAATGTTTCTAGTGATGGTGTGATTCACATACCAGCAACCCCTGCGCTCGATATCAACAGACATAGAAGTGGTGTGACCTGGCCTCAAGGTGAACCATGATACCTTACGCCGTTAAAGCAGGGGAAAGTCGAAAGTGCGGTCCAGATACTTAGAAGCGATACCTCTGTGCAAATTGTGGTGTGCCCTCTTTAGTCCTGGGTGGTATAAGTATTTTGTTTTATTCTCGGTACTGTAAGGGGTCTAACATTTTAGTTCGGGATAGATCGCCAACGGGATCATAAATGTTGACAATTTATTTCATATTGTTGTAATATTTAGATGCTTTGCCTTTGACTTAAATTTGAAATTAGTGGGCATAAAAGGGCGGCAAACAACCCGTGGAAAAAGAGGGGTGCTTGAAAAACAAGTTGACGAGAAGGTTGTTCTGCTGGTGATCCCGTAAGACGTAGTGTTGAATGAAGATACTGAGTTTTGGAAGTTTTAAAATTCTTTAATTTATATGGTGATTGGGCATAGGAGAACAGATAACGGAAGAGGAGTTTTCATAAAGGAAGAAGATTGAGGTGAAAGCAGTGGATTTTACTGACCGCGTGGCAGACCAATTGAATGAAGCTAGAAGAAAAGGACGTAAAAGTTAATAAATCTGGCCAGTCGCGAATAATAGTAAGGTAATTGAAAATATAATTAAATAAAAAAAATAATTAAGCAAATTAGATAAAAAACATGGCAATTGGCGCCCGAAAAAACTAAAAAGAAAAAAGTTCAATTTGTGATTCTGTTAGATAAGCTTATTATAGTAATTTTTTGTTGGTTGTTTACCTATTGGAACCCAACAGTGACGTGTTGCTTGCAATGTTCTATCGAAAAATCAAGTCCTTTTTCATTTGAGAGGTGAATAATATGGTTCTGTATCACCTGGTTTGACAATTCATTGCCACTGTGACCCCTCTAAAGTTACACTGTTGCAAATATTTTTTAATAATATTTTATATAGTAAAAAATAATCTACATGGGCATATCCACAACAATAACAATAGAACCTTTTTCAATTCAAAACAATTAACACCACAATAGATCACATGGCCAATTTGAAACCAACCAGGACAGGATATTGAACTCGAGCATTAATTCAACGTATCCATTGACACCGGTTCCAGATTTTATTACTTCACAGACTGACTGGTTGACATCACAACCCGCGTCCATCCTCAAAATACTTCGCTAATCTTCCAAAGAAATCCTAAGTGACATTGGAGTCATCGTGACTGCACACAAATACATTTTTTGGCATTTATTTAGAAGGCATTTACCAGAGAGATAGGAGCTACAAACGATATCTGCAATCATTGCAATTTAGGCAAGATGACATCGGCAGTTCCACTGTATAAACATTTCCTCAATTAAAAAATATACATTTTTTTATTTATAATTAATGAGAAGGATTGATCATTTATTTTTATAACGGGGAACATTTTTTTTTTTAACTGTGATTAATTTTATTTGTTGAGAGCATCAAAATATTTTCAATCCTTTTTAATATCCTCTCAGCAGTTCCAACCCTATGACAAACCACCTCAAAAGCGAATTATTAAGAGCTATAGAATTATTAAGAAACTATAGGCCTGTTCTCGAATTCCTCTGTAAATATGGTTCTACATCAGTTCAAGAATTCTTCCCAAATATTTCGGAAACTACTCTGAAAGTTAGAACCAAAGCTCACATTATGATGAATAAAGTCGTTCAGCGTAAAATAATAGATATTAATTGATTAGTTTGTCACCTCGACCCTTTGGGACGGACATTGGCGAGAAGCCTTGGATTTTATTGCATAATTCTATCACTTTACTGGGAGTTCATCTTCATGAATTTATAGATGAGATGATGCATTTGTTGGTATGTAGGCTTAGGCCGATAAAAGCGAGATGTTTGATTTTCATCAAGTTCATAAATATATGTTAAGCTGCCTCTCCCTTTTATCACCCAACCAACTCATACGGATGTACCAGTAGTAATCATAATAGTTATTAATCGGCCAGTAGTAGGTCGAAACATTCAGTGAAAATTTAACATTTCCCTTCCTCCAGCCTAAGCCGAACATCTCATCAAATTTATTCACTCATTTATAATTCACCTTAAGGAAACTGAATCATGCCTGTATAATTGCCTGTTCTTCTTGAAACGTATCTTTTTGCTTTTATGACAAATCTTGATCGTCTCGGGTGTTTAAGCAACCAAGGTTCCCTAGTAGTACCTACATGCTTGACATATCGGTGCCTAGTTGATATGTGCACATCGTAATGCACAAGTGCATGCTTCAGTGACCATGGACTTAGCGTGGAGTAGGCGTTAGAAAGCTCAAAATTAGACGGCACAGTTTCTTTTTATTTCTTCCTTTCCAGAACTTTTGTTTGAAGGCTAGAAACGAACCTTTATAACTTTATTTCCAGCAGTTTGGAAGGTGTTTTACGCCATTTTTCAATATCCTTTTGTTTGAGGTTCCGTTGAACCAACATCAGGCCATTTACAACACTTTATTGCAAAAGAAATACAATAACAACACTGCCCCACAGTACTGAGTAATGCAGTGGGCTAGGTTATACTTATTAGTGAGGGTTACCAAATCACCAATTGAGTAAGGTTCAAATACTATTACTTTTTATAGATTTCATTGATTCGGCTTAACTATTGGGAGACTTTTTTTTTGTCTATTGGTGAAGACTAAATTCTTTAAAATAATATTCCTGTTTTTATTTATTTGTTTTTGGAAATTGTTTTCCTTCCACAATTTCCGAAACTATAAAAAAATAAAACTTTGCATCAACTCATATAGTCGACATAAGATATCTCTAAAAACCATTGTTGCAATACCACTATTATCATTCATTTTAATACTTCTACTATTTTTTAAAGGCCGTAAAGAACGACTGATACACATTTATTTTTTTTTGCATTCAGAACAAGCAAGTAAAATATTCTGAAATGACGCATGCATAAGTTGCTTTCTCCCAGTACAGAACATACTCTGAAATTACATATGGCAGTTGCCAAAACTACGATGACAAATTTACTGTAAGACCTTTAATTGTTATGTTACAACCTAACAATAATATGTTTGGAGTTTCATCACTTATAGCTATAACAAAATATGAAGTGTCACTATGCCCCTCCCTCCACCAAAAATAAAATGACAAATCTATTTTTGTATCCACTCGTTAAAAGCAGAATAAAAAATGTAAATAAAATTTCTTCTTCCAATTCTTCACTTTTATTCAAACTTGTAACATAATCTTTGTACCAAACTGGTTTCCTTCAAAGTCTTGTTTCCGTTTCAGCTTTATCTTTACTATTTTCCTGCTTTCTTACATCTTTTTCATTCTTTCTTCTTAGATCTTCATTTTCATATTTGTCTTCATCAATATCATTTTTAACATTTTCACCCATGGATTCATCTTGAAAGATTATATCATTGTGGACCGATATACGCACTAAACTATTTCCTGATTTATGCTCGTAAACAAAAACACACTAAGGCACAAAACTACTTTCCGGTATTTAGGATCCTATAATCGCCAAATACCATCTGGAGCATATCCTACTAGATACGTTTTTCACTTGTTGGATCAAATTTGTTCCTCAATTCCTTAGATATAGGATGTACAATGAAACAGATCAGACTGCAGATCGTAGAGAAGGTCTTGTGCAACCAAGTTCCTACAGAAAACTCAGTGGGCAACTCCCAATGCCTCCCACAGATAACCCCTATCGTTTCAGTGAATTAACAGGTGTCAGAGTGAATAGTGTGTTTCTGGCGCGCAGGCTAATTTTTTACGCCTTAGCGTTTTCTTCTTCACCGAAATCGTTTTCAAATGATTTTTGGCACAATACATTCTATAACTCTGACTGACTTATAATGCTGCCTGAGTTTCGTTTTTCTACTTGTTCCCCAAACAGGTCGAGAGAGTGATGAACAACAATGGCCGGGTTTGGGGCACCTTGAAACACGAGAAAATGGGGTACAATGAAACGTTTCATTGCACTCCAGCAGCCATCACTAGATTTTTTTTGTTTTTTAATAACAAAAAGTTTGAAACTCATTGAGAGAAATCCTCTAATTACGAATTTAATCTCTAAATTTATTATGTATTCTATCCTCTATTTATTGGTCCTGTGCCAAGGGATGGGACACAATGAAACAATAATCCGTTTCTCTAAAATTTCCTCTCATGCCAACAAATGGATCTGGAAAATATCTGGTACCTACAATTCATTGGTTACCGACATGTACTTCATATCCTTTCTTTGTTGAAAAACTTCACTCAAGCTAGAAGGAAAAATGAAAAAACTGTTTTGTGTTTCATTGTGCCCCATTCTCACCCTATACGTTTAAATGCAACACTGCCAAAACCTCGAAAATTACATAAATTTGTTTTTTTCCCTTCACAAAGTTCTCTAGGAGGTTTGTTACAACATCTTAGAAGGGCTTCTATTTGTTAAGTAGGCTGCAAAAAGGAAATGCCTCCACCCCCACATTTATTTTAGCAACTCTGATTCAATTAATAAAGTTCGCGTCTTATCTATTAATGTTCTATCAAATTTTTCAGATGCAGGATTCATTTCAGAATTGTACGGTACAGTGTACTTAAACTTGATTCTCTTGCTGTGCCAAACATTTCTCATTCTATTACCATAAACCATAGCATTCGTAATACTCGTCAGTAAATGTTACACAGTACTCATATCCTCCCTATGCTACAGGCGTGATGGGCCTACCCACTCATCAGTATGATGATGTGTTCCTTAGATATTTTTCTTAAAATACAATTTTAGTTTTCAAATCGGATATTTTTCAATTTATCTATTCAATCAACTAAATTTTCCTTTACTCAAGTATCTATATTTTTGTAACCTAAATGGCCTAATCTTCGGTCCATAACTCTAATTCACTATCAGCATTAATATTCTCTAAATAATTGAAATAAAAAGCATCAACCTTCATTATAACCACATACACTGAACCATTATTTCCTCCAGAAAATATTAACCATTTATTTAAAAAGGCCATTTCACTGGTTATTATAAAAAAATATTTTGAAACCAACTTGTTCTAACTTAGTATCGGACAAAAAATTCTTTCTAACCTCTGGAAAATGATAATCATTTTCGATAGTACATGGAACAATATTACCCTTTATATAAATATTTGCATTTATGTTTCCAACTCTAACTGCTTCCTCGATAACCCCATTTTTAGCAGCACTTATTTTCTTCGGGGTTTCAATTTTACATAATTGTCAAAAACACTTGAATTGAATACGAAATGATCCGAATCTACACGTAACACAAAATCACTATCACTTTCAGTCTGTAAGTTTCCATTTGAGAAAAATGCCACTCTGGTTTTTCCTTCCTCAGCGCAGAAATGTGTTTCTCGAGTTGAATTTTGTTCTCGAACTCGTTCTTTAGACTTCCAAGATCCTCTACCTCCTGTCCGAATTAAATTTTCTCCTTTGTGACAACTTCTTCTTCCCAAACTACTTTCTGGTTGCACTGAAGTATTTCTACACTGAAACTTTTAATGCGAGTTTACCACAGCCATGACCAAGAAAGGATACATCTGACATCACTTTCGGCTGGCCTTTTTCACATTTAGTACGTTTTTACTTTCGCCCAAATGACGCTTCTTAAAAAAATCCAATTTCTGATCTTCCATCGTTTCTAAAGCCGTGATAATGTTCTTATAAGTTTTCGGCATCGATAATAATAAGTAGTTAACCTTCTTGTCTTCACTCAATTCACCATTTGCGTCTTTTAGTTGTAAAAATGGGCTTTTCATACTCACCAAATGGTTCAGCAATGTAATACCCTTGATCATAGTTTAATTCACTGATTTGCCTTCACAAGAATAACTTCGACCTCGTCTTGAAATATTCTCTAGATTTTCCATCATATTATAGGATGATTTCTGTTCCTTTGAATACACCAAATGGCTTTCAGCGATGGCGGCTATAGTTACGGCTACTACCTTGCCTGCCAATGATTTCTTAGTTTCATCAGTAGAAAATTATTTTTCCTCAATGGCTTCTAGAATACCGTTATCTCGCAAGATACTTTTTAAACGGTACTCTCAAGCACTGTAATTGTCTCCCGCGAAAGGGACAGTATTATCTGTTTCCCGAGACATTCTGATCCTATTCGATCCATATAAACAATACCTGAGTTACGGGAAAGGAAAAGAAAAAAGTTAAAACTTCACAAAGTTTTCAATAATTTAACGAACACATTTCAATATACAAGATAACAATGGGTGGGTTTACTATTTATTTCAGCACTATCACAACGAAACCAATCATTAAAAAGAATAACATTGAATCTTAAAACGCCTTTCATCTGTCGGTCGGCCGTTCTGAGTATTGGTATGGTGGCCGTCAAAATATTCCAATCGATATGAAATCTTTAAGGTGTAATAAACTACACATTGAGGTTATTGAAAAGTAAATCCTCATTTACTAAGATGGTTTTAGAAATAAAATAAAGTATTTGTCATTAAATGAACCAAAGATATTTTTCAAAAGTATTTCAGGAACTCCACGGAGTGTCGTATCTGTCGATGTTGTTCCCTCACTATCCACGTCCTGAACATTTTTTTTGTTGTTTCTATAGCACATCTGCCCTTTATTTTGTTTATATAACAATCACAAATTCACAATTTACTTCGTAATCAAAGTAAAAAATATTTAGCCTGTAAAAAAAAAGTCATTCAATGATTTGTGTTTTGCAAGCTAACAGTACTTTAGTAATTATGTTGATATTAAAAAAAAAATTATGAAATTAATCAAGATTTATTATTATTTTTTAACTTATTAAGAGTATTTCATTATAATACCGACTTCATCAATTGAATAATTATTGAACTCTCAATGGTTGGATTCCTAGATCCAATGAGGAATTAATCTGATGCGAAACGGTTAGGTAAATAATTCTATTTTAGAAGAATCACCTACCCGAATGTAATAAACGTTGTAATTGAAGGCGAGAACATAATCTAAACAATGACCAAACTGCCACTGACTCAGTCTGTAGGACATGTCTATTTCCCAGAGATTTGTCAAAGATGTTTTTTAACGAAGACATGTATGCAGTAAACAGTTGTTATTTAAAATCATACATTTTTAAAAGTCTGATTCACATGTCTGCTACTATTATATATCTGCTACTATATACTTCAATTACTATCTAAAAAAGAAAAGAAAAGAACACTATACATTTTTATTTGTAGGGATTATTGATGATGTATATTTTAAGTTTCCATGATAGTATCAATAATTATAAAAAGGCACATTACCTAAGATGCAAGTTTATTCTCTTTTCAATATAATTGATTTTTGGGCTGTAAATAAAACAACTTGAAACTTAGTTTTTCAAAATAAAACAAAATATAAAACTAACAGCAAATATTTCACGGCATTGAAATATATCTGATTTAAATTATAATCTAGTTAAAACTAATATTGTTCAAATTTTTTTGTTCTTTTTCTGATTGTTGCTAGTTTACGTCAATCATAAAATATTACAAAGATTTATTTCGATCCTTAGTTGCCTATCAACATACTATTAATTAATGCCTATTGGGTGTTCTTAAAATAGAAAGTGGACAGAGGCTTTCTTCTGTATTGCATCTGGACATGTCTACCGCCAGAAACTTCTGTTTAGGATAGGAGTACTGCAACAATGCGTTGGTCAAAACAAAGTAGTTGGATGAACCAAGATCATCGGTAAAATTATATTGGCTGCAAAATGTCAATGGGACAGGTATTTAAACAATAAAGAGAAAATGTTTTACAGTATTTACTGTCATAAAAAAAAAAAAATGAAGTGAAGTATAATTGCTGTAATCTATTCATGAAAGTGATAAAGCTCAAAACAAAGCATTTCATGAAAATAAGCAAAGACCCTCATCTTAAACATTTGATATATTTCCACAGTTATATACTTTCTCGTCTATCGAAACTAAGATCGAATGAAGAAACTTTTACTGCTAGATTACAAAGTTACTATCATTAAATAGAGGGAAACCTTTTAAGCTGTTACATGCTGTTCCGAGTATTGTATATAGATAAATAAAAATTACTCACCATATTGTAGTTGTGGTAGTGGTAGTTGTGACTGGGTGGTGCCCAGGGATGTGGTGCGGAGCCCGTCTGCTGGTGGTGCAACACAAAGACAGTGGCTCCTGCCGCCTGTTGGTCAAAGGTTCCTCCGCCCGCGGCAGTGGCGGTGTCCGAACGTATCTGCAAATGATCAGTTTGGCTAGTACATTATTTTAACCAACAATAACATATGAAATATATTTTATTTAGACAATTTTATTTAAAATTATAGTAAATGTTTCAAAAATTTAAATCCTGGTTTCAAAATATTTTATGTTGTGTTTATTCAGGGCATCCTGTACGAACTCCAAAACAGGTACAGAGTTAACAGCAACATACATAGAAAGGAGCAGGCTTGTTTGATTCAGGATGCGACCCAGAATGAGGACAGATCTGCTTAGGGTGAGATAGTCAGGAAGCTTAAGAATCATGCGTTACAAGCTGGCAGGAAGCAATTTTTTTATAAGAATTAGGAAAAGTAGAAATTATGCTAGTAAACTGCTTCTAATGAATTCAAATTAATTAATATTGTAAAGTTATTAATAAAACTAAAGAAATTTTCAATGTGAGGAAATGAACATCGAGAACCTTGAATAATAAAACGTAAATTGTAAAAAAATTTGTTATGTTTAATAATTTGTAAAAAAAAAAAATAGCCCAGTTGGAAAATCATGTGAATTTAAGAATATTTCTCAATACTAATTATTGAGAACCTAATGAATGTACTTGGATCCTATTGACTTCACTAGCAAGAACCAATTAATATTTACTGGTTTGGTAAATGGGGCCATCGGAAATGATTGATTTTTAGATATAAATAAAATAGTATCAATTATAGTCCTTTAATTAGAATATCTAAGGCTCAATCTTGAAATTAGTAAATACAAATTTCACAAATTGAGATTTAAAAAGTAATATATTTTCAGTAATTTAATTATTTTGATAAATATTCATTAACTAGAATTGTAGTAGAAAATTTTTTATGTTATAAAACTAAAACCTCGGTTATTTCAGTGTGGCTTTTATAATTGAAACTGGTGGTTAAAGTTGACAAAATAATGTTTATGCTAAAATTACATAAAATCAGTGTAACTATACAATCCATTAAACCCTAGCTTACAAGCAAAACAAATAAACAACTACATGCACATAATAAATTTCAACTATCGTAGTCTTTCATGTCAATGTTTGTTTTTATTTATACTTGTTACTTGTTCCACGTTTGAAGAAACTTAAGTGTGATTACAGCAGATCAATTTTAAAATTAATTAAATTTTTTTTTGAAATTAAGTTTTAGTTGGAATTATCGTGTCAAAATCTGTAAAGTTTGACAGTAGATGGAGACATACTCCTGATTTCCAGCTCTTTTAAATTTGTTTGAGTTGATGAAACTGGCCTCACTATTGAGAGGGAAGCTGGACATCTTTGAAAAGTAAAATGAAAAAAATTTTCTTTGAAAATTATAGTCGTTAAAATATCAAAATAATTTATTTAACTGCTAAATGTATCATGTATGATTTAAAAAAATTGTATTGAAATTTTTCCGAATGCAATTAATGGCATCGTATGAACTAGGTCAACTAACCCAAAGAATTGCTGTAAACAAACCTTCAAATATTAATCCATTTATTTCTCATTTTTAATTCAAAGTTCAATTTGAATGCATAACCTTTGGATGCATTTATTGTTTGGGAGAGTAGTCAGCATTGATAATGATATAAAATAAATAACATTTATCAATCTTAAACCTAACACACATATATACAAATATATGTACTTAAATAAGAACTTAAAAAAAAAAAAAAAAGTAAAGAAGTTAATTTGTGTTTGCCATTATAAGTTCGGATTCTACTAACCGCGTTGGCATGGGATGTTTCATGTGGATTTCAGTTCTCAACAGCAAGCTTGTACAGTTGCCGTCGTCAGTCTTATGATTTACATACTGCTGTGGACTGAAATCAAATAATCAATTCCATATCAGCTTTCAGTCATAGTAAATGATCAAATATATTGTATATTACAGTTGTTGTAAATAAATGGATTTTTATATTGTGTGTGGTTCATTTGACATATCCAAAAGTAAAATAACAAACAGCCAGAATTGATAGATCTTAAAAATTGTATGTGACTCCTGATTATGTGGATAAATAATGATTGCTGGAGATAGTATAACTGAACAGTTTCAAACAGATAATCAATAGATGTGATGTATCTAAGTGGATGATTATTATGAAAATTTGGCCTCCCTCAAAAAATTTAAATACAGAACTTGTACAAATTCCCATTGCTTGACAGTCGTGACAAAAATTGTACGCTCTAATGAAAAGTATTTGCTTGGTAGAATAATGTATTTTGCGAAAAATAGAAAATTTCATTTAAAAACAATTTAAGCAGTTGTCATTGAATAATGCTATGTCACTATATTGTTCACTGCTCTCTATACACTTTCAATAATTAATTATGATTGTTATTTTCCTTGGTATGAGGGACGATATTTAAGTTTTATTGGTGGCAGAAAAAAAATCCTTAGACATAAGACCCACATTAAAATGTCCATAACTTCAATAATTCACTTCATTATAGTCAACAGAATCTTGTTCTAAATTTTAAGTTTTGTACTTTTTGACGAATTTCGTTTTCAATTTGTCAAGCCAACCCACTGGTGCCTGTAAGTCAGTTTACCATTAAAATTAGCTATTAATTTCTAATAAAAAAGGACCTGATATTGAGTCTTTATTCAATATTGGCAACAGAACTGTTTAATGTGAGTATTTTCATTTTTAAGCTTTCACTGATGGTTTTTCAAAATCGTGAATCCTTAAGTTTTCACTTCTGTGCGTGTATGTCTGTCCTAGATATTGGCAATCCCGCTTGACCTTAGATTATGTTTGATTATCGAACAACAAGAAAACTATTTTAAACTCCTTTTAAGGAATTTCTTACAAAATATTTATCTGTCATATTGATTAGAGTTGAAATCGAATGATCTTATAGCAATGAAAGCATCTATTTAAAAAAAAAGAAGAAAAAAAAAGAGCCATACTGAAGATGAAAAATTGCTAGAAAAAGATTCAGTTTCTAAACTGAAATTAATAAAATCCTTGCATGAATTCATAAATTTCATATTTAAAAATTAATCGCATTGAATATAAATCAATTAGCAGAAAAACTTTCATCCTGAATGAAAAGAATAAATACAATCACCTATAGCTTTTTTCTATTAAACTGTTAATTAACTTTAATAGTCTAGCTTTAATAAACAATTTCTAAATCTGTAAATTATTTCTCTAGTGGCACCATTGCATAACCTCTTTCTGAGACTCAGTGAAATAATTTATTCACTTCTAAATACTTTACCAAGAAAAGCAGGAATTTAGGATGAAAATACTGGGGAACTGAATCAGAAAGCATTACCAGGAAGTAGACCTTGGGTTGACTAGGAAGAAGTTTAAACCATAAATTATTGCTTCTTTTAGCATTAAATAATTACAGATAACCTTAAACTTTTCAGGTTTTAACAAAGTTTGTATATTACTTTTAGTTCTATTCAGTTAATTTCACCAGCCAAATTAAAGTTGTGGCTGTACTTTGTAACTAGTTATCTTCAAAATACCTTAACTCATTTATTGAATTATATCATTTAGTAATCTAGTGCTATTTATACAAGTAATTTATTTAAAAAAACGAATTTATTTTAATATTTTTATTCAGTATTACCTCAATTATTTCATAGAACTTGAATTTAATACCGATTTTAAGAGATTTTGGGATGTGGCAATTTAAAAGTTACAAATGATTATAGGTTTTTAAATGTGAAAAATGTACTTTAAAGCTCCTTCAAACAGGCTTGGTGATTTAATTGCCATCTATAATTTTAGATGCATAAATACTAAAAATCTAATGGAGAGATATGTTATTTATTGATCTGGTAATCATATATATTTTAATTATCCTATCTTTAATAGACAATTGTGTAAACAATGTATGCTGTGGATTGTGCTGTGTTTGTTAGAATATTGGTAGGCAAATTTGTTTGACCCGTATTGTCTCTCAGTTCTCCCTTTCTTACTATTAGACTTTAAAAACCAGCCACCAGAAATGAGGTACAGAGGCTGTAGTACCATCTGAGCCTCCAAGGTGCTCAATGTCAAGGCCCTATTTTGTTTATGTCGATCAGATTTCTATCTGATATATATCCTGATAAGTGAGAGGGCAATAATTTTTTTTTTATTTTTAACCAGAACATTTATTTATTATTTTTACAAGGGTTTAACTGCAAATATTACATTTTTAAAGGAAATATTTCCTTTGATTTTTAGCAAAAAAATAAGTTTTCATATAATTCAAAAATTTCGTAAAGTGATTTAGTATTTTAGAGATAACAGTGAGAGAGTATTCCAGAACAATTGTGCTAACCACATTACCTGTTACAATATAGTATATATTATAAAAGGAAATTTGCAAAAGCGAACAAAAAATATTTGTTATGAGTATAAACTTAAGAATTTGAGAGTCAAGTAGCGAAGAGTAAATTTTAGCAAGAGAAAAAAATTATTTCAATTTTTAATACAGTGCCGGAGTAGATCTTATACATTTGTTTTTTTTTCAAAGCTCTAACTTTTTTTAAACACAGGAATGGGGAAAAATAGATTGTTAGATTTTAAATAGAGGAGGGTGAAGTTAAGAAATAAAACTGGTCATGGACTTTTACATTTTTTTTTTTCAGTATTCCCTTGTTACAAAATCATTACAGAATTCAATATAGATTCTAAAAATGAATCTATTTACAAAAGGTCATTATATTTCCTGTCGCTTGGCTACATTTTATACAATTTCTGATTATCCTACATATTTTATTTATTGTTCATGCGGCCACTTTGAAACTAAATATTTTGGAAATGACTTTGTAATTTTTTTATTTCATTGAAAATATTATTGTTAGTTGCAGTAATGTTTTGTTTATATAAAGCCCTCCTTCTTCCTTCATCTTGATTGGTAGTAGATTTAACTGACAATAAATTAATATTTATCTTATTTTCTTTAGCAGCACTTAAAAAGTTGCTTCTGTCTATTGACCTTGCAAAATACTAAAATATAGTGTTAGTATTACTTCTAATTTTTTTCGATATCCTGTAGTTGTCGAGTTTTATATTGGTAAACCACAATTCTGTAGGAGGAAATCCAAATATTTTGATAACTATCAGTTTAATATTTTCTTCTTCTGTGAGTGGCATTACCGATTTTTATGCTACTTTGTTTGGCTACATTTTATACAATTTCTGATTATCCTACATAACGATTTGCGCTTGTACAAAAGTATAATGATGCACATTATACATTAATTTATTGAACATCTTTAAAAGTGATGGGGCTCACCTTATTTATCATAGACTTGAACTAACTTACATCTAAACTAATTTTTAACCTAATTTTCCCCGACAGCTGGTTGCCATGGATGCGGAAATAGTGGTAGGGTCATCGGTTTGTTAGATGCTGCAGCGAGTCAAAAATGTTAATGTGTCTCTGGTGGATGAACTCACCCACCGACGTCACACCAAGCAACGGGTGCAGTTCGTTGACGTTTTTTAACCTCTCGAGAGAGGTATGTCTAACCACTTTTCTCATAATCCCATTCTGAAATTTCTGTTTGTTTTAAAGAACGTAAAAAACGAGAAGGAACAGAAGAACTGATTCCAACAATAATTTGTTTTCTTGAATGTTTTTATAAAATTTCATTCGTTTGATTAAAATTATTTTTTGTAATTAGCAAGCATTTATTTCATGGTTTCAACATGTAATCATGTCCACCTTATCACATTATACTATGGGTTTGTAGAAGCCAGTCCAGCTTCAATACCATGTTCTGCCATTAGCGGTATTACACTTACCCGATTAGGCCAAATATTCACTGGCAAGAGGATGACAATGAAGCATAGACTCACTTTTATTAACCTCACTGATCTTATTATTATATCCGTGACAAGTAGAAGGTGAGCCTCATCACCTAGTGTTGAATATGAGACTAAGTTCATTATATTATGCACTCCTCCAAATGAATGTAAATGCAGGAAGAGGAGAAATCTGTAAATTCAATTATTATTTTATTATATTATTTTGTACATTATATACTTTCGAGGTTTTAAAATAAACAAAAAAAAAAAAATTATTATATCGCCGTCGATCTAACAAAAATCTACATAACAAAATAAAAATAAATATAAAATGAAATAAAAATAATAATACAACTAAAGAATTAATATCAAGAGAGGTGCTAAGGACTCTACATAAGTTTCCTCAAATTTCATCAAATGATTGTGAAAATCACTAGGTATTTCTGATCGGAAATTCATCATTTTAATTATTAAACCATATCGGTCACTAAATCGTATTTTCAAAAAAATACAAAAATGTAAATAACTAAATGATTAACATATCGAGATCGATCGGAACGCATTAAATGCATACTTCATATTTTTTTTTCTAAAGGTTTCGTTATTTTATTTTAAACACAAACCTAATCAGCGATTGCATGGTGTTATGGAACATACCTTTAACATTTGTAATCAATTACATAATTTTGACGACCGTTCTACTATAATTTGTTTTTAAGAACGTAAAAAAAGAGAAGGAAAAAAAGAACTGATTCCAACAATAATTTGTTTTCTTGACTGTTTTTATAAAATTTCATTCGTTTTGATTAAAATTATTTTTTGTAATTAGCAAGCATTTCAAGGTTTCAACATGTAATCATGTCCACCTTTTCACATTATACTATGGGTTTGTAGAAGCCAGTCCAGCTTCAATACCATTGAAAGTTACACAATGGACTAGATATTAACAAAGGTTTTGTACCCATTTATACCCGAGAGGTGTACCCGAATATTATACATTCGGTTATTGAGTTTGAAGGAAGAATATCTTGTTTCTCCAGAAATACGAGATTTGAATCGCACTTATCGAATCGGTCTATGCCTGTTCGTTTTTCAAAATATTGAGAAATATTTATTGCATATTGACCAAGATAGCGTATATAAACTAAAAAATATTCCAGAACAGTGCCTGGGGCTAGGAGCAGCCAGCTGAAGAGAGGAGCTTCATGAATCTTGCCAATATATAGGATGTCGATTATTATGCAAGTTGCGTTTGAGGCACGTCATTGGGTTGGGTTCAAGCTATCGTTGGCTGAGATCCAAACTTTAGACCCAACCGAAAACCTATTTGGCATCAGCGGCCAACTCCTCTGAATGCTTTAATCTATTTATTGATTTTCGACCCCATCCTAATTGAATCCATAATTTTTAGAGTTACGTAGGAATGATAAAAATCAGGAATCCATATCAATGCGAGATAGTAGTTCAGCTTTACAAATATAATTTTACAAGGAGTTTTCATTTCTGGATTAAATGGAATGGGAAAATATTTCAAATCCACACATGTTTAAGGGTTATTAATTAATTAACATTAACTTGGTTCTTATAGATTAATATTTGTCAACCATAATGCATGGGATCAAATAAAATATCTATACGATAAGGTGTCTTAGGTTTGGGGTTTTATTGGAAAATATTTATATACAGTCATAAAATCATGTTTGTAATTAAGCTCGCAGAGTGTCATGGGTTATCTATGATTATCTTTTAACTTTGAGGTCTTTCAAGCAACTGGATCCAGATCAATTAAAGAATTATCTATCGAAGAAATCTCAAGTAAAAATGTTGTGATTTATAGCCAATATATTTATTTTTAGTACATATTACAAAGTATGTATGTACATTCCCAAACGTTATGATAGATATTTAACCAACTAACCGAAGTTTCATCGACATTAAACTTCATAAATCCTTTCCCAAACGGGTGAACTATCTGACATATTCAGAATTGTCTATTGGCCTATTCATTGGCACAGACTATACAAAACTGATAGTTAGACATAATAGTTATCTAATACAGAAGGAGTAAAATTATATTCAAGGGTGTTACGTACATATGAACACATTCATGTAGTAACCTTATTAGTTGAAACTAGTGTATGCAAGGAAACTCTCACAGTGTAGGGCACTGTATTCTAAAATGAAAGGTAAAAATTAGACCTGTTTTTCTTTCGTAACCATGATCACTCATAGTAAAAACATGGGTGGTTTTTACTTAATTCCTTAAAATCAAAAATCATCAAGCGATGACCTAGTTTTCTTGATTAAAAGAATTGCTTGAAAGAAACGACAAACATTTACTAAACAATTGATAGCCCTTTAAATTGGAACGATTGATTTTGGAATGAGAAAAGGTAACGTAAATCATTTTTCATGGAAAGTGTTCCATAGTTAACTACTTATACGTCCTTTAATGCCCCTTTTAAAAGAAAAAAACAATCATAGCATCATAACGAGCCAGGATAAGAGATAAAAAATCAAGATAATAGAGGGTTCGTGACTGGCGTTACGGCAGTCAGATCTTTTGGTTCGGTCATCGTTTGGCGTGACTGCGAACAAGATGGCAGGCAGCAACCTCTCCTTTTAAAAAAAACCTGTTCCTAGTACAACAAATTACAATATTCTAAAATCGTTAAGCATGACAGGTATTTTGAACAAGTTAACAAAATACTCTTAATATACTGTCTCTATATATTATAGATAGTTTTCACCCTTTATCCAAATCTTGTTTATCAATTTGTCAGTGATTTTGCTGGCTGTGGGTCGTGATGCATGAAAAAGATAACTTCCTTGTTTCTCCTCAATTGGTATATATTATCATGTACAATATACCAACTGAATTATTCAGTTTTGTCTTTGATAGATCAACGGGTAAAACTCACGTGTTTATAATTTTCAAAAGAATTAATAACCCGTGTATTTCTATCGCTTACACTACATTTATAACGGTTAAAGTAGTCGGGATATTTTAATCCGTAGTTTAGAAGATATTGTTTCTAGCCTTAGATTAAACTATCACAAAACCAGTAACTACTGGTCAATGTAAGTAAAACAAATATTGGGGATTTCATCGCCTTTAGAACAGTATGTAAATGAAAATTTTAGCTCTTTTTGTTGAGGAAAATAACAGTTAAATCGCGAAATTTCCACCCCATATAAAAATAATTAAAATTTTAAAATGATCTTTACGACGCTAGCTTCCAGTTGAGCAAATTATTCACAGTGCCCAATTTGGCTCTGAGCAGTCATACACTGGGACGAAAAGGGCCAAAAGCACGACTGGGATGCATCGGCCCAAATCAAAATGTTTTTTTATCACTCAAAAAACTAAAAAAAAACTGTTTTATTTGTAACTTCCTGAATGTGTAAGAAGTCCGTGAGTGAGCCGAAAATACATTTTCCATAATTTTCGTTCAATAGTTCAATTGAAAACCTGTAATTTCTATGATTTTCTGGTTTTGTCAAATTTTAGTTTCATGCTGGTAGTTGATAGTTTTTTCTTGAAAATTTGCTAACTTTTTATTATCATTCTGCCCCACTCAAAAAAATTTAACAGTACCTAAAACATGTGTTTCGTTCAAGTTTTTACTTTTTTATTTATGATGTAATTTTTACGAAGCGGCAATTTAAAAAAAAACTCCGGACTGTTCCGGAAAATGGACTTTCTCAACTTTTCCCTTAACTATTGGGTGAGAGAAATTCGTTATAATTATATCCGCCGTGATCCGCCCGGGTCCAGTACGTATTTTGGTACAACACGTACAATACGTGTGTTCGAACAAGTTGTAGGTACTAACGTCTCCTTAAACTCGCTCTCAACTTCTGATTATTACAATAATCGTATTGAAGAAAAGTAAGGAACAGTAGTTATTGGTTGCGAAAAATGCATTAAACCAAATACAAGTTGAAGCAAACAAAATACATCAAATAATAAATCTTTTTAACTTAAAAAAGTGTTAGTGGTTTAAGGACATTAATATGATGAATATTGAATAAAAAAAATGCATATTTATATGTACACTTTTTTACGTAATTTCTGTTGTAGGTACCGAATTTATTCAAGGGGTTTTTTGTGAGTGAATTGCTACATTATTATTTCTTACAATTATATTTCGTGTCCTACTATTTTTCCTGTTTTAGGGGCAGTGTTAAAATTTTATTGTGCATTGCAGTAATTTTATATAGCTTTATATATTATACACCTTCTGGCAGACTTTCAGCCAAAATTAGCAAAGGTCACCATCCTTGTCCAGCGTAAACCAAACCGCTGTGCTCAGAAGTACCTGTAATGGTCCCGTAACACTTGGAATGAGAGAGCTACTCTCATTTGGACTTAGGCTAATCTATGCTGGAACTTGAGCTTTGAGCTAAGTACTCCTTTGTGCTCGATGAATAGAAGAACTATTGGAGTTACTGTGATGTAGGAGAGTATGATGCTTGCCGTTCATATTCGACGACGACTAGCCGAATGACAGTTAGTCAATACGTGACCTGGTCACAGACAATAAAAACAAATTAATTTTCTCTTCAGAAATAATTTTCATCCGCTATGGAACTTATTTCGGAAGGCAGTACAACATGAGAAATCACATTCAATACATAAATATGTTGACGAAAAAACATTACTTTGCTAATGGGATCAGCCGGGCGTGATACATTCACCACAGTGGAAGTTCAAAAAGCTGCTTTACTTTACGACTTCCATGTAAAAACTTATCAAGCTGATAAAAGGTTGGTCATTTAATGTTGACTGCAGATAGTTCAAACTGTTTCCTGCTTTTGAGTAATTTTCTTTCTTCGTAGAAAATGACAGGATTAACATTAGTTATTCCCCGGTCAAGGAGGTGCATAGATAATGTTAACACCCAATCATAGGGATCTCACCGTTAGCATGAACCATTGAGATAAACATAAATCACCAGAGAATTTAGGTAATGATATTCGGGGGGGATCTTGATCTAGAAATCATCGAGTGAATAATTGTGAAGTTATTCAGGTCCTGGCAGGTTCAGGTCCAGAGCATTTTTTATGGTACTCGATAATTTTACAATTTATGGAAGTAACTTTAATATGCAGCTTAAGGTCATCTTCGCTTGGAAACAGGTCTGCTTTGTTATTAGTGATGGCAACACGAATAAGAGAATTAGACTCGGACATTTAACACTGATGCATCAATGATAGTGAAGGACACATGGACAGGAAACTGTAGCGTAAGCTATTCTCCTGTTGTCATGCATAAGATATTTGACTCCTGGCGAATTAAATTAAGCACCATCTCGTACTCTTAAAAGTCAATTCTGGAACCTCTATTTTAACGACTCTCTCAGTACAAAAAAACAGGCTGTAAAATTATATAAGAAACTCAGAATATTGTTTATACGCAGGTAGTATATAGAAGACTGAATAACAACTAGTAAATGAAAGAAATATAAAATTGAAATAGGAAATTATATCAAAATAAAGAAAAATGTAAGGGCATTGGGAGGTTGTACACAATTATGTGGGCTATAATCCTCTATATTAAGTCTTCGATTTGGAGAACAATGGACTTACTATCCGGAACGGATCGGACAAAAATGTATATGCAGAAGATTTATGTGAATGCAGTCTACTTCCAACAAAAATTAAAATTAAACTTAATAATAAAGCAAAGGGTAAAAATCTTATATAATAAAATATATTGTATAATTGTACAATAAAAGAGTGGTTCATAAATTGAATACATACACTGCCACCCAAAATGAAATAAAGATTAACACATAAAATATATAATAATAAACCAAAAGAAAAGTGGCTACCCGGTATGGCCAATTAATAAAACTAACCTAGTAAGAAATTATACCTAGCAAAGGAAAATAAAATCTTAAAAATTTAAAGTCTATTAAATGTCCAATTTCAGGAATAAAAATATATTCTCAATAACATAGCTGGGAGAGTGTGGTGACTTTGGTCTACATCCGGAGACAAGAGAACTCATCTCGAGATAAACGTTAGTCCAGCCAGAAGGTGATATGTTAAATCGATTCACAGACCAAGAGGAGTCACCTACTCTAGGATGACCTCTGCAGAGCTGACTCGCGCTGAACTCAGTGACAAATAATGAGACGAGTCATAAAGTTTAAATCCTCTCAGAATGGCTGTTTCGCTTTTACTGACGTAGTATATGATGAGTCATCATGTTGAAATGGTCTCTGAAAGGCTGTCTCGCTTTGTCTGACGTAGTATAATATCAGTCACCAGGCTCTGAGACACTCTATGTAGGGCTGTCTCACTTTGCCTGACGTAGTATAAGATGAGTCATCAGGCTGAGATACTCTATGTAGGGCTGTCTTGCTTTGCCTGACGTAGTATAAGATGAGTTATCAGGCTGAGATACTCTATGTAGGGCTGTCTCGCTTTGCCTGACGTAGTATAAGATGAGTCATCAGGCTGAGACACTCTGTAGGGATGTCTCGCTTTGACTGACTGAAACGAGGCAGAGAGAGGGAATTTGGTAGAGGGGAAAATGAGTGAGGGGGTTCTCCTCGCGCGCGCGAACACACAAGACTCGTGTCAAGCACGTACACACAATTGGCACCCATATATAAATAAAGGGAAATACAAAATAATAATACATTTTAAATCAAAAGAAATTATGAGTATTTGCTGACTTTCACTTCTATCATGGTAATTTTATTTTGATTATCGGTGAATTTTTCCTTGAGATCTTTCTTAACCTATATTTCCATGTTATATAGAAATATACGTCTTTAGATCTATGATGTATGCTTTTGACTCTTCTTGTCCCGTTTCAAGCCTGAGTTTCTGAGGTAGTTTGTAAACATGACCATAAAACCCTTTATTACGACTTTAATACCTGCTTGAATGACTCTATTCCTTTGTTATTATCCTCCATGTTTTTTCTTAACACACCCAATTTTGCTTTGATTAAGCTAAAATGTCTGCAGCACTATTAACTACTTAACTGCAAACTATTTTCTATTTTTAATGAACGCACCGATAAGCGCCATTGCTTATTTTCGGTTTTTAACTGCTCTGAACTCACTTTACAACCACCTCCATTGATCTAAATTTTTCATGCATATTGATCCCATTTCCACACATTGATAATTTCCTTCTTCAGTCCAGAAATGTCAGCGTTGCTCTCCTCCGCTTTTATCGTGCTGGAATTTACTTCTCTGCACAACGCTCATTCACTCTCAAGAGATTCTCACTCTTGGAAGGGAGTGCCGTATTTGCGGTTCTTAGTCTTCCCCTTTTGCAATAAATGTCACTTATTTGAACCTCCAGCCCTGTCTCCTATCTCTTTCTTTTACACCTTACGCACCTTTTATCTCGCCCACTCATACATAACCACATATTTAAATTAAATTCCCTTAGGAATGCAAAATCGTTTATTACATAAACAACTTGATACGTGGATCAGTAGTCTTGCCAACTTCGTTGTAAATTATTTTAAATATTATCTATTTCTATTATTATTGATATTTTTGACCATCAATTATGAACTAAAAGGCATTTTTTTAAACAATTTAAAGGAATACTCATAAATAATAATGCCTGTCCACAGAGTAGTATTTTACTTAAACGAAAGTGCGCTTTTAACCGCTCACACTGCCATTTAGTTAACAGAAATTCCAGAATCTAAAACGAAAAATAAAATAGAATTATAAAGACGATGGCGGCAGAAGATTCTTATGATTCTAGCAGAATAAATTAGCATGATTATTTTCGAAAAGACGGAAGAGATTGTTTAATTGGAATAACCAATTTGCCCTTTGACTGAATTTGTCATCCCTGCTCATTACTAGAGATGGCTGCTTTTCATAATTACGAGGCGCCTCGACTATTGCTAAGAGCTGTAGAAAATACAAAGTTTAATGAGAGCCCGACCCTAATATAATCTCACTCTTGACCTCACATCCTTGGAATTGTTTCTCAGAATTTGAATCAGAATGAAACTCCGACATTTGAATAATGATTCCCTTTAATAAATATTCAGGAGGCAGATAATTTAAATAGGAGTTGAAGGCCATAAATATATTGAACGGTCCTTTATTGGCATGTTTCTCATACAAATAAGTTAGTCGGACGGGTCTATTTATGTCTAAACCAACTTAGAATACTGTCATGTAATTTTATTTCTGACATATTTGTCGGCAACATTTCAATATTTTTCACCTCAAAGACTAAACTCTAATGCAAAGCTTATCCCATTGAGAATCAATAAAAACTAGTCTCATGAAACTAAATAGAACAATGTTATTTTAATTAAGAACGAGGAGAGGAAGGGAACACAGCATTTACATAGTAATGTGAGGTTGTACAATTTCATTTGGCTTGCAAATCGATCAGACTAGGAGCAATGGCGACAACTTTGGTTCTACCATACCTTTAAGTTTTAACAGAAATATGGTAAAAAAAAAATTTTTTTAAATGAATATTTCCCATCATTAATTTTCCAATAATCCAATAATTATGTAATCCATATAATTATTATGTCATATATAATAGTAATCCATTACATGATAATAATTCCAATAAAGCCTTTCCACGAGTAGCAGTTATCGTCCTTAATTTTCTGTTTTTATGCTATATACAGGAGAAATAAGAAAAAAAAAAAATTAAACGGTAAAATGAAGGAAACCTATTATAAAAAAATCAAATAAGGAATGATCCGAATTGAAGGCCCCCTGTACAAGTGAATTGAACAGTCAACAAGAAGGAAACTAATATAACGAAATCGAATTTGTCATAAACATTTTACACACAATTAGTATTGAGCATAAAAAAATAAAAGTCTCAAAAATTTTTTTTTAATACCTTTACATTTATTTTTTTAATAGGTTTTCATCATCGGAAAACTATTGAACTGTCATCTTACTTATTT
The DNA here is from genome assembly GCA_930367205.1 of Acanthosoma haemorrhoidale. Lineage (NCBI taxonomy): Eukaryota > Metazoa > Arthropoda > Insecta > Hemiptera > Acanthosomatidae > Acanthosoma > Acanthosoma haemorrhoidale. The sequence continues at coordinate 73,598,703 of OV884012.1, forward strand.
GAAAATTATTTATCAAATCACATTAAAAACATTAAACAAGATTCAAATGACAAAATATTAAGTTAATTTAAAATCCAACGAAAATAGGAGTGATTTGTCTTGAAAATTGACTTTTGTTCTTACACTGATATCCTCTCTCCCATGGAGTATTCTACTACATCATTGAGAAGGCGGGCAAATTTTTGGCCGATGATATTCGAGAATAATACTCGCAGGTCTCCCCTGGTTAAATATTCAATGCCAGGGTGTAGAGGCAAGGGCACTAATGAAATGAAAGATCAGGCTCGATTTGTGAAATATATTTTTAAAATTTCAAATCTATTTAATGTTAACAACCTCTGTCCTTACGCTATCATATACATACGATCGGAATATGATTGACCATATATATATATATATATACCCTATATTCTTGAACTCATCCCTTCCAAGTTCATAAAATTCCATAGTAACCTATCCAACCACCCTAATTCCCTAGCACAGTCATTGCACTGCACCACTCACCCCTATAATCCTCTTCGGAGATTAAAACGGCAGTGGCCTCGTGACCTGCTATAACTAAGTGATAGTGGGGGTTCTGGCAATGGCCAGTTCCTCTAATCATGTCCTGAGCGTCTGTGGCTCTCGCGCTCTTGGTCAGCCTCCGCTGGCTTATCCAGTGACGCGGCTGACGTAGGAGCGTGGGGGACTCCCCAAGACTCCGCTTCCTCCTTCGCATGCGAGGGAGGTGACCCTTGTGGACTTGGGGGGCCTCTGGGCTGTTTGTAAATATTGTATGAATGAGCGAGTGAATGATGAATTGTAAATATAGTATGAATGATGACATTTATCTCAATTACTCATTGCCTAATAAAAGGCAGATTGTAATTTTATCTTAATAAAATTGTTTGAAAACTGATATTTCCCAAATTCAAAGTCATTCCCTTTGGACTCTACCATTGATGCTGTATGAATGTTAATGCATTTCAGTCAAAGATGAAATATTTGTATGTATTTTTATGGGCTGCGAACTGGCCGTATAAACTTTATGGCTAACTTTTTTTTAAACGTTGGAGTCAAAACACACAAGATAAAGCCTTTCCACGAGTAGTAGTTAATTTTCTGTTTTTATGCTATATACAGGAGCTATAAGAAAACACAATATTTTAAACCATTTATAAAGTATATATTTTTTTTCGTTCTGCCCAATATGCTGAATGAAAAAGCAAAAAAAGAATTTTTATAGTGTTCCAGAAATAATGTTTTTTGAGCCTATAATAGAACTCGCGCATTTACATTAAACATCAATATTTTAGTAATTTACTTTTTATTTGTTTAAAAGGGAAGTTTTTGTGAACAAAACGGTTTAACGAATAAAATGAAAAAAAAAAAATTATGCGATATTTTAAAAAATACCTGCTAATTTTTCCGGAAGCATACAATAAGTTTTCAAGGATCTGCAGTTGAGACCGGTGCTAACTCGGAAATATCTTTATAATTCATTTATATTGCACGACTTTAAACTTTATTTATATATATTTCTTCTATATGTTTATATATTTCCAAAAATAAAATTTAGTTTAGAATTGATGTACACAATGTTCGGTCAATATAAAAAATATTTTAGTTACTATACTCAGATTAAGAGTTGTAATGAGGTTTAATATCTGTACCAGGACATCGCCTAGAAACTCCCAAGGTATGCTACCTCGAATCCCGCACGACTGAACGGTTATGAAGGCTGGGTCTAACTGTGGTGCCAACTGTTAATTATAAATTCACAATTATCTAATGCTTGAAGTCAGCTGATGGTAGCTTAATGAGATTAGTTGTATAGTATAGTATACTGCAACGAACAACACAAAGTTATTTATTTTTTCATTATTAAGTTCAAAAATACACTTGATTTGGTTCAAAACGTTAATCATAAAAAAAGGAACGCAACCAAAAGACATTGTAAGTGAAAGAACCGTTCATTGTAACAGGGAAATTAGATAAATCATCATACCCTGGACATCTTATTGAAAGAAACACCTTTAAGGCAGTCCTTTCTGAAATAAACTGGCATCAAGTGCCTTCAGGTACAAGACAAACAGGCAACTTAACTAAATTAAATAATTAACTATATAGCTTCTCATATCACAATTCCAAATTTCACAACACCAAATTCGTTCAGTGCACTTCACATCATGATGACGGTAACAAACACGGATGCAGATATAACCTCTCATACCATATCTAAACCTCCCAAAATACTTTTATAAATAACATTCACTGATCCAAATACACTTTTAAGAATCTGTTCCTTCAAAATTTAAATCTGCCTAGCCACACTTTTTCATTGACTTGGAAGCGAATTCAAGGAAAAAAGAAATCTTTACCCTTGAATATTAAATCCATAAAAAAATCAACGTAAAAGAACCTAGACGGTGAAGGAAAGTCCCGCAGTGTCATCGATGCCAGCAACTAAATCACACACAAGAATATTTCTCATAAAAACCTACACGCTTGAGGTATGGCTAAGAAAACTTAAAAAACAGCGAGAAATAGAGGCTACTTCTGCCAACTTCCACGGATCTCATCTCCCTAATGGAAAGAAAGTTCTGTGGCCCATTACCCACAAGTGAACTATAGGAGTGCAGCTCATCTGCAGCAACCCAGGGCCCATGAGGACAAAAGGAAGTAGCCCAACCACCACCTGAGTGAGGGAGAAATGGGCAGAGTATTTGGGTAGTCTCTGGGCAGTCCTACTACATAGTGCAACCAAACATTTCTTACAGAAATGAAATCAACCGTATCTGCCTCTCATAACTCTTCTAACACAGCTACTTAATAATTTCTTAGTGACAACATCTAACAAAGAATTAAGTTCATCACAAGCAATCTTAAAATTTTGTTGTGGAATGCTAATGGGTTGATGCCCCGACATAACGAACTAGAAATAGTCCTCATGACAGACAGATTGACATCGCGTTAATCCCTGAGACACACCTTACCCATAATAATAACTTCTATCTCACGGATTACATCGCCCACAGAACGGATCAGCCAGATGATACAGCCTGTGTTGGGATAAGCTATATTCATTCATCATACTATAGAACACTGTGTTTTAGAACAACATCGAACAAACATCATACAAAATACTGCGCTTACAATATACACCCAATCATATCCTATAAATATAGCAGCAATCTACTGTGTTTCTAAAATAAATCTAGGTAAGGAAAAAATTACCAACTTCTTCAGCGATCTCGACTCCAGATTCATCACTGGTGGTCATTTCAATGCTCAACACATGCATTGGAGTCTTAGGGCAACAAACACATGAGGAAAAAATTTTACTGGGCGTCGTGAACTATTCCCAATTAATCTTAAAAGCAACCAACATACTGACCTATTACCCCCTCCAAACTCCTGAATTGTTGGACATATTTCTTTACTCTCAAATCATCCCCACTCATACCAGAATAACGACTCACTTGGATCTGTCATTTGATCAAAGCTCACTGACTTATGAAGTTGACTACAACCCCCCCCCCCCCCCCACACATCGCAGAAACTTGATTATTTGACCTAATGACAGGGACTTCTGTCGTGAATACATTGACAGTACGATAAATTTACAGGGCATTCCAAGGACAAATGAAAACTAAGACATCGCCGTTATAATTAACATGAAAAATTCACATAAGTCACACAACTCTCCTGTCGACCATCGCACATGAGGATATGACGTGTTAACGTACATACTTCAACTGCTTCGTGATAAAAGGCGGCGGTCTAGATACCCCACTGACAGCGACACTTACCACAAACTAACTAGAAAACTGAGCGAGCTGTAGAAAATCAAATCAAGCCTACGAAATCAATATCCCTTTCAGCTTGCAAAAAATTATGTTTCACTTTGGAGTGCTACTAAACGTATCCAAACTCAAAAACGGACAAGCCTCCCATTAAAGGAGTGGAAATGATAATTTGGCAAAAACAGATATAGACAAAGCAAATTCCGCACGTACTTACAAACAGTATTTTCTACTCACAACAACCTGTTTGACGACAGGCATACACACGTAACCTCATACCCGAACTCTCCACATCAACTGTTATAGATGACCGAACCACTAGAAAAGCTACTTTTGTAAAGACTTAATTAAGGACATAATTTCATTCCTGAACATAAATTTGTGTTTAAACACATTGTTCCACAATTCATCAATGGCATCGTGTACTCGATGAAAGTTTTCCCACAAAACTTCCTACTTTGAATGCTTCAGGAAGCCTGGTTTTTCCATTTCACCACTATGTTGGTTTTAGATGGAGTTTACATGGAGTTAAACTTTTGAAGTCTCAATTTGCTTAGAGCTCTTAAAATATCTATCCAGTATTCATCACTGTCAATTATCTTTCAACTACAACTTTGCCTCGGATGTAGCTTCATATCACCTCCTTAGAACTTGTTCATCCAGTAAAGGCAACCTTGTCATTTATTCTTGCATTTTTAAAAGATGCATCGATGATGAACGAGGTTTTTTGTTCTTTTTGATATAAAGATCAATAAAGTACGTAGAGATCGATGCTAAAATATCTAAAGATACTTTTGTTACTCCGCATGAGTTTCTAAAATTCTCAATGAAGTAAACGATTGTGAATAAAATTTAAAAAGCTTAAAATTCCAACAGACCAAGTCACTAATAAACAAGGGGCTGCCTCTTTTCCCGTTTGATTGTTTTACATATATTTTCTGTTATTATTAATCAAAACTACACAACCAGGGCTTTGTAATCAGAAGAATAATGCACATAAAAAATTGAAATTGATTGAATAAATTGTACGAAATATCACAGAATCATACTATCGCAGAATATACAGACTGTCCTACATATCTGGGAGACGCAAAAAACGATTAACCCCTCCCTCTTTTAAAGCTTGCAATTATTAATGTGTTTTTGTTTTATTGGTGGGCAAAAATGGGTTATCGTTATGACTCAACCAGACCCATTACACTCCCCTATGCAATAAAAATGTTCTATCATTAAAATGGTTCTAAAACCTTAGTATTAGAAATAGCTTCTAACTTTTAAACAAATATATATTAACCAATTATACAGGTATTAAATATTAACGATTGTAAACAACAATCTAGAGTGGGGTTAATCCTAAGTCGCAAGGCATAAATAGAAGAGATAAATGAAAATAAAGTTAGTTAAGTTCTATTTCGCTGTGTGATTGAAACCCCCAACCCTTTTTTATTATTACTTTCCGTCCGAAGTTAAGTGGTGCTGAAACCCGGGATCTTTTTTCTTTACGTGCCTGAGATACAGTCTTTATACTTGAGCAGTTAGCGGTCTCAGGTGGCGGGGAAACGGATTCGAGTACCGATAAGACGAACCAAGGAAGCACGGACGTGATGGTCAAAGACGACTTGTCTTGGATGGTCAAGGCTGAGGAAGGAGCTGGCTCAGGTGAGAGAGGAGCGGTCAAATTCGAATTCCATCTAAGCGAGTCAGCGAAGAAAACGCAGATAGAGCTGGCAAAGATTAGAACGCAGAACTGCTCGTTCATTCATGGCGTCATTAGCCAACTAGAACCCTTCACTGGAGTACTGGGAGAACTAGATCATTTCATAAAAGGGGGGGACCAGATCAAAGAATTGATACTGATCAGGAAAGAAGCAGGAACCCTGGTGGATGGAGACGTGAAGCTATTAGAAGCATCGCTAGTGGGAAGAATATCACGCCGAGTGTTGAATGCCATTCAGGGAGACTCATCACAACCGTGGGAGGGGCTGAAAGGCAGAATGAACAAATTGTACGGGAGCGGCCAATGGACCCCGGAAGAGGATACATTTTTTCTCCTACAGGAGCACAGGAAGCCGGGTAAGACGGAAGGGGAATTGGCGGAAATCTCCTCGTCCTCTACAATCACTTCAATGGGAAGATGGTGGAAACGTACGGACAGACCGAAGTGATAATGAGATTAAATTTCGTCCGCGAGATCATGAAGGTGCAATAGAACCAAAATATAGATCGACAAGGGTCACTGGCCAAGGACAAAGATGTGTTGGATTGCGCACACGAACTCATCGACGCACAGGAGCGGACTGGATAGAGGTCAGGACACCAAGGAGGGAGAGAAAAACAATGTTACAACGCGGTGACAGAACAAGAGGCGCAGGTGCATTGAGGAGGCCATTTCGGACGCCAGAAGAACGACCACAAAGAACTGAGAGACGCTGCTACGAATGCAACAAGACGGATCACTTAGCGTCACAATGTAACCTTACGCGTTGCTACGAGTGCGGCCGTCGGGGCCATGTAGCACGAGAATGTCCTAGAAGCACGTTCGAGAATAGGAGGAGAGGACACCGGCCGAGCCTATGGAGGTCAACTGCCAGAGATGGGACAGCAGGACAACCCGGTGGACTGACAGGGAGTCCAACAGCGAGGGATCGTCGGAGGAGGAGAGTGGCCGATCCGAGCGCAGCGGCCCGACTGGGAACAGTCATGAGGTAAGTGGAGGGGTCCCATGGAAGGGGGGGCCGTCAGGCGTAGAAGTCGTAACAGGCCGAACGAGGGGTGACTGAGGGTACGGCGATGGGCGGGGCAACCGGGTGAAGGACTTGACAATGCGCGTTAATAATATTACTAGAACGAAGGATAATAGGTTGCCCGTGGCGAGGTGGGGGAAGACCAAATTAAAATTCTTGCTCGATACAGGGAGCACACATTCATTAATCAGCGAAAGGGGAGCGAGGGAATTGGGGGTGTGGACGAATCGGAAAAGGTGTTATTGCGTGGTAGCTAATGTCAGTAGGCGATGTTGGACGGCCGGGGAAACGAGAGTAAAATTGAGCCAACTCACAAAGCGGAAAGCTACGGTGAGGATACATATAATGAAAGAAGTCGCGGCCGATTACAACATGAAATCATCGGGTGCGATGCTTTGAGACTGGCAGGGCTCAAGTTGCGGTGTAACGAGGACGCGTGGACCTTCACACTAGGGGGTGGACATGGGGAAAAAGGTAACCGGATAGGAGCAGCCTGATGCACCAGAGAGTCGTTAAGTCAAATCAGAGGACGGTGGACAGAATCAATCTGATAACGAAGGCACCTGTATACGTGAAGGACAGGCGATACCCGCAGGCAATACGCGAGGCTATTCGTAAACAGCTGGTGGAACTCCAAACCCAGGGAATAATCAGGGCTAGCAAATCTCCATTCAATAGTCCGCTGTGAGTGGTGGAGAAACGGTCGAGGGAGCAGGACGGGGGCCCAACGAAATACAGGGTCGTGGTAGACTATCGGAAACTAGACGAGGTCACGCAGGACGAGAGGTACCCGCTGCCTAGGTTCGATTATATTCTCGACAGATTGTCAGGAGCCACGGTGTTTAGCACCCTGGACCTCAAGAGTGGGTTCCACCAGGTTCGGATGGCGGAGGAAGACATTGGGAAAACGGCCTTTTCATGGGAACGGGGGCATTTCGAGTTCGTGCGAATGCCCTTCGGACTAAAGGGAGCCCCGTTAACGTTTCAGCGTGTTATGGACGAGCTGCAAAGGGGTTTGGGGAAGGACTTCTCGCAGGTTTACATGGACGATTTGGTAGTCGGAAGAAGACCATGCCCAACACCTACGAGGAGTCCTCGCCAGAATCCGGGAATTTGGTTTGAAGCTATCACCCGAGAAATCTCAGTTCGGGTTGAGTGAGATCAAATTTTTGGGTCACGTAGTCTCGAGGGGTAAGGTGCGGCCGGATCCTGATCGTGTAAAATTCTTCATGGATCTTATATTAATTCTTCACTCGAAGGGAGAGATTGTACTTCAAAATAAGTAAGGAACTTGTAACATATCTTTTGTTGATTGAGACAGCTCGCTTCGCCAAGGGCTATACAAATGTTGTGTAGTTAGTTATAAAAACAGAATAAAGCACACGTCGGCTTGGCAAACAACATTATATATTGAATAAGTCATGTTCTTCAAACTGACTTACATAGATTAACAAAAGGAACAAATTTGGCCGAAAATCGATATCTTAGTCGGTACTAAGGGGGTGGGTTAGATGATATTGTTAACATAGCATTGACAGTATTACCCGTATATTGATCCTGCCTCTCCCCCCCCCCACCACTGAAGGGGTAGTATCAGGCTACGGAGTTGCGAAGAGCCGATGTCGCCTCTACGACTAGACGGATACAGTCACAAGTTATGGGAATCACTTTTATTCGCTTAAGACGAGGCGACGGTTTGGGACTGTGTCGCAGTGGCTAAACATTCGCAGTCACAGAATTATACTCCAGTCACGGCTATGTCAGTAATAAAATGGATCTCAATGAGATGTATTGTTACTCTAATGTTACATTCTATATATATTCCATTCTATATAAAATGAGACGTAATTGACAATATTCGGTGCATTGCATTCTTAGTGCAAGGCTTCTAAAAGGCAAATTTTGTAGGATTCACCATGATCTGGAATTTTTTCAATTTAAAATATTAATTTTTATATATCCAAAAAAGAATTCGAAAAATCAGTAACCAACAATTCACTTTCGGACATTATTATTAACATATTACTTTTCTAAAAAAAATTATTCCTCTAATCAAGGACTACTAAATCTCAACAAAAAAAGTCGCAAGTGGGCGCAATTTCATTCCTGTCTGTGCGTTCTATTAGGATTTGCGACAATCGCGTCTGTTAAAAATGAATACTATTGTTCTATTTTCTGCGAATAAATAATCGCGCGACCTACCTCTTTAACCTACCTCAGGTGTGCAGTGCGATATAGCTGAGTAGGATTAGACCCTTAATCCGATGCATAATGTTTAACTATTCTAGCCAAAATCATTAGATTTGGAATTTTAATTCGTTCAAAGTATATTTTTATCTTAGGTTTTGACATAATTTATCAAAACATGTTTTCTATTTTGATATTTAAATTTTTTGTCGTATTTATTGATTAGTTATTGTTGTTTTCAAATCAATTAACAAGTATTTTAGGAACTCAGCCAAACCTGTTCTTGATTTCATCACTTGATCATCACATTTACGTCCTCGACAAGAAGTGATTTAAAATTATGAACTAAATTTAAAGAAATGACATTATTATTTATTATTAATTAATTTATTATTTAAATATTTATGCCTTACTTTTTTTTAGGTGATTTTTTTTGTTGGATTTGTTCTTAATGGAGATGAAAAATAAAAGTATAGCGGATCAAGCAGAATCCTAAATCTCTTCTGTGAGGATTGGCCGATAGATACGGGTTGGGTAAACCGGTAGAGATACTGTTGACGAAGGTACAAAGACAGAGGCGACGATAATGGATGATTTGAAGTGGACTAAATCGGTGATGGGAAAGGTATTAAGGGGAACAGAGAAGGAAATCTGATGAAGACGGATCAGGTGAGCGGGCCGGGCTCGGATCGATGCTGTCCTGCCGCAGTTACTCACTCAGGCGAATCTGTTAAAATGTAACCAACCCTTCCTTCCCTCATCTATCCTCTTCCTCCACCGGCCGTCCTTTAATCAACGATCTCTTTCTATCGGTAATGTTGCCGTTTCTAACTGCCTCCAAGGTATAACAGTTTGCTTTGGAACGGCATATGTGACATTTAGTAGTCGCTGAGTACGGAGGCTCTACTTTCATTAAGGTACAGAGCCATCTCCTTTCCCCTGCCTATCTGTAAGAATATTTACCAATAGTGACCGTGAAATCTTACAAAATTCTGAAATTTAAAAGGCCAACTCCTAAAAAACCTAAAAAAAAGTTAAGAATCAAAGTGACCTCATGTCACATTCATCCTCCATCGCTTGCCCTACCTTTCAGTTTTACTTTTCAACCAATCCATTCCTGCTAAATCCCAGACCACCTATACAAAGGACTTTTCCTTTTGAAAAATTTACAGACTATTCAAACTACCTTTTTGCCTCGCGATCCTCAGGCCCCCATTGAACAGTAGTAAAAATTTAAAAAAATAAGGAACCAGGAGTTGACGCGAATGTAATGGGAGGAGATGCTGGGACCGATTAAGCAGTTTGAGAGTGGAAATGGATTGGTGAATGATTTGGGAAGTATTTCCTTTAGTATTTATGCTAATAGAGTTTGGTCACGGAACAACGGACGGTTTGAGGAGTGAAAGTAAACCATTGATAATTGCCTTGCATTTCTCCCCATTCAATCGAAGATTATGAGAGAGTTAGGGCAGCTCGGTCAAAATCTTCCAGAATCAATAAGGAGGCGGATTGGAGCTCACTGGAAAGAAATTATAGATAAATTTGATTAGCATGTAGGTGGTATGAACAGCGTTGGATAATTGTATGGAGGTAGCCAATGTAGATACAAAAAAGTAATGGATAAATTGAAGAACCCTGCACTACTTCGGAAGACAATGAGGGGAGATGGGATGGGGTTCAATCAGGGATGAGCACTACCTGGGAGCGAGAATATACGCATGATATTAACCATCTGGCGTCACTGTGAGAAGTTGTGTGATTATAGTTTTGATAGGAAGATGGAGTGATAAAGGGTGTCAATTTGGTAAAATCTAAGAGGATAAGGATCGATAGGTGTTGAGGATTCATATGGAACGATAGTCTCGGGGGGGGGGGGTTCAGAACTTTATTTAAAGTAAGAACATAGGTTCTTTTCCAAGGGAGAAGGAAATGTAAAATTATTATGAGATAAATTATAAATGTGAAGAAATATGGGAAGAATTCCAGTGAGAAAGAGGTTGACTGGAATGCCATATAGACTAACCGAATTCGTTCATATTTGAAGAAATGAGTTCGGCAGGAAAAATGTAAGAGAAAAAATTGGTGCCTGGGTCAAAATGACAAGTAGCGTTTAAAATATTATTTTTACTGGACAAGACTGGCAAGAAAACAAAGCAACGAAACCCTAAGAAATAATACCTTGAAATGGGAGATGATTAAAATCAGCAATAAATATCTCTAACGACAAATTGTTTATAAAAAGGGTGTTAAGACTCAGATAAATAAATTCTGCTCTCTCCGAACTACTCGCTGAAAGGCATCGAAGTGTTTGACAAATTTTAATTGAATTGAAATATTGTTGATTGGCAGAACATATGGCTTCCACTTCTTCTTCGTAACATCTCCGTTTGGAGGTCATAAAAATTATAAAATTGATCTGAAATTTCCAAGGTATTTTAAACTATATCTGAGGGTAAGTTTTGGTTAAGATATATTACAGAACGTATGTGAATAAATATTTCTCTGACTTTTAAGCTTTCTCAAAAGCTATTCAAGATTTAATGTTCTGATTTTTCTTAATAGTGTAATCTAAAAACAAAAAAAATATTCAACGATTCCAAAATACGTATTCAATTACGTTTCAGCCAATATTAATAGTTTATTTTTCGTCAATAGTTTAGTGGCCCAGGAAAAGTCAGTTATGCTGCGGCTCCATGATCGAATCTGTTTTTTTATTTTTTGTTATGCCAACACTTACTTTGGGTGCCCCTCATCATATTATAATAGACCTTTGCCTGCAACCTACCCATATCCCTTCTTTCCTATGCCTAAGTTCATTTAAACAACAGCATTGTTGCAACCTTTTCAGCAGCATTACTAGTCACATATAAGTCAATTTTTTTTAATTTGAATTCCTTAGTTTTATTCATTGGCTCTGCTCATTAAAAATAAACCCTTTTTTCACCCTTTTTAATCAACCAGCACTAATCGACATACTGATAAATTATTAAGATTAAAGGCGATAATTATAATTAAAAATAAATGATAGGGGTAAAACTCACATCCGGATAATTCTAGTAAATATTTACAGCATATACCAGGCAACTTTTTAATGAGGTTATAATTTAATTAGGATGAAACGGTATTTAGCCACAGTTTGTAGAGCTAATACAATATCAAATTATTCATGGGGTTATATCGGGACCCTGAAGACCTAAGTTGTTTCATCAGCCATCTTAACTATGCAACCAGAATAATTATTGTAGTTTATTCGAGACGATTCATATTAAAAATTCTTTATTAAATTAGTCTCCAAGCGTCTCTCTTACTTCGTTTTGCAATGTTTATTTGAAAATAATTGCGGTTAAAGTAAATGAAAGAAAAACTCTGTAAATGTATCCTATCTCTTTTTTCAGAGAAAATTTATAATTTTTTCACAACTTGCGATGTTATTGCGTTCAAAATCTATCAATAAAAATTGACAATAACTTTAAAAACCACACTTTCAACATTTCATGTTCATCCCGTCGCACTCTAAGCCTTTCAACCGTTTAAGACCTAAACTCACTCGAAGGATTATCGGGTCTTAAAAGAATAGAAGATTATGGACTTCCCGGACAGGAACGTGTGTTGGACCTAACTGAAACTACCGTGAGTTTCAAAAAAGAAAGATCAGAAGCTTCTATTTCCATACTAATGTCACGCTGTTCGAGGAAGTCAATGAGTTAATGGGCTACCCTTAATCATACCGTTTTACTAGCACATTCGTGTTCTTTGTAATGATAATAAATGCGTAACTAAACTAACTAAGGAATTGTTATATAACGTTCATTATAAAATATTGTTCTTTTGGAGGAGTGCTAGAAAATAGATTGGTTCATCGAATCCATCCGAATATATCCGAATCTATCTGCAGTTATGTCTTGTGAATGGCCAACGACTTAGCTAGTATTGCATATCAAAAATTTAGCATTAATAGATCTGTAATCAACAAATTATTTGATTTAACTCCCTATGTATCCTCATTATATTTATAAATACAATATACAATTAGACACATTACACAATAGAAAAAAGACATATTTTTAGATTTGAAAATAGGTTATACTCAACCACCAGGACAATCGATAGTATGTCAATAAAAATGAGTTTTGTCTTTTTACAAATGTTTTCATTTGACGAAAGTGCTTTAGGTAATTATATACCATTCTCAATGGTATTATTATTATTACTGGACAGTATTTTATAGCATATAAAAGAACTTTGGTCAACACCTGGTACAGTTTTTAACAGTAATAATTTTTTTTTACTAAATTATTTATTCGGTGTGAGTGTGACTGACAAAGACAACACACGACCATTCGTTGCACCAAAAAAAGCACTAGATGGCGTTGTTTATATTTTTTAATCAGTTGCCTTAAATATATATATATAATATTCTTTATTGCACTAAAATTAAAATCTGCCTTATTAGGCAATAAGTAATTCAGATAAATGTTCTCATTCGTCCATATTTACAATTCATTATTCACTCGCTCATTCATACAATATTTACAAACATCCCAGAGGCCTCCCAAATCTACATGTTTGTCACCTCCCTCTCATGCGAAAGAGGAAGCGCAGTCTTGGGAAGTCCCCAACTCTCCTCCATCAGCCGCGTCACCGGATACGAGCCAGTGGAGGTCGACGAAAAACCCGAGAGCCGCAGACGCTCAGGACATGATCGGAGAAACTGGCCATTTAAAGAACTCTTACTGTCACGCATAGCAGGCCACGAGGCTACTGCCGTTTTAGTCTCCCAGGAGGATTATAGAGATGAGTGGTGCTGTGCAATGACAGTGCTAGGGGGTTAAGGTGGTTGGATAGGTTACTATGGAATTTTATGAACTTGGAAGGGATGAGTTCAAGAATGTAGTTTATATTAAGATTATTATGAAGGGTTTTGTTGCTGACGTAATAAGGGGCATTTACTATTGATCTCAGAACTTTTCATTGAAAGGATTGGATGCGCTTGATGTTCGACATTTTTGCTATCACCCATACCTCTATTCCGTATTTCCAGATTGGCTTCAGTATAACTTTGTACATTAGTAATTTATTTTCTATTGAGAGATGGGGGCGTCTATTTAGTTCTTGTCTTTTTAACCTAGGTGTGTGGGTTCCATGTCAGTCTTTTGCAGAGCTGGAAGTCTAAATATAGTACTCTCTCATATGATACAGGAAAAGGCATGAAATTAAAAAAAAACTAGTGGACAGGACTTGTGGCTGAAGGTAAAGGTAATTTGGGAACATTTTGCTTCATTAACTTTGGTTGCACCAATACTCGATCTCATCAGGGTGATTTTGAAGGTTTTAGGATGCTACACCGCAGTCTAAATGGATGACAGAACTGCAGTGTCATCTGCAAATGCAAATGAGGGGACATCAGCGCTGTATATATTATAGAGGATGGGACACAGGACGTTGCCCTGTGGAACTCCTGCATTTATGGGATAGTAGTTAGAGTATTCTAAACCACAGTGGTCTTGGAAGAAGCGGTTTGAAAGGTAGGACTGTAGGATTAGGAAAAGGGCCTGTGGTAAATATCTTTTGAGCTTGTAGAGCAAACCTGCGTGCCAAACTCTGTCAAAAGCTTGAGCTATGTCCAGAAAGGCCGCAGTGCAGTACGGTTTGGTTTCAAGGGCTGAGGATGATATGTGATCAAAAACGCGAAGGCCTTGTTGAGCAGTGGAATGTCGTTTTACAATTGGAGTACAATTGGAAGTAGACGTTTTAATAGGAGTTTTTCAAATATTTTTGAGAGGAAGGGAGAAGGCTAATTGGGCGGTAATATGATGTATCATTGGGTGGTTTACCGGGTTTAGCTAATAGGATTATAATGAAATGTTTCCAGAGGAGAAGAAAGTGCGTCGTTCGGATAATGCAATTATATATGTAGGTTAGGAAGATTATGGCTTTAGGAGGAAGTTGTTGGAGAATTCGAGGAGTAAGAAGATCATATCCGGGAGATTTTAGGTATGGTAATTTTTTCAAAAAATATTTGACCTCAGAGGGGTTAACGGCTTTTGGTGGAAGTGAGAGGGGGATAGGTGAATTAAAGAAATCTTTGACAGTTGTGTGATGAGTATTGTTTTGAAGAGTAAGGTGAGGAGTGAAAGTGCGGGAAAGATGCAGTGTGAATTCATCCGACCTTTCGCCATCCGAAGCCGCCCAGGACCCATCATCACGACGGAGTCGGTGTGAAGCAGGATGATATTTTAGGATTATTTTAGTTAGATTCCACAAGGAGTTATCCCTGGTAGACAGAGAGAAGAGGTGGGAATTAAAAGAATCGGAACGGAAGGATGCCAATTGCCGCTTTACCAATCTGGAGTACTGATCTTTGCCACACTGTTCTCGAGTGGCGTTTGGATTGGATTAGGTCTTTGAGATATTGAGGTAAAGGATTTTGATTGGGAATTTTTGAATGACGGTGGGGTGACGATGCCTCCCAGGCCGATCTCTGGATGAGAGTAGGGATCTATTAATTCGGAATTATTTGCAATGTTATTTTATAAGGTTCTTGGTACATTGTTTTATATTCTGAGTCTACAATATGCATGGGCATCTTAGGAAGTTCTGAAAAACATTCGTTATTAGATATATTTACTAGGGATATAGAGGTAAGTAAATAGCATCATTTTTGTTACAATCGTCCAACTTACGATTGTTAATAATAATGCATGAATTAATATCGTCAATATAATTTATGTTGGGTAGTTTATATTGAATATAATTGCATTGACCTACAGAACCTAATAATATAATATTTTTTATACATTCATTAAGCAGTAAAGTAGGGTTAGCACAATAATAGTTATTCATAAGATAGTTACACTTAATGTTATAAAGGTTATCATTTTTTCTAAGTACTAGTGTTTTTTTATATTAGAATAATAAAAATGATTTTTATTTACAGGAATTGTTATGAGCAATGATGTTCTATACATTTGGTTATGCTAGTGGCAGGTGTGGAATACATGGAGTATATCCTCCTGTGTAATACAATGTATTTTGCTCATAAGCCATAATATTGAAGCTAATATAACATTTTGGTGTAAGTCAAATAGTATTTTAGACATAAGGGAAGAATGTGTTATTCCTAATTTGTATAGTTTATAGTTAGCGTTAAGACATTTATTTTGTTATATAAATGCGTTAAAGTTATATAGATGTCATGAAAGGCTACCTCTTTACCAGTGTTTATCATGTTGCCTCTACCCTTATTAAAATTGTTGTTTATCAATTTAATATCCGTCTTGAAAGTTTCTATAATGTGTTTGTTCATATTTACTGTCTGTTCAATATTATGTTCTGCATTATAGTTGTTTCGCTCAACTTCACTTATGACATTGTCATAATGTTACTTGTGCGTAGCATCCATAGCACTAGTTAACCAACTAATAGCTGTTCCTAGTCCATTTATTAATCCACGTCTTTGTCTTCTATTATGATTTCTCAGTAAGTTAATTTTATTCTTAGTTTTATGTATCATATCTACAATAAAGGGTAGATTGTTAAGTTATTATAGAGTAGAGTTTGTTTTGTATGTTAGTTAGTTCTAAGTCTAATATAGGCTTATGTTATAAAAGTGGTATGTTTTGAAGTATTTTTCAATTACGTTTGCATTATTTTATGTGTAATCTAGCATTCCGTTACTGCTGAATAGGTCAGTTACTTTCAGAGAAATTTGTCCAGTCTATAGAATTGTCAGAATCAGCACAAGAGGCTCTATTGTTATCTAAAACATATTTCCGTTAAGTCAGAGGTTTCTTACGAGGTATTTTAATTTATTTACATGCAGTCGTTTAGTAGTTTGTCCTTTTGTTTTTTTATGTTATTATTGGTTTGATTTTTTTATATTTTTCGTTTTGTTTTGCAGTTCTAGGAATAGTAAGCATTTGTTGAGGTTCGTTAATATCTATTTCTGGGGGATTTTCTCTATGTTCATTAAGTTTTGAAGTCCGTTCCTCTTTTCCTTTCTCTATTATTGGTTATTGTTATTTTGTGTAGTTTCTGTTTTTTGTCATGGTACTGGTCCAGAGGTCGGCTTGGGAGGCATCGTCACCCCATCGTCACCCAAGAATCCACAATCATAATCGTTTACCTCAACATCTCAAAGATCTAATCAAATCCAAACGCCGCTCTAGAACAGTGTGGCAAAGATCCCGGCATCCTGCTGATCGCCGCTCGTACAATCAGTACTGCCGATTGGTAAAGCGGCGATTGGCATCCTTCCGTTCTGATTCTTTCAATTCCTACCTCTCCTCTCTGTCTACCAGGGATAACTCCTTGTGGAATGTAACCAAAAAAATCCTAAAGTATCAACCTGTTTCACATCCACTCCGTCGTGATGATGGGTCCTGGGCGGCCTCGGATGGAGATAGGTCGGAGGAATTTGCTCTGCATCTTACCCATACTTTCACACCTCACCTTTCTCATCAAAGCCATACTCACAGCAAAACTGTGGAAGATTTTCTCTCTTCACCTATTCCTCTCTCTCTTCCACCAAAAGCCGTTAATCCCTCTGAGGTCAAATACCTTCTGAAAAACTTACCTTACAGAAAATCCCCTGGATATGATCTCCTAACTCCTCAAATTCTCAAACAACTTCCTCCTAAAGCCATAACCTTCCTAACCTACATATATAATTGCATTATCCGAACGACACACTTTCCTCTCCTCTGGAAACATTCCATTATTGTCCTATTCGCCAAACCCGGTAAACCACCCAATGACGCCTCATCTTACCGTCCAATTAGCCTACTCCCTATCCTCTCAAAAATATTTGAGAAACTCCTACTAAAACGTCTACTTCCAATTGTTGAATCCAAAAACCTTTTTCCCACACACCAGTTTGGTTTCCGCCAACGACATTCCACTGCTCAACAAGGCCTTCGCGTTGTTGATCACATCTCCTCAGCCCTTGAAACCAAAAAGTATTGCACTGCTGCCTTTCTCGATATAGCTCAAGCTTTTGACAGGGTTTGGCACGCAGGTTTGCTCTACAAGCTCAAAAGACATTTACCACAGACCCTTTTCCTAATCCTACAGTCCTACCTTTCAAACCGCTTCTTCCAAGTCCGCTGTGGCTTAGAATACTCTAACTACTATCCCATAAATGCAGGAGTTCCACAGGGCAGTGTCCTAGGCCCCATCCTCTATAACCTATACACCGCTGATGTCCCTTCTACTTCCAACACCTTCTTGGCTACATTTGCAGATGACACTGCAGTCTTGTCATCCCACCCAGACCCCGACATAGCATCCCATAACCTTCAAAAACACCTTGACGAGATCGAGTATTGGTGCAATCAATGGCGGATCAAAGTTAATGAAGCAAAATGCTCCCACATTACCTTCACCCTTTGTCGCAAGACTTGTCCATTAGTTTATTTTAATTCTATTCCTCTCCCAGTAACCGAGACAGTACGGTACTTAGGCTTCCATCTCGACAAACGACTGACCTGGAACCCACATACGAGACTAAAAAGACAAGAACTAAACAGACGCTTTGGACAACTGTACAGACTACTTCAAAGGACATCCCATCTCTCAATAGAAAATAAACTACTAATCTACAAAGTTATACTTAAACCAATCTGGACATACGGAATAGAGCTATGGGGGACAGCAAAAAAGTCGAACATCAAGCGTATCCAATCCTTTCAATCCAAAGTCCTGAGAACAATAGTAAATGCCCCTTATTATGTCAGCAACAAAACCCTTCATAACGACCTTAATATACCCTACATTCTAGAACTCATCCCTTCCAAGTTTATGAAATTCCACAGTAGCCTTTCCAACCACCCTAATCCTGTAGCACAGTCTTTGCACTGCGCCACTCATCCCTATAATCCTCCTCGGAGACTGAAACGGCAGTGGCCTCGTGACCTGCTATAATCGCGTGACAGTGGGAGTCCTGGCAATGGCCAGTTTCTCCAATCATGTCCTTGTATGAATGAGCGAGTGAATGATGACTGTAAATATGGTATGAATGAGATCATTTATCTGTATTATTATTGCCTTATAAAAGGCAGATTGTAATTATTTCACAATAAAGTTCTTGTTATTATAGGTCATGGTACTGTTGTACAAATTGTTCAGTAATATTTTCGTTTATTTGAGAGTCTTGTCTAATTATCCGAATGTTATTTCGTCTGGAGTCAATTTTAGAGTATTCTTCGATGTATTGTTATACGCTATTATAAATGAGTTTGATTTTAGTGGGGTCCCAGAGCGGAGTGCTGGGGAAGAATAACTTGCGGAGGAGGAGTGGGCAATGCCTGTGACTGCTCTCTGTTCCGAACAGCGTCAGCAAAAGAGAATGAAGGGCTCAAACTTCTGGCGGGGGCGCTTCTTGGGCTACCTGTGGCTGTTGTTTCTTCTTCTGGACGACGACGTTGTTCACTTCTGGACTTCACAATTCTATAATCCTCACAGCATTTATAGTTTGCCGGGTGGCCTTGCTGACAGAGCACGCATACAGCAGGTGATTTTAGGGGCTTCTTGCACAATTCAATTTTATGCTGCCCGCTGCACTTTACACACCTGGGAGGGTGGTAGCAGTATGATTTTGTGTGCCCATATGCCTGGCAATTATGGCATTGAGCTATATCGCGTTTCGGGTAAGGCTTTTCGACCTGCACTCCTTTGTAATACAAGTGGGTTACCTCGTAGATTTTTTCTACTCCAGGTGTTCGCTCTAGATCCACAAAGAATAAGGGTAGTGGTGTCTTGATGCTTGCATCATTTTCTTGCCTTTCCTCACGGAGCACATTCGTAATTTGGCGAACCTTGTATCCTAGGCTTAAGAGCTCCTTTTCTATCTCGTCCGCTGGTGTAGTGGGATGCAGGTTTCTAATCACCACCCGCAGCGATCTTTCTTGCTTTAGTTGGTAGGTATGAAAGTCGGCCTTTGTTTCATCTAAGTATTTGATTATTGTTCGGTATGTTTCGGGAGTGTCCGGAGAAACTTTTGTATCCCGGGACCGATTTAGGCAAGTGTATTTCCCTGTACCTACAATTTTATTCAGTTACCCAACTTACATTACTATGTACCCACATAGTAATTTAAAATTACTAATGTTTTGTACGAATATCGCTGGTGGTTTGGGCTGTGTGGTGTTTGTGTAGGGTCCATGTCCTCTACCTCAATATTTTTCAACACCTCGCAACCATTGGGCGTGAAAAACGGAGACTCATGAGTTGTTGTTGTTTGTGTTGATGTGCTAGGTAGTGATGGTAGTTCTTCCATAGAGCTGCTGGGAGCTGAAGAACTTACAGGGGCTATATTTCGGTTAGATCGCCGCGGCTTACGTTTGACCGGCGACGTGGTGCGGGGTAGGTCCCAACGACCTTGTACGTTTTTTCTTATTTTCTGCTGACATTAACTGCTGATATAAACGCATGTTTCAACAGCAGTATTTTTCTGAATTATTCAGAATATTTTTTTATAAATAAAAAATATATGGCAAGTGGGAGCCGTGAACGCACGTAAGTTAAGAGCCTCCGACGCTAGCACGTGTCTACGGTGCTATGAGGGCTTTGAGGTCTCCCCAATCTTATCTCTAGTACAGCTGATCGGTAATCTCACTAATATGGCCGCCTTCTCTGTGTAATGTGAAGTGAATCTTGCGATTGGCTATCTAGTCCACAGATTCGCTATCCACTCACCTGTAGACAGCTCCTCCGTGGACAGTTCACCCAGTAGTCGACTGAGACGGTTTGACGAACTCGACATTTCCTATGAACGGTAACAAAAACAGTTGGTTTATAGAGCACTACGAGAACGATTTGTAATGGTTTAGAGCAGGCGCAGTACTCCGGGCGCCAGTTAAAGAATTTATCTAGACGAAGGACTTTTTAAAAGGTTTATTTTAAAGAGCAAACAGAGTAAGCTGTATAAATCAGTAGAGTAACAGTCTTGCGCCTAAGTGGGAAGAGAGGGAGAGCTAATTAATTCTAGAGGAGGTTTATATAGAGGAGGATGGTTGCATATGACTTAATGCTTGTTCAGCTGCTGGTGCCGGCTGTCTGTTTCTATATATCGAGCCATTATGAATCGAATCGTCATATAACTGTGTCATCATATAAGACATCTTGGACTCATTAAGAAGCTCGATATTTGGGTTCCACCGCGACAATGCGAGGCCCACACATCTTTAGCGACGCGTACGAAACTATTGGTTGGGAAGAGATGTTGCAACCCCCATACAGCCCCAACCTTGCACCTTCAGATTATCTACTATCAGATTACCATTTATTTCGAAGTTTACACAACAAGTATTAAATCTTAAATGGTAAAAATTTCAGTAGTAACAATAACCTCAAATCGTACTTGGTTGAGTTTTTAGCCTTGAAGTTCTATGAGCGCGGGATCATGAAGTAACCAGAAAGATGGCAAAAGGTCATCGAAGTTTCTTTTTTTGTATAGAAAAAATTGAGTTTTATTTCACACTAAAAAACATAAATTACTTTCTAGCTAACCTCAATATAACCGAATTAAGTATTCGTTAAGATCTTAATAAGCTAATTTGAAGGGGTCTTAGGGAATGGGACTGAAAATACAGCATGGGATATGAAAATTTTAATGATGTTATTTTGAAGATTAGGGATTAACCTGGGTGGTGCTGAATTTATCAAATTAATACAAGAAGCATAAATCCGGCCAAATAGAAGAATTATAATTAGGCTTTAAGTGAAGTAAAGTAATACATACAGTTAGAGGAAACGCACTTGTCATTTTATTTCTCCATAGTAGAATTTGTCTTTTGTGGAAAATTCCCCAAAAAACAGTGAAAAAGATAACCAATGTAATTGCAATGCAATTGCAAATGTAAACCGAGACATCATTCACATGCCTTTACACCAGAAACCGAGACATCATTCACATGCCTTTACACCAGAAACCGAGACATCATTCATATGCCTTTACACCAGAAACCGAATACATTAGTCAGTTCTTGAGAGTTACTGCTAACAACAAACAAGCACTATTTTCAGAATTTAGCCAGTTTGTTTGGGTGAAATGGTTCATTTTCACTAGCCTTGGCTTCCATGAAATTCCGGGCAAGAGTTGGGTCCTACTTGAATGCTCTCAAGGGCTGCTTTACGGACCGCGCCCTCCCACCCCTTTTTTTCCATTATGCCCTTCTCTTTCCGACCGTCTCTTTTGTAATGCTACCCATTATTACTGGCTCCCAGTACTTGGGAGCACCGGGTGCCACTTTTGCGATCAGAACTACCACATTATTTTTCTTTTACATTGAAATTCATACTTATTAATTCCAAGCAGTTCTTCTATTTTCTCACTTATAGTGTTGGAGGATATTTCATTCATTTGAATTATTATATCATTAATTTTTATTTATCCAGTCCTCACAGAGTTCAGGTTGGGTGAGCTCTCCATGTTGAGAGCCAACTCCTTTTTGGTTCACACTCTTTTCCGCTGTGCGAGTATTTTATGTATCTTGTGGTCAATTTGTTTGCATATGAATAATTAACTTTGTGTATTTTTGGTGGAAACACCATCATATGTTACGTTATCAATTAATCTAGATAACCTCTCTAAACGCTATTACTGACATTCCTCCAATTACTTCTTTCTGGGCCAATCTTTATTTCTTCGTACATCGTGAACACGCCAAAACCAATTTTCATTGTTGGTGTTCCATATTCATTGTATTTTTGTAATAGCCTTTTCGTCTAATAGAATTGATGACGTTCGTCTTCCAACATCGTTTTTGTAACATGATACGGTCAGTTGTAATGGAAATTTACTTTTTTGTAGCTACATTTCAATTCCTGTATACAGAATTCAAATATATGATGTCCAATGAGCCATCTGATCCACGAGTGTGTCGGAATCAACCCACACAGTTATTTAAATCTATCGCTGTGTTTTATCCTCGGATCACTTTTTCCTTGATATTCTTTATATCAATTGAATGATTTATAAAATGTCAATTAAGTTGACATAAAATGGCATCTGTCAATAAAAAAACTGAGCGTGGCTGAAATCCGCTGATATAACTGTATTAGTTATAAGCAAAACCAAAGCTTTTCCAGAAAAGTTTGTTCTTGCTGAGGAGTGTGTATTTATCTGGGCTAAATAGTATATATAGTGTTCTAAATTATTAAATAAATGTAAATACTATCTTTCTCCTAAAGGTAAGGAATGTTCATTGGACGTCTGCTTAAAAAACGTACGATTGTTGATAGTGGAATGGTTTGTGGTTTGGTTTAAATTACCAACACAAAGTGAAATTGATAACTGTTGCTGTTTAATTTTTACTTCTTTGTTAAGATCATTTCATTTTCTACCTATAAAATACATGTTTAACAATACTAACTCCCATTCCTTGGTAGAAATAGATTGATCATTCCATTGAAGAATTAAAAAATACATTTTATGAAATTGAAATACCTAAATAAAGATTTACTGTTAAATTAGGACAGTTTTTATAACTGTTAATTGACTTTTTCTTGAACTTAGTCAAACCTCATTCTATCGTTACACTCCTGTATTATTTGCTTCTGTCTGTAGTATGTAGGTGTAGGTATGGATATCCAGTTGCATGGTTTGCAGCTCCTCAGACTCTTTGTTAGGCCACCTGTATAAGTATTCCTTTATGGGGTAGTAGCAAACTATCAAACTTTACCTCAACCAGTTAACATGGGTTTTACAACTCATAGGACCTTTTTTCAATCGGTTTTGAACAGAAGCTACTTTCTGTTATTTTAAAGGTTCTTTAGATCACTAGAAAATTGGTGGAGAAGATGCTGCTCCTATCCCTTCTGTACATAACAACCTCAGTAATAGGTTAACGTTGTAAAGGTATCGGATGTGGGGTGATTGTATCTATTTGTATTTAAGTTAGATATTGGATTGAATGTGACTTTTTACTACCATATTGGAAAAGGAGCTAAAAAAATATGGTTCATATTTTCATAATAAGATACATCTTCATCAAATCTGGGTGGTAGCAGCACAGAACAATGATTCCTGTAGGAGGACGAGTAGACTAGCGGGTTGTAGAGCTACATTAAGAATGTAGTTGATTTCAACAATGATTTTCTCAGCACAAGTTATATGTATATTATAAAAGATAAGATATATAATATGGAAGTACCTGCCACCGGAGGATCCGAGGTACTCGACGTGGGCCCGATACTCTATCCTGGTGGGCCGAGGCGTGTACCTGTGAAGGGGGCGGAGGTAGCGGGGTGGTGTTGGGAGGTAGATGTCCCTGCGGGAGTACGGGTCGAGGTACCTCCCGCTGGTGGTGTTGGTGGTAGGGTACCGGGGTACATAGCGGTCCACCGGTGAGTACCTGTCCGTCGGGTAGCTCTCCCCCATACCCGTCTGTCCGCATCTGCAACAACACACAGTAACCATAAGAAATATGACTTTAATAACACACTCACAATCTAATGGACTAATTTATCAGAGGAGGATTCTAGATCAAATGTACAGTATATACATGTTATTAGATAATGACAAGAGTCTCCATAGCTTGACTTTGTGTGGATCGAAAACCTTGCCCTGCAAGAAGTTTCTCGAGTTCAAGAATCCGTCATATCTTAAAGCAAATGTGCAATCTCTCGTCACGCATTCGTGCGTCTCTATCAGCTTATCGTAGCAAGAGGGCCATGGCGAACACTTGGCATGGACCAACTTATCTCTATAGTGCGGTTGTTTCTATTCTGATGATTTGTTGCTATGATTTGTTGTTGGTTGTTTCTTTTAAAATAAGATGATTTGATGCTATTTCAAATAGCAGTCATGACTTGGAACTCGATATTTGAAAATGTTATGTTTAATGTCAGTAAACATTAATCATAAATTTTTTTTAAACATTGTGATAGGAGAACGAGTCTTGGAAATTCCAATTAGTAACAGCATTTGGATTGACGAGTCCGTAAGTAGTTAGGTACTGGTATTAGTAGTTAGGTTTGCAGGTGAGAGACGTTTTCTTCCCATTCTCTTTTTATTATGGGCGCAAACTTGTCAATATAACTTTTTACTTTGCCTTATTATGTACCAGGTGTGTTCTGGTCCCTACATATATTGTTTAGATTGATCTGTGTTTTTTCTAAAGGTTTTAACAGGTTCTTTACAACTTTTTATGGTTATGAGGTACGTCATAGACCACCAAGGGACAGATCTTCATTCAAGAGCTATGTTTGAAAAACCTAGATTATTTTCGGAGAATACAGATAGAATCTTAAAAGGTATTCCAGTCTCCTTTTTTGGTAACCCAACGATTATAGGTGGATCCAGAAGGTACTCTTTCAAGAAATTTTATAAATATTTAGAAGTGCATATTGCCGTTTCTTGCTTCACCTCTACTCTATTCTACTCTGTATGATATATTTGGTGATACTGAAGATAAGTCAAATGATGACATGTAGCCAGTTTAGGGGCACCTATACGTATGAGGTATTTAGAACGGTCAAGTCATTGGGCACGAAGGACTCAATAAGCTTCACTTCTTATCGAGTAAAACCCAATAAAACTTATAGATATTAAAATCACAAAGCAATAACACTGGTGGTGAGGTCACGGCGTATTGGTCATTCATTAATTACATTGAGAGGGTTTCGAAACGATACTAACTTAAGACTTTTATCCACCAAAGTATTTATACAAACAATGGCCAAGTTGCAAAATTAGTTTTTTGGGTTTTCGATAGGTGTGTTTCTTGCTCACAAATTAATTATTTTGAATTTGTCGTCCTTATTAGCAGTTTAAGTCAGATCTTTGAGCCTTAAAAGTCTTATATTCCTGTGAAGTAGAAACATGAAGAAAAAAGGGGCTATATAGTTGGCGATAATGTAATATGTTAAACTAGGAAATGAGTAGTTATTAAAATAAAAATACTGCTGTTCTCTAATATTTTCTTTTAAGTAGGTAAGTCAATAATACTCCTTGCTAGGGCACTTTAATGATGTTATACAATAAAAGTCCCGGAATGAAGTTCTAAAATTGCTTTTGTAAAATTCGCTTTATCAAACTGTTTTTAGTGTTACTCCCTTACTCCTTTTGTTGTGAAAAGGTAGTAAGCCTGAGAAAGAATCAAGTAGGAGTGTAACAAATTGATTGACTGAATAAAGTTAATTATCTTATTTAAGTGAAGTTTTAAGAGGAAAATAAAAGTTAACGTACATTTCCACTCTCTCTCGCTTTCTCTATCTCACTCTCTCTCTCTCTCTCTCTCTCTCTCTCTCTCTCTCTCTCTCTCTCTCTCTCTCTCTCTCTCTCTCTCTCTCTCTCTCTCTCTCTCTCTCTCTCTCTCTCTCTCTCTCTCTCTCTCTCTCTCTCTCTCTCGCTTTAAGCAAGGATTAGAAAATCATAAATCAAAATCGTATACGTCATGAACTCTCTAAAGTTTTGAAAGTTTTACAAATTTGGTTATTAATAACAATTAATTAAATAATTGTAAGGTAAGCATAATGATAATCATTAAGTTAAATTAAAGTATTATTTCAAATATCCATTGAATCAATAAAATGTGTTTAATGAAAATTTCGCATTTATGACTTATACTGCTTTTACCAAACACTCCAGAAATAGAAACGTTAAAAAAAGAAAAATTCTTAAATGCAACTTAAACTCAGCCTGAAAAATATTTTGTGTGGCAGTTCTATTTGATATCCCAACGATGGTAAAAGCTAAAGCAACCTCATAAAAAATAATGATGGATCTCATTTATTAATGATCTCAAATATTAAAGGTATGCTCCACATAACCCGGAAACATCCTGATTTTTTGGTTAAAAGGCGATGACTGGAAGAATAGAAAAATAATACTTTTTGTCTATAGCAAAAGTTGAACTTGGCCTGACTTTCTTAAGATCTAGGTCTGAAGCGTTTTTAGATGTAAACTCCTAGTTTTTTATACCGTTAAATACACATTAAAGACCCTATGGAAGAAATAATTTCAATAACATTTTCGGAATAATAATAATTAACCCAGACAACATGGTAATAGCGAAAGTAAACATATGACACAAAAGTTATCTACAATTGTTGAAGTACTTGTTGGTTCAACTATCTCAAAGAAATAAAACAAATGCATAAACAACTAAGAGATTAATTATTCCAACAAATATAACAAAAAACGGCCACTACTAGGGAACTAATGTTTTACCCAAACATAAGAAAAATAAACAGCTATTTTTGAAAAACAAAAAAAAAGACAGTGGTCTTCCGATAGCTATAACTGCATCCATAACTTTTCTTGTCTTTTAGGTGAGCTTTAATAGTTAGTTTTTAAGTGAGCATTAATGCTTCGCATATTTCCTTATGTTAAATCTCGAAATTCAGTAACCAATATGGTTTAACTAGAGAAATGATGTATTTTCAAAATAATTTCCCATGTGTTTTTTTCACAACCAATTAATAAATTGTTATTTATCCCAAGCCCCGCGACCCTTGTCTATAATATAAGGCTATTATTAATTCATAGATTACTCAACTACTTTTACATGGTGTCCAGATCACTACTAAACATGACCAATGACCAGATGATACTAAACATCACCTCAGCTAAATTAATAATACAGTACTCATTTACTAATAGACGTCCATCGTCCAAAGAATAGAGTAACGAATAGAAAATCGTTTTCGCAAGAGGTGTACACATTTTATGCATACTGTATATTATTTATTTTTTTCCCTATATTCCTTGTTACAAAATTATTTATTTAACGCTCTCTGAATAGGCTTGTAATACGCTTCAAATTTAAATGAGTAGAAAAGTCCTAGCTGTGTGTTTTTATTATGTTTGCTATCCTCTCACTAAAGTATTTTTGTTTGAATCATCTGAGTCAACGCTAGCGATTTTAACTAAATCTAGTGCAACTAGTTAAGCATTACATATTATTATTATTATTAAAAGAGATTAATTTGAAATGAATGGAACAGGTGAAAAGCCGATGGGAATTAAGGCTATAAATAAGAAAGGGCTGTGGGGGCGACTGAGGCTTGACGGAGGACGCCCAGTAAACAAGTGCCGCTCGGGTATCAACAATAGCCCAGTATCATGGCATTACTCAGAGCGTTTAATATCGATTGGTATAACCACTCAGTAGGTGGTGAGCATACAGCGCCGCGAGCATAAATGTGGGTACAGCTAGCAGTAACAGAAAAACTAGCAGAAATAAAGATTGGCAAAGAAAAGGGAAAGGGAGATGGGAGAGCGGGGAGGATCGATGCCCGCCATCTTGTGGCCCGGTTCCAGGCTGACCTCCATCCAGCCACGTCCTCATTATGTACCGTCTCCCCCAAAGACCAGTTATCTTTTAATTCTGCCTCTTCCATCAAATAAAAACATTGTCCGTGGCAAATCAGTCCGATGGTGATGTTTAACAGTCCTTCGATATTTTTAATGTATATTCTAATAGCTTGCTTATAGGCAATCCACATCAAAGGTGATTTTACCCTATATATCGCAACACTTATCATATAACACGATATTTTATATATGGTAGTATTTATTAGTAACACAATGAATTAAAAAATAAATTAATAAATACTAAGAGCAGACATAATAAAGCTTGGGTTGACATCGTGAGTATATTATTAGATGAATATTATCCCTTATACAGAATTATGTATTAAATTACTTATTAGGTTATGTAGATGATAGAGTAATGTATTCACTTCAAATTTTCTGCCATCTAACAGTGTTTCTTTCATTGCATCGGTCACAGGGAACCGGTGTCTTTTCTGCAGTTGCTCTTGAGTCAGTTTAGTATTAGGTAGTCAAATTGTAAGTTTGGTAAAAAGTACTTCCCATTTTTTACTTTTTTGGGTGGACGATACCCATTATTATTATTAATTATTATTTATCCTGATTGTTTTGTTTGACGTAGTTTGAAAATGACAGAATGTATTTATTGTAAGCAATTGCATGAATAAATAAAATAATTTAGCAGGTTTTTTTCACATTTTAATTATTTTTTAATTATTATTATTAAACATTTTATCTTATCCTTATTAGATCTTCGGTTACTTTATACAAAAAGTTCTTGTTGTTCAGACATCCATCAATGCGGGCACTTCACACACCCTAACCAGTTTTTATTTCCAATACTTGAAATTCGATAACACTCCACGACGCCTTCAAAGAAGGTGGATTAAAGATTCTTAGCATCTTCGCAAGTTATGGCATTTAACACAGTCCTGTATTTTTGAATCGTGGAATTGTTGACACTATAGAAAGATTATTGCATAAAACTACTTCAGATATACAGCAGGTCTCTTACTATAAAAAGTATGTTTAAAAAAAATGCTAGAGCGCTGTCGGCTTTAACCTTCACAATTAATGCAAAAGGTGCAGCGGAAGAAGTTTGTGTAGAGAAAAAGAAAGAAAATGGTCTCATGGTCTCTCCGTGTTAATTTAATATAGAAATAAGAATAATATCAAGAGATAAAGGTTGCCTAGGCGATAGTTGCCACAAGGGCACCAGGGGTGACTATCAGATATCATAAAAGTTAGATCGACAACCAATATCCTGAATGGTCTCGGGGAGTGTTCAGAGCGTCGTCTCAGGAGGTGTTATAAGATAGTTTTTAGCACAAAGAAATAAAAGGAATCCCCGCACTAGTCTGTTTGAGACAGATAGGACATACAGAGGGTTGAACATGTGCTTTAAATAAGGTTAGTCGTTATCAAAGCCGGGGGTGGATGCCCGTGAACATTTCTTCTTTGGCAAGGGTGAACTCTTTCCACTTCTAGAGGACAAAGATCTTGATTGGAAGACTCTGGCTGAGGACATTTTACCTTGAGCTTGCAGCTACCACCCATTGTAGGCATCGATGTTTATTAGTAAGGATAGCAAGTATAAATATATGTATTTTTTTTTCATCATATTGATCCATATTAAATTTTAATTATGTTTCATTAAATACTTTCGAACAATTGAGTAATTATATTGCATTGACCACCACGTTGTTTATTGAGGTAAATTACTTCGGATTAGAAGCCATTGGGGCAATATTAAATTGATTAAATATTATTGATAAAAACATATTTGATATCACTTTACTAAGTGGAGCTAATGTTATACTCTCAGGAGGATTTTATAGAGGAATAAAATTTGTTAGTAATTGAATAGTTCGATGACATCCCTCTTTTTAAATCAAATATTTTAATTATTTGAGCTGGAGCCGATACGCTCGATATATTAGTTTATTGGTATGCAAGTATCAAGAATAAAATAAAATCCTCATTCGCTGAACTCAGCAAACATTGCATAGAAACACAGCTGCCGTTTGGTTCCAGGGTTGTGCATATAACAGCAATCTAAACATTATGCTTTGATCAAGGTTGATACATCGACGGTTCCAAACTTTGAGCTTACTCCGTAATAGGACGTTGAACGTGAGTACGATATTAAATAAATACTTTTTTTAATGCTATTATGCCTAGGTCAACTGAAAGAACAAAAAGATTCACTTCAACATGCGCATGCTCATCTTGATAGTTTGAACTTCAACATTGAAAAATTGATTATTTTAAGTTGGCGCTACAACTTAAACATACTCTCATTGGAGTCCTCCAATGAGCGTCTTATCCGTGCGTCTTATCTATCGCATCTTCGTCTGAAAAATAACAATCTTAGTAACATTGCCATTAAGGCAGTATTCCCTTGAACCTAAAGATGAGCCATCTAACCATTATTGTTAGTGGCTAAGACAGTCAAAACTGGACGAACCAATGTTCCATGAATGTTTATTTTTTGGCTCCTCGAGAAAGGACTGTGTTTTTAAAATGTCTTTATAATTCAAAGTGGATTCATTTCACAAATAATGAACGGTGGAGGAATCAGGCCTTGCCAGCCTGCACCCCAACACTGATTCTTGTTTACTGCATTTGGCTAAACTAATACTATTGGTAAAGTTGGCTAGAGAAAACGGATGATATAAAATAAAAATAAAGCTTGAAAACAATCGAAACCCTCCATTAACAAAGCTTATTTTTTAAAAAAGGACTATCATGTTTCATGGCAATTTTCAACAGTCAACAAACTGTTTCGTTTGAATTCTGTATAATGTTTTCTCAACCCCAGTGGGATTAAGATAATAGACTCTGATGTGTTTTTATTAGTGACCCTCAATTTCATATTTGGTAACATTGAAAGTTTACATATTGATTGTGGTTCAAAAAACATGCTTTTTTGTACAGGTACAGAGTACAACCCGTGAAAGGCTTTTTAGAATAAATGAAAGTCAATATGTTGAATGCATCCCCTTTTTGAATTCTTGAAAGCTAGCCCTATCTTGTTTACTCGACGCCTTCTACTCTTTATCTTAAAGATCTAAGAGGGTATGCATCAAAGGACCGGAAGGAAACTCTCCTAATCAAATATGCAAAAATCAAATGGTAGATCCATTAACGTTACTGAAATATGTAATTTTGAGATTATCTGAAGAGGTACAAAATTTCGTTTCTCCTAGAGCTACTAACCATATACCATTAAGCAAAATCTTGATTTTGGGATTAATGCACCGCCTCAATGTAGAACAACGAGTGGTGATCAGAGGATCAGTAAAGAAAAAGTAGGTCTAAAGAGCCTAATGAGATACGGAGCCTATCAGTGGATAAGGAAGTTTTGAATGCTGGCCAATTTTGGGGCGAAACCAAGACACTATTAGAGCGGAACTGTGTTACGGCCAAGTTAATATTGTATAATTTATGTTCAAGGTAAGGACTCGCTGGAGTTGATGTTTAGGTATTGATTATAATATCAAGCACAACAAAACAAACAATACAGCTCACAAAATATTCTTGGTTGTTTAACTAGGCGCCATAACCTTATTAAGGAGAGATTATTTTATTCAATTTTGTGGCAACAGTCGTGCGATGTGCAATAGATGAAAAAAATTTTCAAAATTTTCTTAGCTACGAATGCTAATTCATATTGTCCCCCCACCCCCCGAGACATATTATATTGCCGGGCTGGGCCGTCTTAAGGGTACATCTGCAGAAAACAATTAATGAAGTAAGCATATTTTATAAAGTCAATAATGGTGGGAAAAGAATTAATTTAATGGAATCTACCCACAATCCTAACAAGCCCGTAAGGAAAAAAAGTACTTCCTGTTTGCAGATCATGTGGCTAAATTTCGTTCTATGAACTGATTTATAACCAGCCAATTAGAAAATACCCTATGAGTGGTCTACTTGTTAGTCGATGTGGAATGTTTCGTTAGATACGAACAAGCAAATGAGTATATTAGTGTAATATAACCATTTTTATGTCTGCTTATTGTCTCGTACACTAAATAGCACTGAAAAAAACTTAGCGAAGCCATGAAAGAACTTCTATGTTATTTAATTGGGGCCTAAGGGAAGAAAGAAGACTTCTAAATGCTTTGAAAATACCTTATTTTTTTTCTTGAATAAGTTCTAGGGAAGTTTTTAAAATATTTTGTGAATAACCAAAAAAAAAAAAAATGGTGGTGGTGGGATAGTAAGTTTGAGGGTTAGTCTAACTATTTTATTCTGCGGTGATTCACAAAAAAAAAAAGAAGGCATTCATTACTATTTGTCTGGCACGAGTAAAGTGGAATCCAGAAACTATAAAGGAAAGATATGCAACAACTTTAAATTTGTGGCTCTACTGAAACAAAACCAACTTGATAATAACCATAATTAAAACTATAAAATAAATACAGATACATGAGCTCTAATAATAGAACCACCAACCCTTCAGAAACTGTTCAACTGCCTAGAAGGAATTTACTCCAATGGTTTTAGGCTTTGGAAGTTTATTATTATAGCACTTAAAACCCCGTCCTTCGGTTAGGAGTACTCTTTAAAATCATTGTAGAAAATATTTTATTAATTTATGTAATTAATAATTTAATTAATACTGATAATCTTTTGTGGTAGGATTTATACAAAATATAAATGTTTAGGGCTAACTATTACCCCGAATTCGTCATGGAAGAAACATCTCAAATCGTCAAACCTAAACCAGGGAGTTTGAAGTCAGCCATAGAATTATACGTGAGTAAATATCTCATTAGAACTTACTTGGGTCTACGAAAAAGATGTTAATAAGTATTAATTTTTTTTTTATTCCAAAAAGGTAAACATTCATTTACATGTGTAGTTTAAAAACTAACATAATATATTTAAGTTAGTGTCTTTATTTTCCATCTGATATTCTGTTAATTATTTCTACAGGCATAATTTCGGGTAGGGAATTCCGAAAAAGTCCGAATTCGCGTTTGATGATCTACCTACACAGCAAATATGATTATTCAATGTTTCTATAAACTAAGGTTTATATGGGATTTCTAGAGTCAGAACGTCGTTTTGTTATCATTTCTTTTGATACCAAAGTGTTAATAACAATTAAACCCCAAATTGAATAGGGTGGATCTTACTGATGTGTTGAAAATATCTAGTATTTTTTAAAATTTATTTATTGAGAATCTAATAATTTTAAGTGAGTGAATTTTTCATCGGAAATAGTTTGACAATGTGACGAATATGCGATAGTAAATTTTTATCTTATCTATTAGTGAACAACGTAAGACATTATGTTGACATCCTGTGCATCATGGTCTGATATAAAGAAAAGATAAATTTAAATGTAAAGTATAGTAATTATTAACTAGAATTAAAATTTATCTCATTTGGTATAGTGGTTAGTGATTTTGTACAATAAAGGTAAAATTCGGTAAATGATTTATTTAAATATATAGAAGTGGGTGGAGCCGATAAAATAGTCAGCCTATTAGGGCTGAATGGGATTGCTTGTGAGCGTAAATAATTAAATAAACAAACAAGAATTAATAGTAACAGGGAGTTAATTAAGGTTAAATGATTTCAGAAAAAAAGATGTACAGATGATCAGTTGGAGGTTATTATATTTTGAATAATTATATACAATTGGAAATGGAAATTAGTACGAGAAAAGAGTTAGTTCCAAAAAGAAGAGAGATACTTTATTGTGTAACTTTATAAGGTTACTTTAACACAGCTTACTAATGAAGCTTTGTTATTTTTTCCCCTTTTATTTTCTTTTTAACATCCAACAAGGTAATGAACCTTTGACTCTGGTATTATCGAGAATTTTAATGTGATACTTGTTATGGTATTATTTATTCTTGGTCTCTTTGGCTGTAGGTGGCTTGTAGATATGTTTACTGCATTTTTTGAGGTATGGCATTATAAATAATATAGATGATAAAAGTAAAAAGATAATAAATTAATATAGCAATTTTCGTACTTAATGTCAGATGGCAGAAAGGTTATGACTGCTAGCGGAACTAGAGGAAATTTAGCTATGAGCAAGACTGCAAACATGTGAAAAGTAAACAAATAAAACCTAACAAAACATCAAACATGAGGACGCTGACTGAATAGTTAAGTGAAATCACGGCAGCAAAATCCAGTCGATTCTTTGAAAGCCTGATTTGAAGATCTAAAGGACCTCTCCATAACAAAACTACAAACTACTTGTCGTCACGAGGGGGGTGCCTGGTTACCCTAGCCCTGGTGCCGAAGTGCGATTTGATTAAGTTTATGACCTGGACAATCGTTTCATGACGGTGTTACTATCTGACTCCATATTTGATAGGTATGTACCCCGACAATGCACTATGCTCAGGAGAAGAGGTATAGGGTAGGTAGTGTAGGTAGTTTGTGTGGTCTTGTAATGACCACGAATTCACACTCGGTATCTGAGTGTAGGCGAAATCCGTCCGGATCCCAAAGGCGAGTGTGAACCGGAGAGAGGCAGACTGAATTGTCACGGGAGGCACTGCTTAGTAAGTTTGCAGGGCCGCGACAACCGTTGTCCACTAGGGAGAGGTCTCTCCCAAGGAGGTGCTAGATTTAGCGAGACGAAGGCAGAGATTCCCACTAGGAAGGTGTGGGGTCTGACAACGCCAGACTAAAACATAGCGAGGTTAGGAGAGGAGAGATGCAGAGGTTTTTCATAAAGAAGCAGTCAAGTATCAGAGTTTCAAGCAGGGTAGCCACGGGCCGATAGTTGACAGGAGAATGATTTACAGGGGCCAAACCACCGGCTTAAATACCCAGCTAGCCTTGTCCGCAGCCAATAAGCATCGTCATTTTTGTGACCAATGATGTGGCTTTCCTTTGTTCCCTGGCAGAGGCTGGAAGGGTCCCATCCATATACCTGGCTACTGACAGCTGGTGTCCCATCTTATGTAACTAATTGGCCCTGGTAGCTTGTTTTATTGTGTAACATATTTACAATGATTTATATTTTGGGTAATGTTATTTACATTTGTTTACAATATATATACAATAGAGTATAGGGTGATTTATCTTATGTAGTTAGCGGTCACTACACTACTTTTTTTTTCCTCCATAGCCCCTTTAAATTTCCAGATAATTATATAGAATTATAGATCCTCAGGTGACTCTATTTACAAATTAATTTGTATTTCCTGTAGCATCACTAGATTATATACAGGTTTTGGACTGAGTCCCGTGGGACACTGAGCCGAAAGCCTGCGTGCAGTCCGACGAGATCATAGCAGTTGCTGTATTCTTGTAGATACCGAGGGTGGCTTGCATTTGTACTTTCACAATCATATCATCATCGTAGCGGAGTACAGAACACCCACTACACTACTCATTTAAGAATTATGTATCATGTAATATGATTAAACGAGTATGACGTCCTCGCATAAATCCTACTATGAAACAGAAATTCGTATCATTATTTATAGAATGAACTTATTCTATTAACTTAACATTTATTTATTAAAATGGTATCTACTGAGCTTATTGCATTTTTAAATTGCTGTTTAATTTAAGTTACTTCGGGAGATAAGTAGCCTCGATTATTTGTTTTCATTGTTTAAAGCTATTTCGTTTAGCAATTATAATTCCAATTGTATTACAGAAATTATTAACTTAATTAAATTTTTTTAAAACTACGTGGATAATGGAGGTAGTTGGAAGCTTTCCTTGGGGCGTGCTGAATAAGATTCTTAAGCAAATATTAAATGATTGACAATAGAAGAAGAAGCTTTATGGACAAATCTCCCGTATAGCATTCCTAACACATGTAGCGGGTTCACTCCTAGACTTGTAGGGGAAATCTGCATACGGTTTTTTACTCAATGACTGACCTTCCGTTGGTTACACAGGGTACTTTAGAACTAAGCATACAGTCCTCCATGGAATATACGCGTTCTCTTAGTACAAGTACAATACTTTAGTGTTTATTTTAATGTGATTTTCAGACATCAGAAGCGTCTTATCCTCCTTTAAGAACCATTTCCTGCTCCCTGGAATTATCTCTTTCTAATGATGGCCACAGGTAGGAGCTCAAAATAGATCCGCAGATGTTAAGGCAAGCGAATTAGTTTTACATAGTATTTTTTTATTGTTGTTTGGTTGATTTCATATGGAAAATTTAAACTAGCGCGAGCACAAACTAAATTATATTTCTAAATATACATTATATTATATTAAATATTTTTAAATATATATATAAAAGAAAAAAGGAAATGGATACCAATTGCAATTCAAATATTCATCATTTTCGGTGTGAAATATAAGTCATTATACGTCGAATCATTTTTACCGATTTCACCATAGAAGACCATGCAAACGAAAGACATGCCCCACTAAAAGTAGATCATCTCCCTACAGTCTTGCCAATACGTTATGCTGTAGTACGATTCATAGTAATTTATTCTATGATATACAAAGCTATTTGCATGTGTGTCCAGCTTCACTAAGTGTGAAAAACATTCTTGGTAGTTTGCTGAAGTGGGTTATGGTAAGGGCTGTATAGAAGGGGCCGTCGGGTAAAGGTAAATATTGAGTGCCTTTAGTGACTACACGACCAGCCACTTCCCCGCCTGGACTGGGGGCCTCGCATTAAAATATTTGCATATATAAAACATGCAATAAAGCACGCGAGCTGTTAAAAATCTTGGTAGTTTCCAGAAGGTATAAAGAAGATACTTTTCAGTGTTTACATTACTGGTATTACTGATCAGTTGCAATATTCCACGTTATTATTTAATAAATAATACATTTCTCAAGTAACAATGGTAATATTTCTTGATTATATATTCAACTGATACTCATTTCATTACACATAAAGTTCTTATATCCTAATTTAATAGCATTGATAAAAGGATCAAAAACCTTTTATTTTTTTGAATGATTACTAACCTTTTGAATTTTTTTTTATCAATTGCAAACTAGAATAGAAAAGGTAAATAGGTTGTCATCAGTCACATTGCCAGGACTGTCAACTACTGTGGGGGACTGATTATATTGAAACCTTTTTGGTTAATCGAGAATATAAAGGTGTGTACTTAGGACGTCATTGTAAGCTGAACATTAAATGAACTTTAATGAATTTATGAATTGTGAAAATGAACTGTAACGTATTACAGTATAACAATTAATCAATTGAGTATTACAATTAATCAATGGTAAAATAAAGCAAATAAAAAATGAAGAGCCTTGTGGATAAAGATGTTATGAAACAATCAGCTTTAAAGTTGTTAGTTTGCTAGTTTTCTATACTTGACACGGTTAGCGGGTTTTCCGGAAATAACGTTACTTGAAGGGCTAGTGATAAGGAGAAACATGTTATGTTTAAAGGAAATAATTATATGTACATCCTCACAAATATCTCAATTTGTTTAAAAAAAGTCACTTAACATGTTCATCCACTAATCTCAATTGCAGCTTGGTTTTGAAACAATCTTCAATATTGTTTAAGATAAATAAAAGTATTTACAATGAAGACAACTATATACGCATATCTTGTTGTTATTCGTAAAAAACGCTTTATTACTAGATAAATATAATAATAAAAGTAAAAGTTTTTAAGTAAAAACCAGTGATGTATTTACAATCTTTGGCATTTGTTCAATTTAATTTAATTATATTACGAAATACAATACTATTCAAATTATATGACTGATATTTAGAAATAAAATCCAAAAAGAAAACATTACTCGACATCCAACCTCCTCCACTCCAAGCACAGAATGTTCTATATGTATCCAGGACAAAAGAAATCATTTCACTTGTTTCCTCAGTCGCCAACTGGTGGTATTAGTGAATTTTATCATGGTATAGATTCCTGACGGTATAACAGGCATAATAAAGGTCTTAGAAATAGGGGAAATTATGCAATGAGATACTTGCAGGAACCATTGTAAATTCTTAAATAATTTTTCATTTATTATGAATAAATAACGAAATAAAACAAGGTAGAAAATGAAAGAACATAATCAAAAGAGTGTAAGAGTGAACTGTGACTTCTTAATAAGACTGAAGGGACTTCTTCCGAGTTCTAGTACAAGAAAACCATAAGCAATGACCAAGATCCGGTAGTCCGATAAATTCTTTGAAAAATAATAGCTTTCAGACACTTACCGGAGCAGTTATAGTTAAACTGCATTTTGGATGGAAAAGAGAGCCCCTTAGAAAGGATTAATAATTAGCACATTGAAGAGAAAAAAAAGAGAATTCTCTTCTTAAGAGATTTATCTAAAATGAGAGCACTGGCCTTGGAGAGGATGGAGAGAGCAGGACAAAAATAAATTGAGCGTTTTTATAACTCTCGCAGGAGTTATGAATTTAAAAGTGGTGAGAAGGTTCTGGTAAGAGCTATCCAGATCTCTCAGGATTTCACCAAAGGCCGAAGTTCATGAAGCTTTACGAAGTTCCACACTTCATGGTCAAACATTATCTTCTAGTAGATCTGGATTAAATGATTGAATCATCTCAAGAAATCCCTGCAAGAAATATTCGAGGAAAATTGTACGGGTCTATGTTACTTCTATTTTTTTTATATTGGGCAGCTGTAACTTACCATAGGGTATTGGAGGACTATTCTACCTTCCCTCAGCTAGAATCGATGAAGAAAAAATGGTATTTAGGCACTGATAGTACTATTTAAATACAATTGATATTATAACAGCAACATTAGTGATAATCACCAATAGTATTATGCTTAGACAAGCAGAGCAAAAGCTGAAACAATCCATGAAAACTATGAAAGTGAGATAATTTCCTTTTGTTTTATTAGCCATCGTGATTAAAGATACCACTATATGTAATGGTAAATAACAAGATAATACATGTCGGAAGATAATACTGTCAAGATACAGGTCAATATTTTGTTTCAGAGAAGACAAAAACGGAAGGAGTCCCGACGGAACACTATTCGATCGTAAACCCTGGCTAGACTTCTAGCCATGTGTGGAAGATAAATTTATTTACGACCTTAGAACTTTTTTTTTTGCTGACGTGTGTTCTTAATGAACTAATTTGCATATTTAATACAAATATTTTAATGCTTTATACCTATTTATATGTATAAGTTTATAGTTATAAAAATTGAATAGGGTGGATCTTACTGATGTGTTGAAAATATCTAGTATTTATTTTTATTTATTTATTGAGAATCTAATAATTTTAAGTGAGTGAATTTTTCATCGGAAATAGTTTGACAATGTGACGAATATGCGATAGTAAATTTTTATCTTATCTATTAGTGAACAACGTAAGACATTATGTTGACATCCTGTGCATCATGGTCTGATATAAAGAAAAGATAAATTTAAATGTAAAGTATAGTAATTATTAACTAGAATTAAAATTTATCTCATTTGGTATAGTGGTTAGTGATTTTGTACAATAAAGGTAAAATTCGGTAAATGATTTATACCTATTTATATGTATAAGTTTATAGTTATAAAAAACCAAGTTAAAAATTAATCAAAATTTTCCTAATACAAAAGAAAATTTTTTTCATCTCGAACCCAAGGTAATGCGATACGGGGGAAATATACATAATGCCCCCTTATCTTATTAATGAAATTTTTATTTTATGTTAATTGTGAATTTTTAGTTTCGTTATTGATAGCTATAGGTATGTGATGTAATATATCTTTAGGAAGAGAATTTTTTTAATAGAATAAAGTATGTGCCAAAAATTATAATATATTAATAATAAGGAAAATTTTACAAGGGACTTATAAAGTCTCTTTTACCCTCATTTCTTCGTTTTTATCTTTCTCCCTCCTCTCTTTTTATCATACCAATCGTAACCACTTTTATCATAACCACTGTCGTCATTTTCAATTCTTTCCATCATTTTAATTTGACCAAAATTTCAGCATTTTTCTATATGTTGTGTGTAATTTCAGATCAGTTAAGTTACTTAGATGGCCACCATAGAAAATACTTACAGACAGACTGACAAAAAACGAACGTTTCGTATCTTAATGAATAGTATATCTACTTCCGTCGGGGGAGGCAATAAAAAATATTTAAACGGAAAATCCCCGTTGAAAAAGTTGATAAAACAGCTCATCAGCTAACTACATTTAATCTAAACCATAATAAATATAGAATAACTACTTATTTGTTGAATATTCTGTCCCTAAAACAGTGAATGAGTAGAAGTTAAATGACGGAGCTGCCGACGCCCAGTGGCCCTGAAGCGGCTCCCCCGGGAATGGGGTGCGGTGTGAACAAGGATCGGCCATTCTCCCTCCGGCGATTATCTTTGTCCCTGAAACTGTACGGCCACTGAATTCTCTTGTAAGGCTTACGGACACTGTTTCATCAAAAATGACCTATATTCCATCCTCTGAGCTTGGTCACACCGAAAATGTAAAATATACGAGTTATTTAAAAAGTAACTTGTGTCATTTTTGAAGTAGTCATACATCAAGAACGATTCGTGATCACAATCCATCGTATTGAAAACATTTGCTGAATAAACAAATTTTGAATAAAATTATTATTAAAGAATTATTTGCGCATGCGTCGGCCTTATGTCAACTATATTTCACATTTATTAGTTTTTTTCAGTCACAAGCACGAAGAATGGTATTCGTATTTACCATTGCACCACCACACAGTGCAACAGAGCTAAATAGCTAGTAAGGAAATCGCCATCAGTTCTGTTCCGTCGGCTGTCCACACAACAGTAGTGTGTTAGTGAGTCATTATCCGACTAACTAAGATTATTGCTTAAATCTTCCAGAAGGAACTATTCGTGCTGGCAATGCCATCCCGCCTCTATATTTATTTCTCTTGCAATCCAGTGAACAATATCAAGCTGTGTCGATTATCACCTATTCCCATCTCTTATCAATGGTATACTGCCTACCAAACAATTCCATTAACAATATCATAATATTTCCCCTCTAGAAATGCCAACTCTCTTGAAAATCATATCTTTCAAAGGGAGATTTCCAAAGTCAAGCACCTTCAGTGGCTTTCAAGATCTGCTGACTCCAGATGCCGTTTTCTGCTGACCAGCCATAACTCCTAAACCAAGCAACTAGTACACCTTCCTAATACCAGATTCTCCTACATATTGGCCCAGAGATCATCAAAGCGCTCCTTTGGTCTCTTTATCCATTACGGTTTAAAATCCAAGCCTTAATTCCACATCTCGACCACCTTTCTTCAGACCATTGCCTGGCTCTGTTACCCCTATTTCTAAAGTACCATTTGCGTATTTTATCAAAGGTCTCATTAACTGGGAATAGTTCCGCAAGATACTATCCGACTCTATTCTCAGAGTTCAAACCCAACCCCAAAAAATCACATCACAAGACCAAGAAAACACTGTCTATGTATTTTCCACCTCCATCAATCAATATTCCAGACTAATTTTCACATCCCATTGGCAATATTCTCTGCCCACATATATCCTACAATCAATTAAATCCAGATATGAATCTAGAGCCTTGTGGTAAATAACACAGCAACCTTGCGACCCCCACAACTACGACCAACTCTGAAAGCAAATTAAGTGGCAGTTGGAATCAAACAGATCTGAATCCTATAATTTCTACCTACTCTCTGTTTTGATCACCAATAAATTTCTCTAGCCAACAACCAAAAGATATTAAGATATAAATACTGTTATGTGAGGAATTTTTATACAGTACAGTTGGTAAGTGGATATTAGCGAGGTCAGTGCTTAAAATACTTCCTGTTAATACCATGATTATTATATTACGTTCAACTATTTACTCTAAAATTCTTATGTGACTGAATAGACCTCGTTTGATTAGGAAGAGCCTAGTTTTGAGAAGAAAATATTTGTTACTTAATGCGTAACATGCAAAAAGCATGTAAATAATGAACTATAGTATTCAACTAAAAGGGTAAAAAGGTCTGTGAATATAGTGACCATTGATACTTTTTATTCAACTCTATATCCATTGCTTCTTGTTTTTTTTAGTTTTACGATCCTGATTTCGAAAGTACTTCAATTTTTTTTTTTTTTTTTTTTTTCTTCATAGCCCCTTATTATATATAATTATAGATCCTCAGGTGAATCTATTTACAAATTATTTTGTATTTCCTGTAGCATCACTACATTATATACAGGTTTTGTTATTTTACAGAAAATATATAATCGAATAAACAAGCATAATGATATACACTATACGTGAATAGACTAAACTGACTAATAAGATGATGGGGCTCACCCCATCTTCCGCCTTTTACTTCAATGAATAATTACAGGGTTTTTATAGTTCATAAAATAATTTTTATCAGTGAGATTAGTATATAAATAAATTAGATACAAGGTCCCACAGAAACATGTTACTGCTATGTTTTAGCTGGTAAAACGTTATTTCTGTTGCAGATTATCAGGGTTGTTAAATAATGGTTGAATCCAAATTAATGTTTGAGGAAAGAAACTTTGTGTTAAGACTACTTACTGGAAGTGCGAAAATACTGTGGTTAATTGTTCCATTTAATTTAAATGTAGCTTCAAGGTTTAAATTTAATCATATTTGCAACTCCTTGTCTTATTCATATTTGACATTTTCAACTCAAGATCAATTTAAAATACCATCAAATCATCGTGTACTAATGCCGGTATCTATGTTTACGTTTCGACTAGAATTTCTTAGAAATCCTATGGACGCTATTCTTAGGAATTCATACTTACACGAGCAGCAAGGCAAGGCGATGTTTTTGGTAGTAGACAATACATTCCTTTAATCTATGTGTCTGTCTATGTTCTTGGTGTGTCGGAACGTCTTTGAACATGCTGAACAGTTCCACCTTAAAACTTCAAACGTTTAACTGATTCATATTGTGAGTCTGCAAAGTGCGACGTTCTTTTTGAAATCGTCTACACATTTCTACCGCGTCTTGACACTTATG
Source organism: Acanthosoma haemorrhoidale (assembly GCA_930367205.1). Taxonomy (NCBI): domain Eukaryota; kingdom Metazoa; phylum Arthropoda; class Insecta; order Hemiptera; family Acanthosomatidae; genus Acanthosoma; species Acanthosoma haemorrhoidale. Next base: position 73,641,620 of record OV884012.1, read on the forward strand.
GTAGGACTCTAACGCGCACTTCCCTTCTTTAAAACTTATTCGGTCACTATTACTGAACCATTACATCTGCACCATAAATAAAATTTTATGTTTTACAGCTAATAAAGTAAGGGAACATTTTCCCGCTAATAAAGGGCAGGCTTGTTGGAGAACCTAATATTAAACAAAAGATTAAACATTGTGGACCGTATAAAAATGTGATTCATAAATTGAATACGTATACTGCCAGTAATCCAAAATTTATTGGCATATACAATACATAATAATAAACCAAAAGAAAAGTGGAAACTCGGTGTGAACAATTAATATTAAAACTAATAAAACTAACTAGTAAACTGCTAGTGAGATTTAAATACAAATTACAACTAGCAAAGGAAAATAAAATCTTATAAATTGAAAGTCTATTAATTTTCTAAGTTAAGGAACAAAATTATAGAAAAACACATAGATGGTGGAGAGTGATGAATTCGGCCTCTATCCGGAGATACGAGAATTAATCTCAAGAGATTATAAGATCAAACCAGAAGGTGTTGTGTTGAATTGACCAAGAGCCATACTCTATGCAGGGCCGTCTCGCTTTGACTGATAAAGAATAAGATGAGTCATCATGCTGAGACACTCTCTGTCTCGCTTTGACTGATGGAGAATAAGATGCGTCATCATGCTGAGACACTCTCTGTCTCGCTTTGACTGGCTAATATGAGAAGGAAAAGGGGACTAGAGATTCCGTTCTGGTGGCAGCACATATTTCATATACTTCATAAGGACACAGGAATTTTTAATTTTGTGTTATTCAAAATTTCAGATTTTTTTGTAATATCCATTATTTAATTGATAATACTGTTATTTTACGAAGAAGGCTATAATTATCATGTCTTACTAATGTTTGTGTGACCTTCATATAAAAAGCCTTTAATTCAACACTCGTGTCAAGCGCGTACACAATTCGCACAAATAAAGAGAAATACAAAATAAAAATAAATTTTAACAATTTCAAAAAATAAAAAGAAATTCTGAGTCACTCGCTGCTAATTATAAAGAATCAGATATATGAGATAATATAAATCAAGAGACTTTCAATGACTTTTTGTAAAAAAAATTCCGTTCTGGTGGCAGCACATATTTCATATACTTCATCAGGACACAGGAATTTTTAATTTTGTGTTATTCAAAATTTCAGATTTTTTTGTAATATCCATTATTTAATTGATAATACTGTTATTTTACGAAGAAGGCTATAATTATCATGTCTTACTAATGTTTGTGTGACCTTCATATAAAAAGCCTCTAGCCTAAACAGGAGAGTTTAGACCAGTTAGACAGACCGCACACAGCAAAAAGCAAGCGTTTCTGAATTAAAAAAAAAATAACTTAATAATAAGGAAAGTACATTTGTTTCCTGATTTAATTAAAGAGGATAGGCCCAGCTTATAGGCGAGCATTATGGGTACTTGAGTTGCGGAAACAGTGTCAAATTACTTGACGGCCTACCTATAACTGGCGGCGAGCCTTTTGATCACTGGGTGGCCGCCATTATCACTGCCAGATGATAAAAGAGATAATTATCGGCAGGGGAATGAACACGTTAGTGGGCAGTTAACCGTAATCAGCGGTCTATGGTGAATAATGACTGTCATAAACACCAAGCTGTTTTAACTGGCCCGGTCGTTAAAGCATCGGCCGGCAGATGGGGAATAGAACACCCCATGTGCTAGTTCCACTCACCCCCTAAACGTATAGGGTCCAAAATTCCATAGTAACGTAATCAAAATTTTTGATCCCTGGATTTTTTGTCTTCTTCATTTTACCTGTTTACATGAATTATATACTAATTTTTTTTTATGTTTTTTTCTAAACCTTAAATTCTACTTATTCTGTCACCCCTTTGTTGTTATATTCTGATCATTGGATGCCTTGCTTTACCTAAACCTGAACTTTAGGCAGCGGTTCTATTTGATGACTTTACAACTTCATAAAAAACAGAATTAAGGGTTGCTAATTCATTTATTGTGATCAGTTCCTTCCATTGCCATGGTTGGTGGGATGCAGGGTCCTGTCAAAGTTCCGCCAAGTATCTCTACCGCAAGAAATTACCTTTGTACCTGTGAACGGAGCCTGGAGAGGAGGAGCTTTTCTCCGTTTAACCTCACCTCCCTCGCTCTCTGGATCATCTCAATGCACTCCCTTGCTTTCTTATTTTGAGTTTTGCTCAAAGCATGACCAAACCACCTTCATCTTCTTGACGTGGTTATTCTGTAACCACATTTTGAAAGTCTGAACATCTCTCTCTCGGCATCTTATCATCATATTTTTTCAAAGGGTTTTAAAAAGGGAGCAGATAAACTTTGGTCAAATTTACGCCGATCTACTGTCGATAGTCTTCCACTTGTACCAACCATAGACCCAGTGGTGTTTACAGGCTATTGGTTTGTACGGAGTAAAGAGTTTTTCTTGCAACCGTTTTTAGGTCACTTCTTTTATAGTTAATAGTTAATAACCTTCTTTGTAATAAAACAAAATATTTCTCTATTATATTGAGAAGAGTATTGAACTAAAGATCTCGAGGTCTTAAATAATAATATATTTTTTTGTTTTATTTTGTTAAACTATAATTTACGAAGTATGAGTATATAATTAGTATTAGCACGTATAAATTGAAAAACAAATTCATAGATGTTTTTGTTAGGACTAATCTCTACAGTTTGTGGTGATTCTGATGTCTGTACTTACATAATCCCATAGCGGTCTGAAAAGTTAAAGTTATAATTCAACAAGTTCTTACAGATTGTTCAAATACGATACCGGGAAGGATGAGAAATTATAAGTTTTAAAAAAAAGATCTGCCTGTTTCGCTTATTTTTAGGATTTCTCAAGCCCCGACTCTTACGCTATTTAACATTTAATTAAAGTGATGTTTGTATCTCCATAGTTCAGGTCACCTTAATGACGGTAGTGCAAAGAGTATTAAAAAAAAGTGTTAAAAAAAAAGTTTCCTGCAGGGCATTATTGATGAAAATTATTCATATAATGTATAAATACGTTATTCTCATGAGGCTGGGTTACCCCCAGCCTGCCCATCCTCAAAGAAAAAATTACTAGGGGACCGCATGCTAGCTATTAGCTTTAAGGGATGATTTACCTGTTTGGTTAAGATATAAAAAAGGAACGTAGGTAAAAAAAAAATGAAACATGAAGAAACGTCTCCGTATCTATTAACTTGCGCCTTTCTTTTTTACGGCCACGGCTCAGAACCAATTTAAGATTTAATGTTCTGATGTTTTCTGCTTGGTTGAAGGAATAGAGGTAGTAAAGTAAAAATAATTACAAAAAACAATGTTTTATAATCGTGCAATATAAACTGCGCATTTAATGTCATTACAGCCATTTAAATAGGTTTTTTTTTATATTGAAATTTTTTGTTAATTGTGTATTTTATTAGCTTACATTTTCGATAATCAAGATGGTTCGGCAAATTCAATTGGGTATTTTTTATGATACATACCTTATTATTAAACAACCGTTTAATATGTAAAACAGTCCCGGAATATGGCTAGAAAATATCTCACGATATTTCACTTTCTTTGTCCTTTATTCCGTTTCTATGTATTCCAACAAGTATTATTTATTACATAAAATATTCAAAACAAATTAGGCCGTTAAAAATAAGAAAGAACTTTTAATCAGTAAAGAGAAAATATGGCGAGGTTACTGCTCTGTAAATGAAACAAAAGTCAACGCCCTTCTCTTTCCAAAATAATTATATTTTTCTACACGAGAACATTGAACTAGCAGGTGCCTTTATCAAATGCTCATTATGTTTATTACCTGAGCAGAGCCTGGCCTATTATCAATACTAGTAAGGGGGGAGAGAAGGGAACCGACATTTATTTTAAAATTACAATCCACAGCAAATGAAAACAACCAATGGTCAATGATCTAATATACATTGTTGACGAACATACCGTTCACCGAAGCAATCCTGTTGTGGACCCTTTTACTTGAACCTAACTATTAATTATTAAATATCTAAAGAATTATTAGCATATCCCGTAAGCTGAATAATGGCATGTATTATATAATATTTATTCTTATATACTGTTTAATTCTAAAAAAAAAAAAAAATAATAATAAACAGATAGTACGAAATGAAAAACTAATTGTATAAGACTTTCTTCTAATGACTTCATCAAGGCAAAGGGCTTGAAGAAGGCTCAGGCTTATCTCAAGTTTGTTTGAGTTTCCTCTGGATTAACCTTGCGAGGTTAAGTTTTGCTCAGCACAGATTGTTAGCTTTTTGTTTTTATTTTTTCCTCATATCATCTTATAAATTGGGTTATAAATCTATTATCATCCAAGTAATGAGATCTTAATTCGAATCTGTGAAGAACACCATGCAAGTCATACCATATAATTTTATCTCAAAATCTCTTTTTTTCGGAGATTTCTTTAAGTAAGTTAGGAGTCTTAAAGCATATTAATTTTTGACCTGAACCCAGTCATCAATAATAACAATCGTATCCAAGCTCTTCTAAACATTCTTGTGTTTGTGTCATGATTATCAAAGAACTAATGAAGATCATAAATCTATGACATATCTTTGTTAAAACTGGGACTTTATATAACTAACCATAACAGACAGACAGGTGATTGACTATGTCGCGACACGGTTTGCCCTCGGGCCGGTAGATTGCACTGATAAATACATTTTTGCCTTGAGGCACCAATCCCGTTTCCCCTCTCTCATTCAAAACTTGTGTCGATTATATTGTTAGAATTAAAAAAACAATGAATACCCAGCAACATAAATTAGTATTTAATGTCGTTAGAAGTAATTCAGATAGACTTGTTTAGCAATATTTCAGCTAATTATAACATGTTTTTCTTAAAGTTTCAGTTTGTTGAATAGTATTTATGGTTGAAAACACCGAACAGTTTTAAAACAATCATCATCTTATTCATAACCCAGCCCTAGTGACTCAAATTTGATTTATACCTTCTCTGTACGAAATCAGTTATTAAAAATGAAAATCTTTCGTAAGAGAAATATAGCAAGGCAGTCCAGTGGCCTGATTGGTACATTACTAGTTAAATTGATATTTTCGATGAATCAATGTTTTTATTTTACAACTAATTTCGTTACATTTAGTTGGTTCTTCGCTGTAAAGTAAATTGATTTTTTTTTTAATCAAACTTTGCCAAAATTATCTATTGACACCAGCTTAATATAAAATACGCATCTTATGTTTGTGCATCTTATTATATAAAATTATAATATTTGAATTTATTTGATACGAATATCCAAAGAATTTCTATTAAGATAACAAATCAGGGCTGTGTGGAACCACAAGGTAATCTTGATCAAAATCCTTGGTTTATTTATTAAAACATTTTGGTTTTTGAAATTCTTTTGTAAATATTACATTGTAAATATTAATAATAAAAAAATCCAGTTCAAATTGGTACAAAAGACATTGAATACTTCCTTATAATTATACAATATATTTTAAATTCTTTATAGTTATTGTCATAATTGCGTGTTAAAATAGGGGGAAAAGGCAGAGCTTTTAATCTTAAATAGCTTTTGAGCAATGAAACTGAGAAGGGTTAAGAGAAGGGTTAGTGGCTAGACAGTCATTAAATTCGAGTTTTCCCTCGTTTAATATTATTTCGAGTATTCCCCGTTATCATATTTTAACCATATACAACTCGGCCTGGGAAATTCTTAAACATAAGTTAAAATTTAACTTTTTAAGCGACAGAAATCTGTGCAAAATTCAATATTTTTATCTTTAAAAATACAAAAAATATATTCCACCTATTCAAACAAAATTTACGTTTTAAAGACATTTTTAATATTAACCTGATGATTTTTAAAACATCCATAAAGCCGCATTAAATGTTAAAAACTGATTTTATAAAAGGAAAGTAAGTAAAACAGTTCAAAAAATCCTAATTAAAAATTTAGGTAAAAAAGGTGTATTTAACTTTATCAAAACAATCTTGCACATACCTTAGGATATAATTCCCAAGGTTATAAAAAATTCAGACTTACCGTGTAAAATTGACCTATATGTGTGTGATAGTTATGAAAAAGTAATTAAAAAAGATTTGTTAAACATTCAAAAAAAAACAAACACCATCATAAGTAAACAATTCGGTTTCAGGCAGTCCTATTATTTCCAACCTGTTTTGGTAATGCAAAACTTGTTTCGTGACAAAATCTTCCTTACAAGTTCTTTTGAAATAAATACAATAATAAAATATTTTCAAAATGATTTCTGGTAAATTTTAAGATTTTTGAAGTCCTGGAGCTAGTTGCGTCAACCTCTTAATTACGAATAATTAGAAGTTCCCCTCTTCTCGGTCCACATTGCATCAGTGCATTGTAGTACGAGGAGCAACTTGTAACTCTATAAAAATTGTTTGTTCATTGTATTTTTTTGAGGTTTTGAAATAAAAAAAAAAAAAAGCATGCGCCAGAATGTACAGAACTGGCACTTGGAACACTGCTCTCTCTCTGCACTGGCGGTTGCTGCTCTACTCAAACCATGGCCTTCTTATTGAACCACCTTTGCATCTCTCTCTCCTAACCTCGCTATGTCTTAGTCCGGCGTTGTCAGACCCCACACCTTCCTAGTGGGATTCTCTGCCTTCTTCTCACTAAAACTAACACCTCCTTGGGAGAGACCTCTCCCTCGCGAACGACGGTTGCCGTGGGCCTACAAACTTTAACTAGTAGCGTCTCCCACGGCAATCCAGTTTGCCTCTCTCCGGTTCACAGTTGTCTTTGGGATCTGAACGGTTTTCGCCTACCCTTAGATACCGAGTGTGAATTCGTGGTCATTCCAAGACCGCATAAACTACCTATAAACCTACACAGTTCCTCTTCTCCTGAACATAGGGCTTGTCGAAGCACACCTTCTAAGATCTTATGGAATCAGATCAAAGCGATTTAAGCTGCCCGCCGACTAGGCCACCAGCAAGGGTGAAAGACCACAGGTCCACCCGTTTTATCTCTTTTTAGGCGCTCGCCGGATGGCGGCTAGAGGTTATAGCGACCCTAACCCGCGGCGGGCGTCTCCTCCCCACCTTGGGGACTCACACATCTGAACCCTATAGAGCTTAAAATAAATAATAAAAAAAATAGAAGCCAGACACTACAAATCCCCTTTAACGTAGAACTAAAAACGCGTGAATTCCAATCTCCATCAGAGGATCTAATATGCATATGTCTACCTACATGCCATAGTAATTACTGGTACATGTATGCATATTAATTGATACAATATTGTATATATAGTATAAAATTAAATTATTAATGTATTATTTTTTTCTTTTATCAACCACATTGTAGTAAAACTACAATGTTACTTATATTATGTTTTAGTTGGTATTTCGCCAATGTTTTCTAAAGTTAAAAAATGGTTCTTCCTATATAGAATGTTGAACAATTTAGCGGTGTTAAACCCGTCGTTATATGTTAAGCTGCATATCATGTATATATATTAAGATATTCTGGATTTTTGTTTTTCTAAATATCAAATTTTTCCACCTGTAATTTTAATTTCCATTAAAATCAAATTCTGAACACGCGACCTCTCCTTTCGCCAATGAGAGTGAGCCAGGTGGCGTTAAAGAGGAAAAGTTCAGTTCACTCCTAGTCATCAATGAGGGTGGTTGCTCCCGTTCTTAGTGATCGGTTATTATTATAAAGTTATTAAAGAATAAAGAATATTAACATAGGGGGGGGGGGCTGCTTCAAGAAAAATAACAGTTGCAGAAGAATCATTGGACATACCGACGACCAGAAAAAGGAATATTGAAACGAGGTATGTTACAATATATAATCAATGTTTATATGATGAAAATAAAGATAATTATATTTATTCGTTCTTCATACTAAATAACTCCCACTGAAATGATACTTTTAACTAATGATAAAAAAAAACAATCAATTGTCCATAATGTCCATATGATTGGTATCAGAACTACGCTTTCCCATACTCGAATGAAACGGTACTTTCTGCCTTCAGGCTTGGCAATGAAACAAGGCAACCCCTTCAGATCTGGTGCTGCCATTCCTACCATAATCCTAAAAGAGCATATCACCAGCTTATTGTTCCTCTGCTAAAGCCGTAGCAATGACCAGTGATCACACCCTCTCCTGAAAACCCCTTATTTTCCAAATTTCCTGTCAGTCAATAGCTTCTCGTATATTATTCAACCGTTCTCGTCGTATCCTTTCCCAGGCTGCGCGTCAACTCTTAGTTTCCTCTGTATTTTTTTTTCACTTTGAATGTGGTAGTGTGGTATATTACAACTCGGGGACAGGTTGAAGCGGGTCATGAACTGTTTGATTAGAGTTGTCTACAGGACTCGTAACACGGACGGTGTTCCTGGGTATCACATGTCGAGTTAAAGTGGCTTTTCCCACATTTGTAGACATTACTTGCTCAGTTATTACTCACTCTCATAACACCCCTTATTCATCCAATGTCCTATAGCTCTAGATCCCGTATTTCTGACCTTTACACTTCTACACTCAAAATTGCAGAATTCACCCGATTCTTTCTTCTTCCCTGTTCCCCCCACTGTCTGGAATTTTCTCCTTCTTGATAGCCCACATGTTTTATCCAAGAGTACTTTCAAATCACACCCTGCTTCTAGCAGATATCCGGGAATGCAATCCGGGTGTGGATGGAGAAATTAACTTCTAGACTTATACTACTTTACATCCCAGGATTTTTTCTACTTATATATCAATTATATACAACTCAAAACATTCAGCCTCGATAAGTTTTCGAATGTCAAGATCAATAAACAGACTAAAAGAAGTGTGTTTATATGTAGCTTCACTTCAATAAAACCCGAAAACTGGTCACAAATAATTTTAAAACATCCTCATGCTATTTCCAAAAGCTTTGAAAACCTTTTTTGGGGTTTATTTTGTATGTTTTATTAACCTGGAAGCTAAGCTAGGCTCTAAGCTTTTTCTCTTTAGGTAGTGGTCATTCTTTCTTTGTTTGGTGTTAAAGACCTGTGGAACAGAAAGATCTCTCGAAATTTTATCAACAAAACCAACTGTAATAAAAATTATATTATCGTAAAAAAAATATCTTTGTAGTCAACTTTATTTACATAAAGTGTACAAATGAAGTTAAGAAGTAAATTTGTAAAGACAAAAGGAACTTTTATCTGTAATTGAGCCTTTATTATGAAGAGAAACGAGGAAAGGAGAGCGACGTAGCAAAGGGTAGGTGGAGTGAGCGGGGGGGGGGGGGGGTTATTGATCGAATCGCTGGCCCGCTAGCAACGGTCTCAGCCCTCCCTGCCGGCCGTTCTGTAAACAAATTAACCACTTTTTAAAACCCTTAACTCATTTCGTCCTAACTCCAATTACCCCCAGCTCATTAATTAATCGTAAGGTGATAAGCATTAACAGCGGTCAGTATTTATTGCTGCCGTTTACGTTTCCATGGTGTTTACTTTCTTCATTGAGTATTCGTAGATACCTGCTGTATTTACGAAGTGAACGTAATTTTCTTTGGCGTATTTGCTTTCGGGTTCAATTTTAATTATGAAATGCATGAATTTCTTTCTGCCAACAGTTTACTGTTTATAAAAATGGATGTTTTAATGGTTGAGACCATTTCAAATAATTTGAAAAAACTATAACCAATTGTTAACAATAGAATTGTCAAATGAACCAGACGTGAGGAGATGGGGAGTCTATTGAGCTCTTTATTGGTGGAAATATTATGAACTATTTAGAACAGCATCATATTATTTCAAAACTGAAATCCCTACATTGATAGTTTCCTAAACAGCCTCACCCTAAGTCAATGATCTTTTGACATATCTGAAGGATATATGTACATATTTTTTAGAAATTTTTGCTCCACGCAAATAACCATTCATTAAAGTTCGTTCAACCACAACAACCTCAAAATAACCCTGTTTATTAGTTGATAAATAAATACTGAACCAAATAGTCTATATTGCAATAGTAATTGTTTATTGCAAGGATGAGATTGAACAATTTTGGAAGATAATGGAAGAGTCTTATCAATGAAATTAAATTTCAATATTATTTAATAACAATAAAGAAAACAACCTCGGTGTCTGGTGTATTCCTTTACTATCTTCGAAAAAATCTGTAGATTTTTAAAAAAATTATTAACAGTTCTAAACAGAAGCCTAAGGAGCATTGAAAAGTCACATATTGAGTACCAAAGACTTCATTCCTATTGAGGACTGATAGGGAACTAAAGTTAGCAGGCATTATACTTAAACCAATCTAGACATACGGAATTGAGCTATGGGGGACAGCAAAAAAGTCGAACATCAAGCGTATCCAATCCTTTCAATCCAAAGTCCTGAGAACAATAGTAAATGCCCCTTATTATGTCAGCAACAAAACCCTTCATAACGACCTTAATATACCCTACATTCTAGAACTCATCCCTTCCAAGTTTATGAAATTCCACAGTAGCTTTTCCAACCACCCTAATCCTGTAGCACAGTCTTTGCACTGCGCCATTCATCCCTATAATCCTTCTCGGAGACTGAAACGGCAGTGGCCTCGTGACCTGCTATAATCGCGTGACAGTGGGAGTCCTGGCAATGGCCAGTTCCTCCAATTGTGTCCTATTGTATGAATGAGCGAGTGAATGATGACTGTAAATATGGTATGAATGAGATCATTTATCTGTATTATTATTGCCTTATAAAAGACAGATTGTAATTATTGCACAATAAAGAATGTAAATTATATATTTGGCGAGAAAAGACCGTGATTGGAAATGACTAAAACATTAATATAAACACATGCTAATGTTTGAAAAACGAAAGTAAACGATCGATCTAGCTGTAATTGTAACAGTTGAACGTATCAATTCCTAGATTGTGCCGTAGATATTTATGTAATAATGAGAAGTATGCAAAAAAATAAGTGGAAAAAATTATTAACTGATTCTCACTGACCTACGTGACTGGACTAAACTGACTAATAAAGGTGATGGGGCTCACCTTTTTGATCAACCTTAAAACTAACTTATATACTAATTCTTAACCTAATTGTTCCCCAACAGTCTGTTGCCATCGATGCGGGAGGGGTGGTGGGGTTATAGTGTTAAACACTGGGTTGGTTAGGTGCTTAAACGAGTCAAAAAATTTAATGTGTCTCCAGCAGATGAACTAACCCACCGACGGCACACCAAGCAACGGGTGCAGGTCAGCGTTCTTCAACCTCTCGAGAGAGGTATGTCAGACCACTTTTCGCATGATCCCATTCTGGAAATGTTGGAGACATTTGGCTGTATTGTCAGTCAAGTGGGTAAATATCGGGGCACCGTACAGCAGAGCTGACCGGAGGACAGATTTATATATCATCAATTTGCGACGGAGCGACAGGCTAGGTGAAGTTAGCAAGTGCGATAGCCGGTAAGTACTTTTTCTTTTTCTTTTTTATATTTTTCTATTACTAAAATGAGTAGAGAAATGGAGATGCCTATCCATTTTTATACGCAGTCTCACTGACCATATCTTCTCTCGGTATATTAATTAGTTGTCTAAAAAAAATAATAACGAGTTATATTTGGGCTATTTATAAAAATCATATGGTTGATGAAAGGTTAATAATATCTACTTTTCATCGTCTTATTATTTAACAAAGTCTCGGGAGTTAGTGAGCTGCTGACCCTGAAATCTGCACCGCAGAAGCAGGACGGAGCAGGCCTAGCACCGGCAAAAGAAGCAACAGATAAGTTGTTGCCAGAAATAGAAACTGCGAAACAACAAAACCCGTCGCTGGACATTACGGAACAGGTAACAACTAATCAATTCTATTCCACAGTGCCACATACCAGTGCAGTTTCACCGGGAAGGGGGTCGGTGCCCCATTCCGATCACTGCAGTGGAATAAACAGACCAGCAGGGCTTACCGAGGGGTACAGTCGTATGCACGGGCATAGGCAAGCTACTCCGCTGAACATGGAAGTGCATACAGCGGTCCGCAAACCGCCCGCCAGGCTTCCCCGGCACCAGTGGAATCAGAATCCCCCGGATTTGTGCCTGCCCCCAAGAAAAAAACCGCTAGGGTGGTGCGGCCGAAACCTACCCAGGAAGTGGTCGTAAGCAATGGGTACGACCTGCTTCCCAAACCTAAACCTACAGCTGGTCCTAGCACGCAAGAGAACCACCCTGTGAAAAAACCACCACCGGTCGTCATAACTGTGCCAGATCCACGCTCTACCACCAGAGCGAGGTTAGCGCATATCGGGGTTTCAGCATACTTTTTTTTGGCCCTTTCAAAAGGGGGTCAGGCTGTTTTTTTGATAACGAGACTGATCGACAAAAAGCTATATCTGCCCTGAAAAAAGAGAACACTCCACACCACACCTATGCCCCAAGAGGTGGCAAAAGGTTAAAAAAGTTCTTAATTATGGGCATCAATGTAAGTGAGGATATCACAATAATATCAGAAACTTTAAAAACTGCCCCGGGGGTATTAGATGTCTGGCGCCTTCGAAAGACGGACTCCCTTGCACGAAAACCGAGATCACACCAATCTTAGTAACGGTGGCGCCGACTACAAAAATAGATGACCTTCGGAAAATTCGAAGTATCAATTATGTCCTTTTTAGGGTAGTCCCCTATATACAGCAAAAGGGCATGCCACAATGCCACAGGTGCCAGGAGTTTGGTCACACTAAAAACCACTGTGGCCAAAAAGTCGTCTGTGTTCGTTGCTCACAAGACCACGCATCAGCTCAATGTGACATGGCACAAGAAGCAAAATGCTCCAACTGTGGGGGACCTCACGTAGCCTCGTGCAGAGCGAGCCCCTACCATGTAAAGCTACAAGCCACCGCGGGCCAGAAGAAGAAGAAGCAGAAGCAGATGGGGAAAGCGCCACCAGTCCACCAACGCTAGCATCCTACTAGGAGCAGTAACCAACAGCCGAACACCACCACACCGAACTTCACAGCAGGAGCGACGTACGCAAAGTCGACTCTGCAACGTCATCAAGACGTGACACCCCTGGCCTTCCACTCTGGTTCTCGATTCTCGAGACCTTGATCAGGGAATTTATGTCCTGACTACAGACCGTATTTGCTCAATTGGCATGCCATGGGTAAGTACAAGATACTTAACTTCAACGGTGAGACCGTCAACGATGACTCGAAGAAGTGGAGGCGCTAATAGCGACCTCCACACCAGATATCGTCGTGCTAACGGATTGTGAACCAGAACGTAAGGCTACAGGGCTACTCTGTGGTCATCGAACGGACCGATGGCTACGGTAGAGTTCTGGTGGCTATACGACATGGCATCACACGGATGAAAGTGGCTCCGCCACTGAATACATTTGATGTCAGGCTCCACCACTTGACGGTGAAGATAAATTGAGAGACACCCATCTATCTCACCGCCATGTGTAAGAGACCGAGGGCGTCTCTCCAAGAGTTCTCAGCTCTTATTAAAGAGTGTGCCAAGAGAAATAACCACTGGGTTGTCGGAGACTTAAATGCGCGGCATTCCTTGTGGAATAATGCCACCACCAGCGTAGCGGGAGAGCCTTGGTAAAGGCGCCATTTACTGTCGTTCACCCTCAGAACTACACCTTTCGCCATAGAGGTAACAGTGCACAGACCTCCACCCTAGATCGTTTACTCACAAAACAGCCGCACAGGATAAACAATTGTGAGACCCTGGACCTAGTAACGACCGACCTGCCGGTAGAGTTATGATTCCGCGTCCCACGAAGTACGACTATCGTCGGGCTGACTGGGACCTATATCGATCGCAACTTTACCACCAATTGCATACGGTTCCTGTTCTCCGCAGTACAGAGGAAGTGGATCGACAGGTAGTTTTCCTGACCGAGGTTATCGTCAATGCAGCAAACTCTGCTATCCCAAAGTTTAGCCCGAAGCCTCCCATTCTACAAAAACCACCAGGCCATATTCTTTGACTTATTGCATTGCGCAAAAATTGGAAAAATAACTGGTATAGAACAAGGAATCGTCAGGCCAAGAAAGTTTTAAACTCTCTTACAACACAAATCCGTGGTTTGATGAGAAATTGGAAGACGGCAACGTGGCACGAACGGCTTCATGGCTTACATGGCGATTTCCGTAAGTTTTGGAAGCTCCTAAAGACTACTACCAAGAAGGACTCAGGTGTCCGTCTTCATGACAGAGACACCCTGTACACATCGGAAGAACAGGCTAAAATATTGGCCAACCACTATACCGCAGACAACGCCGCTACGACAGGTAACTACCATGAACCTCAGCAGCTAAGGACAGGTCAGATCTATAAGTTTGTCTCCCCGAAGCAGCTCAAGGCGATTCTTCGCCGGTGTTAGGGAAACCGAGGGATTGCCCAACTCGTTAACCTGTACAATTCATGTATCAGGTTGCGATACTTCCCGACAGCGTGGAAACAAGCTGTCTTGTTCCCGCTGCAGAAGCCCACAAAGAAAGGCGACCACCCAGCCCACTATCGCCCGATCAGTCTCCTCCCTCACATAGTGAAGATTCTCGAAAAGATAATACTGAACTACCTGAAGGAGTTCTGTTCGGAAAATGCTATCATTCCATACGAGCAGACAGGTTTTCAGGCTCACCTGAGAACAGAACATCCGCTTGTGAAGGTACAAACGGAAGCTACCCTCGGTATCAACAAGAATACAGCAACTGATATGATCTCGTTGGACTGCACGCAAGCTTTCGACTCAGTGTCCCACGGGATGCTGTGCCGACAGCTTTGTGACTGGGGAGCCCAGAGCAGCTATATATATATATATAGCCATGTTGGTTTCGTTCTTGAAGAACAGATCGGTGAGGGTACAGGTGGGTGATTGCCTCTCTAACCCATTCCCTCTGACTTGTGGCGTTCCTCAAGGTGCGGTTCTGTCTCCGGTTCTTTTCAGTATGTACACATCTGAAATTGTTGGGACAAACTATAAGAAAGGTACTGTAATCGCTTTCGCCGACGACATTGCGGTTTACAGCAGCAGTGTCAGTAGTGATGCTACAGAAAATACAAAATAATTTGTAAATAGATTCGCCTGAGGGCAAAAAAGCTTTGCCAAAATCATATAGTATAGGAGGGCAAGATAACTCATCAGTTTTATTTTACTCACCATTCTACTATCTGGTTATAAAAATGGATAGGCAACTCCATTCCTCTACTCATTTTCGTAGTAAAATAGAAACAGTACGACAGAAGTCTTACCGGCTTTCACACTTGCTAACTTTACCCAGTCTGTCTCGTTCCCCGCTATTTACCCACTTGACTGACAATACAACGTTTCCAGAATGGGATCATGCGTTGCATGAAAAGTGTTCAGACATACCTCTCTCTAGAGAGGTTAAAGAATGCCGACCTGCACCCATTTTATATTACAGCATGTATATAATGTAGCGACGCTAAAGGAAATATAAAACTGATATGTGAATAGATTTTACTGAGATTCTATAGTTGAAATCGTTATTTTTTATAATTTAAGGAAATAGGGAAAAAAATGCATCTTTTCAAAAATTCAACTTTTAGACAAATTATATATATATATATATATAATTATCATAATAAAGTTTATATACACATACATAAATTTTATTATGATAAATTACAATCTGTCTTATTGGGCAATCAGCAATTATGTTAATGTTTTCATTCATACCATATTTACAATGTTCATTGACTTGCTCATGAAGGTATATTAAGATCGTTATGAAGGGTTTTGTTCCTGTCGTAATAAGGGGCATTTAATATTGTTCTCTTTTCAAGAGAAATTAAAAATTTATATTTGTTCAATTTAATTAAGTTTACCTTGTATTTCACTTTTATTTATGAGTAATTTGAAATTTATAAGATTTTTTTAAACTATACCAGAAAATCTATTTTTTTACTATTTTATAGAGAGAGAAGTTAAGGAAACCCTCTAAGAGAATGTCCTCACTCCTTGGAAATCTCACTCACTATTGGTGGAAGAACTAGATGGAGCCAGGAGATTCTGTCTATAAATCCCTGCTTGAGTCTCTATTCAGCTCTTACGCCAAAGAATATTTAAAGTTTACACTAGTTCATATGGCAATATTAAATAGTGAAAAGTATCAAGTTGTTAGCTTTTACAACTTCCAAACAACAGTTCGAAATTAGCATGAAATCCTCGCAAACTGTTTACAAATTCCTCTTTTACTGTTTATTTTCTTCCCACATTTTGTTTGATTTGCTCTAGGCTTCTGTCTAATTAGACTTGACTTGGCATAGGGTATCGTCGTCACAACAGGCAAGGGACTCCTAAGTGGAAACGGGTTTTATTCACGAATCAGGTTTTATTTTCTGGAAATGCACTATGATTTAACTATATAATTAAAATAACAACACATTTACCCTATTTTTACGCATCGATGTCGCTATCAGAAATAACTGGTTTTTGTATTTGTTTATATTATTAACATATCGTTGGCGAAAGGTTATTAACTTATACTTTTCATCGCGTTGTTACATGTAGTTTGGTGAGTCAGTGAGTTGCTGCCCGTGAATATTGCATCGCAGAAGCAGGACGGAGTACGCTTGGCACCACCAAACGAAATAACACACAAGTTGCTGCAAGAACTAACAATTGTTGAACACCTAACCTCTTTTCAGAGGTTAAAGGACGCATCCTGCACCCCTTTGGTGGGTTAAGTTCATCCACCTGGGACATATCAAGTTTTTGACTCATTGCAGCACCGGACAAATCCAGTGTTTAACACTATGACCACCACCTCCATTCCTGTATCGATGGCTGTAGGTTAGATTCAGGTTATTTAAAGATACGATATTGTGGAATCCTAAAATCAATCTGTATATATTGAATAAAGGGTTTTGATACAAAAAAAAAATTGCATTTATGTGTACTGCATGATCATCAGAAACGAAAAAAATCAAGTGGTGTGTTGCAATACTCAATTAAGGGCTACGTGCTTGATGTTATTGACAGTTTTGATGAATTTACATAATTATATTTCGCTTAAACCTTATACTTACAATATATATTGCGTATCATGACGATAAAATCTTTAATACGAAACTCTATTTAATATTATAGATGAATATTTATGTTTTAATTTAATTTAGGTAATTGATTTTTTCATAACAGGGCCCTTTTTTACGCATTTTCAAATTATCAAAACTTTTTTGCAAAATATCATCCATCTGCGTGAAACAGATTGAGAGTACTCTGTTGATGACAGTTTTAATCCCATTAAGTAATAATAGCTCAATTTAGCACTAAAGCATTATTCCCAATTAATTAATAGGCTGCTCAGATCTTCAATTTGATACCTCAATTATACTGGATAAAAACTTCTTTTTTTTTTTTTCCTAGTAAACGATTTATATTCAAGTAACCCTTCATTATTTTCATAGGACTGGCTTCATTTTTATCATCCAATTAAATAAAATTATCACGCCTCTAAAAGTCTACTTGTTAAGTGAAAGCTGCGGAAAAGGTGTCGTACGATTGGTATAAATGTAATTTAGAAAAACAAATATTACATATCACTTGACAGTATGGTGTATAGATTGCTAATAATTCATAATCGAGCACTGGTAAAGATCGTACACTCAAAGGGATCCAAATACTATCAATTCCCCAAATTTATAGTGCATTTCCATGCATGAATTTTAACAACAATAAATAAACTCAGCATTCTTATCTTTCTTGAGAGGTGTGATACCCATTTCATTGGAGTATTTTCCGGTGTGGATTGAACCTTGTTAATTAATTAAAACGACTTTTTTGGCTGCCCATAGTTTTTTATTATACTTATAATAATCCAAACGGCCTTTCTCCTGCGACTGCCGTTGAGGTAGCATCTCTCTTTTAACCACCTGAAGATTAATAATTGAGCCATCGAAACCGCTTGGATTATTACAAAAAAAAACTGTAGGCAGACCAAAACGTAGTTTTAATCAATTACAGATAATTCCTTACTTTTTTAGTAACTTGGAGAATATAGATGATTTAAATTCCAATAAACAAGCAATGCACAGTAATAATTTAAGCACAAATTAGTCTGCATGTTGATCACTTAGTGAAGCAATTACTTAGAAGTGGAGGTCCACTTGCTACCGGTCACGGGTTTTCATTAAAACATTTTTCATCATTAATCTTCTAAACATTAACTGTTTTAATTATTATTTAATTTTTCATCATTGAAAAAATTCATTTTTATAGCGCATTATTTACATAAATATTATTATAATCGAACATATATGTTTTTATTCCACAAGCATTGAGGGCACTAGTGAGCTTTAGAAGGTTTCTTTTTAAATGAAGGTAATAATGAGCAAAGACAAAAAACACTTCAGTAATATTTCGTGCCAACTTATATATGTATTTCATTAATATATTTTATGATAAATTGCGCATATCAATTGACCACAATTGTATAACACGAATGTCTGGCCGTCTGTTTTGCGACTGTGTATGTCAAGTTATCTATGGCAACTGTGAGTGAAGATTATCGATCAGGCAGAATATCTGTTACATTAATGAACGCCCCATAGCACACTGTGTCGATTTTAAAGGTCACTACTACTCACTAACCGTCCTCTTTAAATAATACGAAAGCATCGAGGAATTCCACCTATTGATCTGGAAACAGGGGGTTATGAAAGGCTAAACTAAATATAGGCAGGCAGCTGGACTATGAGTACCCCAGAAGCAGAATGGTATCTCAGTGGTGCATAAAATATGTTCGGAAAAATATACTTTTGAACGGAATAATAATAACCATTTAGGACCTGGTGGGTTTTGTACCTGTTGTAGGGATATTACAACATTTTTGATTTTTCAACTTTTACGATTTCCCCTTGTACTAAATAGCGACAACTCCTGGAATAATTTTAATAACACAATCTGAACCATTCAAAAGAGTACAAATTTGATGTAAGGCGGTGACCACACATTGCAAAATAGTTATGATTTCGATCGGGGTCGTAAACACAGTTCTTTGTGCCGAAATTGGATGATATTGATATGGCCAATATGTGGTTTCAACAAGATGGTGGCACATGCCATACAGCCCATGGAACAAATCAAATACTGCATGAGACATTTCCAGCTCGTGTACTCTCTCGTTTCGGTGATCAGAATTTGCCCCTAGATCGTGTGATTTAACACCTTTAGATTTCTTTTTATGGGGTTGTTGGAAGTCAAAGATGTATGCCATGGAAAATTTCGACAAAAGAGTGCGTATGTGCCAGCAAAGTCGTAGAGGTCATTTGCCCGATGTGTTATTTCATAAATAGCCCTATCCTATTTACTTTATAATTCAATAAAAAAATAACAACAAAAATACTAAAAACTGTGTTTTCTATTTAAATAATTGCATTCATTGTAATAGACATTTAGGTAATTTAATAAAACTTGTTATAAGACGCACTTAGTGCACCTAATGGTCTCCGATTAAGCTTGGGGGTTTCAATAGCAACACACTCTGTACGCTAGTTGACTGCCCTCCCAAAGTATTTGCTGGTTCCACTTGAAGCAATTTCAAATAGGTAATGGGAATGGTCTTTTGTGCCTAACTTTGAAAATTGCACAACATTTGTGGCGTCCATTTAAAATATTTATAAGGTCCATTCCGCGACGATTTAGATTGCAATGATTAGCTGTTCAATATGATACGAAAGCAAACAACGTTAACACCTCGAGGCTTCTTATTCTAATGCACAAGCACTTTCTAATCTCCTTTATTTATTCATCATATTTGAGAATTTATACCAGAATCAATGGATATAAAACGTTTCTGAGCACACGATGACTTGGTTTTTAGTTTTTGTTCAATCGAAAATATTTTTTCATGTTACTCCCGTTTGATGCCCTAGTTACATGGTAAATAGGAAAGCTACCCCACGAAAAGTGTCTGCGAACCAGAAGAAAAAAATATTATGTCTAACTAACTAAAAATGGCAGAATCTGTCATGGAGTTTATGACAGCTACAGGAATGAGACACGAAGATTGAAATGATGGATAGAAGTGAAGAAAATTAGTTTTGAAGGATGACATGTGACTAATGTTGTATGAAAGTGCTATTATTATTTTAATTTTTATAATTGTCAATTAGATTCTGTATAGTTTTGTTCGAATTATGTTCGCGTTATTAACTATAATAATAATAAAGAAAAGCGAAACTTTAAAATATATTAACCGTTAATGAATTTTTCCACATTTCTTATTTACAGTTTTTTTGGTTCACAATTCACATGAATTGTGAACCAAAAAAAAATATACCTTTCAGTACAGTACCTATATAGTATAATTTTAAGAAAACAGAAATACCTAAAACAAAAAACCGTTGGAAGAGGTATTCTAGGAAGAGTAGGAAGAGGAAGAATTCATTATAGCTCCTAACAAAAGATATGATTGAATGATAACAATGAGCGTACTAAATTGCAATCGTGGAATAAAAATTATTACAAATTTTGAAACAACGGTACAAGCCACTCATCCATAAGATTATTTTTTTCTATTAGCCCATTTGATCAAAATGCAATTGAATATTTCTTTTTGGCAAGCATTGACATTTCGTGTGGATCCGTAGTAGAGACACTGCAATTTCCCTTGCGTGACACTCTTATAAAGCACGACATCATAACATAATATCCTTTCATATATAATGAAAACTTTACTACCTGACCTAAGTGCTCCATTGATTTATGTTTCTATTCAATACCTTAACCAAATATTTAGTTCAATTCATTACCGAAGCAATAACTCACTGCCTTCGTTATTCTTTGACAAGAAATAAGGCAACAATCTATAATAATAGGCTAAATTTACAACTGCCTAATATGGTGTTCTATTACTTGAACTACCTGACTCTTTTAGTGTGATCTTGTACAGTGATACTTGATTAATTCTACAGCAATTATGAGATTTTTAGGTGACGAATAATTTATTTTGCTTTTGAATTTCACACATTTACTGGCTAAGAAGCTAGTTTTACCCACTTTGACATTTTGATGTTGCTCACATTTTTACTTCTACAAATGTAATGTTTTTAAAATGTATTTAATTGTTACAGCGAACTGATTTTAATCAATTGGAAAATACAAATAAAAAATGAGATTGGATAAATTTGTTTCTTTATTTTTTGCCGACTTTATTCCAATTATAACACAGCTTTTACTTAAAGCCCGATTAAAGCTTATAGCTGATTTGATATGCCCTCTATTAAAGTACTTGCAATTCAGAAAGGACTGATTGATCGACGTCTTCCTCACGTCCCGAGAACGGAACTTGTTCAATGATATTTAATTTGGGAGAATGGATAGGGCAGTTTAACACGTTAAAATTATTATCTTAAGGAAAATCTAATGAAAACTACTTAAGACTGTATTGGAAAATAAAATGTAATGTCCTCCTAGCAATACCGGTAATCTTTGCAGTTTTTGGGTTGCTATATGTAAGTTCGGGCCCCAGGTTATATCTTCGTAAAAGTTATATTATTATCGTATGCAGGTTCTTCCTTCATCTAGCGTGTTCCAGGGATGTTTTTCTGTATCCACCTTCGTCAGAAAGTAGCCTCCACAGAATTCAGTCAGGGTGCTGAGGGCATCCTATGCCTTACTACTTATCCACCACTACTTTACCTCAACACGGGACAATTTCTGCTTACTTTGGTGAGTTGCCCTTTTATCTGTCCAAAGGGGCGGTGTTTTCTTTGGAATTCTTTAGACAAGAGTGAATTCACAGACGAAAGAAAAATTCTTAGATATATGAAAATCTCATTCCAATACTCACTGGCCTACAAATACCACACGTACAAGACCTAATTAAACAAAAATTCTAAGCATTCTATAAATGATTACAATATGACATTCTAACAAATGGATTCCTTCCTACAAACCCACATTGGAGGCTTGAGAGGAGTTTATTACTGCTACAATAAACTGTAGCTTTTTGGCTCCATGACTTATCGCAAAAATCATTTTTATACCATTCACTAGTAACAGTTTGGCTGTCATTATGGCATTAGTAATAATATAATAAATATTAATGAGTTTAATTAACTAATTGGTAGGCAATAACAAATATATGTTTTTGACATAGTGAGTGGCAGGTTTATCAAAGATATTGTTGGCCTTGCCAATAATATGTACTATACGTAATATATAATATATATAGAGCTAATTATTTAAGTCGAGTTTTCAGCCTCTGTTTGACATAGCTGAAAGCTATTTTATATGTCATTTGATGCCGAAAATATTGTATTAATAAATGAAATCCCATGTAAAAGTATGAAGATTCATTTATTAGTCAATTGTTAGCAATGTTATTTATTTTCATATATAACTTGACTTAAAGTGTTATTTTAAATTAATTATTAACAAACTAGATTTAATAAATCTAACCGTTTAATAAACCGTTACTAAAAATTAAATAGTTATTTTCTTAGTCCTGAGGTGACAGTTGGTGACACAAATGTTATGTCAGGGCGAGAACAGCTGTTGGAACAGTTCATCCCGGGTATAAAACAGACTAATACCAACATTGAGTTATTTTAATACCGAACACTGTTTGTGACATTTATTTGTTTCACCAAGAACTAAAATATTTTAATTTAGTTATTATTATCAATTAAATTTAATCGAAATATCTCTTTATTTGTTTGATTTTTTCAAAACTTGGTGTCATATTTAATGATCTCTTTATTGTATGAATCTAAAACTTGAATGTAATATCCACCTTTTTTTAATTATTTACCAAGATTCATTTAAAATTTCCACATAAAAAAAAGAACAGAAATTTATTAAATTTATCAGTTTCTTCAATTTTAATAAATAATTTACCACATAGGCTATTATTGGAATGAATTTCAGTGCATTGTCTTTAGTTGGACAGTAAAACCGGAGGATATTCCATGAATTAATTGAAAAGTTATTAGTGACAAAGTAGCAATCACTTGACCTGAGCCAGGATACAGAAAAAAAACCTAACTAAGAAAGCAAGCTGCTACGGATTAATTTAAAAGGAAATCTATCATTACTTTTATGTAAATAAAATTGAGACATCTAATCCAATCGTTGCATACAAAACTATTATTATTTTGCCATGTCACGCGATATTTGATCAACTAACAGTTCAAGTCAAGGAAGAAACGGACGGCATTGAACCTGAAATATTCAGAAATCGTTTTCAGCACACGTTGCAAAGAATCAGGGAGGCTACATGTTACATGTTAAAGTTCAATAGTATGCAAATCAAGATGAAACATTACATATATAAAATGATAATTTATCTTATTGAACCATTTCCATTGCGAGACAGATGAGAATGACAGGGAAGGCGAAGTTCGTCTGGCTTTTGAGTCAAGCAAATACAGGCAGGTTAGCGGCCTACCCTTATATCACCATCTGATTTTGATTTCAGTTTTTTTTAAGAATACTTATATTTATTTCTATTGGCCACAAATCCTCTGTTGCATTTTACTCTTTGTAACCTCCCTCTACCTTCACTCAATCTTAGATTTCTCTCTACTTCAGCCTTCACCTCTAAACCTACTTTTTTGTTTCCTTCTCTTTTCAATCTCCGTTCTTCCATAAAAATTCATTATATTTCATTTCATTATGTCATTATTTCTGTTATTTAGTTCACTTTTTTCTAGAGCGTCGACGTTAATGTAGCATCTTCCTAGTCACGGTCTCTTCTTATTATATTCCTCTTCAGCAAGTCTGATGTTTTAACCATCTTTCACGTAAATACCCAACCCTCCTTACCCATCAAGACGAATTCCTTAATAATAATAATTTTACTAAAATCATATTCAATAATGTCTCTTTCTCTGAAACATGGCTTAAACCCCTCCTTAAATCCTTGACCTCGCCTTCCCCTCTACCCGACCATCCATACATCGAGCTTCTTTTTGTCGAGATAACCACCCTCCGCATGTGACGTTGCCTAATTTTTGTGCCAACCCTCTACAATTCCATCCCTCTCTACTCCAATATTATTATCTCCGGTGACCTAAATTCCCCAACATCCAATGGCACTCCCACGATAAGCGCTACTTAGAAGACCTGTTATTTCCCTCCATTTCTGCATTATCCCTCCCTTTCATTCCTACTCACCACACTTTTAAGTCCGATACCTGCCTGTATCTCCACGTCATCGACTACTCTGCAGATCGTCTCTCCCTTTCTAAGCTGCCTGTTGCGTTCCTATCCTCTCATGACCTAATCCAAATTTCCTATAATATCCAAACACAACTTTTCCTGCCAATACCTGTCATAATCTAGATGCCCTTATATCCAAAAACATTCTACCAGATCTTAAACCCTGGATTGAAATACAAATTTTACTCCTGCTCCTTAATTGACTCCATCGTGGACATTCTCACTGCCAAACTCCTGAATGCCCATGCACCCCTAAAAACCTCTACCTTTCGCTATCGGTCTGCTCCATGGATATGCCAGGAGAACACGTTCTCGCAACGAATGCGTGAGGTTGGCCGAAGACGCTTCAGTCGCACACAGCTTATAGCATTCTGAAATTGTTGGAGACTGTTTTAAGGTTTTTTATTAGGTGAATGAACGGTGGGGGACGGTACAGAAGGTCTTACACAGATCATCAGCTTGAAAAATTAGGTGAATAAAAATATGTTAAGTCTTTGTAAAGAACTGTTTGCGTATCTCTAAAGTAAGCTTTAGGACGGAGGGGCCTGTTTATTTCAGCACCCAAACATATGATACTATTTAATTAAGGATTACTAATGTACACATCATACACATTTATTAATTAAGTCGCTTTAAACAAGGCATGCCTATTTAATTACAATAAAATTGAAAATGAAAAACGTGTGAGTTAAACATCATTACCTGATGTCGGAGTGTATGAGGGTGGGGGGATGCCGGTGACATCACCAGGGCTGCTCCCCCCATTCCCTCCGCCCCCCTCGGCTGTTCCAATCCATCTCCTCACGATCTGAAAAAATCATAACCAATTATAACAAAATTACATTATAATATCAAATAATTTTCGTACGTGTAAATAAGTCTGCATTCAATATAATGGAAGACCATTACTTTTTGAATTACGTGGTAAGTAATTATAGAATAAATATTTAATGTCACATTTAAAATGGAATCAGTTGAAAATTTTCAATCTGTTTTATAATTTGTGTATATATTGATTTTAGTGGTTAACAACATCAAACGAAATGGTTAATTTTTTGATGCATCGAAATTATATCTTTTTTTTTTCTTTCTTTTTTTTTTCTTTTATAGCCCCTTTAAATTTCCAGAGAACTATATATGGAAAGTAGGCAGCCTAAAATCAGTATACCAGAAGCAAAATAAATCGGGAAAAAATACAGTAATAAACAATTTTGGACATACATATCTACCATATTTTATCATTACCACGATGAAGTCATTGCTTGTTTGTTTCTTTATCAGGTTGAGAAAAGTACTGTTAAATTATAAAATACTAAATTTTTCTAAATCTCAAGTATTTTTTTGGAATGAAAATTATTTTTTTGTATATTTAGTTGCACTGTGGATATATGAGGATAACTGTGTTATGAAACCGCAATATCAGTTTTTCTCATAACTGTTTCAGTGGGAGTAATTTTAATAAAGTTTAAGTTTAATAACTTGATATATATTAAATAACATATTATAATAACAATTTTCAATACAATGTATAATATATGAGTAGATATACTCGTATATACAAAAATGTAGGATATGCATTTAAAAGTGGTCGAGTCTCTCAAAAATTACAATTTATTTTTATGTTCTGTATAAGTACTGCTGTGTAAATTATCATGCAAAGATAATATATGTGATATATGATCTGTTTGTGCAGAGTCACGACGAGTCCATAACATATCATAGCCAGGTTTGCATACATACACTTGACCCCAATTCGCAGATCATAACGCATCTGCATTCCACTTCAAGGATGGAAAGTCAAAATGAATGTAGGAATTATCCAGTATGCCACTATCTGTTTTATATTTACGATGGGTAAATAATCTTATATAATTATAAAATTGTAGTTTAACAGTGGTAATACATTTCAGTGAACAAGAAATAATTATTTATGTTAAAAAACATCTTCATTTCATCACGATTTTCTTCCATGAGTAAGCTCCTTGAAAACTTACTAAGCTATTGTGAAAAAGTAGACAGTTTTTTCTTGTCAAGAATACTTCATGATCTGGAAGATGTGTGTCCCGATAGTTCACTGTATTCAAGAGAAAAGGTACAGGTTAGGTTTTAGGTAGTTTGCGTGGCCTTGGGCACGAGTTCACACATGGTAGCTGAGAGTTGGCGTGCCACTACGGTGGCAGAATTCAGGAAACACTACTGGAAAGTTCTGCCGAGACTAGATCCAGAGGGTTAAGAATAAGGAGGTGTCTTATTCTGATTGAAACTCGGAATATATGGCCAGATAGAGTTTAGCGCGCAGCTAATGAAAGGCCGCCTTATTCCAAGCAATCAGGAAGTCCGTTATTCTGACCAATTTGGGTCGACTACGCCAGCACCCCTAGTGAGCGCTTGCAATGTCGGAATCTCGGATTAGTCCCATCTCTGTGTACTGACACCGTAAGTTTATTAATTATATAGAAATATGAAAAAGTATGCGGGTGTTGGTGTGGTGTAGGTGTGGTGTTGGTGTGGTGTAGGTGTGGTGTTGGTGTGGTGTAGGCGGGTGTTGGTGTGGTGTAGGTGTGGTGTTGGTGTGGTGTATGCGGGTGTTGGTGTGGTGTAGGTGTGGTGTAGGCGGGTGTTGGTGTGGTGTAGGTGTGGTGTTGGTGTGGTGTAGGCGGGTGTTGGTGTGGTGTAGGTGTGGTATTGGTGTGGTGTAGGCGGGTGTTGGTGTGGTGTAGGTGTGGTGAAGTTGGTATAATAGTAGTGATAATAGGTTTTTCATCCGTTTGAAACTGATAACTGAACCCAATTTTAAGTGAGATTCTGAGCATCAATGATGCACAAGCACTCCCACATTTGCCATAATTTCACAAAACTACGATTTCAACCTCCGTACCTCTACATACATTTGATGATTTAATATATATATATATATATATATATATATATATATATATATATATATATATATATGTTAAGATCCGGACAACGCCAATATACAGCCTTAATCCCCAATTATCTGGATAAATCATCCCGATTGGATGTATAGAGGATTAGTACTGAGGATAAAGCAGTCTTATGACAACTTTCATATGTATCTTATTTAACAGCCTTTTTCCTTTTTTTTTTAGTTTTCTGTTCCGTAATCTTTAACTTATAAGTTAATGTTTATTGAATTACAAGCTAAGAAAGGTTGGTAATAAGAACACGTAGAACGTTATAACAAGACTACTTTATTTAGACCAAGATACCTCTATCTATAGGTATTACCTGTAAACATATACAGATAACATATGTTTGGGGATCAAGGCTGGGCACTAGCGGCGCCTGGACTTAACTCCCCCCCACCAGTTTACGAACACCCATTCGCAAACTTTGAAGTCCAACACTCGGACGTCTTAGTCCATTCAAATAATGCTCCGCTAATGTTACAAAGGAGCAAAGGCCAGCCCCGCCCATACACAGCCTGTAATCCCTCACATTAAGCTCTAATCCTATAAAACGTAAAAACCAACTGTCACTTGTAAACAAAAAACATAAAAGAAAACTTTGACTTTTAAAAAAAAACAATACTTCTGTGGGAAAAATCACATAACTATAACTATTTACAATGTTCCTTGCGTGTATGCTGCGAGGACACTCCAGCTCATTCCTGATCTACAACCTCCCCCCCAGGTGGAAGCTTTAACTGTTCTATGTGGACATTTCGCCGCTTCTTAGGGGGTCGTATACTCTCAATTGTCACGACGTTGTGTTCCCTAATCACGACCACTTTAAATGGGCCCTCATATCGCACCAGCTCTTTGCTCCTATTTGACCCTAGTTTTTTATAGACGATAGTCCCGATTTTAAGTTCCCCCATTCGATCCCGGACTTTGAGGTTTTCCCGTTCCACTCGTCTCGCTTTGTCCCTCGTTATCCTTTCTCTGACTTTGTCGCATATTTTCCTCAAAGCGACAGTATTACTTGCCATTTTCTCCGCCATTCCCTTGTCTGCTACCGTCTCTGCCCCATTTCTCCGTCTTTCGCGCAGCCCAAAGAGGATCTCGAACGGGGAGAACCCCGTCGCGGTGTGGATCGAATGATTGTAAGCGGCCACCGCCTTCGGCATTGCCTCATTCGCCGGCAGACCCTTTTCCGCGTGATATACCCGCAGGTGGTCACTCAGGGTGCTGTGCAATCTTTCTATCCCTCCTCTACTCTTAGGGTGCCCTGGGGTATTAAGATGCCAAGAGACATCGAGAGTCTTCATTTCTTTTCGGATGTTGGCATTGTCAAATTCTCTGCCCCCATCCGACGCGATCCGGTCTGGTACTCCGTAAAACTGGAACCAGATATTTAATGCCAGCATTACCGCGTCTGATGACCGATCTTGCACCGGGTGCGCCATGGCCACTTTGCTAAAGCTGTCGATTGTGGTAACCCACTTATACCCCCTCCAAGTGAAGGTATCCACTTGTAAGTCACTCAACGGTGTCTCGGCGGTGGGCGATTCTTCTTGTCGCCCCCGTGGCGGATGTCTGTCATACTTCGTAGTGAGACAAACTGCACATGCCCCTATCATTTCTTGTATGCTCTTTTTCATTCCCCACCAAAAGTACCTCCGCCGCAACGCTTGCAACGTTTCCTGAACTCCACGGTGGTTCGTTTTTCCTTGGTGATAGGCCAGCGTCACTTCCAGCTGCTGTTCTCTGTCTTTGAGTGTCTCCACCATCGACGTGCACCGAATAAATATCCTATCCACTCCAAGTTGTTCCGTTCGCCAGAGTCTACGAATTTTCTCCCAAATAGTGGCATTCCCTACAAATACATGATGGGTCTTTCCGGGTTCCGAGGCATCTTTCAATGCACGGCAAATTTGGTGGTTCCTAACCCCTGGTGGCGACCAAATCGTCGCGATTTTACTTCTCCCATAACTGTCATATGCGATCTGCAGCCGCCCTGAGGTCTTGGATTTCCAAATGATCTGCCGTCTTTTGTCGTTCACGATCCCTTCTGTTACTTCCATTTCAACAGGTCTTTCGGCGGCGGAACCTTCCTCTTCAAGGGTTTCCTCACCTTCGCTATCTCCTCGCGTACCGAGGCTTCCATCCTCCCCGGGTGTCCATTCCCGGAGAAACTGTTGGATTTCCCCAGATGGTTCCCCTTCTTCCAATGCATTCACAGTAATGGCTCTGGACAGCCAGTCTGCCACTACGTTCTCTTTCCCGGGTTTATATATGATCTCCATATTGTACTGGGACAAAAACTCTTTCCACCTCGTGACCCGCGCCGAGGACTCCTTTAACTTTCCTACCCATTGTAGGGGTCTGTGGTCGGTGTGAACACGGAATTTTCTGCCGAAGACATATGGGCGGAAATGGTCTATAGCCCAGACGATACCTAGGAGCTCTCTCTCTAGAGCACTATACCGCGCTTCCGTTTCTGTGAGCCGTCGACTAGCGTACGCCACCGGGCGCTCCCCACCGTCTCTCTCCTGCGACAACACTGCCCCCAGTGCGTATTCGCTGGCATCAGTGGTGATTGTGAAGGGATGTTGGAAGTCGGGAAATGCTAATATCGGTTCCTCTTGTAAGCTAGACATACATTTCCGGATGTTCTGCTCCATGATTGGGGTAATTACCACCCTCGCTCCCTTTCGCAGTAAATTATTAATAGGCACCAGGTATGCCGCCATGTCCGGCACAAATCTTCTGTAATAATTAAGCGTCCCCAGAAGTCGACGGATCCCCTTTACATCTGTGGGCACCACCATCCTTCTAATGGCCTCGACCTTCGTAGAGTCTGGCTTAACCCCCTCCTGTGAGATAGTGTGGCCCAAAAAATTGATTTTTTTCTTCCCCAACAGAGACTTCTCCATGGACAATTTTAATCCGAATTCGCGGACTCTTTGAAATACACTTCTTAGGTGCTCAACGTGCTCTGCCTCCGTTCTGCTGAAAACTAACAGATCGTCCATGTAGACCTGGCATACCGCTTCGTCTATTCCCCTCAAAAATTCATCCATTAGGCGTTGAAAGGTAATCGGGGCGTTTTTCAGTCCAAATGGCATCCTGGTAAATTGATAATGCCCCCTCTCAAATGTAAAGGCCGTTTTGTCTTGGTCGTTCGCACTCATCTTGATCTGGTGATAGCCTGCCTTTAGATCTAGGGTACTAAATATTGTCGCCCCGTTCAATCTGTCTAATATGTCCTCAAATCGGGGAATAGGATACTTCTCATCCGTCGTGTTCTCGTTTAACTTCCGATAATCGATAACTACCCTGTATTTCTCCGTCTCGTCCCCAGGTCTATTTTTCTTCCTCACTGCCCATAGAGGACTGTTATATGGTGAAGTGCTATCAATTATAATCCCTTGCCGTTTGAGACTCTCTAGCTCCTCTCTAATATGCCTACGTAGTGCCTGCGGATATCGTCTCTCTTTCACGTATGTGACGCGTTCTTTCTTTAACTGGATCTCGTGGACCGTCTTCCCAGTCGCTCCTAGCGTGTCTCCCTCTACGTAAAAAATATCCTCAAACTCCCTCTGTAGGCCTTCCCTCCAGCCCTCTATTTTATTAACCGCCCCTATCCGCGCTCTTCCGTCCCATATAGTCCCTTGACATTTATATTCCACTTTGCCCAACTTAATGTTCCATTTTTCCCCGATATTCTCCACACGCGCACCTACCTTCCCCAACATGTCGCACCCAACTATCACCTGGTACTCCCGCGGCATGTTTCCTACGATATGTATCTTTAGATCTCCCCCTTTCTTCGCCCACCTATTTAGCCCTATGACTAACTCTCCCACTACCTCGCAAGGGCCTCCCAGGGTGATTAAACTACAATTACATACCTGAATCTGGAGTGCCCTCTCTCCACCATACAGCCTCTCCAGCGCTCCGCGGGACATGATGGTGTTGGTCCACCAGACACATCTCTCCTCCTTTGACCCTAATTATTGGCAACGCACACATCCTCTCCCGAATTGCATTACATCTCAGGATGCGGTCGCCTCTCTGCCGACACGCTCCTCAGGCTTCATCACGTTGCTCCCATCTACGTGACTCGACCTTCTGCCCTGTCTGTCTCCTGTTTCTGCTGCGCCTCGCTTCTTCTCCTTCAGTTCCCGAAGTCCCTGATGACTCATCTTCTGATGATCCACTCTCCCCATGTGTCATGCTCCGTCTCTCTCTTACTTCTTGAGTGTTTACCTCCATTGGTTCTGGTCGTTGGTATTCTCTCCTCCGGAAGATATACGGGCAATGCCTCGCGATGTGTCCTTCTTCGCCACACTCAAAACATTTTGTTCGAGGACACTGTGCCACTAAATGTCCTGCCTTCCTACATCCGTGGCATTTTCTTTCTTCCCTGGGCGGGGCATACCTCGGTCTCGTTCCTCTAAATCTTCTTTCTCCTGTCGTTCCCTTGTCTCTGCCAATAACGGACGTTTCTGGTCTCCTCCAGGTTGGTTTCAGGGTCCGGGTTCTTTTGTATGCAACTCGGCTCCACTCATTGTCGACGTCTTGCACCCTCACTTCTTCCTCCTTGGCACTAGTGTCGATCATTGATTGTGCACACTCCGAGAACGAGCGCTCATCAGAGAATCCTTCCTTTCTTCCTGTCTCCTTGGCCAGTTGCACTTTTAGAATTGTGGATAAGAATCCCATTCTACCCTCCACCTCTTCTACGCTAATCGACTCTCTCATCTTCTCCGTTATCTTATTGAAACGGACTACTAACCCCGCAGCATATTGCCCGTTACTTTGTCTTGGGGACTTTGTCTCCCTAAACATTTGGAATATGTCCTCCTCGGGAGTCCATCGTCCTCCTCCGTACGCCTTCTTCAATCTCATCTTAATTAATTCCCACGGGGTTTCTTCATCTGCCTGAATTTGATTCAGTATACTTCTCTTGACCCGACATATCAGGGCCGCCTTCAACGATTCCGCGTCTCTGGGATCTATTAAATTTTCTTCTGCTTTAGCTCCAATTAAAGCTGTGAGACGGTCTCCTCCTTTTAGGAAATGGTTCAGCTCACCCAGTTCCCCAGTGAATCTCTCCAGCTCCGCAACAGCCTTCCTCAGATCCTGGGTATTCATCGCTTTTACCCTCATCAGCGCGAGCGCCGTGGCATGAACTTCTGGCATAGTTCCCACTCTTCTAATATCTGCTCCCTCTACGAGATTCAAGACGGGCTGTCTCAAAATTCCTCCTTCAGTCATCTTCTCTCTTTCGCGTATAGAAGAAAAAAAAACAAAAAAAAATTACGCTCGCACTCGATAACTCTCTTTCTCCACGGTTCCCGGGTTTCGGCACCAGTTAATGTTTATTGAATTACAAGCTAAGAAAGGTTGGTAATAAGAACACGTAGAACGTTATAACAAGACTACTTTATTTAGACCAAGATACCTCTATCTATAGGTATTACCTGTAAACATATACAGATAACATATGTTTGGGGATCAAGGCTGGGCACTAGCGGCGCCTGGACTTAACTTATATACATACATATAATGTATTTTATCATGATAATAATAATTTTTTGCAGTTATTTACAGTGAAAAACTTCCTGGTTCGTCCAGTGATTGGTTGGTTTCCATCTCACCATCATACAATTCAAGGTAAGATATTTTCCAGCCTGGGTTACGGTTTCATGAGAGGCATGTAATGATGATTTCTTAATTTTTTAGCATAGTCCTTCAAATAGTATAGTGCGCCAAACTAAAAATAAGTTAAAACGGTCATTTACAACAAATATTTTATCAAACCTAATGTTATGTAAGATTTTTGGTTTCTTTTCCGTCCGCTATGGACAATTATAAAAGAATTGATGAAGCCAACAAGCGTTATTTTAACACTAAACTATGACAACTGTAAAAACTTCTGTATTAAACTTTTCTCATTGTTAAAAATGTTTTACAAAAATTTTACGTAATGTTGCACAGCAGATAGTAACTTTTAACTATTACGGTGTCATTTCAGGTAACAAAAACTGATATTTTAAGGACCTGAAATGTAGGTTTTAGACTTAAAAATAGTTGAACGTACTCAAGATAGTGCTTTAAAAATGTCGATAGCTTTTGGTAGACAAATTATTTAAGCAACCAAGTAACACCCCCTAAAACAAGCATTTCACTAAAATATATGGATTAAGTTTGCCTTATAAATGCCTGAAGTTCATGATTAAAACAAATAAATTTTCAAACACACTTGAATTAAATTTTTATGAGCTCATGACATGTTGTAGGCCCGCTCATGGCCAAACAGTTCCCTACCGTGCATTTTTTTTTAGCACAGTCGATTGTAAAAATCTTACTCCTGGAGTGATTATAATAGTGAGCGCGAGGCCTCAAAATATGAATGAGGTCACTTTTGACTTTTTAAGATAAAGAAAACAAATTTCTAATAAAAAGTGTTAGTTTAGAAATAAAAATGTAACACTTTTATATCTAGTATTTCCACGTTTTTTCGTATTTTATCTACGAAAAAGTAAAAACATAAAACTCATCAACAAAGTAAAGAACGGTCGTAATGTTATACCGGGTTCTTATGCAAGTAAACTGAAATGCTGTCTAGAGTTCGTCTGATAAGTTTTTTTAATCGTGAACAGAACGAAGGTCGGGCTGCTACATTATAACCATAAAAAACTTCTATTTGCAGTCGCTTCTTTAGAGATTTGCTCTCTAATCCAAACAATTTCATTTTATATGAAGAGTCGTGTTTTCAATTTAGTATATTTCAAAGAAAAACTAAAAAAGACTAAGAAAACTAAAAAGAATTAATTTCTTAGAAATGCAGGAATTACGTGTTCAATCATGTCTTTTGTCTGACTAACCAATCTGGACAAACTAACGCACTTGAAATATGGGTGAAAAGCCAAGCACCTCCAATGCTTCCGATTGAAAGACCTGCTATATGTTTAAACCCCGAAATGGGGAATTTAGTGTAAAATTATACATTAATATTAAGAGACAGATATTGAAAAGGTGGGACAAACGCCGATTCTCATTGTAGCGACCGCTAACTACATAAGATAAATCACCCTATAGTATATATATACATATATATAAGTTACTTCTAGCGGTACGGCAATGTTAAGCCTAATACCTTGTAGCCTAGGGTAAACAAACCCGTAACGTGTGTATAGTGGATCAGGAGGAAAATAAAGCCAGTTATAAAACAAACCTTCTATTATATCATCTACCTCCTTATTCATTCCTTTTTCTCGATCGTCTACAGCTGGGAGACGATTACTGGTGCCGAAACCCGGGAACTACGAGTATTCTGGTAAACAACTGTGAGTAAAATTTTAATTTTTTTTTCCTGTTGTTTTATTGGGAAAAAGTGACCTAGTTACATGGTAGAATTACGGCCTGCGGCTTTCGAAGTGCCCGAATTACCTAGGGAAACGATGGCCGAAGCTCATGCAAACTCCCTGGCTTGGATGAAGGTGCGAGCGGCGACGTCACAGGACCTGAGGAGAACAATATCGGACCTAGAGAAATTCTCAGGAGAGTTAGGCGAATTGAACCATTTCATCAAAGGTGGGGATAGGATTATGGAAAGAGTAGAGGCGATGGTAAGTGAGGGTTTACTCGACTCTGGTGACGCAAAATCAATCAAAGCGGACCTAGTGTGTAGAATAAAACGGAGCGTACTAAACCTAATACAGGCCGACGAAGACACCCCATGGACCGCGGTAAAAGAAAGACTAAAGAAGGCATACGGGGGAGGCAGATGGACACCAGAAGAGGACATCTTCCAGATGTTCAGGAAGACCAGACGGCCCAATCAAACGAAAAGGCAGTACGCCGGAGAACTCTTGGCAAAGTTTAACAAAATAACGGAAAAAATGAGAGAAACGGTGAACCTAGCGGAAGTGGAAGGCCGGATGGCATTCCTATCGACCATTCTGAAGGTACAGTTGGCCAGGGATACCGGCAAGAAAGATAGTCTACCGGGAGACCGATCGTTCATTGAGTGCGCCCAAGATTTAATGGACACTAGTGCCCGTGAGGAAGAAGAAAAATTAGAGGCAGACGAGGCAGGGTGGTCCAAAGTGATGTACAGGAGGCCGAGAATGCCGCAACAGGCATGGAAGAGGAAGGATCAACGGTATGCGGAGAAAAAAGGGGCGGCGGTTGAAGGAAGGAGACTTAGCCAAAGGAGACCGAGACCCAGCGGGAGGAAGGAGGACAGAAAATGTCACGGATGTGGAAGAATTGGACATTTAGTGGCGCAGTGCCCGCGAACAAAATGTTTTGAATGCGGAATTGAGGGACACATCGCGAGGCAGTGTCCATACATTTTCCAGCGAACAGAGAGGTATAGGCCGGAACCGATGGAGGTAAACGCACAGAGGGTATGGAGAAGAACCAGAACCCCCTCCGAATCGTCAAAAACTACGGGAGCGTCGGAGACAGAAGAAGAAGAAGAAGATGAACCCAGGAGCAGAAGAGGAGAGACTGCAGAGGACGACAGGGACTACGTAAGAAGCAGACGATATGGCACGGAAGGAGGAAGGAAACGGCAAGCGGTGGCCTGAGGAGCGGGCTGGCAGAGGGGTGGCCGCACGTTAATAAACTATAGCGTCAGAGGGAATTACGGCGGTATACCCATTATTGGAGTGGCGAGAGGAGTGAGATGCTTGATAGACACGGGGAGCTCCTGTACTATTCTCAGCAGGAAAGCGGCGGACAGATTGTGTGTGGGCGAGGGGTCGTCGCGGATTCAGGCATGCGAGTGCAAGCTTATCACCCTGGGAGGGCCGTGTAAAATCGAAGGCGAATTGACGATGGGATTGGATAGGTGGGCGAAAAATGGGGAATATTTGAAAATACACGTGGTTAGGAAGATGCCGCGCGAGTACGATGGTATCATAGGGTGCGATCTCTTGGGAAGGGTAGGAGCAAGAGTGAAGTGCCGTAACGGAATATGGGATATTAGACTGGGAAGAATGTTATGCCGGTGTACAGGAACCGTGGGGGACGGGAAGGAGCGAATCGGAGCGATCGATCGGGAGGACAACTGGGAACGCGCTATTCGGCGAGAGTATGCCGATATATTTTTCAACGAAGGGGACAAACTGGGAGTGACGGGGGAAACGTTCCATGAGATCCCACTGAAGCAGGAGAGAGTGATATATATCAAAGAGAGACGATACCCGCAGGCGCTGCGACAGCATATAAGGGACGAAATTGAGGAATTGAAACGACAGGGCATCATAGTAGATAGTACGTCTCCATACAACAGTCCCCTGTGGGCAGTGAAAAAGAAAGGGTCGTCCGGTGACGAAAAATATCGCGTAGTAATAGACTACAGGCAATTAAACGACAATACTATAGACGAAAAATACCCCATACCTCGCTTTGAAGACATCCTGGACCGCCTAAGTGGAGCAAAGGTATTCAGTACACTGGACCTGAAGGCGGGTTACCATCAAATTCGGATGCGTCGTGGAGACCAACACAAAACGGCATTCACGTTCGAGCGGGGACATTACGAATTCACCAGAATGCCGTTTGGGCTGAAAAACGCGCCAATAACGTTCCAGAGGCTGATGGACGAATTTTTAAGAGGGATTGGGGAGTCGTTTTGCCAGATATATATGGACGACCTCCTGGTTTTCAGTCGAGATGAGGTAGAACACCAGGACCATCTGCGACAGGTTTTTGACAGAATTAAGCAATTCGGGCTGAAATTGTCTGCGGAGAAGTCGCTTTTGGGACAAGAGCAGGTGAAATTTTTAGGCCACATAATTTCCAGAGAGGGAGTGCAACCCGATCGTGGGAAGGTGGAGGCCATCCAGCGGATGACTATCCCGAAAGACGTAAAAGGAATCCGGCGCTTACTCGGATCCCTGAACTACTACCGCAGATTCGTTCCAGAAATGGCGGAGTACCTGGTCCCTATTAACAATCTCCTTAAAAAAGGACAAAAAGTCGTCATTACCCCGGTAATGGAGAACAATATAAGACGTTGCATGGAGCGGCTACAGGAAGAGCCTATACTAGCGTTTCCAGATTTTGCACTCCCCTTCATGATTACCACAGATGCGAGTGAATACGCGTTGGGGGCAGTACTCTCGCAGGATCGCGACGGGGGGGAGCGACCAATAGCATACGCTAGCAGACGCCTTACTGAATCCGAGAGTAGATATAGCGCGCTAGAACGCGAATTACTGGGTATCGTATGGGCGATAGAACACTTCCGGCCCTACGTATTCGGGAGGAAGTTTCGGGTTAAAACAGATCATCGACCCCTCCAATGGGTGGGAAAAATGAAAGAGTCATCAGCGCGGATTACCAGATGGAAGGAGTTCCTCAGTCAATACAACATCGACATTATTTACAAACCGGGGAAGGAGAACGTCGTGGCCGATTGGTTATCCCGCGCGTTGGTCGTGAATGCGATCGAAGAGGAGATTCCGGGACCATCACGTGACACCCACCAATTCGTCCAGGAATGGTCACCCGGCGAGGAAGGGGAGCGGGAGGGGGCTCCAGCCAATGATGTTCCGAGTGACGGGAGTTCAGTGGGGGATAGACCCTCGGACATTGAGGACCTCGACGCCATAATAAATGACAAGAGGCGCCAGATCATTTGGCTCACCAAAACTTCTGGGCTCTTCAAGATGGAATCTGAGAAGTACGGCCACTGCAACATCGTCAAAATCTGGTCGACACCGGGGATAAACGACGATACGATTTGCCGCGCTCTGAAGGACGCATCTACTCCAGGGAAAACGCACCACATGTACGTGGGAAATGCGACCATCTGGGGACGCATCAAACGCCTATGGAGGACGGAGAGGATCGGAGTCGATCGTACGTTCGTCCGATGTACCCTGAAGGTGGAGACAGTAAAAGAAGAAACGCGGCAGAGAGAAGTGACCCTTGCATTCCACCAAGGGAAGACAAACCACCGGGGAATCGACGCTACCCTGCAAGCATTGAAGAGGAGATATTTCTGGTTGGGTATGAAAGACACGATTGCGAGAGTTATTGGTACCTGCGACACATGCCTCACCACGAAATATGATCGCCACCCCCCCAGAGCAATACAGGAGGAGACGCCAACGGCAGACCAACCGTTGGAGGATTTGCAGGTGGACACGTTCACATGGAGGGGATACAAATGGGTCACCATTGTCGATAGGTTCAGCAAAACAGCGATGGCCCATCTGATAGCAGAACGATCAGCGGAAGCAGTCCTAAGGGCACTACGCACATGGTGCCAATTTTATGGCGTACCAGACACGATAGCTTCCGACGCTGGTAGGGAGTTTGATAACGCCGAAATAAGGGCTGAGGCGGCGGCCTTAGAGATCCGTTGGCATCTCAACACCCCAGGACACCCGAAGAGTCGAGGAGACGTAGAGCGGCTGCACAGCACGCTTAGCGACCACCTACGAATTTACCATGGAGAGAAGGGCTTAGAACCAAACGTGGCGATGGAAAAGGCAGTCATCGCGTATAACCACTCAATCCATTCTGCCACCGGTTTTTCTCCGGTCGAGACGCTGTTTGGACTTCGAAGATGCCGGCGCGATAGCAGGAGTACGGCGATCGATGAAGACCTGGCCACACGGGTAGTAAGTAATCAGATAGTGCTAAAGAAACAGTGGGTGGCCGTTCGGGGAAGGCTCCAGGATAAGAAACGGCGACGGGTGGCGCGCGACAACCTCAAAGTCCACGATATTCTGGGCAATCTTAAACTCGGCGCGCTCGTGTACCGGAGAAAAGGGTCGAACAGGGGTAAGGAACTAGTGCGGTACGAGGGTCCTTTCCGAGTGATCGCTCTCCGCGAACACAACGTGGTCACGGTCGAAAGCATTACACCCCCGATCAAACGGCGGACGGTACATGTGGAACAGCTCAAGTTTCCCGCGGTGGAGCCTGGGAGCCCCGTCGTCGAAACATAACTCCGGTGTGTGTCACAGGTGACCAGTCCCGAGAGGCCTATATATATATATTTTTTGTTGGTTTATTATGTTTTTTTTGTGTTATATGGGTCTGTGCTGTGATTTTAGATGGACCTGGAAGACATTTTTCTTTTCAAATTTTTTTTATTAACAGAGTATACTTTTTGTTTTGTGTTGCTATAGATACATAGCTGATGTCACATGTTAGGAGTTTACGGGGAATGTCCGTAAACTGGTAGGGGGGAGTTACGTCTAGCGGTACGGCAATGTTAAGCCTAATACCTTGTAGCCTAGGGTAAACAAACCCGTAACGTGTGTATAGAGGATCAGGAGGAAAATAAAGCCAGTTATAAAACAAACCTTCTTATTATATCATCTACCTCCTTTCTTCATTCCTTTTTCTCGATCGTCTACAGCTGGGAGACGATAACTTATATATATATATATATATATATATATATATATATATATATACACTCTATAGTATATATATTGTAAACAAATTTAAATAACATTACCCAAATATAAACCATTGTAAATATGTTAAACAATAAACCGTACTGCCAGGGCCAATTAGTTACATGAGATGGGACACCAGCTGTCAGTCAGGTATATGTGGAC
Source organism: Acanthosoma haemorrhoidale (assembly GCA_930367205.1). NCBI lineage: Eukaryota > Metazoa > Arthropoda > Insecta > Hemiptera > Acanthosomatidae > Acanthosoma > Acanthosoma haemorrhoidale. The sequence goes on from OV884012.1 coordinate 73,681,312, forward strand.
CCAACCGCTGACTCTTCCAGGCTCTGCCAGGGAACAAAGGAAAGCCACATCATTGGCCACAACAACGGCGATCCTTATTAGCTGCAGGCAAACCCAGCTGGGTATATAAGTCGGTGATTTGGGTCCAGTATATCATTCTCCTGTCAACTACCAGCCCGTGGCTCCAGCTTGATAATCTGAAACTTGACTGCTTCTTTATGAAAAACCTTTGCATCTCATCTCTCCTAACCTCACTATGTTTTAGTCCGGCGTTGTCAGGCCCCACACCTTCCTAGTGGGAATCCCTACCTTCGTCTCGCTAAAACTAGCCCCTCCTCGGGAGAGACCTCTCCCTCGCGGACGACGGTTGCCATGGCCCTACAAACTTTACCTAGTAGCGACTCCCACGGCAATCCAGTCTCTTCGGTTCACACTCGCCACATAGTGCACTGTCGGGTCACACCTTTTACGATCTTATGGAATCACATCAAAGCGAATTAAGCTACCCACCGACTAGGCCGCCAGCGAGGGTGAAAGACCACAGGCTTTCTAGGCGCTCGCCGGACGGCGGCTAGAGGTTGTAGCGACCCTACCCCGCGGCGGGCGTCTCCTCCACACTTTGGGGATATTCGAAAATTTAGACCGGACAACGTAATATGCGGATATAAAACTATCCACAAATAAAAAGTAAACTGCGAGAACTCTACCCAGCTCCCTCCTACCTAGCAATCACCTTTGGAGATTGAAGCATGAATGACCTCGAGATCTATAGTGGAGGCACTTGTAAGTTTTTCCACATGCCCAAAGCATCTATGGATCTTTCACTCTCTCCCAGTCTGTACTGGTGCTATTTACTCTTCAGTCAGCTACTATCTATCAGTAATATGCTTGCAGGAGCAGATCTCTTAATCTACTTGATCCGTGCTTCCTTTTCGTGGGAGCTAACATCCCCGCAGGTTATTTCGAGGGAGTCCTGGGCTTTGTACATATTTCTATGTGAATGAGAGAAGGAATACCATTTTGTATATATAGTATGAATAAGATCATTTATCACAATTACTCATTGGCCTATTAGGACAGATTGTAATTGTTTTAAATTAAAAAAATTCTTTTAAACACAATGTTTTCAAACATAATCTGTATAATAATATTTTTAGCTACAAGTGTATATTATTAATTTTTTTAATTAAATCTGGAAAAATAAAGGACAGGAGCAAGAAAAGACCCTACAAAATGACAATACTGCTCATACATCTTTGAGAGTGTCCTTCATCATTTCAAGATAACTGCTGAAACTCAATATATTTGTAAAATATCATAAAAAGAAATCGTCACCCTCCACTGGCTCGTATCCGGTGACGTGACTGACGGAAGAGCGTGGGAGACTTCCCAAGACTCCGCTTCCTCTTTCACATGCGAGGGAGGTGACAACCATGTGAATTTGGGAGGTCTCGGGGCTGTTTGTAAATACTGTGTGAATGACAATTGTAAATATAGTATGAATGGAAACATTTATCACAATTACTTATTGCCCAATGAGGCAGATTGTAATTTTATCATAATAAAGTTGTTTTTATCACTTTTACTTAATTTTTTTCATAATCACTATACTTTGTTCTGACAATAACAAATACATATTAACTCTAAACTTGACTACTACCCTAAACAAATGCTAATCTCTCTTTAGATGTAATGGATTTTCTCCAATTTGTATCTTGTTTTTTTAATTGACCTTCCAATTTCCTTGCAAAATGTCAAAGGTCCTATCCTAAAATATTCATTCAACATTGATCCAACGTCCATCAGATCTTTGTACAAAGCGACAAATTGACATTTGCTATATCTTTTCTTTATATATATATATATATATATATATATATATATTTCATAAATATAGCAGGAAAAAACCGGTAATTTTTCACTCCAAAAATATTTTGGAAAAACTTTAGTTACATTACTTCTGCCTCTTACTTGTTTCTGGTTAGCCTCTGCTGTGAAAATATTTCAAAGTTTGAAATTATCTTTCTTCTAGCACTTTACAACAACAAATTGTTAGATGTCCTCCCATCAGTGAATCTTCCACGTGACCCCCTTCTGAGGACAATTGCAGAAAGCGTGTGCTAAATTAGCCAAGCGTTATCCAGCCCTGATCATCCATAAAACGTTTTATTTCCACAGAGTTAAGCTCCTTGCCACTCAGAATGGCCTCACGTAAGCTTCCGGTGATAGATGCGTCCACACCCACACATCTAGTACAGATATATGCAGTGCAGGCATGAAGTTCATACATTATTTCACACTAAAAATACTTTTCAAAAATCTCAATAATTAAAATTGATCAACTCGGCAACTCGTAATAAATAATATAACAGTTAGTAGTAGTTATCCCCAAAGTAATTTGAATTTGATGACTGATGGTAATTAAGGATTATGGTAACAGTATTCGGGATCATAAAAAAACTATGAATATAGATAACGAATAAATGAATTTGTTGAGTTATTAAGTTTGGACGTATATTCAAATATAATGAATTCGTCATAGACCGGTATCCTACACCATCCATCCACCAATATATAAATCCACGTCTAACGTTTTAAAACAAAACGAACTGAAACAAATATTTTTTTGATACCATGAATAGTTTTTTCCGCGGGTTTTTATTTGATTTCAGAGCATGCGTGCATGCAACAGTAAAAACTACCATATTCAAATTCTTTGCAGAATATTACGGGGAAAATAAAAATAGGAAATAAGTAAATTTTATGACTTCAAAACTAGAGTCGGCTTCAAAAAGTCGGGGAAGTATGCTTAACCTCATTGCTGTAATTCTTTCATATAATTTAGAGGCGCTCCTGGTCCCATGCTGAAGATCTCAGTTTTTGGTTGCACTTTTGGCGTAAATGAAGAACTCTTTATTAAGAAAATTCGTTAAATAACAATTCTGAGAAAGGGTTACCTTGTTTCCCTTTTTGTTAGATTACGTATTTTCTGCAGTCATAAAGGTAAGAGTCGTTTTATTATAAAAGCCCTTTTTATTGCTTAACCCCTGTTTACCAGATATTGCCTGTCTATATATTTAATTTGTTTAATGTTTATGACGGGTCGTTAGTTAATGTGTTAATTGCGACTTGCCTATTTTAATATACGTTTGTCACCCGAATGTCCTCTACTCGAGGTCCCTATTTGGGGTTGGCTAAATGTTCACCATTAACGGAAGTCTAAATAAATATCAATGACCTACAGAACCTTATCGTGGATAAATTTTTTTTAATTGAATCTAGTTGTTTTTTTACCCACCATTGATTATAATTTTCTAATGAACTACATTTTACTTCCTCTTTCTGAAATAAATAGCTTTTGTTTCTTTTTTAAGTCACAGTTTTTACGACTTTATCTATGGATCATATTATAATATGTATACATAAAGACAGAATTATATAACACTAGAATAGGAACTGTAATGTTTGAAAATGCAAAACTCCAAAATTTTCGACTGTCAATCGATTAATCGTTGTAGCAGTGTTAGAATCCTAAGAATCGCTCATCTTTACCGGAAGTACGCGCACTTGGAAATAACATGAAAATCTGTTTGAAGGCAAAATTTTCATATACAGAATTACTTTGTTATATTAAACATATTGTGATATTCCAAGTCATGATGACAAACGGAAGAAAATGAAATTCTATTCCAAGAATACAGGGTACAGGGTGACGCTTGAATAAAACAAATGACTTCGCTTCACCCTAGAGAGCTCCTTAAAAGTATGATATTTCTTTTTTAATACAGGAACCTCATTTCCGGTTACTGGTGCGAGCACCAAAATATCGTGGGAGGCAGCAACGGTCGGAGTGAATAGAGCTCGTCCCTTTTCATATCGTCACTCTCCGGAGTATATAAATTTTGAGATGAAATCACGCTTCAGTGAACAAAAGGCGAGATTTCTTCAACACTATTCCAGCCGCGATGATGTAATAGTACCTTTGAATCATTTAAGTGCTATATTGCTGCTTTCTTGAGAGGAAAACAATTTCCAGTAAACGAGGCACCACAAAGGTTCCAATTATTTCTTCTACATGTCTCGTTGTAGTGGAGCGCGCTGAATGGAGAGGCTAACAAACAATCTTGATATTCAATCTGGAGCATAATTGTGTTAGAAGTAGTCGCTTTATTTTAAGCGATAATATTTTATTTTATTAATATATAATTTTTAACAAAGCGTAATCTTAGGGATGACATATTCTAACCGCCTACCGTTTAATCCCGCTTTAAGGGGGGGGGGCGACTTCAATCTGGATCACGAAGGATATCATACTAGTCGATAGTTCGAACGTGTTGAATATTTGTTGGAGGTGTTCTAAAATGAGAAGGAATACTAACTGGTAAAGGGGATGAATAGTTCCCTTACAAAGTTTTCACAAGAAGAGATAACTCTAGCTGATCTAATAAAAACGACGGAAAAACATGGAAATATATAATATCTAACTTCATACCTGGTGACCTGGCTTTAAGAATTTACAGCCGTTTTCCACCTCGTGATATTTTGAGCTCGGCCCTGAACCAGATCGGAATTACAACGAGCGGACCAACCCCTTTAAAATTGGGGGATCAAGAACGAGTTCTGCTGGAATTAATATAATACAGAAATCTTGGCAAATTCAATATTATCTTTCAGCATTATCTGTAAATAATCTTTGAATACTCGCAAACAACTGGTTACTGACACCTAAAACACACACACTGACTCTATTTACCATTTGCGGTAGGTACAATTTGTCATAAAACAAAATTTATTTCTTTTTACGCAGTTTTATTCAAAAACCCCTCGTGTTACCTGGTTGCAGTAAGCCAAGACTCCAGGTATGCAGTTAGATATTAATTTTTTCTATGCGTTACCTTCGTATTTATTTGATCAGATAGAGTTATCTCCTTTTTTGAGATCTTTATAAGGGTCGAACACGTCCTGCTGAAATTGACAGGTCCCTCGGTATGTAGTGGGTGAACTATTTATCCCCTTTACCAGCTAGTCTTCCTCCTCATTCTAGTTCTTTATGCTATGACCGTCATCCGTATTGTCTCTAATAATTGTCAATAGCCTTTGCTTCAAGATGCAACCGACAAATATTTCCACCAACTCATTCCGGGACTGGGTAAAAGCAGCTTATCTTCCCAACCAAACGTAGTGGGACGTAAACATTAGACCTACGATTATTTGACAATTATATAAAATTTTAGTTAGAGGTTTGTATTGGTTAAAAGTTATGGTGTTGAAACTAATTTTACTAGCAACAACATATACACACACATTTATTTTTCGAAAATTTGGAAATATTACGTTATTTTTTTTATCGATTATTGTATTACAAGAAAGAAGCCTAGTGTCATATAATTTTTGTGATTAATGGTTCGCTTTTTTTCTGTTTTTTCGTTCTAACATTCTGAATATTAGTGTTAATTTTTATTTTTAATGTTTAATTAATATGAGAATATAAACATATTATAGTAATTAATATTACATATTATGTATTGAGATATGTATATATAATTTAAGCTTAAGCTAAAAATAAAACTTAAGCTCCTAGACTAGTACTGTTACTATGACGTTATATATATATACACTGACAGGCAAAAATTCCACCCACATGTAAAAAAATTGTATTTGTATATAATACATGGTAATTGTATATAATACTTATTATTTATTGAATTTATACAATATTTTTTACCTTTAATAAGGTTTTTAACTATAAGGTTTTATTAAATGAGTCTTTGTTTAAAAATTTAAAATCAAAATGTGAACTGCTAAGAAACATTGAAAAAAAATTGAAAAATAACCATTTTTATCCTAAAAGAAAGTAATGACAGGATCATTTAATAGCGCGTATTTCCTCCTCTTGCCTTTATTACTTCTTGAAGACGCCTCAGCATACTTTCCACCAGTCGGGAAATGTCGCTTTGCTGGAGGTTAGCCCATTCTTCCCGAAGAGCCCTTTCAAGGTCCTGCAGTGTATCAGGAAGTGCTGAACGCGCTCTTATTCGTCTTCCGAGTTTATCCCATAAATGCTCGACAGGGTTCAAATCTGGATAACGTGCTGGCCAGGCTAAGACCTCAATGTTGTGCTGATGAAGGAACGTCTGTACTATGCGAGCGACATGTGGACGTGTATTATCGTGCATTAGAAATGAATGATCGCTGATTTCGATGAGGATAGGAAACACATGAGGTTCCAAAATCTCATCTACATAGCGACTGGCCGTCAAAGACCCTCCACGAACAACAACCAATTCTGTGCGGCACTCCATTTAAATCCCAGCCCACACCATTAAGGAACCACGTTGAAAAGGTTGGCTCTGGGTGAAATTGCAGGCTGCATACCTTTCATTTCTTCTTCTCCACACCCTTTCACGCCCGTCTGGTGATCGTAGAGCAAATCTAGATTTCATCTGTAAAAAGTACAGCACAACATTCGTCCTAAGTCCAATGACTGTGTTCTCGAGCAAAAGCCAGCCATGTAACTCTGTGAGTTCTGGTCAATTCTGGTCCTCTTACTGGGCGAAAAGCCATTAGTCCATACTCATTTAATCTTCTCCGAGCAGTACGTTCAGAAAATTGCACACCTCGAACTTCTTGGAGCTGATGAATCGCTTGAACAAAGGTAAGGTGCCGTTTTCGTCAAATTCTTAAAGTAAGAAACAGGTCATCCTGTGGTTCTGTTGCCCTAGGCCGTCCAGACTGGTGAGACCCAGTTTCTCGAAAACGCCTGACGGCGTCTCGTAGAGTTTCATAGGGAACTCCGATGGCATTAGCTGCATATCTAATGGAACGTCCATCATCAATAAGTGCCACACCACGTGCAACATCCTCAGCACGAAGAGGCAAGAGAAGCCGAAAACTAAGAAATTTGCTGCACCAGAACGCAAATGACACTGAATAAACATTTTTTATTCCATGGAAAGTAAACATTTTTTATTCCATGGAAAGTAAACATTGGAAACGACAGTCTTTTAATTGAATTAAGGATTATGGGTTACTATCCTCTATATTGACATTTCAAATTGAAAAAAAAAAAATCATATTTATTCATAAAAAAAATTGACCAATCCAAAGAGGAATTTTGAGATGAAAACATGAAAAAATCAGGTGGGTGGAATTTTTTGCCTGTCAGTGTACGAGTATATCTCGTATATTATAATCGTATATAATCTCGTATATATATAATTAAAAGAAAAATATTTATTCTTTATCATAGCGGTAGCTCTGTTGACCCGGACGTTCGATGCGACGTGGTGTTGCAATCTCACCAGGTTGTTGTTCGCACTTAAGCCTGTGCTGAAACCAATCTGCTCTGGTGGGATGACTTCTTGTGACTCGCAGTGCCCTGAGAGATGTACGTGGATGATTCTCTCGAACAGCTTCGAGAGTTGAGTCAGCAGACTGATGGGGCGGTAATGAGATGGCTCATAACCGCTTTTCGCTGGTTTCAGAAGGGGGACCACTACAGCGTGCTTCCAGTTCTGGGGGAAATAGTGCAGCCTGAAGCAGGAGTTCAACACGTTCGTTATGAATAAGATTCCTTTCCTCGGCAGCTGCTTGAGTAGTATGTTCTGGAAGGAATCCTGACCTGGGGCCTTCTTGCCGGTCGTTCTTCGAATGAATGCAGCGCATTGCCGGTGTGAGGTGTAGATTTCGGTAGTGGTGGGGAGGGTGGAGGAGGGGGGGGTCGAGGGCTCCTATTGGCTGTCCCTGGCCGCGACTGACTTCCTCATAATGGGCCGCCAAGATGTCCGCTTGCTCGGTGGTGGGAATGAACTGCCCGTTTACGGCTAGCCTTACACCGTTCTTTTTGGACCTGCAGGTCTTCACAAGCTTCCACAATTGCTTGTGGTCACCGTGGAGACTGGTGAGGCGATCTTCCCAAATCGAATTTTTCCACTGGGCCATCAGGGACTTAACTTGGTTTGTGAGAGCATTTAAAACCGGTTTTAAGTCCCTGTTTTTGGTCCTAAACCACCTGTTCTTGATGTTATTACGCTGTCTAATCAGTTGTAGGATGTGATCCGGAGGTTTTCTCAGAGAAGGGGGCTTCGGAGAAAATGTCGGGATCGAGCATCGGCAGCTCGATCGATGACGTCCTGTAGCTGATAGATAGCGTAATCTATGTCCCAAGTGTGTCTCAGTCTATTAACACAGTCTGACCGGGTATCCAAATGATGGGACACAGTATATTAAATTACCTTCGGCCCAAACAAGCTGACGTAGAGACACTTCTACGGTGCCATTCACCAGACGTCGCTGTCCTAACAGACACCCGACTGAAGAAGATTCATTTCTGCCGATTCGCGGGATATACCGCCTACCGCCACAACACTGAGACCATCTCTGGAGGAGTAGCAGTGTTAGTGAGGAACGGAGTGCCCTGTAGAAGACTACGCCCACCCGTGACCCTAGGCCCCTCCCACTACATCGTAACGCTCCAGTTACGGCTCACAAAAAACATGATAGTGTCAGGTGTCTACAGAAGACCAAGAGCCAATTTCGACTCAGACAAGCTCCTGCTCACTACAATAGCTCAGGACCGAAGACACGCCATCGTGGGTGACCTAAATGCGAACCACAGTTGGTGGAGCAGTACGAGGGCTAACGCCCTCGGCCGTCACATCACAAAGACACCATTTACGGTCATCCACCCAGGAATGCCAACCTTCCGTCACTTCGTGAACCCCGACAGGACCTCCACGCCCGATCTACTCCTGACTCAACATCAACGTCAGCTTGTTTGGGCCGAAGGCCGCAAACGTTGTAATTTAATATACTGTGACCCATCATTTGGATACCCGGTCATACTGTGTTAATAGCCGCTCTATCAGTGCGGCGAGATTGTTCATGGTAGTGAGCATAGCGCTCATCATACTCATCATAGCATCATTGTTGTTAGCGGGCTGAGGTAGAGGTGCTGGGAGTGCTACTTCCGGAGCCCTGGTGTTACCTGACGCCATCTGCGCGTAGGAGGCAGTCTGTCGTGGTGGTGGGGGGGGGCAGTCATAAATGTGGCTTTTCTCGGCCCGGCTGTGAAACTCTGTGCCTGTTTCTTGATTTCTGCGGTCTCTAGGAGTTTAATCCTGTACGGGCACTGTCGGTACGACGCGACATGATTTCCCCCGCAATTGGCGCATTTGAGAGGAATTGAAGCGTCCCTGGGGCAGTCTTTTATGTCGTGAGGTTAGCTGCACCTCACGCACTTGGCCTGCTTGAAGCAGTACCGTCTTGTATGGCCGTATTCCTGACAGTTAAGGCACATCGGAATGCCTCTTTTGTCATGAAAGGTGCTCACTCTAAAGAGCACATTATTTATATGATGGAGTTGCTTTAAGTTCTCCGCCTTGAGAGTATGGTCGCCGATTACGAGAATCGGCTCGATCTCCGTCTTCCCGCCATTTTGGTCAGAGCGCCTCAATCGATATACATCGATTTTATTGCTACCCACGCTATTAATGTGGGCTTTTATCTCCTCAATCGGGTGAGAGAGATCGAAACCGTGTAGCAAGTACTTCTTGTTGGGCTTAGTACCACGGGGGCGAACGTATGAAAGGGGATTTTTGATTCCCTAATTGCAGCAATTGTTTGCTGTTAGTCATGCACGCTGTGGCAGAGCACCTTTGTGTTCTGCTGTGTCTGTACTATTTTAAAGTTCTTAACGTTATTATCAGCTAGTAACCTCGTGAGGTCGTAGCTGTTAATCCACCCTAATATTAGGGGGGTTGGTGATTTGGGAGCAGCAGGGGCGGTGGATGTGCTGGCCTCGGACTGAGCTTTCGAGTTTAGGGGGGGTGAAGGAATTGGAGGTACTTACTCCGGGGGTTGTGGTAGAGTACGCTTTCGGCATACTCTCTTTGGATGATGAAAGTCATCACCTTTGGGGTCCCTACGGCTTGCCATACCCTACAAAGGTCCGTGCGACGCACGTCCCAGTTAAGGGGGAGAGCCTCACTTGTAATAATTGAAAGCACTCACCTGTCTTCAAGGGAACAAAGCGCCACTGACTAAAATATCAAAACTTTACCAGATTTGAGTTCTTGCCACAATGGAAGATGGATAGCGTCTCTTGTTGTTCAGAAACTATGCATTCAGTTTTGACAGAACGAGAGCTAGGTTAATTTCAAGATAAGATAACCTTTTTGAATGTTTCAAGTTTAGTTGCAACAATCGATTCTCAAAACGCTCCAGCAATTTCAGAACAGAGTTCTCCGCACCTCCCTCAAACATACCCCGTTCGACCGAATGAAGGCAGACGAGATGCATAAAAAATTTGAAGTGCTCACCATTCAAGATTTCATCAAGAGAAGACACATCAAATTTTTCGACTCACTCCGACACAGCCACAACCCACTATTCTCCGACCTTCAACCACCACCAATGCCCGTCAGATGGAAGCACTGCTGGACCGCCGAAGCCTGGAGACAGATGGACGTGATCGGACCCTAGCCCCCAGACGGAGACTGAAGATCTACACCCAGCCGAGAGATCGAGGCCGATCTCCGAAGCTACAAGACCCCATCTACCTGTTTAAGCAGGGTCGACCTTCCGGCCGAGAGGCCGACTTATTTCAGGCCCCTGCCGGGGCTGGCCAGGCTTGACCTGGCCGACTACAAACCCTTGCCTAGGTACCCCTAGGCTCCACCCTCGGTAGACTCTCACTACCTTCCTGATTCCACCCGCCTCCTTTAGGCATACCCCATCCTATATCCTTCTCATACATCCTTCAAATGGGGGACTCTCCTTAGTGAAAGGCACTCATTAGCCCAAAATAATTTTCCCACATCCTATTTTATAAGTTTGAGAGCTAAGAAAAAAAAAAAAAAAAAAAAATTTATTCTAAATTTCCTTTATTTATCTGTTTTTACTTTTACTTTCTGTGATGAAAATTCTATATATAGACTTTGTCAATTGTTTAAGATGGCATTATCCTGATGTCTCCAAGCAAAGAAAATAAATAAATAAATGTTTTCGTCGCCTTACTTAATTAGATTACCACAATTCATAGAAGTTGTGTTAGGGCCCTGTAGATGACATCCCAGCAGCTGAATTGTTCCACAAGTAATCTGACTAAAAATACAACTTTTTTTTGTGTTTTATTTATTGACAATTGACGGACTACTCAATCATCAAACGTTCAGTAAAAATGTCATATTTGTCATGGGAGAAGACGAAAAACAATCCTTCCTTATACCGTCAGAGCTAAGGTTCAAGATTTCTTACGGTTGTTAATTCAGAAGATCTTTAATCCAACATGACCGAAGTCGTCGTCGTGAGTTGCCAGATTAGTGAGGCGTTGTCTGCCGTTGTTACAGTTATATAACCAATTATCCAACACTAATGAATGCAACAAGGATTGGCCTATAAGTTATGACATTATCTTAATTCTAAAGTACATAATAATATTAACCATTTATCCAACCCTGGTATACTGATATCAACAAAAGCACTGACCTACTAAACTTCCGCGGTTGACAATAAATGTTTAACCATCACCCCCACATTAATTTCCATCGCCTATTTTATACACCCCCTAAGATAGAACACTTAAGTTCTTAGTTAGACTAGTACTATTGCTATGCCATTTTAAGCTGTATATATTGCTAATTTAATTTTGGTATGTTCTATTGATAAATTGCTTTTTAAAAAATCTAACTGTTGATTAGAGAAGTTGACACAGTAGGTTTCGGTGTCCGTCCAGTTTGTCGTAAAAGTTTTCATCTATTGATTTCAAACGTAAAGCGGTTTATGTTCTTGATTGAAAAATATGTATTAATAATGTTAGCCTACTTATTTGTAAATGTAAGCTCCATATGGCCAAATTGTTTATAATAGCGGGTTGTATGTCCGATAACTTGGGAAGTTTTGAACATTTGTTCGGTAAGTGCTCTAATACTTTGAGCCGGTTGTAAACCTTTACATTATAGTGAAAAACAAAAACATGCCACAAAGTTTGTGTGGCGATGTGGACGGGATTGAAATTAAAGGGGGGGCGTGCCGCAGTTTAGATGGGGAATAATAGCACGCTGATAATAGCGGTGGGCGGGGGCTAGCGTGTGGCTAAATCAATTCATCTTTAGCCGGTCCGATAGCCAGCGGCCCTGCTCATTGCCGTTTAGCCGACACAACCTAAGCAGGGCTATCTCGTCACTAAAGAGATCTAGCCATCAAACTCACGTCTGTACCCACACAAAAATCCCTTTAAAATACTAACATAGTGCACTATAGTAAACAAACCAACACAATAAAATTAGCTAATAGTGTACTGTAGTATTTTAGGTTAGGTTCGGGGTAATAAAATTTTATCATATTGACATCCACTGTTCTAAGGAACACTTCTTTATTTAATTTTAACAGAAACAAAATACAACACTGTAAGAACTGAGAGAGAGATTTTTTTCCAAGTCCTTCTATCTCCACACTGGCCACTTGACTATCTACAACAAACACAATCTCACACACAAGCTTCTTCAAGCTTCTTGTGTTAATAATCCGTTAAGGTTAAGTTAATTCGTCAGCACTGGACGGACGAAACCTCAGCGATCAATAAGGCCGTTACACAGTCCCCTCCAGCGGGTAAGTCCGTCTCGGCGAACGAAACAATTTCAGCTTCGAAGGATGCCACAAACCTGCAAGACTCCCATTCTGATTATTAAGCTTGCAAGAGCCCCCGGGAGTAACAGATATGACAGTGTAGGGACCCTCATACTTGGGGTACAGTTTTGCTGCAACCCTGTTCACTGCTGAAGAGAGCTGGAACGCTTTCCTGAGAACCAGGTCTCCTGGAGTGAAGCGTTCATTCCTGCGTCCGAAGTTGTATCGACGGGTCTGCTCCATACTCGCCTTTAGGGAGTTTTCCTCGGCTACATGGTGTACTTCCGGTAGTCTTGTCATCTTTCCGGCCCATGATGAGCGCTCCTCTTCCCGTACCTCCAATGTCTCGATGTTGGGAACACCATGCAGAGGCTTCAGCTCCCTTCCAAAATTCAAGAATGCTGGGCTGAACTTAGTTGAACTATGGAGAGATGTATGAAGAGAAAATTGAATTTCTCCTATTTGCTCGTCCCAGCGTTGGTGTTTCTTACCTAGGTATGTAACTATTAACTGTTTGATGTTCCTGTTTGCTCGTTCAGTGGGGTTTGCTTGTGAGTGATAAAGAGGGGTAGTTTCTCTCTTGATTCCTAATTTCTCCGCAAGATCACTAACAACCAGGCTTACGAAATTCTTCGCATTGTCTGCAAGTAATCTGGCCGGAGCTCCGTACCTATTTAGGATACGTGACTTCAGTTTTGAAACGATATTTTGGGAAGTAGCTTTTCGTATTGGGCATAACTCCACCCATCTGCTAAATACATCCATAAAGACAAGTAGGTATACGTTGCCTTTAGAGCTTCGTGGGTAGGGACCCATGATATCCACCGATACTAGTTCCCATGGTTGCTTTTTGTAACGAGGGTACATCAATTAACGAGGTGGTCCATTGTTGGGTTTTACCTTTTGGCATTTCACATTGCGTCATGTATTTGCTAATATCGTTATACATTCCTGGCCAATAATACAGCCGGTTAATCTTGGCCATCGTTTTCTCTATTCCTAAGTGTCCCGATTGTGGATGATCATGATTATCATGTAATATTTGTTGTCGAAGGTGTTGCGGTACGACAACTTTCCACTCTTCACTGGGGTCTTCCAGGTCTTCTTTTAATGGGTTCTTCCGATGGTATAATAACTGTCCCTCTTTTATACTCCATTTAGGATGATTTTCTGGGTTCTGGTGGACTCGATAGCGTTTCTGATCATACCATGCATCACCAGATGGCGGTATGTCCCCGAAAGACGTTTCGATAGATGTAATAGGAACTGGGATTGATAAAACGGAAAGTGCATTTATGCGTGATAACGCGTCTGCTACGGTGTTAAATTTCCCTTTGCGATATTCGATTTTAAGCTCGTATGGTTGTAATCTAAGAGCCTATCTGGCCAAACGTCCTGAGGGGTTTTTCAGATTCAACAGCCACTTGAGACTAGCGTGGTCGGTAATGACAGTAAATGGGTATCCTTCCAAATAGTGGCGATTCTTCTCTATCCCAAATAATACAGCAAGACATTCCTTTTCGGTCACGGAATAATTTCTTTCGGCGGCATTCAATGTATGAGAAAAAAAGGCGATTACTCTTTCTTCGTCATCTTGTATTTGAGTTAATACAGCTCCAAGACCTGTTTCACTGTCGTCCGTTTGTAATTGAAAAGGTTGCTCAAAATCAGGTCTAGCTAGTATTGGGGCTTCAGTCAAAGCAGTCTTCAGAGTATTGAAAGATTTATCTTGTGTGAGCCTGTGGTGCGCGTATTCCGGTGCAACGGGATTGTTGCACCGGTCAGCGCACCTTGAGTAATACTGTTTTCGTTCTTTATTTTCCAAAACCACAAAGAAAACAAAATAAAATAAAATCTTTTCCTTAAATCTACTTTGTACAATCCTTACTAGCTTTTTTTTTTTTTTTTTTTTTTTTTTTTTTTTTTTTTTTTTTTTTTTTTTTTTTTTTTTTTTTTTTTTTTTTTTTTTGTCCTTATAGCTAGTATCCTTAATCTATTTACAATATTTACAGATCCGTTAACTATACTAATATCTTACTACTATACTTAAGTGCTATATTTACAAGGGGTGTGCATCCTCTATCCCCCTATAACTAAACTTATATCTAACCATAGGCTACTCAGTCCTACCTTATATCTATATGTACATATTTACAGTGACTCCTCTGGAACCGCCGATACATCGTTGGCTTCGGGTGAGCCTTCCCGAAGACTCGGCTGCTCACCCCGCGCCACCCCCCTGGATATATTGAAGTGCCCGGAGCCTTGTACCCTTCTCCATTCCCCAACGAATCTGCAGAACGCGGTGTATCTCACTTCATCATTCACCAGCGACGGCAGGTCAGACTCGTCCAGGCTGTACTCTCCTATCGAGCGGAGCAGCCGTGCTCTAGCCGGTTCTAACGCATAACAAGAGAGCACGACGTGCTCCGCGGTGTCATCCTCTCCGCAATGAGGGCAGGACCTGCTTTCTGCCCTCTTGTATTCGTACAGCCTGGCACGAAATCCGCCGTGTCCTGTAAGCACTTGTGACACCCAGTAGTCTGGGGAGACCCAACTTGCCCTCAGCCT
Source organism: Acanthosoma haemorrhoidale (assembly GCA_930367205.1). Taxonomy (NCBI): domain Eukaryota; kingdom Metazoa; phylum Arthropoda; class Insecta; order Hemiptera; family Acanthosomatidae; genus Acanthosoma; species Acanthosoma haemorrhoidale. The sequence goes on from OV884012.1 coordinate 73,696,489, forward strand.
GTCCTGGACTGAGGGAAAGTACTTCCTCAGGGTGCTCCCCTTAGTCGTACCAGTCCACCTGGCTCCCCAAGCCTCTATCGTCCATTCCCTTATGAGGGCCTTCCACCTCCCAGGCTCTTCCTCAATTCTTCTCCGTAGGGGAGGTGGAATATCTTCAATCTGCCCTCTCTTCATCTTCGACCTGAGGCGCTGCTCCAGAAGGACCAGATCCACTGGTGCCGCCGCTGCCAAAACCTCCACCGCGTCCTGAGATGCCGTCCTGTAGGACCTCGTGACCCGTACTAGTGCCATTCGCTGTATCCTCTTCAGGGCGTGCGCCTGCCCCTTGTTCAGGTGAGCCGACCATGACTGCGAAGCATACCTTACTATGCCCATTACCACAGCCTGGTAGAGGGTTCTCGAGACTGGGAACCTCACCCCCCACATCGCTCCCCCTATCCTTGCGAAGGAGTTGCAAACTGAAACGATCCTGTTTCCCAGGTATTCGATGTGGGGAGAAAGGCTAAGTTTCTTTCCCAGTCTCACCCCCAGGTACGCCACCTCCGTGCCCACCCTAACTCTTCTTCCTTCTATCTCCAGCCACATAGGGTGAGCACGGTCCATCTTGCCTCTCACCAGGGTGGCCGTCGTCTTTTCCGCAGCCATGGTCATCTTCATACCGGCGCACCACTCCTTGACCAAGTTGGCACATGCGCACGCTCTTCTCGTCACTTCGGCACGCGAATTCCCCACGATGGTTGCGATGAGGTCATCCACATATGCCACCACGGGGTATCCCTGCTCTTCCAGGGTCACGAGGACCTTATTAAAAACTACTTTCCAAAGGGCAGGGCCCAGGACTGATCCTTGGGGACACCCTCGCTCCACCGGTGCTTCAACGTCGTAAGACACTCCTCTGATGACCGCCCTACGTTTGCTGAGGTAGCTGCCCACGAGCTCGTACAGATTGCTCGGGGTCTCTAGCTCCTGTAGCTCCCTCATGACGTAGGGCCACCACACCCTGTCAAACGCAGAGGAGATGTCAAATGTAAGTAACAGCGCGTACTTGGAGCGAGTCGCCATATCGTCCCTTATCTTGTCCAAGGCATCAGCTGTGCTCCTGCCCTTGCAGGAGCCGTACTGTCTTGGGTGGTCCGCCTTCTCAAACGTCTGTCGCAACGCCGTGTGCATCAATCTCTCCAGGACTTTACTCAAGACTGGGAGGAGGCTGATGGGCCTGTAGCTCTTGGTAGCTGTCAGGTCCCGATCAGCTCCCTTCGGAATTAGTCTGAGCTCCGCTCTCTTCCATACACTCGGGAATTTCCCGTGGTCGAGGCACTCATTCATGATCGCAAGCAGCCTCCCCTCAATGAGTGGACACGATGCTTTGATCATTGCAGCATCGATCTCATCCAGTCCTGGAGCTCTCCCGGTCTTCTGCTTCTGGACGGCGATGCGCAGGTCCCAAATGTCCCATGGTGGGTACAGGCCCGTTCCGGTGGGGGCCTCTGTCAGGGATCTTACCTGGGAGTCTTCAGGCGAGTCGCTTTCAGGGTCATCCCTGTGGTATGTTTCCTCCATGTAGTAGGCCGCTGCTTCTTCCGGGGAGGTGGCCTGCCAATCGCCACTCTTCAGTGCGGCGAGTGTCTTGGACTGACCACCTCTGGCCATCGCCACTCGATACGGTATACCCCAGGGGTTCTTCTCCGACTCGCGTTGGACGAACTCATCCCAGGTTTCCCTCCGGGTAACCTCAATCTTCTTCACATACTCTTTCCGGAGGGACCTGTGTTTTTTTCTCATACATTGAATGCCGCCGAAAGAAATTATTCCGTGACCGAAAAGGAATGTCTTGCTGTATTATTTGGGATAGAGAAGAATCGCCACTATTTGGAAGGATACCCATTTACTGTCATTACCGACCACGCTAGTCTCAAGTGGCTGTTGAATCTGAAAAACCCCTCAGGACGTTTGGCCAGATAGGCTCTTAGATTACAACCATACGAGCTTAAAATCGAATATCGCAAAGGGAAATTTAACACCGTAGCAGACGCGTTATCACGCATAAATGCACTTTCCGTTTTATCAATCCCAGTTCCTATTACATCTATCGAAACGTCTTTCGGGGACATACCGCCATCTGGTGATGCATGGTATGATCAGAAACGCTATCGAGTCCACCAGAACCCAGAAAATCACCCTAAATGGAGTATAAAAGAGGGACAGTTATTATACCATCGGAAGAACCCATTAAAAGAAGACCTGGAAGACCCCAGTGAAGAGTTGAAAGTTGTCGTACCGCAACACCTTCGACAACAAATATTACATGATAATCATGATCATCCACAATCGGGACACTTAGGAATAGAGAAAACGATGGCCAGGATTAACCGGCTGTATTATTGGCCAGGAATGTATAACGATATTAGCAAATACATGACGCAATGTGAAATGCCAAAAGGTAAAACCCAACAATGGACCACCTCGTGAATTGATGTACCCTCGTTACAAAAAGCAACCATGGGAATTAGTATCGGTGGATATCATGGGTCCCTACCCACGAAGCTCTAAAGGCAACGTATACCTACTTGTCTTTATGGATGTATTTAGCAGATGGGTGGAGTTATTTATAGTGGGTTGTTTAATCAGTTGATATTTAATCTAGCAGCAAACATTTTCAACTTTTAGGCATAGGTAATAGATATTTATTTTATTTACCGTAAGCTAAACTGGAAGAGAAAATTTTTGATACTATTATACATCAATATTAAATTTATTGCCCGCAACTTATTATTATTTATAGTGGACATGGTCCCAGAATAATTATAATTTACAATTATCGTAATTTGTTATTTATATTGTATATGTCGCAGTTGGCCCTCATATCGCGAATGTGTGGGTCATCGCAGTTACTTCCTACATGAAATGTAGTGTCTGAGTTAATATCCCTAAGTGAACACGGGAATTCGTTTTGTCATAAATATAAGTAAGTAGCAGACTCGAGATCCTGACTCCCTTTCCTCGAGTCATACCTGAGCTAAACTAATGTTATTGAATGAAGCTTTAGTCAACATTTTAATTTTGGATATTTTGAATTTAAACCTCGACGTAGGTAAATTCTCCTAAGGATATATTTCATTGCCCTAGATAAGGTAAAACTCATTTCCTAAATCCGTGAGTAATTTTAAGAAGCAGTCCCTCGGAGGACTCCCCGCTCTAACTGGAAGTTACGAGGTGAAAAATGAGATGGCCTCTATCCAATGGAAACTTGATACGCTCCAAAGTAGATATACAGTTCCCCCACCTTCATTTTTCATTTTCCGCTTCTGCAACCCATTATACACTTACCCGAGAGAGTATCTAAAAAATGTTTATTACAGCTCATATCAGTAAAAATAAGTTATAAGGGACTTTATAACAGTCTGGCGTTCTCTCGGTCCTGATCGATCCCCGATCTGCTTGTATATCAAGGTACAACAATAAGGTGCTTGTATATTGTGATAAGGATCGTACACATATCATTGACACATAATTAAATAAACTTTTCCATATCTTAAGTCATTAATATCAATTAAATTTTTACATTGCTCATCATTTCTCAGATTTAATGGATTGAAGTGCGGCGATCGATTGGATCCTAACAATTCTTTATCGTTACATTTTAATGGCTCTTAAAGGATCTAAGTACGTAAAAAAACACCTTTTCATATAAGAAACATTTTACAGCGTTATAATGGAACTGAGAAGAAGCTGGTGTACGCCTCATGCTAAACCCTTAAAGTACAATACACTACCCGTGTCGTCATCCTACCGCACTGTTTGTGGGTGGACATGGCGATTCCAGTGGCAGATCATTTACGAATATGTAAAATAATCCTTAAAAAAAAATCAATATTTTTTAATTTTAGGTAAATATGAATATAAATGCTCTATAATACATTCATAAGAAACTACAATTTTGGAAGAAAAATGAACTAGCCATAGCAGAATTCACAACAAATGAAGTACCATATAAAACTATGAATATCAAATCATCATGATATTTTGATTTAGTTTAATATTGCACAACAATAACAAAATCAATTATTACATTTAGTTATCTATAATAATTATATCAATAAGAAACAAAGTGAATGATACTATTCATACTCTTGTGACTAATTTCATATCTATACAGTTTTTACAAAATGAAAATCTAATATAATCTGAATATAAATGCTCCATAATACATACACGAGAAACTACATTTTTGGAAGAGAAATGAACTAGCCATAGCAGAATTGATAACAAATGAATATCAAAAAGTCATGATATTTTGATTTATGTTAATATTGCTCAATGATAAAAGAATCAATTTACATTTAGTTATAGAGACCTTAAAAACTAACATTTATTTTTAAAAAACACAGCTTATAATGAAATAGCTCACAATATTTGTTCGTGGTTCCGCAAATCACGTCACCAGGACACTGGTTTTAAGTAATAATTTTTCATTTTATTTTCATTTTCTGAACGAAGTACATATCATGAAAAATGGCCATGAAAAGAATATATTGACGACGATCGGGAACATCATTAATGAATGAGATCCTAAATAAAACATTAAAAATAGTAAAAATAAAAATAAAATACAGTGGACGATATCACTTCAATGAAGTTCATCTCGGCTTGAAAAACGATTTAGAAAGTGGCAGAGTCACTAGCCAAAAATAAACTGGTCACAAATAAAGAACATAGATCTGGGAGTGAGCCAACGCTACCTGCCTCTTATTTAGGGTTATATATTTTTTGTTTTATTTTATTAACATCATGCATAAATCTTCGGTATGTTTAGAATTGTAGGGGGATTTATGAGCTAGCCGGTATAAAAACGAGAAACTCTTTCATATCTTCTAAAACATTACAAAGTTATTGTATAGTATAGCCTGGGGTTTATAAAACTGATACTTTATTTTCGTAAGTTTATCGTTTCTTTGCAAAGACAAGAAAAGAAAGGTATTCAACCATATAAAGCACGATTACTTCAGTTAATTATGTGGTGTTCAAAATATACTCTGTAGTGTGTAAATTATAAGAAATAATTTTGAAGATTGAAGTTATAAAAGTTCTGATTATCAATATGGAATTACATCGTGTACACTTACATGTTTGACAACATGTTTTTTTTAGATGTATGATATATATGTTAAAATTATTATATCCATAAATCTTCGGTATGTTTAGAATTGTAGGGGGATTTATGAGCTAGACGGTATAAAAACGAGAAACTCTTTCATATCTTCTAAAACATTACAAAGTTATTGTATAGTATAGCCTGGGGTTTATAAAACTGATACTTTATTTTCGTAAGTTTATCGTTTCTTTGCAAAGACAAGAAAAGAAAGGTATTCAACCATATAAAGCACGATTACTTCAGTTAATTATGTGGTGTTCAAAATATACTCTGTAGTGTGTAAATTATAAGAAATAATTTTGAAGATTGAAGTTATAAAAGTTCTGATTATCAATATGGAATTACATCGTGTACACTTACATGTTTGACAACATGTTTTTTTTAGATGTATGATATATATGTTAAAATTATTATATCCATAAATCTTCGGTATGTTTAGAATTGTAGGGGGATTTATGAGCTAGACGGTATAAAAACGAGAAACTCTTTCATATCTTCTAAAACATTACAAAGTTATTGTATAGTATAGCCTGGGGTTTATAAAACTGATACTTTATTTTCGTAAGTTTATCGTTTCTTTGCAAAGACAAGAAAAGAAAGGTATTCAACCATATAAAGCACGATTACTTCAGTTAATTATGTGGTGTTCAAAATATACGCTGTAGTGTGTAAATTATAAGAAATAATTTTGAAGATTGAAGTTATAAAAGTTCTGATTATCAATATGGAATTACATCGTGTACACTTACATGTTTGACAACATGTTTTTTTTAGATGTATGATATATATGTTAAAATTATATCATGTCGGACTGTTTGTTTTTCATTCATTTTAATGAGGTACCAAAATTTGGAATTGACAAAGCTGATAATTTTTTTTTTAACGTCTACTTTAGTTAACCAAAATAATATAAATTAATTCCTAATTAATATTTGGATATCCATTTGGGTTTTAAATGCTGTAATTAAGTTTACTGCAAAAACCTATTAAAACAGCCGTGGCTGGTACAGCTCTGAAAGCTCCATTCTTTAGAATTTTGTATATTTCAATTTGAATATAACGTAATCTGCAGTATTGTTTCAATAAATTTATATTTGAGATTAAATCATTTAGCACACAAGGGGGGGGGAGCCCTCCGTCGAATAAAAATCCTCTCCCTTCGGGTACATCAATTGTTTTTTTAGCTATTAATGATTTCTTCTATGTGAAAAACAATTTTGGCCAAATGATGAGTGGATTTATGTTTACTACCAGACAAGCGTAAAAGTTTTACGAAGTGGAGATATAACAAGAGGGCCTTAGCCCAGACTGGAGACTAGACTCTTTGGCACGACAACCGGCCTACTATTTATAGTGGCAGACTAGACAGTGCTCCTTGCCTGCCATCAGTCATCTACGCCAACGCTGGCTGGGCCTTCCCACTCAGTAATAACAGACTGTCGCACTGAATGTGTAGATGCATTTCCCTCCTTAAGTAACTCTATCAGAAGTATAGTGACAAAAAAATATCCCAAGAGTAAATAAAAAAATTAATGAAATCCGTCACGTAGACAAATCTACAACTATGAAACATGCTGCACTGTTCACACTAACTTTTAATTACCCCCTAATCCATCCGGATTTTATCCATATCACATCCCTACGCACTTGAGGACCTCCGGGGACCAGTTACCCTGAAGTAATGGTACCTGCAGAAAATACTTTGGAAACTTTGGCTAAGTTTGATACTCTACGCTTAGTGGCAGCAAAATATAATATGGAGTCAGCAAAATATTACAAATATATTAACTTCGAAAAAAGAACAATAAGAAATAGGTCTGACAGTTCCAAAAAAATACTGATCAATTTTACTATGGTTATTCGGTGTTTTTAGGGTTTATCTTTCAGGGAATGCAAACCCTGAACGAACAAACAGTTCAATTGCAGAGAAGTGTATTAATTATCTCTTTTCTCTCACTAGCAAATCAATTTGTCTGGGGGTGATAGTGATCGTATTATATGATGTACTGCTATCCCTTTGAGGTGTTTTAGAATACAAGATTGCCAGCCATTTTCAGTATATTTGTTTCGTTATTTACAAGTGTTGGTAGGAACGTAAAAAAAATTATTTTTCAGAGACCATAAATGTTCGCGCCTCCGGGGACATTTAGTGCAGATATGCTATATACTAAAAGCACTATATGACCAACTGAACGTATCTAGTTGCGTTTGCGTCACTAGCATAATCGGTGCAGGGTCAAAATTTGTAACAAGCCACCCAGAAACAGAATTTGAGTTAACTGACGATGCTACTTGGAAACTTTTTTGGATTACCTATTCCTTCAGAGCTGACAACGCGAAACCAAAAGATCCTTACAAAATATAAAATTGTTTGCAGAGTTGATTACTACAACCTGCATGGAGTAATATTTCCTTGAAATCATTCTTCTGCCTTCAACAAATAATAAACCACCAAACTTCCTCTTTCCCATCCAGTTTAAATAGTTTAGTAAACACTCGACCCAGTCCATCTTCAACTTTTAACCCAACCCATTATTCTTAGGCCAATCGTTCGTTAGTTCAACCTATACTTTACGACTTCATTCCTTGAAATATTCACCAATTAACTAACACCACCAACAAAACTGAAGTTAGTAAATACTTTTAGATGAAAATAAGAGTCTGTGAAAATGTATTCAATGACACGTAAGTTGTATAGATAGCATGATCCTCGTCATATTGATTTAAATAACATAGGAGTTTATCACATCATGTGCATTTTCAGTTAATTATTACTATATACCACTGTTTTGGCCACCTCTTAATTACAAATAATTATAAGTCACTATCTCCTCGATCAGATCATATCTATCACTGTTTCCATATGTTTAATAAAGCTTATGACATCAGTCGGAGAGTGGGGGGAGAATTTGGTGGGAAGAACAGCCGCTGGTGGGGATGGCCCCCCACCAAGAAACGCCCTAGAGGGTGAAAATCAGTACCATAGGTAGACTCTCACTACCTTCCAGAACCCACCTTTCGGAAGTGAAAATCAGAAAGTAACAAACCGGCACCTTGAACTCTTCTCTCTCTCTCTCTCTCTCTCTCTCTCTCTCTCTCTCTCTCTCTCTCTCTCTCTCTCTCTCTCTCTCTCTCTCTCTGCACTGCTGCTCTACTCAAAACCATGGTCTTCTTATACAACTACCTCTGCATCTCTCTCTCCTAACCTCGCTATGTTTTAGTCCTGCGTTGTCAGACCCCACACCTTCCTAGTGGGAATCTCTGCCTTCGTCTCGCTAAAACTAGCACCTCCTTGGGAGAGACCTCTTTCTCGCGGACGACGGTTGCCGTGGCCCTACAAACATACCTAGTAGCGTCTCCCTTGGCAATCCAGTCTGCTTCTCTCCGGTTCACACTCGCCTTTGGGATCCGAAAGGTTTTTCGCCTACCCTTAGACACCGAGTGTGAATTTGTGGTCATTCCAAGACCACATAAACGACCTATAAATCTACCCTCTACCTCTTCTCCTGAACATAGTGCTTTGCCGGGGCACACCTTCTAAAGATCTTATGGAGTCAGATCAAAGCGAATTAAAGCTGCCGGCCGACTAGGTCCAGGGTGAAAGACCACAGGTCCGCCGGCCTTATCTCTTTCTATTCGCTCACCGGACGGCGGCTAAGAGGTTGTAGTGACCCTAGCCCGCGGTGGGCGTCTCCTCCCCACTTTGGGGATACTCAGGTATACTGAGCCCACAACAACTTATGGTTGGCATGATTAAAACACAAAAATAAAAATATAGTAGTCTGTATGTAACCAATTAAAAAAGGAGTTACCCTGAAGTCCGAGTTAAAAATTAAAGCTTTGAATACGGTAAGAAACAAGAAAGAATGACGAGACAAGGCGTGTTCTCACGTGGCATCCATTGAGTAGAGCAGGGTTTCAAAGAACTACTAGCAATCCATATTGCCCTGGGAAAACCTAGAGCCAGTGCTAAATTAGTTATCTTAATGTATTCCCAAGCTGGAGTATTGCGCCTAAAATCTCAATATCAATGAAGACAGACATCAGAAATAAAAATCGAATTAGGAGATCTGATGGAGTGAGAGACCAGATCTGGTTTTGTAATGGGTCCCTGTACATTGCGGCCTAACAAACTAGGAGATGGTGACGGGTCCATTCAATGGGAGAACAAACAACTAAGACCTATTTTAAATGATAGATAATCCTCATCTGAATACACAACTCCGATCAGTTGCTCAAACGCTGTTGATATATACCTGACGATTTAAATTGAAGTGTGAAATTTGGCGTTTCATTTAACGATAAAACGTATAGCTGAAATTTTGCTACGAATTTAATATGTGTACCCTATAAAAGAGGAATCACATTAACTGACCACGTACATGGTTTTAACAACTGACAGTGTCAAAGTGTTCAAATTTTTGCAGTGCAAAACTAGGCTCAAAATTTGTAACAAGCCACCCTGAAACAGACTTTGAATTGCTAAAACTGGTCGAATTTTAAAATTTGGTTTTGAAACTATTCAACGAAAAAAACTAAGCTTAAGTTCACCGTCACGGAAAAAGTGGTCAAGTTCGATAGATGTGACGGTTTTAGACTTCCTCAAACTGACCACCAAAAGTAATTGTATTTCCAGAACTGACAACCTCAACGACTATAAATTGTTGGGGTGCATGTAATGAAAAGACTTATAGATGAAACTAGGCTCAAAATTTGAAGCAAGCCACCCTGAAACAGAATTAGAGTTAAATGACGATATAGGTGGTTGAAATTTTAGCGAGTTTTATAAGCAGCTTCCTAGGCATCTTGATTGGCAAAATCCTCCCCTGCGTCCAATGCAAACAATGTAATTCCTCCTCTTTCGGTTGTGATAGTTTTGCAGGTTTGGTATATTTCTAGGACCATGAGATTGTTTTTTTTTCATCGGTTTTAAACACTGCTTATTGTGTTGAGCGAGTCATAAAAACAATTTTTTTTTTATGAGTCCATTTTACTGTTTTAATGACTCATGAGACCTCTAGCAAATATGCTGTGAAGGTACTGGTGGTTTCCGGTAGTTTATAATTGTTGGTTTTCCCGTCGTGTATTACACAATAACCAACATTTCTGTTCTGTGTAACAGTAGACATGGTTTCTAAATTGGGCGGAGATCCTTTTAAGTTGATTTGGTATATAGTGATTTATATAACGTAAGGGCCAGATTATTTCCTGGAATTCTTAAATTGTGAACAGTATTATGAGGAAAGGGATATTACTAGAATTCCTTGCACAACCTGAGTGGTTCAATTTGTTTTGAACCCTTGTATCAAAAATTAAATGAATATGGCTATTGGAATGAATGAATATGGAAATATGGCATATTTTCCTTATAAGTACTTAGTTCTCATCTCAAACCGTAGCTCGTTAGCCACTACTTATTATAGTGCTTGTAAGGAAAGCTCCTAGTTGTAAGTTTTGACCGGTATCGGTAGAGGTTTGAGAGTTTTTTTCTTAGCTCAACCGTTTACCATTTTATATGTTTTTTAGTCAAGGTTCAATCCTAGCACCGGTTGTAGTTGGTAGTAATTTCCTTTAGTATATTTATCTTTCTGCGTCATTTCTCAGATCCTCATGACATTTTCGATCAAAGTTAAGACTCCAAGTAATAATGGAAATAGGTTAATTTAATATATATATATATATAAAATATATATATATTAAATTAACCTATTTCCATTATTACTCTTATCATCCAAATAGTGAAGACAACTTATATTCTAATAATTATTTCGACAGATATAATTTTGTGTAATCTGCCAGAATTCACATTTCATGATCTTATTACAGAGCAAATACGATTATTAAATATTTATATTTGTGATAGAATGAAAACAACTTTTTAATTGTAGTAGTCAATACGCATTAACTTCCTTATGTTCTCCATATTCCAAAATTAGATAAGGTTAATTTCAGTGATGTGTAGATGAGAGTGCAATCATTTTATTTGAGGGAATGATTCAACGGGAAATGAATAAGCTATATTACATTTTCAACAAAATTATGTATTAGTTAAAAACGTTACACATTATGGTAACATAATTTATGCATCCATAGCCTGGTATAAACAAAAGAGAACTAAAAATCCATATAAATGTAAGTATAATAATTATTAGCAAGAACTAAAAAGGCTCTTATTTGTTCTATTATCAAGAAAATATTGTCACAAACTGAAAGAAAAATACTTTATTGAGTTTATGGTGCCTAACATTCTAAAATTACTTTCAATCAGCTAGCTAACTAATAAACTTTTGATAAGTCATTTTTTTCACCTTCTTCTTCTTCCTCCTTTCACCAAGATATGACTGATATCAGTGAGAATATTAATGAGGTGATGACATTCCTCACATTTTAGGATATTTAATCAGCCTTGGTCTCATTGGCTGTAAATCTGGTGATTGATAATGCCACAGTTATTATGAGTCAGATGTTAAAACCAAACTTGACAATAATTTGAATCAATTTCCAGCAGAACTCTCTAATTATCGTTCTTCTAGAGCTGAACCGTATGGTACATAATGGTGGAACCTTAATCCGGTAACAATATGATGTTTCAATTTTTCTTCATAAAAAGGAATAAATTTTGTATCAATTTCATTTTAATTTTATTTTTTGGTGCTGATTTTTCCACTCTGTTCACTACTGTAAAATTCTCTCTAGCATTGAGAGCAATTATGACAGCGAATCGTGGAACTATGATCGTCTAGTTTGTACGCCTTTTCAAAAATAATGATAATAATTACAATTAGATATCTAAATTATAAATTTATTTGCACGTGGTTTACAGAACGAGTTTATTTTTGAGATGTGGACTTAAAAATAACAAAAATAATGGTGGTTAAAAGTTAATAAAGTAATGTGGAAATTCATAATAGAACAGAATAGAAAAAACAAAATATATTCCGGGACTAAGTCTCCTATGAAAAACATTAATGTTTTGATGACAAATTCACATCAGGGAAATAAAATAAACTATAACATCATAATAAAAAAAGAAAACAAAATAGTACTGACAATGTTAAATAAAGAGTAAACCTCTAGACGAATGATAATAATAATTATGAAATAAAAATAAAAATAGTTTAACTGCTTTTAGTAAATAATAATACAAAAATACAAGTCAGGAAATATAAAATAATGAATGAGTGAATCGTTCCCAGATTAAAGAGCGTATTTTTGCATAGTGAGAAGGCGTTGGAATAGAAGAGCTTTGAGCTTCGTAGGGATGAAGCATGGCGAATATTAGGAGGTAGAATTAAACAGAGGTTAGTAGAACGAAATAGGAAAGACCGATCTTATGTTGCAATTTTATGGGCAGGAGAAAATAATGTCTATATATATATATATATATATATATATATATATATATATATATAAAGGAGGTGACGCGAATTGATATTATAAAAAAGGAATGATCCGAGGCAATATTGTGCAAGGAAGGAGGGGAAGAGCCACCCTTACTTAGCGTGGAGGTGGGAGAGACTTTGGAGCCCCGCGGAGCCCCTAAGGCAAATCTAAGGAAGCAAATCACGATCCGATTCAACTTGCCCCACCCCCACTGAGAGACACACAGGCATAGTCAAGTGAGGGAAAATGAGGGAGGAAACAAGGAGTTGACGTGAGAATTTTTTAATGTGGGCACCCACTATACTGGTGCGTCACGCTAACCTGAATTTTTATTGATTACTAAACCGCTTTGCTAACTGTTCATAAAAACTTTCACCATTTATTTTTCACATTTCATATATTTTCCTATTCAGGTATTTATTTTTCATTTTCACTTTGTATGAATGGGGATCGTTTTTCAGCAGAAATGGGTTGTAGCCGAGTACATTATGAAAGCGCTTTGATCAATACTTGTTAATTACTAATTAACCCAAGTAGCGAAACACGAATATAAAATTCAAAATTTAATACAAAAATATAATTTAGGTAGACGTGATTTGACGTTGTATTGTTTACTTAATTATAAACTATAATTATAAATACAAAAAAAAGAAGTATTAATGGACCTGATAAGTATTGAGCCAGATTATCATGGCAACGCTGATGAACGTTCCTTTCCCGACGAGTTAATAATAAGTCTATGTTGTTCAAAACATAACTAAAAATCATAATTATTTTTTTCAGTTTAATAATACTTTGTACCAATAAAAAATAAGTGCTTCTCCACAAGAAAACAATCTACAATCCACAACCTGGATCTGCCTATTACAATTAATAAAATTGGTTTGAATGTTGAATTGAATAGGGTCATGCAATAATAAAGCGTTATCGCGTATCAATTGACTCCATGTAAATTAGTAAAAAAGGTTTCATTCATTCTATCTCTTTTATGAACGCTACCAGACCTTGTTTTGTTAGAATTGGCGTCTTTTTGCCTCATTCATAAGGACAGGTATAAATATCTATTGTTATCTGTAATAATAATTAGATCTATGAGATCATTTATCACAATTACTTATTGCCCAATAGGGCCGATTTTATTTTTATTATAATAAAGTTGTTGATGTAAAAAAAAAATAAAAAATAATTAGATCTATAATACGTATATTACATACATATGGTTCCACTTACCATGTGTGTAGTATGGGCTGGAGATCCGATGATCGAGCGGGGATGTAGCATCACAGTCTACCCGGACCTCACAGCCGCTGTACCTGCAAATGGCAAAAGAAATATTTACTTACACCATTACCTTTGTAAAATTATTTCTATTGCTATATAAAAATCTTAGTAATGATTATATTTTTTTGAACGGCAAAAACTTCTGAATCAATTTAAATAAAATATCAACCTAATTCTTCTTCAAATCACTAGAGGATTTCTCAAGGTTACATCACTAACATAAAAGATTGCTGAGAATCAATTTTCAATGTGTGAAGAGTAAAAAATATCTTTAAAAAATTTTAATAAAAAATGTATATAAACAAATAAAACACACATATTCCCCAAGAGTTAAAAATATTAATTAAAATAAATGTAAGCAAAGCAATATAAAATAAAATATTCCAAGATTCGTACTACTTCATATTATTAACCTACATTATATACTTAGAATATTATAGATACAGTCTAAAAATGCCAAAAAAGATATATTTAAAGTAGAAAAATGGGGTAGTTTTATTCATTGTGGAATTCGCCCATAATGCTTTGTTTTGTATTCGATAAACTTGTTATGGTAGGAAAGACAATAATCATCTTTTGTAGTACAGATACCATTTAATTAGCGCAACCCATTCACTAGATAATAAAATGAACACCAGCACAATTGTAAAAATTAGTACAACATTGTATTCATAGAAGAAGCAAATCAGCGAAAATTTAAATACTAGATTTTTATACTTTAAAACTTTTCACTATCGTAGCAATTAGGAAAATAGGTCCAATCACCAGTTTAGTAGTACCACCGACCTATCCAATTGCCGTTCACATTTACATAATGACCCAATTCCCTAGTGATTATGGTGTAGTCATACCGATTCCCAATTATATTTTATAAAAAAAAAAATGCTGCAACATAATAGCTGATGAACGATTAAGATTTTTAGCTGCACAATTTCGTGGTGGTTATGCGGTATTTAAGGACGTGTTACAAGCTCACCTGAAAATCTCGAAAACAGCACACTCAACGGCAAACAGTTTTGCACCAAAATGCTCCACTTGTCACCTTCTTCATAGAATCAAAAAAAGAATGGATGATGATATGTTTTTGACTGTTATATATCTCTACCCTGTACTTTGCGGAGTACCTTCCATCTCTGGATATCAATCAGCTATACTCATCTTGTTAACTCAGTGGATTAATTACATTTTATCATTTACTGACAGAATACTACAGATGATTATAAGACATAAACAGTTACGTGACAAGCACATACACTTCTGGAGAGACCTAGGAGGACGTTTGAACGAAACTGACTAACCTTATTATATATTTAGTAATTTTATCAAACAATATGGCCAACTCCGATCCGATGCCCTATGACAAAAAACCAAACATCCTGATGATCTATGAAATGTAAATCAGTAACTATTAAGTATTAATACAAGTGAAATAATACCTGTATAGTGTCCTTACATTAAGAGGTTCTCTGAGTAGTATATCATTAAAACTTAAAAAAAAAAAATACTTACAATTAGGGGAGGTTTCTGTTCGACATCTCCAACTGAGGGGTTAATATTAAAACCATCAATTTCAATTTTATAGTTATATAGTAAATTTATAGTTGGTAACTATAAGCTTACTCAAGTTATTTTGATATAAGATTATAAGCGAATCTTTGAAATGGCTACGATGTTTAGCTTCGAACCTAGAAACTCATTATTTTTGCAAGTCAAAAGCATTTTTAGAATTTGAAGCATGTAAAGATACAAGGTTTAATTATGTCGTAAAACATTTGAAAACTGGATATTATTTGTTTTGATTTCATAGTTGATGTTGACAGAATGTACGTTATAAGAACTTGTATTTGATAAAAATAGATTACAACTATTATGCACTTTACTGCAAGCGTAAATCAAACGCTATCACGTATACGTTTAGCTGCACTCAATATCAGTGGCTAATTTTTTTTTCTCTTTCCTTCCTCCAAGCTAATCTCACTTTTCAAGTCAAGATGACATATATCATTGAGTTTTTATAATTTACTATTATTACAAACACAATGATATACATGATATGCACATAATTATTATGGAGACTTCCAGTTAAAAATTGTATATTATGATATTTTGCTTCTTGAAAGCGAATAATAGGATAAAAGTTATTTTAAGGAAACACTTTGTGATGTCATTATGCAAACTGGCAAGACCCGACCATGTGATTCATCATGAGCTAGGAAGTATATGGTCTTAAATTCAAATTTTCGGATACAAGCGGGCTTAGCAGCTTAAATTGCTGTCGTTATGTAGAAATTTTTTTTTTTTTGTTTCTAGAAGGGCTTGCCTATCCCAATAGAGCTGCGGTATTTGAACCGCATTCGTTCCAATTTATTTAAACAACCGCTGTCATGAAGAGTTTGGAGAGTCGCTTCAATGACAAACCATCTGGTCATTCGAACCCACTGCTAAGCTGCTTACGACAGCAATACTATCGACCAGGGAGACACCATGTAGTCAGAGACTAAATTAAACTATTTTGTTTTATCGTGATAATATGTTTTCATTTCGTTACTAATTAAATATTTATGTGACGTTTGAGAATAATGGACGAAACAAAGAAAGTTAGAATATGTTCGTATTAAAATAAAACTACAATATGCCTTACTGTGCAAAAAACAATTGTAATCAACGATCTCATATTACAGTTTTGCATTTACCCATTCAGCCATACAATATATGTATAAATAAACACAGCACAGAAAACTCCCAACCCTGCATGATTGTCACCTCCCTCCAAGTGGAGGATCCAAGAATATCCTTTATGAGCCACATCATCACCGGATGTAAGACAAGAAGTAACTAACTTTTTTTCTTGAGCCTTTATTATCGCATTTGCAACTTTGAAATGGAATGGCAACCAGCGAAAACGAGCATCACAATAAAACAGAAACGGACGGTTGAAAACCGGAACGGCATCAAGTAATACCTTCCTACAGTTGCATAATCTAGGATTGGCCGGTCATCTTAAATGGTTCATATTCATGCTTCTTTTGAATAGTCAAGTGTGAGCAGTGGGTTCGAATGACCAGATGGTTTGTCATGGAAGCGACTCTCCAAACTCTTGATGACAGCGGTTGTTTAAATAAATTGGAACGAATGCAGTTCATATACCGCAGCTCTATTGGGATTGACAAGCCCTTCTAGAAACAATAAAAAATTATTTCTACAAGTGTGGAAACCACGAAACCAATAGAGAAAATACAACCTTATTAACTACAAGAATTGTAACAGAAATATATCTAAAAACCACAGTGCCATAGTTCATACCGGCCCGAAACTGAAAATGATGAAGTAGACGGAATTTATAAGATACAGATCACCATCTGCATTTCCGTTGTGTTTTTTTGACTAACTACTTTATTATTACATACCATAAGTATATATTTTGAACCAATAGCAATATCAATTTCGGTCCAAATGCCGCTGCGAGCCCACTAGAGGACAAGTAAATGACAGAGTAATTTAATATTTAAAATACTATAATTAGATATTTTTAATCAAGGTCTTGTGTGAGGGTTCCTTGATAATCGTTTGCCGATTTTAAGCCCAAGATATTTTACAAGTCATATATTGATAGACAATGGGTGGGTATCTGGAGATAAGTATGTGTGGGGATAGGGTAAGCATGTTTTATTTAGTGACTTTGTAGCTTTGACGCTCAGATTCAGGGGTGTATATAGCCTGGAGCAGCCAATGAGCAAGCCGTTGTAACGACCAATCAGGAGGGCGTTTATTTTGGCTAATCAGTCTGCCTCCTGACTGACCCGTAGGTCCTTGCTGGCGGCTGTAGTGGTGGCCTAGTGAACTAGTGCCACAGAGCTATTTATTTCTATAAACATTATTTACCCTGTTGTGTGTTTTACATTATTACATTACAATAATTACATTATTGAAATTAATATATCAGACAGAGTATAGTATAACTTAATTTTGTCTGTAAAAAGGTTAGCAAAAGAGTTTATAAATTGTAATTGAATATTCATCTGTTTTGAATATCAATGTAAATAATTTTTTTAGCATAAATTTCGACTAAAGCACATTATTAAAATTATGAAGTTTCAGTTTTGATCCCTTTATTTACTACTGCACTTATCTAAGGAATGCCCCCTAGGGTGGATGGTGGTTTTTGTAAGCAATGAATTTTGATAAGTATCAATCATTCAGAGCCTTTACAACACAAAACTAATCAAAAGTTAATTTTTATCTTAGATAAAAAAAGTAAAAACGGGTTAATAGGGCGAATTATCCAACTACTAAGCGCCATTTTCGTCACACAAATCGAAATTGAATCATTGATATTATCGAGTTCGTCTTTTTATAGGTTTTCATATTATTGCTATTGCTTTGACTTCCTATTTATTTTCCAAACAAGCAAAACTCCTTGTAGTGTCAAATTCTTCATCACGAATAAATGGAAAGTCCCCTCTTCTTGGCCACGAAAATATCTGCCTATGTTTTCTATGTTTTAATAATAAAAACGAAAAGCGTCAATTTAGGGAGGGGGAAACTAGTGCACGAAACAGCTGAAGCCCACTAGGAGCGCGGGTGACGCCCAGCCTCTGACCTGCCTATATAAGGGGCCAGATTTGGGACATTTGTTTGCCAAGACATCATCATAGTATAGTGTTAGCGTCTCGTGTGTAAACACCTATTGCCACCGTCTTGCTGCCATCTTGCCGCCATCTTTGGCGCTATTTTTGCCACATTGCAGTTGTGCTCGTTAGAAGTGACACCTAAAGGTAACTTTTTCGATATTATTAGAGCGAGTGTTTTTAGTGCAAGGGCAATGGGGACGGTTCCCCCATTAAAAAGAATTTTACCGCATATTTTTGATATATTTGAACTTTCGGAAGATATGGAGGCGGAAATGGAGGTAGACACTTCTAGGAAGCGACCGACTACCACAACACCAATTTTGGACAGCGAAGAGGACTTCGTTGTCCCATAGCATCCAGCAAGAGTTGTCTCAGGAAAAACAACTACTATCCTGGCCCAGATGCTCAAAGCATGTTATTGTGACAGTGGTGACCTTCAAGGAGCAGTGGGGAATCCCGAAGTGCTTCCGATGTCCAGGGTTCGAGGACACCCACACTATTGTGGTCGTAAGTTGAAATGTGTGCGATGTGAGGGAGGGACCTACACGAGGTGGCTCAATGCCCCAGAAATGAGACATCCCCACTGAAGTGTTGCAACTTCGGTTAGGCGCAAATGGGCTCCTACAGAGGCTACGCGAGGAGGAAGGAGCTTTTTGCCAGGATGATACCGGCCAGTGACAGACAGCAGTCCCAGCAGTGGAGGAGAAGACAGGACGACGCACCCATGAGACCAGCTCCACCACCGGCTACCAACGCCTGGAAACGGCCCCTACACCGACGAAACCCGGGCCGAAACGTAGGCTTTTTTTTTTTTTTTTTTTTTTCTAAGCTCTCGAACTTATAAAATAGGAATGTGGGAAAAAATAAGGAAAAATTATTTTTGGCTGGAAGTGCCTTTCTCTAAGGGTAGACCCCTATGTAAAGGATGTATGGGAAGGATATAGGGCGTGGAATGCCTAGAAAGGCGGATGGAGTCAGGAAGGTAGTGAGAAAACGCAGGCACACCCGCAGCTAACGCCTTAGCCAGGATCCAGGACCGTACGGGAACCACCAGGACCGACGCCAGACATCCCAACACGTATTTAAAACCTGTAGACCCCCGTCTAGACTAGTGTTCCTGACCAACGACCAGTGACAAGATCTGGAATTGGACCGAAATGGGTAACCGCCCTCGTAGCCTTATGCAACCAAATGTTTGTGGCTTTTGTATCTGGAAACCAACAAACATGGTGAGTCATCATATACTAATTTTTAACTGTGATGGTCTCATGGCCAAAATAGATGAGGTAGAAGTGCTGATAGCATGTGGTATTGAAAGATACGAGGGTGTCCACACAATCTCAATGGTTATTCTACTGCCATCGAGAGGGTCATCGGTTAAGGTGGTGTTCTCGTTTCTGTAAGACATGGTATCACTTGGAAGGAAGTGGCTTCACCACTACTACAAGTGATCCCAGGCTTCATCATCTGATAGTCAAGGTAAATTTGGGGAGCCCCATTTACCTTACCGCTCTATATAGGAGACCGTACGCGTCTCTCCAGGAGTACTCAGCCCTGCTACGCGCCTGCAGCAGAGGTCAAACCACTGGGTGGTTGGAGATCTCAATGCACGACAAACAGGTATAACACCGCAACAAACAGGGCTGGGAGACTCCTGGTGAGAACGCCGTTTACGGTCGTTCACCTTTACACTTTCACTTTTCGACTGAGAAGTAACCCACAGGGCACCTCGACAGTTGACTTACTTCTAGCCAGACAGCCGCACCGTATCACTAGTTGTACCGCCCTCGACGTATTACGTCTGACCACAGGCCAGTACTGTTCGCTGTGGATGGCAGAGTTGTTACCCCTCGCCCCACGAAATACGACTACCCTCGTGACGACTGGGAGCTGTATCGGTCACAAATTTACCATAACCTGCATACAGTGCCATTTATCCACACAAACGAAGAAGTAGATCTTTAACTATCTTCTTTCATAACTGATGCGATCGTAGACGCCGCAAACACTGCTATCCCTGCTAAGTTCAACCCCATGCCACCGACCCTGCGACCAACTCCAGTCCATATTCTGAAAATTATTGCCTTGTGCAACAATTAAAAGAATAAATGGTACAGGACGAGAGACCATCAAGGTAAGGTAGTTGTGAACTCTCTCACAACGCGAATCCGAAAGTTGAAGAAACTCTGGAAAACAGCAAAGTGTCATGAGCGAGTTTGTAGACTCACGGTGATCATAGAAAGTTCTGGAAGCTGTTGAAGACTACAAAAAACAAGGCAGCTACTGTTCGTCTTCACTACAATGTTCTTACTGCTAAGCAACATCCAACTAAACAAGCAGATCACTAACGCTAGGGATACTACGGCTAAGACGGGCTACTACCATTCGCCTCCTCCGCTATATACAGAACAGAACCACATGTTTGTATCACCGAAGCAGCTCAAGGCGATTTTTCGACGATGTCAGGGAAACCGAGCACCAGGGTACGACGGGGTACAAACAGTGCTGCTCAAACAAATGCTGAGGAGAGGGATAGTACAACTCGTAAACTTATACAACTCTTGTATAAGATTATGGTATTTTCCTGACAAACAATCCATCTTGTTTCCATTACTCAAGCCAGCAAAGACCGGAGATCACCCAGCCCACTATTGCCCGATCAGCTTGCTACCGCAAACAGGGAAAATTTTAGAGAAAATTACTGTGCGGGAAATGATTCCGCTAGAACATCACCTTCTAAAGCTACATTCAGAAGCTAGCCATAATTTGAATAGAAACATAGCCACGGCTATGATTTCGATAGACTGCATTCAAGCATTCGACCCGGTGTCTCACGGGACACTGTGTCAAATGCTCTGCACCCGGGAATGCCCGGACCAACTCTATTCAATTCTGGCTAGCTTCCTAAACAACAGATCGATGTGGGTGCGGGTGGGTGATAGCTTCTCCTAAGCTGTGCCACTGACCTGTGGAGTACCCCAAGGATCCGTGTTATCTCCAGTACTTTTCAACGTGCACACGTCTCAAATTGTAGGACCCTGGTATAAAAACGCAACAATTACTGCTTTTGCTGATGACATAGCGGTGTACAGTAACCGAATGAGCGCCGAGGTAGCTCTAAGACAGGCTGAAGTAGCCTGTAACTAGATCAGTGAGAGATTGGAGAGACTCAATATCTCTGAAAACGCGGGTAAGATTGACTGCGTAATTTTCTCTTTCTAAAAGAGAAAACGTCCACTGCCTACTAGTTACACTGTAGGAACGTAGCAAAACTCACCAGCCAACAGCCTAGTATATCTGGGCATTAAAATGGACCGACACCTCCGTTTTAGTAACCATTTTGCGAGGAAGTTGAAACATACACGCACGACGTCTTACCGGCTTACGCATTTATTGACTTCCCCCAATCTATCACTGCGCCACAAGCTCATGATCTATAATCGCCTGTGTACTCAGGCCTGCTCTGCTGTATGGTGCACCGCTGTTACGTCATCTGACGGATACGACATCGCGTCGACTCCAACAATTTTAAAACGGCATACTGATGAAAGTGGTCAGAAATACTACATTCAAGCAGTGGATAAACAGAGAGCTTCACAAGGTCTTTGATATGCCTGCGGTGGATGAATCCATTCAACGTAGACTTATCCAATTCTTCGATTCGTTTCAATACATGACGAACCCGGTATTTAGTACGATAACCCCCACTCCATTTCCCTATAGATGGCAGAACGCAGTCGAGGCAGGAACGCTTTAGTCTTTAAGTTTTAGTATGTAAGTTTCCCATTTTTGTAAACCGAAGTGAACCCTGGTCTAGGTGATACCAGTATATTGATTTTTGTAATTTTAACCATAAAAATAAAATCTGTTTTTGCAATACTACCCTCCTTACAATATATTATATGCAGTAATGTAGAAGATGGAACCACTTATCACCAATGTATTCTTATTGTTCATAATTTGTTAAAAATGTTTAAATAAAGGGGTTGAGACAAAAAAATAAAGGGCATTTGCCAGATTCTCGGAACCCGGCACCTGAAGAACACTGCTCTCTCTCTCTCTCTCTCTCTCTCTCTCTCTCTCTCTCTCTCTCTCTCTCTCTCTCTCTCTCTCTCTCTCTCTCTCTCTCTCTCTCTCTCTCTCTCTCTCTCTCTCTCTCTCTCTCTCACACACTCCAATGGCGCTTGCTGCTCTACTCAAACCATGGCTTTCTTATTCAACTACATCTGCATCTCTCTCTCCTAACCTCGCTATGTTTTAGTCCGGTGTTTTCAGACCCAACACCTAGTGGGATTCTCTGCCTTCGTCTAGCTAAAACTAGCACCTCCTTAAAAGAGACCTCTTCCTCGCGGACGAAGGTCGCCAGTCTTCTACAAACTTTACCTAGTAGCGTCAATCCTGGCGATCCAGTCTGCCTCTCTTCGGATCAAACTCTCCTTTGGGATCAGGACGGTTTTCGCCTACCTTTAGATACCTAGTGCGAATTCGGGGTCATTCCAAGGCCACATAAACTACCTATACCTATACATAAACTAACCTATATCTAGATAATACCTTAAGCCCAGTTCCTATTCTCCTGAACATAGCGCTTTGTCGGGGCACGCCTTCTAAGATCTTATAGAGTCAGATCAATACGAATAAAGCTGCCACCGACTAGACCACCAGCAAAGGTCAAAGACCACTGGTCCACCCATTTTATCTCTTTCTTGACGCTCGCCAGACAGCGGCCGGGTTGTAGTGACCCTAGCCCGCGGCGAGCGTCCGCCCATCTTGGGGACATTTTCCGACACTCCTTAACAACCTGCAGTGAATGAAAGATTTTGAATATCCAAAATACACCTTTTTTACCTCTTTCTAGTACTACATCCCTAGAACTATCCAATGCACTATTGAAGAGGGAACTATTCATTCCACACATGCGTTCATTATATGATTACAGATTACATGTTTTTTTGATTAAAAAAAATAAAAGAAATCCTGAAAGAAAGTATATTTTTTAACTATCTTGGTTAAAAATGTTTTATTACGCAGTCCTCTAAGAAAGTTTGGCATCGGCACTATTTACATTAGTTTTATAAAGTCATCTATGCTGCTATAAATAATAAAGTAAATGTTTTCACTATTTACAATCACTCCGCTCATGCATACGTTGCTCACTCTCACTTAACTCATGTTGCTAACATTAGTCATTACATTTATTTTTTTGGAAAATTAACCACTGTTAAATTTTATTTCAAGCGATATATTGACAGTTGTAAACATTTGCCAGGAATGAATCAATCACCTGAACTTATTTAATACCTACTTACATGTCCGTCAACCTATGATGCTTTCAGTAAATAAAATTTCCTTAAAATATAATTTCAGCTCTCATATGATGTGGTATTTACTGAAACAGAAGAACATCCCACACCACATCTCAAAGTAGTAGCCGAAAAGGTCAAAATCTACTGTCACTATCAAACTAAGATTAAACAATAACTCGATCCTGAAATGTTTCTTCGAGATGTGTTCAACACAATGTTTGTTATTCCACTTTTTTAACGCTATGAATAGTAATATAGATATATAGCATATATCTATAATATGTATATGATAAGCAAAAACTCGTCACGTTTTTATAAAATATTGGGTTTCAATTTCAAATTTGTTGCTTTAAAATTAAAAACTAAAAGCATCACCGAAAGCGAAGATGTTAATTTAATTTATTCCACTTTATGACATTACACCAACCTTAATTTAAATCCTTTATAAGTGTGTTTGGTTTTATTTCGTTCTGAATTTATTCTAATTTAATGTAATACTGTTTAAATTTTAAAACTATAGAATTTTAAAATTATAAACTAAAAAAACGTCGTTATTAATTTTATTACATAATTTCGCAGCAATTTATTGTTGCCCTTTTACTTTAAAGTAACTTAAAAGCAATTCTAGAATATTACTAGAATATTTCTGACCAAAAACCTTTTCCATTCAAACAAACCTAATGAGATCCGAGTTAAGTTGAAAAAAACGGTGATGAGTTATGCATCTTCATAGATGATTATCGCGCCAGGGCTGTGATATTTTATCGCCCTTCGGGAACTCAAAGATCTGTCATGAGCCGAGGATGTTCGAGGTGCCCTGTCATCCGTGAAATGTCGTCAACTGCTTCCGACATCGAAGTCTTCTGCTTCAGGTAGACGGGCTACTGCTCGTGCACTCGTTCCCACGGTCTGTTTGATACTGCCGAAATGTGTTATCAAGTAGTTCATAATGGAGTGCAATAATGAAGTTTGAATGGATTTTTTGGATTTGTACGATGGAGAACCTATTATATCGAATCAAGGGCATAAATATAGGCACTAGGAGTATAATGCTTGGAATTATATTCAAAATCATAATTAGTATGGACTGATCTTTAAAAGAACTTAAAAAGAGGAAAAAATATATGACGGCTACGTTCAGGAATTTGTCTATAAAAGGAAAAAACTGGGACTGGCACCAGTGAATAATAAAAGTCAGAATGGTTTACATACAAAAGAAGAATGACGTGAAGTGAAAAAGGAAGTGAGTAATTCCTGCACTTAATCTGCACACCAAGGTGATCTTAAACTACTCAAGTAAGCACTTAGGGCCTTTTATTTTATTTATATTGATAGTTCTTTATTGTGCAATAATTACAATCTGCTTTTTATAAGGCAATAATAATACAGATAAATGATCTCATTCATACCATATTTACAGTTCATCATTCACTCGCTCATTCATACAATAGGACATGATTGGAGAAACTGGCCATTGCCAGGACTCCCACTGTCACGCGATTATAGCAGGTCACGAGGGCACTGCCGTTTCAGTCTCCGAGGAGGATTATAGGGATGAGTGGCGCAGTGCAAAGACTGTGCTATAGGATTAGGGTGGTTGGAAAGGCTACGGGTACTTGGAAGGGATGAGTTCTAGAATGTAGGGTATATTAAGGTCGTTATGAAGGGTTTTGTTGCTGACATAATAAGGGGCATTCACTATTGTTCTCAGGACTTTGGATTGAAAGGATTGGATACGCTTGATGTTCGACTTTTTTGCTGTCCCCCATAGCTCTATTATGTCCATATAACTTTGTAGATTAGTAGTTTTCTATTGAGAGATGGGATGTCCTTTGAAGTAGTCTGTACAGTTGTCCAAAGCGTCTGTTTAGTTCTTGTCTTTTTAGTCTCGTATGTGGGTTCTATTTTATTAAATTACTTGAACTTCTCAAATAATCATGGTTTGTATTGTTTCATTCTTTTTTTTTTCAAAATCACCTTCGACTTTTATTCGATGACACCAACCACCAAAGCCTTTTGCGGCTTAAAGTTTTGTTCTTCAAACATTCAGCACTCTTTTTTTCTATACCAAACAATAAGAAACCCGAAAAAGCACAATTCACTACCTTCATTCCATTAATGATAATAAATCAATTTTCTTTAATAATGAATGCAAATAGAGTTCAAATGAAATTGAACTTTCTAGAGATTTCACTCTGCAGGAGGAAGGATTCTCAGCGTCAAATTGAAACCGTCTGGGGGTTCTCTCGCGGTGGGCGGAGTTTGTGACAACGGTATTTAGTGACTGAATGCGTCACTAGACGTCCTGGACAAGGTCGTAGAAGGGTAACTATTACAAGAGAAGACAGATATTGTCAATCATCTAACACGTGCTACAAGGGTACGTATTTTAGTGAGATAAAGACAACGGGAGGTTTAGTTGACTTTAAGAGTTCTTAAAAAAGTTCCACCTTTAATTAGGCGTCATAAAATTGCCAGAAATATATTTACAAGGGAACAACTATTTTAGGATATGAGACAGTGGAGCTCAGTCTTATTCACGAGCCCAAATTTAATTTTCACTCAAGCTCAGTAGAGTATGGACGAGAAAAAACGAACGCTTCACCGATCCAACAATGCAAATTCGGTCCCCTTTTGGCGGTGACTCGGTGATGGTTTGGGGAGGGATTTCCATGGAAGGAAAAACTGATTTAATCGTTTTACGGAATGGTTCTCTGTCAGCACAACGCTACACAAATGAAATCAATGTGCTTCCCTTGCTGTGCAACTTGCAGTTGCAGCTGAAGGCAGGGGTGAGAGTTTTATGCTAATGAAAGACGGACCCACGCACATACAGCCAGCCATGATCGCCATAGACATAAGATCGACATAGGACAATGAAATTGAGACAATGCAATGGCCAGCACTTAGAGCCGACCTTAATCCGATCGATCAACTATGGGACCACCTTGGACATCGTGTCAACAAGGGCCGATTAAACCAGCCTCAGAATATCAGGAACTTGGAAGTAGTATTACACGAAGAGTGACAACAAAGTTCCTAAAATCACATCGGAATCTTATACGGAGCACATGATGCAACATTACAGGCAAACAGAGGTAGTGCTCGATACTAATGAACGACTTTTCTAAATTAAATGGAAACGTAAAAAAAATTAATTTCCATCAGTAATGAGTTTTCATGTTTTTTTTTCCTGATTTGATTTCTGTTGTGTTATATAAATATCTATCTGAAATTTTCCATAAAATAAATTTTTATTGTGTAATTAAATGCATTTTTATTTAAATCTATCAACCCATTAAAAAATAATCAACTTTGACACTTTAATTATTATTATATCATATTAAAAAATAAAATACTTAATTTAATCGAAATTAATATCATAACTATTAGAATGTGCATATTGATTAATTTTCTAGAGTTGATCAAACTAAAGATGCGAAATTAACAAATAAGATTGAATATTTGAATTAAATAATCTTTCCAAAGATTCGCTTTGCAGAAATAGCAATTGAAAATAGGATCAACTGTGATAATTCCAAATCAGAGTAGCAAAGATGCTACAAGCATTTCAAGGAGTATCTGCCATGGTACATGACTAGAAAACGTTAATATCATAAGCATTTGATACCTGGTAGAGTTTTCACTGGCGATCAAGCCAGAGAAGTTATTTTCTTACCACAAATTATATTGGATAAAGGCAAGACCACTGCAAACATGTTACCATTTGTACTGCTTAGGTGACAATTTCTTATAGTTCTACCTTTTGCTATTAACATGAATAACTCAGAAGTGCAGAGTTTTTACCAGGTTGGCGTCGGACGATATGTAGCATTTTCTCGTTGTCGGTTGAAAGCTGGTTTAAAAATTAAAAATTCCAGAAGGATTAAAAATAATATATGGAAAGCTTTTTATAAAGATATATTTTATGAATAAAGATTACTTTAGTAATAAAAAAAGACATAGTGTTTTTTTTTTATTGTACCTTACAACCGGTTGAGAAATATTCAATTGAATTTAGTATTAGTCAAAGGCCATTAGCTGGTACTACGAAAAAATACTGAACATTCTTGTATCGTTTGTCTTCTCACATGTAACAATCCAAAAAATACAGTTTTCAGGGAATCACATTTAAAGATTTTGAAAATCCCTCCCAACCCCGTTCTTTAAGACCATAACACCTAGTGTTCTTAAGTGGGCAAGATTGAAATAAGGACAATCTGATACTCTTACCGTTTCTCAATTTCTATGAAGTGTGTGAATTAACATAAAAAATGCTGATTAGAAATTGCTACATGACAGTAGCTCTGGAGCGATATATACACTTAAATAGTAGTAGCACAGCAGTTTTCAATTAAATGCCACATATTGCAAAAAGTGCCAACAAAGTCTAATTGAATTGACATATTTTTTTTATTATCAATATGGTAAATGTGATATTTGCCTCATCTTATTTTATATGATTATTAATGTATGAGCTTAATTTTAAAGTTATTTTAATACTTACTTCAGAAACACAAATAAGTCATGAGTTCCACTTGAGGATTAAAGAAACTATTGTATTAACTTGGAGTTTTTGCGCATGCGCTACATCCTGAAACACCTCTCAACTTCGCTCGTCCTTCAAACACTTTATTCTACAGTTTTTAGGCCACAGTACATCAAAAATTTTGTTCTACCAGGCAACTTACGTGAGCTGGTCACGAGGAAGCCCTCAACACGTAAGTGAATAGCTTATTACATTTGTGCAGAACAAAAGTGAAGTGAAATCAGAGGAGAGGTCGGCCATTAGACATTAGCACCATTCGGATCGTTCACTAACGTCGAGCAATTGTTTCTGAGCCAGTCGGTCTTGTGGCTCAGAGCCAAGACCCGTGACTCGCCACTGGAGGTTGTGAGCTTGATTCCCACCGGCGCCACGTACTTTTTTTCCTACAAACTAAAAACCTTTGTTATGATAAAATGAAATTTTATCAACAAGTGATCTCTCAAAATAAAAAAAAAAGATCGAGATCACTAGGTCCAACCCCGACAACGTCGCCTGTAAAGCGTAAACCAAGACGATCAACCAGGAATGTACAAATAACCTCTTCTGCGGCTAGTTCCATGGAAGAGATACCTCCACAGGCCAGCACATCCAATAATGATCCCGCCATAGAGTCACCTTTCTTCACGCCAAACACCTTTGAGGCGTTGAATAAAATCCCAGCAGAAGAAATGGAAGTCAACAAAACTCCAACACAGCCCCAGCCGCCTCCTATATTTATACGCAATATTAGCAACTTTAAATTACTATGCTCACAAATGAGCAAAATTGTTGGTACCGGCAAATATACGTGCCTAAATCGCTCTCGGGACACGAAAATATCTCCGGACACTCCCGATACTTATCGGGCAATTATCAAATATTTGGACGAAACCAATGCTGACTTTCACACCTATCAGCTGAAACAAGAACGCTCGCTCCGAGTAGTAATTAGAAACTTGCACCCGACCACACCAGCTGACGAAATCGAAGATGAACTCTTTGCTCTTGGATTCAAAGTTCGTCAAATAACGAACGTGTTACGTGAGGATAAACAACAAGAGGGATCAATAAAAACGGCGTTACCACTGTTCTTCGTCGATCTCGAGCGAACACCTGGAGTAGAGAAGATTTATGAACTAACACACCTGTACTATACAAGGGTACAGGTTGAAAAACCGTTCCCCAAACGAGACATCGTCCAGTGCCATAATTGTCAGGCATATGGGCACACGAAATCTTACTGCCACCACCCTCCCAGATGTGTAAAGTGTAGTGGGCAGCACAGAAGCGATTTGTGCAAAAAGCCCCTACAATCTCCTGCGGTATGCGTACTTTGCAAGCAAGGCCATCCGGCCAACTACAAGGGCTGCGAGGCTTACAGAACGCTAAAGTCGAGGACCGATAAACGCCGTCAGCCAGAAGTGGAAAAACTTGCAGCAAGAAGCGGCCCAGCCAGAAACTTGAGGACTACTGTCTCTTTCGCCGATGCCGTTCGCAACAGAGAGCAGTCACAGGCACCACCCACCCCCTGTACACAAGATCACCTTTCCCAGCATTCCGTTCATCCCGTCAACCCACAAACTCTATCCCATCCTCAGCCACACATCTCGTACATTCCTCCACCTTCAAGTTCTTCGGATCTCACTAGCCTTTTAACCTCATTTCTTACAGAGTTCAGAACCCTAATTACTCCTCTCATTTCCCTACTTACAAATCTGGTCTCCTACCTTATCCCCGTTAAACAAAATCCATAAGTGGATCCTTCCGACTCCTTATCCATTCTCCTTTGGAATGCGAATGGTGTTCGCACCCACACTAACGAACTGACAGCACTACTCCACGACAAAAACATCGACGTAGCTCTCATTACTGAAACAAGACTTACTAGCAAACGATCATTTACGATTCGACAGTACCATACTTACCGAACTGATCACCCAGATGGAAGAGCTCATGCAGGTACCGCTGTCATTGTTCATAATTCCATTTCTCATCACATAGTTCCTTTGGTAGCACATGATTTCCTTCAGCCCACTGCAGTGTCAATCAGCACCTTCCCTTTCCCCCTTACTCTAGCATCAGTGTACTGCCCTCCCAATAAATCCATTTCCGATTCCCAATTCATCTCCTTTCTAGACTCCATAGGACATTGTTTCCTTGTGGGTGGGGACTTTAATGCAAAGCACCAACACTGGGGGTCAAGATCCACGAATACACGCGGACGTGCTTTGCTGTCTGCACTCACACGGAAACATTGCTCCACGATCTCACCTGACACAGCCACCTATTGGCCATCAGATCCCAACCGAAATCCAGATCTCCTAGACTTCTTCTTCTACAATAGTTTAGGAACACTAAACTATTCACTCAAGCGCCTCGATGACCTCTCCTCCGATCATAGCCCTTTATTATTAACCATTTCCCTAAAACCAATTCACAAACTATCTCCTCCTTCATTTATTAGGGGCCCAGTCGATTGGGACCACTTCCGTCAGCTTCTTACAGAGTCCGTAAACCTCAAATTATCCCTGAAAACATCCCAAGACCTAGACGATGCAGTGCATTCTTTCACTACTCTGGTCCAGAGGTCGGCTTGGGAGGCATCGTCACCCCATCGTCACCCAAAAATTCATAATCATAATAGTTTACCTCAGCATCTCAAAGATCTAATCCTATCCAAACGCCGCTCCAGAACAGTGTGGCAAAGATCCCGGCATCCTGCCGATCGCCGCTCGTACAATCAGTACTGCCGATTGGTAAAGCGGCGATTGGCATCCTTCCGTTCCGATTCTTTCAATTCCTACCTCTCCTCTCTGTCTACCAGGGATAACTCCTTGTGGAATGTAACCAAAAAAATCCTAAAGTATCAACCTGTTTCACATCCGCTCCGTCGTGATGATGGGTCCTGGGCGGCTTCGGATGGGGATAGGTCGGAGGAATTTGCTCTGCATCTTACCCATACTTTCACACCTAACCTTTCTCATCAAAGCCATACTCACAGCACAACTGTGGAAGATTTCCTCACTTCACCTATTCCTCTCTCTCTTCCACCAAAAGCCGTTAATCCCTCTGAGGTCAAATACCTTTTGAAAAACTTACCTTACCGAAAATCCCCTGGATATGATCTCCTTACTCCTCAAATTCTCAAACAACTTCCTCCTAAAGCCATAATCTTCCTAACCTATATATATAATTGCATTATCCGAACTACGCACTTCCCACTCCTCTGGAAACATTCCATTATTGTCCTATTCGCCAAACCCGGTAAACCACCCAATGACGCCTCATCTTACCGTCCAATAAGCCTACTCCCTATCCTCTCAAAAATATTTGAGAAACTTCTACTAAAACGTCTACTTCCAATTATTGAATCCAAAAACCTTTTTCCTACACACCAATTTGGTTTCCGCCAACGGCATTCCACTGCTCAACAAGGCCTTCGCGTTGTTGATCACATCTCCTCAGCCCTTGAAACCAAACAGTATTGCACTGCTGCCTTTCTTGATATAGCTCAAGCTTTTGACAGGGTTTGGCACGCAGGTTTACTCTACAAGCTCAAAAGATATTTACCACAGACCCTTTTCCTAATCCTACAGTCCTACCTTTCAAACCGCTTCTTCCAAGTCCGCTGTGGTTTAGAATATTCAAACTACTATCCTATAAATGCAGGAGTTCCACAGGGCAGTGTCCTGGGCCCCATCCTCTACAACCTATACACCGCTGATGTCCCCTCTACTCCCAATACCTTCTTGGCCACATTTGCAGATGACACTGCAGTCTTGTCATCTAACCCAGACCCCGACATAGCATCCCATAACCTTCAAAAACACCTTGACGAGATCGATTATTGGTGCAACCAATGGCGGATCAAAGTTAATGAAGCAAAATGTTCCCACATTACCTTCACCCTTTGTCGCAAGTCTTGTCCACTAGTTTATTTTAATTCTATTCCTCTCCCTGTATCCGAGACAGTACGGTATTTAGGCTTCCATCTCGATAAACGACTGACCTGGAACCCACATACGAGACTAAAAAGACAAGAACTAAACAGACGCTTTGGACAACTATACAGACTACTTCAAAGGACATCCCATCTCTCAATAGAAAATAAACTACTAATCTACAAAGCTATACTTAAACCAATCTGGACATACGGAATAGAGCTATGGGGGACAGCAAAAAAGTCGAACATCAAGCGTATCCAATCCTTTCAATCAAAAGTCCTGAGAACAATAGTAAATGCCCCTTATTATGTCAGCAACAAAACCCTTCATAACGACCTTAATATACCCTACATTCTAGAACTCATCCCTTCCAAGTTTACGAAATTCCACAGTAGCCTTTCCAACCACCCTAATCCTGTAGCACAGTCACTGCACTGCGTCACTCATCCCTATAATCCTCCTCGGAGACTGAAACGGCAGTGGCCTCGTGACCTGCTATAATCAAGTGACAGTGGGAGTCCTGGCAATGGCCAGTTTCTCCAATCATGTCCTGAATGAATGAGCGAGTGAATGATGAAATGTAAATATGGTATGAATGATCGTATATCTTAATTACTTATTGCCTAGCAAGGCAGATTGTAATTTTAGCACAATAAAGGAATTATATATATATAGTATTAACTTGAATATTATTAATTAATATTCTATGCCAATAATTTTAAAAGGCAAACGGGATTATAGTAGATGATGGATTAGAGTAGAGCCATATAAAAAAAGAAGTTAGTTTTTTTAATATTTATTGTTTCCTGTTGGAAAATAAATTTATTTCATACCACAATATTTCGACGTTCGTAAGAATCCAAAAAAGGCAGAACGAAGTAGGAACCCCACCGCTGGATGAAGCCCATTAACACCCAACAACTTAAAAGCCACCTGTATCAATCATGTAGACTTAAAAGTTATTTTATTCTCTCTATTCCTCTTTTGTTGTGTTTAAAAAAGTAACATAATGTATTGCAATAATTAAATTATAAATCCTCTGGAAACCCGTATCAGAAATGAACCGGTAAATAAATGTTTCCTCTTTTCTTCACACAAGGTCCGAACGCCCAACTTGACTTACTCATAAGCGTCCTTCGAACACATAAGTTCAATTGATGAATCAATTATGATGAGTCGCTTCACATACATGATTCTAAATTACTAAAAATTATACCAACTTCTGTAACAGAGGTCCAGGCCGTTCTTAATAAAGTATTTAATTTAAGACGGAGAAAGAGGATTTCACAACTGGTTTCTTTTAACATCACAACAGTCTCCCTATGAGATATCATTTTCATTTTTAATGGAATGTGACCGAATGAGCACACATTATTAAGAGTATGAATAATAGAGGGCCAAGGAATGTTGAGCTTCCTTGCCGTAATTCATATAAAAAAATTAATAAATAATAAAATTGGGAGCAATCCAATGAATAAAAACAAACAGACCTGTGTAAAATAGGTTTGTTTTCATCGCTCACCTTTCAAATTATTCTAACACCATACATCCAAATGGTATATTACTGGAATCTATAATCAAAATCTAAAATTATAACTATATATTATACATTAAGATTACTTCGTTGATTCTAGAGATCAATTACAAACACAATATGAGTAAAAATTTTCTTTTGCAGCATGAGCTGGGAAAAACATTTACTTCTACTTTGAAAACTAGTTATTCCGTGCTGGCCGATGTTGACTTCGGAATTAACCTTTTGCCCAATACAGCGAAAAATATTGCTAATTTTTAAGATCCTCCTCGGAAACTAAATCAGTTGCCTCGTGACCTGCTATAAATACGTGACAGTGGGAGTCCTGGCAATGGCCAGTTTCTCCAATCATGTCCTGAGCGTCTGTGGCTCTCGCGCTCTTGGTCAGCCTGGCTCGTATCCACTGTCGTGGCTGACGGAGGATTGGGGGGACTTCCCGCTTCATTCATCACAAGTACTTATTGCCAAATAAGACAGATTGTAGTTTTATCACAATTTAATAAAAAAAATAAGAACTGGACAACAAACTGTTTCATCTATTAATACAAATAATTTAATATCATTTTCAAAGAATATGTTAAATTAAATCATTTGACATAATGTTTCCTTTTTTAAGATTAATACAACTTACATTTATGGAACCACTTCACCGATGAGTTTTTAGTTTGCTTTTTTTTCCCTGATTGTGGTATCAATCAAGGGATAGTCGTATATTGAGTCGTTACTTAGGTACCCCAGGCGCCCTGCGTGTGCTCATGGATCCGATAGTACCTCTTTACATCAGACGGATAGACAAACTCGCCCAGACGATGAACCAGCTATTATTCCACAGACCTGGCAGACACGCGTCTAATCTAGGGGATGTTAAAGTTGGGTACTGGTGGGGACATTTGCATCAAGTTGAGATGTTAGGTAGACCAGAGCAAAGGCTGCTGGTGACCCGCACCCGCACAATGTCAACTTCAACTCCCACTGGCCTCTCTTATTTCCTCTGTGTAATTGTATTTCAGCTCGTGCTTCAGTTTAAGTTTGTATTTAATTTATTGTGCTCTTAAGTATTCAAACAACGGCCAGTGCTCTGTTGTATTGTCGGCGCACAGCTAATTTACTGAGGTGGTATTTAAATTTGGTTTTATTTAAATTTGGTTTTATTTAAATTTAGTTGATAGTGAGCTGTAATGTACCACATTAGAATATGGTCTTTGCCACTATTTAATTTCAAGTTTTTCTACATGTACTCAAAGCAGTTTCAAATAATTATTATTCTTAATTATGTTTTCTTTCTAGTTAAACAAAAACTTTGTTAAAACCTTAAAAGAATTTCTTACACTAAATAAAATAGATTCACAGTAATAAATACTTCTTATAAAACAGCTTTATTGCCTTTCCACAGCTGAAAACCTTTTCTTTATTGTAGAAGCGCTTTTGACAGCTCTAAGGTGTCATCTTCATTCATTTGCAATTCTCTAATTGGAGAGGTTATGTAGGATATATAACTCATCTAAAACAGTGACAGTCCCTGTTAAAAGATAATATTGTTTTAGATGTCATATATCCCTCATAACCAATTGGAGATAACTGTAGTTGATAGCCTAGAGCTGTCGAAAGCGCTATTACAATTAAACAACAGGTTATCAGTTGTGGAAAGGCAATAAAGCTGTTTTATAATTATGCCATTCCACAGTCCGGCAGTAATAATTTTTTGTTAATAATGAATACTTCATTTAATGCAGCCATGCTGCAATTTAAGTAGCTTTAAATCCAACATGATTGAAGTTACAAATATATCCGTATTATTTTCAACAGGGCAGGTTTCAGGTGTTCACCTTTGGCTAACAATACCGTGGAAACTTAAATCGTAAACGTAACGAGAGATCCCTTCAACGACCCCCCGTTGCCATTGGTGTGGAGGGTAGAGTGAATATGGTGTTGAACACTGTGTTAATCAGGTGGTTCAGCGAATTTCTTCCCTTATATTTATATAATAGCGTAAATTTATTGATATCATGACATTTATTGAGAAGGGTATTGTAAATAAAACCGTCATAAAGCCAAATTGTCACACGGGAGTCCCTCACAAGGTATTCACGAATAAAGCTTATAATTGTAATTTTTTTCTTATCTGCTTATACCCATCATGTCGAAAAATAACTGGAAGGAACTACGAAGGCCTCAAGTATTAGAAAATAGTTTCTCCTTAAGACCTTGGTCACATCACGCTCCAAACATATGAGCCCTTTAATTTAAGGATTATTTAAAGGTATGTTCAAAAGAAATATAATAATTCCAAAATAATGAATTTATTTAACGGTGAAGTAATTACATTTCACATTTTGTTGTTGACATAAAAATTCGAACTAAGCAGTGTCCTGAAAATGTTATAAATGAGATGCCGCTGTATTGGAATTCTTGGATGATTTCTTGAAGTAATGGCTGGCTCATTCCAGCCTGTGGGCTCGTACTTTGAGTACTTGAGTCGGGTTTTGAGTTGAATGGAGTAGGCGTATTCACCGAAATATCTTATGATTGCGTACTGAAGAACAGAAAGATTTCTTCCCCAACATTTCGGTGAACTTTCGGTGAATATGTTAAGCTTGACACGAGGTTTCGTTTAAACGTTTTTCAGCCAGAAGCATTTGCTATTTGGATGTAAATTAATAGCAAAAGTTTTTCCGATCACATCAAAACGATCTTCTTCAGTAAAAAGCCTTTTCAAATGTTCATTTTTCTGTACCGACACATCTTTTAACAAATCTTGTTATCTGCTTGCTTAGATGCCTTTCTTGTGGAATTGGGTATGAGAAGTAGGTGTTCTAAGTGTACGATATACTTCTCCTCCACATTGTCTCTGAAGCAAAAATATATGTAAACATTTTGATACAATACGGATTAACTATTTCTTATTTATCTTCAAACTCTTTTTTGCCCCAATAAAATATGGATAGGTTAAATAAACGATCAGCATTTACAATCATTACGTAAATGTCTTTCTTCGCTATTCGACATGAAACGAGATAGTATCAGCTTCCTCTAAGAAGACGGGAAGGAAATAGCGAAGGTTTCTATTCTAAATGGGATTTCCCTCACTGCCTAGGAGTAATCGATGCGATACACATTACTTGTTCCAGGTAAAATTGTAGGAAGTGGACCGAAATCATACAATCACAAATGAATATGTTTCTACTCACCATCACCAACGCAAACTATTGATTTATAATGTGCTGTTGTACAAGTAACAGAAAAAAAAAGTTTATCGAATAACTTCAAAATGGTCTCCTTCGAATGCAATTGTCCCGCGTGTATTTGTATGGGATATATGGTGAGACGAAACCATTCGAGCAATCTAACAGAATTTCATAAAAATTTAAAATATTTAACTGTCATTCGTTGACGTTATAAACAATATTAAATATGAAGTGTGAATGAAAATCTCTTTTGTAGCACGATTCGGAATATTCATCACGGCAATCAACATAATCATCTTTGAACCCGTTGTCATGGGCTGCACAGTTTGTTGATGACAACAGTTTCAAGATGTGGTTCTCCTTTGAAATGTTTTAACCACAAAAATACAGATGGAGGTGCAATAACTAAGTATTCGATTCTGATAACGAGCACGATCAATCGAGGAAACATAACCCTTTAGGCAAAACCATTGTGAGATAATAAAATAAATTCAGCAAACGAACTTTACGTTTTAGTAAAACTTCTTCCGGTTAATGAAACATCAATCCTCACACCCCAGTGAGTGGCAATCGTCGTAAGTAGGGATTGTTTTTACAATGTAACTGTAGCTAAAAATAATACTTAAAGAAATACATTCATCATCTGCACAGTCATCCTTGTTGCCCATGTTTGATCGGGAAGTTCAAGGAGTGTCTTGGTCACATAAAATCTTCTTTTTTTTTTGTTGAGAGAAAAAAAATCTTTATCATTAAATTCACAATTTGCTTATCCACCATTAATAATTGTAATTATAAGAACTCATACATAACTTGTACACAATTCCATTCATTCGATATATACAGTTTATACTCGGCATCAGATTCATACAATAGATATGAACTCAGGTGCCCCTATGCCCGCGAGGATTCCTCCAGTGAAGCTGGCGGGAAATCGGGAGCAGTGAAGCTCCTCTCATCTCTCTCTCGGGCCATTAAAACCGGAAAGAGGGCACAGACACCCAGGATATGTGTGGGCATTGTAGCCAGTGCCACTACCCCATGACATACTTATCTATTTTGCAATAGATTGCGATGCATCCGCTGTTTTAGGCAACGAGGATTGTATGGATGAGTGTTACTGCATAAGGAGAGGAGTTGACTATAAGATTTGGATGTGTGGATTACTTTTCATGGAATTTGGTAAATCTTGAGCTTATAGGATCAAGGACTGCTGGTACATGGTGATCATTGTAAAGGGGTGAGTTTGTGATTGGATCGATTGGAATGTTTGAATTCATTTGATGTTTGAGTGTTTGACTGTATCCCCTCACTTTTAGTCGGCATATCTAAAC
Organism: Acanthosoma haemorrhoidale; assembly: GCA_930367205.1. Lineage (NCBI taxonomy): Eukaryota > Metazoa > Arthropoda > Insecta > Hemiptera > Acanthosomatidae > Acanthosoma > Acanthosoma haemorrhoidale. Next base: position 73,734,764 of record OV884012.1, read on the forward strand.
CGGTTTTAGTATCAGTTTGTAAATGTTCAGTTTATTTACATAGAAAACAAAAAACAAATACAAAAAACTTCACTTTTATTCAATTAATTTCTTTCTTTAGAAGAGTTATTCAGGCAACATGTTAAAAAAACGGTGAGAAAAAATAAATACATTGAGCACTTACCTCAATAGGTACAAGTTTCTTACCTCAGGCTTTTACACAGAGTCGGCAGATGCTCCATACAGACTTCAGTGAATCTTGCATTTTTTTTTCGGAAATAACTTCTCAAAGTGTTATTTTTTTTTCAATTACGCTATCTCTCTTGACATTAGGCTAAATTCCATTAATTTTATCAAGTAACTTTGCCGAATCAAGTAAGTAGCCGAAGGCCTCTTTATCATTTTTGTATTGGGAGTTGGTTTACCTTAGGCAAGGACTTTGGTATATTTTAAAAACAGACATGGCGTTATTAAATCACAACTCACCAAAGCCAAAATGATTGTTTTCGGAGATTATACAGATCTGTCTCAAGGGAAACCCGCACATCCTTGTGGTTTTTCCTTAAGTGCACGGATACCTTTTTATATGGTTAAAATAAGGATATATTAATCGTGGACTTTTGAAGAATGGAAAGTGCTGTAATTATTAATATCAGTATTAATTTTAGAACAAAAATCATAAAACGCGCAACTAGGTTTGTTTGGAAGGAAAATAAACATGTTGCCTCTCAAAACAACTGCGACGCTGTATATTTTTCGTTCAAGGAAACTAAACAAGATTTTCGACATTCACGCCATCAACAGAATAACATTTGAAATAGGCATTAACAGTTCGGAGTTACATATTATACTTTGAACGAACGCGAAAGTCAACAGAGTAAACATAAACCAATTTTATAAACAATTCATTAAATTATATAATAATACATGCATACATAAATGTGCATACATAAAACATTCAATATAATTTAAACTACATATTAAACCATTTACTTATCTGCATTACAATATTTTATTCTCCAACGCAGATTATTCAAGTTTGAAAAACAATTAATTATGATAAAGTGATTTAATAAGGGTTGATAATGATATGGTATGTTATTCAGAAAGTAACCGTAGTAAACTCGTACCACTAAAAACTCTTAGTAAATTTCTCATAATGTGTACGTTCATCGTTTTACTAAGCGAGTAAAAGTGAGTGTAGCACAGTCAAAGGAATCCACTCAGAATCGCCAGAATTTAACATAATTGCATTGTCTTATATTAATTAAATGGAGAGGATATTAAATTTGTATAAGATATTTTATCACTTTTCAGATATTGTATCGGATATTAAAGGTCTTTCGACCCTATTATATATTTACCTGGTCCTGATTACCACAAAAGAAAAATTCTAGATGACACAAATGTAAATAATATAGGTTTTAGAGTAAGTAATACGCATAACCCCACAATTATGAGTTTCGGACATACTGATTAATCCCTCTTCATTGATTTCCTAAATTTTTTATTGAGTTACTTTTAATAAAATTCACATTCAAAAACAGTTCCCCATTAAACTTGTCCGGAAATAAGTCAGCAAGGTTACAGCTGTTTTTTATATATACTTTTTTTAAATGGTCATTAAACGGGATTTATGTTTTTCTTGTAATTATATTCCACAAAACCACATACGTATTCATCTCGTCAAGATCTTTTGGTAGCCTACGCAACAAACTAGGGAAAACATTTTTTTTTTCTAAACAGTAATTAATGACACTATTTTTTGTAGGATTACTTTTATTTTAGGAACCATCATGCCATCATTTGGAACTACCATACGGAACATACATGTCTATAAAAAAAACACAGGTTGAGTTAAAGTTTCGAACACGATTTTAATGACGGGTATTTGTAATTAAACTATTTGTAATTAAAGTTTAAAAAAACAAAAACAGAAATCACATGTTCATCAGGGCGAGGAAATATTTAATTTTGGTCCCCACTAAATATGTTAGAAAAAACATTTATTTTTTTATTGGCATGTTAGTAATTAATTACGACACGATGTAATTTATTATAGGACTGGTTTCGTTTTTAACATACATAGGGGCATTAAGTGGAACGAGCCTAAAAAATATTATCTCTCTTTGCTAAACACAGAACGAGTTAAATTAAATAATATTGTATATTAATAATACATTGCACAATTTGACTATTTTAACAAAAAAACACCAACTTTAAAATAACAGTTGTAAATATAACTTACTCGAGTCTAATGGATTTATGATTAAACCAGTATTTTTTGAGTGCAGCTGACACTTAAATACTGAACACTTAAAAGTATTTATGGATGCATTCACATATACAGAGTCTGCTTACTATCTCATTGGATTAGTGGAAGTTATATTTACAAACTATGTTGTTATAATATACAATACACTATTCTTTTAAAAGTTGTTATATTTGAGTGTTGTTTCTTTTTTTATTATTATAATCAAAGTTTAAGTAATAAAATAACCTGTCTTCTGAAAATATAAACTTTGGGCTTATGATGTTCCTATTTAAACATAAAGTTACGGTGGTTTATGAGGAAATGAGGTAGCAAAGAAGTAAAATGGTGACTGGATCCATCAGCGAACGTTTGCAAGCGTGACAAACGCACGATAGTTTTGGTGTGTCCATTGATTGACAACTGTCACACGATCGCCTCCAGTGAGTAGAGAGAGTGAGAGTGAGAGAGAGAGAGAGAGAGAGAGAGAGAGAGAGAGAGAGAGAGAGAGAGAGAGAGAGAGAGAGAGAGAGAGAGAGAGAGAGAGAGAGAGAGAAAGAGCATGTTGACGGTATCCCTTCTGTTACTTTTGGAATTGTGCTTTTCCTTTAAAATTTATTCTGAAAACGATATAAGCCGTAAAATAACAGACGGGTCAGCTGTTCCTATGATGTAATCCCTTGAACAAATGGACCAGGTCTGACATTTAACGGGCCTGATCGTACACCACTGGGTCAAATGCACTTCTGCTTTTATAAAAGATTGAAACTGCGATTCCTTTTTTGAAATATCATCGCAGACTTCCAACCTACCTTATCAATATTTCAACGACAAGGCGAAAAATTGAGCATTGGATTGATATAATAAATTCATGAATATGATAAAAGGGCAATTGTTTCCGTAACGCTCAAACTGATCGATAAACGTAGAAATGGATGTATATATTTAGTATTTAAAAAAAAATATTATTACCTTGCATCACAATCTACGTAATATCTATGCCATGTCAAATGATAATAAATCAAACGTTTTGGATCGACGTGTACTAGCTGCTCAATCCTATAAATAGACTAGGAAGCCTCCATCTTTTAAAACAACAAAGCAGTGCAGTAGTCATTGAATTTTCGTAATTCAAGTAAAAAAAGTAACAATAAAAAAAATAGCGTGCAGGAAACGAGAAAATTATGTATGAAATGAAATCCGAGACAAATAGTTGAAAATGGGAGCTCCCAGCTGGCCACATCATGGCTTCGAAACCAGGTCAGCTACGCATACATTTTCGAAGCATTTCCCAACGTCCAAATCAACTTCTGTTTTTAAACAATTTTTGTACAAATGGAACAGTTAAAATCGTAATCTTAACTTAATAGTATTTTATTTAAAATCAATTTAATACATATTTTAAAAAAATATTCACTTATTTTCAATGTATTGGTCATTAAACGGTATTACCTAGATTATGAATGAAATATGGAATGCTGAGGATTACAATTCTGTAATAAATATTCAAATGTATAAATTAGTGGACATCGTAGTGTTATAAATATGTAAAACTACATCCTATAGGCTCAATAAATTAAAACCATGTTTTTCTTTGAGAAATATTTTCAAAATAAATTTTGCAACAAGTATAATATAATATCCAAATTGAAAAAAAATATCGGGATTTGGTTTGACACGAATATAAATATATTATTTATTATCTATTTCTCCAAATATCAACACAATGAAAATTTGCAATTTGTTATTATTTCCTTTAACGTTCTTCCATGATGAATTCATTGTCAGCACGAAATTCATTTTTTTTTTATTTGAGTTCAATTCTATTCTGATACAACAAAAATGTCACAAACTAGCAAGTTTATAGTGATTATTGAGTAAATAAGATAAGGAAAGAATGGTTTGTGAGAGCAGCTGAGAAGATCGAAATACAACATCCACAGAACCTTCTCTACTGGAGAGGGTGCCCGCGCACCCCTAAACACACATTTATCTATTTATTTCTATTGTGGTGTTACTTACATTTGTGCACCGTTCTGAAGAGTCAGCAGGATACAAATATCATGTGAAGTGGGTCCAACACTGAACTATTACACTAAACTGAACACTGATCACCTTGCTATAACACAACGTGGCTCCGTTGTCGATAAGGGGTGTGGAGGTGTGGAGCTTTCCCAGCCACCTAGATCACAAACACCCCCGGCTCACTCAACACACTCTCTAATGATGGTCACAAGGAGGGAAAAAAATAATCAGAACTATTGCGTTTTTAAATTATTCGAAACCAAACACGGACAATTTACGGGTCGATGTGTTGCCGATTACTCCGGGAATCGCTGTATCTGTATCTATCTTATATCTGAGCGAGTTAGCAGCTATTTACAAATACAAATATAAGTTATATCTGATGAGCGATGTCGGAGTGGACAGCGGTGTGGCTGGGAAGAGCGTAGATGTGCGATGCAGTGGTATACTCGCGCACGGCTGATTGCTCACAATGTATGTGTATCTATGATGTTATGATGTATGGTGTATGATGTATAATGACAGATAGAGGAGAGCACTGAGCACTGAGGGCGAACACCGGACGCCGGTCGCACTACTGGGGTTAGCCTCGCTCCGCTCCCCCACCACTGCTCCCGCGATCAATATACCGACTCTCCGCCCCCTTTCTAATTAAACATACATCCTTTATAAATCCACTCGCATTTCCACTGATTTTTTATTTCTTCCTGTTTCGCCAAACCGAATGTTCCGTCGACAGCTACCTGTTCCTGGTCCCAGAAGACATTCAGCGGAAGACCAGAAGCTTGGGAATTAGGGCACAACTACCGTCGATCGGGGACGATCACTTACATTTCCATATCGTCCGATACAGCAGTCGAATAAGCAACTTCTATCCTATTTTGTGTAACCTGAAAGTATAAACTACATTTTATCACGTCAGAAATCAAGCATTTTAGCTCTTAGGGATCATAGCAAGTTTAGGCCAATTCATTAAATAATAAATTATAAAAAAAGTAATACTTAAAATTTTATAATTTTGCATCACACAGTCAATAATAATTAATCATTTTAAAAGATGAAGACCAGACTAAGAACTAGGCCATAATAAGCATTCAAAACAACAACAAAGAAGCGAACAATGTAAGCTGAAGATAAGGAAAGACTTAGTCCTTCCTTTGGAAACACGATATACTTAAAGAAAACGAAAATACTATAACGGCCCTATATGTGTAATGATATTCCTTAAATATTTAATATATAAGTTATAATTAATGAAGATTGGCTTCAGATCGCACCACGCAAGAGTTACACAGCTAGTCGAACATTTAATATACTTAAATACCAATCTCCTTTCGGTCTCTTGATATTAGTCCTGCCTTGTAAACTTGTTCGTTTTTATACAGCTCTTCATTATATCTTTTGCTTCCACTAGCCACTCTGCAGGTCTGGCACATTGTTAGGAGCTGCTCGTTATCGACTTCGCAGTGAATCTACTTTCCACTTCTTAGTTTCCTGTTCCGTTTCTTTTCTTTCATAACTTTTTACCCGAGAAGACGCCGAAACATCTTGAAACCTTGAATTGGAATGAAATAATTTCCCGTTCTACTATTGACTTCATCCTTGCGAACTAATCAGCTCAGGACATATCCATTGTGGAACCAGGAGATTAAGGATTTGAACAAACGGCGTGAGCTAGACCAAAGACTCTTCAGGCATCAAAGCTCGCAGTGAGATCAGTGTGCTCCGCAACTTGATTCTGGCAACACTCCAGCATGCGAATTCAAACTACTTTCATTAAGCCCTTTCCTCTGTTCTTGATTCCAAATCAAAATAACTTCGGGCTATTTTGTGCTCGAGCAGACCTTATATTATTTGTAATCACTATTTGCCCTCAGAGTATGCTTGTTGAAATATTATATAATGACATAATTACAATACACTGCCCTTTCTGTATATTTATAACTTTTCTCTACAGAATTCCGTATTTCACGTTTCTTGGAAAAAAAAAACCTTTTGAATAAAACCAAATCGCGGTCCTTTCCAATCTGGTTTCAGTCCTGACACCACCACACAATCCGCACTAGGCTATATACTCCACAGTTCCTTACTCAGATCCAATGCCGACTTTCCGACCTTAAACCAAAATGGTCACCCACCACTAGCTGCTTTTCCGTTAAATACTTAGCAAATAGCTAAACCCTGTCTCGGAAACCCGCATCTCCTAAATCTCCCTAATATAGGTACCTAATAACTGACAAGCATCATTCTTATGCATCTTCAAAGACCTCATATTGAAAAAATTGCTTAAATTGTTAATTTAAAATAATAAAAGAGAATTTTTTATTTCGTTCTACGGCAATACTTTTTTGAGAATATATGAATTTTCCTATTTTTATTCACATTGCTTCTATGATTTATTGTATTTGTAAATTTCACGACCCTTCTTTTAATTCAATTTTGCATTATGCCGGTTATTTTATCTTTATTTTTGTAACTGAGGCTTTATTTTATTTCATTTATTTTCTCTTTGTGCTTTACTATTACCCCGAATTCAATTAATTTATTTGCACCATATTGTTATTCATATGGGGCATGGTCCCAAAATAAACCCTTTTTTTTTTTAATTCTATTTACCCTACATATATCGCTTCAAACCCCGGTTATTAAGTCAATGTCATGCTGACGAGAACTGCTCATAAAATGATTAACACTACAGACACAGATGAACACAGATATAATTTGTTTAAAAACATAAACTATCATGTATTCCTGAGAGAGGCTTATGTTTTGTACAATATATGTATTAATATAGGAGGTTTTTTTATTTAGACTGTTACAAAGGTAATGTTTTTATAAAAGGCTTTAATTGCTGTTAGGTTTTTTTAAGGTAATTAAACTGCTCTCCGGAATGCGATCTACAAATTTTCCGCGTGAGTGCCTTGCGTGCTGCACTGAAAGGAGAGAAGGCACTCTACAGACTAAAATTTCATAAATTCTGCATTACAACGAAAATGAATAATTTATCTTGTTCCAAATCAAACATTTGTTTCTTTCTAAACTGGTTATTTCTTAATGAATACTCACTGATTTTAGTAGAACTTTCCAACTAAACAATCGGCAGAAAAAATTGAACAACTAGAAAGTAGAAATTCTGAAGCTAGCTCATACACTTATTAACCGAGAAAACAAGATAAAACAAATTATGCAAAAATAAAAACAAAATATGGAAATAAGCAATACAGTAAATTTTGAACGATCCAAAATATCCAGTTCTACTTTCGTCCATTAATAGAAATATCTTTATGTCTCTGATTTTATAACTAATATGAAATACTGCATGATTTGTTCGTTGATTGGCAGTGTTACTTAAATCATCTTACAGAATATAACATCAAAAACACATGTACATATGACACCTCCTCACTCTTCCAGGATTTTCATTTTACCATTATCAGCCTTAATATTTTATTTATAAACAAATGTTTTACACCAAATGAAAATTCTATTATGGATAGATTCTATTTTTAGTTTTATATTCTTTTAATTCTTCTTGATTACTTAAACAGGTGAAATCTCCATACGCGTTAAATAGAGTATGGTTGAGGAACCACCGCATTAAAATTCAGCCACAAATCCTATTTTACACCTCCTTAATTCGAACAAATTTTGGTTCAAACCATTTTATTAAGCCTTTGGTTTAATTTCCTCTTAATTTTTCCTTATAGTTAAAAATAACTTACTAAAGAAACGAAAACAAAAAAGTTACTTACTCTAAATGATATTTGGTGACACATATTTCACCATTTCACACAGTATTTTCGGTGAGGTTATGTGTACATTTCAGTTAAATTATTTGATTTTTCTGGTCCCTCTGTTAAGGTACTTGAGGGAGTCTGTGGTGTTCAGTCTCAGGCCATCCTAGACCAACCCCCTTATGTACAGCCATGTGTAGGGCTGGCCCGCTTCACAGTTTGATACATGGATCAGATAGCTTGTTTCCATAGCTTATATCACTTAATAAATACCATATGATAATTACCAGTTAATTAGAAGTTATTACTCGTATATATTAGATGAAGCCAATAAAAACGAACCTTGGGCAATAAGAAACGTTTCTCGTCCCTGACGTAATTATTATAATGAAATATTAAGAGATTTTGAAATAAAGTTAAATACTGAAACAATTATAAGATTGCATTTATTTTTTAAGATATTAATTGAATAATGCTAAATAATTGTAAAGATTCTACTGGATGAATATTACATATTCATAAATATATATGAATATTGTCAAGAGTATATTAATCTTAAACCAGTATATAGGATTAAAAGCGTTTAACTTAATTTCTAAATTTTCCTAATGGTTTGCCAATCTTGTATTTCTGGTGTGTTGCAATAATCGCGCAGGAGCTTCATGGTGTTCAAGATCATAGATATGCGCGTAGAACCGGCTATCATTTTTCCAAGAGTGTCCTTTGGTTCTAATTTCGGCTTCCGGTAGGCACTTCCCTCATTTATCGCGTTGGATTTTCCGAATGAAATATTGCGTACTTTGACTGATGATAGTGTCTGTGTGCTTTGGTGAATAGCTTTTAAGGCTGTTTCGATTGTGATGCCGGATTTACTTAAAATGTGGCCTTATTTTGTGAAGATTACATAATATGAATTAAATGAACATAAATGAAGGCACGGAAGCCGGACCTTTAGGAACGTCTCGTGTTACTGTCTTCTTAATAAATAACGATAAATATTTTAGTTTATTAGAGAGGCGTGAAATAATTGTAAATAGAATTCCTCCATTATCATTTACTGTGTAGGCCTACAGATATGTTGTAAAACAACGCGCAACCCAGCAACCGCTATGACGTCACACCCTCGTGGACTAACACTGAGATATAGCCTAGCAGCTATTGGCCATTGGCACAGTTTACAACTGACATGGTGCCAACAACTCTTCCCCATATAAGCTATGAAGGCCTTTATACTGCGCATAAAACCCGTATGTTGTATTCCACCACACATGTTATCATATGTTGTTATTTTTTTATGATGAGTCAAGAGTCATTCCGAGGTGAGCAATATGAAATATACGCAGTGAATTATTTTAGTGTCGATTGTTAACAGCCTCCAGTTTTATGGGATCGCATTTGATGTAGTAAACTGTGAATTGCATATATGAATAATGTAGTAAACTATGAATAAGCAGCCTTCCGTAAGAAAGAAAGTTGTGGTCAAGCCTGATGAACACAAATAAGGGTTCCATGGTAGGTGCCAAAATATCTGGTTCATTATCAAGGATCAATGTCCTGAACATTTTACTTATTACTCAAAATTTAGATAGTTACGACAATTTACTTTTCAAACACAAGTGACAAACGCGACTGAATCATTGTTAAATAAAACAAAATCTGATATGATTGTGGCGGCGTATGGCCTAGGAGGATTGAGCTGAATACGTTATGCCAAGATTATATCTGTGTTGGAAACTGCAAATAACAAAGGTTGCATATCTGCATAAATGACAAACGCGGAGTTGAACATGCAGAGTACATGTGGAACTTACCACACATACATCATTTGTAAAACTTAAAAATAATTAAAAAACTACTAAAAAAATAGTTAAGAAATGACATAGTAATAATAATAAAATTGATAATACCCAATACAAAAGCCATAAAACTATTAAAACCTATATATCTATTGTGAATAAAATATATGTATAAATTAAAAATGTATTTATTTAGTTAAAAATTAGAATTCGCATGAATCTATTAGTTATGGTTATAAACTGTATAAGTTTAAGCAGGGGAAAAAATGCGAAGTCCCGTAAAAAAAAATTTAGTTATGAAGTTCAACTATTAAAACTTGAATCAATCTAATAAACTTATCTTTAATACTCAATTTAAATGTAACATAGGAATTATTAAAAGTAAATACTAAAATCAAATAAGGGTTGTTACTTCAACCAACTTCAGCGATCTACTGGCTTTGTTTAGAAGGAGAGGGGTAGATGTACACAATTCCCGTATTATTATTAGTAATATAAGCGAGTATTAGTATGTTCTTCCTTCGGTCAGAAGGACACACTCTGCTCAGAATCTTACACTTTGCAAAAATATAAAATTTTTTAGCGAAACAAGATGTTTTATTTCTTATATTTAAACTAAAATGAATACAAATGTGCAAATTTTAATGAGTGGTTATGATTGCAGCCGAACAGGAGTTTAGACTGTTCGAGGAAAACCTAGCTGTTGGAGTGTGATTTTGACTGTATAACCTTCGTTGTACATCCACTTTTTTTTACGGGACTTTGCATTTTTTCCCTGCTTAAACTTACACAGTTTATAACTTATAACGATAAAAAGCATTTCAATCAAAAATAAAAAGAGAAATGCGAAGATATTGATGAACTGGATTAGTTTACGACGAACATAAAACAGAGAAGAATCTCGAGACTGAATTTATGAGAGAAGCAAATTACAAAACTAACCCAACCCACTCATTTATTAGTTAATTGCATTCATGAAACATTAACCAAGGCATTCAACAGGAACCAACGCCAAAATCAAAGTCTTTATTCCTTGATATTAACGAACTCAACAATATTAACAGTTTAAATGCATGACTGTCTATGCTGCATTCCCTATTCAACAAAAAAAATGATAAAGACAAAGATCAGATGTTTCGCCCGCCTTTCGTGTGTTAATTACGTCGTTAGTTACTAACTACCTTTTTGGCCACATTTGCAGACGACACTGCAGTCCCGTCATCCCACCCAGACCCCGATTCAGCATCCCATAACCTTCAAAAATACCTTGATGAGATCGAGTATTATTGCAACCAATGGCGGATCAAAATGAATGAAACAAAATGTTCCCACATTACCTTCACCCTCTGCCGCAAGTCCTGTCCACTAGTGTTTTTTTTAATACCACCCCTCATCCCGTATCCTAGACAGTATGGTGGTATTTGGGCTTCCATCTCGACAAAAGGATGGAACCCACACACAAGCCTAAAAAAGACAAGAGCTAAACAGACGTTTTGGACAACTGTACAAACTACTTCGAACGACATCCCATCTCTCAATAGAAAATAAATTACTAATCTACAAAATCTGGACATACGGAATAGAGCTATGGGGCACAGCAAAAATGTCGAACATCAAGCGTATCCAGTCCTTTCAATCAAAAGTCCTGAGAGCAATAGTTAATGCCCCTTATTGCATCGGCAACAAAACCTTTCATAAATATATCCTACATTTTTGAACTCATACCTTCAAAGTTTATGAAATTTTATCGAAACCTAGCCAACCACCATCATTATACTACTCCCCACACCCCCATAATCCTTGGAAACTAAAGCAGCAGTGGCCTCGTGACCTGCTATAAATACATGACAGTGGGAGTCCGGGCTATGTCCAGTTTCTCCAATCATGTCCTGAGCGTCTGTGGGTCTCTTGGTCAGACTCCACTGGCTCTATCCGGTGACCCGGCTGATAGTGGAACGAGGGGGACTTCCCAACACTCCGTTTATTTTCTTTCATGCGAGGGAGGTGACAACCATATGGATTTGCAAGGTAAAAACTGGACGAATGAGCGAGTGAATGAAGAAATGCAAATAAGGTATGAATGAGAACATTGATCGCAATTACTTATAGCCCATTAAGGCAGATCGTAATTTAACACAATAAAGATTTTTTACTTGATTATTATTAGTTACTAACTAATAACGGTCATATGTTCGGATTTATTGATGCAGTTTAGTACCATTATAGGTTATATTTGTAATGATAAATTTGTACACGTTTAAGTCAATTCGTACAATTTGCAGGAGGCAAAGATGTAAGTACTTGTAAATACACGTAACTCACTAACTAAACTATTGATCATACTGTTACAATTTTTAGCTATGAGAAACACAATAAAAAAAAGTAAGCATACTTCAAGACTAGTTTAAGCTACACATTACTCTTAAATCGTTTTAAGTAGGTAGAAGAGAAACGGAGAAGACACAAAAAGACTTAGTTTCATTATAGTTACATAAAACTGCACATCAATGTTTGAAGCTAGTTGGGGGTATCTTCAATGATGATAGTAATTTTTTCGGCCCAAAAATATTTATTTCACACTAAAGCGCTTACTGCAATTGTATTGCCGGAACCATTTGTCACAGTATTACAAACGATGAGTCACATACTTTTTACGTCAGATTATAAATCTTAAAAATTAGAATTATTTATGATGCATAGTCTAAAAAAGTAATTTTCTCAAATTAGACTGTGAATTGCATACATAAGTTATATAAAAAAAAAGTTGAGAAAATAAGTTAAAATACAAAATATAATACCTCAAGATTTCTTAAAAATAATATTATGGAAGTAAGATGATCTTGTCCAAATAATAAAACTAAAATTTAATAGTGTTGTAGTATTGAGATTTTAACTTTTAATGAATCTTTTGTTTAAACTCTTAGTAGTTTCGATGCTAGCAGCTTTATGGCCATAGGCTGCTACTGAAGGATTGGGGGTGTTGGCTTACTTATCATCCATGTGGTTTTAGTGTCTTCTTATAGGTTTTTGGATTGTTGAAGTTTATTTTCATTTCAATATCTTTCATCCTGTATTTTATGTTTTGTCATTTATTACCATCATGATGGAACATTGCCACATTGTGGGTCCCATTTTCATGTCCCACTTCTTTTGTGTATTTTTTTGTGGGGATAAGGCCGTCTTTTCTTTCGGATTCAGTGTCCATGGGATCTTGTACTGAGCTTGTGATAGCCCCTACATACATTATATATCCAAGCTTGCCGAATATTGCCCACTTTCTATTGTTAAACGCCTGATATATCTTCGAGTGGGTTGGGTCCTTGGCGTGTCCTCAATGAGTGATTGGATTAGTGAGAAACACCGGTGTTATTCAAGACTTGTCCAACTTTTTTCCGACAAGTTTTCATTTTAGCGTAATAGTGAATTGTATGACTTTTTTGACATTCAAGCAACCGACATTGTGCTTTGGTCTGAAACAAATATTCTCAGGGTGACAAAATTAATTTCCATTTCAAGACTAGTACCCACTACGTTTCAAATCAAGTTCAAATTTTAATCACAGGCTTCAATTTTTGAGTAATTAATCATCATCAACAACCGAAGTCCACCTGATCGAGGTAGGGCCTTGAAGGGTTCCAGAATGGCCCCAGATAAAGCAAATTTTTGAACCAAGACACTGCCGTATTTAGATACAGCACCGATTCACCTTCCCCCCTCAGTCAGTCCATTTTTCAAGTGGTGCCTTAAAAGATAATTTTTTCGTTGCGCAATCTTCTGATACTTACGTTTCAATGTATAATATTCAATGAAACGCAAAGACAGTGTGTCAGTGTACTATGCAATTGATCTCAGGATCATTAATATAAATCAGAAAATTCTTTTGAAAAATAAAAAACAACTAAAGGATAACATTCTTAAGAAAAATTGAAATAAGAACAGTAGGTATAAAACAAGTAGAATCCTGGTTTACCGTTGTAGAATGGTATGTATAACAAAGAAAAGAGAAGCGAACATTCCTACAAAGGGAATGGAAACCAGTAGGCTCAGCTTTGTTTGTGCAGCAAGCCAGTGAACCTTTATCTTAACTATCTCCGATCCGTTATCTCACATGTCCTCTCTTTCTCCATCCGCTTACTATTTCAATTTATTTATCCAAGATGTAATTTTTAGAATTGCGTTTAGTAATCATAACGCGAATTTAGTTAAAATAATAACCTATAAAAGCCTATGGTGGTAATTATAAAAAAACAAAGTCATTGGCACCTCCATTAAAATATTGTTAAAAATATAACTCAACCAGTCATTTTTTACATGTATAATCTTTTGCATGGTGGTTCCATGAAGACTTGATTATGACTAAAATAGAAGCGACCCTATGAAACATTACAAATCACTTGGTAATTAATGATAAACATTTTCCTGATTACGTTTCAATGAAACATACACACAAGAATACTGTTGAACGAAACCAGTCTTTTCACTTTAATTTTTCTCAACAAAATTGAGAGCAATAATCCTAAACATGCACACTTTTTATAAAGAAATTATATCAAAAAAATTCAGTGGATAAGTCGTATAGTGTCTCCTTAATTAGTTTTAATGTTATAATTGTTATAATAGACCCTATCCACAAAAATAACGTATATACGAGTATATTTGTAACCATACATTTTTTTTTTTTTTTCTTTCAAAACCTCTTTATTGATAATATATATACAATGACAAAAATAAATTTGGAGTTACAGCTGTCTCCTCGTGCTGCATTCGCAGATGCATTCGAAGGAGTGCATAAAATATAATACTTTCAGATTTTTGTTAATAAGTCCAATACACATACACTCACTAGGTGATGAGGCTCACCTTCAGCTTGCATCCGTGGAAAACACCAACACTAAAACCTAAACCTAGAACCTAAGACTAAAGCGTTCCAGCCACGACAGCGTCCTGCCATCGATGGGGGAATGGAGCGGGGGTTATCGTGTTAAACACCGGGTTTTCAAGTATTGCAGGGAGTCGAAAAATTTGATATGTCTACGTTGGATGAATTCATCCACCGTAGGCAGCTCAAAGATCTCGTGAAGCTCACTGTTGCTCCGCTGCTCGAATGAAGTACCTCTGACCACTTTCATTAGTATACCGTTTTGTAATTGTTGGAGTCGCCGAGTCAGTAAGTAAGTGAGCCGGTAAGACTTCGTGCGTGTTTGCTTCAACTTTTTCGTAAAATGGTTACTAAAATGGAGGTGTCTGTCCATTTTAATTCGCAGATATACTAGGTTGTTGGCTGGTGAATTTTCCTCCGTTCCTACTATGTGACTAGTAGGTAGTAGGATTTTTCCCTTTTGGAAAGAGAAAATAACGCAGTCAGTCTTACCCGCGTTTACAGAGATATTGAGTCTCCCCGATCTTTCACTGATCTGGTTACAGGCTACTTCAGCCTGTCTTAGAGCTACCTTGGCCCTCATGCCACTACTGTACATCGCTATGTCATCTGCGAAAGCAGTAACTGTGGTATTTTTGTGGCTCCGACAATCTCAGACGTGTATACGTTGAATAGTACAGGGGATAAGACAGCTCCTTGGGGTACTCCACAGGTCAGTGGCACAGCTTCGGAGAAGCTATCACCCACCCGCACCCGCAACGATCTGTTTTTCAGGAAGCTAGCCAGAATTGAATAGAGTACCATACATGTAATACTATAATGAACTTACGCAAACCATACACAAGGTCCTCATCCTGGGTATCATTGAATTTAATTTTAAAATTCTATTAAAAATAAAATCGATTAGAACAGTTTTACTACTGCCGATATCGTAGAACACACAGACGTACGTGTGAGTAGGCAGAAAAACAAACGGAAGACGAATACTTGATAGGAAAAAAAACAAAACTCCTTTCGTGCTCGGCAATAGTAACTGTGGTCATTTAAGGATGGGGGTCATGCGGGTACTGTATATCTACGACGCCTGTGTACATAGCTCCAATCCCTATTCTCGAAACCATATGACTGTTCGAGAAACTGTACAACAATATTGAGGCCCATTAGAAGTAATTAATGTTGTATATAACATGTGTAAATAGAGGGATTATAATACGTAAGAGAGGATTCATTCTTAAATTTTCTTAATAATAAAAAAAGTAAAAATATAAAAGCGCGTGTTACGCGTATGAGTAAGCCTACTTGTTGTAAAACATATTTTATTCAATTATACACATGGCTGTTAAATTACGTTTAGTTAGATATATTTTTACATGCCCCCACCCCTGCAAAAAGATCCATATTTTAACCGAAAATAAATCCCTCCCATGATAAAAAAATTACTGGCCATGCCGCTAGGGATTATGAGCCTGATATTAATAGCAGGAGAGAGAAAAATAAAAGTTAAAAAAAAAATTGTAACTACAAAAAATGTTACTGCTATTATTAATCGCAATAAAGAACTGGATTAACTTTGTTGTTAAGTATTGTTCAACCCTTTAATAAAATAATTCTATTAATTTTTTAGGTATCTAAATCCCTTTCCATTTTCATTGATTCCAATTCCATCTTCTAGATAGTTGTATTCTTAAAATTTTCGCATCCTCACATTTTCCCACTTTTCTGTCTCAATAATTTATTTGATCCTCTATGCTTAATTTTATTCTTACAACTTTATTATATCATCTTTGCGCAACTCATCAAAACCATCCCCTAAGACTCGATGGAACAACTCCATGATTTTTCACATCGTTGTCCATAGCATCCCTTATACAGGTATAATTTCTGTAACAGAAACAACTTTGTAGTCTTTGCAAAAGTACTAATAACACACACATATAGGATATATTCGTTAATGACTAATAATTGATAATACAAATGGTCAAGCACATATATCTAATAGCTTTTTTTAATACCCGAATAAAAAAGGTGTGTCACAATTGCTAACTGAATGCGCCACACGCCCAAATGAAAGGGATTTCTGAATCTATCAGCAACGTTTATTAGGCTATTGTGATTGCCAGATGTGGTGGAAATGTCAAGTGCCTGATTCCATGGGAATTAATCATATGATAAATTCACTTATCATTGCCATGGGTGCTAGAAAATCTTACTAAACCTTATAAATTTCCATCTTTATAAGACAGCCCCGTGGTTCAAATGTATTGTTCCAAAGTTGAAAATAGACCACACTACCGACAACAGTTGTTTAGTCCAAATTACAGAAGCCAGTAATGGTCTCTATTGGACTTTAATAATACTACTAACTACTGATCTTGTTTAGAAGAACACATATTCAGAATTTTCCCATACAATCCTTCAGTAATATTCATTGCCACTTCCCGTTTGGATACCCAACGAATCCTTAATGTTTCCCCACCGCGAATTTCGGTGTCGCTAAGTATGTATGATGGCGTTTCTTTTTATCTCGAAGTCATGCTGCAACGATTGATGAAAGAATTTTTACGATTTCCATTTGGTGTTCTAAATTGACTTTGAATTGGCGTTTTACTAATCATGATCGCTAGAATATCCTAGCGTAATTCCACTACCAAGTTATACAACCCCTTCATATTGTACCGAACCCCCTTCGGATCTCTACATTCCGACTCACAGCACTGCAGCAGCCTTCGACAAACCTTTCCTTATTGAAGACCATCATCCGTCTTTTGTTTTCATTTACATATTTATTTTCTTAAATGACATGTACGCACTTTCTTCTTCTGTGTTATTTATATATTATCACAAACATTATTCTCTAATACTGAACTTTGTGTATCCTGTAATTATTATTAGAAGGTACCAGCCCTGGAATAAACAAAAATTGTTATTATTATTATTATGAATTTCAACGTACCCAGCATACCCCGGGAATATTCGCCATTCTCGGACTATATTAGTCAAGGATTAAACTCATATTATTCAATGTTGCTGAATTTTCGAACTATGCTGGCATTTCCCAAAAGGTTTGCTTACAATACCCTGTAGAGTATTTTCGTTGACAGCTCTAGGATAGAATCCAGCGAGTCCTCCGAAATCAAGCCATTACTTGCTAGAAATATGATGGGGAAACCCCAACTCTTCAACCTACAAATTTGTTTTAATTATTCAGCTAAATCCTGGTATTTTCTCTTCTTTTCTAATATTTCCTTTTTTTTTTATTGTAATCCAGAGATATTCCTATCTCAATAATCTGGCCCAGTTTTCTTTTATCGCCTATCACTAAGTTGCATGACCTTTTATTTAAACTGTGCGGTCAGTGCTGATAGGATGATCCCAGTAGATAGAGATATTATTCCCTGAGACAATCTGTTCTGGGTGGTATTGATAGTAGGTTGGTTACTTGAGAAGTTTATCGTCGTTGCTATGACTTGAAGAATACTTTTTTCAGCTCTACTATGTTTTTGCAGATACTCCCTTGCCACTAAAACCTGACAGCCTCAAGTCACATGCTGTATACATTCCACCTTCCTCCTGCTATATGACAAAAGTCATATAGATCTTCCCAACAATATGCTTTCTGTAGACTCTTGTAGCGATGGATTGCTTTTGTATAGCCAGAAGGGATCCTTCGGTTAGTGGAAAGACATTGCCATTTCTCATCGAGGACAGCGATGCCTGGGTATTCATTCCTTTTCCTTCTAGGGAGTGGTGGAATCTTCCATGAAGGGCCCGTATAGTTATCCTTCAACGACGCAACGACTGAGAACAGGTCAGAGTCGTGTTTCACTAGGTTGTTTCTTAATCGATTGTTTTGCTCCTGGCAAGCTTTTAGAAGACTGAAGAGACCCCATCTTTCTCGGTATACAGAATCTCGTGACTTGAAACTTAGGATGTCGTTTGCTAGATAGTACTATATGAACTCAGACGTAGCGATCCAATGCCTCAAGGTCAGTTTTCGTTCATTTTAGAATTCCAAAGTAGAATACTATAACTGGTGAAACTTGTGTATTTAAAGCTTTAACCATAATTCTACCTCGTAAACACTTTTAAGTATAACTTTGATACGATATTTAAACCATTCTTCGAAAGAACTCTTAATTTGATACATTCCTAAATATATATAAAAATCAATTTCTCCAAGCTGACCAATAAATGCTTGAAATTTCAGCTTTTAAAACTTGTTATCCTTTTTTAGCATGAAACACATTTTTATACTCACAGGTCCATTTCCTTCAATTGCTTGATTTTAATTCTTCTTCTTCTTCTTATTATTATTATTATATGCAGCTTAATAAATCTAATTTTTCAAATACTGATTAAGAATTCGATAATTGAGTTATGATATCCAGTCTTGAGCATACCCTTAACGTCCATAAGTCCATGTTGGTGTCTTCTGATAGTATAAACCGTATTTCATAAAGTCTTAAAACGTCAATGAAGAAAATAATATTTAAGCGTATGGGGAGAGACAGCCAAACGAAGTCATTGTTGTCAGGAATATAGTTTTGGCGCTAACAGATAACCAGTATAAAACTAAAACCTCCCTGTATTCCAACAAGGAGTGTCAGAATCGCTGTTTAGAAGCACACATTAACAATAAAGCACTGATTACTTGTCATGGAATGATTAAGTTGTGATTGGCTACAATTTCATCAAGATAGTTAACTGTGTCTACTTAATCTTGAAATTGTATTGAGACTTAATTATGTCGGTTACAGATAACTTGGAAGAATCCCCTCATTTTGTGAAACGCCTTGGTAGAGAATTTTATGACGTTCCGTGTCAACAGCTCGCGAAATCTCTATTAGGACAGGTATCTAAAAAAAAACCTACTTTCCACTTTGTTTTTGCTTCTAAGGTAAACAATATTCAATGTAAACTATATTTGCTCTAATTGTCAAGATTCTAGTTAGAAGGGATAATGAACAAACCCTTAGAGCCCGTATTGTAGAGACTGAGGCATATATTGCAGGTGAAGATTTGGCATCCCACTCGCATCATGGCAAAGTGACGAAAAGAACAGCTCCAACATTTATGATTCCTGGTACTATGTATGTGGCCCGTGTTTATGGCATGTATCATGTCTTTAACATTTCTAGTGAAGGTGAACCCATTGCTCTGTAAACGTATTTGAATTATCCTTCTCATTATCTATATCACATTATTATATAGTTTCATATGAATATTATTATACTTTATATAAGTAAATCTTCTTAATTGGAGATATAATTTAAGGTACTATGTTCTTCTTGTCATCCAGTGTCAGGTCTACTTGCAGGGCATGAATTGCACCAATACTAAATTCTTGTAATGAGAAAAAAACAACAATAATTTCCATGATGCGGCCATCATGTAGGTCTTGGTCATGGGGTCTTCAGTTAGTCTCCTAGCTTCCTTGATCTTGTCACTTCCCATCTGTAAATGGGCAATTCTATGAGTATGTACAGTATGAAGTGTAAACTGGTATCAACTTCTCCCAAAGTAAAAAGGTGCATTTCTGGAGCCAATTTTGTTGAATATATTTTGCTAAAATCAGCATGAATCAAGCATTCATTTGTTTTTAATCTCTTCTGCAGTAACAAAACGCTGATGACGAGCAGTTCCTTTGTAAATCAAAAAAGATCCAATTGAACTCTTAAAAGCCTATGTGACGTCGTACAAAACTGCAATAACTATATGTTTTGTAATGTTGCCACAGTTTTCAATTTCCCACTTTTCTAGCAATGAAACTCCCTTTTTTATTTTGCCATATTGGCATCAGTAGTTTCAATGTCTTACTAAGGAATGAAGTTCTTACTAAGGACTTCAACAACAAAGGAAAAATTTTCATGGGCAATACACACACACAGTGTAAATGGCCAGAGAGAACAGAATTTTTATGCCTATTTTGAAAGAAACAGCAGAAAAAGATTATGAAGGATTTTAATGTGGTCTTTCAAATATTTAAATCAGAAAATCTTAATAATCTCATACGAGATTTAAAGTTATCCAAAAAACTGTCTGAAATGATTCCCAGCTAAAAGGATTCTAAATTTAAATAAAGGCTACTTTTCTGTAGAAAATCGCTTAGTGTTTTGTAATGACGTTCCTTCTCTTATGGAGACACTTTGTAATGAACATAACCCAACAAAATGGTGCTTGTTCATCGATTCCTCTAAAGCTAGTTTAAAAGCTGTGTTTCTTCCCATGAATGCCAATCGGTACCTGTGGCTCACTCAGCTAGTAAGAAAGAAACATGAAAACTTTAAATTAATGTTGGAAAAGCTTCAATATGCAATGTATGATTGGAATATTTATGGTGATTTGAAGGTAATTGCACATATTCTTGGTGTGCAGGTTGGTTACACAAAGTACTGTTGTTTTTTATGTGAATGGGATAGTATGGATAGAAAAGAATGGCCTTAACACGAATCACTCATTCCTGAACAGAAAAATGTGAAACATGATCCATTGTGTAATCCTAAAAATATGTATCTACCTTTGTTATATATCAAACTAGAATTAATGAAGAATTTTGTCAAGGCCATGGACAATACTCCCGGTTTCATCTACTTAAAACAGAAGTTTCCTAAAACTAGTGATGCAAAAATTAAAGAAGTAATATTGGTGGGTCCATAAATACGATCACTAATGCATTATAAAAAGTTAAAGGAACTATTGAATCCACTTGAGAAAAAGCAGCTTGGCAAACATTCAAAATGTAACTAATTTTTTTGAGAAAGAGTAAAGAGTTTTTTGGGAAATCAACAGGTGGGAAATTACCATGATATTGTCGACGACCTTATAATATCTTATAAAAATTTGGGTTGTAATAAGTCCTTAAAAGTACACTCGCACTCACACCTAGATTTTTTCCTGGAAAATTTTGGCCCAGTGAGCAATGAGCACAGGGAACACTTTCATCAGTAGATTTCAGTTATGGAAAAGAAGTATCAAGGCAAAAGGAATCCTAATATGCTGGGCGATTATTCTAGGACTATCAAGAGGGATGCTCCACAGGCGAAATAAAACAGAAAATTGTCACTTCTTACTTTCTATTTAGATGATTCATATGTTTGAGTACTGTGTAGTTAAGAATGCAGAAAGTATTAAAATGAAATTATAAATTAATGTCTATTGGAGACTTGCGTGATGGGGAAAACCCCAATATCATATTCGAATTCAGGGAAAAAAATACTATCAGACTCACATATTTTTCTTTCTGAGACAAAAAAAATCTTTTTTCTTCCCCAGCATAATTAAATCAAATTGTTAAATTTTATTTTTTCTTGATGACACCTAATGATATTATGCCCACACCATTCTATTGTTAGCATTTTTTTTTTCTTTGTTTATGTACCCATGTAAGACTAACTAAGTCGATTTGGAAAATAGATGTAATAAAATAAAAATAAGGCTAGTGCTGGTTGACAGTAAAATTTATATCCAGGGAAAGGATAATATGGTTTAAAGAGAAGTCCTGAGTATCTGGACCACGCAAAACTATTTAATTCAAACTTCACTAATTTTACGATTTTTTTTATCTATTAATTTAGCATCTTATTAGCATTAACTTGTATTCATTATCATTTTCCAAAAGGTAATCTCAAATTTAACATTTTAGGAGAAGGGGCATGCGTGTTACTAAGAGGTCTAGAACCTATTTCTGGACTAGAGGAAATGCAGAAGAAACGTTCTTTATTTGGAAAAGGTGCCAAGAAGCAGCTCAAATCATACAGGTTAGTGAATGTTGATAGTGAAGAAGCGATATTTGTTTATTGGTGGTATGGTAGAGTAAAATTTTATTGTATTGAATAGAGTTATTTGAATCAATTAGTGTTTCCAGTGGCTTGAATAATCAGTGCAAAAACGCTTTGCAGTCAATTATCTACTGAAAACATTTCACCTTGCATTTTTATCTCTTGAATCGCATATTTTGTAATATCCAATAATCCTTCAAATCTAAATTTCTTTTTAAGAAATCACTTACATTGTCATAAACAGACAGATCTGCACATTTCCATTTTGAGTACACTGAAAATTATATGGCAAATCTCTGGAAATTTGTAGTAGACGTAACATTTCTCACACTCTGAGAAGTTCTTATTTTTTTATGTGTAACTACAGAATTTTAATCTGACAACCACTTTGAGTTGATCAGGATTATTGATTGGATTTCAAATAATTGAAATTTTACTTTATATGGTAGGGACTAGCCATAACTTTCCACCTTCAGTGTCCTACAATGCAAAAAAAAAAATTAAGTATTTTCAGAAAAAATATAGATCATCTGCATGCTGTAGTTGAAATGTTACCAGACTCCAAACTAAAAATGTTCTTATCTAATCAATGTTTTGATGTAATATGGGATATTTTAGCTTACCATATACCATAAATTGACATGTTCGTCGCCACTTCATTATGATTTATACAAACCTGTACTATTGATGATGTAAATCAATTTCAACACCTTTGATAGTTATGGCTATTCAAGTATATTAATATTTGTTGAACTACAAAAAAATATTGAAAAACCTAGACCAATAAAACGCAAAATGTCACGATTATGTTATAAATTAAACTAATTTAGGTAGAAAAATAAAATTTGTTCTCTTTTAATATGTAGCAAATTTGTCTTTGGTCCACAAAACTTAAAATTAAATTGCAGGTGGATAGATAGAAGTAAAACTTTATTCTGGGACCATGTCCCTTATGAATAAAATAATGTTAGGCATTAATGAATTCATTGGCTAACAGAAAATAAATAGTGCAACAAAATGAGACAAAAACCATTGTAATAAAGACTATAAAAAAAATATATACTTAGGTTTATATAAAAAAAGTCCTGGATTGGAAATAAATAATTCTTCAGCTACTCAGCTTCTAAATGGTGATAGGTGTTGGAAAAGGAAGGTTTTGAAGGCACATAAGGATAAAGCATGTTGGATATTAAGAGGTAGGGAGTGGGATGGGGGGGGGGGGGAGTGAGAGAATATAGTGGAGCGGACAAGAAAGGAGCAGTAGAATTATCCCGTTTTTATTTTATAAGTTGTGTTGATTATGTCATAAAGACTTTAATTTTAATTTTTTTTTTCTGTAGGTTACATGAAGTTTGCAATGGCCCATCAAAGCTAGCAATTGCTATGGCCATTGATTCTCAATTTTCTGGTGATGATCTTGTTCAATCTTCTGAACTTTGGATTGAAGCTGGTACCAATAAAGTGCAAGATAAAGATATAGTTGAATGTCCACGTATTGGAATTGATTTTGCAGGTCCTATTTGGGCTTCAAAACCTTTTAGGTATAGTATTTTACACACATATTGTATACTTATTTACTTATTTGATACAGCAAATGTGTCCTGATCTCCTTCAGCAATAATAATAATAGTAGACTGGCTTTCTACTATTATTTGCAGTTTCTTATGGCAAGGATGGATTGGGCATTGCTAGCAACACCGGCAAGCAGTTTTGCTCTACCAGTAGCTTCTTCAGTGTCTCGTTATTTTCCATCCTAACAATGTAAACTTTATCTTGACAGTTTTATCATGGATTGTACCTCTACCACAAGATATTGCTCCTTAGACCCTTTGTAGAGTTTTTCTTTGACATTTTAGTGAAGCTACCTCTTCATATTTTTTTAGAGTTTATACCATTGGCTTCAAACTTAGTAGATCTGGCAGCAAATATTTAAAATTAATTGGGTTGATTTATTAAATTCTTATTAATTAATCAAGTTATTGGTTGATTAGTGTTTTATATAACAGTTTTTTAGTAGTTTGTAAAGATGACTGATTGTGGATAGTGCCTCACAAATGATTTTCACGATTCTGTCAACTTTGTACAATAGATTAATCAATTAACCATTGGAGATATCAAAACACCATTTCAAAAACCTTAATTGCAAACTGCAACAACATATTACTGTTCGCTGCATTTAGATAAAATATGAAACCTTTATTTATTCATATATTGCAATATCTATTATAGCAATATATGTTAAGTGTATACATATCTGTATAATGTGATTAGGATTTCTCAAAGCCAAATACTCATTCTTACATATCCTGGTGAGGCGATCCCTCAAGTTGCTTGTATTGGACTTATGGATATAGTAGTATTTTGTTACATAAATTACACGTAGAAGAACACATCTTTTTTTACAAAAAAAAAACTTCTGATATATTTACTGCACTCAGTTTCCACACACTGATTGGGTTGGAAGTACAACACTCCAGGAAGCTCCTAAAATCTGCTGTTTACTATCTTTAGTTTCATGTATAAGCAAATTAGTAAAAATTAATAAAAACATTTTCAATAAAAAAATTAAGTAAATAAAATTGAAACAGCATAGTTTTCTCTCATAAAAAATATTTAAAGAAGCCTTTTTTACTAATTGATTGAATTCACATCTTAAATTAAAACTGTAATTTATTTCAAATTACCTAGAAATACTTTGTACTTACAATTCGTTTTTGTTTTTTTTTAATTAAAAATGTCCTTTTTCACTTTTATTTGTCCTTTTTATTTCTCATTTTTGATTTTCAAGTTGAGTAAGAACTCACAACGAAAAATGTATTTTTAAGTTAGTAAAAAAAGGTAATTGCTTTAAAAAAATAATGGTTTCATATTTGCGTTAACTAAAAAGAAATTAAGGTCAAAGTGAAGAAAGTTTGTGGAGTATTATAAAGTCTTTTTCCAACAAAAGATTACTGTGAAACTGAATCAGGGGGGGGAGGGGGTTTCTCTTACAAGTGCATGCATAAACCATCGAATGTTACAAAAATAATCGATAGTACACAGGAATCGACAATCGGCCATCCCCAGTAGTTTGCTGCTGATTGGAAGAGGTGACTTTTATAGTTTGTGAATAATAGTTTCTAGCTTCAACAAGATAAGGTAGTACCTAAAAAGGAGTTAGTGGAGTCTTGTTATTGTAATTTATTAAAAACTTTTATCACATTTACAATTTTTTGTTTAAATTAACTATATAACTTTTATTATATTTGACTATGTCATTGTTTTTCAGTATATATTAACAATTTATTAAGGAACAAAATTTAACAGTTTTAATAATATTTTATTTTATTATAGATGTTGATGTGTAATACTTTTGCTAAACTTGTGTTGTTTGCATCCTGAATACGACAGCTTGCGGTGATCAAACTTTGTTTGATTATTCTTGAGAGGTCTTAGCTTTTAAGATGTCCCAGTAACCCAAAATAACACATATTTGCAGCACATTAATTAACACATATTTATTAAAAGACATTAATTAATAGCATTGAATACCAAGATAAACTAAGTCATCAACATTCCTACATATATGAACAGTTTTTGTTTTTTTTAAGAAACCAATTTGGCTCAGTTCAAGATTTTGTCAGCAATTTCCTCTTCACTAGTATCTGCACATATTCTTCTGTTATTCCATGAAAAATAATTTATCTTTTCACACATAAAAGAGTTTGAGGTTGACAGGATAAATATGAATAGTTGCATGTTTCCTGCTTGAAAAGTCCTTTAGCAATATTTAATTTCATTAATAAATTTTTATTGAATGTAAAATTTCTTTCATGTTTACATTTATGAAATCAATGTTTTTGTGCATGTGAATTAACACTGTCATTAATTTTTCTGAATAAATATTTTTTTCAGGTACTATATATTAGGAAACAGTTGTGTAAGTAAACGAAATAAGCACTGTGAAGAGGAATTCTGCAAATTAAACAAAGATGTTCAAAATTAAATATAATCTCATAAAAAAGTTTACTCTTTATATATGCGCACCACTTAAAGCTGAAATGAAAGCTATCCTAGCCGGAAATAAGTTTATTTTCCAACTATAAATTTTAACTCAGAACCTTAATATGATGAAACAGTTACACTACACCATATGAGAGCCTCTTGTCTTTATTTAATATTAAGTTAAATACACGTAATACATTTGTTTCTATTTCAAATGTATATCTTTACACATCTGGACACATAATTTTTTCATTAATGGCAAGCATCAGTAATCCAAATTTGATCAAAATACATGTGTAATTCTTAGTAGTACTCTAGGTTAATTAATATATTATCATGCTTTATTCAAGTCATCCTAAAAATCTGGAATGTACTTCCATCAGAGTAAACAACTGCCTTAAGCTCAAACCACAAAAATAGTTGATATATGACTGTTAATATGTGATTGGTTGAATTATATTTTTCTATTCAGTATTTTTGATATTCCTCAATTGATATTAAAACAGATTTTTCAAAAGTATCTCGACTATCTATACAATGAAAATTTCTACTAGTTTGAATTTGTGGGAACAAATAAAATTTCACGGATTGTATTTTCATCAGACGTCGGGACCTCAGTTGCGTATAGTTACTAGAGAGGAGCAGTTGTTGATAAATGCTTAAATGGAGATATGATATCTTTATAATTGCTGGAGAAGAGAAGTGTTGATGAAAACTTTGTGCAGTTTGCATTGTTCAAACATATTTGACATGAGGGCCCTCATAACTCTTATTTCTTCCTATTACCTCTTATCATCGCATACCATATGATCTCATACATTATATTTCCATATTGGTGGAGTCTACAGGAGGTCATTGAGACAGCATTGAATTTGGAGTGTCGGGAGCAATAGATGGAGAATTTGTAAAGAACTCAA
The DNA here is from genome assembly GCA_930367205.1 of Acanthosoma haemorrhoidale. NCBI lineage: Eukaryota > Metazoa > Arthropoda > Insecta > Hemiptera > Acanthosomatidae > Acanthosoma > Acanthosoma haemorrhoidale. The sequence continues at coordinate 73,762,107 of OV884012.1, forward strand.
AAACAGCACATGTATTAATTTTTTTTCATGTAAATGTGTGGTTGTTTAGGCCCCTCCTGAGATATAATAAATTATAAGTTTAATTTCCCTTTTTTTTAAAGATGTAAGTAAATATTACAATATATAAATGTTTGTGTGTGTGTGTATAAAACCTGTTATATATATTGACAAGCTCATACCAGCAAAGGTAGTTATTAATTCTCTAATTTAAATTCTTATAACGAATGCTGGCATGAGCTCATTAATAATTAGTCATTGACTTCCATCAACGACTGGCCCGCGTCCAAGAGCATTGCTCTTTTTAATTCTGCCATTCATTAATTCAACAACAATAAATAGGTAAAGGTCTATTTAGTTGCTTTGAGTATAGTATGAGTGTTTTACTCCACTAGCACACACAATTTGCCTTTGTGTAAACGCATCTGTTCTAATTAAAATTATTTGCTTCCTGTTTTTTATTTTGTTTATTTATTTATTTTTTTTAGTTTTATTTGTTTGTTTTAATAGTTTCTTAAGTGTTTTGTTATAGAATGCAAAGCAATTTAAATAAATTTTGCTTATGTTAACTGGAAATGATTATTATTAAAATTTTTGTTTCCTTTAATATTTTATTTTATTTTATTTTATTTATTAGGAGATTATGTGCATTTACAATTTTGTCTATTAAAGTTTTCTACTACCTTCTTTTCAATTAAAGTTCAAGTTATTATACTATTATGTCATTAAGAAATAGACTTGTATTTTCATTCAGCAAAATGTCAGTCGGTTAGAATGAATTGTTTAATTTTTTATTGGGAAACGCATAAAAAAAAAACTCAAATAAATCTTGAAATTCCTAGGATTCTTGATATGAACTAATAGAAACGAAATATATATTGTTGTGATATTTTGATGTGATGATTTTTGATGGTGTTTTTGAAATAAACTCGAAATTAGCGAGCGTACATGAAAAATATATGACCCGTGGTTCACGATTCATGAATGTTAAACACTATTCGTTGTGTTGTATCTACCATTAATATTTATAATAAAAATAATATCAATAATTAAATATAAATATTTTATTTTAATAACTTCAAAACAAGAAAAGTAATCATATATGAGCCGAAGAGGATTGAACAACCAAAGAGGTCAAGAGATCAAGATGGCAGCGAAAAGGTACTAAGAAAAAAACCGAGGCCACAAGGTCACTTTTTCACTGACGGCCCGACTGAGAAGACCCGGGAGACCAGATCATGATCACCACGAGGTAGCAACCCTTTTCACTTTCACCCGGCGTGACAACAAAGGAAGACGATCCGGACCACGCTATGCACCAGACAAAGAAAGAACGCACCAAAGGACACAACATAAAAGAAACACTGGCCAGCTACATAGTTATTAAGGTACAATTTTAAGTTAGTTTTAATAATGTTATTTTATTACGTACGTAGTTTAAATGTATATTCAATCTTTAAATCAATTTGTGTAAATAAACAATTATTCCTTTTGCCAGAATTATCCTATTTTTATTAACAGAACCTTAAGATAAAGTAAAAGTTAAATATAAAGATTAAAAATAAATTATATAAAAAATATATGATAACAAATATCGTAATAATATATTGTTGTGATATTTTAAAATGATGATTTTTAATAGTGTTTGTTTAAATAAACTCGAAATTAGCGAGCATTGAATAACGATCCGTGATTCATTTTGAAAGTATGAACGTTTTTATTGTCGTCATATTAATTATTAATAATTGAAATAAAATAATATCATATTTAATATAAACATTTATTATATAAACTTCTAATTTAAGCAAAGTAATAACTATTCAAAACAACTGGCATTAAATAACCAGTTGAAAGTCCAGAAGGCAGCGGGAGGTAGTATAAATAAACCGGCATGAACACAAAAACTCATTCTTTCGTCAGGAGCCCACATTCTTTCATCAGAGGCAGGCAGAGAAGGACCCAGGTAGCGACCTTACCAAGAAGAGAGACGCTAAGGCGCCTCGTGGTTCATCAGAAGAGACTTTCACTTTCACTCGGCATGAAGAAAAAGGACGCGCTAGTAAGACGATTAGAACAAGCATGCTGATCCGCGAACCACACGAAGATCAACACAAAGATACACTGGCCAGTATACTACGTAATTTTAATCTTAACAGTAATTTTTAGTACGTACGTAATTTATTATTTGTATATCAAATTTTTATATCTTAATGTGTGTAAATGAATCCAATAAACCTTTTGCCAGAAGTTTCCTATATAATTATTAACAGAACCCTGAATTAACGTAAAAGTTATAAAATATAAAAGTTTTTTTAAAAATTATATAAAAAATATATAATTAAAATTAAATATTATTAATGCATCAAGCAAATATTAGAATATTTGGCGCCCGCGAACTAGGACATGTTAATTGAGGAAATCTGGTTAAAGGATTGATTGGATAAAGTGTGTCACGAAAATTGTTTAAAATTTGATATAAAGGTTAGGTCAAAAAGTGTTAAAAATTGTGTTTGTGGTAGGGATTTATATCGTTAAAGTTCAGTCATGGAAAGCGTAGATAAATCGAGTCGCGAGGAAAGAGAGATGGACAAGTTTTTTAGATTAATGATGAAAAAATTAGACGAACAGAGTCGATTGATTGACGAGCAGAGTCGAATTATTAACGAACGTTTTCGAGATATTAACGAAACATGTAATGAAAATAAACGTAGTATTGACGAACAAAATAACGTAAATAAACGTAGTATTGACGAAAATAAACGTAGTATAGATATTAACGAAACATGTAATGAAAATAAACGTAGTAATGACGAACAAAATAACGTAAATAAACGTAGTATTGACGAAAATAAACGTAGTATAGATATTAACGAAACATGTAATGAAAATAAACGTAGTATTGACGAACAAAATAACGTAAATAAACGTAGTATAGATGAAAAAATAGACAATAATCAAGAGATCATTGAACCAAATAAACAAAATTCTTTCAAACAGTCCAAAGCACAACTGGATGAAAAAATACATCCTCTAAAAAGGGAAATTAAATTTAAGAAACAAAAAACGTGCATAAATAATGAACCGGTAATTGGTCCTGACGAAAGACAAATAATTAACATTCATGATAATTTAGAGATTCAGCAATTAAAAAATTCAGACCCAATAGAAATTATAAATAGATTTAAAAGTACAATATTTAAAAATTTGAATTGGAATAGAGTCAAATTTAACATTTTTTATCATGCTAATGAAACTCCCCTTGGCGAGTTGAATATAAAAAACATACAAATAAACAAATTGACAAAATTTAAAAATAACCACAGGGATGTTTTTAATACTATCGAATATAATTATAAAAAGAAAAAGAAAAAAGAGTTATACTTCATTATTATGAAATAATGCTAATCGGATAAATGTAAAAAAGTAAAATAAAAAATACGTAAATAAAATAAAAAATTAAAAATTAATAGAAAAAACTATTATTAAAAAATGGCAATTAGGCACGTGTAAAGTTTAGAAATTAAAGTTTATTATAGTGTAAAAGCAAAGTTGAAATTATGGTAAAAGATATAGAAAAACTAGAAAATTAAAATCAATTGGAATAATTTAATATAACAGCAATCAGGCCCATGTAAAAAATTTGAAATTAAAGTTTATTATAGAGTATTAAAGTGTTAAAATGTTTAGTTGTAAAATAAAATTTGAAAATATGGTAAAAGACATTGAAAAGCTTGAAATTAAAATCAATTGAAATAATTTATTATAAGATAACATCAATCAGACATGTAAGAATTTGGAAATGTAAGTTTCTTATATTGTATTAAAATGTTAGAATGTTTAACTATACAATCAAAGTTGAAAATGTGTTCAAGTCTAAATCTGAAGACTAGAGAATAAAATTTAATTTAGAAATATTATTATGAAAATAATCTCAATCAAGCAAGGTAAAGACTTGAAAATGAAAAATTATTGTAATAATTGAATGTGAAAATCTCTGTATAGTACATGTAAAATTTTGATGACACACATTTGGTATTGTAATTTAGTTATAAGAAAATACAAATGATTAATATGATGGACAAGTAAATGTAAGATCAATAGTAAAGCACACAAAAAATTTTTTAGACAAGCTCAAAAATTTTTTAAATCGGAGCGGACCCGAATGTTGTGATATTTTAAAATGATGATTTTTAATAGTGTTTGTTTAAATAAACTCGAAATTAGCGAGCATTGAATAACGATCCGTGATTCATTTTGAAAGTATGAACGTTTTTATTGTCGTCATATTAATTATTAATAATTGAAATAAAATAATATCATATTTAATATAAACATTTATTATATAAACTTCTAATTTAAGCAAAGTAATAACTATTCAAAACAACTGGCATTAAATAACCAGTTGAAAGTCCAGAAGGCAGCGGGAGGTAGTATAAATAAACCGGCATGAACACAAAAACTCATTCTTTCGTCAGGAGCCCACATTCGTTCTTCAGAAGGCAGGCAGAGAAGGAAGCCCCTGGCTACCTGTAGCCACCAACCCACGCTAAGGCGCCTCGTGGTTCATCAGAAGAGACTTTCACTTTCACTCAGCACGAAGACAAAAGACGCGCAAGTAATACGATTCGGACCAAGCAAATGAAGATTACCACCGAAGAGAAGAACACAGAGATACACTGGCCAGTATAAATACGTAATTTTAATCTTAACAGTAATTTTTAGTACGTACGTAATTTATTTGTATATCAATTTTAGTTATCTTAATGTGTGAAAATAATAAATCCAATAAACCTTTTGCCAGAAGTTTCCTAGATAATTATTAACAGAACCCTGAATTAACGTAAAAGTTATAAAATATAAAAGTTTTTTTAAATTATATGAAAAGAATATATAATTAAATTATTATTATTAATGCATCAAGTAAATATTAGAATAATATATTGTTGTGATATTTTAAAATGATGATTTTTAATAGTGTTTGTTTAAATAAACTCGAAATTAGCGAGCATTGAATAACGATCCGTGATTCATTTTTGAAAGTATGAACGTTTTTATTGTCGTCATATTAATTATTAATAATTGAAATAAAATAATATCATATCTAATATAAACATTTATTATATAAACTTCTAATTTAAGCAAAGTAATAACTATTCAAAACAACTGGCATTAAATAACCAGTTGAAAGTCAAGAAGGCAGCGGGAGGTAGATAAATAAACCGGCATGAACACAAAAACACATTCTTTCGTCAGGAGCCCACTTCTTCGTTCATCAGAGGAGAGAGCAGGTAGAGACCAGGTCCAGTCATCAACCCACGCTACCGCCTCATGGTGAATCACTTTCACTCGGCATGAAGAATAAGGACGCGCTAGCAAGATGAACTGAATCACACAATAGAAGAAGAAGAAGAACCACACGAAGATTATACACAAGAAGCACTGGCCAGTATTAGTATACAGTTACGAATAATTTACAAGGTACCAATTTTAATGTTAGTTTTAATAGTATTCTTTATTACGTACGTATTTAATTTTTGTATATCAATTTTAGTTATTCAATGTGTATAAATAAAACCAATATCCTTTTGCCAGAAGTTTCCTATATAATTATTAACAGAACCCTGATATAACGTTAAAGTTATAAAATATAAAAGTTTTTAAAAAAATTATATGAAAGAAAATATAATTAAAATATTATTACTAATGCATCAAGCAAATATTAGAATATTTGGCGCCCGAACAGGGACATGTTAATTGAGGAAATCTGGTTAAAGGATTGATTGGATAAAGTGTGTCACAAAAAATTGTTTAAATTTGATATAAAGGTTAGGTCAAAAAGTGTTAAAAATTCTGTTTGTGGTAGGGATTTATATCGTTAAAATTCAGTCATGGAAAGCGTAAATGAATCGAGTCGCGAGGAAAGTGAGATGCAAAAGTTATTTAGGTTAATGATGGAAAAATTTGCCGAAAATAAACGTGATATGGCCGAAACTAAACGCGAAATGGACAATAGATTCGAAAAAATTTACAATAGATCCGATATCTTTGAACAAAAATTACAAAATCCTTTCATAGAATTTAATGTAAACCTTGATAAAAAAAATGCATGTTATAGAAACAAACTTAAAACCGGAAATAGGAAATCAGATGAATGATATTAAAAAAGATAAATTAGAAACCGAAAATAAACTCTTATATTATGAACAAAAATTAATTAAAAACGATTTAGGTACACAAATTAAAGAAAATAATGATAAATTCGACAATAAAAAAGAGATCATTAAACAAAATTTACAAATTTCATTCAAAGATTCTAATGCACAACTGGATAAAAAAATACATCCTTTAAAAAGGGAAATTAAATTTGAGAAACAAAAAACGTGCATAAATAATGAACCGGTAATTGATCCTAATGAAATAAAAATAATTAAAAATCATGATAATTTAGAGATTCAGCAAAAGTCTGACCCAGTAGTAACTATAAATAAAATTAAAAGTAAAATGGTTCAAAGTTTAAATAAGAAGAAATTAGAATTTAAAATTGTATATAATTTTAGTGAAATTCCCCTTGGCGAGTTTAGTGAAAATAAATAGAAGGAAGGACTTTAAAAATAACTTCAGGGATACTTTTTGGGCTGTAGAGTATAATTTTAAAAAGAAAAGGAAAAAACAGCTATACTTTATTATTACGAAATAATGGTAATCGGATAAATATAAAAGTAATTAAAAAATAATAAATAAAATAAAAAAAAAAAAATTTTAAATTAATAGAAAAATCTATTATTAAAAAATGTATACAGTTACGAATAATTTACAAGGTACCAATTTTAATGTTAGTTTTAATAGTATTCTTTATTACGTACGTATTTAATTTTTGTATATCAATTTTAGTTATTCAATGTGTATAAATAAAACCAATATCCTTTTGCCAGAAGTTTCCTATATAATTATTAACAGAACCCTGATATAACGTTAAAGTTATAAAATATAAAAGTTTTTAAAAAAATTATATGAAAGAAAATATAATTAAAATATTATTACTAATGCATCAAGCAAATATTAGAATAATATCTTGATATTGTACTCTACTGTTTATAGTTCATTTAATAGTTATCTCAGTTATCCAAAACATTGTGTTTCTATTATGAATCACCATCCAGCCATTTCTGGTCTCCCATCTCCCAGATACATATTGTTGTGATATTTAGATGTAGTGAGTTCGTGATATTACTTTTGATATAAACTCAAAATTAGCAGGCATAAATGAACGGTACACGACCCGTGGATCACTGTTCGTGAACGGTTGAACATTATTCGTTGCGTTATGTCTAATATTAATAGTTATCAAATAAATAATATGAAGAATTAAGTATAAACAATTCAATATTGGATTTATTAACTTTAAAACAAGAAAAGTCAATAATATCCGAGACCACTGGCACTGGAAAATAATAAAGATAAAAACTCAAGAAGGCAGTGGAAAAGGACCAGAAGTAAGGGCCCGCGAGAAACAGATGTATAAAAAATGAGGAGAGCCGAGGGATTGCTCTCATTCAATTTGACCCGACCACGAGAGAGGAAGGACCAGGAGTTACAATCGTCCCAGGAGACACGAGGCACGCATCGAGGGAACATGCTCGGCTATCAAGAACAAAGAAACAAGAAGAATTCGCCGAGGACGCAATTTTAGTAAATCTGGCCAGATGCGATTATATTAAGGTAAATGTTAAGTTTAGTTTCTAACATTGTAAAATTTATCACGTACGTGCTTATATGTATGATAACCACATGAATCAATTTGTAATTAAACAATTTTCCTTTTGCCAGAATTCTTTCTTATATTAACAGAACCTCTAAAAAACCTCAGATTAATAAAAAATATAAACAATAAAGATAAAAAACGTAATAATATAAATGTTTGTATGTTCCAGTGCAACTCTGGCATCCCTGTAGCAAAAACACCAAACTGGGTACAAGTGCATGACCAATTTGGGAAAAGTATTGAGGGAGTAAGACACCCCTAGGATATTAGAAGGCAGGGCTAACATAAAAATAATCAAAAACAACCAATTGTCGTGATATTTAGACGCTGTGAGTTTGTGATATTACCTTTGATATAAACTCGAAATTAGCGGGCGTAGAATGGCGGTAAACAAACCATGGATCATGGCTATGAAGGGATGAACATTATTTGTTGTCGTTATATCTAATATTAATATTTATCATATAAATAATATCAAGAATAAAATATAAATATTTTAATATTGGATTTGTTAACTTTAAAATAAGACAACTGGCAATGGAAAATAAGAAAGTTAAAAAATTAAGAAGGCAGCGAAAAGGTAGGAGAACAACGATACCGCGGTAAACAGCCTTGTTCATTTTGACCCGCCCACGAGGCAAGGTGCCTCGTGTCCATTACGATTGTCGCAGGAGACACGAGGCAAGCACCTGGCAACCACACTCGGCTAACAAGAAGAAAGGAAGAACAAAGAAACCAGAAGAATTCGCCGAAGGAAGTAATTTAGTAAATCTGGCCAGACGCGATTATATTAAGGTAAAATTTAAGTTTAGTTTTTAACATTGTAATTTTATCACGTGCGTGCTTATATGTATATTAAATTCATGAATCAATTTGTAATTAAACAATTTTCATTTTGCCAGAATTCTTTTTTATATTAACAGAACCTTTATAAAACCTCAGATTAAATTTATTAAGAAAACAATATAGATAAAAAACGTAATGCAATATTAGTGCCAAAGCCATGGTTTTCGGGGTCACTGAAATGAACAGTGAAACAAACTCCAAGTGATGTTTAAGTTTAAGAACTCTGTAGTACCATTTAGAAGATTATGGAAACGGATAGAAAAGTTGGTGAAGATGGGATTGTTATCCGGAAACAAGGTTTCCCGATTGCTAATGATGTAGGCAAACATGATTTATTGTCGCCTGCGGTACTCGTCAATACACCTTGAGTTATTCTCTTAAACAATATTTATTGTTCAATCAAAGTTAAAAGAACCTAACATTATGCAAGAACAACAATATAAAGCTGTAATGATAATTTACAACATATAAACAGGAACAATGCAACAAATGAGTAAAACAAACAAATTATAAAGCTATTTACAATTCTTTAAAGTGTAGTGGGACATCTGATTCTCGTCTTACATTCCCCAGAGATGCTCTCCCAAGAAGACTAGATCTATTGGAGTAGCTACCAGTAATAATTGAATCGCCTCGTACAAAACAGTTCTGTAGGCTCTTGTGACCCTAAAGAGACCTGTCCTTTCCATTTTTGCCAACATGCCTTGTATAACCCTTCTCCCAACACAGTGCTAGAGCCGAGAACATAGTGATACAAGCCTATCAATATTATAGTAGATGCCGATAAGGTTGTCAATTTCTCATTAAAGTTCCTTAAATTCCTAAATCAGTCTGGATTGCCACTGCATAATCTTTTATTTAAATTGGGATCTCCAATTATTTCACTACAGAACCTCGACCCACTAAAATATTGCCATGGCACAAGGCTGTGTGTGTGTATGAAGAAGATGGTGGGTAATATAATTGAAGTGATTATTTTAACAGGAAAGAGAGAGGGTGAAACAGTTTTTATAAGCTGACGCCTCTCATTCCGATGTATCTCTTTTTTAACCTAGGGAGATTGCAATTTCCAGTGAGACTTACATTGTTAATCACTAGCATCAGAGGGACTGCTGAGTGAATTCTCACCCCAACAACTTCATATTGCTTACTCAAGGACATGTTTACCCAAGAATTTATTCTTGTTCCTGGAAGTGAAACTAAATGTTGGTTATAATCAAGTTTTTGTTAAATTAATATATTTGATTCATAAAATATTTTACTTTATGATTGATATACAGTACTTATCATTTAAATTATCTGTAAATATAGTTGCTTTGGTTTTCAATTAGACAGAATTCCTTCCATTCCCTGTCTAATAGAAGATTGGTATAAAAAAAAGTACCTGGACAAGATCGGGTTAGGAACCTGATGTGATGTGTATGAGATAAATGCAGGATCTATTGAACACATTTTCAAAAGTTGATGTGTTCCTTAGAGTCTCTCTAGGGCTATGTATCTTCACTTTAATTCATATAGGAGTTGTGTAATGAACTTAAATTTAAAGATGGTGCAATGAAAATAGTCTTATTGCTATAATAAGACTTCCAATAAGGTGAAGCCACACGGAAAAAACTAGTTATATACTTAATATGCAGCACAATATAACCCAAAAAAATAAATTCTTGTAAACAAATATTAAAAATACAAAATCAGTTGTTTTTTAATAAATGTGTACTATGTATGATGCCTCTAAATGTAGTATAAAGGAATTGATTTAAACATTTTCCACCTACTAAACCCTTCGCCTGTATACTTTATGAGCATGATCATATCTGCTATAAGAAAATGAAAGGACAGATTTTTCTTGCATGTTTATGGCTTATAACATGCTATTCTTCTTATTTATTTCAAGATGCAGACCAAAATATTTCTTATTTTCATAAAACAATATCTTCTCTATTTATCAGTCCATTATGCATTTAACATTAACATGACATGCATCATATCAAATTTTCAGTACACAGTGTGTGTGTGCCATTCAATTACAATTAAATAAATCATGTGGGTATATAAGAAAGAATTGGAATGAAAATAAAATTAACATGTTAGGAATTTTATTGTATAAAAAAGTATTGTATAAACTTAATATGCAATTTTATACATAAAGTAGATATACCACATTAGTTTTTATCTAACTAATCTATATTACATTTATCTACTCATTAGTTTAGATAGGGCACAGATGATATACTCCAAATTTATTATTAAGTTTATCACAGTTGGTTAGTTTATCACAGGGTTATTAAAACTTAGTAGCTTGTACAAACAAGCATATACACTTGGCAATCAAGTGCACTTATAATATTATAATTATACAAGACAGAAAAAAAATGCTACGATATGACTACCACCCAGGATACACCAGTAGAGCTATTTAAAAATGATTTGTCTAGGTACCATATTTTTTATCAAATCTTGCTTTTTTCTTGTATTTTCCTTCTGGGAGTTTTTCATTTTCTTCAAACCTTCTTTTTCTTGGAATTCTCCAATGACAGAAATGTATATTAATATAAAATTTTAAGTTTCTAAAGCTTAAATGAAATAAAATATGTATAAGTTAATTGTTGGCTAAAAGAAAACTAATAGTTGATCCATAATATTCTCTTCCCAAGTTTTCAGATAGCAATTGCTATTTTTTTTTCAGCTGTAACTGTTTAAAGATATGATGCCATCCAAATAAATTATTCATGAAAGCAATTATTTTGTAAAAAATAAATAGAGGATGTGGAATTGACAATTTCAATGGTAATGTTGACAAGAATATCACCCCCTCTTAACTCGACTGTCTCATTTACAGACCTATAGCATGCAATTTGTCAGATTTATAGAACTATTTTTTCTTCTAAAATTCTAACTTTCCCTCTAAAACCCCTTTCCTGTTTTTCTCAGTATTAGCATTATAATTTGTACTTGTCTGTATTATGAAATTACAACCAGATGCATATGTTAATGCAATCCTCTAACAGACGAAAGTTCCACTCGATTTTCCAACAGTCATTATTCAAATTTGCCTAGTATGAGATAAATTTGATGCAAATAAAAGGCCACGAGGCAAAGAGATCGTTCCCTTCGGTAGGTTTATGAGAAACAAACAACAAGCTACCACCAACCAATATAGATACTCTGGAAAAAGCAAGGGCGTGCAATATGATGACTGTCTGCTTCTTCATTGACTTCTGAAAGCCCTGTGATAGAAGCGTCATCAGAGACAAACATTAACTAACTGGATATGGTAATTCTATCAAAGCTAGTTTGGCAGCTTCAAATGACCTTGAAAAAGATACGATGTACTGCCCATTCATAAGGAAACTCCTCAGAAGTCTTAAAAAGTAGGATGATTGGCAAGTATAGGAGCTAATTAACCATTTATCTGTGCAAAGCCTCTCTCAAACTCAGTGGCTCTTGGTTAACTAGCCCAGCTATGCAGTGAAAACATTAATGCAAAGTGAGGAGGATGGTAGTACAATATCAAGCAGGTCTGTACTGTACAAACAACAAAGTAAACTCATTCCCTGGATAACAAAGACTTGTCTTGACGTATAACTCAAGAATGCTGTGTCCTCTCAAGGGCACAGAAACTTAATATTTAAGTGAAAGAGAAATATTTGGAGCAGTGAACAGTAACAACCTGGCGATATGGAGCCCCCAGATCCAATGAACAGACCTCTTTCAATATGACAAAATTCGATGGGTCTTTCCTCTTCATGAGGTCTTACACCATGGATTTATTTTTTTAATGGTTAAAAATTGACTATTTTATATACCTGTATATTATTGAAGAATCATTGATATCTCCTGACATGTGAGTAAATTGGGCCCAAGTTAATCTTGGTGCATCAGGAAAAACTCTAAAAGATTTTTTAGGTTAAGTTAATGTATTGTAAAACAAGCGTTTCATACAACATTGTAATAATGTTACTTAAAGTTAGTTAGAATAAGAAAAAAACATTTTATAAGGATAAATATAAACAATTAGTATTTTTAAGGAGAATCTTACCTTCTTAATATAATGGCTGCCCTTCTTGTCCTAACATCTTGAGGCCTAATGCTATGAGTAATGCTATCAGCTGCAAATCCACTGTAAATCATGTTATTTAAAGCAAAACTAAATAGCTTATATAAGATTAATTTGTCAAATGGTTTTAAACTAAAATATCTGTTATCTTACCTCAAGCAAAGTACAGAACCTCGTATGAGTGGTACTGTGAAGTCAGGCGATGAAACCCTTATTGGCCCAAAACTGAATTTACATCCAAACGATAACAAACAGTTGCTAATGAATGAAGCTGACACAATTGGCCTGTAAAGAATAAAATGTATAATCATCAATTATAAATTCATTTTATATGAACAGGTAATACATTAGTGGGTCCATTCATTTTAAATGGATTGAATTCAGTTCAGTAACTTAGATTTTTGCATAGAATTGGGTCATTATGACAGGTTTTGTTTTAGAAATTAAAGATACAATATGCAGATGTAGATAAGTTGGCATTGAATTGGTAAGACTGTCACATTTATTTTAACCCACTAATACTGACTGCTATTTTTTGATGTAACAGGAAAAATTACATTAAGAAAATAAAACACCAAATGTGTTTATATGCAAGTCTTCCCACAATTTATTTTCCAGTATGGTTAACACTTTCCCACGCCTTACACGGCCAATCTCAAGATTGTACCATATTTGTGATCATCAATAAACATTGTGGTTGACTTGCCCTAAAACAAATAAAAAAAACTGCTAAAACATGTGAAATAAAATAAGTAACAAAATTTAGCCAAACATTGAAATGTGAGGTAATAAATAATATCAACACATGCAAAATTACTTTAAATTCAGACTAGCCAACAAAGACTCTCTTAGAGGGCCTACCACTACGCTGCTTGAACAATCCTCACCATTAACAAACAAGTAAAATTTTCTAAACTGTCCCACTTTTGTCCTTTTCTTTGCTTATGGAAAAGGGACACTGTCCGTAAAAAATAGTAACCATTTTTGTGCCCCACACCAGTAACATGTTTGAAAAACCGCAGGGTATTTGTCCTATCATATTGGCCAATTTAAAATTGCCCACACTGCCACAATTTTTACGGTTGATCCCTGAAGTAAGTAAGGCCCAGTTCGCTCCAATTTTTTCCATGGAATAAGTTGTCTCTGTGCTTCTGAAAGTGTAACATTTGACATTTGTTGTTTGATTGATTGTGATAATTTTTAGTGTTTCTCTTTACTTATTGAGGCTTTTGTAGTTTTTACAATATTTTATATCAATTTTGACTATATTTTATTTATTTATTTTACCTTTTTTTTTGTTTGTTCATGTGCTGAGCTTCACAGCAATGCTAATATTTTTATCAGATTTTAATATTTGTACTGGTTTAGTCAAACTGCATTTTATTTCAGGGAAATATTTTTATTTTATATATTTTTTTATAGGCAAGTGTTAGCAATTTTAACCCAGCCTTGAGAATGGCAGTATAACTTGGCAAAAGTGCTGGGCGGTTTGAAAATAAATTGTGGGAAAACATACAAACACACTTGTTTTATTATTCTTCAGGGTGTTGTTACCATTATAAAGATGACACCATAAAATTAATGAAATATTAGATGTCTGTATTTGAATTGTCAGTGCAAAAATAATTTTACACTTGAGAAAATTTGTCTGTAAGTACAATGCACTAATAAGCTTCAATGTAAACTACACTGTGTGGAACTTAAAACAGTTGCTCAGCAGTAGAAAGCCTTTTGGATATAACATCAATTGTTAGGGCTGTCGGGTAGTTACCATGTAAGCTACTGCCTTCACCTAGCTATATGTCATTATTTAATGTATCTTGTTAAAGATATGAAGTAGAATAGAAATAAATAATTCATTATCACATATCTAGCAAATTCTAAAACTTTGGTAATGTAACATTTCCTATCATGAATGTGATAGTTCTTTTCTTTCCAAATGTCTGCATCCCTTTATTATATAATGCTTGTTACAGTTTCGTTACTTTTTTCAAGCCAGAAACCATTAGGTTTTCACTCTGCGTGCCTTTCTGTTCTAATTTTTATGATTCCCATGTTTGATATGATACATACAATTTTACATAGAGGTGCCCTTGATGCCCTGACAAAAGGAAAAATACTACCATACCCATTCATAATAATTAAGGGTCATTGTTTAATAAATACAAAATAAGAATACTTTCTGATTATATTGATTAGAGATTTTTCTATATCATCGAGTAAGGTATCCAATTAAATATATAGGTATCCTGATTAATAATATGTAATCTCTGTTGGGACATTAGCAGATAGATAATAGTATTATCACGTTGTTAAAACTTAAAACCTCGATGTGGAGGCATAAAAATATTGGTGGACAAATAGTGTGGAGGTAGACTTGATGGTGTTAAAATAATACCCTCTCCATACAAAATAGGTGATTAAATAATTAACTACTAAGTAATTAAAATAATTTCCTAACCCATTGATTGAGGTCTTGGCATCCTGTTTAATAATATTTTTTGGGACTTAAATCACAATAAGCCATTCATATCATGTTCACAACCCTTGTTTTATGGAGGTTCAACTTCATGTACTTTATAATAAATAAGTGTCATTAATTAATTAAAGACATAATTTCTAGAAATCTCTAAGAGTAGACAGCTAAATTAAAGGTCTTGATAAATTCAAAAAATTTAAATCTGTTATTCTAAAATAATTCAATGAAAATTATTACAGTGATATTAACTAATCCCTTAATTGTGTACATCAAACTCTAATAGCTTTTTTGACTAAATACATGAAAGTTTCGTTGTATTATTTGGTACCCTATTGGTTCATTCATAAAATTTGAAAATAGGGGACTTTGATGCAAAGGTAAGATATAAATTTAAATTTATTGAAAAGAGAATTCGGTACTCTCCCATTATCCCGGATAAGTACCCTATAGGCTAGTGACTTTCTTTTAACACCTAACAGATCATTCCAAATAATGGTTATGCAATCAGAATTCATTATCAGGAGGAGGGTGTTTACATATATTATTTAAGTTGTTATGATTACTGTATTAGAGAAATTAATCTTCAAATAGTATAAGAAAATAATCACAACATTTCAGTCAAATTCTTTTAATCAATTTATAATTTTTACCAGCACTATTTGAAAAAAATGAAATTATACTTTTGTTAATCATTTATAATTAATTATAATGCTTTATATCTACCTTTCAAAAATTTGGGGTGGATCAATATGGGACACTATACATCCACCAGGAAGATATAAATTTATCACAGCCGAATTGATGAATCCAATCGGAAGGATACCAGCCACTTCAAGTGGTGATATAATCAGGCGAGTAATCCACATAGGTATCGGATCAACTTCACCTTTTGGGAACAGGACTTCATGCCCGAATCCATCTCCATAAGTATATCTTTCACCAAAGAAATACCTTTAGAACAAGATAATTTTAATCTAAAAAAAATCTAAACAATAAATCAATTATGTAAACAGTGTTGTTTGAAAAAGTAAATTAGGGTCTGAGGGGGTCATGAAAAAGCAGATAAGTCTAAATCATGGACATTTCAAGAGAGCACTTTTAAGTTTTATAACAATTCCCAAACACTAAATGACATTTTAAATTAGTTTTGGGCACATATTTAGAGTGTCAAAGTAATTTTGATACTGGGAAAATATAAACCGATTGTAATTTAATATTATGAGTTAACCACATTTTATTATAACTTACCTTATTTTTCACAAAATGTTTTTTTTACTTATGCACCAAAGCCATAATCATCTTTTACCGAATAAAAACTCCTTTGACAATATTAGTAAATTTTTAGTTTAAATTTCTATCAAGGTGTGGATAGTATAATACAAAAACACTAGTTATCAATTAAAAATATAAAATTGTTTTATTAAAATTAATTTGATTATATTATTATTAAAAGACATTGTTCCAATTATTTTACTCAACAGTGTCTACTATTAAAACAGGATCAATTGGATCATTTTTCGACAAAATTGTTTTAATAAAATTCATTGAACGGACTATTAATGAAATAAAATGCACCAGGTCATTTTTTTTAGCCGCACTGATTGGAATTGGGATTTGTGAAATAATACTCAATTGAAATAGGTGCATTTTCCTCATTGCCGAAAAGAAAGACTTAAAAATTTTTCTACATTACTAACACTCATCTTAAAAAAAAATATCAAATGGAGAAGATTCAAGTATTTACTAGAGCCATGTTACCACGCCCTTATTAGCTTAATACAGTCATTTAAATGATTTATTTTCATGTTTGTTCTTTTTCAATAAAAGTGTATGTAGTCACTGTTACACTCCATATTTACTGTATCAGCTATGTTCTTAAAATAAATATTTTGTCTCCATTTGATGAAAAATTCACTTCCCTATTTAAAGGACATTTTCAAAAGAAGAAAAATAAGTATAATTCAAATTTATAACAGTAGTATTATAATAAATTTATGATTACTATAGTGATCATGATTACGCAATAATGGTATGTTTATATTACAACATTCATATCTCTTTTCCAAATTATCCAAAAGTACATACACATATGTATTTCAAATTTATAAACTAGTTTAGGTTATTATCGATAAATTTACCATACTATAATTAATCATTTACAGTAATGGTACTAATCCAATTAGGTATACACAAATAATGGTAATTATGTCAATGAAGACAGTTTTTTATTTTAATAATTTTATTATGAATTTATTATTCCAATATTTTTAATAGATAAATTGTATCTCATAACATTCCAAATTATCCTACACCAAGTGTGCAAATGTAAACAAAGAAAAAGCAGTTAAGTTGACTTACAATTTGAACGGCATTTGTGAAAAAAAGGTTAAGTAGACACATCATCTTTTCAGTGTTAAACATAAGTATAATTCAAATTTTTCAAAAGATAGAACTGGACAAATCCAGTTACTGAAATTAAACAAACAAAATTAAGTTACTTTTAAACTTCACATTGGAAACTCTTCCTCATGCTAGGGAATCAGACTTTACCGATTTTACACAACATAAGAGACCTGTAGTTGCGGTCAACTCATTTTTAAGATAATTCAACATCAGCTTTTTCACGACTGCCACAGATATAATAGGATTTGAAAAAAAAAAATCTTTACAGAAAAAATATAACACTAGAACCTGTGATTTTTCATCAGGAACAATGATGAATCAAATATTAAAATTATTAATAACTGTAATTATTAAGTTTTTAAACAAGTGTCAATTAACAGCTTGAACATTCAATGAGTTGCTATAAATAAATTATATCTCTAAAGCTGGATTCATATTTATAAAAATTAAGAAGTGATTTATACTAACTTGATCCTTAGGCGCGCTCTATCAACAGTAAAAGGCTTAAATTTTCCAATCTCTGCATCCGAAACAACTTTTTCAATCTGTAACTCAATCTCACGACATTCATCTTCTTTGAAAAAATAGTACTGTTTGATTCCATCACTTATTTCTAGAGGTATGCTTTTAGCTGAACTTGGGCTCCTGCATTGTTTGAATGTCATTTAGTGGATTATAGGAAAGATTGGATAGAAACCATAAACACAAGTAAAGTGTACGGTTAAATGTTAACTTTTGACAATCAGAGAATAAAACCTGTTAAAATTTTTATTTTTAACTTACATTTTCACTTTGGGTTAAACCTTGCTTTCTGTGCTTACTTCTATATTGGGGCCCACTTCCATATTATAAAAATAATAACTAATGGACTTTAACCCACAAACCTCACATTAGATAGGGAATATATGATAAATGAACATATAATCTACAAACAAGTTCATTTAGTCAGGGATTAATGAAAAACATTTTTTATTATATACATTTATTTTTTTAAAAATGAATACAAAGGAAATGTATTAAATAAAATATCTCATAATATCCAAGAGGAACAGACTAAACATAAAGCTATTTTATAGATTTGGTAAATTTATATCATTATTTTTTTTTTTAATTTATATCTTAAATTCAAATTGCACTTATTATGGGCAATAGACAAGGCATGATGAAAGGCAGTAATTCTCCCTTAATTTGCTATCACATGGTCTTTGCAACTAATATCATCTCATATTGATTAAATTTATATATACTTTTACACCTAATATATATATAAAAAAAAAAAAACCAATTGTTAATTACACTTTTGAGCAATGAAGGGAGAGTAGAAAACTTAATCTTTTCAAATATTCGTCACAAATTTACTGCCATGAACACCACGGGGATAAGGCTATAGAGGCATCTTAATCTAAGACTAGGCTAAACTAACATACAAAAAAATAACATAAAGAATGAATAATATCAGTAATTTATCGATGAAATATATAATTGAAAACAAAGTAAATAAATGCCTATTACACTATTTCTTAATAATTATGAATTGTCTAATTAATAAAAATGATAAACATATCATTATTTAATAATTTATTTGAAAGACCAAAAAGGGCCAACCATCCAATATATTAATATATTCTAAGGACAACTTTTAACATAATACTAATATATAATAAAAGGAAGATCAATATACAGGTGACAAAATTTTGCAAGACCATTTGTCGAAAGGAATCGTGCATAACAAAGCAAATATTTGGGTTTAAAATAGATTCTTACACTTATATGTATCTTACACATCCATTGATAATACTAAGTATCTCTGAATTATTTCTTCTTTATCGTAAAAGGGTTCAAAAATAAAAAGATACCAATTGAAACATTACACATTTAAAAAGGACAATGACTTGTTTAAAATACAGCATACTTCAGTTATTTAAAGCATATTGTATGTTTCATAAAATTGCATGGGTTTCTTGTTGTTCCATGAGTTGTTAACTGCAACTAACAAGGCTTTCTTTAAATAAATGAATGTATACACACAATTATCAAAGCCTAATACTGTAAATTATTCACCGCAAACAGAGGGTAATAATATATTGTAAAGATAATTACAAATCTTAAGTTTTATCTGATATATAATTTAATCCAGGCTTTGAAATATAGATAGAACAACATTCAATTTGATTATAATGTGGGATTTCTTAGTACAAAAGTTTTGTTTTTTTTCTTTCTAATGACTACTGCCTGTTTGGTTTGTTAAAAAATATACAAATACTACAGAAGGCTCTCATTCCATTTCACATATTTATATATAACAAAATTAGAATTACAGTAATGAAATTTAATGTAATTATAATATAAATTACTTTACATACAAATAGTCAGAATGGATTATCTATATTTACTAAACTTTACGTTTGTTAGGTACCTTCCAACAATCAAAACAAAGTTATATCCCCTATAAGATAGGACAGGACAAAAATTTTGCTTCTATAGCTCACTTAGTTAAAAAAAAAAAAAAGTGGACTAAAAAGGTGTGATGGCATTGCTGATAATGCGATCATCCTTGATAACAGAAAAATTCAATATTATCTACAATATAAAAATTATAAGCTTTTGTGTGTGTACAATACTATTAGAATCCAACTGATAATTACACAACAAAACAAAACAATTATTATTCAAAATGGTAAATTGTAATAAGGTACCATTTTTACTTCCTAATTCACGAATACCAAAATACATCTTATATTATATTGTCAAGCATTACAATTTTACTCAAAAAAAAAAAAAGAGAAAGGAACGAGAATTTGACAGATAGACATTATGGCATATGGCACATTATTTAATATTATAAAACACAGCAAAATAAATAGATTGAAACAAACTAAAAATATTATGACATAGAAGATCTATTGATCAAATAGTAGCCAGTGGCTCTTGCAGCCAGGTTGGAAGAGAAATATCATATATTTCTAATCCTAATAATATTGGCTACCTGATGGTGATTATAGCCCAGTTAGTTTTTAAAATTTTTGGAAGGCATTGCCCTGCATGATTTTATGATCTGAATACTTGAACCTTGATATTAATTTAAGAATTTATATTTAATCTATAGGTATGTGATTTTTATTTTGTCATTTTTTTCATCCATGTGTATAATAAATAGTTATTTAGATAATTTATCTTTGTAGCTAAGATACCAGATTTTATTACATCAGATAAATTTGTTTAATATTTCTTTAGGAGAGTTGGGATATCAACATTAACCAGGAGATCCTTAATTTAGTCACGTTATAGATGATAATAGATGCTGGGTCTACTATTTGTCAAATAGCTTACTGAGAAATTCTAGAAAATTAGATATTAATTAATTTAGTTTTGCCTGTCGCCCATAAATTATAAAATACAAACTCCTCACCATTTACAGGGTATAAAAATATACATTTTTTGTTCACTAACAATGTGAGCTCATTTCCAAAATATTATTATAAAAGCTTGAAGATGTGACATTTCTTCAATGGCTGCATATTCTCTAAAATTACTGAAATACTTAAGACTGTCATTAATTAGTATTTTTAAAATATGAATTCATTAACCTAAGATTGAGTCATCAATTCAGCAGTTTTTAGAGGGGAAAATCTACTAAGTCTTTTAATATAAAATTGACAAAATAATTATTAGGTTCTAAACAAACTTTATCCTCACAAAGGAGCTTAATAACCTGTGGTACATTTTAATATCTTAAATTCAATACTTTTTTATTCGAGCAACCAAAAGAATGCAACACAAATTTTGTATTTATATATTAATATTTATATTTTTCATTACTATTTTTTTAAATAGACTTAATGACTTATGATATTGTCTTAACAAATTCGAGTTTCAGGGACACTTTATAAATTAAATTTCAATAAAGAAAATGTTTATTTAGATTTATTAAAAATGCAAATAAAATTGAAAAGAAATTTAAAGTAAAACAAAAAAAATAGATAAAACAAAATGAGTTTAGTGAATGCTTCCCTGGGTTATTATTTTAATGTTCCTTCTATTTTAGAAATTTAAAAATGAATAATATAAACCAACAATACTTTAAGTGTTTGCAACACTAAAAATTTAAATGCTTTGAAATTAATCTTTCCAGTCCTTTTTAATCTCAAATGACCATTCCCATTTCAAATGTATGTGCTGATCATCATCTGTAAAGAGAGAGTGGATAGTGTAAGATCCTCTGGCTATTACACCAGTTGGTGCATCTTCAGGCGGAGTCGTGTAGCTCTGCAATTCTGTCTTTGGAGGATAGGAACCAACCATGTGAGTCATCTTGTCAACTGCGCGCAAAAAGACATTATGGTAGAAACACAAAAAAATAAGATTAATATAGAATAAAGGAAAAATCATTATGTTAACAGTTTAATGCCAATTTTATTATGTGAGAAAAATATAGAACTTTCAGATGACCTTATAAAAATAATAAGTTTACAATACACAAGATATATAAATACATGCATATTCGCTATAAGAACTTGTGAAGAAATGTAGAATTTTAATCACATAGATAATGAAAAAGTAATGATTTTTTCGAACAGTTACAGTTTTACAGTAAAGTAAAAATAAAGAAATATAAAAAATAATTTTGAAAAATTCATAATTCAGTTGGCTTTTACCATTAACAGACTTTTTTTTTCTACGGGTACTTACAAAGATATGGCTCACAACAACAAATATCGTACCCTTCACCAAAAGCTAACATTTGAAAAGTCAGAGGAATAGGCCATGAAAAATTGTGACTGTTAATGGAACACTGGCTTCAAAAGGGCCTATCATTGTCAAGAGCACATATATCAGATATGAATAATATAATTCCCTTGACTAAATAAAAATGGATTTTCAGAAGGCTACTAAAAGGTTTTACTCATGGAACATCAATTTGAACTTAAAGAAAAAACCAAGTTCTAAAAAAAAAAGTGCCATACACAAACATATCTGGAAATCAGAAAACTAATGAAAGTTAGCTAGTCAACTATAAATCATAAAAATAACGCAATATGAGGTTTGATCAAAAAGTAACGAGAATTTTTGTTTATTGTAAAAATTTTTTATTTATTCATCAATAGCAATTTTGTCCCCTTCAAAGTAATCCCCCTCAGATATAATACACTTGTGCCAACGCTTTTTCTAATCTTCAAAGCACTTTTCAGCCTCATTTTTTGATATAGCTCTTAGCTCCTTCAGAGATTCTTATTTTATCTCATCAATGGTGTCAAATCTTTTCAAGGTTTTTTTCAACTTCGGGAACAAAAAGAAGTCGCAGGAAAACATGTCTGGCGAATATTGTGGCTGAGGTAACACAGCAGTGTTGTTTTTTGCTAAAGAATTATGAACAATCAGTGAGGTGTGAGCGGGAGTGTTATCATGATGAAGTTTCCACAAATTGTTTTGCCACAATTCCGGTCATTTTTGTCAGATCACTTCATGTAAACGGTGATAACAATACAGTAATATACTTTATTGACTGTAAGACCTTTTGGTAGGACTCATGATGCACTACGCCATTGAAATCGAAAAAAAACAGTGAGAAAAACCTTCACTTCTGATTCGAACTTCAGACCAGCCCCATTGCACCTTGGTTTCCATGTCATACTTGTATTTCGTCACCTGCTATGATGCATTAAACAATCTCTGGATTGTTGGTTACTTCGTTCGAAACTTCTTTGGCGATATCCACATGATGTTTTTTTGGTCAAAATTCCACAATGTTGGAACCAACTTTGCTGCCACAAGTTTCATGCCCAAAACTTCGGAAAAAATCGCTTGGCATGATCCAAATGATATATTAACTTCATCATCAACCTCTCTAATAGTAATTCTGCGATCGTCCAGAATCATTTTCTTAACTTCTTCCATGTTGTCCTAGGTTTATTGAAGTGTTAGAGCGCCCAGCAAGATCATCATTTTCAACGTCTTCACGGCCCTCTTTGAAACGTTCAAACCACTCATTAACTCTTGCTTTACTCATGGTAGATTCACCAAAAGCCACTGTCAATATTTCAAAAACTTTGCTGCACTTTATTTCATTTTTTTGACAAAATTTAATACAAATTCTTTGATCCATTTTTTTTTTAAACTAAAGATTCCCAAGAACACCAAAACACGTATAACCTTAGCGACTGCTATTCAAAAAGTAAACATTGAAAACGGCTGATTTCAACTTATTTCAAAGACATGTGTACAAACATGATAAAACTTTTTTTTACTATTGGAATCATAATGCAAAATTATAAAATTTTCATTACTTTTTTAAAATACCTCATAGGTATTAAGTAGCAGCTGCCAACAAACTTTTATTTAACCTTTTGATGGTATAGAGTCTGATCAGGACTATGGAGGAGGATTCCTTGTGAGGAAAAATTACTAGATTCCTGTATAAAGAAGTAGGAAATCCGGTTCAGAAAACTGAAATACGAGTCAACATTTAATAGCTTAGCAGCAACTTCAGTTGGGCTTATCTCTTTGGAAGTGTTGCACCATGGACAAATATTTTTTTTTAGTTACCATCCAAGGCCGAATAAAAAAATACAACTAAATATAAAGTATTATTCTAATGAGATTAATGTTCAATGTATTGACTAAAACTTAGGTGTGGTTGAGCACTATCTCCATGGCTAAGTGTACACCATCCATTCGCACAGATTAATCACTTACGCTATAATTTAACTTTCAGTTGCTGTGCTGTGCTCTACTATATAACATGCAGTAAGGCATTACATAGACACCACACCGCGTCTGTGAGCGCAAACCTTTAAGCAGTGCCTTAGCCCATTGGTAGGGTCTTACATAACGGATTTTAGTTACTCACTTAGACTCTCACAACTTATAAAACTTTACTCCAATACATGCGCTCTTTGACAGATTGAACTGTTTATATGACATTCGACCGGTATATTTAATGAGAGATTCACACATATTCATCATTCACATATATATACACATACTCATCGGGAGTATAAATACTTATAAATTTTTCATTGAGATAATCGATTATAACTCGTAATCATTATCTCCAACTTCATTATTTGAAAAGTGTAAAACACGGGAGAGCTGCGCAAATCTCCGAAATGGCATTGTATTCCGAAAAATGGAAGTCTCGATAATACTTCTTCTTGACCAATAGGATTGAACATTCACCTTTTTTACTTGTGCCATCAAGATCCATAATGCAAAATAAGCATGAATTTTATCTCTATTCGTATCCCTTCAATATTCTTCAGATTGTTTTAATTTTTGGGTTGCATCTCCTATTGTTTGACTCGCGTAACGATTGCTTTCTGTAACAATGATATTCCAAAAGTCTTTTGGTAAAATTTGGATTAGCATTTAGAAAGCTGTGATTCGTTCTCCCATTTCTATGTCCATTCCAGGGACTCGTGAGGACTGCCAAATTTTACTTTCATTTTCCTTGTTTTCCCATAACCATTCATCAGATGTAAAATTAATTCCACCATCTGCACTGTCACTTTCTTCTTCGCTATCAGATACTATAATTCTACGCCAATTCTGAACAGGACAAACAATTTCCTTGCAGTCGCTATCTATATCGCTATGAGACGTAGTAACTAATCGCTTTCTCTTTGTACTTGTTGAAGCAATATTACTGAGATTCTTGTTATTATTTATTTTATAATATGGGTTGATAAGACTAAATTAAAAAAAAATCTATTATTCAATTTATCAGCGTTATAATAAGATGTACCGCAAAATACAAGAATTTTCATGTAAAAAAATCTGTACAACATACCATATCGATTCTGAAATATTTCCAAGATATCGATGACTATACACGATGTTGTGCACTCTGGAACTGTAGCTCGAATAATGAACGATCTAACTGTTAGTCGACGAGACGGACACGTCGCATTTGTTTCTGAGACAACTGCTTATCGACATGGTATACACATCGCTGGCAGCTTTGGAACAAAAGCATCTCGCCGTTCGTGGCACGTCTTTACAGCGCAAGTGGTAAATCAAGTTAACTACAAACATCTGTAGAGGCATTTAGTTCTACAGAAATTTCCCTAGGTTTTTGAGAGCCAAACTCTTACAAGTATTATCTCTAACCAAGAAAATAAGAATTTGCTGTTTCCAGACCACATGTATCTAGAAGGAAATAAATAAACAAAAATCTTTATAAAACTAAATATTGAACTATAACTAAATGCTAATGTTTGACCTTAAGGACACTGCATGCTTCTTGACCACTTCCAATCCAACCCACATCCCCACAAGCGAGAATGGGCATATCATTCTTCCTGCACTTGGTCCTGCCAGACCAAGCTATTCATTAAGCCCTCGTGAATGAATCCATTATGGATCATAAACCAACTGTGTATCAACCTCTTCACAGGGATCCTAGATGCCCTAACTATGTTGAGACTACTTCCATTATTTAGAAGTTGTAAAGCATATTGCCTCTATGCTAACCAGCTGTGGGTTATGATACATTTCATAGTGATAAGATTAATGCTATTCAATGGTGAAATGATCCTACAGAAAAAAAGGTTGCAAGGTTGTCTTTAGATCGGCATTCCCAGAAATTCTGATATATCTCAATAAAGGGCCACCATTATAATTAAATTTTTATTTATTCTATTAATCTGCCATAAAATAAGTTATGATTTATTACAATAAAATTAAATTCATATTTTAAATGCCCTAAATAAACAAGAATCAAAGTATGGAAGAAGATGGATAATTATTTAAAGTTGTTTTTATCTCAAAATATTAACAAACCAAATAAAATATCTTTTAAAACAAACCCCCCTTTTTTTTTTACTAACAATACTAAATGTATTATTATTTTTAATATATAATTGCTGCTTTTAGATGGCATCTTTTCAAAAATAAATGAAAATGTAATCACACTTCCAAGGAAATACAGACCTCATACATCAAATTAATATTTGATGATATAATACTATATCTACAGTACAAAATTTTTACTAATACAAAAAAAGATAGATGAAATATTGTAGAATCCCATAAACTACAAACATCTGCGAAATTTAGATTCCCTTTAGAAGTAAAAAAAATAACTTTAAATAAGACTGTGAATATTACCTTCAACAGCTCCAGATAAAGCAGCAAAAATTAATAAAAAGCTTATAAAATTTATTTTACCAATAAAATAATTAATCACTATATTATTTTACCAATAAAATAATTAATCACTATAGTTGCCATCACAAAATTAGAAGCTTGAAACCTCCAATGCACGGCAAGCCCTGTTGGCACTCTGTGCAATACTTCTCCTCTATCCACGTGATCCCTTTACCTCAATGATTTCAAGCAATAAGCAAATTAGTGATTAGTCCCCTGCCCACCTGTATGTGGTAACTTCCATCCAAAACATCTAATTTCATGACGGCGACTATAGGTATACAAACATAGGCTCAAAAAGAGAATATTAGCTTTGAATATATGTTAACTCCAGCGGAGATCTAGCTAGCTGTGTTTGGTGTGTGAAGGTTACTTTCTAGATAAGACTTATGTTTATTGTTTGTGTTGCGGCTATCCACTAGAATACCTGGTAATAATGTGTAATTTAATTAATTTTTACAGGTATGTTTATTTTATATTGTTAAATCGTTTGATGCTTATAATTCTAATGTTATTGTAAATCTTTACAGATTAATAAAATCAGTTATAAAAACCAACTTACATATATTTAAACAGTTTAGTTAGAAAAATATAAATTTTCAAGCAATTAATTAGTTTAAGAGAATAACAAACAATGACTGATTGAGGAATGACTGAATGAAAAAGATTGAGGAACGGCTGAACGAAAAAGATTAAGGAACTCAAGAGAAAAAAAAGGGGGGCAAAAAAAAAAAAAAGTAAATGAAGCAAAGCCAGTTGCGGGTTTCTACCATTGGATCATCCTGTTATGGCATCACAAATATAACAAAACTATACTTAAAACAATTATAATCTATTATTCCTATCACAACAATAAATAATAAAATCTATAAAGCGATAATGATGTGTTTTAATCCTGGATTTCTTCTGGTTGAGTAAATATTGTCTGAATCCAAATTGATATTCAAAAACTATTCAATCCACAGGAAACCTTATATTATAAGGAATATTACAAACATAAATCTATAAATTCTTTTGAAAAATTAGACAATCAACCTTTGCTATTTGATAAAGCAAATAACAACTCTATTCTAATTTATCCAATTTTAAAACATTTTTGTTGTAGGGTATTAAATAATGAACATATATATATTGGATTTATAAAAATGGAATTGGGTTTAAAAACAATTTGTTGATTTTAAAAAACAGAACATAAATTGATAATGTTTTAGTGACACAACTGGAGACAAAATGTTTTACTGGATAAAAAAATTATTTTAGGCTTTGGTATATGTCTGATATCTTGTGACGGTTACCCCGAGAGGGCTAGTCTGAATTGTTTCATATCTTTAATACAAGAGGCATTTACTTAACTTGTACACAGGCGGTCTGAAAAGTTTCCGACCTCAACATGAAGATGATAATAAAATAAATAAAAGCTTTGTTAGGTCGGAAACTTTTCAGACCACCCTCGTAGACTCACATTGAGTTTTTATCTGTACAAATGCAAGAAGTTATTGTAAATAAAAAGTGTGGAATCCAATATTTGTTAAACAAGTAGTAGTTGCCAGAATGGGAAGGGTAAGTAAATTCTTGCATTGAATGTGTGAATATTAATAGCAGGGAAAGTTAGAGTTTTTCTAATTGAGCATATTCCAAAATACTTTGATAGAGAAAGGGCAGTGTATGACAAAAGTGGCAGCCATATTAGGAAAGTAATTATCTCTGTGGTAAGCCACCACAAAATTTTATAACTGTTATGTAATTTACAAATTACATCAAACCTGGAATTGCCAAGTTAGTTTCATTATTTAAATCATTTGCTGCTATCTTCCATTAAAGTGTTTTAAGTAAGATTTAAACCATCGTTCACTTTAATATTAGTTTTTGTTAGCCAACTATTTTGATTACTAAGTTATCATATATGATACAAAAAATTTAATAAACTGGTATAATCTAATAATAATATAAAATTAAAATTTACCTCGGGTACCAAGTCTGTAGGTTTTTTGAACATACTTCAGACCATGTACAATTTCTCTTTGAACAATAAAATCAATCCTGATCCGGTATGAAATTCCTTCCTTAATGACAAACACCTAATAAAATTCAAATCAATAAATAAAATAAAAAATTTACAGCATAACAGATACATAATAATTTATAATAAACTTTTAATTTGGGAAAATGATTTTTTTTTCTGCTTAAACTTTAAAAACTTGAACGTGGAATCTCTCTCGAGGTTGAGTGTGATACATCACATAATTGAGGGTTTTGATACTTTTAATTTCTTTTGGTAATTGTAGTTCAATAAGTCGCAACACATATTACATATTATTAATCAGGACAATGATGCCTATAATTTAATGATACCTTACTTAATATGACAAGAACATATTTACTTTCTAATTGCCAAGTAATTAATTTTTTAATGACCCACCTTTTTAGCATCATCGTGACAACAAATTAATATATCATCACTCTACAAAAATCACTGGTTGAGTTAAAGATGTGAATACCATGTTAATGGAAGTTTTTTAATCCTTAAAACTATTAATTATATCAAGGCAATTTATTTTTTATGAACACCTCTTAACATAAGGTTTTAAAAAAAGTTGGTACTTGTGAGCAAGAAGGGTGAAATGAAGACAGTTCCTGGTAAGTCAGATAATGATAATACAACATAACTTGACCTATACATAGACGTCATTATGACAACTACCGACTACCCACAACTTATTGACAACAAAATGAATGAATTTAAAAATTATAAACAACTACAGGGTACAAAAACACACAAACTAGTCAAATTGTATTATATTATATTATTATTCCCAAAAGAAATCACTTCCCACTATTGTTGTGATTGTCTCCCAAAACTAATTGTTTTCTTTTGGTAAATAACATTTCTTAGCTTTCCCTAAATTTCATTTTAGCTTCTATTTACTAATTAACATAATAGAACAAAACAAAATATTTACTATTCAAAGCTGAAGTATTTAGAATCAAACATTGGTAGGTTACTGGTACTGTTACCACTCTACTTCCTTATCAGCCTGCCAGGCACCCCATTAAATGCACTAATACTTAATACTTGTTCACAAGTACTATTGAAAATAAGTATGTATATATTGCATAAGCCTCAGACCATTTATCCTATGAATGGCTTTTAACTAGTCACTTTATCACTGTTATAGTAAATTTTAAAAAATTGTACATATTGTTTGTCAAGTGTCAACTTGCTAATGTCAAAAAACATACTTGCAAATCGCATACATACTTTTGATTACATTTGTTATAATATATATACTGACTAATTATACAAATGGTAAGGGCCTCCTCATCGAATCTTTTGTCATTCTTAAGGCATTTATCTCCTATATATGGAGATGTGTCAGTCAGTTCGCCATGTCATTTCAGTGATTGGTTCATAGATCACTGTGGTCAAAAGTTAACTCAACTAAACCTGCAAATTGCACACATTTCTAGTTTTATATGAGGGGGTACTCAAACACACACCTTTGTATAATGTGATCACTTCAACTAGGCAAAAATTTAACTATTTAATAGTTTTCCCAAGTGACAAAAAAGTAATATTAAGTAAGTCTCAAACAGCTTTAAAATTAGGACAACTTACGATACAGGGGCAATAATTACAATGGTTGCGGTGCAACCCTTTTCAGAGGTTATATCAATAGAGTATAATTTATACAGTCTAAGAACTTATGTTCCTAAATTTGTATAATTTAATGCAGAGTTAAAAATAAAATAAAAAATGCTCTTATACATAAATTCTAATTAAATACTGAATAATAAAAATAAATAAACATTTATCTACTAAACAAATTATTTGTTTGATAAAATAATCTACAGGAAAGAAACCTATCAGTCAGAATAGAATTGTGTGATAAGGAATTTAACAGTATAACAATTACTTTACATTTACATCATAAAACTTTTAGATGTGAGCAAGCTACTATGGCTGATTGATTATCAATAAAAATAACATAATTTTGAAAAGGCAGAATATCAGATATCTGACTAAGCAACGAAAAACGATACCTGTTTTTTCAGATTATCAAGAGGCTTTGTTAAATCAAGTTCCATGTCAGGTCTGCCCTCAACACACAAAGCTAGCCTTTTCACAATTACCTTCCTTTCGTCTTGCGGATCTAAACAAATGAGGATAACTAAGTCAGTATCACTCCAACAAGCCACTTAATAAATGTTTCACCTTATCTCAAATCTTATCTCACCAACAATAACTTTCCCGACTTTAGCTTCACCCAATAAAGCTTCTTTATATTTTTGTAAGCTTTCATCTTCTTTATCAGCAGAAAGTAATTCTTCCAAACTTTTTTCTGGTGGAGGCTTATAATTTGATTCAATATCCAATTCTCCTATCGCTGTTTCTAAGTGTTCAGTTTCAACTGGCGAAGGTTCCGACATTTTTAGGAAATCTAAATACAAATATAAACATAATATATATTATAATATAAAATAACATGTTTAAAAAATGAAGCTTAAATTAGATCATTCATAGCAGGGGGTAAAGAATTGCATCCCTGTATAAATTTTGGACAGCTTTAATATTAAGGTAAATGTTATCTGTCAACAATTATTCTAACAACCAAAACAACTTACTTCAAACTAACAAGAGCATACAAAGAGGGATTACAACTAATTCCTTCGGCACACCTCAAAAAAATCTATGATACCATCCCCACCACAACCTTTCCTGAGTCATAAACAGAGTGGCCAATGTAACTAGGATAAACCTAAGGATTTCTTTAGATTACGATATGTGCAAATACTCCGAAGAGGATCAAATACAGTATTATAAATAATTGTTCCAAGTATTTCTGTTATATCTACTGTAATAAATTGTTCTAAATTATTTATCATCATTGTTGAAGCTATCACTTAAATTTCATAAGATCAAGAGAGCTCTTAAGTGCTATCAGTCAAGTCACTTATATATGAACCGCCTAGGCTTGCATCATGCTGCATTGTGCATACATGCTGACTTCATCGTTTGAACAATAAAATTCAAGAAGAATACAAGGGGTAAAAGTAATCAAAGCAGGGGGTGAAAATAATTGAGCTAGACTATTATGCCAAGTTAAAAATATACTGGTTTACCACTTTACGAATATGGGAAATACTTAACGAATGACCATTTGATCCCTTTATGATTATGCAATGTAATCGCATGAATGAGTGTATTACTATTGGGAATCGGCTTTGGTAGATGAAAAATCGTGATGGATTTTAATGAAGATGAACTACGTTGCTACACACAGTGTATCTTTCAATTATACCGTAATGTGTGATAGATTGTACATTGGAGTCGGGCCACCGGTGGCATTTTTTTTAATTGCATAATTATTATATAATTGATTCTGCTGATTACAAAATTATTATATAAATTAATTTGTTATAATTTAGACAAAAATGCCACCCAGAGCAGACCAATTTCCACTCCGCCCGCCTAGGAAGGATTCTGGTCTGCTAACTTAACCAGAATGACAATGAGATTGAATGATTACACCTTAAAAGATGTTTTTTTTTCTCATTTTATTAACACGTTATTTAGAAAGATAAATACACATAGCAATTATACAGATGGAATCACTCAAAGTTTTACTGACCTTTATGTCTGCCAAATAATATATTTTAAAACATTACGTTGAAACCAGTGGCGTACACAAGGTATTAAACAACTGTTAAGTATTTTGAACAGTAATTATGAAATAAAATAACAAATTGGTGATTAAAGACACTTAGGGTTGGTATTTTGTACCCAAGCCGTTTTCAAATTTTATATATAATAATTAAATCCGTCTTAATCAGCAGCGCTCACCAGCCTTCTTCTTCTTGTTAAGTCCCTCCTCCACAAAAAATTCTGCGTACCCCCCTGGTAAAAACATTATCCATTAATAAATTTAATTGAAACCTAAGACGTGTCTTTCATCAGCCTAAGCAGATGTCCCAACAAATCCATCCACACATTTATACATTTACAGCTAACAATGAACCCCCAGTAAGCCTAAATTTAATTTCCTTGGCCCATGACATCTGGCTAGTTAAAGGTGTAGTAGTACAGTGTAGTAGATTGCACAAATACTAGGAGATTATCTGGGCACCTCAAAGAAAACCTGATTTTTTTTGTATAAGTACGTTGGAGTTTTGCAAGAGTTTTAAGAACTATTTATGACCATACTTGTTAAGTTGGAGAAATTATGCGATACATTGACAATGCTCTATCGATACAGATCGATAGAGCATTGTCGCACAATATTTAAGATGACCAAGGAGGAGAGTCTTTTATGAGGTTTCCTTTTCGTGATAGTGTTTCAAATGTAAAATGCCAGTTAAAGTTGAAGTGATTCCGCCTCCTCCAGCAAATTCTAAGCAACCTGGAATTAACCGTTCATTACTTTACAATGGTTCTAGATTTCAAGGACATCAAAAGTCAAAAGGGAACAGCTACGAAGTGGAAGTAGTGTTGCAAGTTAGTTGTTATCTATTCTATAGATTTTATTTGCCGCCTAGTTACTAAAGTTTATACGTCTCTAATTAATACAATTATTTTTAATTAGTAGGCTTAGGGACCGCTGTTTAATTTAAGATGTAATTGAATTACTTTCTGTTCCAATTAGTATGTTGATGAAGAAAATTCATATCTATGCGGTTACCTCAAGATCAAAGGGCTTACAGATGAGTTCCCTACACTAACTACATTTTTTGACGGTGAAATAATCAGCAAGAAATATCCATTTTTGACTAGGAAGTGGGAAGCTGATGAAGATGTTGACAAGAAGCATTGGGTAAGAAAATAAATATAATTTGTGGAGTGGTTTTTAGGTGTATCTATGACTGTCACACATGTTATGTTTTTAGAGCAAATTTTCATCTTTCTGCCAGTACTCCAAAACGTTTAACTCAGATTGTTTTGACTATAATGAAATCAAGCAAACAGATTTTGTCTTTATGAGGTGGAAAGAACATTTCCTTGTACCGGATCACACTATCCGTGATATTAATGGAGCATCATTTGCTGGGTTTTATTATATTTGCTTCCAAAAGTCTACAGCTACGATTGAAGGATATTATTACCATAGAAGTTCAGAAATGTAAGTAACCTATAATTTCTGGTTGTAAATATTCTTCATCATATACTGCCAATATTTGTAGTCTTTTTACGTCTATCCACAATTGAAAATTATGACCTCATAAATTCCCTGCTAATCCATTCAAAGTTTCATTTTCTAATTTTTTTTTTTTTTTTTTTTCAAAAATTATGTTGCTTTACTCAGTTTAATGAAGTTCTTGTGAAACTTTGAGTTAATGGATGCCATTAGTATTGTTTGTTAGGGGTTTACATGATAAGTAACAATGGTAGGTTTAGATGTGTTTTATTGGATCATTTAAATGGCCATGTAGTTTCTTATTTTCATTATCATAGCTCTGGTCGTGGATGTTTGTTTCTGGGTCAACTTCTAATGGTGCAATTTAAAGAGCTGGGTTCCAGGAAACTTGTATAAATTCAGATGCGTGGGCTTGTTTCGCTCTCAATGATCCAAAACTATGTTGCTGTTAAAGAAAGAAAAAGAGTGTGCATTTTGCAGTTATATAGTTATGTATATGGTTATGAATGTGTGTACTACCCAACATCTCACCATTGCCATTTTATTTCATCAGCATACCAGTTTTTTAAATTATTTAATGTTTTATACAAATTTTCATTGATTTTGTAACAAAAATATTTTATTAGTGTCAAAGATCTGTGAAAAATTAAATTTGTTTTATCTTATTCATTGCCGTTTGATCCAAGAACTCAACAAGAAGTTGTTGTCCAAGTTCTTGACTGATTAGCAAACACCCGAAATGAATGAGTAGTAGGGTAATGAGGACACCAGAGAAGCAACAAAATAAAATTGTATGAGGGAAAGCTTCTTAACTAATTGAGTTTATGGTTCAATTAGTTGCTTTAGCAACTACTAATACTACTTGTGATAAGTTTTTTTTTTGGAAATTAACATTTCATTAAAGAATAGGAAATGAAATAAGAGAAATGTGAAATTTTAATTAGCTTATCTTGAATATCTGACCATTTTCATTCCTGTACCAAATAACGATGATTTAATATAATAACCTTGTGACCAATGTAATGTGTAAGGTGTCTCCGATTGGTTAAGGTAAAGTAAATATTTTCGATAACAAAATGACCTAACTTCTAGATACCTGTAAGCTATGTATCATCAGTCTTGCAAAAGCATACCCTGCTGGGGTTAAGTTACAGTCTGAAAACAATGATTTTTGTCAACAGCTTTAAAATTTTAAAAAAGTTTGTAAGCCTGTTTGTTACATTCGATATGGTTGATTTCAATATAATTCATTATAAATTTAAAGCTTTTTTTTTTTTACTTTATGTTTCTGCTCAATTATTATATTAGTTTTTAAAAAAATGTGGATTTTAGGGGTTTTTCGAGCATGACTTTTAAATGAAACATTTTTTGAATATTAAACTTTAGTAGGGTTATGTAACTGATTATCAATTACAGAATAGATACCTCATTTTTAGGGTCTCAAAAATCCTGTGAAAATATTTTGATTTTTTTTTTCCTGAAAGTAGTTAGTAACTATAGTAATATTAGAAAGTAGTAAACTTATACCACAGCACCACGGATTTATCATCTTTTAGGGTTTCAATTATTAGTTGGGCCCCCGAACCCAAGGATATCTACTAGTAGTCAGTCACCTTCTTCTAACACAGGAAGGTATTCTTTGCATAGTGAGATTAGTCTATATTACTGAAGATAGTCATCACCACCTCCCAGAGTAAGATCCAAACACTTAGCAGCGATGTGGTGGTCATGTACTACTACTGGTGCATGACACTGGTGCTGTGATAGGAAATAAAACAATATATTCTTTTAATTCATTTTAAATTGTTAGATGTTAA
Source organism: Acanthosoma haemorrhoidale (assembly GCA_930367205.1). Taxonomy (NCBI): domain Eukaryota; kingdom Metazoa; phylum Arthropoda; class Insecta; order Hemiptera; family Acanthosomatidae; genus Acanthosoma; species Acanthosoma haemorrhoidale. The sequence continues at coordinate 73,797,742 of OV884012.1, forward strand.
GTTATGTTTCTCTCTTTTAGGTACCAATCACTGACTCTAAACCACGTTCCTGAGCATAGCACCCAAATCTATGAATTCAGGTGAAAAATTTACTCAGGCTTCTTGAATCATCATCTCCCTGCAACAGTCTCATTCCTTTTGACTTAAATGGTTAAATATTGTCTAATCTTTTCAACTTCAACTGCGTTTTTTAAACTAATACTAGTTTTAATTTTAATGGAAACATTTTAAAAATTCAAGACAAAAGAAGAAAAAAAGTAAAATGTGAAAAATAGACAAAAAAAAGAGTATGTGTCACGCTTACAAATTTTTTAACATAAAGGTTATTGATTTGAAATATGATTTAGTATATTTTGATGGCAGGGATTGTGTTAGATTGAAGGTCGTAAATCCTTTGATTTCAAATGAAAAGGATTTTCTGAGGAGAATGCTATAAGACTGAAATTCTGCACTTAGGATGACAAATTCACTGCTTTAAGGACCAGAGTTATGTTATAGGAGAAGAACGAAATGCATGTACATGAACTGTTTTTTTTTCAGACTAACAAATCTGCTCACAATGACCATCACTCTAAAAACTACCGAAAAAATATCAAAAGATTTGTATTGCTATTATGGTTAAAAAAAAAATAGTAAAATAAAAAAAGTTTTAAAAAAATTAACTGAAAAACTAGAGGTTTACTATTAGTAGGTTAAATTGATAATATTTATGTACATGTCTTTGTATATGTAATTCAGATTGTCATACAAAGTAACTAGAGATTATTTGGTATAATTGAGTACAGGATCACTTGGTTTTATATTTGTAATTTAAATGTAAATTTTGTTTATTTTGGACTTGATATTTTAGAACATTGCATGTTTTGTAATTTAATTTTTTAGTGTATACTGGCAGATTTTTAGTCTAATCGTTTAATAAGACGCTTTGTTTTTCACTTGTACTCATCACTTTTATAATTCGATGCATGCATGTATGTATGTTTATATGTATATAGACATAGACTTCGGACTCCTTCAGTTCTGGCAGAAAAATATTCTTTTCTCTGGAGAAATATAATTTATTAAACTCTGAGTTCATAGTTAGCCATGAAATTAGATATGAGATAATGCATGATGGTAGTAGGCTTAAATACTGAATTGGTAGACAGAGACCACCCTTCATCATTGTATATTAATCAGCATGTGGAAAGCTCTTTCCTGATTTAAACCAAGGTTGAGAGAAAGTCGGTAAATTTTTAAAACTAAGATAAGAACAAGAAATATAAATTTACTAATGAGTGTATTTTTTTTGTTGGAAATTGGCTTTTGTTGAAAAAAAAAAATGTTAGATTTTCGTCATATTTATTTATGGAGGACCTTTGTGTTGCCTGAATGAGGTCCTTATACGAGATGGCGCGTAGATAAAACAGGATTACACACAATATTAGCACAACTTGAAGATTGATCATTTAATTTAAGGAGGATAAATTTCCATGTCTGATGTGATGTGGTAAAAGTTCCTGAAAGTGCTAAGATATGCTGTATCCACTACCCATTCCTTCTTCAAGCATACATTATGTGAGATGATAATGTAGACAATACAGGATCTAAAAATGTTGTCCTTAAATAATGATGAAACTCTTTTTCATCATTCTAACACAAATCCAATTCTAAACCAGTCATGTAATTTATATTGTCTGGTCTTAGATTGATTCTAAAAATTCATCAATTTCTTTCTAATCTCAGTTTAAAGCTGAAAAGAGATTTCCTCGTACTGATTGATGCACAATGATGAAGGTCTCTGCCTATCTACTCATTACTTAGAGTAACTGCCACATACATCATCTCTAAAGGTCTCATTGCGTAGAGACCTTTAAAATAAATGATTTATTAGTATCCATTTTTTGGTGTAATGTTATTTATTTTGTATAGTTGATGAGGAAATCTGTAAAAGTGGATGTACATATATAATTGTTTAAAAAAAATTATTGCAACCATAAAATGCCTATTAGTATGTTGACCGTGTCTCAAATAAAGGAAATTTTCTTAACTTATTATTATTTTAATATGATTTAATAATCATAATAATTTTTCACCTTAATTCTATTCTGACAAACACACCATTTTGTGTATTATATACTTATATACTGAAGTCTATTATATACGACTATGCATTAGGAATGGGTGGTAATTCATATTGATTATTTATCTAATCAAATCTAAAAAATAAATGTGAGTAGCTGGAAAATTGTCTGCGTTTACATTATTCTCTGGATAGTTGTCCCTTTAAATTGTGCTTTTTTTTTTTAATTTTGTAATTCTAGAAACTGGGCTTAGACCTAAGATAGAACAAAAACGTAAATTTTTTCAAAGCAATTTCAACGACCATTAATACATAAATCCTGTAATAAAAATTATTGAAAACATTTCAGTGATTGTAGGATTAATTATAATTATTATGTATATTATCAATGCACTTGAATTGAGGCACTGTCAGCATTTTTTATTTTATAGATAAAATATTATAATGTTAGTTTGTAGATCTACTATAAATCATAAAAGTTGTTAGTCAGTAGAGATTCATATTGGAAAATTCAAAATAATGGTGCATTTGAGTCTTGAAATTATTAATTTTTAAATGACATAATATGTGAAGTATTATTTTCTATTTCCTACTTTTACGTTTTTGACTTGAACTATATTTAGTTCTTCCTTAAAATTTTTAAAACTTTCATAAAATTTATTTTTATGAAGGTGAAATTGTCATAACAATTCTTTTTGTGATTTTGCTACTAGTTGAGCTAATAATTTGTCTAGCTGGAAGCAATAATTGTAATATTAACTATTTTTAACTGTGCAAAGGGATTTTAATAGTGCATCACTGGACAGTGAAATTGTTAAATCAACAGGCATATTCCTAATTGATGTTTAGTTGAATTATTTGTTTCCTTAATTATAAGTTTCTTTTTCTTTATTTTATTATTAGATTAAGCATTAGTGACTTAATCAAGGAAAGACAAATTGTTAGAGATAGAGGTCACTAAGTATGTGTGTAAATTTTTGTAAATATTTTTTTTACATTTATTTATTGTTGTTTACATTTCTCAAATATTATATTTACAAGTATGAGCTATATTTCTTTTCTTTTTAGAAATATTTGTGAGAAAATTTGTCAGCGCGGTTAAAAAAATCAAATTAAAAGATAATGTATGGAATATTTCTATTGTAATGATATTCAATTTTGCCTTGTGCTACTATATATAAGGATTGAAATTCAAATGGAATAAAGCATAGTAAGTAAATATGAAGAAAATTGAAAAGCATAATTCTTAACTGGGAAATATTATTTTTCCATTTGTTTAAGCAAAATAATAAATTTAAATCACAGCTTTAAAATACTCAATAATCAATATTGCCTAAAAATTTTTTTTTTTCTGAGGAATTTTGCTGTCAAATTCAACTTTTTTTATTTGCACATGAAATGAACATGAAGCGTTTTACCCGAGTGGATAGCTCTTACCAGGCAACTGTTCGCATGAATTCATTCTTGAATGAGAAGTTTGTTAAGTATATGAAAATCAATTCCCTATTAGTTTAAAACCATTTGCTACTTTTTTAATCAAGTATCTACTTATTTATTGCACCCTTACAAAAATCTTGGGGTAAAAAACCGACTAGGCATGCTAAGTAGTGGGGTTTTTTTTGTTAAATTTAGAATACTTTGATTGTAGGGGGGAGGGGAAACCGTCATGAAAAAAAAAATTGTCATGGTCAAAGAGGACACATATCTCAAGACCTATTTATGTCTCAGTTGCTGGTGAGTATTCAGGGGGGTGAATTTTGTATATGAAAATTAATGTGTTATCAAATAAAAGTGATTCTAAAAAAAAATAATGGAAAATCAATAAATGTGACAACAAAATATATATGTTGTTAATGTTATAAAGCTCTGTTATACAGTCATCACTGTAGTTCTAACATTACACGGCATATAAAATGTATTCTGCACATTTTGCTTCCATGGAAATGCCCAAATTTTGTTTTCCAACAGTTATTAATACTTATTTAACCTTTTTCATTTGGGTAATACAAGGGCTGGTAGTGTGGTCGCATTTTAAAGTTTGGCACTATACTGGTGATTTACTTTTACTTGGGTGAATTTATCTACAGGTGTCGCCCTCTTTTTACACTGGTGATAAATACGGTCAAGGGCAGGGACTCGATCAGCATTGCCTCTGACAGAGTCTGGTACAAATGGTGAAAATTGAAATAATCTTAGTATTTACAAATGCTGTATAAGAAAACATAACAAAATTGAAACTTTTACTTTTATTAGTAGTACTTTTAAATAAATCAATGTACTTGAAGGCTTCTTAAAATGTTTTCCTTTTCAATAGACTTTGAGGAAGAAGCATAAATTTATCTCGACAAAGGTCAGATTAGTTATAAAGATAACAGCATAAACAATAAACGATTGAGAAATAAGTCCAAAACTGTTATTACCCCCTTAAGCTGTATTCACAGGTACTATCAAGGAAATAAACTTAATAACACTAAGACTTATTAATTATTTAATTTAATTTTTAAAATTTATTGCAAAATCTTAAATTGTGCCTCTAATCTAAGCGTTTTACCTCTCAACCTGTTTCTTATACAAATTCGCAAGTTTTTGGAGTTCTATGCTCAAGTAGCTACTTATTTATCCTCACGAGACCTAGCTAGCCCCCAGAGAAAATACTTAAATAGGTCAGGGAATGAAACTATCTCTTTCAGCAGTTGATTGTCAGCATGCTAACCACTAGGCTTAGGGGACAATCGATTGATGTAGAACTAAAACTTTAATATATGCAAATTTTCATGAGGACTTATTAAATATTAAAACCAAACTTTTTGTATCAAATGAATACATTTTTGAATTTGTGACAAAACAAAAATAAGGGTTTGTACCATAGTACTATTCTTGAAATGAGGCCTCTTTGTTTGCTGCAGCATCCATGGTTATAGTGTTCCCAACATATGTATACAATATCGATTATTTGTGTATTAACTCAAAAAAATTGCAAGCTGCATCATACATATAGTTCAGATTGCTGATTAATAAGGTCTTGTGTTGTGTAGCAGTTATCTCTTCTAATAGTGCTACCAAATTGTAATCATTTAATAAAGCTATTCAATTTATTGAACTTTACATTTATAACATTAAAAATTAAGTTTATTGGTGACATGAAAGTATCATATTTGTTTTGTATACGTATCTAAATAATATATTTATCTTTGTATTATGTACTAAAACATGGATACTTGTGCTTTTCTATATTCATATAGTTATTTTGAAATTTCCAATATGTCTATGTTGACTCTTCAGCGCACACTGTTCCACCCAAACCACTTGTTTTGTTTGCCATTTTGAACAAGCCTAGCTATTAAATAATTATCTGTACATAGAGGTTAAGTTGACATGTAAATCACATTTATTTTCACAATTTTTTTCTCCACATAAAATATTGTTATCTATGAGAACTTTTGTTAAAATTTAATAAATTATACTGTGTTTAGATTTTTATTCATATTCAATTGTAATACCTATACACGCATAATCTTTTTAATTGCACTTAAAACTGTCATCCTGAGGGAATATAGTACAGAGTTTCAGATGTGCAAAAAAAACATAAGAACTTCGTTAATAATCTTGACCTTGTTGGAAAGAGGAATTATGCCTCTTTCTATCAATGTACTATCCAAATGACACAACTTGTTCAAACCTACTCTAGGTTTTCTTCAGGTTCACTTTTTTATCATCTTCAGGTGCTTCAAAATAATCCACCTAGCACTGTGCATCAGGGCGGGGCACACCTTTTGCTCTTAATATAAAACTAGAAGAGATTAGAAAATTTAATTTTATTGAAACCTAATAATTATATGTTGTGATAGGTTACTGCTAGAGTAATTTTAATAATTACTCTTAAAGTTGGTTGAGAGAAAATAATTTAAATTTTGCAGAAAAACAAAATCCCTTTGGCAAGTTAATTTCAACCAGCAACAACCAATCTACACCTTTCAGTGTTTGTTTTTTTCTCTTTCCACATCTGTTATTTATAATTTATTTAAAAAGCGCTTTTGATAGCTCTAAGCAGTCATCTTCAGTCTTTTAAAATAAAAAGTAAAATGATAAAAATCTTACCTATGCACATGGAGACAAACTAAATTTATTATTATGCCCAACAATGGTTACAGTCATTAAGTAAATTGTATTCCAATTAAAAGTGCTGATCTGTACCAAGTTTGAAAATGTCTTTCTATTCTACTAAAATTTAAATTTCCAAAAAAATTTAAAATAAAACACATGTAATAAATAATTAAAATTGAAGAACTATCAAAGGACCACTTAAAAAAACAGAAAAACCTGTCAACAAGTCAAAAAAATTTTAAAAACAACAATATACTAATCTGATGGCTACTCACCTAATTGATTATGTGGAATATTTAAAACAATTAATATCTCTTTTAACTTTAAACAATATCTGCCACATCCACGCTTTGTCCAGGAGGTATGGAGATGGGGGGTTGCAAACATACCTATGCTACGAAACACACCCCTTCCAAATCTCCAAGGTAAAGCCATTCGTAGAGTGAAGAATGTGTATGTTATTATGTTCTGTTACTTTTTAAATATATTTTATTTGCTATTTACTATTAGGTTCTATTAACAAAAATAAATCTGGCAAAAAGATGAATTTAATTTTACAAATAAAAAAATAAACTTATATTAATTTTATAAATACTTGTCTATAAATTTGATTCCTTTTCTTCTTTAATTCTCTTCATGCTTTAAACAAATTAATACTTCTACTCTTCGTGCTATTTCTCTTCCGTTCTGCTTTAAGTCAATAACCACTAACCAACAAAGTTTTTAAGTTTTTTTTACTCTCTATCTCAAGCTATAATAACATGTATTACGGGCTGATCCCAAAACTAGATGAGTATAATGCTCTGTGTGTTTTTTATTCTCACAAACAAGAACTATATTATCACGGGCTGGTCCCAAAACTAGTGACTAATTATGTGTGTGTTTTCATCATCACAACAACCAGTATACTCTCTTTTGTTTTTTTTTCATACACTCTCACTTGTTTTTATTTTGCCTTCTTGATAAGTTGGATTAAATATTATATAAAAACTCAACAATCTCTAATATCACAACAATGTATTTGGCAGATATTGTTCAAAGTTGAAAGAAATATTAATTGTTTTACATAATCAATTAGGTGATTAGCCATGATATTGATATATTGTTGTTTCCAATCTTTTTGATGGTTCTTAATTTTGATTTTAATTATTTATTGGATGTGTTATATTTTTAAATTTTTTTTGGAAATTTTAATTTTAGTAGAATAGAAAGTCATTTTCAAACTAAGTACAGTTCAGCACTGTTAATTGTAATATAATTTACTTAGTGACTATGGCTATTGTTGTGTATAATAATGGAATTTAATTTGTCTCGTTATGCATAGGACAGATTTTTATCAATTTACTTTTTATTTTAGATAGCTGGAGATGATAGTTTAAAGCTGTTGAAAGCGCTTTTTGAAAAAATAAATAAACAGTTGTGGAAAGACACTTCCACAATCTACCATTAATCATTTAATTAAGAAACACTTATGTTTTAACCCCATGGTCTGTATATCTGCTCTCTTCATTGTAAGTCTACAGTTCGACTAAGAAACTTGAAATTTTACCTAGTTTCACTTGTTGATATAATGACTAAAATAGTACTGCCAACTTCACAAAACAAATAATTAATAACTGGGTAATAAAAAAATAAATAGTTTTATCATATTATATTATGATATTGATTTAAAATCTTGGCATTCTGATTATTAAGATGAAATTTGTATTCTTAAACTATAATTGCGAAACTATGAGTTGATTGTTTTAGCCATCAGTGTATAAATGAGTTGACTCGTTTGTTGGGAGATCAGGTTTGTGTTGATGTAAAGTTAATGTGAAAAGATGTAAAGTTTTCGTCAAGTTTAATTGTGGACAACCCCCTTCACTAGGATTGGATGCAGACATACAGGGTATTCCAAAATCTTAGTAGTAAAAAGGATTATAAACCTATGACTTGGATTTATATTTTATGAGCTGGGTAGGAATATAAAAAAAACAAAAACATTACAGATAATATACAGTCATCATATATTTACAATAATTTATAAACAGCTTAATAAAAAGTTATATATTAAAAAACAAATTATTATTTCTAACTATAAGTCAGTTTTAACATTGACTTATAACCAAAAAATCTTAACAAGGTATTCAAATACAGACATGTAAATACTACCTTTTTGCTTTAGCCCTTTCTAGTTTGAGTTGCCTTTTCAAGGCTTTTTCTTCTAGTTCTTCAATATCATTATGAAAAATAAGTTTTAAGGAGGGATACAGCAGTTTCATTTTCGGTAAATCACAAAATCGAACCTAAGGGAAAAAACACTGATGAAGTTTTTGATTCATAAACTAAAATATTCCCAGTGAAGTGGGAGAAGTAGTTAGGAGGATCTATTAGCTTTGATCATTACTTGTTCCTACTCAAAGGATCTATGATAGAATGGCAGAAGAGACAGATATATTTGGTAATCATATACGAGGGTGGTCTGAAAAGTTTCCGACCTCAACATGAAGATATCTTCAAAAAGGAAAAACCATTACAGGAGCATACTACACATCATTACTTGACAAGCTGAAGGCCAAAGTTGCGGAAAAACGGCCACATTTGCAGAAAAAGAAAATCCTGTTTCACCAAGACAGCGCACAGTCTCACACCTCAACGGTTGCCATGGCGAAAATCCATGAATTACGGTTTGAACTGCTTGACCATCCGCCTTACTCACCAGATCTAGCCCCAAGCGACTTCTTTTTGTTCCCTCATCTAAAAATTGCGCTCGGAGGACAGAGATTTTCGTCAAATGAAGAGGCAATCATCTTCGTGAACAATTATTTTGCTGAGAAAAACGCCGAGTACTATTTGGACGGGTTACAGAGATGGGAGCATCGCTGGGAGAAGTGTGCAGAGTTACAAGGAGACTATGTTGAAAAATAAAAAAAAAAATTCTGAAAAAACGTCTTGTATCTTTGTTAGGTCGGAAACTTTTCAGACCACCCTTGTACATAAAGATAGTAAATATGATTGATGGATGTAGTGTGGTATGTCAAGAAATAAAGATGACAAATAGCATCAGAGATAATGAAATACCTTAGCACCCACAGAAAAACACAAGTAACTAACTATCCTTAATATTTATAATTTGCAATAATTTAAATATTTACCTTCATGTTATCGAATGCTACACCAACATTGCTCCCAAGATTTTCGCCCATTATCCTCGGGAGTTTTGCATAACGTTGACTGAAATGAGTAAGAATTATATGCTTCGCGTTCATTTTCTTTCCTATTTCTATTGCTTCCGATGTTGTACAGTGCATTTTTGACCGGGCCTCTTCCAAAAGATCATCTTCCATTGTAGCTTCATGAATCAAAATATCACTCTCCATGCCTAATAAATATATTCAATTAGCAATGTTAGGTTTTATTCAAGTCATATTATTAAAATTTTATAATATTATTTAGTTTTGATCAGAAAGTACTGACATTTAAAAAATAGACTAAATAATTTAGTTTTCTAATGAAGAATGCACATGCAGAAGTAATATTTATGGTTACTAAACAGTTATGTTTGGTATAAACGCTTGATATCCAAGAAATATGGTCTGTTTTTTATATTATTGCTGAGCTCGAAGGGACATTGTGTGCTATATAATAGCTGTCATAAAATGATGCAATAGATCTGAAATTTCAAAATTTTATTCCACAACACCTTGAAATATGCTGAGTATTTACTATTTAAACACAATACCAGAAAGTATGAAAATAAAATGATGAAAATATCTTATATGAATTACAATTGCAGGATTTTCTCTTCTGGATATGTATGCTACATTGTGGATTCACCAGGGAAGAAGTGATGGCATTTAATTAATGACCACCACCATTTTTTTCTTCTGTATTGTAGTTCTTCTACGGTAGGGTAGTTAGTCAATCTCATGTATTTGTTATAGTCCGGAACTGTGTTGGTTTGCTATGGAGTTGTATCTTTCTACCAAATCTTTTGGCCTTATGTATTGGATGAGTGAAACCACATGTTTTAGGAATATTATTGCCATTGACCTTACAATAGTATTTTCGTTTACTTTGTCAAATGCACAGTTGAAGCTTCCTCCTGAAGTCTTTGGCATTTGTTGTTTACTGTCTGGGATAGTGTACTTATCAGTAAAGGAGAAGCGAGCATGCAGGCCTAATCCCATTGAAACAAGGGCAGCATTTAGTTATGATGTCCAACATTTTTCCAAGCAAATAATTTAAAAAACCTTATTTAGTTTGGCTTAAATAAAGATATATTAATGATTCATTTTATTTACCAATTAATGCATTTCAAACTAAACAATTGTTCTTTAAAAATGGTAAAATTGATGTTGTATTTAATGGGTTAAATGCAATGACCAACTAATACGGAGGGTATATAGGCAGGAAGATCACATAAGGCAAGACTAAGAGTGGCCACTATTACAGATAATTTGTTAAGAAAAATACAATAATGCTTATTTATTATGTACTTACCAAGCTCAACCAGTGAATCACAGGGCATTGTATCGCCTGAGTACGTTATTTTGTGGCCGTCTATAGAAGTAAAACAAACACCAAAGGCATTTGGACAGTGCCTAACATATGTAGTCTGAATAGTTTCCATATTTAAGTCTGTTTTGAAGCTATCTCTGAATTCTTTCCTCAATTTGTAGCCGGTATATATCTACAAAAGAAATAGAAACATTAGTTAATCTTTGTTTTCATCAGTGATATACTATTTTTAAGGTTTTATAGATTTTTTTTTTTTTTAATCAGACTAAGGTCTCTTATTTTCACCCTTGTACATGTTAATGTCATTGAGACTTCTCAGTCCTACCTATAGATGTGAAATTTTACATGAATGTGTTAGTTAATGACAGAAAAAACAGCCAAATCCATGAGATATGATTTATTCCCATTAATTAATCAATAGCTTGGTAATGAAAAAAATAAATATTTGTCAATATATTAGTATATATACCAAATTAAATACATCAGTATACAGATCAATAATACGTAATACACATTTTATAATTTCTCATTAGAAGAAGTCCATAAAATGGTCATTACAATTGTGATCCAACACATTTGACTTGAATTTTATATTACTTATAAAAAAATTTGCTGTTAATATATTCTTAAGTATTATTGTAAAAATACTTTGGTAAATAAATATGTTGAAAATATAATTTTATTCATAATCTAAGCTTTGTTGAAACAAAATAAATTCATGGGCTTAAATGAAATCAATTCACTTATATATTTTATGTTAACGTATTTATATTTACGATAGGTGAAAAGTAAAACATGACAAAATAATACTTACCATATCAGTGTTGGGAATTAAAATAAAAGATTCGAGGATATTCTCAAAGTATTCATCATACAATCTAAGCCAAGTCATAATTTGACTAGGAGCGAGTAGAAAAACTGGTGGTGCGCCTTTTGGTATATTTTGCAGAATTCCTATGAGGCCTTAAAATAAAAGACAATAATAATTCAGTTATTGAGGGAAGTACACGAGAGCATTAAAATAAAAAATCAAGAGAACCCACTTGATCGATCTTTTAACTTTTTGAGTCTGCAGGGGTGGGGCTAACCTGACTAACCCAGGGCAATACATGATAGTCCAGGTCCTGAGTTATTTTCGAACCATCAGGTCATTCTTTCCATATGAACAATTATTACCCAAGCTTCCCATCAATCTCAATTACTTCAAATTTATGATAACTATTAATTGTTGTAGGAGCAATTTGAGTGGTCAGACATACCTCTATCGAGAGGTTAAAGAACACCGACCTGCACCCGTTGCTTGGTGTGCCATCGGTGGGTGAGTTCATCCACTGGAGACACATCAAGTTTTTTTGACTCGGATCTAACAAACCCAGTGTTTAACACTATGGCCCCACCACCATTGACGCATCGATGACAGGAGACTGTCAGGGAAAATTAGGTTAAAATTAAGTTTAAGTTTTTATTGTTAGATGTAAGTTAGTTTTAATTCTATGATAAATAAGTTGAGCCCCATCACTTTTAAAGATGTTCAATAAATTAAAGTATAACAATGCAACAACTCAAAAATATAAACAGATGCTTGACACACAGGGGTTAATATATAAATATTTTTAATATATTGTACTTACCAATATGATGATCAGCATGAAGATGAGAAATATAAATTGCACGGAGAGAGGCAAAATCTTTAGAAGCTTCCTCATAACAAAAAAAGCGTATAATTTGTCCAGCGGTACCTTCCCGACAGTGCAACAAGCGCAAATCGCAATGTAGGATAATCAGAAATTGTATAAAGTGTAGCCAAGCTACAGGAAATATAATGACCTTTTGTAAATAGATTCATTTGTGAATCTATATTGATTTCAGTAACTATAACTATAATTTTGTAACAAGGGGATATAGGGGGGGGGGAAGGAAAAAAAAAAAAAGACCAATTTAAATCTTCACTTAGGATACCTGGTCTGTGATTGAGGTTAATAATCTATTACTCTTTACCAGGAACATCACATATATGTACAAACTCAAATTTTAATGGGACTATATATAGAATGTTAGTCACTAACTAGTATAGATTATCATATATTGCTAATTTCCACCTTTATTGGTAACTATGTACATATTCAATATACACAAAAAATCCACCTAAAGACCAAATGGTGCAACAACAATGTAAAAAAGTGTACTATACTACGCCAGTAAAATGTGGAAGGAGACTATCAGTATCACCAGCAAACTACAGGTCTTCATTAATCGATGAATGAGACACATTCTAGTAATGAAATGGCCAAGATTTATAACCAATACAAAATTACAACAATGGATGTCTCCTCAGCTATAGATATGGGTTGAGATAAGGAGGAAGTGGTGATGGTAAGGGCGTACTCATTAAAAGCCTAATATTGATATTAACAAAACCACACTTGCTTACAACCCTCAAGGAAATTGGAAAATAAGAAGTCCTAAGCAGACATGGATTTACAGTTCTGAAAGAGGCAAAAAATAAGAATGGAACTGCGAGACAATTGGCACAGGTCCGAAACGAACGGAGAAATGTGGATGAGATCCTTTGCTCTAACCAGGGTAACAAGTTTTAAGTAATGTGGATATAATGTATTATTATTAAAATATAATGTGGATTTACAGTATTATCTCAGACTCACAAAAAACAACAACTTATTTTTAGCATTGTGTTGTAGATCCTCCAACAAAAACTAGTATAGAAACTAGCATATATATAAAAATAAGCCAAGAGAATGCAAATAATAAACGAGTAAATACGGACCCTATCTCAAGCATGTTTTGTACACTCAGTAATAATGATCCCTTCCCCCCTCGTACCTAGACCTAGTGAACTTTATTAATAATAAATCTTCCCTAAACATCCACAGGGCAGTGGTACAAGCAGATTGTAAACTAGCAATCTGTTTCCATGAGCCTGGGCCAGGAACCTCAGTGCCAATATAGTGGTGCTTCGCCTAAAATAGCAGCACTGGGTCCCGGAAAAGTTAAAATTCTTTATAAACAAAAAAAAAAACTTCAAAATCAATTATAAAATAAATAAAACAACTCAAAAATATAAGCAGGTGCTTGACACACAGGGGTTAATATATAAATATTTTTAATATATTGTATTTACCAATATGATGATCAGCATGAAGATGAGAAACATAAATTGCACGGAGAGAGGCAAAAACTTTAGAAGCTTCCTTATAACCAAAAAAGCGTATAACTTGTCCAGCGGTGCCTTCCCCACAGTCCAACATGATCCGACAATTATCACTGTTTAGGAAAGAGCAATAGTTAATACACAGCTTATAGATGATTAATTAAATAGCACATATATAACTCCTAGTAACCTCAAAGAGAGAAGAATAGATGATGTATTCCTTGTTTTGTTTGGAATGCAAGACCCAGTACCCAAAAATAACAAATTAGGATATTCTTGGTTAGATGGAGGTAATACAGCTAATTGCTTCTGAAGTTTCGACACTTCTTTGCAAAATCCATCAATTTCTTTAGTTTCAGCAACATAACATTGAGGATCTATTTGGAGGGAATCAGACCTTAAAAATACATAAGAAAAAAAAAACAAATCAACCAAAACTCATTAATGATATCAACAAGGTTCATTGTCAAAGAAATGGCAAATGGATAAATAAAACTCACACATCCAATTCTTTCCTTGGCCTAAGTCCAATTTTTGATCGAGTATATCCTTTTACTATACAGAACTGAGATGAAAGATCATATGGTATAGAATTTCCATTAGGAATGTTTTCTTTGGCTTTGTCATCCTCCTATAAACAAATACAGCATACATTAAACATATCTAGAGATAAAAATGAAACTTCTGTCTACTTTAATATTTGACTGATTATTTGTTTAGATGTAAAAAGTGAATGAGCAATATTGAATGATGGTACAGGTGCGCGAGTTTCTTCAATACTTATTCATGATTGTGAAAAATCTACTATCTTAGTTATACAAGTTTTAAATAGCTCAAATATTCACACAAAAAAAAACCAGTAAAAATTAGCTCAAACAACATTTTAAATTCTAGTGTATTTTACAATGGAGGCATAAATTGGAACTGTTAGTCTGAAGTCACTTCTTAGCTATGATTGAGAAAAAAATGTTAATTTTTTTTTTTTTTGACATATTCTCCATTATTATCTTTACTAAAACATATATATTATCAACCAGGATGGTGATGAATGTAACTTTAAAATTTCAGATGGATTACTTTCATATTTTACGGCTTGCTATGGTTGAGCACACAGACAGACGGATAAAAGACTAATGTTCCATTTGTAAAATAGAGCTTCAGACTTGGATTTGGAGACCAAATTAAAATTCGCACTGAGGGTCACACTTTTTCTCCTAATATACAGGAACGTATATCTGATCTTCGCTAATAGAATTAAGATCAAATTTTGATAAATCTTGTAGGAACTTAATTTAAAAAACAAATCCAAAAACCATAAAAAAACTTATTTGGGTCCAATAAATTAATATTCACTAAGGTAAAATATGAATTATGAGTAAAATATGAAAAATTTCTAGGAATAGCTACAGTTAATTCATAGATGTCAATCCTAACCTTAAAAAAAGATTACTGCAAATACATACAAATCCACAACTTTCCTAATTATTATCACTTATATGCACATAAATACATGAATAATTACTTGAATAAATCCTGGATCTTTAAGAAGAGGAAAAAATCCTGGTTCGATGAGGTTCAATTTGTGCTGTATTCTGTGCACAGCAGTGCTCCCTAAGCACGTATTTGCACTGTTCACTAAAAGATGATAGGTAGAAATACGAAATCCTTCCATCCATTTTCTATAGCTGTATGTACAAAAGAAATGACAATAAGACCTATATAAATAAGTAAATATATAAATCTTGTACAGAATATAATTCAATAAAAGTTACAATTATCAGGATCTTAGCAGTCCAAATTATCAGGAATTGGAACCAAAACATTACATGTTAATTACTTGCCGATAGCCCTGAACTCTCATGACTTGACTACAAATTTCATAGCTTACAATAGCAGTCTTAGAATCCAGATTTATTTTTAACTGTAAGTTAAAAAATAAAAAGTTCTTTACTATTGACTTTCAGCTTTTACTATTATCTTCACTCTTAAGTAATCCAATCCTCCAGGGGCTTTGCAGGGAATCAGATTTTAAAAATGACTTAATGTTCTTTTTGTGACAAATATAATATGTTCTAATATAGATTCGATCATCTGGGTTAAACCAAAACATACTTTTTTAAAAATAAATCCATCATTTTGACTTCGGCATTGACTGACAAAACTACACATTTTCGCTACTACGATGTAAGGTTCATTAAAACTAATTGGAAATAAACCATTAACTCTTCAATTGATGAGTTGAAGACTACTATTTCAAAAACAATGTGATTTATGGTACATTGGAGAAATATTGAAGTTGTTTTTTTCTTTAGAGATTAGTAGTATACCTGATTCACTCAAATTTATTTCAATTAGTTTTTTATAAAGTACAGAATTTTTAAAAAATCAGTAGCTGGGATAGTAATTCTACTGTATACAATCATAATGAAAAATCGTAGTATTACTACTTTCCTATCATCCCGCCAAGTCAATGGTTAAGAAAAGGTCATGTTTACTTAAGTTGTACAATATTAAAAAAAAAAAATTCCTTAGATAGTCTGTTCTTAATCGTCTTTAACAAGTAAACGTTTTCCTGTACTGGCTAAACAAATTGTCTTCTGCTACTTTCACAATCATGTAGATCTGTACTGACAACTAATTTGTAAAACTTTCCTCAATATAAAAATGCCTTTTACCAGTAGGTGGCATGATCATTTATTTATTGTATTTCTTTAAAGTAGCCAATTCAATAATAATAATGACAGCTTTAATGATGATTGAATTCAATGATTATATCATTTTTAAGTAGAAGATGCCTAAAGAGGTCAAACGTTTACTTCCTGAATGTGGTAATATATATAAACAAATTATCACAGAGAATAAGAAAATTATCTTAGTAAAAATGTGTTCTTTGGAGTGATAATTTCAAAATTTGGGTTGTGTCAAATTTTTCAATTGAGATTCTTAACCATCATAAAAAGTGATCCGATTCTTGGGAAAGTGGCAAAAAAAAATATTACTAATAAAATGGAAGTCTACAATTATTTACATTTGGTTGCACATGATCTCAGGAGAAGTAAAATGAACAATCATAAATGGTTGATTTTCCTCCGTATCTGCATTCTGATATTTAGTAAAACTTCTTTCGAGGCATGATAAGAACTTTTCATCAGGAACTTCAACAACTGAAAGAAAAATAATTGGTTAATATTTTAGTATTTGAATATTACTTCAATATAATAACAGAAAATAAATATAACTATTTATTTTAAAAGTTTTTCTCATTACCATATCCTTTATAAATTACTATTTTCTTATCATATTGAGTGGGGCATCAAAAGACCTCATTGTCTTGATAAATAATATGTAATAAGTGTTAGGACTTAAGTGGACTACAAATACAAAAAATCATTCAAATAGTTTTCATATTTTTTATGAAGCCCTAAATCGAGTAATGCATCACACTTTTTTTTTTTTGTAAATGACAAACTAACCAATAAAACAGTTTTTTAAACTAGTTACCTAAAAACAATGGTCCTGGATCATGAGCTAAAGTAACATCTGCAGAATGAACTATTGTACCATTCTGTAAAATTACATCTTCGCCTGCCTTAAGTCTGCCTAAGAGAGGCCCTGGCGGTACTCCAGCTTCAACACATTTCTCTAAGCACAACGCCCCAGGTTTTGGTTGCAGCTTAACAGCATAACACATTGCTACATCCTCTTCTGATACTTTTTTACTTTTGGGACCTGAAAATAAATAATAATAGTTAATAAAAGCATAAGTATACAGAAATAACCTATATGATACTGTTAAGTCAAATTTAAAACAAAACGAACTAAATGGCTTTGAGAGGACCTAGACACCCCATAGTGAACATGAAGTTAACAAGCACCAAAAAGATAAATTTAATTTATGGTTCACAATGATTAGAAAAATAAATATTAGATTGTGTCATAGACACAAACCACAATTCTTTGGCTTGAATACTCTGTATAATGTACACAATTACAATTGTGGAATAAATGAGTCCCAAGTTTTTTTTTTTTTAATTTGTATTAACCCTATTAAGTGCAAGAAGGTGAACTATCATACCAGATATTTTTTTATTTCTATCAGAAAGATTTCTATTTACTCTGTACTTCATTGGCTTTTGAACCATAATTCCTCTTTCGCAGTCCGACTCGACTCAATCTGAAGTTACACAGGACACTACAAACCAATAACTATATTTTTCACCTTTTTAAGTTCCTGACAACTAATACTAATTGCCGCATATTTTCTCCTAATGCTAAGCTAAGTTTCTCCTAACCTCAATTCCTAGCTTTTGTTTACTCCCAGTGCTTCATCGTATCACTTTCAATCCAGAAAACTTTTTTACTCTAATATACCTCCTTCCTCTGACCTCATTTCCTCAATCATGACATAATGAACAAAATAAGTAGGCCCCAATGGCATCCCTGTTTGAGTTTTGTCTCCCAATAATTTTACTTATATGTAATTTCTCACTACAAAATTCGACATTTTCTTCTTCCTGGAAAATATCATATGTTCCCCAACCCAACTCTCGCAAGACTAATATAATCCCTGCATTACAGTTTCTGCATTTCTTGAAACAAACCTTAATATCCTCCAATCCGGCTTCTACCCATTCTGCTTTTATCAAAATTATGCAAGCTCTCCAATCCATCACCATACTTATCCTCTTAGTATTGACCAAGGCATTTGACCATGTTGATAGAACCACCTCATCCTCCTATCAAAACTATTAACGATGTCTTTCTCCAACAGTGTCATTGGCTGGTTCTAATTATTCATCTCTGGCTGCTCTCATGCAGTCCTGGTCCCAGATCGACCCTCCTTCACTGTCTTCTGGTCTAGGGTAAGGTTCATCCATTTCTCAAATATTACTTTTAAGTCATAGAAAAGTAACTCTGCCTACCCTTTCCTTATGGTGAGCTCAAACCTGGCACCCTATTGATTCAGGGTGATCTAAACAAAATCAGGACAGATCTGGACATTTCCACAAACTTGGATTAAATGCAGAGAAATCCAAGGCAATCGCCATAGGCTCATATTCCCTCCTCAAAAAACAAAATGATCTCCTCAACACCACAAACAATTTCTGTCCTATTAACTTTTTCATATCAGTCAAAAACTTAGGTTTGATTAGGTTATATTAATCCTAAATCACACGCTGATCTATGTCCACCCTCAAACTGCTTTGTTTGTGAAATAGTTTTATCATCCAAATAAAATGCCAACTCCTAGACATTTCTCTGGATTTCTTTCATTTTGAATACTGTGTTGTGGTTTATGGTTGCCTCTATGAGTGTCCCAAGGCTTGACTTAAGCACCTGAAGAACTTAAACTTTCTTAAATTTATATTCGGGATCCCTAAAGACAGTCGCATTTCGCAGTACTACTGCGAGTTGGGATGGTTACACCTATCAGACCATTGCTTGTAATTTCTTGGAGCCCTCCCTATGGCTTTATTGGGACTAAAAAATACCCTTACTTTTACAACCTTCTCCATTTCAAATCTGCTATCAAATTTCTGATGGGTTATATATATACAGCCAAACATTTTAGGATCATCACAAGAAATCTTGTAATATAATTTATATCAGTTAGAACTTTTCCTTTGTGTCTTCTATTAGGGGACATACTAGCTTTATTAATTCCTTTCAAAACTAGGGGACAAAGATATTAAATAATTTTAGAATGAAGATTTGTTTTTATTAGCTTTCAAACAACATCACTTCCCAGTTTGCTGTGTTGAATGTTAGCTTTTGAGTTGTGATCAACTCAGCCTTCAAATTATTTTTAACCTTGGGAATCAGCAATTATCTCATAGGTGCAAAAATAAAACTTTCATTGAAATAATAAAGTAGGCTTTCAAATTAAATTTGGAGGTTGATTTCTATGGTATGGATTTTTTGCTCGCAGCCTTTAGTTTGGTTTCGTAGAACATATTCTCTATTTCTGCACTCGAGCAGCTGCTCAACTTTCTTCACGAGGATGAGTAAACCATGCCCGGACCAATTCCCATCCCTATGGGGGAAAAATCTTAAGTTGAGAAAGAAGTAGGATCTCATTAGTTTGTAGTCTGTACCTACTAAACTACAAGCAGAGTCATGTATTAAATTATGATGAGTGAATGAATGTGAAAACAAACCAGGCTCTTCAGATGAGCTCCTCTTCCTTTTAGGTGACCTCTTTTCATGTTCATAATAATCTGTGTCATCCTTGATGATTTCTTCATCAGCCCTGTTTATGAACAAGCTAATGATTATTAGTTGTTAATAATAAAAATGACGACATATTCAGAATATATGTCCATAGATATTGCAATGCTTACTTTAAAGATTCAGTGGCCAAAACAGGTCGTCTATCTTTTGATACTGACAGTGGTATATACTTTACAGTGATTGCATTGTCTTCATAAACATCTTTAGGGGTACAACTTGCTGCCTTTATTTCCATATTTTTTAAAACAACAAATCTTCTTGTAGCTGGAAATATTGAATCCTAAAACAATTGGTAATTAGTAAATAATAATATCATTATTATCATGGGACCATTTCCCTTAAGAACCAACATTAATTTAACATAAAGTGGATTCTTTGACAGTGTATCAGTCCCTGGTATGTGCAGGAAAATAAAATATAAATAAAAGAAATAAGAAAAAAATATATATGAAATAAATGTAAACAAAAACAATATTAAGAAAATATAACAACTAGCTTGAAAAATAAAAAAAATAAATACACAAATACATACACACTGATTCACAATTGGCTAATTACTTAAATATGTAAATACCTAAATAAATAGATTTGGACAAAAAAAAAAATAATTCTAAGTTGATGTGAACTAATGCATAATTTATCAATATCATAGTCTTGGATTAAGTAAAATTCAGCCAAGTAGGCTAATCTCTAATCACAATTGAAATTTGTCTAGTTTGTAACATAAAATTCCTTCCTCGGCGTATCTCACAAATACTATAATAACATATGTCCAAAGTAATGCACTCACAATATTTTCAGGCCCATGAAGTACGATCTGAGGAACTCCAACATCTTGAAGTGTAAGAGCCACTCCAGGTAAACCTCCAATATTTTTCCAAGAACTGTATGTGATAAAAATATGTTCTAGTTTAGAGAGTTTAATTTTATGTTCATGAGCTAATCTTTGTGATCCTTCTCCACAGTTAAATAAATACCTGAAATGTATATTTAGAAGTACATAAAGTTAAATTATATAATGCTTCCAAAAAATCGTATCATTAATTTAACTTATTTAATTATATTAAAACTATACCTTGATTGATCAGTAAACAGATATAATGCTTTTGGTGCTCCTTTAGCACCACTTCCCAAAATTTGTAGACTAACTGTCCCTGGAGAATACTTCATACTCTTTTCCTTTTTCTTCACTCTTTGTTTCGTGAGAACGTGTGTATGGGTTACATCGCGTGGCATGTTGAGCAGTAAGTCGTGCAATTTTTGTTGATTTGAAAACCTTACCTTCAACAATGGGAAGGCAAGTGTAACTCTATAACTACATAATCGATTTATAATGCCTACGCAGAACATTACCAAACATGTACGAATCGGTAATGTATTTAATATTTAATACAGATACTGTCATGTCATTGAAAATAAAATTTGACACTAAGCATCTACGACTTGTGGTAACGTTGTTATTCTACATGTGCCCAAAGGCAGGTTTCAATGAGGTTCCGTTGTTGTCACATTGAAATTTTTATTATCGAATTCGGTAAAATCGAAAGTTCATAAAATTAAATGAAATATGTAAATTCAAACAAACTGATTTTACTTACTGATTAACCACATTATTCAAATATCATAATATAAATTATAACACAATATATGTACACATATTGTTTGTTTCCAAAAAACAATTTCACACATTTGGTAAATATTTTTTCTCATAAAATTATAAACAGACAGAAATTTTAGTGCAAGGCACTTTTAGCTTTTAGGTGAATCTGAAAATATACACATATAAGTGCTTTGAATATAATCTGTGCTTAGGATCGGCATCAAACTAGTAAGACAATAGAGGTGTTGTCTTCTAGCGCCACCCCGCATTATACGCAGCTAATACTCTCTTTCCTTTCACCTTTCGTTACGGAATGTAGTTTATGAACTGTGGGGTCCTATAGCTTCTTCCAAATAAGTCATTCAACGCTTGCTATTAAAAAAAACATTAACTTTGTTATTTCCCAATGGAAGATAACACATCATGCTTGTTTCATAATAGTTTATTCTAATCATAATTTTGGATTCATGTACTTCCATCATTACCAGTAAATTGTGAATAAGTCTTTTTCAGCCCACAAAAAATAGTATAATTATGAGGGGCTCTCATTATAGAACATACATGAAAGGTTTAATTAATCCTCCCATACCTCATCAATATGAATTTTTCTGGTGCCAAATGACCCATTGGAAACTAATTTAATTATAAATCTACATCAATCTTCAAACAATATTAATATCATTTGAAATTATGTTATTTGTTTATACAACAAAAAAATTATGACTGCATCTGGTACCTGCTATTGGTAAGAATGATGATTACTATAAATTATCACATGGCAGGTACCTGATGCTAGATAAAATTTCTCAAGGTATAAATGTATTAAGAAAATATCTGTTGATATAATGATCTACATTTAATCACAAGAACTACCTCTAATTCTTTCTAAATTTTGCAGAAATATTAATCTGGTAATTTTTATCAATCAATAAAGAGAAATAATAGGAGAGTTATTAAAATTGATTGACAATATTCTTTTACAGTAAATGTTTCAAAAATTATTTTATCATAAGAATATTCACAAAGTTATAAATAATATGCATGTTTCCCACCATCAATTTATCTTTCAAAAAGAACCGGAGAAATATACCAATTTATCCAGTCCCAATTTTTATTTTTCACCGGTGAGCATTCTTTGGCCTACAAGTTGTTGCATTAATACAATTTTTTTTTTTTTTTTATTAAACTTCACATAATTAATTTGTTTTTAAAATCTATTTAGAAAAATTTCCATCTCCTAAAAAACTAATTTTTACTGGTGTTATCGTAAATAAAATATAGGTTAAAGGGTGACTAGAATATTCCATGTGACCTTCTGGACTCTTTTTCATATCATTCCATAATATTTTTAATGGTTTAAAGTAAATTAAATATTTATAATCCCAATTAGGAGAGAGAAAGAGAGGAAGTGTAATAAAAATGTTACAAATGTGCCATGACAGGAATGACTGATCAGCAAAAAGTGAATCCCTAGAATTAAAGATAATGAAACATAACACAACGAAACATAATGAAACTATAGAACCTAGTAACCTCAGTTCTAAGCAGTCTAATTGGACGTTAGTTTGAAGGATAAAATCCTAAAGTTGACATATAAAATATACAATGGCATTAAATAAAGTTATCCCCCCTCGACCATAAAAAAAAAACTCCAATTTCAAATGATAACAGGATATTGCCTTATTACACTTGACTACATCACCATTCCATGGATACATTTTTGAATTTATGGTTTAATTGTGAGTGGTAGTTGTAGATTAAGTAAATATCGTTAATTTTGTCATTCCAAAAGTTTTTTATTTCTAATACACCAGCCCTTTCAGCTGCCTATACTGCCTTCCTAAATCCAATGTATTGAATGAAAACTTAGGGAATGTAGTCGACAGGAAAAAAGTTCCATTCTTGACAAAAGCGTACAAGATCGATGTTTTTCGTATTATGTTTATTATTATGTTCAATATGAAAAATAAAGGTTGCCGGTACCTCTCCCAATTTTATAGAATGTTCTCGTAGATACAAAGAGTTCGGGGACCACTGCACTATATAGAATATTGATAACATTTTATTTTCACAAAACGCAGCTGTTCCATAAGGAACTATTTTAAATCTTATTCAATGTGCTCTGCAGGTGTGAATTTTATATATAAAATTACACTAAATTTTGTAATAATTGGTAGGGGAAGAGTGGGGTAAAATGGACCTTAACATATTTTTTCCGAGTATATTTCAAGGGCATCTATTAAAACATCAAAAAAATTAAATAAAAGATATTTAGCTATAGCCACTTTTTCCCAACATTTCCAAAAGGTCCAATCTTTTTCTGGGGGGTTATTTTTTTGTCCCCTTAGAGGAATAGGAATAATTGGAAAGGGGAAAGCCACAAAGCACTCACATTACAGTGTGCGGGAGTAGGTATACCTTATACCATGTATTATTTTTTAATTGTTTTGTTATTGAGAATCCAAGATGACAATCTTGGTTGAACGTTCAAAACATTTTTTGTCAGCTCTTCTGTGACGCCATTAGATAAATACATTTTACATTTTTATCAATTTGTATTTCTTCAAGCAGGGCTTCCCGTTCCCCATTTTCTATTGGCACTTTATCTGCCGATTGTCCTGATGAAGTTCTATCTGTGATGTTTGATGCTTCAAAGGCAGAATCAGCATAAATATTTGGATTTACTTGTTACTTGCGGAATTCCCAGACTTTTAAAGCCATTGTCTGGTCATAGTAGCTGTCCTGATAAAGGCACTGCAATCTGAAACAACTTTTCCAGAGTAGAATCTAAGGCAATGTGTTATTTCCTGATCACAATGTATGTTTAGAGGTTTCATGAGGTAATAATTGAATTTAATTATTATACTAATTTAACTTAGATGAAATGGAAACAGACTCATAACGAGTTGTATTTTTACGAAAATTTGCCATTTTATTATTCTATGACGGGGTATACCCTGTTAATTCACGGTGGGGCAAGAAGGGTATTGCTTTCTAGGTGCTACCATGTTCCTTAAGGAACAATTTTCAAAATATGTAAAAAAAACAGAAACTAATATCATCATAAACTATGGTTATAATAAACTTTATATAAGAAAACACTATAAAGGAAGATAACAGAAAATGATTTAAATAATAAAACTAATTTACCAATTCAAGGTTTGAAATAATTTGAAAATTGCATAGATTTTGAACTTTGTGTAGTGCTTGATTTACTGCAGATAACTATTCATCTAATATAGCTGTTACTTTTTCATACACTGCCCTCTTTTTAATAAAGCATTTTGGATTCGGTTTTACCACTTGTTAAGAAAAATAATAGAAAACACTCATATTCTCCTATGATACCCTCCCAGAAAATCAAATGAGAATCATGACAGCAAACCACTTTGGTTTTTCCAAGTTTATGAAAGGGAATATACTGTTGATAGATTCGGAGAGGTAGACTCTAGTGGGTGTGGGGGACATGTCGAGTATGTATGACATGGCCATACTAAAGAGGCTACTGTGGTCGTGAATGGAAAAAAGAATGACTGGGACAACCAAAGCTACAATGGTTGTACAAAGTATCAGTGAGTTCTCTCCTTGAAGTTGGAGGTTGAAGCCTGGAGCACAGTAAGACAGGACACGGATGGTTGGTGGAGGCTTGGCCTGTGTTGTAGTGCAACAAAAGAAGAAGAATCTGTAAGAAATATGCAATATTTAACTTTAAAAGAAAAGAGGTAATTGCAGAAAAACTGGAAAGTTTCTTAAAAGGATTAACACTTAAGGCATTTTTTCTTAGCCTGCAGGTATCAAATTTATTTGACAAAAACAGTAAACTTACAGAAATATAACACATATATTGCTATTTATAGGTACAAATACCACTTGAAGGGCAACCGAAATGCTAGGATCGCAGCAATTTATATTTAGTGAAAAGATAAGCATTTCTAATTTTTTTAAAGGATAATAAGCCACAACCAACAAAATATCCTCCCTTTAGACTCATAATTTTATGATGTTTAATTTTGTCTGCAGAAAGGCAATTTCCTCTACATCAATACTGCAGTTTCCTCAAGGTTGATTACATTATACTGTTATTATTATTATTATTATTACCATAGTTATGTAAAGATGCCAACGGCTCAATAGTCACCCACTACCAGCACTAGTAAAGAGGGGCAACTTTATGTTGCATATTTACTTTAGGTTGATAACAATTATTGTTTGTTAAAAAAAAAAACACATTATAGAAAATAAAAAGTTTATACAACTTTAAAGCTGTCTTAAGTCATATTTCATAAGCTTTCTGATTTGAATTACAGTTTGTTTTTCTATGGTTTAGAACGTAATAAAGGCGGTAGAATATAAATCAAGTATTTAATGTTCGATTCTGTTAGAGAGGTTTTTGGTGACTATAATATTAATTAAAGTTCAGTTCTTTGTTTTAAAATAATAATTTTTTTTTCGGGAGAAAGAAAGTGGCAAGACTTCTGATACTTGTACCGGCTAATTTATCCTATTTGGTTACCATTATGGTACATACACAATCGGATATAGGAAGGCGAAAGACAATTACATGTTCTATAAGTATAGTTTTATAACTTTTATAAAGTTTTATAAAAGTTATAGCTTTTCCTTTGGGCTTGAAATTAAATGGTTTGAATTCATGGTGGTCATCAAGATTGCTACTTACGATCGAAACGCGGTGAAAGCCGTCCTAACGAAAGCAGCATCAAGGAACATGGAGGGCCGGGAGTCCTGCATTGGTAAGGTCATTTGGTTGGTCAGTGGTCAGGTGGTAGCCCAATAGGACGTTGGAATGTGGACGCTTCTAGGTCTGGAGGTCTACACCAATACAATAGGTACACTCCCCTAAAAGAATGACCGATAGCCGGAAATCAGCTTAGGCTGCGATTGTATAACCGCAAAGTCGAAATCTACAGCCAATAGCCTCTAAACTGCATCATCGGTCATTGATAACCGGATTAATATTTAAGTAAAATGTTAAAAAAAAGGCAGTTGGCAGTACGAAAAAACAGTATTTTCATTTGCAATAAATAGTCCTCGTATGTCTAGCAAGAATACGCCAGTGAGATATGGCATAATAATGAAGTGTAGTCTCGTGTAGTATTGTCAATATCTCTGCTGTATTAGCAATGTGTCTCAGTCATCTTTGAAGGGTAACTTTGTCTTCACGCTAATAAAAAAAACTGCTCTGAATGATTACTATGAGAATTCATGACTTAATGAGCAGTGGAATTTCATGGGACTGAATGAATGTTTCAAATATGTGTACGCATAAATTTGGGTATTCAATACTTGACGCGATATATGGGTGAAAGGTGGCCAGCAAGTACGTATTTGTGTATAGCGTAGGTTTAAACAATTGATTTATGCAACAGTCTGGCCCATAATAATTTTCTTTTCATATAATGTGAATTCGATAATACGTTATAATTTACTAATTCAATGCTTTATTTGTGGCTACATCTTTGATTTTTTTTCCGTTTAAGCGGAAAAAAATATAATAAAACATTTATTTGTTATTCTTGAACTACCACTTGTTTCACCATGCTAAACAGTGAAATTCGGAGCGTTTTTTAAATATAAGTTTATGTCGTAATTTGACTCGGCTAATATTGTACTAGCAGACGTAAACTTTCCAAGGCCTGGATCGCTCGTCTTGGACGGCAATAATAGCCATAATTTGAGTGTCCACGATTCTCATCAGCATGTTTAAAACAATCGGCAAAACTCATTATGTCCGTTTGAATTATTGATGTAGATTATTTTATCCAAAACTACATTTATTCATACTAAAGACGCACGTAAAAGAATATTTATATTCTATCTCTCTGTATTTCACAAAACTCAAAAATCAGTAGACACCAATCGAAATAAATTGAAGATTTATGATTGGCCTTCAGTTATTTTACTAGCCAACGAATGGGCTAACAAAAAAAATGATCCATAGTTCAGTAGCCTAACTTTTTTTTTTGCCAAATAAATTTTGTATCAACAATAAAATATTATTTTCTGAAATATGCAAAAACAAAATGTTGGATTTCGGTGTAAAATTCTTATTAAATGATTTAATTGAAAATTTGATCATACCTAACTATTTCTTTAACCATGTTACTCACTGAAAATCAAAACTTTAATTATTAAATAGTTTCGTAGTAACATGACACGAGAAGTCAAAGTGTGGTATATACTTGACCATTTCAAACTGTATAATTTTTATGATCGCCAGACGAAAGAAGAATGACAGGTGAATTATTTCAAAGAATGGTTTATACTTTTTTGTTCCAATAGGTTCAACGAATGGGAATTGCACCTCATTTCTTTTTTTCTTTTCTTTTTTTTTACACACATGACTCCCTCAGAGAGATTTAGTGTGTATTCTCTTTAACTTTCTCTTTTAGAAACTCCTCTAATATGGCGTCACCGAGCTTCTTATATCAGGAAATGGTTTTTATCTGGGCAGGTGAAATTTCATGTCAGAATTTAATAAAGTCCACCTGTACTTGGAATCACAAATGAGCTTCTTTCAGTAAAACTTATTTAAAATGAATATTGTAAAATCAGATCAAAAAACCGATCCTTAGGCATTAAGAACCCCTTTTTCACCTACATTAAAATGGATGTCTAACATTTAACAAAAAACTCTTTGTTGGTTATAGAAAACTCGGATATATCTACAATCAAAATATGTGGAAATTAACTATGATTGGTCCCGTACTGTGCCTGCTAAAGTAAATGGTCCTCCCCCACCCTGCTAATGTTATTTGACCTAAATCAAGAGAAGTTATCCTTGGAAATACCACAGTCTCCTATGCACCAATTAAGTGTTTCCAAACTGGCAACTGAGCAGCATCGCACCTAAAGGGACCTAACGATCAACTTTGTTGTTGACGAAACGTAATGTTGGCAACAAACTTGTAAACATCACTTCCGAGATTGAGGTTTTATTTGCTGAGCGATTTCTATCACTACTTTTTATTATTTTATTTGCTTGTGTCTTGTATTTATTTTCTATAGCTACAGTGTAGCTTAATAAGTAAAAAATGAATGAATATTAGCAGCTGTTTTTAGTTTTAAATGAGTTGTAAGAAGGTGTGGTGCGCCCTGCTAAAAAGAGAAAAAAATGTGCCCAGCTTTCTTATTCCCAGTTAATGAAAAGCAAGGCACATACATGAGAATTGCTATTACTTTGAAGGAACGGTTGTCATTCTTAGTCAAAAAAAAAAAGAACGACACAGGTCTTCCCGGCTTTAGCACTTGCTAACTTCACCCAACTTGTCGCTTCATCTCAAACTGATGATATATAAATGTGTCCTCCGGCCAGCTCTGCTGTACGGTGCCCCGCTATATACTCACTTGACCAAAAGTAAGTGAAACAGTAAGTGCACAAATAAGAACTGACCAGACGGCCTCTTTTACTGTAACTAAAAACAATCACAAATTTCAACAGCATCATAGCACAATTCCAAGTTCACAATTGACGTTGACACAAGGTTGTCAACTTTACCACAGGTGCTAAAAAAAATTCACCAACCCTGAATCCCCCACTACCAAAAATCAAAAATAATTTTCCGTGATTCAACAAGAAATGTCCACCACGGACATGTCTGCGGACATTCAAAACCTTCATTCAACGACAAGTTGTCGACAGGGTTGACAGCATAGTCGATCGATCGCCTGTATGCCCCGTAAGCATCTGCCAATTTATTAATTATAATGAGCCCGAATAGAGAAAATATGCAGATTAGTTATTTTGGTTAAAATTCTATAATAATAACGGAAAGTGTGGAACAAATAAACGTTACAAAATGTTCACTAGCAATTAAGATTTCTATTGAAGACTATTACGGCTAAATAAATTCAAAAATAAAAATAACGACCAGTAATAAATATCATTAGCAAGGAATGATTCAAATAAGGGTTTTTCTTTAATATTTGAGGTACTATCTGGCAAGTTTAACTCTTAATTTTCAATCATTTGCTGTCAAGAAATTAAAAACACTTGGCTAAAATAAGTTGAACGTAAACTGTTTTTAGTTTAATAGAGAAATTGTGAAAATGTTTATTATTAGTCTTTGATAAAAAAAAACATAACGAGATAAATTCTGATCATTAATTATATTAACTATTTGTAGCACATTATAACGATTAATTAATCTAGCCATTGAAGAATTAAAACCAATTAAATAATCTTTTCGACCTGTTATGTTTTATGTTTATCGCGATGGCACAGATATTTGTACAAATCTGAAGTACTCCTTAAATGTTTGAGGTTGAAACGACCTGAAAGCACAACTAGAAGTGTCTAACAATCAGAAGCTTCAGTGGGATTCTTCAGAAAAGGCCTGGCAGACAGGATTTTATAAGCGATAGTGTGGTAATTAACACGTTATGGTTGATGCCGGAGACATGTCAACCTCCTTGATTCACTAGATAGGCTGACGAACCCAGTGTTCAACGCCATATCTGATTCGCCTTACTTAATCAATCAAGCCGTCGAGGGAATCTTAGTCAAGTTGTCAAGTAGTTGTTTCTTCTCTGTAGTAACCAAAGAATGAGCGCTATTGTTAAGCCCCGTATTAAATTATATACATTCTTAACGAGAATGCAGTCACAAAATGCACCTAGACCGCAGTACAAGAAGTAAGCATTCCTTTATATACATATGCAGTTCGATATAAATTTTTAGGAGTAAGTAAGTAAAAATCGTTCTGAGTTCCTTACACATTTAGATATTAAATAAGACCCCTGCATTGTCATTCTGTCCAGAATACGTAAAAAAAGGCTTGAAGTCCGCGCAAACTCAACTCAAACTTATTTTTTCCTCCCATATTCCCTCAGAAACGTCTGCACCAACACCTTTCTGTGCATAATAATTTTAGCCAGTCGATGTCTAGTCAGCCACGTGAATGAGATATTTGACCCTGTTCCTGGAGACCTCAGAATCGGAATTACAGGATAATTATCATTATAATTATTTTACTTACAGGATAATTATCAATGGACTTCAAGCTATAAATTATCGGAATTTTAAGTCCTATTTTATAAATACGGCAAAGGAAAAATAATAATAATATAATAATATAAAAAGGCCACCTCTGACATAGCAGAAGCATAAAGAAAAAAAAATGATGAAACGGTCCGTTACATCACCTTTTCCACGTTAGCTGAGCTCAAGGAAGTGAGAACAAAATTTGTGAATTCTTCCCGTGTCACCGTCGTAAACATGTTACAACAATTTAAAACAGTTTCAGTAAATATCCACAATTCCTTTGCTGTTGTTAAAATAGACACATATAACAGAAAAGTGACATTACACTGACATTTCTGCTAGCTTCTTTTAGCAAAAATTTTAAAATATAGGCAGAAAATACAGTTTTACTAATTTGATAAGTATTCTCATATCAAACATCCGCTAACCACAATATATATGAAAAACAATCAAGATTAAGACAATGTTGAAGGAAAGACGTTGGTGCCAAATAAAAAATCATTCGTTGCCAATAACAACCATTTATAAAAAACATTCTTTTCCTTACGTTTGCCCATGTAATAAGAAAATATCTAAATAAACTCGTGGGCCAAATAGCTGTAATCAAAATCTTTTTCATGAAAGTTACCATAGTTACATATACGTCAAATGGTTGCCAATTGTTTTCAACAAGATACTACATCATATGCAGGGCCGAAACACAACTAGACAGAGCACCGGTATTTGGTTTCACATCGAGAGAGTGAAAGGGGGATTAGTAGATTAGAGCGTTTTATGAACACAATCTGGAAGTAGGCTACCGGGAGTTACCTGGCATATCAATTCAGAAAAGTGTTGTGCTAGAGTATGTAATATTGGGAAGAGAGGAAGGAGGTAAAGATAGTAAATGAAATACATTCAACATGATTGTCATACTGTAATTAACTTTACGGATACACTATGGATATTTACAGATTCACATACTGCACACCGGAGAGACATGTGGTAGGGTCACCCAATGTCCGCAACCTTCCCCAACCTAGGGCTGCCATCTCTAAAACCTGCTCCCCGGACCGGAAGCGTAAGTTCCCCGGATTTTGGAGCTATCACCCCGGACATTTCAAAACTTTTTTTCATTCACTTACATCTTGATTAAAATATATTTTACTCCGTACTGGATAGAAGAAAACTTTGATTTGAAGCCTCTTTTGTTGCATGAAATAGTGTGTTTAATCGTTCTTGTGACGACAAGTTATTAATTTTGCTTTATTTTTTAACCTTCTTAGCTTAGGTATTAAATAAAAAATAAACAAACCCAATATTAGTTACTCAGTTAATAAAATTAAATGAAAACTTGTTTAACTTTTTATTTTTCCATACAATTTAAAATATTTAGTTTTAAAACAACTTAAATCTTAAATCAAATTCAGAAATTTATAATAACTTATACTAAGGAACAATTTTAACAGCCTTACATTTTGCTTTATATTTCAAGAAAGAAAACACAATTTGTCGTTTTCATCCATAGATCTATGTAACTAAATTAAATCAATATTCGAATCAAATAAAACTATACTTCTTAATTATTTGGCAACTTTTAAAGTAATAACATTAAAATGTCTTCAAATTTTAAACTTAAATTACTACATTATTAATTTGAACTTTTTGGTAACACTTAATGTACCCAAATAAATAAACACTGAAACAAATACTGTAGTTCTCTATTGAACTAAATTAAATCAGTCTTTAATTTGTGTTTATTTATGTCAAATAATGATGCTTTTAATGTTTTGGTAATTCTTAAAGTATTTTTAATTAGGTACATCAAAATGTCCTCAAATTTTAAAATAGACTGTAATCAGAATCAGAGCTAAAACTTAAAAAACCATAAATTGTAACTTTTTTTAAGCAATCCTACATGTTTATTTTCAGACAAACAAAACACAATTTGTTGTTTACATTCATAGAACTGTGTAACTAATTTGAATTAATAAGAAAACTACATATAGTTTTTAATTATTTGGCAATTCTTAAAGCAATAACATTGAAATGCCTTCAAATTTTAAATAGACTAGACAGGATTAAAACTTAAATAGCTTATGTTATGAATTTTTACTTTTTGGTAACACTTAATTGAACGAATACGGTAGTTCTCTTAAAAAAACTAGTGTCAGTTACAGTCTTTCAGACAATTTACGGTCTATTTACATTTAAATAAATAATGAATAGAAAATATCTATATTTCTTAGAATTTTAATGAAATTCTTCATATATTAAATTGCAGGACTCACTCACTTATTCATCAAAGCAAAGCACAACCCAAACCCTTACACCTAGAATTTTTTAAGCAGAAACATTATGACAGTACCATCAATATAATTTTACTAACATAATGTTACGTTCGTCACAATCTACATCAATTTATCACAAACAGTCACCTGCATGACTTTAATACTAGAAATAATAACAAACTAGCACTACATAAATGTAGATTGGCTACGATTATGTGACAAAACTATATGGAAAGACCAGTTTAAAGTAAATAAGAAAAATTGCACAATTAGTTTTTAAAAGAGCAAACCTCGAGTTTCTTGTCTGTTCTTCACTGCCTCTTTGTGAACAGACATAGAGTCTGAATGAATAATTTTGACTTTGACTTTAGAAAGTTGAAATTCGGCGCAGAGGTTCTTTCTATAACGTAAGCAGGTAATAAGAAAGGTTTTTAAGGAATTCCCATGGAAACAAAGTCCCCGGACATGAGCTAGTCTACTTATATTTATCGGATTTACCAATAGCTTTTAGAACTTCTTTTTTAGTTAATAAAAAATTAGAGAATTCGGTGCAATCCTTATAGCCTCTGAAGTTGAATTTAATTTTGAGTAATGACGAGACTGTTTCAGGATTCAATGCATTCCTTTCTTTTGTCCACTGTTGCGTCATGAGAGAAAATATTCTTTCAACATGCGCATTATGCGCAGGGATGCAAAAAAAATATTGAGCTATTTTTAGTAATTCTGAATATAAATGGGCATTTGGTGTTCTAAAGAATTGTAACCATAGTTGATTAGCATTTAAAAGCTTATCTTCTGCGCTGAGATTTTGGCAAAAATATTTTAAATTCACCCACTCATCTATCAATTTCGTGTCCTCAATTGCTATATTCTTGTCTTTCAAAAATGCAATAGTATCTTCGATAACAGCCCATTGAGTTTTTTCATTTATATTTGGCAAAAACATCCAGTCAAATTTATCAAATTGTTGAAGAGGCTGATTCCAATGTTCAATGTACGTTTTTATTTCATTATAGAAACTCAGAGTACAGTTTTTGAACTCTTGTTTTATGTTCTCGTCGTGTTTGTTTAAAATGCTTCTAATACTTAAGGGCACGAAGCTTTCTTTGATTCTATCGTCTAGGCTTTTTGTTATAGATCCAAGAATGTTTCGAGTTTCTAAGACGGAATTGCCGCTTTTTTCTAATTTTTCTATTTTGCTATGCAAGATATGCATAATGGAGTGGACTAGAAGCAAATAAGCCTCTGACAGCGGATTTTGGAAAAAATCTTTGATCACGACAGGTGGTTTTTGTATATTTTCGAAGTAGTCTTTCAGTGGAGTGAAGAGCTTCAGAAGTCTTTCTATTGCAGGAAACAGACTAAGCCATCTAGTTTTGGAATGATATAGAAGCTGTCTGTATTCGACATCAGCTGTTTCACAGAACTCTTTGAGGGATTCGGTTCGAACTGTGTATATAGAAAAATGATTGTAAATTTTCAAGACAATAGTCTCAGCGTCCACTGGCAGTAAGTCACATCCATGATGAATGGCGTTGTTAATAACGTGTTTTCTTTATTGCTAAAAGATTTATAATAATTTACTTTTGTTCATGTTATTTACCTTGTCTATAATATATCTGCAATAGCGTATAGGGTGATTTCCTATATACTAAGAATCGCCACACACGTCTACACATCTAATATTTTGCTACGCAGCTAAATAGATCGCTCGCGCTCGCCATTCGCCAGATCACGCCATGCGTCGGTCAAGCGCGCCCCACCCCCGCTCGCCGCTCGCGTAGTAAAATAGCGTCGGCAGCGCGTGCGGTGAAATACCTAATCCATAGTTTTTATTTACATAAATTATGGGAACGGATCTGATCGAAAACCCGGACTTCTATTATAGTCCGGGTTGCACCCGGACTACAATTTAAACCCCGCCCGGACGCTCCCCGGACGTCTTCAAAACTAGGACAAATCCGGGGAAACCCGGACGGATGGCAGCCCTACCCCAACCCAACAAGGCCAAGCAGTCCCCCGGGGCCCGTTCCACACCCCTGGAGGTCCACTGCTTTTACAATAGTGTTTCTATAAACACAACATGGTAAAAGGGGATTTTACCCTAGCACCGCAGAGTAATGAATCAACAACTAATGTTTTATTTTACTGGAGATGTGTATAGTTTTTGGGGCTGCGTTAATTCTTCTTTAAAATTGATTTCTTAGAAGTTTAAAATTGAAATGACTTACAAGCGAAAAATTATGAAGAGCCATTAACAAATTAAATAGTAGTAAAACAAAGATTTCTCTATTTTTTTAAGTAAAGTTTCAATTTAATGATCTCGGCGCCAATATTTATAATATGCCACATGTGCTGAGGATTGAGTGGCCTGTAATTACAGCGAAGGGCTGTGAGGCCTTTTTTTTTCCTTTAGTCCCCCCCCCCCCCTTCCTGAGGACGACTCCACACACGTCGTTTGGCTGTAAAACACTATCATTAAAAGAGTATTTGAAATATTTGTAAAATCTCAGTTAATGTATCTGGTTATATTTTGTGATCGTTTTACTTGATGATCAAAGAGGATAAAATAAAACTCATCCTTATAAAAGTGCTACAGTAAACAATTTTTAATTCATTCATTTAATTTTTAAAAAAAATATTTGCCGATAATATTAAGTAATGTATCAAATTAAAGGTCTCGATGTTCTCATGACTAATAATAACATGTGCTGGTGCTTGGTGGCCTATTGTTACACAATTTCATTAAAGTGACCTGCTATAAAAATGTGACAGTGGAAGTCCTGGCAATGGCCAGTTTCTCCAATCATGTCATGAACGTCTGTGGCTCTCGTGTGCTATTGGTCAGCCTCCACTGGCTAGATTTCGGTGACGCGGCTTACGAAGCAGCGTGGTGGACTTCCCAAGACTCCGCTCCCTCTTTCCTAGGAGAGAGAGGTGACAACCTTGTGTATTTGGGAGGTCTCTGGGCTGTTTGTAAATACTGTATGAATGAGTGAGTGAATGAAAATTGTAAATATGGTATGAATAAGAACATTTACCACAATTACTTAT
The DNA here is from genome assembly GCA_930367205.1 of Acanthosoma haemorrhoidale. NCBI lineage: Eukaryota > Metazoa > Arthropoda > Insecta > Hemiptera > Acanthosomatidae > Acanthosoma > Acanthosoma haemorrhoidale. The sequence goes on from OV884012.1 coordinate 73,833,736, forward strand.
TGCCCAATAAGGAAGATTGTAATTTTATGACAATAATGTTTCGTATAAATAAGAAAAGTGTCAGTAAAATAGTTTTCACAATCTTTAATTGTGTAATGGATCACACGAATTGATTTTTTTTTTTTATAAATAAGTTGTAATAAATTGATATTACCCAAATGTGTTTGGAAAGGCCTTAAGCTAGAGCTAGTTGTATGTTGTAGTGTAGACCCGGCCCTGACCACGTGAATGCATCCAGTAATGTATGGTTGGGCCTTTGCGCAATCAATGGCAGCCTTCGTAGACCGAAAGGTAGCAGCTCTTTACCATCACCATGGCACTCTCTTCCCGATAACCTTCGTTCTTTTACCATGATCCAAAACGGCTGTGGCCGCGTGGTCAATTAAAGTTAGCTTACTAAGTAAGACTAATCGAAAGTCTTGATCATATCAGCCATTTTGGTCCACTGCTATTCAAAAATTGTATAGTTTCCACCTTTCCGGAGTTCAGAGGATTTATCGATACTCCACCAATTCGCCTTTTGAACAGTTTCCTTTTTGCTATTTCTGAGTAGGTAGTCGATTTCCTCCTGTCTATCATAGTGAACTTTATAAAATCATTTTCCTGTTTTTATTTTCCTTTTCCTCTTCACCAGGCATGTGATATTCTGGCCGCTGGTCTCTATATTCTTTACTGGACAGGGCATTAAGACATTAGGCGATTATTCGCATCTACATTCTCCTTGATGAACAATTCAGCTCCATAAACGGTGGACAGTTTCCTAACTTTTATTTTATCTTTTCGGGCAATTACGAATTCCCTTTTGCGCAACGCTCTCAATCAATATCTCGACGGTTCGATGTGAAACATTAATAATTGTTTTAATCCACCTGACATTAGGGTTTCACGGTCATAACTATGGTCCAATCTCGATTCCTCAACAATCGTCCCTACCAAACACGAGTCTAATATTTGCTTTGGACAGTTTTTTTTGACTGTTCAGCTTTATCAAGAATACTTTGAGAGTTATTTTGGAATGGATTAGTAACGTTTCTTTATCTGGAATTGCATTTGACCTAGAGTTGCACAGACTCCCTCACTTTGGCCAAAGATATTTCTATTAGTTTAAAAAACAAAAATAACTGCTTGACTACACTTTAATCCTAACTAATGGGCATTGCACATTTCATAAGCGATTCTAAAACAGAATACCAATGGGTGTATTCTAAACATTTTTTTTTCTTCTAGATAATGATTAAATGCAAATATATAAAGTGACCGTAGTGAGATAAGCCTAACCCTATACAATAGCGAAAGTCTATTACCCCTATTGATACATTGTATATACACAAAGTATGTAGTGTCATTTTCGGTGATTCCAGAATATTGTTCCAGATATAAAATATTTAAAAGGAAGCGAAACTCCCTCTGTAGGTAATAGTATGACGATTTCGTTTTGGGTTTGGTCAAAACTCCATTGTGAACAATTAAATTGGATCGCTACTGCCCTGACTATGACTAATCGGTTGAAAACTGATGACTTGACTGAATACACATATGGCCAGACACCGTTTAGGCGCGAAATATACACAGTGCTGATTCCTGTATTGACTTGAAGCCAGCAAGACCAAAAAGGTTCGCGCGGTTCAGGTCAAATATTGTCTAACGGTCAAAGGTTTCATATTTAAAGTTCTGCACTAACTTCATTTGTTACGAATGTTACAAAAACCGTCAGATGTTTTACGCCCTTAAAAGAAGATTAAATGCACAATATAACGCTTATTCAATCCATAGTTCGAGATGAAAATTTTGAATAAATTCAATACTATACAGATAGTTATGAACGCTGGTTTGGATGCTCATTGTAAAATTAACGAAAACATTATTATTTTTTCTATTTTTCTCTCAAAATTTAAATTTATTCCGATTCTTGAAGAGGGCCAAACGATCCTACATACGTAAAACATTTATTCACAAATGAGACTGGCTAATGTCTGACAACGGGTAAAGCAATTCCACATTGCACACCATATTTCCAGGCTGAATTTATTTTATAAACTTTACATGTGATGAGTATATTTTCTCAAGAATGACTTAACTTTTTAGGTTTTTTGGTAATTTTATCATTTTACATTTAAAAACATCAAACCTAATTGCTTTTGAGTTATCCTGAAAGAGAAGAAATTAAGCTTTACAAAGGTGATAACGAAATGGATGGAACTTTTATAGAAGCTGTTTTAATACAATCAGGCATATTTTTTATCAGATACTATTTAAAAAAACAACAAATCGAATGGTGTTCGATACACTTTTTTACACGCAGGTCAAAGACAAAAACAATGTTCAAAACAATTTTTTTTTTTTTGGTACTGCGCCTGGGCCAACTATATAAAGTCGTTTTCGTATCGCTCTGCAACTAACTGTTTTTTGTTACCGTTCGTAGGAAGTGCCTAGTTTGTAGAACTGTTCCAACCGACCCTTGGGTGAACTGTTCGCGGAGGACAGTCTACAGGTGAGTGGAAAGAGAAGCTGTGGGCATTATTGCCAAACGTAAGTTTTCATTTCACAATTCATACAGAAGGCAGCCATATTGCAAGGCAGTAGTCAGCTGTGCTAAGAGTGGGGAGTCCGCCTGAATCCCTCATTACACTCTCTGTGGCCCCCTGGCAGCTGTGTAGGCTCTTAACACATATACGCGCGTTCGCCGCTGCCTTATACTATACTGAATATTTTTTATTTAATTCAAAATTCTTAATTATTCAGAAAAGTGCTGCTAAGAATGAAACATGCGTTTCTATCAGCAGTTAATGTCAGAAAATAAGAAAAAACGCTCAAGGTCCTTGGGACCTACCCCCACTCCGTCACCGGTCAAACGAAAGCCACTGCGATCTAATAGAAATATCGTCCCAGTAAATTCTTCAGGACCCAGCAGCTCTATGGAAGAAATACCATCACAACCCAGCACATCAAAACAAATAACAACTCATGAGTCTCCACTTTTCATGCCCAATAGTTACGAGGTGTTAAAAAATATTGAAGTAGAGGACATGGACTCTACACAAACACCCACACAGCCCAAGCCACCAGCGATATTTCTACGCAATATCAGTAATTTTAAATTACTATGTAATCAATTGAGCAAAATTGTAGGTACAGGCAAATACACGTGCCTCAATCGGTCTCGGGACACAAAAGTTTCTCCGGACACTCCCGACACATACCGAGCGATAATAAAGTACTTAGAAGAAACTAAGGCCGACTTTCATACCTACCAACTAAAGCAAGAAATTGGTGATTAGAAACCTGCATCCCACAACACCAGTGGACGAGATATAAAAGGAGCTGTTAAGTTTAGGATACAAGGTTCGCCAAATTACGAATGTGCTCCGTGAGGAAAAGCAAGAAAATGATCAAGACATCACTGCCCTTATTCTTTGTGGATCTAGAGCAAACAGCTGGAGTGGAAAAAATCTACGAGCTTACCCACTTGTATTACACAAGTATACAGGTCGAAAAACCTTACCCAAAACGAGACATCGTCCAATGCCATAATTGCCAGGCATATGGGCACACAAAATCGTACTGCCATCACCCTCCCAGGTGTGTAAAGTGTAGTGGGCAGCACAAAAGTGAATTGTGCAAAAAACCCCTGAAATCCCCTGCTATATGCGTGCTCTGCCAGCAAGACCATCCGGCCAACTACAAGGGCTGTGAGGCCTATAGAATTCTCAAGTCCAGGAGCGAGCAACGTCGTCGGCCAGACGAAGAGAAGCCAGTCAAAGGTACCTCAAGAAGCGCCCCCACCAGAAATTTGAGGCCTTCAGTCTCTTTTGCTGATACCGCTCGGAACAGAGAGCAGTCACAAGCATTGCCTACTCCTCCTCCGCAAGTTCTTTTTTGCCAGCACTCCGTCCATCCCAGCAACCAGCAAACTCAATCCCATCCTCAACCACACATCTCGCATATCCCTCCACCTTCCAGCTCCTCAGATCTCACCAGCCGTTTAACCTCATTCCTTACAGAGTTCTGAATCCTAATTACCCCTCTCATTTCCCTTCTTACAAATCTTGTCTCCTACCTTACCCCCGTTAAACAAAATCCATAAGTGGATCCTCCTGACTCCTTTAACATTCTCCTTTGGAATGCGAATGGTGTTCGCACCCACAGTAACGAACTGACAGCACTACTCCACGACAAAAACATCAACGTAGCTCTTATTACTGAAACAAGACTTACAAGTAAACGACCATTAACCGTTCGACAGTACCAGACTTATCGAACTGAGCTCATGCAGGTACCGCTGTCATTGTCCCACCACATAGTTCCTTTGGTAGCACATGATTTCCTTCAATCCACTGCAGTGTCAACCACCACCTTCACTTTTCCCCTTACCCTAGCATCAGTGTACTGCCCTCCCAATAAATCCATCTCCGATTCCCAATTCATCTCCTTTCTAGACACCATCGAGCATCGTTTCCTTGTGGGTGGGGACTTTAACGCAAAGCACCAACATTGGGGCTCAAGATCCACAAATACACGAGGACGTGCTTTGCTGTCTGCACTCACACGGAAACATTGCTCCACTATCTCTCCTGACACAGCCACCTATTGGCCATCAGATCCCAACCAAAATCCAGATCTCCTTGACTTGTTCTTCTAAAATAGTTTAGGAACACTAAACTATTCACTCAAGCGCCTCGATGACCTCTCCTCCGACCATAGCCCCTTATTATTAACCATTTCCCTAAATCCAATTCACAAACTGCCTCCTCCTTCATTTATTAGGGGCCCAGTTGATTGGGACCACTTCCGCCAGATTCTTACAGACTCTGTAGACCTCAAAGTACCTCCGAAAACATCCCAAGACCTAGATGATGCAGTGCATTCCTTTACTACTCTGATCCAGAGGTCGGCTTGGGAGGCATCGTCACCCCACCGTCATCTGAAAATTCACAATCAAAATCCTCTACCTCAGTATCTCAAAGATCTAATCAAATCCAAACGCCACTCGAGAACAGTGTGGCAAAGATCCCGACATCCTGATGACCGTCGCTCATACAATCAGTACTGCAGGCTGGTAAAGCGGCAATTGGCATCCTTCCGTTCCGATTCTTTTAATTCCTCTCTGTCTACCTTTCTCTCCTTTCTGTCTACCAGGGATAACTTCTTGTGGAATGTAACTATGTAAGAAAATCCTAAAATATCATCGAGAGGGTGGAGGAATTCGCACTGCATCTTTCCCGTACTTTCACTCCTCTTTCTCCAACTTTCTCCTAAAGCCATAATCTTCCTAACCTGCATTTATAATTGTATTATCCGAACTATGCACTTTCCTCTCCTCTGGAAACACTGCATTATAGTCCTATTCGCCAAACCCGGTAAACCACCCAATGACGCTTCATCTTCCGTCCAATTAGCCTACTCCCTTTACTCTCAAAAATTTGAAAAACTCCTATTAAAACGCCTACTTCCAATTGTTGAATCCGAAAACCTTTATCCTACTCACCAGTTTGGTTTCCGCCAACGACATCCCACCGCTTAACAAGGCCTTCGCGATCACATATCTTCAGCCCTTGAAACCAAACAGTATTGCACTGCTGCCTTTCTGGAAATAGCTCAAGCTTTTGACAGGGTCTGGCACGCAGGTTTGCTTTACAAGCTCAAAGGATATTTACCGCAGACCCTATTCCTAATCCTACAATTCCCATACGGTTCTTCCAAGTCCGCTGTGGTTTAGAATATTCTAACTACTACTCCATTATAGCAGGGGTTCCACGGGGCAGCGTCCTGGGCCCCATCCTCTATAATCTATACACCGCTGATGTCCACTCTACCACCAATACCTTCTTGGCAACATTTGCAGATGACACTGCAGTCCTGTCAACCCATCCGGACCCTGATATAGCATCCCAAAACCTTCAAAAACACCTTGATGAGATCGAGAAATGGGGAATCAAAGTCAATGAAGGAAAATGTTCCCCCATAACCTTTACCCTCTGCCACAAGTCCAGTCTTTTTAAATTCAAATCCTCTCCCTTTGTCTGAGACAGTAAGGTATTTAGGCTTCCATCTTGACAAAAGACAGACATAGAACCCACACACGAGGCTAAAAATACAAGAAATAAACAGACGCTTTGGACAACTGTACAGACTATTTTGAAGGACATCCCATCTCTCAATAGATAATAAACTACTTATTTACAAAGTTATACTTAAGCCAATCTGGACATACGGAATAGAGCTATGGGGGACAGCAAAAAAGTCAAACATCAAGCGCATCCAATCCTTTCAATCAAAAGTCCTGAGAACAATAGTAAATGCCCCTTATTACGTCAGCAACAAAACCCTTCTTAATGATCTGAATATACCCTACATTCTTGAACTCATCCCTTTCAAGTTCATAAAATTCCATAGTAACCTATCCAACCACCCTAATTCCCTAGCAAAGTCATTGCACTACACCACTCACCCCTATAATCCTCGGACACTAAAACGGCAGTGGCCTCGTGACCTGCTATAAATAAGTGTTTTTTTGGGGGCGTTGGCATGTGTCAAATATTTGTCGACATAGTAAAACCAAAAAACGTGTTACCGAAATCAGCGACCCCCCGGCTACCTCCTCTCGTTACTTAAATGAATTAACGTATTCATCAGTCTTTATGGAACTTTATCAGTTAATGGCTATAACAAACTTGTTTAAATGCAGCCACCTTTCAAAGAAAAAAACGGATTGATTGAGGGTAAATCTACTCACATTAAAAAAAAGTATAAAAACGTCATGTCGAAAAAATGAAATTTTCACCAATTAATTTGATAAACGTTTAAAGAGGAAAAATAGCGTCCATCAAGTTACTTGATACCATTCTGCTTCTAGTATATTGTGATGTTGGTGCCACAGAATATTAGTTGTACTAACGAAATTAGCTTTATGTGAAATACAGATAAATATCAATTAAATACATTTCGCAATGTCTGAGTTTGGCAGTGTTTGCTCGAATTCAGAAATTTGATTACATAAATGACTTTTATTTGAATTTAACTAAAATAATGTATTCTTCTTGGGTCGTAGATGGACATACATCACTTAGTTATGTTAGATTTCTGTACGATAATAAAATAAAATACATATCTTAAACTATAGTAAAATATTGATTTATTATTAACTCCTACCTTTAACACTATCTGATGTTAATATGAAAGTATCCATTTATAGAAGAAAAGTAAATAATTGCGAGAAAAATTTTATCAAATTGAAATCTCAGGTACACACTTTGATACGGTCAAACTAATAATGATTGTATTACAAGTTTTACACAAACATTTTCCTGATTTAGAATTACACAATTAATATTAATACACGCAATATTATAACTGTTGACTTTGCACATCTGTGGCTAGAGGCTTAACATTCTAACATTGTTTTACATACTCTGTATGCTTAATTAGTTATTCTAAGGAAACGGGACTTTCATGATCAATTATTACGCAATTTTATTTATTGACGAACTTTAAATTGATCAAAGCATATGGATATTTAAAAATACTAACTGTGATTGTTTTTTTATAAAAAAAAAAAAAGTGCACACTAAATTATAAGTAAAAATAATAAGTAAAATATGAAATTTCTCAATTTAAAAAAAAAAAAATGAACTTATACCACTTTGAAATTAAACGTGATAAAGTGGAAGTAATGTCAAAACGAGTTTACTGAATATAATTTGTTAGACTTTCGACCCTAGATGCGTATTGTGGGAATTGGGTATCTGTTCACTAAGTGCATATGGTGCAAAATGGGTTTAAACATGTAATTTTCAGGAATGTTAGACAGTTACTCTGAAAATATGTTTTTAGACTTACCTAATTTGCCCCTGGATCTACAAACATGGTACCCTGGATTAACCCTGCGAGATGGTCGCTGTAAGCACTTAGATTTATTGTCGCTCTGGGGTAGGAATGTTGTTCAGCCCAGAAATATTTGTTTGGAATAAGGCACTAATGACACCCCCACTTAATGACAAGAAATTAAAAAAAATGTTTTTGACGTTCTTCACATAAGGTAACCATGACGATCATTTCCCAAAAATGTACATTTAAAAACTTTATAGTTTCATTAGTTTTGCCCAATAAAAAATTACGCCCAAACGGCCATTGTGCAATATTTCTCGCCGTTGGTTGATGGTTACCCAACTGGTCTTGGGTAAAAAATAATGATTAAGTGGAATCGTAAGAGGCTGGTGTAGTGCCTTCATAACCACTTATACCGCGTTTAAGCCAAGTCAGCAATAATCGTCGTATTATTAACAAATCATCAAGCTTACATCCGGATCTTTATACCGTGAAGTCTGAATAGCTGATGAAAGAATTTTGAATTAGACGTCTTTTATTTGAATTTCGAAATCTCGTAATCTTAGTTTTGTTTTTCTTAAGATCATATCTCATCCATTAAAATTTTAATCAGATTGACTCGTATAATTTTGATTATATAAGATAAAAGTAATGAGTGGCCCTTTTAGCACCCCACTTGTTTGTTTTCTCAACAGGAAATGCTCTGATTATTTTTGTACGTTACATGACGTCTCTCCGTGAGTGACAGTTAAATTTTAAAACTTTTTTATTTTTGCTCGAGTTTAATGGTTGATTCCCGACTTCCCTAGAGGTTTTTTTTGGGAGGTGGAAGGATTTATTCGGAGCTTCATACGATCATCAACTTCATCAGCTTCCTTGGTTTAATTTGTTCCTTCAAGAGACGTTATATGTAACTAAGATTAATTAATAATGATAAAAATAATTTCATTAATCTAAGTGTTAAGTTTATGTTTTTAAAAATTACGTAAACCATGGTTTGATCTTAATGAACCAATTTAGTCTTTTTTTTTTTGAGGGGCCTCCCTACTGAAGTTTCAAGTGGTCGAAAAAATCACTGTCCGTTTGTGAATTTGAAACGAAAACTATCATATGGTGAAGGGAACACCAGACACATTATTTGCGAAATCATTAACTTTAAGTGTAAGGCATGATACCGCTTCAAAGCTGATGAATAAATAAATAATACACAAAGGTGATAAGCTATTAGGTAAATTTACGGTATGTTTCTGAACGGCCAACAGCTTTCTTCTCTGTCACAACTGCTTCCTTGGCCTACTTATGGATTCCATCAGGTACTAACAAAGGTTCACCCTTGGAACTAGAACATTCTTCGTTTTCGGTTATCGGGTTATTAATGTAACGGTACCAAAGTTTCCGGATGTCCTTGTACCCTTCACGGGGTTGTTTCCCTAATGAAAGCGGCTAATCTACTTCCAACAAAGGATCATTAGTTTAAATGATTATACGGTTATCTTCCCTGGATATCCTGATTATCTGGTATTATAAGATAAAAATGTCTGACATTGAGAACTCTAACTTTAAAAGCAGCAAACATACAAATTTTTTTTTGTAATACTGAGCTGAAGTTAGTGTTAATAGACGTAATGCCACTCCCTTCAACACCACAATTCCATGCTTTTGTCTGTTGAGTTCTGCTAGTAAGCCTGGTTCAGAGCAGCCCAATAATTTAGTCCAGTGGCGAGTGACATAGTAACCAAATGTATTTGGACGTAGTCGGCAAGCGGAAGGCATCCCTACCTCATTTACCACTATCGCGCCACTTGGCAAGTCTGTACATGTTTGTTTAATAGAGTTCTTTAGCAGCCCTTTGCAATTTAACTAAATGATGCCTAAACATGTACTTCCCCAATTCCTGCACATTCATATGGAGTACCTATATAGGACTCTGTATCAGTCCTACATCAAGCTGAAGGTGAGCCTCATCACCTAGTGAGTGTATGTGTATTGGACTTATTAACAACAATCTGAAAGTATTATATTTATGCACTCCTTAATATGCATCTGCGAATGCAGCACGAGGAGACAGCTGTAATTCCAAATTTATTTATTTATTTTTGTCATTGTGTATATATTATCAATAAAGAGGTTTTGAAAAAAAAAAAAAAAAGTCCTACATAAGTTCTTCAGGACGTTAGTAGTGTGGCGCCTGAAAAATTACAGTTGAGGGCTGTAGAAAGCAGTTGTAATTAAAGAAAGGTATCGAAGAGAATAGATATTAGTTTTGTGTCATATACACCTAACGGTGTGTACGCATTGGACGATTATTGGCTGACTCCGGCGATGTTGCCGGCGACTTCAATGAAAGAAAGGCTGAGCCTAAATCGTCCGGTAAAAGATCAAATAATGTTGCTGCCAAGAGATTGGTGGTTCCAGATAGGAAAGATCGGTCGATCTTCTATCGGTTCTAAGGTCTCTCTGCTGGCAAATGAATCTGAAGGTTCATTTCTAATTCTGGTAAATACTCATGTTATGACAAATAATTAGTTACAATGTTTAACTGTTAAAGCGTTATTTATGTCACATAAGATCATAACTTTATCTACCAAATAAAAATTAATTGAAAATTTCTTTGTGAATTAGTTTTTATTACACGAGCCCTTTGAAAATAGCAATGGCAGAGTAAAAACTTTAGTCTATTTAAGTGAAGTATAGTCAATTTATGTATTAATTTTGGAATTCTAACGAAAACATTTACTACTGTAAGTAATTCTTCAAAGTCTGATTTAGTCATTCGAAAGAAAATGTTAAATGAACGCCTATCATTTAATAAAAGCTCTGTGAATAAATTTGTAAAACGTTTATCTTGGTTTTTAATCATTCCTGTCTTGTTTTTTGGCACTATTTTATAATAATAAAAGCGGCGGCAACACTTGCAGCGGTTAATTGATCCATCTCACTGCTGATTTAAAAAAAAAACAAAAAAACTTTATCATGATAAAATTACAATCTGCCTCATTGGGCAATAAGTAATTGTGATAAATGATCTCATTCATACAATATTTACAAACCGTACAGAGACCCCCCACATGGTTGTCACCCCCTCGCATGCGAAAGAGGAAGCGGAGTCTAGGGAAGTCCCCCCGCGTCATCCGCGTCACTGAATAAGAGCCAGCGGAGGCTGACCAAGAGTGCAAGAGCCACAGACGCTCAGGACGTGATTGGAGAAATTGGCCATAGCCGGAACTCCCAATCTCACTACTAAACAATTGGTTTCAAGTAGGTGTCGGTAAATAATTTTGTTTGACAGAAAAGACATGTAGCGATTTTTGTCGTCGCCGATGCTGCTCTGTACCTGCCATTCTCGTCGGTCAATAAAATGTACGAATTCGTCGGTAATCTTCATATGTAAGTAATATTTCTGTTTCGACTTAAGTAGCCAACCTTGCCACATCAAGCTTTCTCGAGTACTTAATTATCTCACTTGTATTAACACCCCCGGGATCTCCTCTCCTAACCAGTCATCCGATATGTAACAATTCACATCTCTTTATAAATTATTCAGTTGTAACCTTTTACCTATAAAGTTTTCTGTGAGTTCGTGAGCATCGAAGTATTAACTAGCGCCCAAACTTAGGGACCTGCCAGGATTGGTAAATCAAGTGCTAACAAATTCACAGCGAAGTCATGGGAGGAAATATCAACAGGCTCTGGAACTACGACAAACCCACAAAGGACTCTCATGACGAAGCGATGAAATATTAACAGCTTCCGGAGTAACTCGCCAATACTTGTGTTTCAACTTTAGGCAAGGACATCATCTATCGATGTCTCTGTGCTCCTCACATCGAACCATCAAACCTACTCGACTACCATAGTAATCTCACTTGTATTTACACCCCCAAGATCTCTCCTAACCAGTCATCCTTGAGGTAAAATTTTACTTCTATTAAATTTAATTTAATTTTGGTTTTCATTGTAATGTACAACTTTGATGTCTAATCTTGACTTAGGCGTAAAAGCTATAACCACAAATTTTAATTAACTTATTATCAATAAATACACAAACGAATACAATGCCGCTAACATATAATATAACTAAGGAAGATTACGGACATCTATAATACTATGGGGGAAATCCTAAGTGAGGGAAGATGTATTATACAATTATTCTTAAAATGATTAATTTTTGCAGGATGTTGATGTAACACTGAGCTGATTTAAAACGTAGATAGGGTCAAGGAGTTAATAAAATACGATCGGAAACAAAAGACACTGATAACAGTAGCCATTTTCCAAAAAAAATTCGATGGACCTTGCAAAATATATTTTATGTTTAATTTTTTTCGTTTGATTACAAAATGAAGTGAACTGGAGATATCAACATTTAATCTTTTCTGGTAATCTAAGAACAATCATAGATATTTTTTTTTTCATTATATATCTAGTGTATCTGAACTTGTCTGATTTTATCTGATTGATTGATAAGTAAATCGCAATTTGTTTTTATTAAAGTGTATCACTTTTATAGTATTTTTATTGATATGTATATGATATCAGGGTTTTTTTTTATCAAAAAATTCTCTCATTGAGATTGAATAATGTACATTTAGACAGGTAGCGTGCTTCAGAAATGATAAATTCAAAGGACAGCTGCTTTGGATTGGATTTATCCCCTTTGAAAATATCCATTTCTTTTTATATAAATAATGTTAAAATTATTTTTCGAGCCAGAGCATGCATGTTTTCAGAGGCGTAACTACAGGGTGGCAGGGCTGGCAAAATGTCACGGGCCCCCGACCCAAGTGGCCGCGAGCTCAGAACTATTGTTTTAATATTGTACCTATTTATAAAAATATTAAAATATATATACCATATATTCAATATATTATTGTTATTGGTTGTGGGTAACTAAACTACTCGTAAGTATAATAAAGCTTAATGATAGGACCCCCATTAAAGGAATTTGCCACGGGCCCCAGATGATATAGTTACGTCACTGCATGTTTTAATACTTTTGTTTTCTGTTTATTTATTTAATTTGCTTCATAGTATCGCTTTTTTGTTTACATGAATCTCAACTAAACTGAATTTCTTTTTTGGAATATGTTTTATTTATTTTTGAGGGTTGCGAAGTCCTGAACCAAGAATAAAAAATAACAATAAATCTTAAATAGTTTCTGAGCAGTGAATTTAAAAAAACCCAAAAGTTGCCAAAACGGGAACGACTTTTTAACATTTTGTTTCACTCTTACATACCTGTTATGTTTTAAATCACAACTGTCCTATGTCGAGATATTACGGAAAATACTTTTCCAATCTTTCTGTTAATGATGTCTTACAGTTGACGGTGTTGTAGAATGCTCGGACTTCTATTGTTATTTTTCAACCGCCGATAGGAAAAGATAACGAGTTGGAACTGTCCAGGCAGTTACACACATACACATACATACAGTTCAGTTACATACAGTCTAGGAACGAAAATACCTCTTTATAAGTTAAGCACAAATTAAAATTGTATGCCTAGCAACGAAGCTGGCTGGCTTTCCACACAGTAATGGGCCATTAAATATCCCCTTCTGCATTTCACTGGCTACTTGGATTTACTAATCCAAGGTACTCCTGTTACATCCTCGATGAGCTGCGCTTGTAGCCCGTTATCTCCAACTTATTTTGAAATGATTTATTACTTACTACTATTTTGAAATGATTTATTAATTACCTCAATGTCCGACAATAAAAATCTCTTACATCCACAGCCAGTTCGTCACCAGTGTGGTAAGATTTCCCGGTCCAAAAACTTAGAGCTCCTCGCCATCCTTCATTCCACTAGTTACACTAATGCCCCATTTTCACGTGTTTAATTAATTTTAATCTATTTTATCGTGTGTGAACTGCCTGTTAAGTGTTTAGTACAGTATTAAGTTAATGATTGGGTATACAATTAGAATAGAATCATAATTAATTTTCTGTTTAGTATCGGTGCGCACGCATCCCTGGTAGGCGTGGCTTCGTCACTTTTCCTTTGAACTTGGTCTAGTGAAATTGTGTCTCTATGAAAGGGAGCTGTTTTAAAGTTTACTTATTAAACCACATTCATTCTTACAAACACGATTAGACTCTTTTCAACATTTCGAGATCATTTCAAATCATTCCCTAGGATAAAACTAAAGGTAACATTTTTATTTTATCCCCTGAAGTAATACATTTTCCTATTTTTTTTTTAATGTCCTAAACTGATACTTTTTCATAATTTTTATTTTATGTCCTAAACTAATACTTTTTCATAATTATTTGTCTTATAAATTCAATTAATTGGAATCGCAATTCTATTTTAGAATAGAAAATGGCCAGGCGATGGAACGAAGAACGGCCATGATTCGTGTGAGAATAACTTCCTCAAGAGTCTCTTTGGAACTACAAAGATCCTGATTACAGAACTAAAGAAAAAGAAAAAAAAACAGAAATAAAAAATATTCGCTTTTGTCTTCTCCTGCTAATTCTTTAAAAATAACTGTGCTAGCTCAAAGTTCATTTCTCCTGCTTATCCATTTTATCTTCCACAGTTTTTTGGATTTATTATGTTGGCGTTTTATTTCGCCTTCCAGTTTACTTAACAGTAAAACACATTGAGCGTCCATCGCGAATTACTAATAGGTGTGATCGGGGCATACGTATGCTCAACTTTTACGCATCTCCTCACTTCCCAAGGACTCGACTAGATTACGCTCTTTTGGCGAGTCATGCTCTTCCTTACCAGACAATCATATCTATCTATTGTCTAGAACATTTGTTATTGTCTAGATTTTTCGAAGGAGACATTTTTTTTTAAAGGCAGAAAAAAGTATTTAAAAAAATTCGACTTACGTTGCTGTTTTTGAGGGGATAAAACCTTGCTAATATTTTAATTAGTCTACAGAATTACTAAATAATTAAATTAGAGCTTTGATAACAAAATTGAACGGTGGATTTAATGCTGGATAGAAATAGAAATTGTATTGTTAGCGCTGGCTGTGAAAGGATATACATCAAATAAACAATCTTCTGTCTCTACACAATATCGTTTATTCAAACAACAACGTTTTGGACCGCTCTAAGCTATTATCTTCAGTTGATTAAATTAAAAGTCATATGATAAAAACACCGACTGTGAATGCGGAGACAAACAAATCTATTATTAAAAGCAATAATAAATATAACCTATTTAAATAAAATAAAAAGTGCTGAACTGCACTAAGTTAGAAATGTTGTATGTATTATACTATAAACAATGCAGTACGTAAATAAATAAAAACACATAAATCCTATGGCTACTACACATACTAAAATGTTAGTAATGGGATTGCTTTTATTTCGTTATTGGCGGAGCTATATCTAGAAGAATTAGAGATAGTACATATAATCCTAATTATATATATTCATGACATCTTAAAAAGAACAATTAATCGATTTTGATAATTTAAGTTATTATTAACCTGAACCATTAATCTCCAAAGAGAACCATAGGTTTATTACTAGGCGAGGATGCATTATTTCTTGACAAACAGGAGGTCAATTTGACGCTAAAACATGGATGGTGTTTTCCTTGAACTCGAAGATGGGTCCCACTTTAATGGGAGCCTACAGGGGAGCACCCATTTTTCCTTGAGACATACTCCCGATTTGACAGAAATTCCTAGCCAGTAGTTGGTATAACTCATTATCCACTAATTTATCCTATCATTGTTTGTTTAATTATTCACGCACTCATTTGGCACTAAAGGATAGTCCACCTAGCCTGTCTACCCACAACTACTCATGGAAATAAAATAAATTAATTTTTATTCCTGGGATTTGAAACCCAGAACCTTATCATGAAGGGGTCACGCTAACCACCGTAACACCATAAAACAACAATATATAATAAACCAGCTGATTCTAATTTGAATTTTCTATATTTATCAGTTGATTAGCCTCGACAGTGACGACAACTTCCTTAGCACTAATCATAAGCCACAGGAAATATATAAAAACAAATGGTATCCACATTTTTAAAAATCTTTGTTCTATGTACTCGTAAACCTTGTTTAGAAAAAGGCAATACGTCACAGAGGTACGCGTACAAGGTCAACTTCTTAATCTTCAATAAAGCCGAATATATTGAGATTTCAAGGTTTTTCACATCGATCTGAGATTCAGCACAGGTATCCCCAGATATGTTTTTGACATTAGATTGTTCAACCAGACATGCAATAAATATTTTGTATTTGTGCAGAAATCGGCTGATATCCAGGTGGCAGACTAGGTACATACCTGGTGGATATTTCTTGCAACACGGAGGATGAAAGGATATGCTATCGGGATACAAAAAAAGAAACACGGATCTGCCTAATATTTACAATAACCATAATATGTGTCGAAGTTTACAATGTTTATACAAGATAAATAAATATCCAATATTCCTTGTGTCCTTGTGGTCCAATAGGAGTGGTCCTAACTCCAGAACACTCTCACTTTAGTTGTTACATGAATGATTCAGTGATATGATGTACATTGTAGTGGTTAAATATATTAACTGATAAATTTCAAATATTTACTTATACAATTAAGTTTATCATAAACGTTTAATGCCATATTAATAACATTTTGATCCAATCTTAAATCTTTAAACAAAATTTCTCTCTGTTTTTTTGTATGCCAGATATCCCAACATGGCTGTTCGCGACCCCTGTAACACTGAAATGAAGGTTATTAGCCTATCTTGTAGAGATAGTCGTTAACAATGGCATGGTTTATATAAGAATGGGTTTATATAACATATTTACTTACAATCACCCGTAGAAACTATGGTTTTCGTGTGATGAGAGGAAAGATTGACTCTCCACGAGGGTTGAAGGGTGCTCTCTGCTGGTATTGCTTCTGCCTGGTATCTAATATATCGATGGCTTACTTTACAGAAGTGCTAAGTGACATTTTAGGAAACATAAAAGTGCTAAGTCGGGAGGACTTAGTTCTCATTGGTGTTAAGTGCAAAATTATTCCTAAAATTATTTTAACAAAACTATCTAACTACTGTTCTAACTACATTTGTCCAAACAGAAAATATAATTGATGGCTTGTAATCTTCCTGTTTTGTTTTAACTTGTATTCTCCACATACGAAGCAAAACACATCAGGATGATTTATACTTTCTTTTTCTACTGGAACTTCTTTTTATTTCTATTCAACAACACAGTACGTTTATGGTTAACTTTATAACAACTCTTTTCTAAACACAAATATCATGCGAGGCCAACTTCGATCTACCCTGCACGGCGAGAACTCACTAAGTAACAGCTACTCTAGTGGAAGTGTTGAAGGTCACTTAAGTTACCGGGTGCTTATTCCCTCTGGTGGACAGAAGACAGAAGACAGCAGACTGACAATTGAGCAAATACACAGGAACCAATCCTTGGTTTACAATTCCATAAAATGGAGTTATAACTCCAAATTTTGGTTTAGAACTGCACGTTAAAAAAAAACAAAAAAACTATAATCTAAAAAAGCAGAGCAGATAGAGAAAAATTGATTTCATATTTAGATTCAGCGCCCATAAGTTCTAAAATCCTAGCCACTAAAAAAATTTGTTTTCTTGTAGGCCTGTGTTATTTTTACGACACAAGAAAGTGGGTATTGGGCGTGGGTTAAAAAAGGGGTGTAACCGTAAGGAAAAAATATATATTTACATGGAATTGGCAGGACCTCGTAATCGCCAGCAGGCAGTTGGGATCTTCGGGTTTTGTGAGATACATACTCGTACATCTCAATATGGAAACTTGCCTAACCTTATTTGAATTGTCGACCACGTCATATAATGTGAATGTGCCTTAAAGACGTAATTAGGGGCACATTTGATGCTTTTTATTTTATTCTATTGAAGTTTATAATTAGCTAGTGTGGTCAACGTACTATAGGGTAACATCACTTTAATTTTCAAATAATGTTTATCGCTCTCCAACAAACGTTCTCTAACGTCTCGAGGTTAACTCTGACGAAGTTCATATTCAAATCAACTGAAATGGCTGAACCTCACAAGGTAAAGAGGTTCGTAGATAAACTTTTACTGACTTAAAATAAGATATGAGTTTTTGTCGATAACTATTCGCAGGTTATGTCGGGAAATTGTCAAAACGGTAAAACAAAATACCCTTCAACAACTGAACGGTAGAGGATAGACATATATTTGATTCTCCAACGAAATGTTCGGAATTTGATATGTTAATTATCTAATAACATTAGCTAACAGATTGGGTCACTTTTTGTAGGGAGTTATCAACTGTTTTAGGAGGTCACCTACTCAAGCGGAACAATCAATAACTGCCAACTGACACGATATCTGTTCGATATTTTTACTTTCACAACGTTTTAATGACTTTCGAATTCTTTTAATTCGATTGCTGTTGTATAATTAGATTAGATATAACGTTCAGAATAGATAGAACTAAATGTGTAGCTAACATGACTTATTTATAATCCTTAAATCTATTTTAGTATCAGAAATTTACTGTTAGATCTAAGATTCATTGATCTAAGTACTTAGGAAATGGTGTGGCGGAATGGCATTGTGACCGACTCCCGCGCCCAGTGCTGCTCATACTGCTGGAAACTTATAGGCAGCCAACCACTGGTGTTTTTTTTTTTTAACCCTCCACAGTTGCCTTATAAGGTCCGAGTTTATCCCAAACTAAATTCAAGAAACTAGGCCGTCAAAATAACAACGAGACCGCTTAAAAATCAATTAACCGACATCCATACAGTATGTAATCGTGTAAACGATTTGAAGCCTTTGGGAGATCGCCTTGATGAAAAAGAGATGTTAACGTTTCGTCGAGTTTATTAATGGACGTTTCAATAAATACATACTAATGTACATGTGTAATACACACTATATATTTCTGCCTATGTCCTTGTTTTTATGACATAAAAGCCAACTGGATTGGTCACTTCGCCTCATCTCGTAAACACGGGGAGGCTGGTGACCGCTCCAACTAATTTATATTCTCACGGCTAAAAACTGAATAATGATCCCACGTTATATAACCATGTGATTCCACCTTCATTCATGAAGTGTTTGGTTTTGTAATAAGCAACAAAAAAATAAACGAATCTATAATCGCTTTTTCATTCCTACGTTTGCGTGCATAGTAAGAGAATGCGATTCACCTTTTACACGTGTTCTATAGCTTACTTATAGATATGCCATCGTTAACTATTTTTATTAATAACTTTCCTGTTGGTTTATTGTTTAGTTATTCTATCATTTCAACGTAATGTCCAAGGCTGCAACAACATGAAGAATCGTACCATCTCCATAATAAAGTGTCATTAATTAACTAATTACTTGCTTGGGAATCAAAAAATAAATAATCATATGGAGTAAATGTCAAATTAAAAATATTGACTTCTTGTTAAATGGTGTGATATTATGTTATTGCTGGTTGCGGTTTTTTATAGATAAAAGAAGTTAGTTATGTAGTTTCATTAAATTGTTTCTTCTTCACAATTCGTAAATCCTAAAGTAGCTGCAATAATACCGAAATAACAAAAAAAAAAAAACCCCAGCAGATCGTCTAGAATAAAATTTGGTTTATTTTCTATGATTTTTGATTGCTTGCATTTTTTTTTCAAAAACTAAAAATTAACTAGCTTTGTTTCAGCCAGGTAGTCCGACTTTCTGAAACCGTTCAAACACTACGAAACAGAAATTCATTAAATTTATCATCTGGGACATTTCTTATTCTCGGACATGGTAATAATAATAATATGTAATAAATACATGATGAGGCGCAGATGTGTGGACGTGACAAGGATGATTTGCAGTCGTACGTAGGCATTTATCCTAATGACCTTATGCGTATCCTCCTTTGTCTTGTCATCTGATATGTAACACTATTGAAGCAAAAGCGGTGTTCGTATCTAGTATCTGTATGCAAAGCTAAAACCTGTTGTAAGCCCTCAGCTTTAAGTGCTTACAACAGGATTTGTTTTGTGCCTCCCCGTTTGTGTATACTGCTCTGTCGTAAAACGTATTCCATTAAGATGTAATTTTAAGGGTTTTATTGCCGCTAGTTTGAATCCAATAAAGGGAAATAATAGAGGTAAAAAAAGTCGCCCTAGATATTATGCTAGTGCAAATGTTACAATGTTCATGTTAATTTCGTGGTGTTAAGTTAATTTGATTAAACGTTACATTTTTTCATTCTTTAATGATGCATTAAAGAAGATAACGTAAAAAGCTTAGGCAATGAAAGAAAGATGTTAGATTTTCATCAAATTTATTTTGATGAGATCCGTTTGGACATTCGGTCCAGGAAAAAAAAGGTTGTCGGCCCGTCACCGTTTTTAATATATCACGACGGAAGTCTTGTGGTAACTGGTGGCAGAGAAAGAGTTAGACGGTCTATAACCTTGGCAAGGGGTTAGTATCCCAAGAGTGCACTGTGTCTTGAAGAAGAGGTAGGGGTAGCTTAGGATTCGGGGTATTTTTACGTGGTCTTGGAGTGCCACGAGCTCTCATTCGGTATCTTAGTTTAGACGAAAGCCATCCAGAACGGTGTATGGGAAACGGAAGGAGACGGGCTGAACAGCGGGGGAAGGGGAGGACACTAGGAAGTTGTAGTGCCCTAGAGGCCGTTTTTCAAGGAAGACGAAGCCAGGGATTTCACTGGGAAGGTGTTTAGGCTAACCGCCGGACTAGATCTCGCAAGGAAGGGCTGGTTTTAGCGGGTCGAAGCCAGAGAATTCCATTGGGAAGGTGTGCAGTCTCTTAGCGCAAGACTAAAGCTAGCAAGGTTAAGAAGGAGGGGTGCAGAGGTTAAATAACAATATTTCGAAACATAAATCAACTGCGAGTACCAGTCCTGAGACTCAACTGCAACCTGGTCAGCACAGAATCAAAGGTGAAAAAGTTGGCACAGCAAAGTTGATGTAATAATTAGTGTGGAATTGTTATTAACAGGGATAAAAAATAAATGGTTTAATGTATGAGGTGTATAAATGGATCAAGTATGTAGTTTATGAAATTATACATATGCATCACTGTTACGGGTTTGAATTGAGAGTTAATGAAGGAATAGGAAGAATCGATAAAAATATTGTTAGCAAGAACATAATTATATCATGAATATAAGGTAAAATATAAATAAGTGAGTACTAGTTTACGGAAAAATACTTCTCCAAAATAAAATATTTATAGTTTGAAAATAATAAAAAAAAACCAAAAAGAAAAAAAAATGAAAAAGGAAACGTAAGATAGATGTAAGAACAAAATAAATATTATTTTATTGTAAGTCGTTGTCCATTGATAAATTTTATGAAAATCTAGCATCTTAACTAAATTCAAAACCAGCTATGAATTCCTACTTTAATAATACAATTGTATTACAAAAATTAAATTGTGAGAACACAAAGAAAAGAATACGACCAGTCCGTTCCTCAGAGTAGATTTTAATAGCGTTTTGATTAATATTGTTGCTAATATTTTTTTTCTTAAAGCTAATTTATAGGAAGTTTTTACCACTGAAAATGCGGAGTTGTTTTAAGCTTAAATTCACGATATGCGGTACGAGAGAATAATCGATGCCACGTCAATAGTGCCCTCATGATGTCACCGATACTCAAAAAGGAAACGCTACCACAGCTCTCTTTCAGCACGCCTGCTGCAATTTATCACATAAACAGGCTGGAACAATGCAATGTGTTATGCATGAAAGTTCCATGATGTAAATTTGCATTCTTCACATTACGCCAAAGAACAATCGCAGTGGTAATTAACTCACAGT
This sequence comes from Acanthosoma haemorrhoidale, assembly GCA_930367205.1. NCBI lineage: Eukaryota > Metazoa > Arthropoda > Insecta > Hemiptera > Acanthosomatidae > Acanthosoma > Acanthosoma haemorrhoidale. Next base: position 73,855,338 of record OV884012.1, read on the forward strand.
ATTCATCTGTGACAGCTAAAAAATGCAAGTTGGCGGTAGGTTAAAAATCGCAAGGTCACCAACTCCTGTTCAGTTTTATTTATGATAATCAATTTTTGTGGAAGGAATGAAATAACAACCAAACTATACATCCGAGAGCCTTACGGTACCCCAGCCCCACCTGTCTGGTAGGCTGCCATATGTGTTCTGATAGTAAGGACATGAAGAATGTTGATATGAAGTCGGTTAAAAACATGTTCCCAACCAATACTATCGTTAGGGGTTGCCGTTAGGGCATCAACACACAAGTATACCCTTCAGCAGAATCCCCAGATGTTTATGTCATTGTTATATTCACAGGACACCCCTAATCCCCTCCTAGTCCTCCGTGATGATAGTGGGACCAGAGGTGTTAACCCAAAACCCAAAGTAAAGCACAGTGGCCAGAATCGCAAATGTAGAGGGACAAATGTAGTATCTCGTTTGAAAACTGTCCGATTGGTACCGAAATTGGGCGATTTGTGGGATGTTGTTTACGAATTTGAATTTTATCTAATATGTGAATGATCGTGTTTTTTCACTTCTATTTGGTAATCTACAGCCACGAAAACGAAGAAACTTATTTAGGAAAGAAAACAAAGGCTTTCTTGTGTTAAAAACTAAAACGTACTTGCTTGTGTAACATTACGTTAGATGTGTGGTCATTTCATGAGTTTTAATGAAAATAATGATATTAGTGTTGATTAATAGTTTTATTTTTTACATAAGTGATTAGTTATAGTGGCTGACTATATGTCATGACATGATAGATTGATATCGCTTATGTTATGTACTTCATATGAGGATTAAAATGATCTGAAAAGCAGAATTGTAAATAAAATGTCAAGCAATATCTCAGGAATGCATAAAAATGTTTATGACTGTCGGAAAAGCTTCTTGTGCACGTCGAGGGTCACCAGATGTCGGGAAATGGTTTCTTGTGCACGTCGAGGGTCACCAGATGTCGGGAAATGGTTGAACAATTGTCGGAAAAGGTGAACAATTGTCGGAGGTCAACAATTGTCGGATTGTTGTAGTTAATAACATGGACCATGTTCCATGTAGGCGTTAATATCTGACTCCATTTTATTGATAGGAATGTGTCCCGACAAGACACTGTGTTCAGGATGAGGTTCAGAGGTTCATAAAGAATAAGACCAGTTTTCAGAGTTCGGGCGAGAGATCGGCAGCGTAATAAGTACAAGTCGTCAGAGGTCTGCGATAGGCTGTGTGGCAAAGTGCCGTCGTAGAGGTCGGCCTAGCGAGAGTAGATTAGCGGAAGGCTGAGTAGGCGTATCGCGACGAGTGATAGCGGCTATCGGTATGTAGAGACTAGAAAAGCGTGAAGCGTGAGCCTACCAGGGCCATAGGTGGCCCTGGGGTAAGTGATAAGTCGTGCGGCTATGGAGACTAGGAAACAGAGTGTCTTTTCAGGGCGAAATTTACTGATATAAATATGGTAACCCCCTCCCTCGTGGAAGGCGGAGTCTGTCTGCCAGGGGTATGTTTTACGATACACAGGTGACCATTTCCTTTTAGTTTTATGACCGTTGGGGTAAAAAGGTGTGTTTTTTATGGCTGCCGGAAGGGACTGAAGGTCTATTCTAATAGGGGTAAGTGTCCTTGCCCTAGATTATATGGCAGTCAGGTGGCTAATTCTCTTAGGTTTATTGCCGTACCCTCGATCCTCTGTTACTTGTTTTTATCTCTGCCGATCCCTCTATGATTTATTACCAGAAGTTACAGAGATTTGCATTTCTATTATAATACATTATGAACCAGAGTGTAGGGTAATTTACATATATAGTTAGCGGTCGCTACAATGACCTTTTTATTTAATTAACAGAAGTTATCTGGCCATACAAATCCTCTAGCAAAATTACTTTTAAGGATCACCCATCCATACAACCCCCCTCGGAGTTTGAAGTGGAAGCAAATAGAGTTCTAACACTGGCCAGTTTTCTGCCGTCTGCGGTTCTCATTGTTTCCCTCTGTCCCTACTAATACGCTGTGGCAATGTGGTTGCAGGAAAAAGCGTGGGGATCTCCCAAATCCTTGCCCTCTCCATAACCGGGAAGATTACATTTCTGCGCGCGGATTGGGGATCCCTGGGCTATTTATATATGCCTCTATTGCATGAATGCATATTGTAAGTACGGTATGAATGAGAGAGTAAAAAAAGTTGTAAATATGCCACAAATGCGAACTTTATATTGCCCTTCGAGGACAGGTTCTAATTTTCTTCAAATAAAAATTTATTAAAAAAAAAAGTTCTCTTTTTGATTATCGGGGTTCCCTTTTTTAATAATCCATGATAAATCAATCATAATCAATGATGATAATCTACTTTCCTTTGCGAGCGCAAGTCTTGTGGGGATGCCTGTGACCTACGTGCGCATTATTCGCGAGCGCGAAGTGGTAGACGCATTCGCCCCTTCCTCCCATAAAACCCTAACCCTTTGACTACCTGCTTCGGGCAAAGACACTCACAATTGTGCCTTAGCCTTCACAAAAGGATGTTCTAACACTGTAACTGATTAATATTTGTATATATACCAGTGTTTTGATTGTTATTCATAATTAAGTTTTTTAAAAGACTCTCCTCTACAAGATTATTTAACTGACCTATGCGTATTCGTTAGCGAGCACGAAGCGCGAGTCATATACGAACATGCCAGGGACCTTCTCATGCCCACTTCAAGGGGGGCATTTTTTTTTTTGGGGGGGGGTTTATTTTTTAATCAATCTTAAATCATTAATCAAAGTTAAATGATTCACAACTTATACTTACACGATAATTAAAAATATACTTAGGTACTTAATTAAAAAAATATTTACATGCATGTTCTTATTTGGAAGAAAACAAATTAAAGAAAATTGTATTAATCATAAATCATAAGTCATGAAAACTTTTCTAATTGACTCTAATTGAGAATATTAATTAAGAAAAGAAGGATATTAATAGCACATTTTTTTGTTTACTCCATCTAGGCAATAAACGCAACTTACACTAGATAATGCTTTGTACATTTTCTCACGTATTTAAACTCGCGTAGGTATTTAGTAATTTATAAGCTGAAAATAAACATTTTTCTGAAATGACGGTATGGTTTCATTTTGAGCATATACATTATTGTAATAGCCTGAAATTCGGAAGGATGGAATCACCATTTCAGTAATTTAAGTGTAAGATAGTGCTCATAAAAATTTAGTTGAGTGTGCAGTATAACACATCGACGATCTTACTAATAACTCCATCTCGATTAATCGAATGACGGATAAAATAGTAAATAAAAATTACATATTATTAATATGTAATAGTGTCTACAGCACTAGCATTAATTCAACCAGAGCCCTGAAATTTGCTGAGAGCGCCAGTCAACACATTGCTGTGAAACTCAACGCCGTCAACATCAAAGTCAACCCGGCCAAGACGCAAGGAATTATATTTAGTTACAAATCAGGACATAAAAAACTACCAAAATCCTTCGTCTTAGACGGCAAAGAGTGCACCGTGAGCAACAAGCTATGCTACCTTGGGATTACCCTTGGTAGACACTTGTCGTTCACGACACATCTCAGCAAGAAGTTAAAGAGTGTTAGGAAAAAGTTCTACAGCCTAGGACACCTACTTCACAGCCCGGCCTTATCAGTACACCTCAAGTTGCTGATTTACCAGAGCGTCCTGAGACCTGCTTTAATGTACGGGACTCCACTGTTCAAGTATCTAACTCCTAACACTCTAAAAAGGCTCCAGCAATTTCAGAACAGAGTGCCTCCCTCACACACTCCTCGTTCCACCGAATGAAGGCAAACGACATCCATGAAAAATTTGAAGTGCTCACCATTCAAGATTTCATCAAGAGACGACACTTCAAATTTGTTGACTCGTTGCAACACTGCCACAACCCACTCTTCTCTGACCTTCAACCACCACCAATGCCCGTCCGATGGAAGCACTGCTGGACCGCAGAAGCCTGGAGACAAATAGACGTGATCGAACCCGAGCCCCCTGACGGGGACTGAACGACCAACACCCAGATAGAGGTCGATCTCCGATTAACCGAAGCAAGAATACCCCTTCTACCTGCTGAGGGCAGGACGATTTCCCGGCCGATAGGCCGACTCAGTGCAGCCCCCTACAGGGGCAGAGGCCAGGTGTTACCTGGCCGACTTCAAAACAATGCCTAGTACTACCCGAATCTACCCGCCTCTTTTAGGCATCCCACACCCCATATCCTTCTCATACTACCTTCAAATGGGACTCCCCTTTGTGAAAGGCACCCATCATCCCAAATAATTTCCTTTATTTTTCCTACATCCTATATTTCCAGTCGAGAGCTAAGTTTAAAAAAAAAAAAATTAATCTTTAATTTGATGCCCTACTTGACATGATTTGTTTTTAGCTACCAAGTATTTAATTAATATTCACTAGTAGTAATGTAATGGGTTGAAACATGAAATTTCAGTTCCTAGGCAAATGGAAGAAAAAACAAACTTTAACGATATTATTTTTATCCAAAAAATCTTTCGTTAGCATCAATAGATTCTCCCAACGACTAACAAGCTTTATTCATCCCTTGTTCAAAGAATGTTTTTGGCGTTGAATCAAGTTATGAATCAAGACAAACATTTAGTCGGGCATTGTCATGAAGAAGTATACTCCTGTTGACAAGGGCTGGAACTTTTTCTTTCACTTTTTCATACAATTTTTATATTTCTGAACAGTAAAACGCCCCTATAATAGTCTCAGCCGTTTTGAATTTTGCTAAATGAATGTTATCAAAATAAATAAATTTGACATTTTATCCACCCTAACCCAATACAGTGGGGCTGGTTTTATTTTAGCACCATCGAGGTATTAGATGCAACTGACATGCAAAATATATAATTTATTTATTTAGTTAATAAGGCGAATGCTATTATTTTAACTGTTTAATTACAATGCAAAAAAAAAAAAGTTAGATATTATTAATCAGACACAATTCATTTTTACAAATCATTACGTCTGTATAATAGCACGAACGTCTGTTATAATAAATACGAATCATTACAAATCAGACACAGGAAAATATAATCAACTACTTAATTAAGTGGTTAATAACCTTTTAATATGTTTCACGGAGATGAAAAAAGATTTTTCTTGTGAAACAGAGAACTCGGGATATCCGGGACAGGTAGGTAGGCAAAAACTTAAATGTTTCTGATTTTGATAAAAACCAACGAAACCCTAAAAATGGCGAGGATACTGATCCATCGATAAACTAATTCATTTTATTTTTAAAATTGTGTAGGATTTGTTATATTATTCCCCCCCCCCCCATCCGTTAAATTCAACATAAAACAAATGTATATGCTTGACAGAAAGTTTGTCAGCTATTGATCTGAAACTGTAGCCGCGAACCATTCAAAATTTATAAAGTCCAGCAGACTCGGTGACGCCTGTGAAATTATCCCAGTTAATAGTAGCGTTGTTGCCTTTATCAACAACAGCAACATTGCAGTATTTCTGTATTGTAGGGTGGCTATCTGGCAGAGATAAAAACAACAACACTGAAGTCAAGTGTGATGCATCATCCAATTAAAGGTTTCATTAGGGTTGCGAAAAAGGTTTTATTGACAGTTTAACTGGCTTTTTGCAATCAATGTCCACTCAATCCCCAATCCATATCGTACATATTATTAGACATCACATTGAGTTATTTAATTTGACACCCTGCCAAATCTTCTCGGAAAAAAATATTTTTTCATTACACATCAATTAACTAATAATTAAATCCACTTTTTATTTTTCATAGGATTACTTTTATTTTATTATTTAGTATTGCTTTATTTTAGCATGAAATCGAAACCAACATGATATACGTCATCTCTCTATGTTAAACACGAAACGAGTTGAAGTTGCAAACCAGACTTTTATGACTTTGTGTAATTTCAGTACAAAAAAAAGGTGCCAAATTTGATACCCTATTTAATAGAATAGAGAAATGTAATTTTTATCATGACGTTGTTATATTTCACATTTATGAATATTTAGCAACATTGAAACTAATAAGCAAAATATTACCTCTCTTTGTAAAACAGGAAATGAGTTAATAGTTGGGAACAGTAGTTTAATTAGAGTTTTAATCACTTCGTCTAATGAAGTTCAGAAATAAAAAAAATACATATTATTAGGTTAAATAGGACACTCATAGTCGCCAGGTAAGACAGTGACAACTGAAGTGAAAACATAAGGGTTTCTAATTTCAATCAATTAATTTTTTTAACTAATTTTAATCAAGGCTCGTATCCGGTGACGTGGCTGGTGGGGGACTTCCCAAGACTCCACTTCCTCTTTCGCTTGCGAGGGAGGCAACAACCGTGTGGACTTGGGGGGCCCCGTGGGCTGTTTGTAAATGTTTGTAAATATTGTATGAATGTGCGAGCAAATCATGAATTGTAAATATGGTATGAATGAAAACACTTATCTCAATTATTTATTGCCTATTAAGTAAAGGCAAATTGTAATTTCATCATAATAAAGTTGTTAACTATCAATCAATTTTGATAAAAACCAAAAAAACTACTCGGAAATTGCAACCCCACTCCATCACTGAAAATCACGTTTTAAACAAAATAAAAACACATTGTTAGTTCTAGCTATAATATTGACAAAATTAAAACGCTTAATTTTGCTGTTTCTCTTGTTGGTTCTCAAAACTTTTTAAATTAGACAGATTTTTCTTCTTTGTGTTTTTTTTTTAAATATCGAATAATACATTTTGATCAGAGTTAAAAAGTGTGCACGAGTCGAAAACTTAGTGGTTAAACTAGTGAGTTAAATCGGCTCTAACGATAATAAATGTCGGTTGTTAATTTTATTTTTTTTTTTTTTTGAATTATCTTTGTTTTTACGTTTTGTTGTCATTAATGGAGAAGAAATCAAAGCTTCGAAACGTGAATTGCTTTGAGAAGTTTTAAAAGTTCGGAAGAAGCGAGGGGCTTAACAGACAGGATTCATGCTTTTTTTTTTTTTTTGAATAATCTTTGTTTCTACGTTTTCGTTGTCGTCATTAATGGAGAGGAAATCAGAGCTTCGAAACGTAAACGGCTTTCGAGCTTTACCATGAGAAATTTTAAAAGCTAGAGAGAAGCGAGGGGCTTAACAGACAGGATTCAAGAGAGAAGTTAACAGACTACATTCGCGCTAATCATACTTCTTACCAATGTGTAATAAACGTGATCAAATATGTTGGAGGATGTGTATAAGTTCAATATTTCGATGCAGACTTTTCCATGGCCTCATTTTTTTTGATACTGTTGTCGTAGCCCGTACATACTGGACACATAAAAAGGGATTCCTCGCACCTGTTTAATGTTAATACCTCTTCTTTCACGCTCGATGGTACATTAGACGTTCTGTGGGAAAACCCTGATGATGTGCTGATTTATCACAAAGCGTTAGTTTTATTTTTTTTTCCTTTCAAATAACTATTATGCTTTCTGAAACATCAACATCAGCATTTCTTTTCTAAAACAAATAGCAGGCAACCCCAATCAAAGACATTGTTACAATGTCAAGTAAGTATGTTGTGATAATCGCATGGCTCTAAAAACTTGCATGAGGTTTAGTCTGAAACTCAACAATGACTAAACGAAAATTAACCAGACCCATCATAACAAAACCGCAATAAGGCTGTAAGTACCACTTTAGATAAACCCCGCTTATTATTCGACATGTGTTTCAATCCGTTAATTCACGGTATTAACTAGTTGACGTAAAAGAGTTCTTACATTATTAATTGAACGGCATCATGCAACTGTATCATGTAAAATAAAAAAAACTATAATTTCAAATAGCTTATAATATATAAACTAAATTATCTTCATTTATGGATGTCTGTTTTCAGATTTAAATATTGATTATATGCATTGGTTAATAAAACAACATTCAAAGGAAATTTAGATTTAGAACAATTGGATAATTTATCAAGTTATCCATATTTTTATCCTATTACTGTTTAATATTTTTTGAATCGTAGTTTTGATTAAACTAAATACTTATATTCAAAGTAAATGCATGTTTGAATAATAAACTCCAACTCTCTGCCTAGAAAAGAGTAAACTTTAATTAATATTTGTTCAAATCACTTCACAAGTTTTCTTCACCAACAAAATCAACAGACTCAACAATAACACAAATGGTATAAATGTCTTATCACCAATATATTTATATATTATTTATTTATTTTTCTTAATTTACTGGTTTTTATAATATTTATACAAGTTAATATTTTCTGCATTAATTCCTGTCTTTTTAATTATATACGTGATTCATTGCGTAATGATTACATCTTCCTTTATAAATTGACCAGTTGGTCTTAAAATTGAGACACGTAGTTAGTACTATTGAACTACGTCTTTCAATATAGGAGTGGGAAAGTCTCACGCTTCTATACAATGCTATTTTAACCTTCAACAGAAACATTTTATACGCTTTCATAATTTTTTAATGTTTTCTCTTTCATAAACTTAAATATTCAAAGTAAATTCAATATTATTCGACTGTCACTCTGGGTGTGAAGGGACAAACATTGTGAGTCGCCTGCTTGAGTTATAAATATGATATTTTATAGCAAAATTTCATTTGATCACCCGTTGGCATTAAAAATATTTCAACTTAATAAAACAAAGGGTCATCAATTAATTACTTGGTAATAAAAAAATAAATATTTTGCTATCATATTGGATAGGATATTATCGTCACCCTGATTAATAATAATTTCGTTTCATTATTTTTGAAATGGTGCTAAAAACAAAAGTAATCCAATGAAATCAGTTAATTACTGTATTTAACTATTAGTTACTACAATGGAAAAATAATTATTCTCCCCTAGTATATTGTGTAGGATATCAATATAAATATTTCGAAATGTTGTTTAAGAATTTGTAAAATATGTTGGGGATTTAGTTTAGCATAAATAAAAAAAAAAATCAAATTAATGAATTTTCCCAAACATTTAAACAAAACAGCTTTGGTCAAGGCAATGGATTGCAACGAACAGTGATAATCAATAGAGGGGGGGGGGTCAAGTTCACATAACACTTTTAGGGTACACATCCTGATAAAATAATTAAATAATTAATTGGGTCCGACACAGGAAGAGGAGAGTCTTTTAAAAACTTTATTATGAATTAAAAGCAAAGCACTGGTATATACAAATATTAAGAGATCAGTTACAACATATTGGGTTGAATGTCTAGGAGCAAGTGGGTGCCTGAGGATAAAGCTGAGGCATATGTATGTAAGTGTTGTGGCGACCTCTCAATTACGAATAATTTGAAGTTCCCCTCTTCTCGTATCAGAAAATATCTATCTGTTTCATTATGTTTAATAAAGCTTATGACGTCAGGTGGAGAGGGGAGAGGAGCTAGTTGGGGAAACAGCCGCAGGTGGGGAGCCATCCCCACCACGGCTGGCCTGTATATAAACCCCACGTCGAAGGGTGAAAACTACCATGTGGTAAAACACCGTAACAAAAAAGGCTGGGGGACTCCTGTTGAGAAAGCCGTTTACGGTTGTTCACCCCCAGACTTTTACTTTTCGACATAGAGGTAACCCGCAGACTACCTCGACGATTAACTTACTACTGACAAAACAACCCCACCGTATCACTAGTTGCACCGCCCTTGACTTTATTACCTCTGACCACAGGCCAGTACTGTATGCAGTGGATGGTAAAGTGGCGACCCCACGCCCCACGAGATACGACTACCGTCGTGCCGACTGGGAGCTGTATCGGTCACAAATTTGCCATAACCTGCATACGGTGCCGATTCTCCGCACGAAAGAAGAAGTAGATCTTCGACTAACTTTCATAACTAATGTGATCATAGACGCCGTAGACACTTCGATCCCGAAGTTCACCCCCATGCCACCTTCCCTGCGACCACCTCCAGACCATATTCTTAAAATTATTACCTTGCGCAACAATTGGAAGAATAGATGGTGAAGGACGAGAGATCAGCAAGCCAAGGTCGTTGTGAATTCTCTCACAACACAAATCCGGGGCTTGACGGAACTCTGGAAAACAGCAACGTGGCATGAGCGACTTCGTAGCACTCACGGCAATCACAGAAAGTTCTGGAAGCTGTTGAAGACTACAAAAGGCAAGGCAGCCACTGTCCGTCTTCATGAAGTCAACAATGTTCTTACTGCCGAGCGACAGGCAACAAAACTGGCCGACCACTACGCTAGGGACATTACTGCTAGGACGGGCTACTACCACATGCCTCCTCCGGTAGATGCTGAACAGAACACATGTTTGTATCACCGAAGCAGCTCAAGGCGATTCTTCGCCGGTGTCAGGGAAACCGAGCACCAGGGCACGACGGGATACAAACAGTACTGCACAAACAAATGCCGAGGAGAGGGATAGTACAACTAGAAAACTTATACAACTCTTGTATAAGATTGTGATACTTTACTGACACATGGAAACAAGCCATCTTGTTTCCATTACTCCAGCCATCCAAGAGCGGGGATCACCCAGCCCACTACCACCCAATCAGGTTGCTAACGCAGATGGGAAAATTTTTTGAGAAAATTCTATTGAATTATCTCAAAAATTACAGCTCGGACATTATTCCACCAGAACATACTGGATTTCAATCCAGTATGAGCGCAGAGCATCCCCTTCTGAAGGTACAGTCAGAAGCTAGCCATAATTTGAATAGAAACATAGCCACGGCTATGATTTTGATTGACTCACGGGACACTGTGTCAAATGCTCTGCAACCGGGAATGCCCGGAGCAACTCTATTCAATTCTGACTAGCTTCCTAAAACACAGATCGATGCGGGTGTGGGTGGGTGATAGCTTCTCCGAAGCTGTGCCACTGACTTATGAAGTACCCCAAGGAGCCGTCTAATCCCCTGTACTATTTAACGTATACACGTCTGAAATTGTAGGAGCCCGATATAAAAACACAACAGTTACTGCTTACTGTTGCTGAAGTAGCCTGTAACCAGATCAGTGAGAGATTGGGGAGACTCAATATCTCTGTAAACGCGGGTAAGACTGAGTGCGTAATTTTCTCTTTTCAAAAGTGAAAAAGGCCGCTACCTACTAGTTACATAGTAGGAACGGAGGAACATTCACCAGCCAACAACCTAGTATATCTGGGAATTAAAATTTAGTAACCATTTTACGAAGAAGTGGAAGCAAACAAGCACGAAGTCTTACCGGCTTACGCATTTATTAACTTCCCCCAATCTATCACTGCGTCTAAAGCTATTGATTTACAAGAGTGCACTCAGGCCTACTCTGCTGTATGGTGCACCGCTTTTTCGTCATCTGACGTATACGACAGCTCAGCGACTCCAACTATTCCAAAACGCAGTATACCGTGAAAGTGGTCATACTTATTGAATTATTAAGTGGTCATAAAGACATACTTTAATTCGAGCAGCGGAGCAACAGTGAGCTTCACGAGACCTTTGAGCTGCCTACGGTGGATGAATTCATTCAACGTAGACTATATCACATTTTTCGACTCCCCGCAATATCTGACAAACCCCGTGTTTAACTTTAGTCTTAGGTTCTAGTTTTAGGTTTAGTTTGTAAGTTTTCCCACATTTGTAAGCTAAAGGTGAGCCCCCTCGCCAAGTAATGTATACATGTCAGACTTTTAACTTCAATCTGATTGTTATGTAACCCAACCTCCTTTGAATGCATCAGCGCATCGCAGAAAGAGGAGAAAATTTTTAATCTTGGTTCATAATTTCACATATTGTATTAAATAAAGGGGTTTAGGGGAAAAAACAAAACTAAAGAAATACGAAAAATTGAACTTATCAAACTGGCACCTTGAACGCCTCTCTCTCTGCACTGGCGCTTGCTGCTCTACTCAAAACCATGGACTTCTCATTCAACTACCTCTGCATCTCTCTCTCCTAACCTCGCTATGTTTTAGTCCGGCGTTGTCAGGCCCCACACCTTACTAGAGGAAATCCCTGCCTTCGTCTCGCTAAAACTAGCACTTCCTTGGGAGAGACCTCTCCCTCACGGACGACGGTTCCCGTGGCCCTACAAACTTACCTAGTAGCGTCTCCCACGGCAATCCAGCCTGCTTCTCCCCGGTTCACACTCGCCCTTGGGATCCGGACGGTTTTCGCCTACCCTTATTCACCGAGTGTGAATTCGGGGTAATTCCAAGACCACATAAACTAACTATAAACCTACCCTGTTCCTCTTCTCCTGAACATATTACTTGGTCGGGGCACACCTTCTAAATCTTATTGAGTCAGATAAAAACGAATTAGGCTGCCCGCTGACTAGGTCGGCAGCCAGGGTGAAAGACCACAGGTCCACCCGCCTTATCTCTTTCTAGGCGCTCGCCGGACAGCGGCTAGAGGTTGTAGTGACCTAAGCCCGCGGCGGGCGTTTCCTCCCCACCTTGGGGACTCACATATCTGAGCCCGACAGTAGAGAAAAAAAGAGAGACAAAAAAGGATGAGATTCTGGGAAACAGGGGGTCTGGGAAGGTAGCAGTTGCTTACAAAAAAAAAAACAAGAGAACCATAAGTCACAATTTAGGCACACTGTTTTGTAGTATTATAAAACTCCTCGCTTCTTTAAGATTCTTGTTCCATCAAGAATTAGGCGCATAGGGAGTGTTTAGGTTGAGCTTGAGTTTGATGAAATCAACTATGGAGTATCTTAGTTCATCTAACTCGTCTATTAGTAAGGTAAGATTTAGTAAATGTCCAATGGTTTTGTAAGAGGCAATTATTTTTGCGTCAGTAAGTTTTAAGGTTACTAGTCCTGAAGAGTCTGTTATTTTATATGCCACAGCTACTGTGAGTGTCACTGTCAGTATTAAATTTTGATTTAAAGAATTATTAAATGTGATTAATGCTATGTTTAAATTTGTCTTTATTTTTCCCTTATGTTTCGAAAAATGTTTATCAAAGTGGATTGGGCTTTATTAAGGAGTCCTAGTGAATTGGGGTGATTGGGTGTTATGTAGTATGGGTCGATCCCTAGCGATGTTAGTAAGTTTATTATAAGGCTGTTATTATATTCTCGTCCGTTGTCCATTGTAGCGATATGTAGCGCTAACTATATATGTAAATTACCCTACACTCTGGTTCATAATGTATTATAATAGAAATGCAAATCTGTGTAAACTTCTTGTCATAAATCATAGAGGGATCGGCAGATGTAAACAAGTGACAGAGGGTCCTGCCATAAAACCCTGGGAGCACACCTACCCCTATTAAGATAGACCTTCAGTCACGTCCCAGCGGTCATAAAATCATGCCAGGAACAGTTTAGTCACGTAGCTCGGGAGGTGGGACATCATAAAGCACACCCTTTTGGACCAACGGGATAGTAAAACAGACCACCTGCAGACAAACTCCGCCTTCCACGAGGGAGGGGGTAAAATATTTATATCAGTAAGTTTCGCCCTGAAACGGCACTCTGTTTCTTAGTCTACACAGCCGCATCACGAGTCGCGATACGCAAGGGCCCCAGGGCCCTGGGAGTAAGCCCACTTGGCCTTCCACTGGTCCACACTCTCAATGCCACACCTCTACGACGGCACTTTGCCTCACAGCCTCTAGCAGACCTCTGACGACTTGTACCTATTACGCTGCCGATCTCTCGCTCGAACTCTGAAAACTGGTCTTATTCTTTATGAACCTCTGAACACAGTGTATTGTCGGGACACATCCCTATCAATAAATGGAGTCAGATATTAACGCCTACATGGAACATGGTCCATGTTATTAACTACAACAATCCGCACTTGTCACCAGGGCTACAGTGATCAGGCACTCCCCTAGTGACGCCCCCCGACAATTGTTGACCTCCGACAATTGTTCACCTTTACCGACATCCATTATCCAAGGATATGTTGTATCATTTACCTGTCTTTTTTTTTTGAAAAGGTTTTGTGGTAACAATGTTATTTCCTCCTCGTTATATAAATATTTGATTTTTTTCAACATTTATTGGTTTGTCGTCAGGGGCTATAAAAATTTGTTCGTTACTAGTCTTGGGAGTGCTGTGTAGCTACTACACTAATTTCGTCTACCATCACTTCTGGGCTAAGTTCTTGTAAAATTTGGTTGTATTCTTCTGAGTCATTAGGTGTTGCTTCTATTAATTTGTCTATGTCTTCTTCTGTTTCCATATCGTCCAGTTCTAGAAAGGTTCTCATGTGATACAAGAGTTTCTAGTTCTTTTTCATGGTTTATTAAATATAATTCGTTATTATTATTTGACTATTATAAATTATTTTATTTATTTTAATTTCATTATACGTTCCCAATTTAATCTCTGTTTGTAGGGTTTGCATTGTTTCCATCCCTAATAATATTTCGCATTTGTTACTAAAGTTGTAGATTTTAAACTTAACTAATAGATCACGGGTCAAACCCAGTCTTGGTGCCAAATTTAGAATGACTGAGCCATTGCCTTTTTCGCTACCAGCTGGTGTTACCACTAGGAAATCTTTCTTCTAATTCGTCGTAGGGTTATTATTCTGTTAGTAAATGTTAACGGATGTTCGTTTGTATGCATTGTCATTCCTAATATTTCCCTTATTGAACGTTCGATAGTTTTGTTGTCCCGGAAATATCTCTTCAGTTCTGTTACAAATTCGTCCATTGAGTCATAATTTCTTCTTCCACAAAATTTTGCTTGGTTAGTTTGTTTTAACCTTATTAAAACATAGAAACATATTAATTTAGATTTATACATTATGTATTAAGAGAATTATCAAATTTATTCATCTGAACCATTTATGTATGATATATGTAGAAGCATCTTAATTTTTGTTCTTTTGATTTGCCACTAATAAAAAGACATACCTGATGAAAAAGGTAATTAAAAAATGTAGGATTTGTAGTTAAAACTGACCAAAAATCAGCAATTGAATCTTCAATCACAAAATTGTTCACATTTAATAAAACTACCTTCTGTTTAAAGAGATAAACACATAAAGGTGACTGGTAGTAAAATTTTGTTTACTAATAGGTTTATAAAATTGTCGACGAGTGTTTTTGTATGGATTAATAAATGCTATTTTTTTGACAGTGTAAACATTGAAAATATTTTATTGGAGCGAACGAATTCGGGAAACACTGTATGTAGTTGTTCTTCAGTAATTCGTTCGCAAGACAATTAATACCAAATCGAATCAAATAATCTATTTTGAATGATAGGGACTGTTTCAAATACAAATGTATTTTTCACCCCAATAGATAGATTATTATGTATCAGATTAACTAGTCGGTAATTTCGGATTATCAGCCTTTTAGTTTATCATATAGTTTTAGCTAAGATTGTGACCGCATTCCTGATAGTACAGAACGTTCCACTAATTATTGCTATAAAAAAATACGAGGAATTTTTATCGTGATAACCTTAACAGTTTAAGTGGCTCAATCTACTTTATTTATTTATTTTTTAAATCGGCTTCGTTTTACGTAAGATAATGAATGATCGTATTGTGCATATTGCATCATCTTAAATTATATGAGAACATTAGACATAGCGTGACAAGAATATCTGAATTATGAAAATTGAATTGATTCAACTTTAATTATGGAAATGGAAGTAGCCCTTAGAGGGCATAATTATTGTCTCATCACGGGTAAGTTGCACTATATGTAATTGGTTATTCAATATTATTATTATTATTATTTCTTTATTTTTATTTTTATTTCCTAAAGCTTTGAGCATCAGGCACATAAAAGTCTTGTAACTAGAACGATCTGAGCCCAATTAGAAACTTGGACGGCACATGTATATCTCCATTAAAGTTTTGATTGCTGTGTTAAGAGCCTCAGTACAAGTACTAGCAATAATTAAAAATACACCTATAAGCTGTTAAACAGTCAATATGGATACGAGATATATTACAATATGGGTATTTGCTCGTTGTTAGTTACTAGTTACAGATAGCATAGGGGATGATTATTATTACTACGGCATTAATGTGATATTAATTAATACTAGTTGTAAATAATCCCACATTTTTAATTATTATTATTAAGGCCAAGATTTGTATGCAAATACATATTCTTTTTGCATCATTTTTTTAATAGCAGGAGTGTATATCTTCTTGAATTAATTAATTCTAAATCTTTCGGTAAATTTTTATGCTGCATACTTTTGAATATTCATATTATTAGTGCATATATTATTTAGGCTGCATGCATATATTAAATATTTTTATTTAATGTGTTCAAAAGGTTTACTGTTTTTTTTTGTTCTTCGTTAGATTATAATTTTAAAAGTAATAGTCATTAAATATTACATTACATTAAATAATTTAAAAATTATTTTTGTATTTAAATAAAGTAAAAGTAGTAGTAGTAAATTAGATAGGACAATAAGATGAATATTTTTTCCGTTTAGGTCGTTTATAGAAGCGTTTTGTATTGCTAATCAATATCAATAAATTATGCTTTTTGCTCATAATATTTCAATTAAATCCATTGTTACTTAAATAATAAAAATATTATAACTTTTAGAATATCTTTTTAAAGAAAAATGTAAATTATTACAATGAAAACATTCATTTTATTAAGTTATAAAATAGTTTTGATATTTTTCGACACATTTATAGCTCAATATTTCACCATTATTATCTTATGTCACTGTTTGTCTGCATAATGCATTTTTTCGGCGTATTATATAATACATTTTAATGTTTTTTGTTACATAAAAATCCGGGCCTTTATTATTAGTCTCCAAGTCCGCTGCGGCTATGAATATTCGAACTACTATCCCATAAAAGCAGGAGTTCCACACGGCAGTGTCCTGGGTCCCATCCCCTATAACGTACACACCGCTGATGCCCCCTCTACCTCCAATACTTTCTTGGCCACATTTGCAGATGACACTACAGTCCTGTCATCACACCCAGACCCCGATATAGCATCCCATAACCTTCAAAAACACCTTGATTAGATCAAGCATAGGTGCAACCAATGGCGGATGAAAGTCAATGAAGCAAAATGTTACCACATTACCTTTACCCTCTGCCGCAAAGTTTTTTTTAATTCCATTCCTCTACATGTATCCGAGTTAGTACGGTACTTAGTCTTCCATCTCGACGAACGGCTGATCTGGAACCCACATACGAGGCTAAGCAGACGCTGTACAGACTAATTCAAATGATCCCATCCCTCAATAGAAAATAAATTACTAATTTACAAAGTTATACTTAAGTCAATCTGGGCACATGGAATCGAGCTATGGGGGACAGCAAAAAAGTCGAACATCAAGCGTATCCAATCCTCAAATGTCCTGAGAACAATAGTAAATGCCCCTTACGTCATACGTCAGCAACAAAGCCCTGTATAACGATCTTAATATACCTTACACAAGTTCATGAAATTCCATAGTAACCTATCCAACCACCTTAATCCCCTAGCACAGTCATTTCAGTGCACCACTCATCTCTATAATCCTCCTCGGAGACTGAAACGACAGAGGCCTCGTGACCTGCTGTAAATACGTAACAGATCCTTGAAATGGCCAGTTACTCCAACCCTGAGCGTATGTGAACTCAATGTTCATGTGTATGTGAAAAATAAAGACGCGTGTGAGTTAAACATTGGGTGAAGAGGTGGAATATACTAAGTGCCAAAATAGTAAAAACAGCAACAAAAACGTTTTTAGTAATCGAATCTGGTTTTGTTTTTTCTCCGATTCCGAATAAAAACTTAAAGATTCTTAGCTACTTTCATTTACCAGTCTGCAATATATAATCAGGATACCCAAGAATATTATTAGAGGATTTTCCAATTTATTTTCCACAATTCATTTCGCGTTACAACTCAACAAAACTTCATCACCTGGGCACTACTCATCTTGTAGAACGACATGTTGTCACCCCTGCTCTAGAAATGCGACTGAAGCGGCCGTGAGATATCCAACAAATCGAAGATCTCACGACCCGCTTATTCAAGGGCGCGGACGACCTAAGCAGCCACTACCGACTGTTCACACGAGGTAGTGAACACGACCGGATGGTCGCATCACCCATGGTAGTGCTCTCGCCCAGTTAACGACTTCGTGTGAACCTGGTTTATGCATCACACTTGACTTAATTTCTTTGGCTGATAATTATTTAAATACATACCACAGTTAGGATAATATGAATAGAAGGGGGGTGGAAATATATGTCAACAATTTGTTGTAGGTCCATTAAGTTTGATTAGGTTTGGAAATCATACCTATATAATAGAACTTAAACCTCTCCATAACAGTCGCCGTGTCTCAAATGTTAATCCTATTTTATTTTGAAACTAAATATAAAGGAAAATGCATGGAATAATAAATCCTTGAAAAGATAAAGTGTACCAAGGTCGCCACTGCAGTTGGTAGATGCTGATTTCGCTTCTGTCGTGGTCAATGTTAACCTACTTAACCTTCATAACCTTAATTTCGGTTCACTAGATAGGATCTTCTATTTTTTTTTTCTAGTAGCTACACAGTTTCCCTCGCAGGATAGCCCCTAAATTAATAGTCACCTAATACGGAGAAAGAAAGAAAGAGAAAGATAAAGAAATTTATTGCATTAATTACATAAATTTCATTAGCGAGTGCAATGATAGATCACATTGATTATATCATTCATTTTCTCATGATTAGCTTTTGAAATAGATAGATGAATGATCTACATTTAGAGGAAAAGCAATCAAAATAACCTCTATCAAAATGATAATGTACAGTAAAAGATTTTTAATTTATTATCTCTAATAATGTGTTAACCTCTAAAATATTTTAACTATTGTTATTTAACGCCAGGTGGAGTCAGCTTTTTTACAAATATTTACATAAAGTATGATATTAAATTTACAAGAAAATGTGACATGTCCTTTTATGAACATATCATACATATCTTTGTAGCCATCCATATATATATAATGTATCTTTTCGTAGTATCATATTTTGTTTTAGAGGGTTTCCTAAAAGGGGATTTAGTGACAACTTCTTCACCATGAATAAATGGTAGTTCCCCTCTTCTCGGGGCAGAAAATATCTACCTATGTTTCCATATTTTAATATTAAAAACCTTAAAGCGTCAGTTAAGAGAGGGCGAAACTAGTGCATGAAACAGCTGAAGCCAGCTAGGACGCGCGGGTGAGCCCTAACCTCTGACCGCCTATATGAGGGGCCAGATTTTGGGACACTCGAGACATTGAGACCGGCCAACGACAGACAGCAGCCCTGGCCGAAGAAGAGAAGACAGGAAGACGCACCGATGAGACCAGCTCCACCACCGGTTACCAACTTTTTTTTTTTTTTCAAAACCTCTTTATTGATAATATATATACAATGACAAAAATAAATAAATAAATTTGGAATTATAGCTGTCTCCTCGTGCTGCATTCGCAGATGCATTCGAAGGAGTGCATAAAATATAATACTTTCAGATTGTTGTTAATAAGTCCAATACACATACACTCTCTAGGTGATGAGGCTCACCTTCAGTTTGCAACCGTGGAAAACACTAACACTAAAACCTAAACCTAGAACCTAAGACTAAAGCGTTCCAGCCGCGACAGCGTCCTGCCATTGATGGGGGAACGAAGCGGGGGTTATCGTGTTAAACACCGGGTTTGTCAAGTATTGCAGGGAGTCGAAAAATTTGATTTTTGATTTTTTGATTTGTTGGATGAATTCATCCACCGTAGGCAGATCAAAGATCGGTTACCAACTTTTTATTTTTTTTTTTTTCCCTAAGCTCTCTAGTTAGAATTTTAGGGTAAGGGAGAAATATAAACTATTAAGGTTGATCGGGTCCTTGTACTAGGAGGACCTGCTTGAAGGTGGTGTGAGAGGAGTAAGGAGTGTGGGAATCCTCGGTGGAGGTTGATTGTTACGGTACAGTGGTGAGAGTCCACTGGGAGCTGGGCCTAGAGTCTTCTCTAGGCATGTAGTGCAGTCGTAGTTAGTCTGATATCAGTGAGGGTGCCCCTTAGAGGCTAGTTGTTGGTAGGCCAAGCGCCGTGATGTCAACCATTTCTTCTGCTTTACTCGATCTTGTGAGTTGCCATCGTGCCGGTAGCGGTGGTGGTGTCATGTCTCGGAAGAGAAGGTTTAGACTGTGCTTCATCGAGTCGAAGAACTTGATGTGACGTCGTCTGATGGCTTCGGTGATGGTGGGGAGCTCGAACTTTTCGTGCATGTCGGAAGCCTTCATTTCACGAAAAGGGGTATGCCACAGTGCCGTTCGCAGGATGTTGTTCCGGAAGCTCTGGAGGCGAGTTATGGTGCTGGCATGTAGGAATCTAAAGAGTGGTGTCCCAAACAGTAGAGCTGGCCTCAGGACGCTCTTGTATATGAGGAGTTTCAGTCGAAGGGATATGGCCTGGCTGGTGATGAGATGCTGGTGAGAGTAGTAAGTTCTGCGGACACGTTTTAATTTCTTTTGCAAGTGTGTGCCGAACGTCATGTGCCTGCCTAGGTTGATGCCTAGGTAGCAGATGCTGTTGGCTAATTTACATTGAGTCCCGTCTATGGTAAAGCTGGGTGGACGCTTCTTTTTCCCATGCTGGAAAGAGAAGATGATCCCCTGAGTCTTGGCTGGGTTCACTTGAATGTGGACAGCTCGCAGCCTGTCGGCGATTAATTAGCTAGTTCCCTCTGCAGCCTTTAGAGCTTTCGTTGGGTTAAGGCTGGTGCTGTAGACCCCTATGTCGTCCGCATATGCCGCTACCTCACAATTGGAGTATGAAGCTCCTACTATATGCGCGGTGTATATGTTGAAGAGTAGGTGTCCCAGCACCGGCCCTTGGGGAACTCCGACCACGAAATCTCTTCTGGTGGTTAAGACGGCTCCTATTCGCACAGAAAATGTTCTGCCTGCTAGGTAGGAGGACATTATGTTCTGAAGTTGCGCAGGAAAGTCGTGCTCATTCAGGCGTCGCAGGAGTGTACGATGATCTACGGAGTCAAATGCCTTCGTGCAGTCAAGGGAGATCATCGCAGTTACTCTGTTGTGGTGCATGTTCGTTGCAACGTGCCGCTGCAGTTTTACAAGGTTGCAGTCCAAGCTAAGTCCTTTGGTGAAGCCGGTCTGTTGAGGTGGAATGATATTTTGAGCGTCACAGTGCCTGGTGAGATGATCGTAGAGAATCCTCTTGTAGATTTTTGACAACTGGGTCAGCAGACTGATGGGCCTGTAGTGAGCTGGCTCATACCCATTTGTAGCGATCACCAACCATATATGTAAATTATCCTATACTCTGGTGCAAATAATGTATTATAATATAAATGCAAATCTTTGTAAGCTTCTTGTAATAAACCAGGTGGGTCCATGCGGCAGTTGTAACAAGGCAGGTAAACAGAGGGGCACCGTCATAAAACGGTACCTGACCAGACCAGGGCAGACATAGGGGCACCTTTTGGTGGGCAATAAACCTAAGTGAGTGAGTCCCTAGCAGCCATAATACACACCCTTTTAGGCCAACAGTCATAAACCTAAGAGGGATTGGCCACCTGGGTATCATAAAACATACCCCGTTCAGCCGGCTCCACCTTCCACTACGAAGGGGGGCCAGTACTTAAATCAGGAAGTTAGGCCCTGTAAGTCTACTCTATCTCTGCCACACCTCTGCGCAGTCACCCTGTCTCGCAGACCCTTGCAGACAGTCAGACGCCTCGCTCCTGTTACACTGCCGTGCCCCGTTCGAACTCTGATCAAATCTTATTCTTTATGAACCCTCTGTGCCTCTCCTTTTGAACACAGTGCATTGTCGGGACACATACCTAGCATACATGGTCAGATATGTTATTAACTCGAACAATCCGCACTTGTCGCCAGGGTTAGGTGAACAGGCACCTCCTAGTGACACCCCCCGACACCATTCTTGGCCGGTTTCAACAGTGGGATGACAACGGCATACTTCCACGTCTGGGGAAAATAGTGTAGTCGCAGTGAGGAGTTTAAGATGTTCACTATGTGGGATATCCCCTTCCGTGGTAGCTGTTTCAGAAGGATGTTCTGGACGTTGTCATCTCCTGGTGCTCTGTTGGCTCTGGTGCGACGAATGATCGCCGAAACCTGGTGGTAGGAGGTATATATGGAAGTTTGGGTGGGGGTCCGCCGATCGGGCGCTGTAATTGGCTCACTGACTCTATCCTCTCTCAAGCGGTCAGCGAGTATGTCGGCCTGCTCTGGAACTGAAAGGAACTGTCCGTTGTTTGCCAGTCTCACCGTGTTTTTCTTTGTGATTGATGTCTTAACTAGCCGCCAGAATGCTTTATAGTCGCTGTGTAGACTAAGTAGACGGTCACCCCACATAGTGGTCTTTCATTGAATCATCAGAGACGTTATCTGTGTTGTTAGGGCGTTGAGCACAGGCCTAAGGTCTTTGTTTTTCGTCCGGAAATATCTGTTTTTAATGTTGTTTCGCTGCCGTATCAGTTGCATGATGTATTCCGGTGGCTTCCTCAGGGAAGGCGGTACCGGGGCGAACTTCGGTATCGAGACATCAGCAGCTCGGACAATCACTGTAAACGGCGTTTTGACTATGTGCCTGCCGAGGGCGTTTGCTGCTGTTCCACTCCACCAGCTATGATTGGTATTGAGGTCACCAACGATTATGTGTCTTTTATTTTTGCTTATCTGGGTTATTAGAGCCTGGCTGTCGTTAGGTTTGTTCTAGGCCTTCTATAAATGCTCTCTCTCAACTAGAGCTTGCTGCTCTTCTCGAACCATGGCTTTCTTATTCAACTACCTCTGCATCTCTCTTTCCTAACCTCGCTATTTTAGCCCGGTGTTGTCAGGCCCCACACCTTCCTAGTGGTATTCTCTGCCTTCGTCTCGTTAAAACTAGCACCTCCTTGGAAGAGACCTCTCTCTCGCGGACGGCGGTTGCCGTGGTCCAACAAACTTTATCTAGTAGCGTCTCCCACGGCGCTCCAGTCTGCCTCTCTCCGGTTCACACTCGCCTTTGGGATCCAGACGGTTTTCGCCTACCGTTAGATACCGAGTGTGAATGCGTGGTCATTCCAAGACCACATAAACTACCTACAAATACCTACCCTTTTCCTCTTCTCCTGAACATAATGCACTTGTCGGGGCACACCTTCTAAGATCTTATGGAATCAGATCAATACCAATTAGGCTGCCCGCCGACTAGGACACCAGCAAAGGTCAAATACCACAGGTCCACCAATTTTATCTCTTTCTGGACGCTCGCCGGAAAGTGGCCGGGTTGTAGTGACCCTAGCCCGCGACGGGCGTCCTCACCCCTTGGGGACAATTCCCGAAAGGGTACATATTTGAAAATAATAAAAAGTTTAATATATGCATCACGTGTTGTCATTTGTAATTCTTCGAACATATCTGTAATTTTAGTGTAATAGTCTACGTACCTTAATAATAGTAATGTATCCTTAAAGAGCGGTTTTGAAGGGTTTGAAGTTTTTGGCAATTTAATACGTTCATTGAGCTCCAAACAGGGCATGCGAACACGTTATTGGACGACCAATACTAATACGAATACACTGATTATAAATTAAGAGTTTATTTTTTATTTAAAAAAGTGGATATCTTTTGTGTATAGTATTTAATAACTTTGATTTAATGTTGTTGGTATGCACAGAATAGTTTAGACCTCTGACCTACTATCGGTAATACGAGTCGGCATGATTAAAAATATTCTTGTTTAGTTGAATAATAATCTGAACAAATAGTTGATTGGTGATCTATTTTTACTGTCGACAGCGTGGCGTTTGCTTGAAGATGTACTCTATTAATAAACAACTTAGTCATGTCACGATTTCCTCGTTGAAAAAAACCCTGTTGGATTCCCTTTCTGACGTCATTCTAACTTCCGAATACTCCGGGATTTTCCGTGTCTGCTGTAAGCTAGAGAGCTGAAATCTGTATTTTGGAGGCATAAAAGGACATAGGAGGGGATTCTAACTTTTCAAGAGCTTCTCTTATCATTTTTTTTGCTCTTAAGAAAAAAATATAATACATAGTATTTAAATATATATAATATATTAAATACTAATAACTTCATTGAGGGATGAAATACGAATTAATTACATGCGAAATTCAAATAAATCTTATGACCAAAATAATTATTAAAGTTGTTTTTTGTTTTTTTCCCAACGAATGTTACATATTGATATTTAGACAGAGGGGTAGAAACATAAAGGTTTCTGGTATTAAAAAAAATAATATATATATATATATAGAGGCACTCTTTAAAATCTATAAATCTATACTTATTAATGATTTATACTTACAAAAATATGTAATGTAATACAACTGTGTCTAATCTAGATAATGTAAATATTGTCCTACGGCAAAATCAAACCCTGTAACTAATGATTCATCTTTACTAATGAGCAAGGTATGACTAGTTCCCAGGCCTGCGCCGTGTCACTGCTGCACAAATGAAGCCAGTTGTGATTGGCCACCACCTGACTATATATATCCCTGATTCTGGGTTTACCAGCATTTATACTCAACCTTAGGTGGACTCCCACCACTGTGCCTAGGTCACCTGCACCTCACCTGAGGTCTCTTACACTCCTTATACCCTACACCCATCCTTCAAATAGGTCCCTCCAAGCAAAAGGATCCAACTCATCCCAAATAATTTCAATGTATTTTTCCCATATTCCATTATTTTTCAAATTTGAGTGCTTCGGGGGGGGGGGGGACAACTGACCAGCATTTAGTTTCAGTCGATTCTCGGGATTCGTACACGCAGTTAGTTATTTTTCGAAATATTGTCTTTTTTTATTTCACTTCTTCTGCACCTCTCCTTCCTAACCTTACAAGCTTTCGTCCGGCGCTGTCGGGCTCCACACCTTCCGCTATGGCTTCTGGGGCACCACACCTTACTAGTGTGCCACACTCTCAGATGTTCAGTCCGTCTCTCGCCAGCTCATATTCCCCCTTGGGGCGAGTTTCGTCTAACCTAAGATTCCGAGTGTGAGCTCGTGGCATTCCAAGACCACCCAAATCCTAATCGATATCTACACCAGGGACCTCAAGACTTTCCTCGTGACATATCGTCAACAGTGGTGGCCCGACAATATAGTTTCGTCATAGCATCAATAACTATTTCCTATCCTTCGCTGCAGCAATATTTCACCATATTTCAGAATTCAATGAGCAAATCCTTTGCGATACTGTTTCATTTAATCAACAAGCCTCAAAATGGACAATATAGTTTACCCAGTCATTCTTTAGTCAA
The DNA here is from genome assembly GCA_930367205.1 of Acanthosoma haemorrhoidale. Lineage (NCBI taxonomy): Eukaryota > Metazoa > Arthropoda > Insecta > Hemiptera > Acanthosomatidae > Acanthosoma > Acanthosoma haemorrhoidale. Next base: position 73,880,589 of record OV884012.1, read on the forward strand.
GTTTGAGCCAGTTCTCAAAGAAGTTGTGTTGTCGCTTTTTTGGATTATCAAAACGTACCTTTATCTGATGGTCTTAGTGAGTCTCTTATTTGACGTAAAGATATAAAATTTAAGTGGAGGGTCTATTATATGTAGTGCCATCTTGAAAAATACCTCCATCAATGAAGTACGGTTAAGCTTAATCAATTAATTACCTGGTACTAAAAAAAACACATTTTTGATATGAAATTAACAACTAGACGTCCTATTTAACATTACGTATCTGTTGTTTTTTAGAATGTAATTACACAATGTCATAAAAACTGCCACAAACATCCTGTTCACACTATTAATTTAATGTTTTTAAAAGAATTTTTTTTTCTATCAAATTAGAGTATTGTGTTAAAAATCTCGACGCCCTGTTTAATATTGTTCAATGTGTCTAAGAATTTTAATTATTTAATCATGTTTAATTTAGGATAAATAATGATACATTTTTCCCACTATTGTTTTTTTTTCAACCAAAGGCGAAGAGGTCAAAAAAGGTGAGCATTTGAAAAAATAAAAAAATTTTAATTGTATTTAAATGATTCAAACCTTCTTCATTTTAATAAAATTAACAAATTATTAACTGCATAAAATCAATGAAACTTCACCTACCGAAATGAAGGTAAACGTTCAGGATAGTCTCAACAATGAAATCACCAATATCATGTTCAGAAACGTAAGTAACTAATTTGAACTTATGCAGGATGGATGATGACTGATTTCCTTACAGGTTTGGTGACCTCTTTAATACCCAGAAAAATAAAAATACTTGGTTAGAACGGATTCTATAAAGACGGTGCAAGAGACCAACGATAGATACCTCATAGCTACTCAACGACGAATATTAAAAAGCATCAGGGATAAATGATGCTATATTCGTGAACTCATTTTATATAACCATTATAACTGGGTGAAAGACAGTTTTGAGTTGGCTTGGCACCAAAAATGCCACGTTCGAATCATTGGCTCTAACATTACGTTGTCCCAACGTGGAGCCAAAACAAACACAACCTTTGCCCTATTGACCTTCTTATAATTACTTCAATGACAATGCTGAAACTGATAATAATTACACTGGTCTGCAACTAACTACGTAGGATTTTTTTAATTTTTCATATAGATTTTAACTTACTAAAACTTTTTTTGTGAAACTAAAGTTTTAAATTTCGTTAACGTAAAATTAGACTTAACCTTTAATAATTTTATTAATTAGTGCCCAGCGATTGGTGAGAAACATTGGGTGGGTTCAAAAGTTTGACGTGCTGTCTGGGCTACTAGAAATAAGTATAAACAAACCTGCTGTCAGTTCAGATCATGTTACATAGCTAAATAAGTTCAGTATCTGGTATGCTATGTAAAGCCACACTCAGTCTACATCTAGGCATTCAAACATTACTGCGCTCGTGTTTTTATTTCTGGATTATGGCTCCAAACCGTTGTGCTATTTCTCCGGACTACTTTTGTTTTTTTTATGGATGAATACACGATGAAAAGTCGACAAAGGAAAATAAGTGATTTTGTGAAGAAAGTATATTTTGCTTACTTCAAATTTCAACTCAGTGATCATGACAAAGCATGGGGTCCTCATGAGGTGTGGAGAAGATGCTCACATCTAAGATCGTTTGTGGTTTAAGGGTCATTTCGTTTTAGCATTCATGTGATATGGCGTGAACAGATAAACCACACTACCGACTGATATTTTTGTTCTGTGGATGTAAAAGGATTTAATACAAAAACAGTAAATAATGTTTTATGTAAATCTCATCATATTTTAAGTTACCAAATATGGCCTTCAAGGAATCACAAACACCCATCGATGGAAACTGACACACCAGTGAAAAATGTATTCTTCCCAAGCTCCGGGTCCAAATCTTGGGCACTGCACTTATTGATGTAGCGACCGCTAACTACATAAGTTAAATCACCCTATACTCTGGTGCATATATAATGTAAATCATTGTAGAAGTTTTAAGCAATAAACCATGTGCGGGACCGGCAGTCATAAACAAGTCAAACGTAAGAGGGTCGACAGCCGTCTGAAAGAAACAGACCCTTTTAGACAAAGGATCGCCACCCGGTGGTCATAAACCTGAAAGGGTTGGCCACCTGGCCGCCATAAACAGACCCTTTTTAGACCTGCGACACCTTCCGGCAGGAAGGGGAAATGGTATTCTGGGCTTCTGACCCTAAACTCTACTCTCTCCTCAGCGCCTCTGAGTCTGTCACCCTGTCTTTTAGTCTCCTTGCAGACCCTCTGACGACTTGTACCTGTGACGCTGCTGGGCCCCCGCTCGAACTCTGAAAACTTGCCTTATTCTATATGAAACCTCTGTACCTCTTCTCTTGAACATAGTGCATTGTCGGGGCACATACCTATCATAAATGGAGTCAGATATAACGCCATCCTGGAACGATTGTCCAGGTTATTAACTCGAAAAATCCGCACTTGTCACCAGGGCTAGGTGATCAGGCACCTCCTAGTGACAACCCGACAATTGATATTATTAATTTAATAACATGTAAACATTACTAAAGAAAAGTCAGTCTTTGCTGGCAGTAATAATCACTGAAACAATAATAGATTACTACTACTCATACTCGAACTTAGGCATTTATTAGTTCTATTTCTATTATAAAGGCGCGTTTTCGTAAATCATGTTTAATAGAGCGATTATAGTAGTCAGTTTTTGTTCACACTTTTCAATACTTGGCGATTCATTAAAAAAAAACAGCTTCAATTTAATTCTTTTGCAAATGGTGTCGAAAGCAATGCGTGAAGTTGTAAATTCAGTAACTGTTTTGTTAAAATAAGGACTAAAATCAATTTTAGTTAACATGAGTAAAATTCGTAAAAAACGTCTTTTTTTGGTGAGCCAATGAATGTTAAGAAATTTAGCATTCTTTCCAACCACTTGAGGCTCATTTTTAAAATTAAAAACACATGCACGAGTAGTGAGAACAGTTGGGAACGAACTGGAGTTCACACAACGTGTCAAGACAGGTTTCAACTTGAAAAGAATTGGCGGACGACTCATCTATTTGAATGGTAAAGTTTAACTGGGTCTAACTTTTCTTGAGCCACTAAAAAGTTGTTCAACTATATTAAAATAAAGCTCCCCACTACAGATTTTATTCAAATTTTGTTGATCAACTGTAATCGGTCAATCAAACTTGATTCGTGAAAGCGCGCATTTAGTTGCTTGAGTGCTTCGATAACGCCTTTAATAAATAGGAATAATTTATAAATTTTAAAATAAATTAATATTTTTTTAATCAGAAGCCCGTTAGAAGAATGTATGTTGAATAATTTATTTTACAAGTTTCCCTATATTTCTTCTCCATGAGAAAATTTAAATATTTTATCAAGACTGCAGAGGATAATGCATTGAGGTGTACAAATTTGTAATAAATTACCTTGTTTATGTGTTTTAATGCGATTATAAGCTCATAATATATTCATTTTTCTTTAACGTAATTCTCACACACGTAATCACGGTTTTATGATTTTCAGTATGTACGTAATACTACTATTTCTTGTTATATAAAAAAAATAGGCCATGGTAAAAATGTTATACTGTAAAAACAATTCTTAATATGGATAAAATGATAGAAAGGTTACAGAGACCTTAACTATAAAACTTATCTCGAACTGAATATATCGATCGCTTCAAGATGGGAGTCCAATCAAGACCTCACTGTCTCAGAGATCCACCCGAGACCAATCCTCGGCTCTAGGTTTCGTCATAGCCAAAACCAGATCCACTCCGGGGAGTTGCGCGAAACCAAGTTCCCTCTAAAAGAGCTACCAAGGAAGTTCCTTGGTCTGCGTCTGTTTATATTTCGTCCGAGGGGACCAGGTTACTTTCCATTAGCGCGGGTAGTATTTCTTTCTGATCTTTTGTGTTGCGACTTATTACTTCAAAACAGGCTGCAAAGAAGTTAGGACGAGCCTCAAACTCTGTCCCAAATTCCTTCTGATACTCCATTTTGTGACAGGAAAAACGAAGGGTGTTAACCTGTCTAGTTTTTATGAGGGGCCATAAAATATACCTGATTATCGTCCCTTAGTGTATTATGCTAACTTTTACATCGCAAATTCTATCCATCTACCTATTATATTGTTTATAATTTTACATTAGTTTCCCCGTGTCGGGGATTGAACACATAACAACGCCTTTGGGGTCCGGACGGTTTTCCCCTACAAGGGTATCTAAGGAGATACCAAGTGTAAACTCGTGGTCATTACAAGATTATGTAAACCACCCTAACCTAGCCTGTACCTCTTCTCCTGAACAACGCGCACTGTCGGGCCACATCTTCTAAGATCATATGATATTAGATCTAAGTAAACTCTTTGGATAATTTATTTTTATAATCCTAACTACTTTATTTAAATTTTATCAACTCATATTTATAAATACAATTTTGCTGTGGTTTTTATCTTAATCGTAACCACATTTTCCCCGAACATAATGCTGCATACAAAAGGTAGCCTTATTCTCTATCTTAAACTATTAACAAAAGTATCATCGGAGTGCCGGACTCACCAAAGCTATACTATTGATCGAGAGGAGCATTCTTGCCCAATCCTGATCCAAGCATCGAAACGTAAGCATGGCATGCTGTATGGTGTCTGTGTCACCACAATAGGAGCAGTTCGGGTCATCCGCTCTTTTCATCTGCTGTCATCCTTGGCTTTGCAAGATGTGAGCCCTGGCTTGAAAGGTTTCCTTCCCTGATTAGCCATAAAGGGTCCCATTCAATTTCACATTGGTCGTAACACCTTGGACTTGGTATCATCGTACAAGTACGAAAGTGTGTAGGGAGGTTTGAATCGGAGAGCGCGGTCGAGGGTCGGGTGTGAGGTTCGCTGTGCAACCTTTCATACCTTCACACTTGTCCGCCTCACAAGTTCGAAGTATGAAAGTGTGTGGGAAAGTTACGAACCTACTCTCATACACCTCATACAGTATGAAGAGCCACCCTTCGTCACGGACCGGTGGTACGACCCGTATGAAAGTGAATTGCCCCCTTCCAGGGCCCCCCTTGTAGGACAATAAAGAAACACCACTGATTACGTGAAAACCCCTTGCCTGTATTTCTATCTTAACCTCCCCTCTAACTCAAATCTCCACAAACACTTTCGTACTTATATGATCAAAACAAGTCCAAGGTGTTACGACCCGTATGAAAGTGAATGAAGCCCTTAAGAGGTCTCCTTTATAGGTGAATCTGATTTCAAGATTAGAACTTAGCTCTGAGAAAAACAGTTTGAAGCACTGGTTATTCAAACAAAGTTAACCACAATTCAACGTATGACATTTTTCTCGTTTTTGAGTTCTAAAATTTACTCGATTTAATTTCAATCGTTCGGTTTTTTTAAATATTAGTTATACGTATATGTACTGGGATAATCATGTTTCTATACTGTGGGAGTTTCAAATACTCAATATAACTTTACACTTTTAAAGTTAATGTTGGAACTACGGCATGTGCACAACGTAATTAAATTTAGATGACAAGAAGGAAATAGTAATGAAGGAAAGTGGGCGAAAATGAAATATACAGCTGGGTTATGTCATTATCATTTTTTTATGAAATTATATGTGATTTTTTTCAATGCCACAAAACTTTATAGAAGCGATTTGTTCAATAATTAGCTATTGTATAGTCGATACACAGGCGTGAATTTTCCTAAGGCTAAAATGAGGGTGGAACGATAGACAAGGATATATAGGTAACGAAAATAGACGTTGAAGCCGGCTCACAAGGTCTTAGTTCCTTATTCTTACACACAGAAATAAAAATAGCTTGTAATCTACATGACAAAAAGTGACATTGATAACTTTTATATAATTTCTTACCGTCGTATATACTATAATAAATTATCAATCATACATTCATAATTCGTTTGGATCGTTATAATCATCTTGTAACATTTTAAAGCTTGTGAGCAAATTATTCATTGTTCTTTATACTAATAAATGTTTGAATAAGCAAAACTTAATTCATTTTCTTAAATCATCAACTTTTGTTGTATGTGAACCATTTCCCTATTTATAACACATTGTAAATATATATGTGGTTTTTCTTATTAGCGTTAAAAAAAAAAATTTCAAGATTCACACATGTAACATATAATACGTACAATCAACAAATGAGCTGTCAAATAATAAATTGCCTCGATAGCCATGGAGAAACCTAATGCCGTACCCTCCTTTTAGAAAAACGTTAATAATTTACTAAAGAATAACCCGTTCATCATGTGGAGAGTGTGCATATCATAAACTCGTATGGGTTATTGGGGTTATAAAAATTGTTAAATAGGCTTGTGAATATTGTCAGGAGATGAAAAATAAATGTGAAATGTGCATCTCGAACAATTACACTTAAGAACGCTGAATAAAAATTTAAATACAAATGCATATTATATACATTACTGTATGGCAGTTAATGTTTATTGAATTACAAGCTAAGAAAGGTTGGTAATAAGAACACGTAGAACGTTATAACAAGACTGCTTTATTTAGACCAAGATACCTCTATCTATAGGTATTACCTGTAAACATATACAGATAACATATGTTTGGGATTAAGGCTGGGCACTAGCGGCGCCTTGACTTAACTCCCCCCCACCAGTTTACGAACACCCATTCGCAAACTTTGAAGTCCAACACTCGGACGTCTTAGTCCATTCAAATAATGCTCCGCTAATGTTACAAAGGAGCAAAGGCCAGCCCCGCCCGTACACAGCCTGTAATCCCTCACATTAAGCTCTAATCCTATAAAACGTAAAAACCAACTGTCACTTGTAAACAAAAAACATAAAAGAAAACTTTGACTTTTAAAAAAAAACAATACTTCTGTGGGAAAAATCACATAACTATAACTATTTACAATGTTCCTTGCGTGTATGCTGCGAGGACACTCCAGCTCATTCCTGATCTACAACCTCCCCCCCTGGTGGAAGCTTTAACTGTTCTATGTGGACATTTCGCCGCTTCTTAGGGGGTCGTATACTCTCAATTGTCACGACGTTGTGTTCCCTAATCACGACCACTTTAAATGGGCCCTCATATCGCACCAGCTCTTTGCTCCTATTTGACCCTAGTTTTTTATAGACGATAGTCCCGATTTTAAGTTCCCCCATTCGATCCCGGACTTTGAGGTTTTCCCGTTCCACTCGTCTCGCTTTGTCCCTCGTTATCCTTTCTCTGACTTTGTCGCATATTTTCCTCAAAGCGACAGTATTACTCGCCATTTTCTCCGCCATTCCCTTGTCTGCTACCGTCTCTGCCCCATTTCTCCGTCTTTCGTGCAGCCCAAAGAGGATCTCGAACGGGGAGAACCCCGTCGCGGTGTGGATCGAATGATTGTAAGCGGCCACCGCCTTCGGCATTGCCTCATTCGCCGGCAGACCCTTTTCCGCGTGATATACCCGCAGGTGGTCACTCAGGGTGCTGTGCAATCTTTCTATCCCTCCTCTACTCTTAGGGTGCCCTGGGGTATTAAGATGCCAAGAGACATCGAGAGTCTTCATTTCTTTTCGGATGTTGGCATTGTCAAATTCTCTGCCCCCATCCGACGCGATCCGGTCTGGTACTCCGTAAAACTGGAACCAGGTATTTAATGCCAGCATTACCGCGTCTGATGACCGATCTTGCACCGGGTGCGCCATGGCCACTTTGCTAAAGCTGTCGATTGTGGTAACCCACTTATACCCCCTCCAAGTGAAGGTATCCACTTGTAAGTCACTCAACGGTGTCTCGGTGGTGGGCGATTCTTCTTGTCGCCCCCGTGGCGGATGTCTGTCATACTTCGTAGTGAGACAAACTGCACGTGCCCCTATCATTTCTTGTATGCTCTTTTTCATTCCCCACCAAAAGTACCTCCGCCGCAACGCTTGCAACGTTTCCTGAACTCCACGGTGGTTCGTTTTTCCTTGGTGATAGGCCAGCGTCACTTCCAGCTGCTGTTCTCTGTCTTTGAGTGTCTCCACCATCGACGTGCACCGAATAAATATCCTATCCACTCCAAGTTGTTCCGTTCGCCAGAGTCTACGAATTTTCTCCCAAATAGTGGCATTCCCTACAAATACATGATGGGTCTTTCCGGGTTCCGAGGCATCTTTCAATGCACGGCAAATTTGGTCGTTCCTAACCCCTGGTGGCGACCAAATCGTCGCGATTTTACTTCTCCCATAACTGTCATATGCGATCTGCAGCCGCCCTGAGGTCTTGGATTTCCAAATGATCTGCCGTCTTTTGTCGTTCACGATCCCTTCTGTTACTTCCATTTCAACAGGTCTTTCGGCGGCGGAACCTTCCTCTTCAAGGGTTTCCTCACCTTCGCTATCTCCTCGCGTACCGAGGCTTCCATCCTCCCCGGGTGTCCATTCCCGGAGAAACTGTTGGATTTCCCCGGATGGTTCCCCTTCTTCCAATGCATTCACAGTAATGGCTCTGGACAGCCAGTCTGCCACTACGTTCTCTTTCCCGGGTTTATATATGATCTCCATATTGTACTGGGACAAAAACTCTTTCCACCTCGTGACCCACGCCGAGGACTCCTTTAACTTTCCTACCCATTGTAGGGGTCTGTGGTCGGTGTGAACACGGAATTTTCTGCCGAAGACATATGGGCGGAAATGGTCTATAGCCCAGACGATACCTAGGAGCTCTCTCTCTAGAGCACTATACCGCGCTTCCGTTTCTGTGAGCCGTCGACTAGCGTACGCCACCGGGCGCTCCCCACCGTCTCTCTCCTGCGACAACACTGCCCCCAGTGCGTATTCGCTGGCATCAGTGGTGATTGTGAAGGGATGTTGGAAATCGGGAAATGCTAATATCGGTTCCTCTTGTAAGCTAGACATACATTTCCGGATGTTCTGCTCCATGATTGGGGTAATTACCACCCTCGCTCCCTTTCGCAGTAAATTATTAATAGGCACCAGGTATGCCGCCATGTCCGGCACAAATCTTCTGTAATAATTAAGCGTCCCCAGAAGTCGACGGATCCCCTTTACATCTGTGGGCACCACCATCCTTCTAATGGCCTCGACCTTCGTAGAGTCTGGCTTAACCCCCTCCTGTGAGATAGTGTGGCCCAAAAAATTGATTTTTTTCTTCCCCAACAGAGACTTCTCCATGGACAATTTTAATCCGAATTCGCGGACTCTTTGAAATACACTTCTTAGGTGCTCAACGTGCTCTGCCTCCGTTCTGCTGAAAACTAACAGATCGTCCATGTAGACCTGGCATACCGCTTCGTCTATTCCCCTCAAAAATTCATCCATTAGGCGTTGAAAGGTAATCGGGGCGTTTTTCAGTCCAAATGGCATCCTGGTAAATTGATAATGCCCCCTCTCAAATGTAAAGGCCGTTTTGTCTTGGTCGTTCGCACTCATCTTGATCTGGTGATAGCCTGCCTTTAGATCTAGGGTACTAAATATTGTCGCCCCGTTCAATCTGTCTAATATGTCCTCAAATCAGGGAATAGGATACTTCTCATCCGTCGTGTTCTCGTTTAACTTCCGATAATCGATAACTACCCTGTATTTCTCCGTCTCGTCCCCAGGTCTATTTTTCTTCCTCACTGCCCATAGAGGACTGTTATATGGCGAAGTGCTATCAATTATAATTCCTTGCCGTTTGAGACTCTCTAGCTCCTCTCTAATATGCCTACGTAGTGCCTGCGGATATCGTCTCTCTTTCACGTATGTGACGCGTTCTTTCTTTAACTGGATCTCGTGGACCGTCTTCCCAGTCGCTCCTAGCGTGTCTCCCTCTACGTAAAAAATATCCTCAAACTCCCTCTGTAGGCCTTCCCTCCAGCCCTCTATTTTATTAACCGCCCCTATCCGCGCCCTTCCGTCCCATATAGTCCCTTGACATTTATATTCCACTTTGCCCAACTTAATGTTCCATTTTTCCCCGATATTCTCCACACGCGCACCTACCTTCCCCAACATGTCGCACCCAACTATCACCTGGTACTCCCGCGGCATGTTTCCTACGATATGTATCTTTAGATCTCCCCCTTTCTTCGCCCACCTATTTAGCCCTATGACTAACTCTCCCACTACCTCGCAAGGGCCTCCCAGGGTGATTAAACTACAATTACATACCTGAATCTGGAGTGCCCTCTCTCCACCATACAGCCTCTCCAGCGCTCCACGGGACATGATGGTGTTGGTGCTTCCCGTGTCCACCAGACACATCTCTCCTCCTTTGACCCTAATTATTGGCAACCCACACATCCTCTCCCGAATTGCATTACATCTCAGGATGCGGTCGCCTCTCTGCCGACACGCTCCTCAGGCTTCATCACGTTGCTCCCATCTACGTGACTCGACCTTCTGCCCTGTCTGTCTCCTGTTTCTGCTGCGCCTCGCTTCTTCTCCTTCAGTTCCCGAAGTCCCTGATGACTCATCTTCTGATGATCCACTCTCCCCATGTGTCATGCTCCGTCTCTCTCTTACTTCTTGAGTGTTTACCTCCATTGGTTCTGGTCGTTGGTATTCTCTCCTCCGGAAGATATACGGGCAATGCCTCGCGATGTGTCCTTCCTCGCCACACTCAAAACATTTTGTTCGAGGACACTGTGCCACTAAATGTCCTGCCTTCCTACATCCGTGGCATTTTCTTTCTTCCCTGGGCGGGGCATACCTCGGTCTCGTTCCTCTAAATCTTCTTTCTCCTGTCGTTCCCTTGTCTCTGCCAATAACGGACGTTTCTGGTCTCCTCCAGGTTGGTTTCAGGGTCCGGGTTCTTTTGTATGCAACTCGGCTCCACTCATTGTCGACGTCTTGCACCCTCACTTCTTCCTCCTTGGCACTAGTGTCGATCATTGATTGTGCACACTCCGAGAACGAGCGCTCATCAGAGAATCCTTCCTTTCTTCCTGTCTCCTTGGCCAGTTGCACTTTTAGAATTGTGGATAAGAAGCCCATTCTACCCTCCACCTCTTCTACGCTAATCGACTCTCTCATCTTCTCCGTTATCTTATTGAAACGGACTACTAACCCCGCAGCATATTGCCCGTTACTTTGTCTTGGGGACTTTGTCTCCCTAAACATTTGGAATATGTCCTCCTCGGGAGTCCATCGTCCTCCTCCGTACGCCTTCTTCAATCTCATCTTAATTAATTCCCACGGGGTTTCTTCATCTGCCTGAATTTGATTCAGTATACTTCTCTTGACCCGACATATCAGGGCCGCCTTCAACGATTCCGCGTCTCTGGGATCTATTAAATTTTCTTCTGCTTTAGCTCCAATTAAAGCTGTGAGACGGTCTCCTCCTTTTAGGAAATGGTTCAGCTCACCCAGTTCCCCAGTGAATCTCTCCAGCTCCGCAACAGCCTTCCTCAGATCCTGGGTATTCATCGCTTTTACCCTCATCAGCGCGAGCGCCGTGGCATGAACTTCTGGCATAGTTCCCACTCTTCTAATATCTGCTCCCTCTACGAGATTCAAGACGGGCTGTCTCAAAATTCCTCCTTCAGTCATCTTCTCTCTTTCGCGTATAGAAGAAAAAAAAACAAAAAAAAATTACGCTCGCACTCGATAACTCTCTTTCTCCACGGTTCCCGGGTTTCGGCACCAGTTAATGTTTATTGAATTACAAGCTAAGAAAGGTTGGTAATAAGAACACGTAGAACGTTATAACAAGACTGCTTTATTTAGACCAAGATACCTCTATCTATAGGTATTACCTGTAAACATATACAGATAACATATGTTTGGGGATTAAGGCTGGGCACTAGCGGCGCCTGGACTTAACTTGGCGAATAAACGGTATTCTTGAGAGTTTACTGCGTGGATGAAATAAATCAAAAAAGTCCGCATTGCTCCTACATATGTATTCATACATAAACCTTTTTAAAAGATAATAAATTGGCATACTTCTGCTTAAAATTATCCTAAGTGGTTACGCTGAAAAATAAAAATACTGTGAAATATAATCAAAGCTTGCTAATGGGTAACTAGCAGAGAAAGCTTATGAGTTGATAGCCATACAAACGGGTTAATTCCGGTGTTGACGTTAAAAACCCAAAAAGTAGTTAAAGTTCGTTTCCCAATGAATAAACGAACGTGGGCTACGATTCAGAGTTAGGTTCGCCACATCTTTGAATTGCATCCGGATCTCCAGTTATCAAAGTCAATAAGGCAGGTTCCAACGGCTTGGTGGCCCTTGTCATACTTCGTGCCGAGACAACGTAAAGATTCGAATCAACTCGTCCTTTCCCGTTAAAAGTCGGTAAATGGTTCACCCATCAAATGCTTGTGCATCCGGGAGATGACGAGCCAGTAACGCTCGTGCATCCGCTCCCACGACCTGTTTGATGAAGCGAGGGATAATTATTAACGAAGGAAGAAAGGCAATTCTTAAATACTCGTTCTAAAATTAATATCTTGTTAAAATTCATTATTCAAAATCTAATCGTGATATTATATTAAAATGTATGAGACCATAGTAATCTTCCTGACTTCGACTTTCTGATACTTTCCTCAACAAAACATTAATTTCCCTTTTTTCACTGATGTTGAATTGATAATAGTGGCCAAAGCACTGCACAGAATAATGCATTCCTCAATGTTAGACATCATTGTTACTAAAGTTCGGTATTTTTTGCTGTTGGCGGGGACAACGCTAGATCGTCAACTTTTGTGGCCGTTGGCGTGGATAACACTTGTTCGCGAACATTGTTGGCTAACTTTTCTTGCTATAAATGACCTAAACTAAAAATGTTCACGACTGTGTGGACCTTGTTTATATCCTAAACTTTCATTCGAAATTAATAAAAAAAATAATTTGGGTAGAGGGAAGATTATTTGTATCATTTAATAAAAAACATGAGTTGCTAATAACAATAAAGGTGTATTGTGATAACGAGTTTAAGATAGTAATGAAAGGTAGGTGAAAACAGAATTCGGGGTCGCAGGCGTGATAGAAGGCTTTTGAATTGAAGATGAGGTGGTTGCCATAAAAAATAACCTTGACATTTATAATACAGCCATTTATCATATTATTAAAACGACCATACAGGAACAATACATTTGCGAGTAGGCGAAGTTTGTTAATACATTGCACACCAAAAATCTTCAATTTCACCAGTATGTATGCACCAAACACCTAGAACATCGATTATCTTACAACAGAACTATCTTAAACTCGAACATATTTGGGTTAAAGATTACTAAACAGAGATCTACCTTTTTCTATTTAATGGTTTAGCAAGGGATTTGTTGTCTTTTTTATATAGGTTGATTTTCAGAGTTAACATGAGTCACCATTTGAAAAGATGGCTGAAGATGACAATAGGGACTATTTCCATAGGGCATAAGTGCAGATGGCTATATGGAAATCAGAATGTTATGGTTTTAAATCTCTTCTCTGTTACTATTTTTGGTTTATAACCAATAATTATTAAAACTACACCATCAGGGATACCACAAATAATAATATTACTGATATATAACTAAGAAGTACTTTTTCAGGATCAAGAGAGAATTTTTCCTTTTTCTTTAATCTCACAAGCTCATAAACTAGTGGTGCAAGACACTTCTTGTTGAACTCGTGATAGAATTCATGAAACAACTACTTACTACATCCTATTTTAAAGACCCTCCCTAACATTTGTTTAATATTTTAATAAGAATATACATCTCATCCAAACATCCCTTTAGTTGCTTTTTGTTCACTTGTGCACTGGAATATGTTTTTCATATTGTCTAGAAGATGGAACCGATAGCTGTCCTTGGGATACATTTTTTAATTATTTAAAGAGACATCAAATAATTACAATCAAAATTAATCCAAGGTAAAACCTTACGTAGTAATATTAGATGCAAGTATGGTCACATTTACATATTTTTTTTTCTTCAAAAGTTGTATCAACTACGGTAAAAGAATTGTTGAATACAGTAAACCATGATAAATGGGTAAAAAAATCTATTAGCTAAATATACAGGGGCTCTCATAAGGCGTAGTAAAATTACTTTATTATATTAATGTTCTGGCTTTGAATCTTTAATTAAGAAGTAAATTTTATATTAACTGGATGGCTTCTAATAGGACAGCTTACCTTCACCTACACCTACCTAATTAAATACATACCTGCCATACATGAAATCAAGAAAATTGTCTTTATAATATACCTTGAGGTATAGCTCAATATGCCGCATTTACCTTACTTTACTGGAGAGAACTTTGAACAGGCTTTATTTTTAAAACATTTTAATAAATAAGATATATTTATTAAACAGTTAAGGAAATACAACGTTTTAAAAATAAGGCCTGTTCAAACTACTCTCCTCTAAAGTTAGGGAAATGTGATATAGTTTTCTATACCTCAGAGGTGCAGATACATACACCTAACTAGACAGATATTTAAACTAACCAGTAGTGAAACTTTACCCAATAATTTTAAGTAAATTAAAAAGGAATAAATAAACAAATGTTCACTAGCTGAATAACTTTATTCAATGATCTGTTTCATGTTAACATAAATGAATACTAATAGCTCAACAACACCAAAGGCAAATCACCCAACACCTCCACCTAGTTCTACAATGTAATGTCATCAGTCGTTTTCATGCAAACATGTAGAAAACTAGATGCAACTAAAAGTGGGACAAAAAGCCATTTACTTCTGAGGCACTTTCAATGCTCTATTGGTAACTAGAAACCCTAACATCACAAGTATAAGTTTTAATTAAATTAAAATAAGCTCTGAAAACTTAATAAACAATCAAAAATATTATATATAAAAATAAATTAAAATTTATTAAAATGAGCATAAAGAAAATTGTCAGGAAATATTCAGAAATAAAATGAATTAATTTAAAAAAAAAAACAAATATATTAACCATTACAAAATAAAATTTATAATAAAAAATAGATAACATTTTATAGTAACTTTCATAAGCATAACAATTTAATGGTAATAGCTGATGATTTAATTTAAAAAATTTATATGTTAAACATGCTTTTCTAAATTATACCATTTTAAAACATTACATTGGGAGATAATAGCTAAATGCTTTTAGTTTTGCATATCTTTCTGTTTTATATTGTATTTAACCTAGAACCATTTATATTAAAAGCTACAATATTCAATAGGCAGTTTTTTGTGCTCAGTCTGAATAAAATTATTCTATTAGAACATAAATGCTCTAGGTACTTTACTAAGAGAGGTGACCAACAACAGTTACACACAATTAATTTCAATGTGCCAGTACTAGAGGACAATTGGGCATTTTACAATAAAAATTGTCTTGATCGCATTTATCAAGAATTTTCCAGCAATACTTGCAAGGTTTTGCATGTTGGAGGCCCATTTCATGCCAAATTTCCGTAAAATCTTCAACAAAATCATTTATCATAGATACTGTATGGAATGGTGTTGGTGCAAGTCGAAGTTTTTCTTCTCCTTTTGGAACAGTTGGATAATTGATTGCCTGTATATAGTGACCCCTATTTTTTAAAAGCTCATCTGAAATTTTCGTGCATACATAAGGGTCCCCAATACGTATAGGAATGATATGTGATGGAGTTGGTTCTACAGGAAATCCACGGTCCATTAATTTACGCTTTAAGTATACAACATTTTCTTGATGCAGTTTTCTCAAGTGTCTTCCTTCTTCTGAAGAAAGAATGTCTATTGACTGCATTGCACCAGATAACACTGTTGGTGGAAGAGAAGTGGTAAAAATAAAACCTGCAGCATAGCTTCTAATCATATCAATTAAAGATGAGTTTGCAGCAATGTAACCACCGATATTTCCAAATGCTTTACCTAATGTCCCCGACACAATGTCAATTTGGTCCATCACGTTGTCACGTTCACCTACTCCAGCTCCATGGTCACCATACAGTCCAACAGCATGTACTTCATCAACAAACGTAAGAGCGCCAAACTCATGAGAAATATCACACAATTCTTTTACAGGGCAGATTGCACCTGTCATGGAATGGACAGTTTCAAAAGCAACTATTTTTGGGGTAGATTTTGGTACCGTTTTTAAAAGCTCAAGTAAATGAGAAGGGTCATTGTGTCGAAAAATATGTTTAGGTGCTAGGCTATTTCTAATGCCTTGAATCATAGATGCATGATTACCTTCATCTGAAAAAATATGGACTCCAGGTATTGATCTTCCTAAAGTAAATAAAGTTGAATCGTTGGCTACAAAACAGCTTGTAAAGATTAAAGCGGCATCTTTATCATGAAGCTTAGCAAGTTTAGCTTCCAATTTTTCATGTAGAAGAGAATTACCTGAAATATTTCTAGTACCTCCAGCTCCCGCTCCATAAAGCTTTACGGCTTCACTGACAGCTTTCTTGACTTTTGGATGACATGACATACCTAAGTAATCATTAGCGCACCACACAGTGATCGGCCTTTCACCCCAAGAGTTCTCGGTACCATGTGGGAAGTTCAATGCATCACGATTAACTTTTTTAAAGACCCTGTATGAATGGTCCTGCTTTTTCTTCATGATTTGTTGATGAAAAAAGTTATCATAAGCAAATGTTTCCGCTTTATCTTCGCTAGTATCTTGTTTGGGGTTCAGGTTCGAAGTCACATTCATGACATCTTCCTGCATTTCTTGACTCGCTTCTTTAATGAGCTGAGGCTGCTTGATCGAAGATAAAAATGGGCATTTGGTAATCTCTCCAGTAAATGTACTGTGCTTAACACTTGGTTGAGGGGAAGGAGTATTCACTATAGGACAGTTCTGGCCAAAATTTTTCAATAAATGAGGCCAATAACGTTTGACATATGATGTTGGTAATTTGCTAAGGAATGGGCAACTCATCTTTTCAGCTCAGGACTATCTACGTCAAACCCAACCAACACAGCTGTCAACCACGACTGACAAGGTAGCTTTCACTATCAAATCTTGCTGACAGCCCCTCCTACCTTGTCTCTTATTGAGAGAGGGGGTAATACTCTCGGCAGCCAATCATTCTTAGCTAAAAACCATTCATTAAAGTTAACCAGGATAATATGCTAAACCGTAAAATACAATAATGGATAACAAAATTTTTGGGTTATGGTTTTGTAGTTAACAGATTAGGTAATACATGTAAAATTCTTTTATTATCTATATACATTTATTTGATATGGCATATTTGCAATTAAATAGTTTTTCGTTTACTTGTAATTATTATGATAACTATTTGACTACTCAAGCTAAGATTAAAAAGTCTTCAATATTTTTATATTCCTGATAAACACTAACTAGCTAATTATATTCCTGAGTATCAACAAATTTTGTGTATAAAACTACAAATGAGTCATCAAATTATTTATAAACATATTTTATAGCAAATTGAATCATTATTTTTTGCTATAATACACGTTATTTTATAAGCACAATTCTATATGAAGTAATTAAAAATGTGTTATAACTGTTAATATTCTAGTATTATACAGGCATTGGTAAAGCAGAAGGTCGTGGCTGGGAGACTCTAGAGGCCATTCGGTTCTTGGCAGTCGTCGAATATGGTAAGTATTTTATCAAATGATCGGTTATACCTTCTCTATTAGTAATCTAAAATTTGTGGAATTCTAATTTCAGTACTTGTTATTAGCTTATATATATTGATTAAACAATCGCCGACAATATTATGTAAGATAAATGGATATTTTTCCTTTCAATCATAGCACTTCGCCACGTGTTCTTTATTACCTCGTCTGTTGCCATTATTACTAAGTAGTCATGAAAAATTTCAATCTTTCCGTTAACTGCTATTCTTTCTGTTCATAATCTTTTATTTAAAACAAGATTAATTTATACATAGTGTTTTCAATATGTATGGCCCCATGTGGCAATAGATGCACGCATCCTCAATAAGCTGTTTTCAGGCTAATTTCATAACCAAGCGTTTGGTTTTAATGTTAAAAGTGACTGCTAATTTCATTTTAAGACTTACTACTCCTTAAGTACTATAGACCAATAGGTAAATAATCTTTGATGGTTTCCATCAAGTTGAATAAACATCTAAAAAATGTTTGTTTTGAGATATATATATGTGTGTGGCTTTTTATCCACATGTACATGAATCTTTAATTACTTGATTATTCATATTGAAGTGACTAAATGGAGTATATCTTTATTAATGGTTTTGAGCATTTACTCAGGTAGCCCAAACCAACTACTTTATATTTCTATTAAGGGTGGAAAATATCTCGCCCAATTTTTTTAAAAATCAAATACCTAATCGGTTGCATCCAATCAAGTATTTGATTTTCCTACACAATTGTTAAGTTGCAGCTGGAATGTCCGACAGTACTTCTAGTAAACAACTTTGTTTTGTTAATAGTTGGGGAAATATACATCCCCATGAGCATCACAAGCTCTTAATGCTCAGTGTAGTTTTTTAGGTCTCTAAACCACTAAACGACATCACTATCGTGTGTAAGTAATCATGCTTTTAGGCGTATGGGATACACCAGCCTACATTGTTGTTTTTCAAATGGCCTGATCCAGTCAATAAATGTGTTATGGCCTATGGCTTAAGTAAGTTTTAGCTCTACATTAGCCTAATAAAGCTTTTTAATTTAATTTACAAGGTAACTGTCCCTTACATGTTTATTTGCCTAGCACAGTAATAATTAGTAAAGGTGTTAAAAACGTCTTTTCAATGATGAATTCCTTATTAATGTTTATGGTTATTCCTGAATTCTGTGATGACCACTAGGGCGGCCTGAGATAAGACATGTTTAAAGCACCCTGTCCTATTAAGGATCACTGATAATGACCTTAGTCATACCATGATGGTCATTAAATACACCAATCGCAGTTTTTGTTGTTTTTCAATAAATACATTTATTCAGATTGAAAACTGAAGTAATAACAAAAAAGGCGATTATTTTTGCTGACACTTTGTAAATTATTTGAGTTAAACCACTCATCCTTTCTGAGCACCTGATGTAAAAATTTGCTTGAGTTAATTGAGGGGGCTTTAGACAGAAATGTTATGATGCCAAT
The DNA here is from genome assembly GCA_930367205.1 of Acanthosoma haemorrhoidale. Classification (NCBI taxonomy): domain Eukaryota; kingdom Metazoa; phylum Arthropoda; class Insecta; order Hemiptera; family Acanthosomatidae; genus Acanthosoma; species Acanthosoma haemorrhoidale. Next base: position 73,899,613 of record OV884012.1, read on the forward strand.
GGTGCAGGCATAAAAACAGAAGAAAAAAAGACGAACCCGTAGTGACTACATCAGGAAATCAAAAGGAAACTGCTACTTATTCTTAAAAGAATGAGACAGTGAATACAACCTGTTTCATGTATGCAGAGCCCGTAAATAATTAGTTTGTGTTACTAGTAAATAACTTGATTGCATATACAATCTCTTAGTATTTGCTGTAATGGTTTTTCATATTGTATAACTTGAATGGGAAAATAATTTTGTTACATCCAGTAGTCATTTTTTCTCACTGACTAGAGGGAACATTAGTACCACAGTTAATAAACTATTCAAGAAATTCAAAAAAAGTGTTACGTGTTAGTTCTAGACTGGTATTATGAAGGTTGATTTTTTTGGCTAGAATAGAAGAGCTGTATCAATTGCTTGGGACAAATCTATTGAGTCCTATCAAAGTAACTGTAACCCCTGTAAAGATAAAATAAAATGGATTAGCCATATATTGTTATGTATTATTACCTATCTTATGACATAAGTTCTTTAAAATATTTTGTTTACAGTCTCATCGGAAATTTAGTGCCCCTCGTCATGGGTCTATGGGTTTCTACCCAAAGAAGAGATCCGCACGCCATCGTGGTAAAGTAAAGGCTTTCCCCAAAGATGATCCTTCAAAACCAGTTCACTTGACAGCATTTATTGCTTATAAGGCTGGTATGACTCATGTTGTGAGAGAAGCAGACCGACCTGGTTCGAGTAAGTAATTCTAGTGTTCTTTTACATGGATTTGCCTTTATTATATATGTCGCATTTATAAAGAAACTCTTATTTAAATGCCTTTTCAATGATGATTCTTAATTGTTTATGGTTTATACCTGATACCTTTGATGACAACTAGGGCGGTCTGAGATAAGGCATTTTGTAATTATATTCATTATGTTTTCCTTTATAGAATTATTATTTTATTTAACTTATCAAATAGTTTCCCGCCCGTTCCAGGGCGCAACATATATTTCAAGGACGTATTCATATGTCCTACCCCTACCTGATATTGTTTGTTTGACGTATTATGTCCACCTCGGTTAACAGGTTAATAAGTAAATATGGCAACCATCACTTATTGTTTTTTGTACTGTTGGTATTTTGTTTGTTATAATATAAATTGTATAAAGCTCAATATTAAATAAGAGCACTTTATTGTAAGAAAATATCAATTTTCTATGTTTTATGTTATGCTTTTGGTTAATAATACAAGAGTATTACCCTTAAAAACTATCAAGTCTCCTGACTTGTATTGTAATTAAGTTAATACACTTTTGGTTACTGTTAATATTATTCAGAAGACAAATTTTTATAATAAATCTACATTTTCACAACTTATTGAAGCCTCATCAATACTTGCAGTGGGGGTGTACTAATACGTCTAAGACTTCATTATAATGTTATGATTGTTACTTAATTTAGTTTAGTAATTTAATTGTTTTCTTATAGAAATCAACAAAAAAGAAATTGTTGAGGGTGTCACTATTCTGGAAGCACCTCCAATGGTTGTTGTTGGAGCTGTTGGCTACATCGAGACACCTCGAGGTCTGCGTGGTCTTGTCACTGTCTGGGCTGAGCACATTGCTGATGAAGCCAGGAGGCGATTTTACAAGAACTGGTAAGACTACTGTCAGTATTTAGTTTCCCTGATTTAGTTTAGTGTAAAGTGCCTCAAAACAATGTCTTTTCAATGATGAATTCCTGATGTATTATGTTTATGGTTATTAATCCTGACAATTGACTGATGACCACTAGGGCGGTCTGAGATAAGACATTTTTCATGTTATTGATTATTTGCTAAATTTCTCTGTTAAGTCAGTTAATTAGTTTTTATTTAATTGTTACTTGGTCATAAGTCAGATGTGATTATTGTTATATCAAAATAATTATGTTTATTCCTCTAAAATATTTGCTATTTCAAGTTTAAATTTGTCACATTAGCTTTTCCCAGACAAAATTGATGATTAAAAATAATCTATATTAACAACAGAAATATTTATTATGCAGTTCTGGATGAGAGTAATTTTTATTGTATTGTATTCGTGATGAACATTTATTAATTGTTAATTTTAAACCAGCCCTCCTCTGTTCTTAATACGAGGGACACCATTCCCCATGTTAAATGAGGGATGGAGGTTTTTATGCTCTCCTCTCAGACCAATACTGATGAGGGCGGCCTCCTTTTTTGTTTTTGTCTGATATAGGTACAAGTCCAAGAAGAAGGCCTTTGTCAAAGCAAGCAAAAAATGGAGTGATCCTCTTGGCCAGAAGCAAATCGAAAAGGACTTTAAAAAAATGGTCAAGTACTGTAAAGTCATCCGTGTCATCGCTCACACTCAGGTTGGTATTGTCTTGCTTATTATTTTTAATGCTTAAAACATAAAAGTATTGGTAGTTGGTTTCTGGTTTCTTATATTTTATGAATCAAATAGTTCCATGCACGAATAATAATTGATTCTAATTTAGTCTCCAAAATTACATATTTTTTTGACAATGATGAGAACAGCTAGGCGGATTCATCTGTGATGCATTGGTTTACTGAGTCTGAGTCGAAGATCTAATTATTACTTTATTTTAATGATTTAGTTAGAGCCTGTTGTAACTTGAGTTTGGCGGTAAGGTAGTGGGAAGAAAGTTGCACACCAGCCTAACATTTTTCTTACCAAAACATCTTACTTATGTGAAGATCTGCATGATCTCCCCTGCCAAACTTTACTAAGCAAATCTTTGCTGACTTTTTTCCAACCTGACTAAGCACATTATGAAACCAACTTCAAATATTGTTGATAGCTTTCTCATAACTATTAATTTGTTAAAATAATTATAAATTTTACTAGTGATAAATGTTTTATGTATCAATTTTGTTCAATATTTTTTTAAGCTAGTAAAACATGTTCAAAAACTCATTTTTCAAGTTTTAGGAATACTTTTATCATAAAAAGATTGTCCTTGTATGCCATACCAGATTATATTGATTGATAAATCCGCTAGTTAGAAATCCTTGTTAACAAACTAGCAGTACAATGAATTGTAAATGTAACAGTATAATTTTTACTGAAATTTGGAAAGAATTCGTCCCTGGGTCATGTGGATACTGAGCTCCCCAGGCAGCCATAATGATAATAAATTGTAATGGTTGGTGGTTTTATAAATAAAAAACCAAAATAAGTAAATCAATTTGAAGGAGACTCGAACCTGTAATATTTTTATAAATTGACATAAAGAGATTTATCAGGTTTAGGGAGACTGATTACCATTTAAGTGTTTTTATGACAATGATGAGAACAGTAAAGCGGATTCATTAGTGATGCATTGGTTTACTGAGTCTGAGTCAGATACTGCTATTTTAATATAACTTAATTCTTAACCTTTTATCACAGTATAAGTGAAGTGGTTGATTTCAATGGTTAACTAACTGCAATTTGTTTGGTGCAGTTGGTTGATTTCAAGACCTGTATTTTCTTATTTGTTACTGATTTTGTATAATAAAATGTGATATTTTTTTTTTACAGATGAAGTTGTTGAAACAAAGACAGAAAAAAGCACATATCATGGAGATTCAAGTGAACGGTGGAACAGTGGCGGATAAAGTTGCCTGGGTCCGTGAACATCTTGAAAAACCAGTTCCTGTCTCGGGAGTGTTCGCTCAAGATGAGATGATTGACTGCATTGGGGTCACTAAGGGAAAAGGATTTAAGGGTAGGTTTTAAATTTTGCTAGATAACAATTTTTCAATAATACTAAGTAATATCATATGCATTTGTGATGTTTCTATGATGATTAAACATGTGATGTGCAATATCCTAAACTTAATGAGGATGATACACATGCTGCCTTCCTTCTGAGGACATTACATTATAATATTCTGTATTTAATTTAGTTCTGATGTAACATACAATTATTTTCAGTCATATTTTCAGCATAGTGCTAAATTTGTGTACTAAACTTTTGATAAGAGCTTAATCTGCTAATGAGAACAGAAGTAGATAGTGATTATAGGTTAATTTCCTTGAAAACAATCAGCTCAATTCTATGCATTGTCTGATTGTGTCTTTGATATAATCTTTGTTTATAAAGAAATTTAGAATAGATCCATTGGATGCCTGGTGTGAGGTCTAGTTTTGTCTTAGATATGAGTTTAAATGATAGTTTAAAATGGCCTGGTCAAATTACTCCTGATCAATTAATAGGCTTGTTCCTCACAGAATAGTTTCAAACTGGTCTATGATGATTCATTAAGCATGCTCGAATGTTACCTGGTCACATATTTAGAACAGGTTTGTAAACTTAGTGCATTCTCTGACTTACACTCTTCAGAAGGTTGTTTTAGCAACTTGCGTGAGTGCACGAACACTAATTATTTTTAATTTAATAAGTAAAAGATATCAAATATGTGGGTTGTGCTAATATGTAGAAGTTCTGATCTGGTGTGACAAAATCCTTACCCCCTCAAGTGTGTGTTAAAACAAATCCATATGATTTACCCAACAATATTATTTGCATTTGTGATGTTTCTATGATGATCAAACTGTGATGTGCAATATCCTAAACTAATTGAGGATGATACACATGTGCTGCCTTCCTTCTGAGAATATCTACATCTGCAATAAACGGCTGTTTATGCCTTTAGAACTATTGAATACCATATGACAAACTGAATAATTTATTTATCAGGTTACTCCTTGTTCTTGATATGATTTATAGATTTAAAAAAAGTCCTTTGGGGGAGGGATGTATGAAAAAAAAACTTTAATAGACTTTTTTCTTCCTGTTCCCATTTATTTATTAGAAATCATTATCCTATACCATAGCATAATAAAATACTCATGATTTCATCATAAATTTTAAACTGCCAAGTATTCAATGCATACTTCACAGTTCAAGGCTTATTTATTGATACAAGATAGTGATCTTCAATCTAATATAATAGTGACTTACAATTGTTGTACATTTTTAATAATTAAGATCTGTCTGTTTTTTTAAGGTGTAACATCTCGTTGGCACACCAAGAAGCTCCCTCGTAAAACACATAAGGGTCTTAGAAAGGTCGCATGTATTGGTGCTTGGCATCCTTCCAGGGTACAGTTCACGGTTGCAAGAGCTGGTCAGAAAGGTTATCACCACAGAACAGAAATCAACAAGAAGATCTACAGAATTGGTCAGGGAATCCACACCAAGGACGGAAAGGTAAGAAATTTTATTTTTAATATATTATTTTAAAAATCAAGGTTGAGAAACTTAAAAAGTAATATATTAACTAAATTGTATCAAAATGATTTTATAATTTGTTAAATTGTAAGTTGAATTTTATAATTATTGCCTTATTAATTTTTTTAGGTCATTAAAAACAATGCTTCAACTGATTACGATCTGTCAGACAAGTCCATAACCCCAATGGGTGGCTTTCCTCACTATGGTGAAGTTAATAACGACTATCTCATGTTGAAGGGCTGTTGTATGGGACCTAAAAAGAGGGTTATAACTCTTAGGAAGGTGAGATCATTATTCTCTTTATTTTAGTGTACATTTATTAAATATAAATTCATGTGAACTGCCAATGATGATAAAAACTAGCCGAAATATCAGCTGATGCTTAATAAGCTAAATGTGATGTTTTCTAAATGATAGGCCTGAGGGCTGTTCACTAACTTGAATTTTGCTTCTAAAAAGAATAATTTGTTCATTCCATGTATATTATTATAGTGCTATTGAAAAGTAGTATATTAATAATATATTTATCTGACATAAAAACCTCAATTTAAACACAATCATAAATTTTAAGGTTGTAAGTTAATATATATATGAACACATTTACGTATTATATAAATTACATAAAATTTATGTATACATAGAATTAAGTAACGGGGATTCATTACAAACCAATAACTTACGTTTGATAATAATAACTTTTATTTCACATTGGTTTTATTTATGAAGTTCCTCTTTGATATTAACTCAGGTTGGGTTCTGACATTCCAAACTCTCACTTAAATCTAATGTAGCCTTAACTATATTTAACTTAATAAAATACATTTCACTTAAAAAACAAATTATGATCACTCGCAACTGGTGAAATGTTTATTATTTCTGGTACTCTGTTTCATCTAAGATATCGACACATGCCTGATAAACTCTAGAAGAAATACTATAGAAATACATTGTGATTCTGTTCTTCACTCTTCTTTCATACATTATCCAACGTACTCCTATACTATATATACATACTCCCTATCTCATAGGTCATGTATGGCATGTATTTAAATTATAACTACTATTGCTTTATCCAATTAATAATAATTTTTGCTGTAACATTGAATAAAGTTATTATATTTTAATCTTAGTAACTCTTATCTAAGTAACACTATATTTTATTATTATTTTTATTAACAATTTGGGGGTTACTAGGGTTGTTTTTAAACTTGAAATAGGGTTTAATGTAATGTCTTGGTTGCAAGGTTTTTTTTATTCATCATAAGCTTTTAATGGTCGATTTAATAATTTATTTTTTTCAGTTCATTTTTGTGCCATGGTATTCCTATCTTTTAAGTTTTTTCTGGAAGTTTTCCTCAGAAGTGACCCTAGGTTGATTTCTTTAATAAATGTTTTTAGTAGACGAAATATAGGGTTGATTTCAAGAACTTTTAACTATTTAGCATATTGTAACATTCAGTAGCAGTATTTCACAAATGCTTAGTTATACTAACTCATTAGATTAAGAGATTGTGGGCTTTGTAAAATATTTAGTGACAGTTAAATACAATAAATAGCTTTTTGTCATATATAATTTAATGTGAACTGCCGATGATGATAAAAACTAGCCGAAATATTCGCTGATGCTTGAAATATAAAGCTATTGTGATGTTTCTCAAATGATAGGCCTGAGGATTGTTCACATTTTTTTTTTTTTATGATTATCTTTACAGTGTTACCTGAGGTTTAGTTTTTTTGCTTTCATAATAATATTTTTCAGAGGATTTCTGGTTGTCGTAACTTCTGCTGCCTGATAGTTCTTAACACCTTTTTAATATTTTGAGTTAACCATTTGTGGAAAGTTGTTAAGAATGTCTTAAGTAATTGTACGTACTTGCTGTATGGTTAAAGTTGTTAAAAATATAAATTATAAATCTCAGCTGCTGTGCTTTATGTAAAAAATTTAATATTTTATGATTAATACCACTCTTGTAAAGGAGTTTTACTAAATCTGTAATTCTTAGTATTATAACTTTTTCTAACATTTTTTAAAATTAAATTTTATTTTTTTAGTCACTCCTTGTACACACTAAGAGAGTAGCTTTAGAAAAGATCAACCTGAAGTTCATTGATACCTCGTCCAAGTTTGGTCATGGTCGTTTCCAGACCCCTGCCGACAAAGCTTCGTTCATGGGCGTAATGAAGAAAGACAGGCTAAAGGAAGAAGCGGCCCAGGCTGCATCTGCCGCTGCTGCTGCAGCACCAGCTTCTGCATAAGTTTCATTATTTTAATAAATAAAAGACTTGTGTTTTAGATCTTTTGTTGTTTTTTTTCCCCCTTTCTCTTTTGATAAATAAAAGGGTCTTCAAGTATCGTATGTTCTCACTAAGCATCAATGAAAATTAGTTAAGTGCCAAACCTTAAAATTTTGAACCAACACTAGACATTTTATTCTGTTACTTAATGTTGATGTACCATGTATCAAAATCATAACTGATGGAATTACTAATTATAAAGATGTCATGTGTTTACTAGCTACTTTTAATTGCTTCTAATCCCACCTCAACTGGATAGATATAACCACACTTACAACGCTTCTGGCTAAAACACAATTTATATTATTGTGTCTTGTAGCTTAATTATTATGCATGCATTGTTCTCTCTTAGACCTGTCTCTTGGTTTAATATTATGCATGTACATGTAGTAGATCCTGGGGTTTTATTTTCTTTATTATTAATATATTGCCTTATGAACACATTCAGATCTACTTTCACTTAATATCAAATGATAGCCATTCGAGTTTCTCTAAAATTTAGTTTAAATACCAAGGTGGTGCCTCAAAGGACATGTTCATGAGCCCATTTCATTATCTTACTACCCACCCAGGTGGGAGGGATACCTCGGTGTATTTGGTGGCCAAACAGTGGTTAATGTAAAATAAATTATGTACATGGGTAGATGCTCCTTCCCACCCTAGTACCATACCTCAAGATAATTCCTGCATTGCAAATGTTGACTACTGTAATCAAATAATTAAACTTTTATGTGATATGTAAATCAAAATGTGAAAAACTGACTTAGGGAGTTCATTTTATAGGTCCATTTTCTGGCAAGAGTTAAATGATTTCATGGAAATAAGCTTTATCTAGAAAGGTTGTAACCATTTAATAAAGCATTATTTTGGTGGAATACAAAAACTACTTCATGGTTAACCAAAGCTTTTACAATTTTATGTACATTATTTTTAACATCTGAAGTGATAGCACAGCCATCAAGTAACTTCTATAGTTATATTGTGGTTTTGAAAACTGTATTTTTTTTTTTTCCAAACCTTGCTGTAACTGGATATGTGCCTTGGTAACCTTCAGGTTTCAAAATTCTCATCAGTAAACCACTTTTGATCACAGCTGATAATTTCTTATTGAAATCTTAAGATTTTATGATTGCCTGGTCATTTTTTTTGCATTATGTCATAATGATGGTTTCGTAAAAGACATTGTTTTTGGCCAGAAATAACAACTAAAGCTTTTTAGTTGCACATTAATCAACCAACTTAGATTGTATTGTACAAGTGAGCATTAAATAGGATTAACTTATCTCCAAATCTTGGAATTCCCTCATTTGATAAAGTGGACTTTTTATACAACTCAATGTAATGTGATCATGCTTACTGGTTTTGGTGAATCAATTCACCTCTCAAAAAATTATAAGAACAAGCTAACTAAAGATTGTAAATGAGCTACTCTACTTGATTCTTAATTATTAGAATTTTAAGATCATAACTACTGTGTAAGTCCAACAGGTGGGACCAGACAGCTGTCCGATAATTGAAAGTAAAAAAGAAAGCATTTGTATCTACATATATATTTCAGATATAGCAAATATGCATGTAAAAAATATGTTCATACTATTAAAAAAGAATCATTGTATTGTGTTTCTCATTGTTGTGTTCTTGCACCTTTTTTACCACTATTACATCATCACTTGCAATATCATAGACTTCCTCCTCATAAATGGATTGAACATTTTCCCTATTTCTGCCTTGATAATATACACTTTTATGTCATAGGTGAGGGTAAAATCCAGTCCAAATTTGCTGAAAAAATTGTTTATATATATCGTCAATATTCAGAAAACAATTGTTGAGTTCAGAATCCTAAATCATGAGTTGAAAGCAGGTTGCCTAAACGGGCTAAGAACACTTCATAGTGTCCCTTTAGAATGTCTTATATGTTAGTTAATTTCGAAAAATTAATGTTTTCATATGTTCTGATGGAAGAGATTTTTCATAATTAAATTTTATTTTGATACATACAGAACTTATCTTCAGACTAGAACCTCTGAGCATTATGCAGAAATAGCTAGTAAGTTAGTTCTGGTCTTATAAAAGATCCATCTTGGGTGTAACCCATCCTTGAGTTTGGCTTTTATATACCTGAGTGATCTAAGAAAATAATATAAAGAAAGTTCACAGGTGTTGAGCACTTGAAAAATAAATGTCTTGATCTTAAAGTTGAAACAAATGGTAATCATACATTGTTGTCGAGCTAGGGAAAAAAAAATTAATTTACACCCACCTCTTACTATCTTAATAACATTATTATAATGAATGAAAGTCCCAACGAGCATTACCTTATCCTTGATCAAAAAGACTATTTTTATTAGCATACACATGCACAAGCAGTTTACTCAACACCCCTGTGTTGATTCACAACACATCGATACACAGTTTCCGACCTCAACATGAAGATAATAAAATAAATAAAAGCTTTGTTAGGTCGGAAACTTTTCAGACCGCCCATAGTTGTTTTATATAACTATTCAAACTAAATTTTTGATTAATCTGATTTTATGTCTTTTCTATTTATAAGAACACTTAACATTATAAATATTCACTATCAGTACAATGGTATCTTTGATTTTGGTTTGGTACCATAAACAATATGGTGAGAAAACCATTATTTTTCCATATTAGGGTAACTAACTGATTGAATTCACATTATTTTGTAGGTTTACATTTATTTTTGGCACCAAATGAAACTAATAAGTAAAATATGCTACTAAAAAATCACCTGTTGAGTTGACTGTAATTACAGGTCAAAAATAAAAATTACATATTTTTAATCAAGGTGACAAGATTTAAATTTGTTGATACCCTATTCAATAAGTTAATAAAATACTTTTTTAATTATTACCAAGTAATATAATCCATAATTATACAGAGGGAAATATTTTTATGTTGGATAATTAAATGGAATTCCGATATAAAATTTAATTTCTATAGGTTAACAGAGGACTCACAATAACTAATTAAGGGCAGACACACATGTAAAAACATAACTAATTTGAAAAAAAAAAATCAACAAAAGATTACATAACTAATGAGCCTTAATTACTTTTAAATGTTGATAATTTTTCAAGTCAGTGAAATGTTTTAAAATTTCATTTCTGAGTGTCCAAAACATACGTACATCCTTTAAGAAACATAAATTGTCATTTCTCCAATATTATTAGTTTTAGTTGTGTAGTTCCCACAATTTATAACAATTATTACCTAAAGAATACAGAGTAAGAGGCATGTTCATTGGATAAGGTAGGTGAAAATATATTTGTCCGGTGACAGAATATAGCACTGCTGATTTTTTTTTTTAAACATGTCTTCTTTTTATTCAACCTCTCCATATCATGGATTTATATGTTCAATTTGTTTTGTTAATGAAAATATATGGAGCCATTGTTAAAAAAGCTCCTTCAGAATGTCTAATGCTGCTATTAATTTCAAGTTAAACAATACAGGTTCCAGTCTTTGGCATTACATAATGTAGAACCTCACTAATCAGTCCTTGATGGTTAAAAGGTAGGTTCATTGGAGATAAAAGAAATGTGTTTTAAAGATTTTATTGAGTCTTTATTATATGGTTTATGCGTTGAAGGATAATATACAATTGAATTAAGCAAAACAATATATCACCAGCTGTAAAATCTCTTGTCAGCTCATAATGTTATCCTTTCCTTCAATATCATTTTCTTGTTTCCTTTACAACCTCGTTTTTCCATTTTCAAAAAAATATTAAAAAACAATCTATATGTAAACAACAATCTTTTGTCTTTGCGCAATATGGTATTTAATAAACAATAACATTTGACAGCTTAGAGCCTTTTGGAAAACGTTTCAAAATTTTCTTCATGAACTCTAAGGTTCCAAGAATATTGAGCACACAGAAGGGGACCATGAGGGTCGGACTATTATTGGTGCATTAGCGAGATTCTATTGTGAGATGCAGCAAGCTTAAGGATTAACACAGAAGGTAGAGTAGCATACATCAGAATTAATGCTTGAAGGTGAACAAATTGGTTTTTTTTTAATCTACTGACAGATAAATGGTATTATTTTCCAGAGATGACTGGTGAAGTAAGGAATGAGATATATATTTCACTTATCTAAAGAGAACAGTATTGGGACGCCTGAATTTATTTTCTACAACATAATTCATTCATGTTTCTACAAAACATTATGGATAATATCCCGTTAACAGGAATGTCATTATTTAACAAAATTTACAAGTAACAAAATATTTACATTCAATACAAAAAATATATGCTATACATAATTTAAAAAAATTTAAGTATAAAAAATTTTCTTAGTGGGAGCATTACTATCGTCAGAAGTCCATATCGGTTTTTATGATGCTGGCCGATCCCCAAGAAGTGATGTAGGGGCAAGAGAGGGGCGATACAGCGGCTGCTTCATCATTTGTGCAGTTGTTGAGCACTGGGCACACTCCACAGGGCGCCGCAATGAGCCCTGCTGGGGCAGTTAGTGGTGACAGTGCTCTGTATGATCTTTCACCACTAGCTTTCACCTCCCGTGCTACTTTCCCGTCATAGACTAGAGTTTCCAAAATAGTTTGGATATCATCTTCAGATAGAGATACCTGCAAAAAAGAGAAGAAATGAACTACAACAAAGATTTCAGATCATTATGTATTAATCTACTTTTATTCGACTCATATTACTACTGTACCTATGTAAATATTTAAGTTTTGTTACTAGATGAAATTTTCGAAAATAACACTGGATTTTGTAAAGCATTTTTTAATTGCTTTCAAATCCACAAAAACACTTAGCCTTCTTGTTGGAAAACCGTACTTCTATAAATATGTATATACACAGTTGAATGTCTTTACAATTGTTGATTCATAACACTTAGTACCATTCTAATGCTGAATTACTTATTCTCACCTTACTAATGCCGAGTTCACTTATGAATTTGCAAACTTGTTGAGGAGTAGCAGATATCATAGCATATAAAGCAAGAGGGCCTTTCTTCAAGGAATTTGGATCGTTTTCATGTTTTTGCTTCAGTTCCAACAAATACCTGTTAAAGAATATTGTAATATATTTTAAGATTGTCTTTTTTAGAACATTATTTCTGATTATCATATAAGTATATATTACCTGTAACATTGCTGGTTAAGCACATCTACAAACTCAGATTCAAAATCTTGATCACTATACCATGAACCTCCTGTCAAAGAACTGTCGGGCTCAAGCTCATACAACATGTACACTTTCTTCTTAACGGCCTATAAACAATGAATGAAAAAGATCTTTAGATACTTTACATTATTTTAAATATACATCATGCAATAAATTCACAATTAAATCAACTATTAAATTAATTAATAAAATAATTAAAGCATTACTAAATTTGAAAGCTTAAGCAATAGAAGTATGTTAAAGGCATCTAGATATACAGCAAATTTTATTGGATAACTATTCCGTGAAAAGCTAACTGTTGAAGCAACAAATATAGCATAACATGATCATTAGAAGAAATAACAAATATTAATTCAAATAAAAAAGAATTCTAAATTTTAAAATAACTAATTTTATGAAGTGAAAAATAAAATACTAAATTATTCATGCCGTGATTTACTCTCAAGCACTATCAAGTTGAAAAACTGCAATAGCTCAGTCTGGGCCCAAGTGATAATAATAAATGAGACCAAAAAATAAATAAATTTTTGCGTCCATGTCGCTCGACAATCGCAGCCTAAATGATTCCCCACAGTTAAGGACACATTAAAAACAAAAATAAATCCACAGGTATTTAAAAAAATAATGTTTTGAGAGAGTAAATTGGTTTTAATAGGATATTTTGGTTCAATATTTTAGCTATTTATTTATTTTTTATGTGTTAAAAAGACTATTTTTAGTGACTGGGATGGTTTAATAGATAAGATGAAGTATTTATAGTCAAAAATCTGAAATATTTTTTCACTATCATGAGATAAGCATTTAAGAAACTGATGCAGTGTCTGGGACAATTTACGACATTTGTCATATTGTTCCTTCACTTTTGACATCCTTCATTTCAAAATGTTTACAATAGTACAATTTAGTTCATAATTGATGTTTAAACAATTTTTGTTAGTTAATCTAATGTAGAAAAAAAAAAAGATGATCCTTAGATCCTTTTAGATATTAAAGATTTGCCATTAATTATTATCGCTAGGAGGTGGAGTGAGTTATTCAATCATTATATAATTATATATTTGATAAAATACAAAAAAAATTATTATTTTCTTACATACAGGACTTACAGCAACTGACTTAACAGCTTTGATAATTTTTTTGTTTTCTAAGGATTTTAGAATTTTATTTAAAAGTGTTGGTTGCAATTTTGACTCAAATCTAATATCTCTTGCCCAAATTCCTTTGTTGCCCGCATCCTTGATCAATCCATAAATAACTTTTTCTTCTCTGTCGGCTCCTTTTAGACATTCTGGTGTGTCCTGTGGTTCCTCAGAGCGAACTTTGTAAATTAACCTTCCGCTAGCATTATAAACATCGATTAATCGCTGTGTAAAACAGAACAATGCATCATTTAAAAGAAACAGCATGTAAAATAAAAGAACAATTATTTATTGATACTGTATTTTACCTAATAATAGCCTTTCTTATAACATTTTTCTTTTGATCCTAGCTAAAAATTTTTAATAATTAAAATTAGTGTCTAGACTGTAATGCAAATATGTTTTAACAAATCTGATTGCTAAATAAAGTATATTGTGCCTAAAGGACTTTTATGTCAATAATGCATCTGAATGAATTGAGTATATCAGAGAAAGCAGTCTGAAAAATTGGGGTATGCGTGGGCATCCAGCAAAAACCTTGGAAACCAACCTCAATATTATTGAAAACACGATAACATACTGAACTACTACTTAGTAAAATACAGTATTGGGTTAATTAATTCATAAGTTGAAATGAAAAGAAGTGTCACCATAATGAACCTTTTTTAAAAAACTATCTACGAAAAAACATACATATTGTTTCTATGTTAATTGCATGCACAGGATTAACAATTTAGGGGAGATACCCTTAAGTTGTTAACAACCATAATAATTGTATATATTATTCATTATTCATAAAAAATATAAATACCACTTACTGCCCCATCACTTCATTTCAAGAATAAGGTCTAGGAAGCTGAAATCACTGGGAGTGTTGACGAACAGAACAGCTTTGGGCTCAACCCATTATATTTTAAGTAATGCTAGTGGATTGAAAGAGACAAAATAAGTTTGTTATCCTTAAACCACAATGCGAAAATTGACTGACACAACCCAGATGGTTATAATAACTGTTAAGATTGTTCAATAAAAATACTTACAAGGCAAGTTCTTTGTTATTACAACGCTAGTTAATTTCAAAATGTGTGATTCTGAAGCAGTGGAATATGACATTACAATCGGTCATCTTCACAAGGTTCAGGAACTAGGATTTTTCTTATTAAATAGCCTTAGCTAATAACTTCTTAATGGTTTACCGAAACAAACTCAAACCCGTTAAAATTCATTTTTTTTTTCAGATAATTAACTTTCCTATTTAATAATACACGGTTAAAAAATTTTTATTATAAAAGTGGGATACCTTGGTAATTAATTTATTTATTATCTGCACTCTTTGTTCATTGCTCAGATTAGGAATCTGCTTCTCTAAATCTTCATCATAGCACCCCTTTTCACCACCTGCTACTACTAAAGATAAAATTCTGAAAAACCAAAAGCAATAAGATAGCCCCTAGACAAAAACATCCAATATAACACAATATATTAAAATCAAGTGTAGGAAGAAATATTAAACAAACATTTGTTCATTTGGATCAGATTCTGTAGATGTCGACGGCTTCGCCTTACTTTCTCCTTTCGCCAATTTCGGCATCACGCCTAGATGGAAAGAACACTAACCAGGAGAAAGACTTGCAGTAAAGGTAACCATGTTGATCTAAGCAGTTAAACTCTGAGAAATTATCGATTGGTTCACGAACTATCGTTCAAAGTATAACACAAAGAGATATACGACAGAAAGACCTTATAGGAGCCAAAACTTATTATTAGGTGTAAATGTTGCACCTATAGTTGCCAAATGATTAGACATTTGGGATGAAGGGGCTATTTTACGCGGTGTTGACTAATACGGGTGGGTAGAGGACTAATCACTAATTACTTATTGCTAAATGGTTGACATTATCGCATTTAGAAGAGAAGTTGTGCACAGAACGGCGACAGTGTTTGCAATGTACTACGGGTCGCTTCTAATTTCGTGACGGCAACTATAGTCCTATTACTGGTATGGTGAGGTCACAAAATGTCAAGCTATGTCATTTGTTTATTATTTTGCAGTTTAAAAATGTTGCTAAAAATTCTATGAATTAAAATTGGAAGAAGCATTTTTTCCGACACTGCTGATTCTGAGGAATATAATAGGACACCTTAATGAAATATTTGATAATAATAATATTCTTCTGATCTATTATTATTATTTTAGATATTAATTTATCAGAAATAATTGTTACTAATCATTGTGTTTGCTTTCTAAGTGATGTTTTTAAGTATGTAGCGGGTGTTCTTTAAGGAACTAATTTTGTTTTGTCAAGTGTTTGCATTATTTTAATGTAATTTAATGTTTTGTGATGGGCCAAAAATGCCAAAGCTGCTTACTTTAACATTTTGGATATTGTAATTGTTCATGGATAGGAGGAAATCAGTGTTCGAGGTATGACAACACAATTTGTAGTTAGAAAAACTAAATTATTAAAAATATGGGTAGTGAGCCAGAATCAAACAATGAAAGATTGGTATTTAAAAAAAAAAAAATCAGTAGAAATCAGCAAGCATTATAAAGGCAAATGTAATATTAGTTAAGATTAATCTGTCCTATTGTGTAGGGTTTTGTCTAACAAAACAACAGCTTTGAAATTTGTCCAGAGTTAAATAATCTTTGTAGAGGAGTCTTTTTAAAAAAATCTTTATCATGAAGTACAATCAGAACACTGGTGTATACAAATATTAAGAGATCAGTTATAACATACTAGGTGGAATGTCTAGGCAGAAGTGGGGTCTGACTTCCATGAAGTCAGGTATACAGTTCTGCTCATGCCCCTTCTACTTGTTCTTAGCATTATAAAACTCAGGAGCCAGACCCTCTACTGAAAAATAGACAGGGTGGTAAAGAGATTGAATAATTAAAATTTTATTTTTTAAGTAAAAAGGATAAAGAAAGACTCACTTTAATATGTGAGCTTGAAACACACACAGAGAAAATAATTGCAAATTACTTGATAGACCTTATGATTTCAAACCATCTGGATCTAATAAAAAATAGTTTTAATTAATTATGATCATTTTTATGAACCCCTGTTTTTATTACTTTTGTTGTTTAAAATTCATGTTTTGTTTGTTCATTTAGCGGCTGGTAATTTTTTACTTCTGATTGGTGTTCATTATAGAGAATTTATTTATATTATATAAAATTAATTTTCTTTCCAAAACCCTTTTGCATTTTATGTTTTTGGATCTGTGGTTCAGTTTTGATTTGAACAACTATTGAATTAGTAAGGCACATTAACTTGATGAATCACAGAACAGAGAGTTTTGATACAGCAACGAACAAACTTTTGTACAGTTTAATGGATTTTTTTAGATTTAAGTTCAAACAGAATACAAATCAATACTTGTCATCTTATTAATTTTAAACCCTTGTTAACATCATAAGAAAATATTTATATTACCAAGTAATTCATCTATTAATTATTGCATTATTTCTCATGAGCTAACTTTTATTTTTAACATCTTTGGGGTATCACATGCCTCTAAGTGAAACCGTGGATATAAAAAAGATAAAATAATTTAAATGATGCTATGTAATTATAATTATTAGCCAAAGAAATTGAAGAAATTATTTACTTAAACCCAGGACTTCCACTCTATTCCTCTCTGGCCAGATGCTCTACCTCTGAGCTATCCCTGTACAAATGACCAATATCTGTCAATACCAATTAGCTTAGGTTATACTCTCGCAACCTTGTAAACTTCACATCGCTGATGGGTAGCGCCTGGTAAAGGTGTAACATGTAATCCATTAAATTTAGTTTATATATTCAAATATTTGTAATTATAGCCCACTAAGTAATTAATTTTGGGTTGTGGTATTAATCCTACTATTTTTAATCATTATTAGGCAAAGAAAAGATATCTTGACAAGGCTAGGGAGTTAAACCTGGAGACCTTTCCAATCTCCATACTTTTCTTGTATAACTAAAGGCTCTGTGAATATGTAATCTCTTGGGCTGTACTCTTGTAATACTTTCACTATGGTGGGTGCAGGTCCAACGCATAGTTGTTAGTTGTAATTTCAGGTTAGTCCCCTCTCTTTAAATTTAAGTAAATAAAATGCAAAATTACGTGTTGTTAATCAGGATGTCAACACCTTAAATTTACTACTCTAATCAATATGATAGAAAAATATTTATTTTTTATTATCAATGTAATTAATCAACTACACATAATCATGTTTCATAGAATGTCAGTATTTTTCATGTTATCGGTAAATCAAATGAAACCCAATGTCAAATTTGTATCTTTCTAGGACAAGCAGTAGACCCAAAATGTTATGAACAGATAGACACAGGGCCGACAATATAACAGTTTCTTATTAATTATTTCCAAAAGAAAACAGATAATGACAGGGCCATAGCTCAAATCCCATTTCTACTTTTTTTTCTTTGGCTAATAATTACAAACCCAGTGCAATTACGTACCACAACTAGTAAATGTTAATAACATAAGGGTTTGAAAATACCAGTGAAGACCCGTGAAAAGAACATTCAATGTTTAGTAATTAGATTTATAAGATAGCTTATTTTCAACAGAATATACTGGTGATGTACTATTACTTCAGCAGGGATGGATGCTAAATTAATTTCATGGCTAGCATTAAAATAATATCTACACTCCTAGATGAGAATCCAACTCCTGCTGTTCTGGTACTTAAATGAAGTTCCCTTAATGTCTAAATTACATTTATATTTGGTTGTTGTTCAACAACTTAAGCCTATGGTATAAATAAAATACTTTAGCAGGTAAATAATGTTTATTTTACAACAAGGATAATGAAAATATGTTGCTGGTAACTAAGTAAATTAAAAACAAAATACAGTGCAAAAAATCTTACATTAAAATACATTAAAAAACATGAAATTGAATTGGGATGTCTCAATATATGACTAGTATTCAGTGATAGAAGAGAATAGGGAAAAGCTCTAGACATTACTAAAACAGTTTTAAACTATTGTATATTGCACAGAAATTCCTAATTCTAAAACTCAATGAGATCATTCATGGACGGAAACGTTACAGTATTGGTGCTTTACTTAATCTTTCCCATAATAGGAATCAAAAGAGATCTGAACCCTCATTTCATCTAGGGTTACCTCAGACGTACATAGAGGGCATTTTTCTCCCATCTCAAGTAATCTGTAACATACAAATATTGATAGTTCTGAAATTATAATCTGAGATAATCCAGATAATATTTAAAGCAAGAAATGACCAAAAAATAAAAAGTCTAAACACATTAAATTAATTAATATCTGTATCTGTTTGATTTATTTCTTAGATTTCTTAGGGAAAAAAATAGAAAATTTAAATAATAATTTCATATAGATAGTTCTATAAAAAATTTCAGAGATATCTTCAAACCTAAAACGAAAACGATTTTAACTAACAAACAAATCACAATAAATGAGCTACTATCTATAAGAGTAGTATTTACCTGATATAATCCGATCTTATAGCTGGAAATTGACAATTTGGGCAAACAGTAAAGTTCTCTTTTAAGACATGTTTTCCCTAAAAAAAAATATGAAAAAATAATAGTGTAAAACCAAAAAATGGTAGTTTTTGATTCCAAATATATTTTAATAGAAAATTAAAAAATCAAATGTTACATGTAATTTTATAATTTTCTCTCCTTTCATTTTTGTGAATCTGGTCACTTTGACAACTGAATAGATAATGTTTGAGCTTTCAGTTAAAAGTTATTACTTAAAGAAAAAAATTTACAAATCAGAGCTAATACTTACTGTAGCGATACAAAAAGGTAAAGAATTATTACAGTTACTACAGACTAGTTTGAACTCGCCAACTGGTCGATTACAATGAGGACATGGACTGCTTTCTTCAGGGATATCCGATCCTCGACCTTTTCTCACAACACCCTCCAGTTTTTTTAAATATTTATTTTCAATCTATAATTGAATAAAAATATCAAATTTTGTGCAGGAGATAAGTCATAAGTGCAAAGGAATGTTAATAAAACACGTTATCACTGATTATAAAAATCCAATTTGTAAACTAAATTTTATATCAATACACAATAAAAAATATCAAGAAATATACAAACATTTTACAAGATAAATAAAATATCTACCTTGCTTTTATATTCAGACTTCATGAGCATAGCTGCATATGTGAAAGCCGATTGCTTAAGTTCTGCACGATGACATTCTATGACTGTTGAAGTTAATATGGGAACAGTATCTGCAATAATAATTTAGATCACACCGTTAGCTTACATTTAAAAAATAAACTTCCAAATAATTCATCATACAACCCTTATTTTAGTAGTTGGTAATTAATTTAAGAGATTTCAGTGATCTCATGATTATACTACTATATCCATGGATAATTGGCCTTTTTCCACCAAGTAAAAGATTTAAAAAAAGTCGTTTGAGGAAAGCACTCATTCAAACGAAAGTAATATATTTATTTACATTACACTAGCAATTTATTTAAAAACATATATAGTACTCCATGCATGCTGCATATTGCAATACATAATAATCATTTGACTACTTACGAGCTGGAAATTTTGAAATGTTGTCAGCAACTCTGAGGAGAAGTCTAGCTGCTAGTAGATGATTAGATAACTTGACATGTAATCGAACCAGTCTGTAAGAATGGACTAAAGACAGGAGTGAACTTAATTCAGATGTGACTTGTAATCCATTATCATGAAGCTCCATACACATTCCAACCAGCACTTGATGGGACAGGCTGTAGTTACCTACATTTAAATGCTTTAATTATTAAAAGAAAAAAGTATAAATAATTTTATTTTTGACAATTAGAACAATTTAGGATAAGAAAAATTATACAGTGATACATGTTAAAAGAAGTAATATTTATTATTGTAACAACCAGAAATTAATTTCTTAAAATATTCTTAGCATACTATCCATAGAAAACTTATCGAGGGGCAATGTAGAAAAATTATATTTCATATTTGTTTCTTCCACAAATTTGATGTATTAACATATATCACTAAAGGTAATAAATATTGAATAGAAGTGAAGCAAATTACACTTACTATGAGCAAATGTACATCCTAAAGCTGGGTTGTTATCCCTCTTATAATATTCTCATATATTTGTATCCTTCTATTTTTCAAGCCTAAAGATGACTGTGTAAGATTCTGTGATAATGAAGACTATTGCGAGACAATACCTTTGTTATATTATTATTTGGGTGTGTTAAAACTGTATATAGTAGCATTTTTCACGTGAAAATGATAGGCGTGGTAAAGTACTTTTTGTGAAAAATATTTCTACACTTTTCTCAGCTCAAGAATATAGATAACGAATATGGTTTTGCTATAGAAATAAAAAAAGGGGAAAATCCACAGTTATAGACAATTAGACCTTTGGATCAAATTCAAATACAATTTATACATCATTCTTAGATGACATCATTGGCCGCAGATATCCTAAAATTGTTTGTTTATAGACTTTTTCTTTTGAGGTTGCATAAGTAATAAGTATGGTGCCTTACTGGAGAAGTCTATTTCAAATATAATGGCTATATCTACACTTTATTTTGGAATAAAAACATAAATAACTTAATGTTGCCAAAGACCTTAAGACTTAAGCTCTTTACTTTGAAACATTATTGTTAGGATATAAAGTACCCCAGCCAACACCCTCTTTGACAGTTGGAAAGACAAAAGAGTTGATTTCTTTTTATTTCACAATAAATATGAATATATGCAATTAGTAAGGGGTACAACAATTTAGGTTCCATCCTAGCCCTCCCTTAATGTTTGAATTTGAAGTTAATATGACAACAAACAGGAAAATATTTGAGATTGGGAACACAACAACAACAGTATTTTTCCCAAGACACTGAACAGCCCTCAAACCAAATTTGGTGCTAATACAACTTTTAACATTTAAGTTCACAAATCCCATATATTGTTTGTTAAATAATAAACAGTATTTGTTCCAAACATGTTGCATATCTGACAATTATAAAAATTAGTATAAATTAAGTAGTAAAAATTAGTGCTGATACAACATTTACACATTTAAATACAACAGTTAGACAAGAATGAAAAAAAAATTACCATTTACTAATTCTTCATTTGCTATGATTACTGCTGTTTTAGATGCTTCTTTGTACTGTTTGCGAGCTCGGTAGAGTCGAAATATAAACTTTGGATCCTAAAATCATTTAGATTATTACATACATATGCACTCATTTAATAAAATTTGGTGTTAAAATGGTTTGATTATGTTACTCTAGGTTCTCCATCAACTTCTCCAAGAAGTAACTCAATCAGCTGGTTACTCATAACATCATCATTAGCTGCTGCTACCACTTCAATTGCTAATACTATAGCTTCCTCTTCAGTTTGATTTCCCTTTGCGACTTGGATTAAGTTCCTTAATGCCTAAACAATATAAAAGATAGTACATTACAAACAAATAAATCATGGATAATTATGACTTAACTTATTTCTTCAGTAAGTATTAATAAAACATGAGTAATAACTGACCTTATTAAACTGAGCAGCATGATAGTAACATTTAGCTGATAGCATTAATTTTCCTGTTTGCTCAAAGTAAGCAGCTAGTGATGACAGTTGCCTCTCTCCCTCTTCACTACCTCCTAATTCCTGGGTAATGAGACCTGCATATAGTTCAACAAGTCCTGTTTCTTTGCACAAGCGTAATGCTTCATTTTCAGAGCGTGAAATCACCAAAAATTTAAGTGCCAAATTGAAATCACCCAGTTTCTCAAAATGCCTTTGGAACATAAACATACAGATTATTTTTAGTACTATATTTTTTTTAAGCATTGTAATTTTATTTAGAGTTAATTTGAGGTATTATAAATATTACTTATTATAAATATGTTAACAATATTTTCCAGCTACAGATTTTCTAGTTTATGTAAAAATATATTTTTCTTTATTTGACAACTTTATACATTATAACGTTATTTTTAAGAAGGATTATTTTATGATATAAAATATTAAATAATATAAAATAAATTATAAAAAGTTTAAATCTGAAACAAATGAATGTAACAGTAAGAAGTATGTCAGTAATCGGAACAGTTGAGAGGAACGTTAGGTTTGCGTTGTTTATAGTTACTTGAGAGGGGAGTTGTTTAGAGAAGCTGTATATAAGAGGTTGGCAGCTTTGGAATTGTTTTGAGAAGAGAGATGTTGATGACAATTTTGTGCAGTTTGCAGATGTCAAACATATTTGACGTGAGGGCCCTCATACTTCTTATTTCCTCGTACTTCCTATTTCCACATATAACCTCATACCTCTTATTTTTTTGCATTACCTCTTAGCATCGCATTCAATCATATAACCTCATACACTACATTGGCGGAGTTTACAGGAAGCCATTGCGGCAGCATTATATTTACAATTAGCATTGTATTAAAACTCAATACTTGGATGGAGCAAGGCAAGCATTCAACAGAAAATTTGTAAACAACTCAAAAACAGTAAATGTATTAAAATTTTCATTTATTTCATTTAAATGTTTGGTTGTCAAGGACCACCTGAGATATAATAAATTATAAGTTGAATTTACATTTTTTTTTATTAATAAATTAAAGATATACTACAATATTGTGGTGTACACACATAAAAATAACGATCTAGTAATTATTAATAGTGATTAATAAGGACACCAATTAGTAGTGGCAATCTTTCCATGCTTACTGAAACTATTTGGGTAATCATAAGGCACTCCCTCTCCTCTGCTTCTGATTCCAAATCCAAATGGCAACTCCTTTGAAAACTTTCCCCCTGTGACTCCACTGAGGCTTTCTCCTTAGAAGGATTCCACATTCCACCTGATAAGCTAAACTCATATTTTGGGTCTGCCCCCTCAACCACTTTACCATCTCTCCCTTATCTTATAGACCTTGCGAGCCCTCATTTAATGGTAATGATTTCTATTTTAAATATGTGTCTCACAGACCTTATAACCTCTGTAATGAAAGCATGCACTAAGGCTACTGGTCCTGACGTAATACCCTCGAAGATAATAAAAATATGCCTTCCTGTCATCATGCCTGTTCTTCTTCATATTTACAATTTATCCCTTCAAAACTTCTTGTAAAAAAACTGTAGACCAACCCTAAAAAAAAATCCTAGCATCACCAAATGACTATCGTTCAAACTTCTTGAAAGACTAGTTCAATCACAAATCTCCAATTTCCCACAATCCAAACTTCTCAACCCTTTTCAATCTGGTTCCCACTCCGGTTACTCCACACAATCTACCCATTGTCCAGATTCTCCTAGATTTCTCCAAAGCATTTAATACCATAGACCACACAATCGTTCTTTCCAAGTTAAAATCAATAACCTTCTCCAATACCTCTATTTAATGGTTTTGATCATTTCTTTAAAACCATTCACAAGCAGTAACTATCTCTAATTAACCCCTATCTGCTTCCCCCACTCTTTCTTCATAACCCTTAATAACCTTCCCATCACTTTTTGCTCTACTATCAAAAACCTAGGGATAACCATTGACCAAACCCTTTCTTGGAACCAACATACTTCTCAAATTTCCCATTGGTCAATAGGTACCCTGAAACTATTCCAACGATATCGCTATCTGCTCCCCTAGCATACTCATCAACTCCGTGTTTCCTCCCTATTTTCCCTCACCTTGAATATGGCTGTATGGTGTTAGGGGGGTCTCTCAGTAGGACTCGGGGGCAAATTGAAGCGAATCATGAATCGCTTCTTTAGATTGGTCTATGGGACTCCACGGCGCTCTCGTGCCTCTCTCTTCTATGCCGAATTAAGAGTGCTGTTCCCCTTCTTCTGTGCACAATATTTTCTCGGTGCATTCCTTTTTCAAACCATCTATTCGCATTATCCCCCCCCTCCATATATAAACAATATTTTACAGTTCAAAATGTCAGTCCACTCCCGGAACACAACTTTCTCTGACCTTTATACTCTTGCCCATAAACACTGCAGCATACGATCGGTCCTTTCTTCCTCACTCTACTACCCTCTGGAATGCTCTACCTCCTAACATTCACCATGCTTCATCCCAATGAACCTTCAAAGCTCTTCTATTCCAACACCTTCTCTTCATCCAAAGTGACGCTCGTTAGTCTGGGAACATTAATTATTTTATTTTATTTTATATCTCAATTATTTTATATTTCAAGACTTTTAATTTTGTATTAATTATTTTTATTTGATTGTTACTGTTAGATAAATGTTGGCTGCCAATTTGTATCTTTCTTGATTTCTTCTATGTTAATTTTATTGTTTTTTATGTAATGTTTTTTTTTTTGGTTAGTTATAGGTGGATCCTATTGACTTTATTTACTAAAAGCAGTTTTTATTTTTATTTCATAATTACTATTATCATTCCTATAGAGGTTTACCCTTTATTTTATGTTATTATTACTATTTTGTTTTTATTTTATTTTTTTATTACGTTGACATATTTTATTTTATTTGCCAGATGTGAATTTGTCATCTGAACATTAATGTTATTAATAGGGGACTTAGTCCCGGAATCAAATTTTGTTTCTATTCTATTCAATTTTAATAAAATTATATGTGTACATCTTTTAGTCTTTTGATTTATCTGCAGGTAATTCTTGAATATCCAATAATAAACCAATTTTATAAATATCAGTTAAGAAAGAAAAATTGGTAATAATGGATAATTTAAGTTATGCGAATAAAGAAAATCTTTTAAAAATAGCTTCAGTACCAAGTTGATTAAATTGAAGTTGAAGAAACAAAAATCATTTGCTGTTAATTGCCTGACATCTTGAATATTATCTCTTCTGTATTGTAACTAACAGAAGTTATCTCTTATTCAATTATATTATCTCTTCCATTATTATCAACAATATTTATTTCCTCTCTCAGGTTCCAATTAATAACTGACTATGCACATCACCAGTCTATCTCTCAATAACTACTGGCTGACTGTCAACTGTATATGCCTGTATCTCCAGGGATAACAGACCGTCATTATGTCCTCGAAACGACTGACAACTGACTGTCCTTTCATTGACTGACCATTAATGCTGCCTGTCTCAAACCTTCTAGAATTTCTGTTCCTTGTTTATTTCTACGGCCTCCTAAATCTTTCCAATATTATGCATTTAGATATTATTTTTGATAAACCCAAAATATCAATCACTACCTACAATATATTGTTATGTTTTTTATCTATGTTGTTTTCTTTTTAAATTTAATCTGAGGTTTTAAAGGTTCTGTTAATATAAAAAAGAATCTCTGGCAAAAGGAAAATTAGATTTTACAAAAATTTTCATTAATTTATTATATATAAGCACGTCTGTGACAAAATTACAATGTTAAAACTAAACTTAAAATTTACCTTAATATTAATCACGACTGGCCAGACTTACTATTCTTACGTCCTTCGGCGAATTCTTTTTTTTTCTTTGTTCATTGTTGTTATGCCACGCGATCAGTACACCTCCACTGCTATCATCTCTTCAATCCTTCTTCTCTGGATAAAATTATTTTTCGTACTACTGTTCTTCCATATGCTTGCCTCATGTCTCCTGCAACGATCAAAACAAACAAGGGCGCTTCCCGCTCTCTCGTCGTTTTTATACTCGTCTTTTGCCTTCTTGATTTTTTCATCCTTCTTTCTTCCAATGCCAGTTGTCTCATATATGTTAACTTTTCTTATTTTAAAGTTAACAAATACAATAAAATATTTGACTTTAATCATTGATATTATTTATGACAAATATTAATATTATACAACGGCAGCAAATAATGTCCATACATTCATAACCATGATCCACGGGTCGTTTACCGCCCTTTTATGCCCGCTAATTTTGAATTTATATCAAAGGCAACATCACTAACTCACAACCTCTAAATATCACAAAAATATATTGTAAAGTTAATAAAATGGCATCTCCACAAAGGCACCAGACTCAATGTTCTGGTTAGTCACAGTAATTTAAATTTTAATATGAACAGATTTTACCACTATATAAAAAAAACTTATGAAGCTTTTAAATTTATTTATAAATTGAATTTAATTTATCAATTCTTTTAAAATTTCAGGTTGGATTCGGACACGCTAAGCACTCATACTAATAAACACTAATTTTACTTAAACTTTCTTTATCATATATAAAAATCCAAAAACTATGCTGGAATTCTGTAGTGGCCATTATTACATAAATAATATTGTTAAGTACTTGAAAATCGTCTTGAGCTTCAAATTGTTCCTGGAATAAAATGACGAGAGAAGAATTCTTTCATTTACTTTTAGGTTCTTCTCACCTTCAATACTTTTCACAAGTCCTGTTGAACATTATTTACTATAGGAAGAAGGAAGATCCCACACCACGTGTCTTGATTATCTTGCCAAATATGTCTTCACTGACTACCAATACAGAACTTCCTGACCGCCTGACCAGAACATGCACGCCTACATCACACACTCGTTACAGAGCTGTCTTCCTTCCCAGCTCCAATCCAGAAAAAATAGAGAGTGAGTCTTTCAGACCTCAGCCTTTTAAAGATTGTTCCCCCTCCTAGCTCGTTCTCCTCACAAAAGCACGCTGATAGGCAAGTGAGCTCTCCATTCTACATCACGAGTATTCCCGGATTTAAATTTCACAACTTTTATGTTTATTCAAACTTCATCTAAACTAACAAAATTTAATAACTTCAATTTCATAAACTAGTAAAATTTAATAATAGTTGACCTTAAAAATAACATTACAATATACCTATAAACAAAACAAAAAAAAATTACACTTATCATGCAATAAATTACTCATGGATATATTTGGTTATTCTGTAATATTCTAACTTAGGGATGAAATAACAATGTTCGGCAAAATATTGTTAATATAAACAAATAAATATATTAATTTAAAGACTTAAACTGGTTTATTTTAAATAAGTAAATACTATTTAAGTAGAAACACCCAATCCCTATGGAAATCATTGGTCTAAAATTTAAAGAGAGTGAGAGAAAAAGTTGAAAATATTTTCCTAGAACCCAAGGAGCAGCACACTACAAGACATAGCTATTTGGATGCTAACCTTCACCTTCATTAAGAGACAGGATTCCCCACTCTACTATGTTAAAAGAATGGTAATGACATCAGATAACATCAGATTTTCTGCTCTAGACTAAATAAGGGCAGTGCGTAACATGGTAGGGGTATTTAATTGGACTGCTCCAAAACTGGCACAGATGTCTAAAAATAGGTGAAATTAAAAAAAAATTGAATTTAAATATCACTATTTTAAAAGTATATTTGTTGGATTAGGATACTCTAGGTAATTAATTTATGATTGTGGAGCATAAAAAATATAATGCTAACCTAGCAAGAGTTTTAGCAGCGTGGATGTTCCTTGTCTGTTCAACAATATTAACTGCTTTCTGTGGTTGATTGAGTTTGTCAACACAAAGTCTTACTACATTCTCCACATCTGCACTTTTTGCATAAGATTCAACTGCTCCTATATAGTCACCATCTGATTCTTGAGCCTAAGGAAAAAACATTACATTAAAAATATGAAATCACTATCAAGTCATTGCAAAATATCTGCAATATGAAGTCATCAACACCCAAGACAATGGACAATTTAATTAGTTAATCAAAATAGAGATCTCATTTACAACAGCCGGCCATGACACTACATAGAAATTTATTAAGCTTATAATGATGGAAAATATCAGTTAAAATGTTAATATAATTATGTTTTACCAGCCATTAAAAAGATAAGTTTTTTTTATTTATTAAATTAGCTAATATTACAAATAACAAAAAAACTTCCTAGGCCCCCACTCTTCTAACCTATTCTGACTAATCTGTAAGCTCCAATCTAATATTTTTAAACATTTTTTGGGGCCCTTATGAACAGCTCACACAAATTGTCTGTTGAGACAGTTCTAGGACTGAAACACTTCCTATGAATGGTAGCAACAACAGTTGATGTGCAGAGTCACACAAATACGTTGTTATCTTAGTTTAGCACAGGTGCAGAACCTGAAATAGAAATGAAAAGTTTACATAATGTCTTCAGTCTCCTATTATTATACAGTCAAATCAGTTACCCAGATTTGATTCCTCCTGGAGACAGATCTTACTGCATAAGAATAAAATACATTATTCAAACTTGTCATTTTTATTTCCTGTTATGTCAATTTAATTATAAGATACTTGAGAATAGTGGTATAACCGCCAAAAGTGCTTGCATTATGTATGTATACATTTATTAATATTAATAGCCCACAAATAGCATTCCTACATAATATGTTTTCCTTGAGGATTCTTCTTCAACATTGGCATAAATATTTATACTGTCACCTATTCCTTCCTCAGATTGCATTTTGTAGGTAGGTTTTATTATCTGTCACAAAGTTTTATTGAAATGTCATTAAGGCTGTCAGGGACAACAGTTCCATTTTCCATGAAGCTATTCACGACGTGTACTAGAAGGTGTATGGTGTCTGAAACCTTTCTGGTGATAGCAGCCTCTCTTCTCCCCTCTCAGCTCCTAAAAAAGGATTTCAAGTGGGCACTAATGGACTGGGCCAGATGGCAGTCCATCTGCTTTGTGAACGGGTCAACATACTTTCACTACACCAACTCAACTGTTACTGAATGTTGACCTGTAGACTGACAGTTGAGGCGATCTGTATAGAGAGTCTTCACTACTATTCCTCCCTCTACAACTCTCTTTATTACTTATCCTGTGCAAATTCATAGCACAACAACACGCCTATTTGTACATAATTTTTCATGTTTATACTACAACCGAGATGTGGCACCACAACGTACACCTTGTTTTCAATTTTTCCACCAGGCTTCTTTCCCATGTGAGAGAGGTGGCTTCTTCATCATGTTTGTGAATATATTACCACTTTCCAAGTGTCATTAAAAAATAGGTATGTCCTCTTTATTAGAGATCAAACAACTCTTAGTAAACTCAATGCTTTCCTGAATCAGTTTCCATCTTGGTTTGCTTTCTATGGCTAAGGCTCTCTTGTTTTGTTTATGATATAATAATTTATGATATATTGTAAAAAAAAAAAAATGCTGCAGATCTGGGACTCGCTATTCCATGAGCTATATGAGCATAGCTGACAATCACTTCTCGAAAAGTCACTGATGGTATGTTTTTACAGTATGGGGTTTATAACTCTAGGCCCGCTCAGGCCTCCTGATCTTACCCAGGTTTGGGGCTGGCAATGAGGTTCCATATGCATAGGATGCTGGTTAGGATGTATGGATGGATAGAATAAGGGTAGGGACATGAACCCGCTGAAAATTAGGTGGGAACATCAAGGGCTTGCTTGAGTGGCTCGGTAATAGGTCTCTGAAGGAGGAGGAGGATCAAGAAGAGAAGAAGACTTACCCACTAACCCAATGCTTAAATCCTAAATAGAGGTAAAGTACAACTTACTTTTGCATATTGCCGATAAATCTTAGAGTCAGTAACTTTTGGCAGCAAATCTCCAACTTTTTTCCAATTCTTCAAAGAAATATAGGCTAGTGCTGCTTTATCAAAATGGCCAGATTTCTCGTACAAAACAGCAGCTTCATTCATTTTCTACAAATATAAATGTAAGTTGTCATTTGAAAATAAGGAAAAAAAAGATTGTTTTCTATTTATTTTAGGTTTTATATGCACTTCAACTAGGGCAGGAAGGGTGGATGTCATTACTGGAGCACAAAGATTAATATGAAATAAAAGTCTGCTATTTGACAAGGGATTTGAACCCAGTACCTTCATATTAGGAAGAGATTATGCTGACCACTTACCTTAACAGATTCAAGAATCCCAGC
The DNA here is from genome assembly GCA_930367205.1 of Acanthosoma haemorrhoidale. Taxonomy (NCBI): domain Eukaryota; kingdom Metazoa; phylum Arthropoda; class Insecta; order Hemiptera; family Acanthosomatidae; genus Acanthosoma; species Acanthosoma haemorrhoidale. Next base: position 73,930,311 of record OV884012.1, read on the forward strand.
AGCCTGAAATCTCAGGGAATCTGTAGCGTCGGGTTCATTAGCAATTATTAGGCCTCTTCGAAAGTCACCAAGTCTCAGAGAGGTTCGGCATATGCCCTCTTTACAGCGCAAATTATGTTCATCAATTTCAGAAGGGCTTAAAGCTCGCTCATAATGAACCAAAGCTTCTCCATAATCACCACTGCAACATGGATACTTTTGATAAATGTATTTTGTAAAACTAAGTACACATAAACTAAATAAAAACAATCCATAAAGAGAACTGGTCATAAGGGTGAAATACACACGGTAATGAGTAATTAATAATGGAGTTCGTTCAAAAGACCATAATGACAGTTTAGTGGATAGCATGCTGACTTCTAACTGCTGAGGTTAGAAGGTTAACTTCCTGGAAACCTCATCAAGGAGTTTTTCTTTGGGGGTTAGGTACGACAGGTCCTGGTTAATCCCTTGTGAGGATAAATCAGTAGGTCCCCATACAGTATAATAGGACTATAATTCGTAATATTAACACACATATTGGAAATATTAAATGTTTCTGACAAAAATAAAATTGGAATGTTCTATCTTGGACATAAACTGTATTTTTTTTTGGCATGAAGACTTGAAAGGATCAATGAAGCAATCAAAACAATTGTTTATTGTGAATATTCAAAGATTATTTTAAGGAGTAAGTTTGTCCAGATTGTTGCCCAATATTAATTATAGCAATGCTCGTTAGCTTTGTTAACCATCTCAGTTCTCATTTGTCTTAATCCAAATACTGGTTATTTGAAAAAATTATCAAATGTTTACTTTTCACAAAGTTCTCATCTTTCACGATGACTATTGCCCAAAATCTTCGCTTTGGAATGACAACACTTTGGCAGTTCTCACACGACTAAATTTGACTAAGGTATGGCTGCCCTTTGTCTACTCAACAATATCTTTATCATTTGAATGTCTCTTTTAGTTTTGAAATAATGAGACAAAAAATTATCCCACTTTACATCCTAGTACTGTTTTGAAATTAAAAATGTATTCACATCACAAATGGTATCATTAGTAAAGCTTAATTAAATTAAGCAAAAAATAATAGGAGCAATAAAAGTACTTACATGAGTTCAAGTTGAGATGCATACTCCAGTGATATATATGGAACCTGTTCTTGAGCCAGAGTCCGTGCTAACTGCAAAGCCCTGTCCCATTGCAGCAAATTTTGGCGCATAATAAGAGCATTAAGGGGCTCACTCGATTCAAGAAACAATTTCTGGAAATGAACCAAGTTTAATTAAAAATATACTACTGTAGTTAAAATCAAACTTTGCACAGTTTAAATTGTGCTAACACAACACTGGAAATAAATAAGAAATATGTTTGACAAAAATAAATTTATTTAATAAAGTGAAGTTTAATACCTCAGGTATGTGCTACCTACTAACTGAAAAATTGATAGTAATGGATTATTAAAGTTATATAAATAAATAAAGGATTATAAATAGTTATAAGATTGTTTTCGTTGGATGTTTTCTCTCTTTGGTACCCAATTGATTAAATGAATTATTTGCTATGAATTGCCTGACATCTTGAATATTATCTCTTCTATGTTGTAACTGCCAATATTTTATTTTACCAAACGATATTTATTGACTCTCTCAGCTTCCAATTAATAACTGACTGTCTATATTTCAATAAATACTGGTCATCTGGCAACTGCATATGCCTATATCTCCAGGCCGACTGACAGTCATTATGTTCTTGTAACAACTGACAACTGAGTGTCTATGCGCTCTCATTGGCTGTTTACTGACGTTTCCTGCCTTGAACATCCTAGAATCTTCATTCATCATCTCAAAGGATCAATTTTATTTATGTGGTCTACAGAAACATAAACAATAATTGACCAGGAAAAAAAAATCATAATCATACAATGTCTTACTGCCAAGTAGCAGAGATTATATTTATATAATAATAAATAAACTTACTTCAGCTTTGTCAAAATCACCAAGAATTTCTGCAATGTGCCCGGATAGCAGTTTCTTATTTTCAACGTACAATATACTTTCAAGGGCCATTACCATAGCCACATCCCCAATCTTTCTATATACTTTAAGAGCTATAGAAAAATAAAATATTTTAGCAAAATAATTATAACTTACACTTTTCAACAAATATCATTTTACACATATCAATTTTAATCTAAAATAGGCACGTCATTAATGAGGATTTCGAAGTAGAGTTGGGCAAAGAAATAGTTATAATATTGTATGGTATGATTCGGAAAAGAGGAAAAAAGAAGTAAGGGCCCTACACAAAAGAACTGGAATAATCAAAAAATTATATTCTACTAGATAAGAAGTCATTAAAGGAAAATACACCAACATTACTTTTACCCTATGACATGGGGTCCACTAAACCTCTTTAACAATATTTCTCTCTACATATCAGACACAGCACAATACCTTAGTTTCCACCTTGACAAACAATTAACCTGGAACCCTCACATGAGGCTTAAAAGACAAAGAAATCAACATATGGTTCGTGCAACTTTATTGACTGGTCAACAAGAAATCCCACTTCACTCTAGAAAACAAAATACTCATATACAAAGTCATATTAAAACCAGCTTGGACTTAAAGGCTTGAATTTTGGGGGTCAGCTGAACTGTCAAACATCAAGGGAACCTAATCCTTCCGATCTAATGTCCAAAGAGCACCAGTTAATGCACCTTTTTATGTCACGAATAAAACCCTCCGTAATGACCTTTAATTTCCCACTATCCAACATCGCATTTCCTCTAAATTGGAGCAGAAGTGACCGGAAGTTTTACCCTCTCATGTTCTGAATGAATAAGGTGTCATTGTATATAGTAAATATGGTTTGAATGAAAGAGTAAATTTAAATTTGTAAATATGATATGAATATGATCTTTTACCAAAATTTTCTATTGCCCTTATAGGGTAGATTATATTATTATTTAAATAAAGATTTTATTAAAAAAAAAAAAAAATAGATGAGATTCTATTTCAATTGTATAAGAAACAGATGGAAAGTTATATACAATCATGATTTATAACAAATAATTTAATGTAGCAAGTAAAATTTTCTACCTAAAACACAGAAATCATACAGAAAATTATTTAAAAAAACAAAAATCTTTAAACTTTACCGAAATCTACATCCAAAGTCTTAAGTGCAGCCTCAGCTAAAGCGATGTTGTCTTCCTTGTTATTCAATATTGAGCTCAGAGCCAAAGCATCAGAGTACCTATGTAAGTAGTATTGTTTATTACATTACTATAAATAAAGAAATGTTAATAAAATGTTTAAGATTGATTCACTAGCAATCACAGAGCTAGCCTCCAATTTTTTTTTTAATAAGCTAATAATTTCTTGTTATGGGTTTAGGTGTAGTTAAAAGATATTAGTAATTTCGTACTGAGCCACTTTACATTCTGGTAATAAAAAATGATAGGCAAGTTAGAATTCTTATTAAAAGTTTATTTCCATACACCTGCTAATTACACAAAGTTATAATTTCTATATTAAAAGTATAGTCACCCTGAGACTTTATTTACTAATCTAAAAGTAGAAGGGCTGTGTTGAAATACTACTATAAAGTTTGCTCCATCCCTGAATTGCCCCTACTTTTAAATCAAACTGCAAATCTAGTTTGTTAACATGCTTGGAAATAAATGTTTTGCTATCATAGCCCATATTGTTAGCATCATGTTAAAAGTTATTTTATTAGTATCATAATATAACATTAACAAAATATAAAATCCTTACCTGGTAAGAGCTATGTACTTCGCTAAATTTACTTTCATATCATCGCCAGTTTTTAGATTCAAGGGTACATGTGAAGACAAAACTAAATTTGTGAGTTTTCCACCTGGTGAGTGCAGTATTACTTGTCCATTATGTAGTACAAGAGGATACTGATCCATCCCTAATTTTGTCTCACCCAATTTCATAATTTCAGTTCCTGATGGATTAACAAATATCAGTTCTATGGATATTATTTATTAAAACCAGGACATGATAAATGGAATATGAAAAAGTGTTAAATATAACCCATACAAGCAGTTTAGTATTCATCATTTCAATTCGAGTACTTATTTAAGATTACTGTATTCATTAACAAACTAAAACAATAACTCCTTTTGTTATTTAACATCACATAAAAATTATCAGATTTACAGCTTTGGCTAAAAATATTAACAAAGGAGTAAAGATGCAGACATTTTATTTAAAAGAATAGCATAAAATTAAAGCTTCATTCATTATTATTAAATATTCTTTTATTCTTTTATTCTTCTAAATCATTCAATTCAATGTAAAATTTATGTATCATTCAATAATGAATAGAAAATAAAAATTAGCAATAGGGACCACTTTACCATCTAATGTATCTCTGATGTAAACGTAGGTACTGATCGTCTGTGCATCATATGAAATAAAAACATTTTTGTCCTTTTCTGTTTGATCCCATAAAACTCCTATAGCAGATTCAGCAAAGTCAGGAATAAGTTTTAATCTATTGTCCATCTATAAAACCATAAAAAGATGATTTGAGATTCCAATATTCTCACTACAACCCCCATTAGCATTAACAATATTTAAATACTCACTGGTGTGTAGATATAACTGTCCATTTTAGCATCTGTTATAATGATCCTTGTGCCAGATGAGTCAGGGAACAGTGATCTGATGGCAGAATCATGCTTGTACTCTGTTAATCGAGTCCAATCTTCCAAGCCAAAAACACAAATATGTCCTAACTGAAAACAAAAAAAAATTCTATAATCAAGTTTTCATTGTACTTAGTAGCATATAGAGAATCTCAAATAGATTTTATGGGGAGCCTACATTCATGTAAGAAATTATATTTTCTAGCTATGGAATGAGTATTAGTCCAATTGGGGTTACCTATTGTGAGGTGGGTAATACTTAATACTTGACTGGGCCAGGGAAAAACTTGGAGGCTTCAACAAGGTGATTGTCGGGTTATGATTGTCGAGTATCCCCAAAGTGGAGAGGAGATGCCCGCCGTGGGTTAGGGTTGCTACAACCTCTAGCCGACGTCCAGCGAGCGCCTAGAAAGAGATAGAGTGGGTGGACCTGTGGTCTTTCACACCTGCTGCCGGCCTAGTCAGCGAACTGTTCTAGGTGCTGGTTCAGTAAGTTCTTTCTTCCGCCCTAAGATGCTTGGGTTATATATGTTTCCCCCACGAGCTTCTCTCCCCTCTCCGCCTAACGTCATAAGCTTTATTACAAAAAAATGAAAACATAGATAGATATTTTCTGGGCCGAGAAGAGGGGAGCTCCTAATTATTCGTAATTAAGAGGTGGCCACAACAGTGATATATAAATCAAATTAGTAATAATACTTACATCAGAGGAATAAATAAGGAAATCAGTGGTAAGGGCATGAGAAGTAACTGTAAATTGCTCTCCAGGTTCCGGAAATGTGCGAGATTCTTTCTCTTCATCCCTTTCTCCATCTGTTCGATCTATTTTCTCTGTCTAAAGAACATATTTTAATAACATTGATTCAGACACAAAAAAATGTTTATTTAATAATTATGTTGCATCTAATAAATATCACTATTAACATCAAGAGTTAATTAATTGCAGCTAAAAGTTTGAGGTTTGATTTTTGTTGCATTCTAAAATTTGTAATTTAGTGCAATTAAACATTAGAATATGTATCCAGGAGGTAACTAAGTGCTATAATACCCCGATGTTTTTTTGTTAAAAGCCAATAATGTTTGGCTGCTTGTTCCCTATGATTTAATTCTTAACGGACTAGTATTGTTTTGACTCATGTTTAAGGAATGTGCTTCGATGGCAGGGGATCCCCCGTGAAAAAGAACAAAACATGATATGGGAAGCCCCTTGATTGCACAGTGTTTGTTGAAAGGAGGACACGAAACCTACTTTACCAGGTTTTAGTTAACAGAGAGCATTCAATAGGTGTGTTTTGAACATTAAAATTGATGTTGTCATATCAGAATGATAGTAAAAGAAAAACAGTCAGAGAATCAATAACTGTGATAGCAATTATTTTACTTTACAATATTTCTCAAATTAGAGTTTGTCTAACTTGAGTTTGCTAGTGAGGTATAGGGAGCAACATTCTTCCCGCGAATCATTACTTATGCTTTATTCAAACTCCACTTATGCTCGCCCTTTCCAATATTCCACTTCAGTTAGAACAGCTCTTAACATGTGGAAATCTCTCCTCTTATATTAATTCAATTAAACGTTTGTCCCAATACGTTAAGGTAGAACTTCTCTGATTCTCTTCTACTAGTGGAGGGGGCACTTCAGTGGGGAAAGGCTGGGTGAGTTCCCTTCCCCTACCGGCAATTTCAACTTAATACACAACCCAGATTTTTAAATAACCACCTTTTTTTTTTACGAAAGTAAATGATTTTTACATTATTAATATAAAAGGGGATGATGGACACAAGATGAATTGATTGGAAGGCAGTTAATTAATTAATTAGAAGGAAATTTAATCATAATCAAATATACGTTGATTTTTTTTTTAAAATGATTTGTTATCAAGCAGCATAAAAAAACGAGCTAATATATACATGTTATATAAGGGAACAGGGGTGGAATATTACAAAGAGCAATAAAGCAGCTTTACATGTTATGTATTGCTAAAGTTTTGAATTATTATTCATACTTCTTAAAATGAAAAAAATACTTACAAAATGAAGATGTAACCTGCCAGCCGCAAGAGCTGATGTATACTCTGAATTGAGTGAAAGTGAAACAACATTTGCTGGATACTGCTTGTCACACAAAAACACTGGAGATGACTTGAGAAGACCTCCAGCGGCCAGATCGTAAACCCAAGTACGATTGTTCATTCCTTCAACCAAATTAAAATTGCAAAAGGAAAGCTTGATTGGCACATTGTTTGAATTAATATCAAGTCATTTTCAATTAGATGATTACTACAAAAAATATGATAAATAATACTTGAATATTAAGGAGCAAATCTGATCTAGAAAACTGAAATACTGGTTGCAGTTTACTTTAGAGTTAGCCTGCTAGACCTTAGCACCAACTACAATAATCTTAAACTGTAAGTTTTAGATAAAGTTGCCTCTGCAGATCCAACCACAAACGCTCCGAGGCTTTGACCTAAGTTCATAGAAGGCCAATGACCGATAAAGACATTTTGTTATTTTGAAAGATTTAAATAGACTGTTTGAAAGCATTCTCAACAATTTGTTAGAAATGAGATTGTCTCTATGGCTTGGCGGTTATCTGGTTAAGGTCAGGAAAATGAGCAGGTACTATGAGAGTATAGGCTTACCGCTTTAGCTTAGCCCCAACCACGCTAGCTCCTCAGCCCCACCTATCAACTACAGTGGTAACCTTTGACAGGCTTATCTCCTCAACTTTTTCATTATAGAATTTTAGTCAGAAATAAGCATGGAAATTCTTACCTACAATAACATGGTAAGGTCCAATACCAATAACACTGGGTTCAACTTCTGTTTTCAATGTAGTTTCCAGCCTTTTGGCACTTTCCTACATTAAAGCACAGCCATTAGTTAGGTAGTAAGGGTTATTAATTAAAATGAATATGTCTTGAGATAGGCATTCACTTTTTTAGAAGTGTGATAATTTATTAATTTCTGCCTCTTTAGGTCATAGTTTTTTTCTATTTTAAATTGATATTGTAACAGTGTTAAGAATTTCATTAAATGTTGCAACCATTTTCCCTTCTTATTCAATTGGGCTGATGACAGTTTTTGGCATGGTATTCATTAAGAATCTGAATGATCTGGGTTCATGTCCCAAAGCCATTGGATGATAATAGAATAAATTGGCCTACTTCCACCAACCACGGCTTTGTATGAAGGATCATCATCTTGACTGACCCTCTCCATATATGGAGCCATGGCGGGGGAAGGGAGAGTCCTTTGAAAATTAGACTTATGCACTAGGCAATAAACTATAAACTGGGCAGACTATGCATTTATCTAAACAAATTGTAAACTGTGATTTAAATTCTCTACTGGCAGAGTTATATTTTATTTTGACATATACCCATAAAAAAGTCAACATTCACTTTCTGGCTGGAAAAGAGAGAACATTGGAAGTTAATACATCTTTCCTACCCCAAGTCAGATTATTATTGAGTTGAACAAACAACAAGTTTAGGAACTAGTGTACTACATGGCCTCTAGTGCCTGGTTTCTTCCAGGCCTACAGGAGGCTATACAGCACACTAGCAATAGTTTTTAAAATTGATAAAATTAATATTAAAAAAAAATTAATTTATATCTTGAAGTATTGGATAGGAAAATATGGCCTAATTTAGGTTTAAATGACACCAATTGTTCATTAATCTTCAACAATTTTCTAGAGCTTTCGACAGTCGATGTCTGTTATCTTTAGGGTGTGATACATAATGCAATAAAACAACTATTACAACAGTCAAAATTTAAATAATAAAAACAGTTAAAATTTAAAAGATAAATAAATCCCTATAACAAAATTATATATAAGAGAGTTAAAAGCTAAAATTATTCATATGGGGAAAACAATGTAATAAGTGTAAAATTTCTCAAAAATTCACCAATTCACAAGTGGGAATTTGGTCTTAGTTCATCTTCAGGCTCTGAAGTATAAGCGTTTTGAAGACTTTTCAGTTTTATGTAAAATTTTCATTACACATTGGTGTCCCTGATGCTATGATTATCAGTGGCCAAAAACTGAAAATAATCGAAAGATATATGTATTTGATAGGTGCTCCTTTTTAAGATGACTTCTCTCCTGCTATGGCCTACGTAAATACAAAAAGATACATTGCACCACAACCTGCACAATCCCAAGCGGTCTATAGCTCTTTACGGTCTCAGATATGTTCGGGTTTAAAATATTTTTCTAAAGTTACAATTACAAGATCTGATGTATTAGATATAGGAACAGTATTGAATGTATTAATTCAGATACAGTAACTATGATTAGATGTATTGGAGAATTAACTAACCATTGGTCATAAACATATTTTGTAAGGAAAGATGTATCAGTCAGTGGCTTGCCTGTACAAGTGAAATTGTAACTTGAGAGAGAGATGTAAGCGTGGCAGTAAGAGCTCCGTGGGAAGTGGCTAGCCGAGGCATCCTCGATACAAACACAGCAACAGAGCCACTCGTTGTCGAGACACCTAGCAGCTGTCCATCTTCGCTCCACCCGATCCTTTCTATCTCTTCTCCAGCTAGAGTTATAACAGCTGTTGTCTCACTCAGTGACATCAGTTCATGAATTTTGACTCTGTTTAAAATTGAAAAAACAAAATAACTCAAGTGTTGAAAAACACTTTTAATTGATTAACCCCAAATAAACAATAAAAACAAGAAGTGATCAGATGGATATAGATCTTGGGAGTGTAAAGAGTATAAGAGGAATCTTTCCCGAAATCTCAATAAGTAAAGCTGAAAACTGCCACTGACTATCCAAGAAATCAAAAGCAGTGTCATACGGGTCTATTTCCCGCATCATTACACTTCTATAAGAACTATGCCAGTAATGGGCAAATTGAATTTTACATAAAAAATAAATTGTGAATTTCATTCTCAAATAACAAATAAAAATAAATAATTATAATTAGTAATCAGGTTGATTAGATCTTTAATTTGATACGCTAGGCCATGGGCTGCCAACTTTTTTCGGTCGCAGGCCAAAATTGTGGTTTCGCAAAACTACTATGGCCCCCCCCCACAAAACCATCTTAAAAAAGACCATATACACAACATTGAACAACTTATATGTTCTATGCATATTCAAAACGATAGGAGTAGGTAATTCAATAACCACAATGTTAGTTAGGTAGAGATACCTATATTTGGTAAAATTGAAACAATCAGAAAGTAGGATAAGAAAAATTTAATATTAATTAAGGAATTTATCATGAAGCATACACCTGAAAAATGAGAGTAGCAAAACCATGAACAAACCAAAGTTTTTAAAATCAAATCATATCTACCTACAGCTCACTGTGGAGCTTAGAATTGATTTTTATTTATCAAAAGCTTAATGTTAGGAGACTGTGCTGTCAATGATAATCCAAGTAAATTTTTAAAAATATTTTTAAGCTGGGCTTGATAACTTGCTCTTCATCTCCGTATGGTTTCATTTCTAATGGCAGTAGGAAGGATATTTTATATCAAGCAGTTACAATGGTTCTTCAATGGAAAAATGCTCATTACTTCGTTTTTTTAATATTAATTTCAGCTTGCATAACAATTTTTTTTTAATGAAATTCGATCTCAAAACTGAACTGAACAGATATCCAAATCAGAATGATTCTTTGTGAGTTGATACTACCACAGATCTAACAAACTGGTTTTGATACTTTTACATCCTTAAACAGAAACCATGGTTCAAATCACTGTTGAACACTCTTTTCAATGTCAATTTCGTATTATTTTTCCCCTTGCTCATTTTACTAGTAAAAAGGGCAACAGGGTGAAGAGTTCTTATAGGAACTTATGGAATCACTTTCATGCTATGTGTAAAATCCTGGGCAAGTTGGCCTTGCGGGCTGGTTGACCACCCACCTCTGCCCTAGTCTATATGATAGGAATTGTTTTTTAACTATCAAGTAATTATTTATGGCACATTGTAATTTTTTAATGAGACTGGTTTTATTCTTAGCACCATCGAGGAGTTAAATGAAACTAACATGAAAAATATAACACAGTTAAATGAAACTAACATGAAAAAACTAACTCTTTGTAAAATACACATTCAGTTAAAATTATGAACTCAATATTTAAATAAAAAAAATACAAAAATCAATTCTACAAATTTCTGAAATTAATTAAGCTCACATAAAATAACAAATGATTAAATAACAGTTAAAAAAATATATCCGGCAAATAATTTTACTCTCCAAATAATATAAATATTTTATTTGAATAACACTTTCATTGCACTCTGTCTCCCAGAGGGGGACCATATAATAGTATTAGTTTTTAAGGCAATATGGGACACACATTGCCATGTTCAAACAACACAGCCTTTTTGGGTTCAGTTATGTTTAACAAGTTCAGTCCTGTATGATATACAACACCTGATCAATTAATAACTGTACCCTGATTATTTTTTAAGGGATGGATTTTTCATGTAAAGTATCATGCCTCTAGGTCCTAACAAAGGCTACACAAAAACAATAAAACACAATTTATGGACTGTTTTAAAGAATTTTTGTAACTAATCTCTGGTCCCAAGATTCGGTACATATTATAAATCAGAATTCCAATACTTTTAATTAATTTTGTGCCCTATTCTACACAATAGGAACCATTTTAAAATTAATAAGTAATTAATGGCATATTAATAGGTAATATAGCTCTGTGCACTCCGGCCCATGAGTCCCCAGGGCTCTGGCCAGGTACCCTTGACTTCACATGTCTGACTACTGTGGCATCCAAAACCATTCTGAACTCAAATATATTGTTTATGAATACAAAAAGAGGAAGAAAATATATTTAAAAAAAAATGCACAAGTTTAGAGAATTGAAGGCAAAACTGATATAAATTTCACCTTTTATCTTTAGGCTTTTATTGTTGATTATAGAGTATTTCACCATGAGATTATTGAAACATAATCCCTATTAATCTTGGGTTAATATAATATTAACTTCAAACTAATAATATTTATTTAATCTGCAGTTTTTAAATAAACTTGAAGGTGCAACAGCTTTTTTTCAAAACTGTATACACAGAAAATATTAACCAATGCTATTATTATAATTATTAAATGAGATGGCAAACTTACGAATTATCTCCACACGTAGCCATTTTCGAAAGTGGTGTTGAAATACATAAAAAGGTAAGTTTTCCATGATGATTTTTGGTTTGATATAATTCCTGACCAATCTCTCTAGGTTTTGTAGATATCGATATGAAATAACCAGCACTAAATCCTACCACAATATTACCATCTGCATACCTAGAAATTAAATAGCAACTTTAATATTTCAATTAAACCAGTTAAGTATTTGTCTTACAAATTTTATTATTACACTTAAGCATTTAAAAGTAAAATTCAATCCTTCCATTTTTTAAATCGATACAATTAAATATTAATATAAAATCATTAATCTAATTAAATTGAATACAATCCTATTGACATATTCCTGCAATAAGAATAATTAACTATTCATTCTATCGCTATTATATAGATGATAAAATTACCATTCATAAGCGACAATGTTTCCATAGTTGCCTTGGAATGCCAATTCTACTGGATTATCTGGGTCATCGAGGTTATATATGAAAAGTATTTTTCTTCCAACAATGACGCTGATCTGTAATTACAGACAGCAAGTAATAAAACAATAATATTGCATCAAATAATTAAGTTCAAAAATTCACAACATCTTAATTCTTTTAATATTATCCTGGCAACCTGAAGATCATCAAACAATTGGATCTGCCTAAATGGGATTCAAATAAATGAATAGATCCAAGGATCAGTGGTCTCACCATTTTTTTGTTATTTTTATCAAAGATTAACTTAATTTTGTAACATCAATGGGGAACTAATTTTTTTTTAAGTATAAATAAGCAGGCAAAAAAAATTAAAGGAGGAAGCGCCTGAAGAGATATTTAGGGATGGTCTTGCCCAGTGCAGCATCATGCAATATCATCTTCTATGGCTCTCTAATCTAAGATTTAAAATATTTTTAATTTAGTTCTGAAAAAAAAATTAGAATTTCAAACCTTAAATAGCTTTTGAGATTTGATTTGAGACACCTTAATAATTTTTCAAGGTTTTTTAACTTTTTTTTTTTTAATACTTACTGTTATTATTTCTTAACCAAATTTAGAGTAATTAGGAGTGGTTGGAATATACCTATACCACTTCATATTCATTGCATAACTTTTATTATTGATATCTAAGCACACACAGTCAGACACTCAAATGCTCCTGTTTTATCTATCTCCATTTGGGCTTAGTGAAAATGGGACACATAGGCCCATAAAAAGTCTAAAGAATTAAAAGTTTAAATGCCATTAAAATGATATTTTTTCATATAAAATTTCAAGGCTCTTAATTTGGTTTGGAAGACCTAAGCTAAGCTACTAGGCATATATATGTGAGAAGGCAATTGGGATCTGAAACTGGAAGGTGGCTACTATCAGGACAATAGGAAGAAGCTATTGGAGGGGACCAAGACTCGACACCAAGTGCTTGACATGTGCCATGTGCTTTTGATTGTACATTTTTTAGGTGGTTCCAAAGTCACTAACAATAATTTAGATTGAAATACATACTGTAGTGTCTGTCGACAACCTGTCATCATTTTTAGTTGCTGCAAATTGTAGGGCTGATGGTTCAGACCTAAGATGAACAGTTCGAAGGGTGTCGCCTTGATTATTGCTAATAGTAATAGTCTTGTCTTCAGAGCCAAGAGCAAGAAGTCCTGTTGTACCCCAACATGCTGTAACTATTCTTCTAGAATGTTTACCTAAGACTGGGATTCGCCTGGTATTAATAAAAAAAAATTTGTTAGTGAATATATTTTTAAAAAAAAATGTTGATTTCTGTAAAAACACCCTGACGTATTGGATATTATGAACTTAAACTAGAGATTTATTGTGAAAATAGATATTGTTATTCATCTGATAAAACACATAATAAACTTGAAAAACTTACTTTGATGTCCTATGGTTATAGATGCAAAGATTTCCCCTAGCACTTCCAATGGCTACTGTTGGTTCGGTCTTCGACCAAGCTATTACAGTCAGTGTTTCTCGCAACCCTGTTTCAATGGTATATCGTTTATTGATGTTCGCATCCCAAAACATAATCATGAAAGAACCATCACTGATCATTCCTAATAAATCGCCATCGCTATCCCAACCGAAACCAGTACATTGTCTAAAAAGCATTGCATGTATAAACATATTTTATATAACTGATTAATTGTATTGATTTCAGATAGTTTGTAAATTAAACCCCATTCCAATGTTGGTACAGGCATTTACATTTGAAGATAACAATTGTCCTCATCCAAAAAGGTCACGTAAAAGACACAACTAGTTGTATTCTATGTACAGAACATTGGGCATCCAAGGAAAAGTATTTCTGTAGAGCCAGCAGAAATGATTTTCCTAACAATAATTGGGGGTGAGAGAACTTGATATGATGTGATATCAGTTACAGCTAAAATAGAGGAAAGCTAACTTAGTGTACTTTGGGAAAGATGAAGATAATCTTCAGTCATTGATACAGTGGAAGAGAAATATAATCAAAACTTTAGTTGAAGGTGAACTAGGCATTTTCTACATGTTTACATATGAGGAGTTCAGTCGAACTCCAAAACAAAGTTAAAGAGGAACTCTCAAACATAGAGTGCCCTTTTGTGATTAAGAGGTCATTCCGAGACAATGAGATGAGTCTGCTCAATTCTGCAGAATTCTAACCAGAAAGTCTTTTTATCAAGGAATGACCCAGTACCACATACAAGTAGGAGAGTAATCCAGATTCTAGCATCTCCACGAGCAGGCCTTTCTACTGAACAATATCCAAAAAGGCACAGGCAATATATGTTTTTGCCTCAATACCAGTTATTATTATTTCAGGTTGCAGCAATCAAATATATTTCATATAAGTTAGTGGGGGAACTATACTACATCAAAAACAGTTAACATAAAAAAAGTTGTATCCTCTCCTCTAATCTTACTCTGAGAAAATTGTTTACTCTTCCTTTTGCTATTGAATACTATTGAAATCATATAACTAATTTCAAATATAGAAGCCAAAAATTGTAATAAGAATTAAATATTTGTCGAAATATGTAAATGCTTCGATACTTTAAATTAGGAGCATATTTACATAAAATGATTATAAAATAGTAGTAGATAAAAAAAATGAAGCTCAATAGATCCATTCAGGGAACTGGTGGAAAAAATATTGACATTAAAATAATCATACCCAGGAAGTTTAATTCTTTCATGTAATTTTCCTTGCCGATTGTAAACGCAAACTGAAACATCACTTCCAACAGTGGCTAAGTAGATTCCACTTCCCTTTTGCCATGCAAAATAAATTTCTCCATCTCCATGGGGTTGCTCAAGTTTGAAAAGTTCCTAAAAAAAAATTACTTATTGATGACTTTGGGAATAGGCTAATTATAATTTTAAAAAATCATGGAGGGAGATACTATTGTAGATGAGGATGGCGTACTTTTTTTGTAAGCATTAATTCTATTTATGTCTACCAACCTTTTCATAAGACATGTTAAACAATATGTAAACAAATATTTAAATTGTTTCACATATCCCGCAACTTTGTTTATAACCTGCAATCATTGACACTTCCTAAAGCATAGAGGTTCTGTAATGGAGCAAAAATAATAGATAAAGGCCTATGATAAAAATCTGAATGGCCATGGGATTATTTTGCATACAATCTATAAAAAGTATGTACTAACATACTAATACAATGTACTGTACAATACTCTAATGTAATGTACTAAAATAATACGCTATAATCAATGGTGAATTAAACCAATTGGGTCCTAGGAGCAATCTATTTTGGGGCTCCTCTTCATTTCCCGGAAATAAAGATGATCTGAAAAAAAATTTCCAATTAAAAAGAAGAATCCAACGGATAGTAAGAAGAAATATTAGAGTCATTTCTTAAACAATGTCGTAATTCGTGATGTTACCAGAGATCTAACGAGGACTAGATACCGATCTGTATGCTAAAGGAAGATCTGTATTGACTAGATTGAAGAGAATGGATTTGTAGCTCAGTGGTAAACACGTCTTAACGAAAATCAGAAAGTACCGGATTCCAATCCCGGCTTTATGACTATTCTGTTTCTGTTAACTAGTGCCGATAAAAATTGACACCAGTGGGGTATTATAGCACAACTAACAATCATTGAAACGAAAATCGTGCTAAAAAACTTATTTCGAAGGAAGAATATTTCGATATGTTCCAACTAAATCGAATTACTCAATGTAGTAAATACTTCCGCGGCTGGAGTAACCAACCAGCTCACAGTGTGGAGACGCCACCTTATGTCTAGCGAGAGAAATTCTGGCAAATGTACAAGAATGTGTAGTTTCCAAGATCTATATTATTTTTTGATTGCCACGAAAATTCTTATTATTAGGTTTTTAGGAATACTCAAAACCAATACGAATTTTGTTTCCTAAAAATTATGTTTTACTTACTTTACTTGAAGCGTTTCCTTACTTTTGTGACTTTTCAGCAAGCTATGCTTATTTAATACAATCCGTCATATTTTTTTTATAATCTATGCGAAAAAGGAAATCGGAGGGTATATTATAATATTATTTTACACGCAGATAAAATACAGAAACAATGATAAAACAAAATAGTTTTAAATTTTAAATATTTTTTTTCTCGGCTCCTATGGCGTATTGGCAAGTGTCAAATATTCGTTTACCTACTATCACAAAAAAAGAAAATTCATTGGAATCAGTGACCCCATGATTGACCCCCTCTTATTGTTAGTATAATAAAGTTTTGAGAACCAACAATAGAAATTGCTCCCTAATCGCTTGCTAAACCGATTTAATAAGGGGTTTTAGTAAATATTTTAGCCACTACATTTTTTTTAGGAGCTATTTAGTGTCATAAGTGGCTAAACAAATAAAACCAAGTATTTTGGTTTCAAAAACACTAAATAGTTTGTTAAACCTTATAATAAGTATTTTAAAACTGGGTTCAGACTTGTAGTATCCACCATTCGCCAAAAACGCGAATATTTCTCTTTTCGACCGTCGTTCAAGAGGGAAGCTGTGTTAGGCTACCGATTAGAAGGGAAACTTTTTTTTTTTTCGTTGGCTGCTCTATGGGATGTGCAGAGACCTTTCTGCTCTCGCCTAATATTGCAGTAGAAATAGTGTTAGAGGTGAAACTAATGATAATAAACTGGTTTGTAAAAAATTCGTTTTTGAGGTTGCTATCTTAAAAAAACACGCGTGGTATCAAATTACTGGAAATTTCATGCTGAAAAAGAATTTGATATTGATTTTTAATTGTAAAATGTTTACAAAGATGAACTAGGAGGGACATGATGAAAGTATACCTATATGACCCTGTATTTACAGCTTAAATAGTCCTACATTACATTAAAGTTATACTTGATGCTGTGAGACTAATTTTGATTTCCTTTATCATCTCTTTTGGGTAGGTAATCTTTTTCTTGAGCTTACGAGTTATCCATTTTACCAACTTCATTATTTGACCATGTTACCCAGCAAATGAGAAATGTCAACAGAATAGTTAGATAGGTTTAGAATAGTGGCAATAGTTTTTGATGGGTATGAACCAAACATAAAATATGTGGAACATAGATTGCGCATGAAGCAGTCGTCTGTTGTAGTAGTCATTGATGAAAATTCGCCTGTGAACATCAAGAAAAACCAATTTCTTTCTAACTCGACAAATAAACAACGGTTTATCAATCTATTGGAGAGTTATTTTCAACGAAGAGGTCATACACGCATAAGGTGATGGAAAAATACTAATCGTCAAAGAAACTTTAAACACAGCCCAGGAAAAACATGTCACTGAGTAGCTGATGATACTGATATTTTAATCCTACTGCTATATCATTCTTCTAGAAAAATTGTAAGCAGTACGGTACACAATCGGATAAAGTTTGTAACATTCAAGCTATGGAACAATCAATTGGAGAGCAGACTTGAAAACTTTACTTTTTTTCTGTTCACGCATTAACAGGTTGTGAGATCACCAGTGCATTATTTGGCAAAAGCTAATCTTCTGCTTTCAAGAATATCTTAAAATCTAAAACCTTATGTGAATGTCCCATTTTGGATCATCCAATGATGTTTCTAAAAAAGTTTTGGTCGAAATTGGCTGTCAATTTATTATGTCACTATATAGCAACATCAACACAAGCAAACTAAATGTGCTTCACTATGAACAATGCACTGGGATAATTGCTTCTGTTAAAAAATTATCTGATATAGCTCCTTTGTCTATAACACAAAATAACACCTACTTCTAGTGCATGTGCAGGGTTTTATATATTCCAACCACTGGACCTACACTATGGGGTTAGCTGCTGATTGGTGGAGAATTTCAGCTGATATTAACTGACTAGAGCCCAGCACCAAACAATCCATGAAATGTACATGTTGCCAACATGGACATTCATATTCCATGGTTTGTAAAAACTCTTGTGGAAAGGACTGTACAAACATAGGAGACAGTTTTGATTTAGATGAAGATCCAGATGAGATTTGTTTTGATGAAATAAGGGAGGGCTAATAATAATGAGGAAGGACTGTCCCTTTTATATTAATATTGTACTTGTTATAACAGATGGGCAGAGTCTTTGTGGATGCTCACAACCATCCGATTAATAATGATTTATTTGAAGCCCAACCCCAACAGTGAAGAATATCTTCTCAAAACCAGTGTGAAATAGCTGATATATTGAATCTAAGGTGTAATATAAAATTAGTGATACATTTCATTTGGTTACTCACAGTAAACTTGAATCCACAGCCAATTATTTAAAGTGTGGACAAACACTTGTAGAGGTATTAGTAGATGGGAACAAACTGGAATATTTTTTCTGACTAAAAAAATGGAAAAGGCATTATATTTTTTCCTGTAATTATTACTTTTTGATACATCTTATAAATTGAATAATATAAATAGCGAGGTCGCTTTATATTCTTCTGGCAATAAATGGGAATGGCCCGGGTGAAGTAATACGTGTTTTTTCTATTGGCAAATGAATCTGCCACAAACATCAAACAAATTTTCAAAACAAATAATGCAGAATAGATGAAAATTCAGTCCTTAATAGCGGATAGAGGATATGAGGGAAAGCCAACCTTTTAGTGAATCGTTACAAGGGATGAGATTAGTACTGTGTTTATTCTATACATTAAAAACACTATAAAATGAGAGAAACTTGATGTTAGTAAAACCGACAAATTGGCTTCCTTAGAAATATTAGAAAAAATGGCATTTGCTAAAAACGAAGAAACATGAAAGAATACAATAATCTATTAGTTTCGAATTTGAAAAATGTTTCAGATTATATAAATAAAAGCGTGGGTATAAATATAATAGAACAGTGGGTTGAAGGGCTTATTAAAAATTCAGCCGTAACATACAAACCACCTTGAGTCTTTGAATCAAATGACAAAACAAGTGGTGGTAAAAAATAGTCCATTTTTTATTATTTTAAAGATTTTTTAATAATGCTAGAAACAATTCATTCAAAAAGAAAGATTGCTGCATGCAAGCTCATAAATGACCACGAATCTCATACAAAAGAGAAAACCATGAATATTAAATTATTAAAAAAAGAATTGCAGCCGACTGCTTGAAGTAAATATAGAAAGGCCATGCTTGTGTGTGAGTATACATGCAGTTTGGAATTGTGGAATATTATTTAGCTCTGACTGAACTGTATAAAATAAGAGACTCCTTTAGACAAAGTAGATCAGCTTTTAATATAAAGGTACATTAAAAAGAGTTAAAATTCAGTTTATTTTCATTAACATTACTTTTATTTATCTTAATAATTAATATTTCTTGTAGGACAAAGAGATTTCATTGATCATCAATGAAATAAATTTGTAATTAAATCATATTAATACATCTTAGTAAATGTTTTGTAAATTTGGTTTTATTCTTTTACAGAACTTAAAAGAGCACAGCAAACAGGAGCCGTTTTGTAAAATGTTTCGTTACCAGTTGAGAGCAATAGTTTTTGTATTGTAAATATACTTTTCCACTTCATTGCAATTAAGTAAAATATATATATATGCTCTTCCACTATCTCAATTTGGCCTCTTTCCCTATGTTTTCTCACTTTATTTGAATGTGAAGCAGAATATTTTTATCACTAGATTTTGTTTATTTTACTTTCTGATTTTACGGTTTGAAATATATTGAATGTTTGCGAAACTTTTAAGTTGGGAGTAGTTTTTGACAGATTGTTTTCTATATTATCCGATCTGGACTTTTTCAGATTGATAATCTAAGAAATTTTTTTTTTCAGGTTTGAAAGGTAGACTCCAGTTTAGAAAGGTTTTCACACATTTCGGTATTGTCATTCGGTCACACAGATCCTCATTAAATCTGGACTTGCAGACTTTAAACTGTGGATTGAAAATAGTATTGTTCTCTCAAGTAAAGATTAGAAAGACACTTAAGTCAATATTAAAAATTTGTATATATATATATTTGCCAGGATACAGGAGAGGTTATTTGAATTGAGTTCAAAACTAATACATGAACACACTAGCTGTTGTTTTAATGACAATGAATTTTATTCTCTGCACATACATAATATCATAAATTTATTGCTTACAGATAAATAAATATACATTTCATATAAATATTTAGGTTGGCATAATTATTTTTCAAAAAAAAAAAGTATATTGCTTGAATTTTTTTTTACAATTGATGTTATCTATAATGATAACACTTCTGAACAATTATTACTTCATTTCTTGGAAGAAGTAGTCATTTATTGTTTTCTTTTGTAAACACCATTTATAAATTTAAAAACTAACCATATTAAATCAAAAATCTTTCTTTTTACAACTGCACAACACATCAAGCAAGAATTGGCCTCCTTTAACAGCTCCCTGTCTTGCACTGCTGGCCATACATTTCACATACAAATCAAAAAAATCTCAATATTCAAAAATAAATAATAATCTTATAGTACAAGTAACTTATAAATAATTTTGTTATTAAACTACATAAAAAGGTAAATGTTAAGATACCTTGCTAACAATAATACCCCAAGCTCAACATAAATTGTAGAGTTCAAACTTACATTCGGTAATGTACATCAATTTAAAAAAAAATAATATCATAACCTATACCAAGACAAATTAAAAAACACTACTAGGCAAGTTGGTCACCCTTACAACAAATTAGTTGGAAATAATTCACTGATCTATATCGTAACTGGATAGACTGACTTTATAAATGTAGAAGCCAAGTCCAATTAAGCTAAAAGCATATTAATGCACTTGCTCCATAATTTCTGTGAATAATTTTTTGCCTTACTAAGTTGAAGAAATGAAACACCTTCTGTTTCTTTGCATCGATGTCTACCCAAAAATTTTCAACTGTCTATTAACGGTTCGAGCTGATGGGTTACCATTATGCTAAAGTTATTTATATAGCAGTTGCCAGTTTGACAGAGGGCCAGACATGGTTTGATTGCAAACTTGGCAAGTGCTACAGTTACCGTAAGTTCAAACCTTTGATATTTTGTCAAAAATGTTTGTGTGAAATCAATTTAAAGAGACAGAAGGTGTTTTATTTCTTAATGTACCCACTCCACACCAACAAATGAGTTGTGATCTCTGAATGTATAATAAATACATTTCTAATTCTTACAACTCAATAAACTTTTTAGCAGTTAAACCAGCAAAAGAAAATTAATATAAGTTATGAGATACAAAATTCATAAATGTATTAACCTTATCTTATGTGAATTTATGATGATTTCAATATAATTATGTAGATAAAATATAAAGCCTTCATATAAAATGAAGAATAATTAACAAGAGTCTGTGTTGATATTGTCATATTTACCTGATTTCCTGATCAATACCTACATCTAAATTATTGAAACCATTGCTATTGAACATAATCGTGATAAAACATAATAAATCAGTAAACTACATTGGCATAACAGGAATGTAATTATTCAATAATCTATTTAATTTTTCTTCAGAAGTGGTGAAACTTTGTACACTTATTTTTTTCCCTTTAAATATGATTGGATAAATCTTTAGATTTCATAATATAAAATATAAAAATACTTAACAGAGTAACAAAACAATAAGTTCATGAAATTATTGGTGAATTAGTAATATATATGTATAATATAATATATGTCTATATACAAACATTTATTTTTATTGTTGTTAACGCACTTTTGAGGTCATAACTAAAAAAGGAAAAAATCTTCAGTCAAAATATTATAAAACTGCTTTAAAAAAGAAAGATATAAATTTTTTTTAGATTAACATAAGTAATCTCATGATTTAGCCAGTCTGAGAACATGAAGAATGACTTGGTCTATAGTCTGATTATTGAGGAGTGCTTTAACAGCTGAATCATCAATAACCACAGTGAAAAGAAGCTTAACATTGTGCCTAAGTCTTTCGTGTGGCTGAGTTCCTTTAGGTGCAGGATCATGGCCGCATCGCCTTATTACAGCCTCTAAAACAGTTTCTACACCTGCTGTTGGCCAGCCTAAGCTGAGCAATGTAGCTTCGTCAACAAGCAGGGTAAGTAATTCAGAAACTGCTTCTGTCAAACCACTTTCGTCTAACTCTCCTTTTTGTTCAAGGCCGTCAACTAGGCTTGCCTCAGCCGCCACCTGAAATATTACATCAAAGTGAAATTAATAAGAAATAATAGTTAGTATTTAGGTAGCCAGCAACATATTAAGCACTAAATTTGATGAAGTAATAATTTGATTTGATTTATTTAGTAATTTATTATTATTTTATACATGATGTTTATGATCCCCATTCACATTATTACACAGAGCAATGTCCTTTTGACAGTTTATACCCTGACTTTATACACATTTTATAAAATGTATATTTGATTTTACAGTTTATAATTTAGGCAATTTTTGTCAATGTTATAAATTTGCTCCGGAATCAAGTTATTTTTTATAGCAAGTTGTATATACTGTTGTGATATTTTAATATGATGATTTTTAATGGTGTTTGTTTAAATAAACTCGGAATTAGCGAGCATTGAATAACGTAATAACGACCCGTGGTTCATGCCTGTTGGGGAGAGTGACACCATCAAGAACAAAATGGAAAGGTGTAATTCTCCAACCCCGTGTCAATTATGCCGGTCTTGTGTGATCATGAAAGAAGGTAACGAGATATCAACTGCGGGGGGTTCAAACAAACCACGGAAACATTAATGCAGGGAAATGAAAGAAAAAAAAATAAAATAAAGAAGAACGAAAATTGCAATAAGCCCGATAAGGGCACCTTTACAGAGCGGGGTGCAAGTACTTTGGAAAGACAGATTTAGATTACTGACTGAGATTTAGATTTAGATTTATTGGATGATAATAAACAAATAGCATTTGATTAAAAGAAAAAAAAATACTTAAACTATTTGATAAAAAAAATTAGACTATTTGATACAAAAAAAAATACTTAAACTATTGGACAGAAAAAATACTTAAATTTTACTAAACTTGAAACTTGTAAACCAGAGTTTTATTAACTTCAAGTCTGCTGATCGAAGAATTAGAACGAAATAAATACAGCACTGTCCGTGTTTATCTATACGCATGAATAGTTTGGTGTTATTTGGTGTAAACTGATGAACGACGTAAACAAACAACATAAACCCTGAACGTGAAAGCTACGTCCATCGAGGTTACCTGTCGTAGCTAGATAGTGGATTAGTCAATCAGCTGTGAAGTTCCAGGTGGATGGAATCGGTGAGTCGATGATCGATATGCCCATATCCATACTTGTTCCAAGTCGAATTTCCAACCAGAGGTGCTCCCCATAAACCATAGGTCGATAAGGCGGCGATAAGTCAACAACAGGCCGAGAAGGCGGTGAGATGAGGGGGGGCACTCTGGTGGGTGTTGGCCAACTCAGGACTCGATCCACACTGACTGCGAGCGACTTATCCCGATGCTCCGTCCTTTTAATCCTCTATAAAGGATGTAGTGTCTTACGGGGCCTCGGAGGCGTCCCGTACCGTTATTCGTTTTGTTTACTTTCCAACATATTTCACTTAAAACAAAATCAATACACTCACATTCGAAAGGTGTATTAACTTTTAATGACTTATCAAAAAAAAAAAAAAAATATTTATCTCTAATTTACACTTTTTTTTTTATAATAAATTTTACGAGGGTACTTTGTTAGATAATTACTTGTCAGCGCAAGACCCCTTATTCGGGCTTAAACAATGGATGATAATTTTTTTTTTTACCAATAAACAAAATAAACAAATTACAGGCGTAAACAATGCCTATGAAAGTATGAACGTTTTAATGTCGTCATATTAATTATTAATATTTATAATAAAAATAATATCATAACTAATGCAAACATTTATTTTATAAACTACGTAAATTAAGCAAAATATAAATATCCGAAACAACTGGCAACTTTTAATGTTAGATTTAATAGTATTCTTTTATTACGTACGTATTTAATTTGTATATCAATTTTAGTTATTCAATGTGTGTAAATAAAACCATTATTCCTTTTGCCAGAAGTTTCCTATAATTTTAATAACAGAACCCTGAGATAACGTTAAAGTTAAATAGAGAGTTTTAAATTATATGAAAAAATATATAATTAAAATAATATAAATATTAGTATATTAGAATAATACTTATTATATTATCAGTATATTAGAATAATACTTATCGATGAATACTTCCCCCCAGGCAAGCAATGTCAAATGAAAGCTTCTCAAAATCGAAAATTACCGAATTCCATAGCAATTATGTTTTGATAAACACGTAAGCAAATCTGGTATTGGCCTACTCCTTTGCGGAATATTACCAAGAGGCAACATAGTTGCTACAAATAGTCTTTAAATGATTATGATTATAACTACTCAGCAATTTGGCCAAAAATACTTTATTGTATTTGTTTTAGTTCCTAAAGAGATTGTCAGAGCAAGAGCATGTCACACTTTCTATTATCTCCACTTGTGTTTTAGTGGGTGACTTACTTACTATTTGCTGAATGTTATATGGTTCCAGTTGCTTGAATGATACCCCTAACATTTCGTCAAAACTATTTAATTTGTAAAAGAGATGTATACCTGTAACAGCTGTTGCTGTAGTTTTTTCTTCTCTGCTTCTGTCCTGATTTCCTCGAGCATATCTCTGTGCTTGTTCCTCATGTGGCGTAGAAGACAATCCTGCCTGATGAATGCCCTTCCACATTCATCACAGGATCTGGGTGGTTCCTAATATACATAGAAGAAACACTTAAATGGAGCAATAACATTACTTAATTATATTTAATAATTGCTTATTACTTTTGGACTGCAGCTTCCAATAATAATTACAAGCTATACAAAATTGGGCTTTAGGGCATAAAAGCAATGCTAATTCATTAATAATAGAGATGAAAAATATCACTTCACAAAATAAATACATAAATGAAAACGGAAAAAAAATGTACACTATTTGGTATGGGAAACAGGTAGAACTGGGTTGACAGGATGTGACTAAAAAGCTGTTCTGCATATGGGAAGTAATTGTTTCAAGGGATGGAGTTCAAAAGGTATCATGATCTAATAAGACAATATCTATAAAATTGCAATGCTGCAAGCTGGAATATACAGATCCACAAGGTGCAAACGAGTAAGATAGAAGTCAACGGATGATTTAAATTGAACTTCAACTTAGAGCAGAACTGAGATATGGATATGGAATAACATCTCTCGGAATCCTAAAGAAAAATTACAAGAGATGTCACCACATGGAATGGAGGAAAATTAAGCAGGTAACTAGGGGTTGCCTCATTAAGATGCAGTTGAAAATTGTTTTTAAGAGGCCATCAGGTCGAGTTATAAGTAATTTCCGATGCAGCTAAGTAGAATCTATTGTTCGTATCTCCCCGCTATGAGTTACCATGACAACACGTTTATGTTTTCACTGTATAGACGAGGCTTCAGTTAGTCTTTCGTCAACTGTTTTGTGTGATACACGTTACGTTAAACTGTGTTTTTTAACCTTTGAAATGGAGAGTCAAAAAGTACATATTCGCCACGTAATGCTTTGAGAATTTAAACAAGGCAATAGTGCTAGGGCGTCAGCTGAAAAAATATGCAGTGTGAAGGTGAAGGACTAATAACTGATCGGGCAGTTAGAAATTGGTTATAAAATTCTGTTCTGGAGATATGACCTTAAAAGACAAACTGAGCGGTACGTCCTTCTGATTTTGACGACCACCTTTTAAAGGCAATATTGGAGCAAAATCCACTTCAATCAACAAGAGGTATAGCAGAAAGGTTGAATACATCACAATCAACTGTCAACTGCCACCTGGAGAAATTAGGGAAAGTCAGCAAGTTAGGAGTGTGGGTACCTCACAATCTCAGTGAACGGAATAAAGAAGATCGATCGCATGTCAATCGCCACAAGTCTGCTCTCACGGGTAAAAATTGAGCCTTTTTTAAACAGGATTGTAACAGGCGATGGAAAATGGGTTAGCTATAACAATATAGTCCGCAAAAAAAAACAGGGGCTTGATAAGGATCAACCACCCCTACCAGATACGAAAGCAAACATCCATGTCAAAAAAATTTTGTTGTGTGTATGGTGGGATTGTCAAGGAATAATTGACCATGAGTTGTTGAAGTCAATTTTAACGATTACTGCGGATAGATACGTTCAGCAGTTGCAAAGAGCGCAAGAGAAACTCCATAAAAAGCGTCCTGCACTTGTCAAAATTAATATAATTTTGTTATTTAATGAGAGCAAAATAAATGTCTGATAAAAAAAAAAAACGGAAGTTACTTATGACTCGACCTAAATAAAAGGCTTTCATAAGCTTGGAGAAGATCCATCGTCAAATTTAAGAACTGCGTTTTGTGCAAAATAATATCAATATTTTTGACAGCAGAATGATAAGGTGTTATTACTGAGAAAGAGAGAAGGAAAAGAAAACAGGGGTTAAAGCTATCACATAGTTAATATTCTATTTACTTAATGCGAGCTTGTTCTCACATGTCCATGCACAAATTTTAATGCGAACTTCCTGGAGCTTTTAATAGATAAAAGGTAAAGGTAAGAGAACCCTTTTTAGGAAGAAGGGTTATTTGGAGCTACAACAGACTTAAGAGTGGGAGAAAGGGATGACTGGATGGAAACCAGCTATTGAATAATGAGAGGTTTCGGAGCTTTTTTGAGCAGTGCTAATATATTGTATTTACACATATGGACATATTTTTTATATAACATATTGTTGTGATATTTTAAAATGATGATTTTTAATGGTGTTTGTTTAAATAATCTCGGAAAAAGCAAGCATTGAAGAACTTAATAACGATCCGTAGTTCATGTCTTTGAAAGTATGAACGTTTTTATTGTCGTCATATTAATTATTAATAATTGAAATAAAAATAATATCATATTTAATATTAACATTTATTATATAAACTTCTAAATTAAGCAAAGTAATAAATACCCGAAACAACTGGCATTAAATAACCAGTTGAAAGTCAAGAAGGCAGCGTAGGTAATATAAAGATCCGCAGCAGAAGGAAAAGGCCCACATTCATTCGTCAGGTAGCATAGCGGACCTACGCTACTACGGCCCCGTAGTTGACTGGACGCCAGACATCATCACTTTCACTCAGCACGAAGACAAAGGACACGCAAGTAAGACGATTTGGATCAAGCAAATGAAGATTACCACCGAAGAGAAGAACGCAGAGAAACACTGGCCAGTATTAGTATAGAGTTACGAATAATTTACAAGGTACCATTTTTAATGTTAGATTTAATAGTATTCTTTATTACGTACGTATTTTATTTTTGTATATCAATTTTTATATATTCAATGTGTGTAAATAAAACCAATATTCCTTTTGCCAGAAGTTTCCTATAATTATTAACAGAACCCTGATATAACGTTAAAGTTATAAATTTAAAGTTTTTTAAATTATATGAAAGAATATATAATTAAAATATTATTAATAAATAAGCAAATATTAGAATAATATATTATCAGTATAAATTTGAATCATGATAAAATGTAATCACGATCATGTAAATATTTACCTTAGTGTGAGTAAGAAGATGTACTTTTAAAGAAGATTTCATAGCAAATGACTTAGTACAGATGGGGCATTTGTGAGCTACAACAAAAAATTTAGATTATAAAAAGTTGCATATTTTTAAAAAAAAATATATTTACACAATTGGTTTTTATGATAACCTTATCTTATTTAGGGTGGTGTTTTCACTCAGGACCTTTCCAATACTATTTAAAAAAGATAAATAAAATGGGATTGAATTGATCCAGATCCTTCATATCATGAGTTTATATTACCACACATACCAGTTATGCTAACCATACCACTACACCCACTGTGTGAGAGTTCATTCTTTTATTATTATTTAAAATAACTTTAACCCAAAATGTTTTGCAGAGTATTTCCACCTGAGAGGCTCTAACTGTAATAAATTTGTAGATAGTAAAAGATAATAGGTTGGCCAAAAAGTTCGTTCGGTTTTTGTCATCACGAAACTTCAAGCAGTCTAATATGTAGCTAACTTCAGTCCGTCCCTTGCGAGTACACTCTCGTCAGATACTAGACACTTCAACGTAGTTTGACACAAAATTCCGACTAGACTGATTGTATTTTGTGTGTTTAGGATCATCCTGAAAATGGAAAGCCAAAACGAACATTATCGACACCTCATGCTTTTTTATTTTAAAAAAGGCAAGAAAGCAGTGGAAACTTGCAGGAAGATATGCGCTGAAGTTGTTTTCATGATTTCGATCGGGAAATTTTTCGGTTCAAGACGCACCTCGCTCTGGCCGGCCAACTGAGATTAACAGCGACAAAGTGAAGGAATCAGTCGACACCAATCCCCATTATACAACTAGGGAGATCGCAGTTATCCTCAAAATATCCACTTAATGAGGCTAATACACTTAATAAAAATATGCACTTAGTGAGGCTAACCTCGCCCAAAGGATTTCCATCTGCGATTCATTGCGGAAACGTGAAGAAAATGATCCTTTTTTGAAGAGAATGATGACAGGGGATGAAAAGTGGATTGTCTATAACAATTTGGAGCGCAAACGCTTATGGGGGAAGCGCGGCAAATTACCAAAATCAACCCCCAAAGCAGGACTTCACCCAAAGAAGGTTATGCTCTCGATTTGGTGGGACTGGAGGGGTGTGGTCTTTTACGAACTTCTTCCCACGAACAGGACCATCCATTCGGATGTGTACTTTGACCAGCTGGACAAATTAAATGCAGTGATCCACCAGAAGCGTCCAGAACTAGCCAACCATAAGGGGATTGTCTTCCATCACAATGCCAGACCGCACACTTCTTTGCAGACGTGGTAGAAGTTACTGGAGAGCTTGGCTAGGAAATTTAGCCTCACCCTCCATATTCGCCCGACCTTGCACCTTCAGATTTCCACCTGTTTCGGCCTCTTAAAAATTCATTGAATGGACAGACAAAAAACTCTGAAAAAGATGTAAAAATCCACTTGGAAAAGTTTTTTGCCAGTAAAGACAGGAAATTCTTTGAGCATAGAATTATGAATCTGCCCATGAGATGGCAGAAGATACCGGAACAAAACGGCAATTATATCATTGATTGAATAAATCACTTTGTGTTTAAAAGTTGTGTCTTATTTTCGCTTAAAAAACCGAACGGACTTTTTGGTCAACCTGATATATAGTGTGCCTGCACAATAAAAAATGGAGAAAAATCAATAATAAACTTTTTTGGAGGATGCAAACCCAATAATAATTTAAGTTAAGTCCTTAAGATCATAATGGAACTAAATGTAGCATGCATACAATAATAATTAGGAATTGAGGAGGTAATTTGGAAAAGGGATACAATTTAGCAATCACAACCCCTTTGAAATTTTCAATCGCTATTTTTGTTTGACACAACCTAACTATTCAAAGAATTCATTGACAAGGTATATAAAGTATTCACATAGTGGTCATGATTGTGTATCAAAAGAATTTAATTCTCAACTGTGAGAGAGCACCTGCTTAAGCTCTATCTCTGACTATGAACGGCAGCAGACTGATATCCTCCACATCTAATAATATCTATTAACAGAACTACTTACCACCAAATAAGTAGAGAAAATATGCAGCCAATAATATAGCTAACATTTACTATAAAAAAACCCTTCAAAATACCTAACAACTAGTGTGAGAGACCTTGAAATACAACACTTCTGTCCTGATATTGGATATTTATATTTATAGACATTAACATTAAGTCATTACATTTCATGTACTTTCTTGGTTAAATAAGCTTGAAAAAAAAAAAAAATTACATCTGGCCCCTACTAGTCAACTGAAGACAAATGACATCCACAGTATAAGTTATATATTACATATTATTTAGATTAATGAACAATTTTTTAGTCTAATTATCTAGTAGATTTAGTGAAATTAAAAGATGATGTGCATTGATGCCAGTTATACAATTATTACATAATTCCATGAATGATTTATAAGAAAATTTTATTCAAATTATGGCAAAGAGTAAATCTTATGCTCATTTATGCATATATTCAACTTGGGAATTTATATCTGTGATAGAAAAAAATTAATTGAAAAAACAAGTTGCATCCTGTTCGCTGTGGCAGACTGTGTTCTTTTTTTAATTAGCTAACTACCTAAATAATTTTTCATTCATAAACAAATCAGTCAATTTTCAAGCACCTCTGATGTTAAGATGAATCCTGTTTAGGGTGAAAAAATATGTTTATTTGAATCAGCGAACAACCTAGCTAGATCAAAGTTTTATTTGTAAATACATTGTTCAGTCATATTTGTAATTTTTCCAACCACTTTGAAGGCAAAATAAAGTTATAACCCCTGTCTGAAACAGTGGACACAGGTTTTATGTTCAGAGGGAGGTGATTCCAAAAATATTTCATAGTTAAATTTATAAACAATCACTTTTTGAGGCCTGCCTCCCAGACTATAATGGAATGAAACATGACAATTAAGCTGAGAATTAGGAGATTTCTTTCTCTTGGAGAAGAGGTCAAGCTGCATTATGCATGAGGTGGTGTAAGGGTGTTCAAAATTTCAACTCATTAGTACTTTGCCTGGCAAAATGTATTCTTTACGAAAGGGTCTGCAATGAAACTAAACAGTGGTCACCCAATAGACAATTCAGGTGCTAGAGCATGGTCTTTTGAACAGGGTTTTATCTATACACTTTTTTATTTCTATTTATCTATACAGGTTTTATCTATGAAAAGTATCTATACACTTACCTTTTACTCCAGAATGTATGATTAGATGACGGTTAAGATCTTCTTTTCTAATAAATGTTTTAGTACATTGATCACATTCAAACGGCTTTGCTCCAAGATGAATGAACTTAGTGTGCTCATTTAACCTGGCCCTTCGGTTGAATGATTTCCCACACAGCTCACAGACAAAAATCTCTGGTGGTAGAAGAACTGAAATGACATAACTTTTATTTGTTAGAACTATATTTAAAATTTTTAGAAAACAAATTTTGATGTATTTCATTACCTGATTGACCAGTATGATAAAATAAATGAGATCTTAGCTGAGATGACTGTATGAAACGCTTTCCACAATATTCACATTCATGAGGCTTAAAACCAGTATGAATTCTTACATGACGGTTGAGAGTCTCTTTAGCACCGAATCTTTTACCGCACTGTGTAAAAATAAGAGAATTTTTAGAAAAGAAAATTGATGAAATAATCAATATTTAATTTATTCAAATTATACAAAACATGTGGGGGAAAAACACACATTTAAAGACTGTGTTGATTGGAAGTAATATACAAAGAATAACATACATTCACCTGCCTATGATGATGAACTAGGCAGGCAATATATGCCTATTGGATAATTGCCATTCTCATTGTTTTACAAATATACAATACTAAGATTAGGTTTTCACTGTTTTTCTTATGTCTATCACTACAATTTTCAAAAATATAACAAAGCCCAATAATTACTTTAATGCTAAACACAAATAGATAAAGCATCAGTAAGATGTTACCAGCAAGTGGTAGCACAATAAACTATGTACGATTATCTAGCACCAACATCTAGGAAACCACTGGTTGAATTTTGAGAACAGAATGAATGTTGTACATGAGGTCACCAATTTATCAAATGACGTTCCCCTGATTCTATCGATAAATTAGTTGAGAAAGGTTTCATAATTCAATCAACAAAATTGTGAAAAATTTTGCTTACTTTGCAGCTCTAATATCAATAAATGTTAATATACATTGTTCTTTCGAAAGATAGAGAATTACTGGATGCTAGACAACCGAGGGAGCGAGGACAACATGCTCTTTTATTATTTATTTTTGCTGGCCCGTAACTTCACATCAACACTATGCTTAAGTGTAAATAACTTAAATTGAACATTATAGTTGTAAACAAGCAACTGCAACAATTTATGCACTACGTTCAAGCAATATATATGTACATATGATCATATTGTATTTCTTACCTTATGTATATTGCCTGTCAGACAGGAAACAGAATATCATTAATAAATTAAATAAATTATATTAGTATCTTTAAATCAGTTCAATTAAAATTTTTTTTTTAATTTTAAATCTGAAATTTTTATATTAAAAGTAGGATTGAGTGAAATTAATTTCCAAATAGATGATTATAACTTTTTTAAAAACTTAAAGCTTAGTGCACCTATCAGTTAATAAGTACTTGACAATAATTTCAAGATGAAATGAAAATTTTTTCATTTTAAATGCTCAGTATATATAATATTATGAATTGCATTTTGGGATACGTACGGCATTACATTCAAAAGGTCTTTCTCCAGTGTGAGTTCTTCTATGTTTTTTCATAGCACCACTAGATGAAAATCTCTTTGGACAGAAATCACAGCAATACTGTTTTTCTCCTGTAAAACAAATAACTATTTTTAATTTCGAAACTACTTTTAATATAAAAAAAATGTTAAAGATAGATTTTTTTATCCCATGTTCTTTATGTTACCCATCAGGATATTATTTAAACTAAACATAGAATGAAATAATGAAAATTAAATATTATAAAAATGTTGAGATTAAATCCAAATTATAATAATTAAGACTTTACCAGAATGAATTTTTTTGTGCATTTGAAGAAGATTAGTGCCACAGAACTCCATTCCACACGAATCGCAAGAAAACAGCTTTTTTCTTTTGGTCTGTCCAGCATGAGCCCTAAGATGTTCTCGCAAATTATCTTTACGATTGAATTCTCGGCCACAAACCTGTTAATAATTATAATTATAGTTAAAAACTTGCATCACAATTTTTTAATATAGACTAGAGTTATAAATGTTATGATAACACCGATTGATTTGTTTTCATAAAAACCTCATTGCAACCCCTATTAGTCCGAAGATTGGAGGCAAACCTTCGAAGCCCATTTTATGAATGAGGAAATATTTTGTTCCTAAAACTAAAAAACAAATAATGGATCATGTCATTAATTCACATTTTTTCATTCAACATAGGTTCTGTAATCAAAATAATTGTTTTTAAAAAACTATGGAGTTTATGGAAGAAATTGGAACGTGTTACTATATTTTGTTTTTCTTTTGAACGTTCCAGAAGGCAAATCTTCTGGTTTTTTCTAAATGTTAACTTTATGGATGTCACAACCATTGTGTGAGAAATCCAGAAATTTGCTGTTATAATTTAAAATAGGCACTGTTACTATTCTTTCTCCCTCACTTAAGGAAAAAGGTTTGCTTTAGGCGGAAGACAATTCATTTGACAAGATACTTATTTTTATTTATGAATGTAACAATTTGTCGTGCAATATATAAGTGGTGATACACATAGTATTATATAATCAATATCCCGCAATAGTCCTTTGATCTTGGTGTCTATATTTCTTCCATATGAAAAATTTTAAATTGTTAAGTAACATTTCTTCAGATAAAATATATAAGAAAGAAGAAAGAAATATTGCTTAACAATTAGTAATTCTCATATGGAAGAATTAAATTTACACATCAAACTTCATTGTCATACAAATTTTAAATTGGAAATGTAAATTGGCGGTTTTAATGGAATAGCCGCTACTAATCTATACAATCCAAGGGTAAAATTAACAGAAAACATTAAACAATTTTATACCAAATAATAAATTAGATGTAAAAAAAATACCTGGCAAGGAAACACTGGTTTTTCTTTCCCATCACACCCCGTTTGCATATTATGTCTAACTAAATGATATTTTCTAGAAAATTCTTGTTTGCAAACAGCACAGGAATATGGTTTGAACCCTGGAAAATAAACAATAACCATATTACTAGATATTTAAACTTATAAATGAATCCTTAAAGAGTTTAAAAAACAAGCTATAGGGAGTTTCCTTGTTTTTCCCTACTGGGGTTTATGAGTACAATTGAGTACAAGTCATATTTTTTAAGTATTTCCTGATACTAGCAGTAACAAAAGACATTCTTGTAGTCTAGTAGTTAGCAGAGCATAACTGGTTATTGAATTCAGTTACTGAAGTAACATCTAAACTTGCACTATGAGGGCTTTTATTTCACTAGCTTTTATTTATTTTATTATCATCTTCATGTTGAGGTCGGAAACTTTTCAGACCACCTGTGTATATGCTTGGTTTACTTATTACGTAAACTATTACCGCAATATTGACTGACTTTCATAGTAAATGGTCATTTTTCACCTTCTTTAAGAATGATTCTTATCACCCAGGAGAAAAAATGTAGAAACTAGGAATTCTGTAGGTGTTTGTCTATATCCTACTGATATAGATACTGCTAGTATTATGAGAATTGAGTACATTCCCGATGCAGAAGAAGGGCGACTACAAAAAATAAACTTATGAAAATCACTTATCTGCTCTTCAAAACATGCTGGATAACAATAACACAACCCCTCACTCGACAAACGACACAGTAATAACACCAAATATATATATATTGTTGTGATATTTAGAGGTTGTCAATTTAATTTATCAAGCTTTTGAATTTGAAAAATTAGCGGGTATGAAAGGGCGGCAAACGACCCGTAGATAACAAAAGAGAAGGTTATAAAAAACAAGATAGAGTTAGTTGTTCTTCTGCTGAAAGGATGAAGGTTAGCATCCTTCCATTGGTGAGCTCATAAGGCAAATATAGTGAAAATTGTAGAAGAATGAACAATTTTTATTAATAATGATTTGTAATGTGGAAGAACATTAGTAGGAAGAATAAATTTATCCAGAGAAGGATTGAAGAGATATAATTGGATAGTTCTGACAGCGTGGCATACCAAGTTGGGGTAAAAGAAGCAAAAGACGTAAATAGTTAGTAAAAATCTGGCCAGTCGCGAGAGTTAATAATGTTAAGGTAAATTATAAAATTTGTTGATAATTTGTAGTTTTGTATCATAGATGTGATTTAAATAAAATGAGGGCGAATTTTGTAAAATCTTATTTTCCTTTTGCCAGAGTTTTCTTTTTATATTAACAAGAACCTATAAACCTCAGATTAAATTTAAATTAATCAAATTAAATAAAAACATAACAATATATATATATATATTTGCAATGCAGATAATTATTAACAAATAATTAAAGCTTTATGATTATTGTTAAATTCCCTTTAGGAACAAAACATTTAAAAAAAAAAAATTAAGGATTATAAGGATAATGAAGTCAAATATTTTACTTATACTAACCCAGATGAAAAATGAAACTTTATGGTGCATACAGTAACTGATACGAGGAGTGTCCCTTACTCACGATAATGCATTAAAAAAACTACAGCCAAATTTTCAAGTGATACGAAGTAGGGCAACCCCAATCATGGAATAGATGACAAGGGAAATGATAACAAACATTTCAATTAAATTGGTTGTATTAGTCCCTAGTGAACTAGTATAAAGCTTAAACAAAAATCTCATCATGTCAAAACTATTATTTTACTGGGCATACAGACCTTACCTGTGTCAAATGTGCTGGTTACAATTATGCCTTGCTTGTTTTGGTCAGAAAGTAGGTTTGTCTGGGAGTTATACTTCTATCAGAATGTTTGCTACCTTGGACGTTACTTTACAAGGCACTCATTACTGAAACTCACTTATACCAGTCCTGTATGGTACAGCACAAGCAATTCAATCAGGCCAGGACTTCAAATACAACAGAAAAAAATACTACAGCTGGTGCTGGGAGCACTCTTTTATCAGGAATATACCTATTCACTTGGAATTGGGAATTCCTCGATATCTCAACACATAGAAGAGCTTATGAAGAGATAGTATGCCAACCAAGCCGCCAGCTGACTCAAGCCAATAATGTATCTAATTTTAGAGGATGGTCAATTATTTGATTTTTGAAAAACATTTTTATCATGTTCTGGGTCTAAAAAAATAAATAATTACGGTTTGAGATCTTGAAAAGATACAACTCTTCAATCTATTCAGTTCTTAAATATAAAAATTCTTGTTGTACATTTTTATTATAGTACTGTGATTTAATAAGTATCATTATACTCTAAAAATGCCTAGAGTTGGTTACCTATAAGCATAAAACCTGATCGAAGTACAAGGGTTTAACACAAAAAAATAATAATGCAAAATAGTAAAATAAATTGTACCTGTGTGCGTATACATGTGCCTAGCAAGTGTACCCTTGTCCGGGCACTTGGCACCGCACTGAGGACACTCATGACTTTCACCACCATGAACGACTTTCAGATGTCTCTCAAGAGATGCCTTGAGGCGAAACAACTTCTTACAATCATTACATTCAAAATCCCCAACCTAAAAGTAAAAATGAGGAGATAATTGCAGATGAAATATAAATATTTATCGATGGTGAAGTAAATTTTTTTTTCATCAAACTTGGGAAAAAAAAATTCTAGAACCGTAAATGTACTCAAAACAACAATTCAATACAATGTGCAACACTATTACTAACAACTCTCATTTCAATATCATTAAGCTTCAGTGTTGTTGAGTATTTATATTTTTATTTGTATAAAATTGAAATAACACAAATCCACATGTATTAGTATTAAGATGAAAACCTCATCCGTGTTTGATCAGTTGCATAGAATAGGACAGGGCATTATTGAGCAAGGGCAAGAAATGAGGAAGTCTAAAGGCTCACCGATCAAATTGTGAAATTGCCTTGATTTACTCACCAAATTTAGGTGTGTAATTGATAGATAAATGAATAAAGGATGTTTCATGGGGTTCTGGTGTTACTATGAAGACATGTTATTTCCTGGTTCCCCTAAGTTTAGTAGTGGAGGAGTCACCAACTTTTTGGATCTAAGAGCACGTTGTAGAATATCAACCAAGCAGCGGATTTATTTTTTTAAGGTATATTTATAGTTAGACATAGTTAATACAAATACAATGATATTTGCGATGAGGGCCCTCATATCATCGCATACATCATATTTCCTCTTATGTTAGTTCTTTGTATTTCTTAATATCCTCGTATTTACCTGTACATATACATAAAAGCATTACTTGACACATTCGGAGAATCTAAGGAGGCCATTGAGGCAGTATTGTAGTTGGAGTGCCAAGGTCAACAAAATACTTGAGCTGGAGCAAGACTGGTCCAGACAGAATATTTGTGAAGAACTCAAAAACAATATATGCATTGTTTATATTTACTCCGCGTTAAATATTTGTCAAGAACCCTTCTGAGATATAATAGATTGTAAGTTGAAAAGTTTTATCAATATTTTTTATTTTGGAAATTAGACAAAACAATACAAAATGAGTTACCCATTTTTTGAGGCTTCCTCAATATATTTTTTAAAAGCCATAAGTAAATATTAGAAAATGGCATCCAAAGTTGAGGATTTTTCATATTTTTTTTAAGGCCATAAGAAAATATTTTAATAAAATCAGTTATATTAGTCCATAGAGAGGAAGTTATAAAGCATACGCAAAAACATAATTCCCAAGTACAGTGTCAAAACTATTATCTTACTGGGCATAAAAAAAAACTTTTGTAAAAGATCTTACCTGTGATTAATGTAATATACAATAAATTGTCTATTTTTGCGGTTATACTCCATAATTTTAATGTGCTCAACCACTGACAAATTCATAACCATATATCCAAATAGGGTTAGGAATGATAACATGATAACAAAATAGAACTGTTTCGTGAACTGCTTATACGATCATAGCATATATGTACTATATTTGTATTGTCAATACAATTCCAGAATTTAATATTGCCCACAACTGACAACACTCATATCCATTTATTGGCATATGGTGTGGAAGGGTGGACATGTTTGACAATAGCATAGCAAGCCTTCCCTCCAAAGCTTCTTAACTGGTAAACATGATAACGAAAAAGATATGTTTCTTGAACTGCTTATACAATCATAGCATATATGTACTATACTAGTGATGCAAATCCAATTCCAGAATTTTAATGTTGTCCACAACTGACAACACTCATATCCATTTATTGGCAAATGGTGTGGAAGGGTGGACATATTTTACACAATAGTATAGCAAGTCTTGCCTTTAATGGATTCTTAAATCGTAAACATGATAACAAAAAAAGAACTGTTTCTTGAACAGCTTATACGATCATAGCATATATGTACTATACTAGTGATGCAAATACAATTCCAGAATTTTAATGTTGTCCACAACTGACAACACTCATATCCATTTATTGGCATATGGTGTGGAAGGGTGGACATATTTTACATAGTAGTATAGCAAGTCTTGCTTTCAATGGATTCTTAAGTTGTAAGCATGATAACAAAATAGAACTGCTTATACGATCATAGCATATATGTACTATACTAGTGATGCGAATACAATTCCAGAATTTTAATGTTGTCCACAACTGACAACACTCATATACATTTATTGGCATATGGTGTTGAAGGGTGGACATATTTTACATAATAGTATAGCAAGTCTTGCTTTCAATGGATTCTTAAGTCATAAACATGATAACAAAAAAAGAACTGTTTCTTGAACAGCTTATACGATCATAGCATATATGTACTATACTAGTGATGCAAATACAATTCCAGAATTTTAATGTTGTCCACAACTGACAACACTCATATCCATTTATTGGCATATGGTGTGGAAGGGTGGACATATTTTACATAGTAGTATAGCAAGTCTTGCTTTCAATGGATTCTTAAGTTGTAAGCATGATAACAAAATAGAACTGCTTATACGATCATAGCATATATGTACTATACTAGTGATGCGAATACAATTCCAGAATTTTAATGTTGTCCACAACTGACAACACTCATATACATTTATTGGCATATGGTGTTGAAGGGTGGACATATTTTACATAATAGTATAGCAAGTCTTGCTTTCAATGGATTCTTAAGTCATAAACATGATAACAAAAAAAGAACTGTTTCTTGAACTGCTTATACGATCATAGCATATATGTACTAGACTAGTGATGCGAATACAATTCCAGAATTTTA
The DNA here is from genome assembly GCA_930367205.1 of Acanthosoma haemorrhoidale. Taxonomy (NCBI): domain Eukaryota; kingdom Metazoa; phylum Arthropoda; class Insecta; order Hemiptera; family Acanthosomatidae; genus Acanthosoma; species Acanthosoma haemorrhoidale. The sequence goes on from OV884012.1 coordinate 73,969,546, forward strand.
ATGTTGTCCACAACTGACAACACTCATATCCATTTATTGGCATATGGTGTGGAAGGGTGGACATATTTTACATAGTAGTTTAGCAAGTCTTGCTTCAATGGATTCTTAAGTTGTAAGCATGATAACAAAATAGAACTGCTTATACGATCATAGCATATATGTACTATACTAGTGATGCGAATACAATTCCAGAATTTTAATGTTGTCCACAACTGACAACACTCATATACATTTATTGGCATATGGTGTTGAAGGGTGGACATATTTTACATAATAGTATAGCAAGTCTTGCTTTCAATGGATTCTTAAGTCATAAACATGATAACAAAAAAAGAACTGTTTCTTGAACTGCTTATACGATCATAGCATATATGTACTATAATAGTGATGCGAATACAATTCCAGAATTTTAATGTTGTCCACAACTGACAACACTCATATACATTTATTGGCTAATGGTGTGGAAGGGTGGACATATTTTACATAGTAGTTTAGCAAGTCTTGCTTTCAATGGATTCTTAAGTTGTAAGCATGATAACAAAATAGAACTGCTTATACGATCATAGCATATATGTACTATACTAGTGATGCAAATACAATTCCAGAATTTTAATGTTGTCCACAACTGACAACACTCATATACATTTATTGGCTAATGGTGTGGAAGGGTGGACATATTTTACATAGTAGTTTAGCAAGTCTTGCTTTCAATAGATTCTTAAGTCATAAACATGATAACAAAAAAAGAACTGTTTCTTGAACTGCTTATACGATCATAGCATATATGTACTAGACTAGTGATGCGAATACAATTCCAGAATTTTAATGTTGTACACAACTGACAACACTCATATCCATTTATTGGCATATGGTGTGGAAGGGTGGACATATTTTACATAATAGTATAGCAAGTCTTGCTTTCAATGGATTCTTAAGTCATAAACATGATAACAAAAAAAGAACTGTTTCTTGAACTGCTTATACGATCATAGCATATATGTACTAGACTAGTGATGCGAATACAATTCCAGAATTTTAATGTTGTCCACAACTGACAACACTCATATCCATTTATTGGCATATGGTGTGGAAGGGTGGACATATTTTACATAGTAGTTTAGCAAGTCTTGCTTCAATGGATTCTTAAGTTGTAAGCATGATAACAAAATAGAACTGCTTATACGATCATAGCATATATGTACTATACTAGTGATGCAAATACAATTCCAGAATTGTAATGTTGTCCACAACTGACAACACTCATATACATTTATTGGCATATGGTGTGGAAGGGTGGACATATTTTACACAATAGTATAGCAAGTCTTGCCTTTAATGGATTCTTAAATCGTAAACATGATAACAAAAAAAGAACTGTTTCTTGAACAGCTTATACGATCATAGCATATATGTACTATACTAGTGATGCAAATACAATTCCAGAATTTTAATGTTGTCCACAACTGACAACACTCATATCCATTTATTGGCATATGGTGTGGAAGGGTGGACATATTTTACATAGTAGTATAGCAAGTCTTGCTTTCAATGGATTTTTAAGTTGTAAGCATGATAACAAAATAGAACTGCTTATACGATCATAGCATATATGTACTATACTAGTGATGCAAATACAATTCCAGAATTTTAATGTTGTCCACAACTGACAACACTCATATACATTTATTGGCTAATGGTGTGGAAGGGTGGACATATTTTACATAGTAGTTTAGCAAGTCTTGCTTTCAATGGATTCTTAAGTCATAAACATGATAACAAAAAAAGAACTGTTTCTTGAACTGCTTATACGATCATAGCATATATGTACTAGACTAGTGATGCGAATACAATTCCAGAATTTTAATGTTGTCCACAACTGACAACACTCATATCCATTTATTGGCATATGGTGTGGAAGGGTGGACATATTTTACATAGTAGTATAGCAAGTCTTGCTTTCAATGAATTCTTAAGTCATAAACATGATAACAAAAAAAGAAATGTTTCTTGAACTGCTTATACGATCATAGCATATATGTACTAGACTAGTGATGCGAATACAATTCCAGAATTTTAATGTTGTCCACAACTGACAACACTCATATCCATTTATTGGCATATGGTGTGGAAGGGTGGACATATTTTACATAGTAGTTTAGCAAGTCTTGCTTCAATGGATTCTTAAGTTGTAAGCATGATAACAAAATAGAACTGCTTATACGATCATAGCATATATGTACTATACTAGTGATGCAAATACAATTCCAGAATTGTAATGTTGTCCACAACTGACAACACTCATATACATTTATTGGCATATGGTGTGGAAGGGTGGACATATTTTACATAGTAGTTTAGCAAGTCTTGCTTTCAATGGATTCTTAAGTTGTAAGCATGATAACAAAATAGAACTGCTTATACGATCATAGCATATATGTACTATACTAGTGATGCAAATACAATTCCAGAATTGTAATGTTGTCCACAACTGACAACACTCATATCCATTTATAGGCTTGTGGTGTGGAAGGGTGGACATATTTTACATAATAGTATAGCAAGTCTTGCTTTCAATGGATTCTTAAGTCATAAACATGATAACAAAAAAAGAACTGTTTCTTGAACTGCTTATACGATCATAGCATATATGTACTAGACTAGTGATGCGAATACAATTCCAGAATTTTAATGTTGTCCACAACTGACAACACTCATATCCATTTATTGGTGGCATATGGTGTGGAAGGGTGGACATATTTTACATAGTAGTATAGCAAGTCTTGCTTTTAATGGATTCTTAAGTTGTAAACATGATAACAAAATAGAACTGCTTATACGATCATAGCATATATGCACTATACTAGTGATGCAAATACAATTCCAGAATTGTAATGTCACTGACAACACAATACTTGCGTATAGGGTGGAAGGGTGGACGCGTTTAACCAAACAATTTATCAAGTCTTGCCCCTAATGCAATGTTTATTGACATTGATAAATGTATAACCTAAAATAATATAACATGGTAACTGGGGTCTCTATGAATCAATGTATCCTAATTCTGTACTACCACTTAGGAAATTGAACATACTATTTGTGCTAATATCAAAAGCAAACTTGTTATTAGTAACTTATCTTTAGTAAGCATACACATTAATATTGCTTACGAAACCAGTCTGTATCTTAGTCATCAGAGGTGCCTGCAGAAACACATAAATAATAGACTATTCTTGTTATCATTTTGTTTTGTTCCAAACTTAATAATATATTGTAGTGATATTTAGACATTATGAGTTTGTGATGTAACCTTTGATATAAACTCAAGAAGGCAGTGGAAAGGGACAAAAACAAGGAGAGGCCGTAAGCACGCTTTCTTTCAGTTGGAACCGAGCACGAGAGAGAAAGGTTGGAAGAGACGCTAGCAGTGGACGTGCAAGGACCTCGTGGCAAATAAGACAACAACGAGGCATATGACAAACACGCTCTGTAACAAAGAACAAAGGAAGAATGAAACGAACAGCAAAGGACGCACAATTTTGTGAAACTGGCCAGTCGCGATTATAGTAAGGTACATTTTAAGTTTTGTTTTTAACATTGTAAATTTGTAACATACGTGTAACTTATGAATCAGTTTGTAATTAAACAATTTCCCTTTTGCCAGAGTTATTTTTTATATTAACAGAACCTCTATAAAACCTTAGATTAATAAAAAATATAAACCATAAAGATAAAAAACATAATAATATTTAAGGAGTAGCTCACAAACAAATAATAATTTAGTCCGGTCACTTGGTACTTGCAAAAGGTCAGGAAGACGATTTTGTTTTTTTATCTTATAGATATTAGTAGTAGTAAGAAGAATACGAGTTTTCGACCTCCTCCTCCCCCCAACAATAATTGCTAGCCAGAAAAACGCAAACATTTCTGACTTTTCTGGTTAATCATAGCAATAATTAGTTCCTTATCAATTTGAAAGAAAACAAAAGTTTCTACATTTCACATTTTTTTCCTGAACTCAATAATAAGCCAGAAACAGCTTTTTGAAGCTGTACAATAATTGCTATAATTTCTCAAAACTACGATTGCAACAATCTATTGGCAGTTTTTGACCTACCCCTCCACAGAAGAATAATTGGTAGGCAAAAAAAACCACAAAAATTTTGGACTTTTTTTTTTGTTTTTGAAAAATAATTTTTTCCCGATTAATCGTAACAATAATTTGTTCTTTATCAATTTAAAATAAAATAAAATTTGCAGCAATTTTATTTGAAACGTTTTTTCCTGAACCCAGTATTAAGTGAGATTCGGATCATAAACATGAGCATCACTTTATCTTCTTGCCACAATCTCTATGTGTATAAAAAAATGGTATCAAAATGTAACAGTATAAAAGCATTGGTCGTGAAATTGCCAAAGTTTAATAAAGGCATCTTGTAATAAAATTTATAACACAAAATAACTAGAATACAAAGAAATTTTCGTTTTTCAACGACTAATTGTTATTTTCAAGGAGTAATTTGAGAGAAGGATTATTTTATTATATAAAATAAATTATAAAAAGTTTAATTTCAAACAAGTGGATGTAACAACTGGGAAGTTAGCCAGTAATTGGAACAGCTGAGAGGAATGATGGGAATTAAGTTGTTTAGAATTGCAGAAGAGGTGTTGGTGACGATTTGTTGCATTTTGCTGATGGTCAAACATATCTGACATGAGGGCCGGCCCTTATACTTCATATTTTCTCATACATCATATTTGCATATATGGAGAATTTACAGGCCATCGAGGCAGCATTATATTTGGAGAGTCTGGATCTACAAAACACTATACTTGGGCTGGAGGAAAGGGAAAGCAAATGGAGACAGAAAAATTGTGAAGAACTTCAAAACAGTAAATGTCTATTTTTTTATTAATTTTATGTAAATGTTTGGTTGTAAGGACCCTTCTGAGATATAATAGGTTATCAGTTAAAGAAACAAAAAGGACATCTATATACAAAATTCTAAGATGATTCTTTTTGTTTCCAATGACATACAATTTTGTCATTTAAGAAATGGTATGGGATTTTTTTTCTTTTCAGATAAAACCATTAATTTAGTGCGGAAAGATTTTGTTGATATGTGGCTAAAAACAGACAAAACTAAACGTGATGACTCGCTTTTGGAACTCGTTTCACTAAAAGTTGATACAAATGACTAATCTGAGTTACCCAGTCAAAACATATCTTCATTAGATATTCTGTTAAAATTGGCAAGAGATGTGAGAAATTTTACAGTAATTAAGATTTTTTTTAGGAGTAGTTTTCTTCCTGGTTAGATAAAGAGGATTTTACCTTTACTATTTTGTAAGAAGTAGACTCCTCGTTAATCTGAATATTATTTGATGTCTACTAGTTTATATCTAAATGATTTTATTAGATTTAGTATGCAAAAAACCCTAAAAATAAGTCCCTTATGAGGTTTTGTCAGGTTGTGATCGTAAAGGTTTTGTCCACCTAAATTGAGACTTTGACCCACTGTGTGTATGTGGAGGAATATTGTTATGAATGTTAGCCCAGTGAGCAGCAGAACAAGAACATCAATGTCCTCACTCACAATTACATCATTGTCATAAACTGATGCTTGAGAAATAGCTGTGTTGACGATCAAGTGGTTAGCATCTTCATCTGCCTGTTTCATTTGCATTTCTTCTTTTTCCTTTTTTCTTTCTTCAGTAACTACATCTTTGTCTGTGAATCAAATATTATATCAGAGGAAGTGAATACCTTGGAATGATGAATCCTTTCATAATTCTTAGAACCCCCCTGAGCAGACCTGGGTATCCATCAAATATAACCATTATGTTGGAGCCTTTATTACTTCCTTAAGTAGGTAATATATTTTGCATAAATAGAACAAAAGTTGGCATTGCGATGCCTAATACTTTATGCAGTAGATGTCCCATTCTGTTGACAATAAATGCTAGGTCCTGGATTAATGTGAATTCTTCATAAAAGGAAGATTTTGTACCTTCCCGCATACAACCTTCTGAGAACAATGACATGGGAAAGGGGGCAACTTTGAATGAGTAATAGTTTTTCAAGTCTTCTTCAGACTGCTTCACAACACTAACTCTATGAAATAGCGTTAACGGATCAATAGCAGTTATTTCCTTATTCCAATTTTTAGAGTGGAAGATGCAAGTGATACAACATTATATGGTCAATATACGCAGATACTTATTGTGCAATTGTCATTAATAAGTATCTGTGACTCTGATGTAAACACAACCCTGCAACTACAAGAATTATTAGCTTTGACTAGAAACACAATAAATAACTATAAACAATTGTTATTGTTTATTATGAATAAAATACATTGTGTATTCAAATATAAATATAATACAACCTATATCACTTCATTAAATGCAAATAGAGTCGCATAGATGGTTGCAATCGTAGTTTTGAGAAATTATAATAATAAATTATAAAATATTAAGTATAAGAAATTATAAAATATTATAAGAAATTATAAAATATTGTGCAACTTCAAAAAGCTGTTTCTGGCTTAATATTGAGTTCAGGAAAAAAATGTGAAATGTAGAAACTTTTGTTTTTTTTTCAAATTGGTAAGGACTTAATTATTGCTATGATTAACCAGAAAAGTCAGAAATGTTTGCGTTTTTCTGGCTAGCAAATATTGTTGGCGGGAGTAGGAGGTCGAAAACTCACATTCCTCTTACTACTACTAATATCTATAAGATAAAAAAATAAAATCGTCTTCCTGACCTTTTGCAAGTACCCAGTGACTGGACTAAATTATTATTTGTGAGCTACTCCTTGAATATATTAATAAGTTTTCAACAAAACAAAATGATAACAAGAATAGTCTATTATATTTTTGAGTTTCTACAAGCACCACTGATGACTAAGATACTGGGTTTCGCAAATAATATTAATGCGTATGTTTACTAAAGACAAGTTATTAATAACAATAAAACCTTTAATCCAAGCTTTTGCAAGCAAAACTCCATTATAACTCCCCTGTGACTGGACTAAACTAATATTTGCCCAGTATCAAACAGAAAAATGAGATACATACACTATGAGCTGTTTCTATGTCCTCTCCACAGCAGTGACATTCAGCTAGAGTGAAAACTTCTGAAAAAAATAAAACATGACCATCTATTATTAACAGTTGTTCTTTAAATGAAAATAAATATTAATAAAAAATAAACATATCACAGATCCACAAAGGTTAGGTTTAATTAATTGTATCACTTGATTGATTAGCTTTATATTTTCAGACATAGACGACCAATATCTAGGATTAATTTATAATAAATAAGCACAAATATGCCTAAATACGCATATGATATACTACTGAGATTTACTTCATACAGTACACATGTGTCAAAAAGAAACGAGAAAGCCTATTCCTGAAAATACAACAAACGTTTCTGTGATGGCCACAGCCAGAATTATCCTTCAAATGAAAAACTGGTTGATAGGTTATTGATGAGGTAACAGAAATGACCAAATAAATAGATAATTCAGGTGATAATTTTATGCTAAAATATCAATCAAGTCAAATGTTCTTCAAAGTGAGAATCACAGTGTTTACAAAAACTGTAATCAATGAAACTAATAGTTTGGAACTTACCCACACAGTCAAACTTTTGGATCTAAGAATTATTAGTATGTTATTTTACTTACTAGGTATAGGTTTTTGTAATAATCAAACAGTTTTTTTTTAACATTAGTTCTGAATAATCTATCACAAACTATTACAAATAGTATAACTAACTTTAATATCAATATGTCCAAAGTGCAACGTTCATGCCTAAAGGTGTAAGTGTACAATCACAAAAACATTTTTTTTTTTAAATAAACTACCAAAATGTATTATTAAAAACAATATTTCCATTTAGTCTATAATGACATTAATAACATGTTACAGCTTCATAAAGCAATTACTATTAGTTGCGAAGAAACAAGCATTATAAGTCTCAAAAAATTGATAACTTGCTCTCCTAAAACATTATGTTTTAGTGACACGGTGTCGCTTATCTCCAGGGTACATACAGAATTATTTTTATACATATTTAAATTCAGAACTGACGTAAAATAACTGTTTGAATAAAAAAACAACAACAACAGATATACCTAGTAAGTAAAGTAACATACTAATGGTTCTTAGATCAATTAGTTTAGTTAAAAAAAAAACTCATTTCACAGCATCTCCATGATCCTCTTTTCCCAGGGAGTTACTCTCGACCATTAGTCCAAATTTTATTTTGCACTAATATATCTCTTTCCTATTAAAATTGTAACTAGTTTCCGTCTCCCTTAATTTACTTTTCATAACAATGAAAAACTTACAAGTCATAAACTAAACTAAAATTGATACTATAATATATGCATAAATCACAAAACAACCAAGCACAAAAACCGATGCACTGATTAATACCAACTGGAAACAGATATAATGGTTAACCCTTACATAACCTTCTCTTGTCGATATTAGTAACAGGCACTCATTTCTTTCCAAGCAAATAACATCTATTATATAATATGTAGTAGTACAATAATATCGCTAAAGGTGATTAATTAATATCACCAATCACTGGAAATTGTTTGCGTAACTTTACTGAGGAATAAATAATACTTTATAAGCCAATTGAAAAAATAATAAGCATTGATTAACATTAAATGGTTAGGTCCCAGCTTAAATGTAACTTGAGCATGAATACGACAGGAAATAAAGTAAATTTAAATAAAAAAACCAAGCAAACTTTAAAACTTATTACTATAATCATACAGAGAGTTGACAATTTCTATTACTCCTAGAAGCAAAGGATGGGGATAGGGTGACGCTTGTAATCTCGTAATAACACTTTATTTTGAAAAATTGCCTTATTTCAACCAATTAATATACAAACTAAACCAATTTTGAAAACCAGTTTACATTTTTACAAAATGATACACCACAGTAATCACTAGAAAGAACGAACAAATAAACTGAATTTACTTACCATCATTTGACAATACTTTGTCTTCGTCAGACGAAGTAACATCTTCAGTTTTTAGAACAACTGGTTTTTGTTTTTCTGAATCTTTGACTTCACTGTCTGCTGTTTTGTTGACACATTTCTTAGAATGGATTTTTAAACCCTAAAACAGTAATTGAGACTTTGTAGTGCTTATAAAAAGTGAAGTAAGAGGCATAACTAAAACCAGTATCTAAACAGGCTAGTGCTAGGCTTATCAAATAATAGGTAGCATAAGAATTATTTACTGCAGGTGACTTGAAAGTTTTGGAACAGCTGCTGCAACTAATGTTTGCATTTGCTTCTTTCTTAACTGTTGATGGTTTCGCAACTGCTTTAGGAGTTTTATTAACCTTCTTTTTTGCTCCTATGTTCTCTTGATCTTAAACCAACAAAATAAAGTAAACAAACATATTAAGAATACATATTTCATAGAGATGTTAGGACATTTACCTTTCTTTTTAAGCTCCCTGTTTTCTTTGGCTTGGTCTGTTTTAAGGCGAAGAGATCTTCTGTTTTGTGCTTTAGATTTTGTTTTTGAATCTACTTCTGCTGACTTCGGAGTTTTAGGAGATGACGGTATTTCTGGCGATTCTAATAACGATAAAAGTCTTAATTATATTAAACAAAACAAATCGCGCAAACTAACCCAAATATTGTCATCACTATTTTAATTATTAGGAACATTAACCTACCTTTAAGGATATTGGTGCTTCTCGTACTTGCTTTTAAAGGTGCTCTTTTGGTGACGTAAGTTTTAATAGTTTTTTTGTTCATGTCGATAACTAAAAGTAAAAGAGATAAATTGTTATTATGTGAAGGCACTTGAACAGCTACGGGTCACGTAAACTAGTGGTTTTCTCGATATGTAGAACAGATCGACTCGATGTGACCCACACTTTTCGACATATTTATGATCTACATGAAAGTAAATACAACCGTCTAATAGAAACTCTAAATATCTGTTGTTTCAGGCAGATTAAAGGAGAAGCAATACAAACAGAACTACGTCGCTGCCTTGAGGGAAAGTTTCATGATGGCGGCCAGGGCGCTGTGTTCCCGTGTACTGTGCCATGTACTATTTGTCGTAATTGTACAGCATCTATTGAGACATCTTTGCATTTCACGAGTTTGTCTATACATTTTTTTTCCCCGTATAAATATTTTCACGAGTTTTGAACAAATTAAACGATGCTTACTCTTTTTTCAAATTGAGTACAGACACTGCTGCCTGCAATTACGAATGATACTACAAGTTCTACAGTTCTGTATTACACGTCTTCGTTTAAGGCGCAAAGTGGTTTATGCAACTATTCAATTGGATTCGTCGCCTCATTAAGAGAAATAAAAAATCTATTTTTCGTAAAACCAACAAGACGGTATGAACTGAAGTTCAAAGACTACTTAGAATACTACCATATTGATTGCATGTAAATATTCCAATAAAGGAATATATTTGTTTTTGTATATACATAAACAAATAATTTATTTCAATTTCAAAATTCTCTTTATTTTAATTCTTGAAATTATATATAAGTATAGGAGCAGTTCATTCTCGCCTGGTAGTCGTAAATACACAATATGATTGCACACCATTGAAGTAAAAATGCATGGGATCCTGGCAATTAAGTAAACCATGTAAAAAGAAAGAGAATACATGAATATTTTCTTTCATTTTACATGCATTTACTAACATAGTTTATACTATTTTCCTTCACTATAAAGTAACATAATTAATGTGACCTAAATAATTTAAGAATAGGGAGGGATAACATTTAGTAACAGTTGCATTTTGTTTGACACAGTTAATAAATAATATTCATTTCCAACGATAGACCAAATCTGACAATCAGGTGCGTAGACCAAGCGTCGGAGAATACCCCTCCCGGAATCCTTTGAAAATGTATTATTTAAAATTTGTAGCCTGCTTGGCGTAAATTGCCTACATTGTTTTTTAAATAGGACTGGAATTCATATGTAATATAAAAATTAAAATATATTTGCATTTATTTTCACAGAAATACGCAACTAAAAATGAGAAATATTTAAAAACGTAAATGCAATTACTGCAAGTCTGCAATTACGTAAAACCTTAAAAGTATTTTCAAATCTTAGGGTAAGAAATGTTTTCAAAAGAAATATACGATGAGGATAAACACACTTAGAGGAAGGAAAACCCCAAAATAAAAGTGGTAGTTCACGTATTAAAAGTTAATGAAACTTCTTGAATTTTCTAATTTTCGAATAAAATGCTGTGATCAGCCCTTATTAAAATATATATTTATTACGGTTAAATGAACGTTTGTTTTATTACGCTTTTTGAATTGCACGGGGTACCGATAGTTCCTAGTGTAGCAAGGGTTTTCGTTTTTTGTGTTTATTTTATGTTTAATTAAATTTGTCGCGCGTAATTTTTCTTCATTTGTTTTTATTATTTCTCCGTATTTACCGATCAGTACCACAAGTTCGTCCGAAAGCTTGTTATCAATGTGGTCTGTCCTAATTAGTTGTTTTATTGTCTGTAAGTCATTTATATAGTAAATTTCATTTTCCAGGTTATGTTTGGTTCCGTTTATTACTATTTCGTCATTGTGACATTTTATTTCTGTTTTTAGTTCTTTCATCGTTCGTATCCTAAAAGAATATCGAAACGATTGCTAAAGGGGTATATTAACGTTTTTAACTTTGCTTGAATTCCTAACAGGGGATAGAGTTCGATTATGGCGCTTTGAGTGCCTTCGGCTCTGCCTGTAGGAGTTTTCATCACAAAGTCTTCCGAATTAATTTTTGTTCCCTCGGGTAAGGAATGGGGATTGATATAATTTTTAGAAGCTCCAGTGTCAATTAGCCATGTCTTGCCTTTTCTCTCTTTTATTTTTGGGAGACTGTCCGTGTAATTTAATTGGTATTCGGGTCTGGAGGTTCGTTGTTGTTGGGACCTACGTCTAAAAAATCCTCATAACGAGATTCTAATTGTTGTAGTCTGTCTTGTAATTCATTTATTTGTTGGTCTTTGTCATTTTCCGTGTGGTGTACGCGATTGATGACTGTGCGCATTGATACGGTCTGATTTTCTCTTTGTTCTGGTCTGGGGTTTGGCTTGTTAAAGTATTGTCTTTGTTCATGGGGTTTCCATGATTGATTATGTCTTTCGTTTTCGTCTCGGGGGTAGTTATTGTTAAAACGTGGTTGTTCTTGATTGTACTGTCTTGGTTGTTGGGATTGTTGTCTATTATTGTTATAAAATTCACGTTTTTTCTCGTGATAATGTGGGTCGTAATTCCTCCATTTATAATTGCTAGTGGGGGGCGGTTGGTTTTGACTGCGTCTTTGTGTGGATTCGTTGTGTGTAAGTTTGTTACCATATGCTCTTTCGACTACTCGTACTGCTGTGGTTTTTAATGCCTTTTTCAAATCCCTCAAATTTTTTATTCGTATGTGTTGGAGGAAATTGTCAACTGAAGTTTCAAGTTGTCTTTGGCAATGGTCAACTATTTGTTCATCAAATATGTTCATTTCTGTGTGTTTTTGCAAGTCTGTTTTTGTGTCGTCCGTATATAATCTACCTTCAAGGTCGTCTCGTAATAATATCAGTCTTTCTACATAGCTTGTGGGGTGTTCGTTTCTTACGGGTTTAGTTTGATATATTTCTGCTATGGATTGGGGTATTGTTTTGTCGTCACGAAAGTTAAGTTTGAGTTCTTGGATCAGTTCTAGTAAAGAGTTATAGTTACGTCTTCCGCAATATTCGGCATGTCCTACTAATTTGTTTGTTGAGTGCCCTATTAATTGTTTTGCGTTATATTCTTGATGCGGATTGTCGGTTGTGCAGACATTATTAGCTACAAAATTTATTTTATTAATAAATCACACTAGATGGCTGGGATTTCCGTCAAATTCTGGGATTAGTTTAAGGTCTGTAGTAGAAATTTTGTAATCGTTAGAAGTCATGTTTACGTTTTCTTCTAAGTTACGGTTTATATTAAGTCTGTCAGTAATGGGCATGTAAATGTGTACAATAAAATATATTTACCAATACAAGTGATGTCTTCTTCTAGATAATGTTGCCTTCTATCGGCTTCCTCTGGTCGCTAGATAACAGATTTTGTGGTTCTTGGAGCCTCGGTGAATGTATATTAAAATATACCAGTGCTCGATCAGTCCTGAAGTCCTGTTCAATATTGCATCGGCCTTCTCATGGAAAGAATCGATAAGTTCTCAGGTCTAGCCTACCCAAACGCGGGATCGCTGACTGGGGAGATTCTTCTGAATTTATATAAACACTGCCAAGGTCCCTGTTCGGGCGCCAGTTAAATAATTATTAACCAAAGGGGCCTTTTTAAAAAGTAGTTTATTAACTAGACAAACAATACAACTTATATGATAACAGTGATAATACGAGTAATAATACTGAGTAATACGTCAGGGGTACAGTAACGAGATGAATGAGTGAGAGGAAAAGGAGAATTATATAAGGACAGATTAGATTAAGGAGTGCTGATCGTTCTGCTGACTTAGGCGATGTGCAGGTGTCAGCTGTGTGTTGACAGTCGGTGTGCATGTGTCAGCTGCTTCCATAACTGTCGCACATCGACGACTCCTGGTATGGTCTCAATTATGGTGGCTGCAATTTCCTTGATGTCTTCCTGGACATCTAACCCGAGAATAAGGAATTTCTTATTCTTGGTGCCCCCTCTCGGGGCGAAGGAGTGGTAATCCTTTCCACCTGTCTATAGTAACTCTAATATTTTCACTTGTCCCTCCTCGAGCTCTGGATAAATCGTTACGCCCTCCTTCGTCTTCCTGAGGGCGAATTTTGTTATATTTCCTCCTCTGAGCAGCTGAGTTAAATTGATCGTTGTCTCTCCAGCGACAATGACTGATGGTGGCTTCTTTGTCACTTGAACCTGTGACGTAAGGCCATTCAGTGATAAGAGTTCCCCCGTGACGTAACTGTGACCCAGTGACGCACAGCTGGGTCCAGTCCATTGATAAGATGTGCCCCATTCATAGTTTCGCCCAAGGGCGGGGTTTTTCATGGGTCAGGATATTTCTTGGGATCGTCTGTGTGTCCTTGTGACGTACATAGGGAGGTGTCTCGTTGGTGAGGTGTTAAGAGTTGATGAGTGTGTCTTTAATGACCCCTGAGCTTTACTCAATATATATTCAAGCGTAATGTCGTCGTATGCATTCAGAATGAAATTAGTCACACAAGAACAACGTTTTTCCACTGTCAACTTTTCTCCAGTTAAAGTTGATTCAGAAGGGAGACATAGTACATTATTACCAAACACCATTCGATCATCAATTTGCGGGCCTAGCGGTTGTGGAAAGACTAATATTATTATTGCACTTTTATTAAATTCAAATGGTTTAAAATTTAAATTAAAATAACATTTTCTTATTAAATCAATATTAGTATGCTTTATTCTTATAACATTGGTAAACGCTTAAATACTAGAAAAGAACTTTATTAATCCTTCAATCATTTATACGTGTAGCCAACCAGCTGAATCGTCGTAACTTTCACTACAGTGCTTCTGGAATCTTCACCAGCTTCTGAGATGAAATGAAATTTCGCCTTTGTCTCCATTGTATTGATTTGTAAGTTTCGAATTCAGAAACTTAAAGGAGGTGGAGGTTCTCAGGTTATAAATCGAACACTTGCAGATGTAGTTTAGAACTGTAATATTAAACATATGTACACATTAGCTGGTGCTACAAATATTACAATAAACCAATAAAAGTTATAGCTAACCTGAATCAATAAAATTGTCGATAATAAGCTTTGACCATTGTCTTAACAAGAGTACCCATATTCAGGAGGTTACAACTCAGAGCGTCCTTTGATAGTAGCGCTCTCTGTCGGGACATCTCGCATATGTGCCGAAGTTTGGCGAAAACGTTCAAACTTACATATATATATAAGTTAAGGCCTGGGGACTGTCGGTATACATTCTTAATACCAAATCCTTGGGGTGTAAACATCCCGATTGCATGTGTATAGGATTAAGAGCTACAAATAAAGCAGTCTTACGTCTTACAGTACTAACGTTTGATCTCATCATTTCTATAACCTCTTTCTTGTTCTTTTTTTAGTTTTAATTCTCACGAACGTTAACTGGTGCCGAAACCCGGGAGTCACGGAGATAGTGAGGAATTGAGGAACGTCAGCTAGGGAAATTTAGTTGTGGCCCGATTTTGGTTGATACACGGAGAAGAACAGATGGCGGAAGGTGGAGTGTTATAACACAGCCCATCTTAAATCTGGTTGATGGGGTGGAACCTACGAGGGTGGACCTTCTTCCGGAGACTCACGTGAATGCACTCGCCCTGATGAAGGTTAAGGCCATGAACACTCAGGATCTAAGAAAAGCGATTTCAGATTAGGAGAAGTTTACAGGAGAGCTGGGTGAACTGAATTACTTTTTGAAGGGGGGAGACCACCTCACGGCGTTAATCGAGACAAAGGTGGGAGGGAATTGGCTAAACCTCAGGGACGCGGAATCACTGAGAGTGGCTTTGATATGTCGTGTTCATTCGTTCATTCATGACGTATTTGATTCGTGTTCATACAAGTATGGATAAGCGATTAAAACACAGATTAGCTGCGACCGAGTGCGACCCTTGGTTCTAGATCCTTATTAGTGGAGACAAACGCGTCTGTTTATTTACATTCTGAGTATTCGACTCGTTATTACAGGTGTTACCACCATTCTAAAGTTAATAATCATGGTTTCTGTCATAAAAGTGCCGTATTTGGAGTTGGTAAATGTGTTATTATCAAATAATCGTGAAGTAGACAATGTTGTGAATTACCTTATAGAGAAGCACAATATCATTGATGAGAATTGGGAGGATGATTTACGGAATGACTTAAGGGAGAATTTTATTTCAAAATTTAATAATAAGTGGGATACTTCAAGGCAAAACAAGGACCGTTTTTTTTAAGAAAAAAGATTTTTGGCTGAATGAATGTTTTATGAGTACAAATGTGTACCTTTCCAAGAACCAAAAGATTTTGGGCGACCGAAAAATGCTTTCGAGGACCTCTGTGAAAAGTCGGAAAAACCCAAAGGTAAGGAATTGAGTGAGTTATATTCAATTTCTGAACTCCAATATGCAATTAAGTATAGTTTGACAAAAAACGGGCTCACACATCTTTCAAAAAAATTTTCAGGGCTTATGAGCAATGTAGGAAGCCTTTCAAATTTGTTTGGGACCGAACCGAAGGAGACCGAAAGCGATGCGCTATCAAAAGAAGAAGCCCTTGTTCTGTTTGTCGATACAAAACAAAGAAAATACCAATACAACCAAATTCGATCCGAGGTCTTAAGCAAAGGTTGCAATGTATTTCCGTCATATAAAGCTCTATTGCAATCGAAAAAGGATCGATACCCGGATATACTTGTCTCTGAAACAAAGGCAAGTGTAGCACTTCAAAGTTTATTAGACAAAACCGTCACTAGGTTGCTGATTTCATTAAAAATGGCTGGTGATCTTCCTCAGGGTAAAAATTTGATGTTGATTTCAAAAAGGGGCTGCGATGGAGCTTCCAGCCAAGGGACCTGCAAGCAAAATTTCTGTGCCTCCCACATATCTGACGCTTCTGTGTTCATGGTATCTCTCGTACCTTTGAAGTTGTCTGACAATAACGACATCGGCACCAGCATCCACAGTGCGTACTGGGTCAATCTTTCCCCTTCCTCTACCAAATTTTGTCGTCCTATAAAGTTCGAGTTTGTAAAAGAGGACACTACAAAGATCATAGCAGAAGTAGAGAACATAAAAGATGAAATCAAAAATTTGAAACCTTCCATAACATTGATCGAAACCACTACCTATGAAACGGTTCATAGCTTGCAGTTAACCACGATAGATGGCAAAGTATAACAGGCATTGACAAACACACCCTCTGCAGCTTCTTGTGTTCTTTGTGGTGCCAAACCATCACAAATGAACAATCTTGAGAGAGTAAAGTCCATGCCTATCGACCAAGCCAGCACAGAGCATGGGTTGCCGAGTCTTCACGCTTGGGTACGGTTGATGGAATGTATTTTACATATAGCTTACCGCTTGCCAATCAAAAAATGGAGTGCGAGATTACCTGACGAAAAGCGTAGAATGAAAATTACAAAGGAACATATCCAGCACAGCTTGAAAGAGAAAATTGGTATTTTAGTGGATGTGCCGAAACAAGGATCTGGCACAACCAACGATGGAAACAGCGCGCGACGTTTTTTCAGAGATTGGAAAACTGTTGCTGAGATTACCGAAGTTAACGAAAACTTGATCCACAACTTTGATGTGATTCTTCAAGTGATTTCTTGTGGTGCTTCTGTGGACTCCTCCAAGTTTGAAAAATACTGCCATGAAATTGCAGAGCTATATGTTTCTTTGTATGAATGGTACTACATGCCATCCTCTCTTCATAAAATTTTGATCCACGGAAAAGTGATTCTGGATTCTACTGTTTTACCGATTGGTTGGATGTAAAAACAAGGTTATACAAGGCTGAACCATTTCCGAAAAATATCGAGGACAGCAACAAGCGAAGACATCATACATAATTTAATTATTTCTTCTGATCCACTTCTTTCAAGATTGAGACCAAATGGGAAAAAATCTCCAATTGAACTTGAGGAAGAGGCTGAAAATCTCCTTACAAACTTTCATCCAACACATAGTCACGAAGACTCTGAATTAATGGACGAAGATGAAATTGAAAACTGATGTTTACCAACTTTACCGCGTGTAGGTATCATTTTATATATATTATTTTTCAATAACTTTTTTCATATACTATTTTTCTGCCTATAAGTACTTTTTTTAATAGCCACTAATCGGGGTAATAGTTCTCCACTCCTTCCAAGATTGTGACCAAATTGGCAAAAATATCCAATAATTGAACTTGAGGAAGAGGCTGAAAATCTACTTACAAACTTTCATCCAAGTAACATTGTAATAATCACGAACTCTCTGGATTTATGTACGAAGATGGAATTGAAAACTGGCGTTTACCAACTTTACTACTTTACTCATCATGTTTTTTTTTTTCAAAGATAGCCATTAATCGGGGAAATAGTTTTATTGTGAGGACTTATCTATGCTTATGTGCTGTGTACCTACATTTATTAATTTACCAATACATTTTTTCACACTAAAAACAATGATGCCTAGGTGGAAAACTTACCTAATATCTTCTTGAATAAGTCGCGTAAACTAACACCATTGCATTCAGCGTAAAAAAAACCTTTGAAAATCATTGGTCACACTTGATTTTTATGAAAGGTTTTTGAGTGTCTATTTTCGGACTATTTTTGGAAAAGTTATCTAACATGCAATGTTCTTCACCAGTTTTCCATCAAGGGCAATCTATACCTTCATTAAAAATGTGAAAAAAATTTTTGAGGCAAACTTTACTGTTTTGCAGACTTTTCTCCCGTTTAGACTTTCGTCGTTAGGAAGCAGTGTGCAGCGCCAGGGAAGAAAAATTGCGTATCCAAGAAGACGAGAGTGACGAGCCGGGCCGTTTACAGAAGAACCAGGACCCGAAAGACCGTATGGAAGAAACCCGAAAAGCGTTTACCGGTAGAGATAAGGGGCGGGACGGGAGAGAAGAAATTCAGAGGGGCGAGGCCTAGATATGTGCCTCGTAGAGAAGACAGGAGATGCCATGGATGCGGTAAGACAGGTCACTTGGTGGCACAGTGCCCTAGAACGAAATGTTTTGGGTGCGGGGAGGAAGGGCATATCGCAAGACAGTGCCTGTACGTATACAGAAGAAGGGAATTCGATAAGGCAGAACCTATGGAGGTCAACACGCAAGAGGTTCGTGAGAGGCGTAGAACAACACCCAGATACACAGGAACGTCGGCTGATGATTCGTCGGAAACTGAGGGAGACGTGCCAGGGTGCCTCAGGAGCGGAGAACAGGAGAAGCAGAATAATACATCGCGTGGATGGGAGCGGCGCATAGAAGCCTGAGGAGAGTGGAGCAGAGAGGCGACTGCATCCTAACATGTAATACGATACGGAAAGGGATGTGAGAATATCCGATTATTGAGTTCGAGAAGGGGGAGAGGTGCTTAATAGACACGGGTAGCACCAATACGATGCGTAGTGCACTAGAGAGGATGTGTGGAGGAGCGGGTATACACCATATCAAGGTATGTGATTGTAAATTACTCACTCAGGGGGCCCAGCGAAGTGATGGGGGAGGCGGTTGTGGGACTAAAAAAATGGGCGAAGGTAGGAGGGGAAATAACGGTACACGTCGTGGAGGAGATGACGCGTGTCTATCAAATGATTGTGGAATGTAATCTGTTGGGACGGGTAGGCGCGAGCATAAAGAACGAAGAGAAGAACTGGAGGATTAGGTTAGGGGAGTTAACGTATCGGAGTAAGGGAACTGTACGGGGTGGAAATGTACAAATTGGGGTGGCAAAGAAAGTAGAGGATTGCAGAGCTATAAATAAAGCAGTCTTGTACTAACGTTGATCTCATCATTTCTATTACCTCTTTCTCTTTCTTTTTTTTAGTTTTAATTCTCACGAACGTTAACTTATATATATTAGGGGTACCGGAAAGTAATTTCGTTTTTTTACAATAAATTCAAAAAGATAAATTTTTAACAAATTTTTGTTTTTGATCAATGATGTAATCACCCTCGTTATCAGCAACCTTTTGTCATCTAGTGTGCAAATTTTCAATGCCGAATCGATAAAAGTCAATTGGTTTTTGCGCAAAATATCTGGAGATGGTATTTTGGACATCATCCGAATTTTCAAATTTTTAGCGATCGGAATTAATGAAAATCCGATGGCGCAATATCCGATGGCTTTAGACTGAAGTGCTTTAGAAGCTGCATCGGTGGTTTGTAGAATTTTGCAATGGAAAACCAATAACATAATAAAATTGTAGTTTTCAATCTTCTTTTTGAGTGAAACAGCTTCATTTCTTTCATCTGATTTGCAATTTAATAGAATTGTTTTCGTTAGCGCTTTTTGGACTTCAACAAACCGAACTTTTAAAGCAAAAAACGGCATCATAACGTCCAGCCCATCTAGTAGGGTTTAATGTTTTTAATGTTATTGAAGCAGAAGGCTCCCTTTCATTGTTAAATACAAAACTTGATAAAATATTCCATTCCAAATTTTTGCATATCAATGACCTCTTTTACTGCATCATGGAGTACAACATTTAAGTTATGAGCAGCACAGTGAACATATACGGCATTTGGTTCGACATCTTTTATGAATTTTTGAATTCCACCATAAGTCCCTTTCATTGTGTTAGCACCATCATATCCCTGTCCTCGACACTTATTTAAAGGAATATTTTTGTCATTTATGGATTTAATAATTTGCTTGGACATTGCTAAGGCAGTTTGATCCTTAACTTCATGAAATCCTGAAAATGTCTCTTTAATAACGAGTGCCTTTGGGATTCCCTTACCATCTTTCTCGATCATACAATAACGGTAAAGTTCACACATTTGATCAATTTTTGAAATATCTTGTGTTGTATCTAATATGATAGAGTAGAATGGTGTGGCATTTATTTCATTTCGGAGTGCATTTTCTACTTTTAGAACCAGGGCCGAAATTAGCTCGTTTTGTATTTTTGGACTTAAGTATTTTATCTGGCCCTTTGGTTTACTTAACAATTCTTGTAAAATCGGGTCGTATTTTCCTAATAACTCAACAATACTCAAAAAGTTTCCTTGGGAGCTTGGATCATTGCTATCTGCGTTCTCTCTGTGGCCACGAAAGGCTAAATTACATGTTGAAAGTGTCAGAGTCACATCCAGTAGTCTACAAAGTACTTGGCGCCAAAAAGATTTTTCTTTCTTGATCATGGATTCTTGTTCTTCATCAAGTGTTCCGTGTAGCCGCCACTGTTGATACGTAAGACAAGAATCCAGGTGAATTTTCGATGTTTCGTGTCTTTCAATGGCGTCTACAATATGTTTCCAGTCATCATAGCCTTCCATCCAAACATTTTGTAGTTTTTTAGATGCCCGATTTGCGAATAACCAACACGGTTCACAATATGCTTTCTGAAGTATTAAAGAATAGGATAGCCATGTACGTTCAAGTTTCACGCCAGACTTGGAAACAATATAGTAATGTTTTTCGAGAAAAGATCTATTGCCACTATCTTTTAAGAAAGGGCCCTTAGGTTTACAATGTCCGTTTTCAATTACGAACCGTTTCACTTGATCAGTTAGCTCTTTAAAATTACCCTTGTCAGTAACATATGGCGAACAGACAATATTGTTTACACAAAAATTTGATTCACCTTGATTTTTGGTAGTACCTTGTTGTGGTTTTTCTGGATCTGGACAGACACTGGTGTCAGGCACTGCATCCGGTAATTCTGGTATACTTTTAGTAAGGTCCAATTCTACACTTTTGGAACACTGTTCACTCGTGTTTTCATTAATACAGTCATCGTTCTTCAAGTACTGACTAATTTTAGGCAACGTTTTATTTTTTTCTTCAGTCTCCCTCTTTTTCTTTCGTTTTTCGCTCCCACTTAAATATTTTCTTGAACTAGACATTTCAATATACAACTTTCACGATTAACTTTACTTTGCTACCATAGAAATGACCAGTTGTCAAAACAATCACACAAACAATCCGCAGTTAGTAGAGATCCGGAATCTGGGATTCCCCTAATTTAAAATAGCTCGCCCCCGCAACAGCGCTAAGAAAAAGTACTTTCTTGGTAAACAAAAATGAGGGAATTCCCCGACCCGACCGTCAATGCTCACCCGCGCTGCCAACGTAACGTGGCAATTAATAATGTAAAAACCAATAAATGCGTTCCAACATTGATCATTTTTTTTTGTTTAGGATATGTTGAAATCATTAATGATTAACTTGAATTTGTATTATGTTATACATATTTTAATATTTTTATAAATAGGTACAATATTAAAAGAATATTTCTGAGCTCACGGCCACTTGCCGCCTCTTGGGTCGGGGGCCCGTGGCATTTTGCCAGTCCTGCCACCCTGTAGTTACGCCTCTGTGAATTGGGGTGGGAGGTATTGCCTCAACCAACATACTCGCCCGATATCGGATTTCCATTTATTCCGATTGCTACATTTTCTAAGTGGCAAAAAATTTCCAAATTTTGATTTTGTCCAAAATGCCATCTCCAGATGTTTGTTCAAAACTCTATTGATTTTGATCGATCAGGCATCGATCAGGCAGATTGAAAAAGGTTGCTGATAACGAGGGTGATTACATCTTTGATCAAAAACAAAAACTTGTTAAAAATTTATCTGTTTGAATTTAATGTAAAAAATACGACTTTACTTTCCGGTCTCCATAATATATATTCCGCTTCCTCTTTCGCTTGGGAGGGAGGCAGCAACCGTGTGGACTTAGGGGCCCCTGGGCTGTTTGTAAATATTGTATGAATGTGCGAGCGAATGATGAATTGTAAATATGGTATGAATGAAAACACTTATTTCAATCATTTATTGCCTATTAAGTAAAGGCAGATTGTAATTTCATCATAATAAAGTTGTTAACAAGTATTTCCTAATATATATACACATACATATTATTTATATATGTTATATGTATATAAGATATTCTTATATATCTTGTATTCTTTTATTAAATTGTTGATAGTTTCATAAATAGATTAGACCTATTTTTTTTGTATTTCTTTGTTTGAGATGGGCATTGAGATTTTGTAAAATTACAGTAGTGAATTGTTTATTACAAGCAACTTGTGTAGTTACGTTATCGGATCAGGTTTTCGGCCTCTTAAGGATTAAAAGTTGCCTGCAGTGACCAATGAACACTCTTTGAAACAACAAATCAGTCTGCCCCTGAATGAAATGAATTATTACAGCTGTAGCCCAATTAGAGTTTTGATGATTTACCATCTGTCTGGTACTTCACAATGCTCCGTGTGTTTATTGATTGTGGCCCCACACCAGAGAGTAGGAGCTAAAATCAATATTTATATCGGCTGTCATGAGCAATTTACTATATACCTATTTCCTCAACTGAAGATAGACATTTTATTTATTTATTTAATGAATAATGTATTTATTTGTTGCTATTATAAGGAATATATTTGTTTGTATTTCCTAACAGAAATTGTTTAGAGCATTAACCCCTTTTATATCCCTTTATACATCTCAACAATATTTTGAATGTTGACGTGTAGGTTAGTTTAATGATATTGATACATATGTTCAGTCGCTCTAGTCAAGGCAAGATGTGAGGTTTCAAATAGACATGTTAAATTCAAAATTAGCCCTTCACTGTGTCAATAATACCTACTTAATACGTAAGAGAGGTCTGTTTTCTAAAATCTTTGGATGTGGCTGTTTTGGAAAGAAGAGAGAGTCGGAGCCACAACTGGCGATGACCAAAGACTCGAAAATAGTCACGAAGGGGATGTGCATGCCTGTCGTCGGTCTGGGGACTTGGGAGGTTTGTACTCACAACTATATATCTAAGCTATATATAATTATCTTTATTGAGACCAATGTATAGTTAATCAGTGCTTAGGACTTCATTTTTTAACGAGTTGTTACTTTTTTTTGGTTTTAGCCAAAACCACTCAACTTGTAACTTTATCACACTCAGCTCACGATAAATAAAATGCTAGTTGGTTCAGTGGAGGTTACCAGGCCCCATTCACCTTAGTCGTCACTCTAGGTTGTGGGGGATAAGGCAGGAGTATAGCTCATTAGTAAGCAGATTAGGATGGCCAGGGAGGCGGGAATAGAAACCCTGTTAGCCGTTGGATAAACTTTTAGGATAAATGGGGTGTTGAGATCAGCGAAAGAGTACAGTTGTTGATATAGAAAATAAGCATTGGCTATCTTGCGGAGGATTCTGATTTACAGGGATTGGATGCGAAGAATATTTAAGGGCTTGGCACTCCACCTGACTTCTAATCTGTTGGAGCGTAGGTTGGAGTAGCATTGTGTAAATCAGTCTCTTATTTTCTATTCTTATTGTAGAAAGAGTGTCCATTAGGCAAAGAAGTGATTTGCATAGTCTGTTAGTTTCTTGCCTTTTGGACGAGATGTGGAGACCCCATTTGAGTCGCTCTAGACGCTGCTATAAGTTGGTAGCTGCGGTCTAGGATTTACCAGGAATAAGTTGGTTGAAAAGAAAACTGAAGGACAGGATGAGCGATGGGGGGAGAAGGTGACACGAGAGTACTTGTCAGCAATCGTTAGAGCTGAATTAATTACATTTTACATAGCGGTGTTCTGTGAAGCCCTCTTAAAATTGTAAAAGAACGCCAAAATCTTCAATGAGAAGAACTAAGTTGTATATAGTGTAGACGGAAAAAACAACAGCATAATTGAACACAAACTATTTATTCCTTGCTATATCTTTGTTGGTTCTTGTATATTCTATGTCTCCATATTTTTCCCAAGTGTCAGTAACTCTGTTCCGTAGGCTAAGAAAGTAAAGCTGCATTTAGTATTAAAATCTAAAAAAAAAACAATGTGTAATTTGCAAGTGTCTTTGTGCATGCTTTTGGGTAGAATTGACTACACGTAGAATACATTCTATTTGTATTTTTACAAACAGAATGATAAATACACAAACGTGAAATGCACAGCAAATCCATTATTATTGTTATTAGCACAGAGGGGTCACTTTTACTTTTAGGGGGATATCTTTTTAGGGGGGACAGCACATAACTGTTTAATGTCATTTAGAGATTGAAACAAAAATTGTTTTATTTTTGTTGTTCTGCTTTTCTTTTCCAATTTTATTTCATTTTTCTTATGAAAGGGATTTCTGAAGTGCCTCCTCAGTGTTAGTCTTACAAACACTAATCCCCCATTGTATCCCATGTTAACTTGAATAAACATGTAATTATTTCCAAGCAAGGTTTGAGTGAACCAATCTGAAATAGAGTGGTAATTTTGCTTTAAATTTAATAGACAACTGAACTAAATGAATATTTTAGGTTGTGCATTGTGGATAGTGGTTAAGTAAAATGAAAGTCAATCGAATTATATCTTCTCGTAAATCGGTGAATATATAACCACAGGACAGTTACACTGTCATTATTAAGTGTTGAGTAGATACATTGCTAATCTAAGCTGATTTTAGACTTACTGTAAATTCTATTCTTAGCACTTGATAATGATATTTGTTTAAATGTTTAGTGGTTGTATGTATACTGTTTTGTGAAAAGACAAAAACTGAATTGATTTTCACTTAATTAAATAAATTCTTATGCATGTTTCTAGCATGTTTGTAAAAATAAAGTACAGTAATACGAATTTAATTTTACGCTACTACTAGTTATAATGTTGTCTTAAAGAAACATTATTTGAACCACTCGGCTTGCCAATATCTCTTTGAAGTTTTGATTATATGATATATTTGGAGATAAATGTAGTAGCCCATACCTTTAGTAGGATTACAATTTTTAATACGATTTATAATTTCTTCAATTCTGTAGTACTTTTTGTTCCGTTCAGTGCCTTCCACCATCAGTGAATTCCTCGCGGTTCCTACTCCTCTAATGTCACGCAATATTGAATTTAATGTTCAAATTCTTAAAAAAAAAAAATGATATAATGAAATGTTAATATTCAAATGAAATGAAACTGTATACAAACCCTTTTTTCAGTCTCAACTATTTTTTTTTTTTTGTAGTTAGCAAAAGCAGATGCTTCAGCGGCTATCAACTGTGCCATAAGCCGGGGGTACAGGCATATTGACACAGCTTTGGTGTACGGGAACGAAAAAGAAATCGGAAATGCTTTGGCTTCCCTTTTCCAAAGTGGAGCAATTACTCGAGAGGAACTATTCATCACAAGTAAGGTTAGTTTCGTCCTTTTAGAAAGTAGAATAATTAGTGAATAGTAACATGCATACTTCAAACAAAATTAAATGTGTATAAACATCAAGAGCAAGTCAAAAGGAGATGTATGGATTTCGTGGCTGCAATCAATATGCATTTCCTTTGTTCCTTGGATTAATTCCATACTATGAAATAGATTTTATCCAGAGGATTACTTATCCATATGCATGCATGAATGAAGAATTGAAGACAAAAGCATGATAATAGAAGCTTATATGAAACACCATGTAGCGACCGCTAACTACATAAGGTAAATCACCCTAAACTCTATTGCATATATATTGTAAGCAAAAGTAAATAACATGAACTAAATGTATTATAGACAAAATGTAAATAACATGAACAAATATAAATCATTGTAAATGTGTTAAGCAATAAAAGATGGGGGCCAAGCAAGTAACACGAGAAGGGTCATCAGCTGTCAGTCAGGTACCTAACCTTATGTGTGAGGGTACCCGCAGGGCAATAACATAAACAACCCTTTGGTGGCCTCTCTATCTCCAGGGCCAGCCGGGCAATCAGGCGGCGGTCGCGGTTCCTCACCACATGCTTGGGAACCAAACGCCGGCCTAGGCACCCTTGCAGCCCCCCAGTAGAGAGGGTACTTAAGGTGGACTTCCTGGCCCTGTTAATTAGTATCTCGTGACATTTACTCGTTGATGCTTGGTTTCCACTCGAACTCTGAAAACTTAACTAATTCTTTATGAAAAACCTCTGTACCTCTTCTCTTGAACATAGTGCATTGTCGGTGCACATACCTATCAAAAATGGAGTCAGATAGTAACGCCGTCATGAAACGATTGTCCGGGTTATAAACTCAAACAATCCACCCTTGTCCCCAGGGTTAGGGTGACCAGGCACCCCCTAGTGACGACCCGACAAAGGTCTATTATTGTTCACTAAAATGAACTTTCATCCGTACAAGTGGCTATGAAATCTGCTAATTCCAAACTTCAAGGCTGCTCCCTCCTTATGAAGCTGAGAGTAGGATTTTTCGGCTTGAGACAACGTTCGGCTGGCAAATGCCAACGGTCGATTTAATCCAACTGCATATCGCTGGTATATCACCGCACCCATTCCAAAGTCAGATCCATCCACCGCTAAACGAATTGGGTAGTCTGGGTTGTAATGAGCAAGGCTTCGATGTTTCTGAATTAGCATCTTGATCCTATGAAAAGCTTGAGCACTTTCACCACTCCAACTCCACGGGTGCCCCTTTTTCAGCAAACAGTAGAGTGGTGATAAAATTGTTGCTAAATCCGGCAGAAACTTTGATAAGAAATTTACTACTCCCCAAAAACGTTGGAGTTCTTTAACATCATTTGGTATTGGGGCTTCCAAAACCGTACGAACCTTGTCATCGGTTGAATGTAACCCTTGAGCATTGTCGGCTTGCCACTAGGGGAGTGCCTAATCACTCTAGCCCTGGTGACAAGTGCGGATTGGTTGCACCAATAATCGATCTCCTCAAGGTGTTTTTGAAGGTTATGGGGTGCTGTGTCGGGGTCTGGGTGGGATGACAAGACTGCAGTGTCATCTGCAAATGTGGCCAAAAAGGTATTGGGAGTAGAGCGGAAATCAGCGGTGTATAGGTTATAGAGGATGGGGCCCAGGACAATGCCCTGTGGAACTCCTGCATTTATGGGATAGTAGTTAGAATATTCCCAGCGGACTTGGAAGAGGCGGTTTAAAAGGTAGGACTAGGATTAGGAAAAGGGTCTGTGGTAAATATCTTTTGAGCTTGTAGAGCAAATCTGCGTGCCAATCCCTGTCAAAAGCTTGAGCTATATTAAGAAAGGCAGCAGTGCAATACAGTTTAAATTCAAGGGATGAGGAAATGTGATCAACAACGAAGTTGAGTAGTGGAATGTTGTTGACGGAAACCAAACTGGAGTATAGGAAAATGGTTTTGGATTCAACAATTGGAAGAAGACGTTTTAATAGAAGTTTCTCAAATATTTTTCAGTGGGTTTGAAACGGGTTGATACTTTAGGGTTTCTTTGGTTACATTCCACAAGGAGTTATCCCTGGTAGACAGAGAGGAGAGGTAGGAATTGAAAGAATCCGAACGGAAGGATGCCAATCGCTGCTTTACCAATCGGCAGTACTGATTGTACGAGCGGCGATCAGCAGGATGCCGGGATCTTTGCCACACTGTTCTGGAGCGGCGTTTGGATTGGATTAGATCTTTGTGGTGCTGAGGTAAACGATTATGATTGTGGATTTTGGGTGACGATGGGGTGACGATGCTTCCCAAGCCGACCTCTGGATCAGAGTAGTGAAGGAATGCACTGCATCGTCTAGGTCTTGGGATGTTTTCATCCCAGTCTTGGGATCAGGATTTCGGTTGGGATCAGATGGCCAATGTCAGGAGTGATAGTGGAGAAATGTTTCCGTGTGAGTGCAGACAGCAAAGCACGTCCTCGAGTATTCGTGGCTCTTGACCCCCAATAATGGTGCTTCGCATTAAAGTCCCCACCCACAAGGAAACGATGTCCGATGGAGTCTAGAAAGGAGATGAATAGGAAGTCGGAAATAAATTTATTAGGAGGGCAGTACACTGATGCTAGAGTAATAGGAAAAGTGAAGGTGGTGATTGACACTGCAGTGGATTAAAGGAAATCATGTGCTACCAAAGGAACTATGTGGTGCGATATGGTGTTATGGACAATAACAGCGGTACCTGCATGAGCTCTTCCATCATAGTGATCAGTTCGATAAGTCTGGTACTGTCGAACGGTAA
Source organism: Acanthosoma haemorrhoidale (assembly GCA_930367205.1). Taxonomy (NCBI): domain Eukaryota; kingdom Metazoa; phylum Arthropoda; class Insecta; order Hemiptera; family Acanthosomatidae; genus Acanthosoma; species Acanthosoma haemorrhoidale. Next base: position 73,998,191 of record OV884012.1, read on the forward strand.
ATGGTCGTTTACTCGTAAGTCTTGTTTCAGTAATAAGAGGTACGTCGATGTTTTTGTCATGGAGTAGTGCTGTCAGTTCGTTAGTGTGGGTGCGAACGCCATTCGCATTCCAAAGGAGAATGGATAAGGAGTCAGAAGGATCCACTTATGGGTTTTGTTTAACCGGGATAAGGTAGGAGGCAAGATTTGTAAGAAGGGAAATGAGAGCGGTAATTAGAGTTCTGAATTCTGTAAGGATTGATGTTAATAGGCTAGTGAGATCTGAAGAGCTTGAAGGTGGAGGAATATACGAGATGTGTGGTTGAGGATGGGATTGGGTTTGCTGGTGGACGGGATGAGGGGAATGCTGAGGAAGAGAAACTTGCGGACGAGTAGTGGGCAGTGCCTGTGACTGCTCACTGTTCCGAACGGCACCAACAAAAGAGACTGAAGGCCTGATTTTTGGCGGGGGCGCTTCTTGAGCTACCTGTGGCTGGCTCCCTTCTTCTGGCCGACGACGTTGCTCGCTCCTGGACTTGAGAATTCTATATGCCTCGCAGCCCTTGTAGTTGGCCGGATGGTCTTGCTGGCAGAGCACGCATACAGCAGGCGATTTCAGAGGCTTTTTGCACTATTCGCTTTTGTGCTGCCCACTACACTTTACACACCTGGGAGGGTGGTGGCAGTACGATTTTGTGTGCCCATATGCCTGGCAGTTATGACATTCGACCATGCCTCGTTTGGGGTAAGGTTTTTCGACCTGTATTCTTGTATAATACAGGGTTGTTAAATCGTATATTTTCTCCACGCCAGATGTCCGCTCGAGATCTACAAAGAATAACGGTAATGCCGTTTTGGTGGATTCGGTTTGTTGTCTGTCCTCACGTAAAACGTTGGTTATTTGGCGAACTTTGAATCCCAGAGCTGATAGTTCGTCTTCAATTTCATCAGCTGGTGTGGTCGGGTGCAGATTTTCGATTACTACTCGTAACGATCTTTCCTGCTTCAACTGGTAGGTATGGAAGTCGGCGTTGGTTTCTTCCAAATACTTGATGATTGCTTAGTAAGTATCGGGAGTGTCTGGGGAAATTTTCGTATCCCGAGAGCGATTGAGGCACGTGTATTTTCCGGTACCTACAATTTTGCTCATTTATGAGCATAATAATTTGAAATTGCTAATATTCCTTACGAATATAGCAGGCGGCTTGGGCTTTGTTGGTGTTTTGATGACTTCCATGTCGTCAGGTTGGCTATTTCTTAATGCTTCGAAGCTGTTAGGCGTGAAGAATGGAGATTCGTCTACTGTTTCTTCTTTTGAAGTGCTGGCCTGTGGTGGTAGGTCTTCCATAGAGCTGGCGGCAGATGAATTTATTGAAATGTTTCTATTTGATCTTCTAGGCTTTCTCTTAACAGGCGATGGGGTCGGAGTTGGCCCTAAAGACCTTGCTCTTTTTTTTTTATTATCTGACATTATCTGTTGATAAAATATTATTTTACCATAAACGGTTTTTTGTCAAAAAAAAAATACGTAGCGCGGTGGGATTCGTTCTCACAACTTCCAGTGGCGAGTCACGGGTCTTGGCTCTGAGCCACCAGTCCTTCTGGCTCAGAGAGCCTATTGCTTGGCGTTAGTGAACGATCCGTGGACGGCTAATGGCAAAGGCGTCCCAACATGGCCGACTTCTCGGTCCGATTTCACTTTTATACTTCCACACAAATGTAATAAGAGATTTACTCACATCTTGAGGGCTCCCTCGTGACCAGCTCACGTTAGTTGCCTGCTAGAACAAATTTTTGGATGAACTGTGGCCTAAAAACGGTAGTATACAGTATTTGAAGGACGAGCGAAATAGAGAGATGTTGTATAAAGTAGCGCATGCGCAAAAACTACCACAGTTACATTGATCAAATTGATCTCAGTTATGTGGTGTGTCGGGATGTCACTAGGGGGGTGCCTGGTCACCCTAACCCTGGTGACAAGGGTGGATTGTTTGAGTTTATAACCTGGACAATCGTTTCATGACGGCGTTACTATCTGACTCCATTTTTGATAGGTATGTGCCCCAACAATGCACTATGTTCAAGAGAAGAGGTACAGGGGTTTTTCATAAAGAATTAGTTAAGTTTTCAGAGTTCAAGTGGAAACCAAGCATCAACGAGTAAAGTTCACGAGATACTAATTAACAGGGACAGGAAGTCCGCCTTAAGTACCCTCTCTACTGGGGGGCTGCAAGGGTGCCTAGGCCGGCGTTTGGTTCCCAAGCATGTGTCAGAATGAAAGACATAGGTTGATTGAATATAAGTAATAATTTATTAACCATTAAATAAGTACATTTGAATCACAAGTTATATAGGTTAGATTAATATTGTCAGCCGGCTTTGTTCATTTAATAGAGATAACCAAACCATATGACATCTCCGTTTTTTTTTTTTTTTTTTTTTTTTTTTTTTATTGTAATACATAGTTTTCTTTTAGATATGCTGGCTGACGACTGATTCGTCCACTACGAGTTACATATGAGTCATTGTCATTATTGATATCTTCGCTCTGGCTTTGGTTCATTAATTGCTGATCTGCTGGATCGGCTGTATTATTAACCTTACCATTATTATTTGAATTTTCCGAAATTTGTGGTTTAATATTTTCATCAAGTCTATATTCGTTACTTTCTATTTCGAATGGTAGGCTAGTATCATTTCTTAAGTGTATTCTATTACGCGTCAATAAGGAGCCTCCCTCTGTCTTAATTTGATAAGCCCTATTGTTTATGTTTCTATCTATTATTACAGCCCGATCCCACATTCCTTGTTTGTTTCTAACTCTAACATTTTCTCCTTTTTCGTATTTTTTCAAGTCTTTGGCTCGTTGATCATGAAAAAATTTTTGTTTCCTTTGTCTTTGTAACAATTCACCTTTTATATATGAATTTTCTTCACTTTTAAAATTTGGTATATCATATAGAACACCATTCACATTTTTACCTTGCATTATCACATTTGGAGAAGGTATTGTATTAGATATTGGAGTGTTGTTTAATTCTAGTATTGCTAAGTACACATCTTTTTTATCAAAATGAGTTTTTCTAATTACATTTTTCACAGTTTGTATGTGCCGCTCCACCATTCCGTTACTTTGTGGATATGTTTGACTCGACGTAACATGCTTAAATTTCCATTCTCTTGTAAACGTTTTAAATAGAAAACTCGAAAATGGTGGGCCATTATCTGATCTGAATTCTTCTGGTATACCCCAGTGTACAAAACAAGACTTTAATGCTTTTATAACTGTTACACTAGTTTCATCCTTCAATGGTAAAACATCTACATATTTAGAAAAATAATCCACAACTAACATGTTTGGTTTTCTATCAATGTAAAAAATATCAGCTCCTACTGTTGCCCATGTTTTATCTGGTATTAATGTTGGTATTAGACTTTCTTTCTGATTTGATCGTTGGAACGTTAAGCATGTTTTACAGTTGTTTATTTTGTTTTCTATATCTTTATTAATATTGGGCCAAAATACTATTTCTCTCGCTCTAGCTTTTGTTTTTTCAATGCCTAAATGATTATAATGTATTATTATTATTATTATTTGTTCCGGCATTTGTGCACCGCGGCCTCACTGAGACCTATTGTGCGCCGTCCATGTCCCTGTCCTATATATGTGACAGGCCCACGGCCTTTGCAAATCTGAGGATACTGAATGGATCGATCAGTTCACATAGTTTGGGGTCTACAATGCGATCACTACCAAAGTGAAGGTATCGCCTTCTAGCTAAGTTATCACAGTCACATATTATATGACGTGCCGTTTCTCCCTCTTTCTTGCAGAATCTGCAGATTGGTGATCCCACTATCCCCAAATTAAAGAGGTGTTTATTTAACCGACAGTGACCTGTATAGAGTCCTGTCACACTTTTGAGTGTCCACCTGTCCATTGATAGAAGTGCTGAGGTTCTTCTCTTACAGGGTCCATTAAGAAACAGTTTCGAGTGTTCCTGTTTCTTAGTTTCTCTCCAAGAAAGTCTTGCCTTGTCCTCTAAAGCTAATTTTATACGCCTTTTAGCGTAGCTGAGGCTGATACCACATATGGGTTCAGGTGCAAGAGGTGTCTGTTCTGAGCCCACCCTTGCAAGGCCATCTGCCTTCTCATTGCCTGTGATGCCTGTGTGTCCTGGCACCCAGTCGATTCTAACCTTATTGGCTAGCGAGAGTGTGTTTAAGTTGTTTTTACACTCCTCAACCAAATAAGATCTGGTCGTATAGCTTCTCAGGGCGCCAATGGCTGCCTGGCTATCCGTGAAAATTGTGATCAGTCTGTTTCTTACACCCTCCCCAATTAAGGTTTGGGTACAGACATTGATCGCCATCACTTCGGCCTGAAAGACCGAGGTGTGTCTACCTAAAGGAATAGAAATCCCAGATTCTGGTTTATCTTTCCTCCATATGCCGGCCCCTGATCCGTTTTCTGTTAGTGAGCCGTCTGTATAGCAATTAATCCCATTACACAGTTTATGTGGTTTGGTCTTTGTGTTTTCCGCACAGTATAAAACGTCTGTGTGTTTCTTAACTTGTAGGTCAGAGTGCATTGACAGCACCTCGTCCTCATCAATTCTTCTGAACAAGTTCCCATGTCGCATGTGAGTCATGACTTTGGATCTTGTTCCTGATTTCGCAAGTCTGTAAGCCACGTTCAAGGCTTGCGCTTCTACTTCTATGTGCAGTGGATTCAAGTTCAATAAGACTTCCATTGCAGCAGTAGGAGTTGTACTCATGGCACCAGTGACCATGAGGCATGAAAGCCTCTGTAATTTGCCAAGCAAAGTTCTATTTTTACTAATACTGCCTCTGTGCCACCACACCATAGAGGCATAGAGCACCATTGGTCTAACTGCTGCGGTATATAGCCAGAATAACATTCTGGGTTGTAGTCCCCAGGTCCTACCCACAGCCCTTTTACATGCATAGAGGCATCGAAGTGCCTTCATAGTAGTATTCCTGATGTGTTTAGACCAGTCCAATTTTCTATCCAGAGTAACCCCTAGATGCTTTACCTCACTACAAATGCTTACCTGTGTCCCCCCTATATAGGGTGGTCTAACTATAGCATTTCTTTTAATGTAACTTACTCAAAACTTCTTCTCTTAATTTGTTTGGTACTATTACACAATTATTTTTAAACAGTAAGTCATCATATTCATAAATGTCGGCATGGTAAGTATGATAATATTTAACTATATTTGGTACATCTTTTAATTCTTTTGGCCAACCTTTTTTTATTGTATTTTTCAATGTCTGCAATTCTATGTCATTTTTTGTTGCTTCTATATATTTTTGTTTCTTTTGATTACTCATCTCGCTTGCTAACGTAAGTTCTAATATATACATTCTGGAATCTCCATCCTCTTTAGTTTCTTTTAAATGAGCTCTCGATAGTAAATCTGCTATTATTAAATTTTTACCACTTGTATAAGTTACTTTAATATCATATGGTTGTAACCGCATTCGCATTTTTTGTAGTCTCATTGGTATATCTTAAAATCTTAAAATCGTCTTAAAATAGGGATCAGCGGTTTATGATCTGATTCTACTTCAAAAGGTTTACCGATTACATACTGTCTGAAACGCTCACATCCAAACACTATGGCATATAATTCTTTCTCTATTTGAGCCCACGATTTTTGACATTCAGTGAATGGTTGTGATGCATATGCTACTGGCAAATTATTTTGTAACAGAACTGCCCCTACTCCAGTACTACTAGCGTCTACACTAATTTTGCACTCCTTATTTACATCGTATAATTGTAGAATAGGAGTTTTGCTTAAACATATTTTTATCTTTTTAAAACGATTTTCATGTTCACTTGTCCAGTTGAATATTGTACCTTTTTTAATTAGATTACGCAATGGTTCCGTTAACTGAGCTGAGTTTTCTACAAATTTACCCACGTAGGTTATCAATCCTAATAATCGTACTACTGCTTTAACATCTTTTGGTCTTTCCATTTCACTAATTGCTTTGACTTTGTCATCATCAATTTCTATCCCTTTGCTACTGAAGTAATGACCTAAAAATTTAATTCTTTCTTCTTTAAACTTACATTTGTTTTTATTAAATTTAATCCCATGCTCATAAGCTCTTTTCATTACTAATTCTAAAATTTCTAATAATTCTTTTTCATTTTCTGCCCATATCATTATATCATCGATATACACAGCTACGTTTTCTATACCTTCAAAAATCTCTGAATAAGTTTTATGGAACACTTCTGGTGCAATACTAACCCCGAAAGGCATTCTTAAAAATCTAAATGGACCATATGGCGTTTGAAAAGCCGTCATTAACGAACTCCTATGTGTAAGTTCTAAATGCCAAAACCCATTTGATGCGTCTAGAACTGCAAACATTTTTGCCCCCGCCATTTTACTAGATATTTCCTCAAATGTAGGTAAAGGACAATGTTCTCTTAGTAAACAAGTGTTAAGATGCTGTGGGTCTAAACAAATACGTAATGATTTATCAGGTTTGCTGGTGATTACGATTGGGTTCATAAATTCAATAGGTTCGTTAACCTCTGTAACAATTTTATTGTCTTTCATTCTGTATAATGTTTCTTTGAAAAGATCTAATAATTTAAAAGGTATTCTACGACATGGTTCAATTTTTCCTTCATATCCTTCTTTTAATTTGAAATCATATATTTTTGAGATTTTTCCTATACCTTCGAATAGTTCTTTATATCTGCTAAGCAATTTCGTGAGACCATTATTTGTATTCATATTTATATTTTCAACTCTGGTAATTAATTTCAGTTTTTTAATTGTATCTAATCCCAAAACAGAGCTTGAGCTATTACAGTTTACTAAATAAAATTTTATTGGTTCTATTTTACCCTTGATTACACAATCTAATATAACAGTTCCTATAACCGGTATTTCAGAACCACTGTAATTTGCCAATTTGTTATCAGTTTTATTTAGTCAGCCGGCTTTGTTCATTTAATAGAGATAACCAAACCATATGACAGCATGTGGTGAGGAACCGCGACCGCCGCCTAATTGCCCGGCTGGCCCTGGAGATAGAGAGGCCGCCAAAGGGTTGTTTATGTTATTGCCCTGTGGGTACCTTCACACATAAGGTTAGGTACCTGACTGACAGCTGATGACCCTTCTCGTGTTACTTGCTTGGCCCCTCATCTTTTATTGCTTAACACATTTACAATGATTTATATTTGTTCATGTTATTTACATTTTGTCAATAATACATTTAGTTCATGTTATTTACTTATAGAGTATTATATATGCAATAGAGTATAGGGTGATTTATCTTATGTAGTTAGCGGTCGCTACACAAGCTCCCCCAAATTACCCTATACTCGGTAATGTTTGAAAGTTTTTTGAAAACTGAAATCAGTTTCTCTGTAAACAAAGTTTATTCACTATATATTACATTATAACATTTATTAATATTGATTTACACAATCTGACCTGTAAACAAAGAAACGACAATTACAGCTTATAACTATCTCACCTTTTTATTTACATGTTCTGTTACCTAACATAACATTCTCTATCTGATTGCTGCTCCATCTGGTGGCAGCCAGTGGAAGCAGCGCGGCAAATTCAAGTTAAAGAGAGAACTCTTTCATTACATACATATTTACATACACGTTCGACTAACATTATATTACAATTGTTGTGGTCTATCGATCGCAGTTAACATTTATGACAGAAGAAAAAAAACATATGATATAAAACGAATTACAGTAACGATGGTAACTTTAGGTCATAATATAAGATATAAAAATATTATAGCGTATATTTCGAAACAAACGTGAAAAAAAATTAATTTATATTTTATCAGTTATGTTTATTTTATATTTACCGTCGCGCTACCGAACTTCTCGTGCAGAGGTATGGTGGTGGAGTGTTTCCTAATTCCTCTGGTGCGCCCGGTGTAGGTATACTTTGGGCGGTGTCTAACAAATAAGCTGGCTGGACACGGTCTAGGAAAATGCGAGTCTCCTTATTATCTGACATTATGACTACGGTTTTATTATTCCTGCTGACTACTAGGTGCGGACCAGTATAAGCCGGTTCGAGGCTACACCGGTGTTCTTGTCGAACGAAGACGTGTGTGCAGTTGTTGAGGTCTTTGCTAACGAACGTTTTCTTCGTGTCTTCCAGGTGTTGTGTGATGTTGCGTCGAACGTTAAGATCTACTCGTGTTGGTGTAAAGTATTTTCCGGGAAGGCTTAAGGGTTTTTGTATGTTCGCTCAGCGACACTGCACCCCAGGTCCTCTTTGATCACACTACGTAGGCCGAGCAGGACTGCTGGCAGACTCCGCGTCCACTGACGGTGTTGTGAATGGGTGGCTAGTGCGGCTTTAAGCAAGCGGTGCCGTCGTTCAATTCGGCCGTTGGACTGTGGATGGTAGGCGGTGGTCCGAATTCTCTCAATACCCAGGAGGCGAGTCAGTCTCGTGAACAGGTCTGATTCAAACTGACGGCCTTGGTCGTTATTCGTATGGGTGTGCCGAACCTGGTGACCCAGCCACTAAAGAAGGCGTCGGCTACGGTGGTAGCTTCCATGTTGCCAACTGGAATTGCTCGGTCAATCATGGTGAGGATGCATCATTCCCCTCTGACGTTGGCAGTGGTCCTACGAGGTCGATATGCACGTTCTCCCCGCGTCCGCGAATTGCCCTGGAGGGGTTATGGTGTTGCGGTGTACTTTTGAGGTCTGGCATGCTATACAACATCGTGTCCATCGGGCCACGTCGGCGTTCATACCCGGCCAAAAAAACCTTTGGCTCATCATTTTTCGACTTGCTCTAACTCCTGGGTGACTTAGGTTGTGCAGCTGGTCGAAGGTGGATCGTCGAAAGCCCGAAGGTAAGTACGGCCTTGGCTCCACCAGTGAGGTCTCGCAAATGAGAGAAATGTCGCTGCCGGGGATGTTAACAGGCTCTAACCTGCATGTGGCGTTCTGTTCCCTGAAAACTGTCAATTCCTGATCTTCTACTTGACCAGTGTGTACCTTTTGAAATCTTTCTGGGACACAGACAGCTTCTATGCGCGAGAGGGCATCCGCCACGACGTTGTCCTCACCCTTACAATAACGTATCTCTGTCGTGAATTGTGCTATGTAATTTAGGTATCGCATACGTCGTGGGCAGGAAGTGTCACTTTGCTGGGCTATTGCGTGTGTGAGCGGCTTGTGGTCTGTGTAAATGATTACTTCCCGCGATTCAAGAAGCTGTCGAAAATATTTGACTTTTTCGTAGATAGCTAATAGCTCTCTATCGAAGGTGCTGTATTTCGACTGAGCAGTGTTGAAAGCGCGGGTGAAGAAGCCGAAGGGCCGTAGCGCGCCTCCCTCCATCTGTTGTAGTGCCGCACCCATAGCTGTGTCACTAGCGTCAGTGGCTAGGAGGAGCTGCCCGTCTGTTGATGGATGAGCGAGATGGGTGGCGTATGCTAGAGTCCTGCGGGTTTCCTCAAAGGCGCTAGCAGCTTCTTCGGCCCAGTTGATGATGGTACGGTCATTTTTCTTGGACCCTTGTAGGTAGGCGTTAAGTACCCTCTGGTGTTCCGCTGCGTTAGGTAAGCACCGGTGATAAAAGTTGACCATTCTGAGAAAACGTCTGAGGTCTCGTATCATAGTAGGTCGGGGGTAATCTAAGATTACCTGTACTTTAGCTGGCGATGGAATGATGCCCTGGGGTGAGACATGGTACCCTAGGAATCCGACCTCAAGCTGTCCTAGCACGCATTTCGCGATGTTAAGGGTTAGCCCATGAGCAGCCAGCCGAGCTAAGACTGTTTCCAGGTGACGGTGGTGTTCCTCTTCGCTCAGCGATCAGTATGTCATCGAGGTATACAAACACAAATTGTAGATCTCTAAAAATGTTGTCCATAAACCTCTGGGCGGCGTTGCGAAGGCCGAATGTAATCCGGAGAAATCAAAACAGTCCAAAAGGGATGATAATAGCTGTTTTGGGAATGTCCTGAGGGTTTACCGGAATGTGATGGTACGCCCTTTTGATATCAAGTGTCGAAAATATGGTAGTGCCAAACAACTGGTTGTTAAAGTCTCCACAGGGGCGTATTGTTCCGTCCTTTTTCGTAACAATGTAAAGAGGACTTGCCGTTGGAGGGACGACAAATTCCTTCATCCATCATACGCCGGAATTCTTCCTTGGCGGCTTGATATTTTGCTGGCGCTAATCGACGAGCCTTGCTGCATACGGGCGGTCCACGAGTGTCTATGTAGTGCTTTACCTTTGTCGGTGGAATTGAGCCCATAGGTTGTTGTGGTCGTGTAAGCTGAGGGTAGCGCCGTGAGAGGCCGGCGTATTTGTTCTCGGGTGGTATGCTTGATATCACGGAGAGCGTAGCGACGTGTGTTCTTCCCGTGGTACGACGACCAGTAATGCCATCGATTAGCTGGGGGTACTGAACATCTACCAGCAGGTGATAATTAGCCAGGAAGTCGGCACCTAGGATTGGCTGCTGAACTTCTGCCATTATGAAGTTCCATTTAAAGATCCGCTACAGGCCTAGGTCGAGGTTTCTGTTCACTTCTCCATACGGTGTAATGGAGTTGTCATTAGCGGCGTAGAGTTGGTAGTTGGAGGATATAGCCTTTTTTACTTTGGGTGGGGGAAGTACGGAGATAGCTGCTCCCGTATATACCAGATAATGCTGCCGAGTGCGGACGTCTGCCACGAATAGGCGGCGAAAGGTTAGGCCTGCCATGGGTACCGCTCTGACCATGGCGGCATTTAGTTTCCCGTCGGTGTGGTAGCGTCATCCACCCACCTACAGGGCCTGCGACATCGATATGCATCCTTACCAAATCTGTCGTGGTAGAAGCATAAGCTCTTATTATTAGATTCGGTAGTTGGTTTTGGTCACTGGTATCGCTGAGCAGACCCGTTTTCTTCTCGTCTGCTCATTGGATTGGCCAGCACGGTTACTTGTTGGATGAGCTGTGCGATGGCTGTCTGGCAGTCACAGCTGGAGCGTGGCAGGCTGGCCTTTGGAGTCGATGCGGGCAGGACTGTATGTATTGCGGTAGCTGAACTTAAGTCCATGATTTTGTCCGCTATTAACGTCAGTTTTGACAATTTCGCCTCGTAGTGCGATGCTAGTATGTTGCTGACCCTGTCTGGCAAGGCACTTAGTGTGCGAATGACGTCCTAAGAGGTTGTGGGTACTGCTAGTAACTGCATTTGACACAGGAGATGTGACGGTTTCTGGTCTCCGAGGTGTGTCTCTTCCAATAACCGGATCAGTCGTCTGTCGTGGCTCTGGCCGTACGTTTCGATAAGACGAGCCTTCGTAGATACTATCACTTGGAGAATACACTAGGTCTGCGACCTGTGTTAGTACCCTGAACGGAAGCTGAGCGTAAATATGCTCCGATTTGGCCTTAGACGAAGAGATCCGGCTCGTTGAAAAAATATTTTCAGCCTGCAGGAACCATGGATAGAAAATGGCGTGTACGGTTGCACAGCATGCTTCGTTGGACGGGGCTGGTGGGTCGGCCATCATAAGAAAAGGTTTCTTCTATCTTCTCGGTCACGTCGGGGTCACCAGTTGTCGGGTCGTCATTAGGGGGGTGCCTGATCACCCTAGCCCAGGTGACAAGTGCGGATTGTTCGAGTTTATAACCTGGAGAATCGTTTCATGACGGCGTTACTATCTGACTCCATTTTTGATAGGTATGTGCCCTGACAATGCACTATGTTCAAGAGAAGAGGTCCAGAGGTTTTTCATAAGGAATTAGTCAAGTTTTCAGAAGTCGAGCGAAAACCAAGCGTCACCGAGTAAAGGTCGCGAGAGACTAATTAACAGGGCCAGGAGCCCTGGCTTAAGTACCCTCTCTGGGGGGCTGCAAGGGCCTAGGCCGGTGGTTGGGTTTCCACATATGGTGATGAACCGCGACCACCGCCTGATTACCCGACCCCTGGAGGGTAGAGGCTGCAAAAGGGTAGTTTATGTTTATGACTGACAGCTGGTGACCCGTCTCATGTGACTTGCTCGGCCCCCGCCTTTTATTGCTTAACACATTTACAATGATTTATATTTGTTTATTTACATTTGTCTATAATACATTTAGTTCATGTTATTTTACTTTTGCTTACAATATATATGCAATAGAGTATATTGCATTATATTCTTTATGTAGTTTGCAGTCGCTACAGCCTTTAATCTTTGGACCAAAGAATGGTTTGGGATACCTGTGCAGCAAATCGGTTGCAGCGGTAGGCACTTATTTTGTCTAACTACATGTATGATGTAGAATGGGTAAAGTCTGAAAAAAATATCACCGATTGGTGTTCTCGAGCACCACTTCCTGAATGTCCAATATCAAATGAGACTGGCCTATGTATCAACTACATTTGTGACGTTTGCAGTGACCTTCCATTAAACTAATTTGGCCAGCATTGGGATGTCATTCGATGTCATCCAATTTTGGCAGCAACCAAGAAGGATGACATCCTTATGAAGATCATTACCTTTTTAAAGTTCGGATGGCCAGACAAAGTTGAAGCTGAATTTCGGCACTATTTCCGAAACAAGGACGAGTTGTTTGTAGAAAAGGATATCCTACTATGGGGATATCGTGTTATTGTGCCAACAGCATTGCGACAACAGGCCCTAAAGGAGCTTCACGCTTCTCATATGGGTATGGTTAAAGTAAAATCCCTAGCGAGATCGTATGTGTGGTGGCCAAATTTGGATGAGGACGTTGATGAGATTGTCCGATCTTGTCATGCATGCAACGCAACTAAGGATAACCCCCCAAAGGCAGCTCTGGTACCGTGGGAATGACCAGCTAAACCTTGGCAGCGCCTTCATATAGATTATCTGGGACCACTAGAGGGACGTTATTTCGTTGTCATCATTGATAGTCAAACAAAATGGATTGAAGCTTTTCTTCGCATTCAATGTCCACGGAAACCACTATGAAAATCTTGAGACAGGTGTTTGCTCGTTTCGGGTTGCCTGAAACCATTGTTTCTGACAATTATTCGGTTATCGATAGTGAGACGTGTTCACTATGTTCAGGAGAAGAGGTACAGAGGTTTCATAAAGAATAAGGCCAGTTTTAAGAGTTCGAGCGGGAGCCCAGCAGCGTCACAGTACAAGTCGTCAGAGGGTCTGCAAGTAGACTGAAAGACAGGGTGACAGACTCAGAGGCGATGAGGAGAGGGTATATTTTAGGGTCAGAAGCCCCGGGATTAAATACCATTTCCCCTTCCTGCCAGAAGGTGTCGCAGGTCTAAAAAGGGTCTTTTTATGGTGGCCAGGTGGCCAACCCTCTCAAGTTTATGACCGCCGGGTGTTGACCTTTGGTCTAAAAGGGTCTGTTTATGGCTGACGGCTGTCGACCCACTTACGTTTGACTTGTTTACGACTGCCGGTCCCGCGCATGGTTTATTGCTAAAAACTTTTACAATGATTTACATTATATATGCACCAGAGTATAGGGTGATTTAACTGATGTAGTTAGCGGTCGCTACTAAGTGTTTTTCTTAGAGGTATAATGTTTTACTTGGTAATTCCATCCAAATGAAATTAAAAATAAACCATCCCCATGGGAAATAATAAAGGACCATTAATAAATTAATTAGTAATAATAAAATAAATATTTTTCAATCATATTGACTAGGGTATCAAATTAAAAATCTCGACAACCTGATTAATAACATGGAATATGTTACCATGCTTAAGTGGACTGTAATTTCTTAAAGTAATTAAAACTGTCATCAAAAGTGCATTAACAATTTTTTTGTAGCCCTAGTTTCATGTAGAGGAATGATGTTTTGCATGAATGTTTTACTTGATGCCCTACATATACTAAAAATAACAGTAGCCTTAAGAAAAATAATGAAAGGTCAATTGTTAATCAATTACTCATAAATATTTTCTTATATATTAAGTAGGGTATTAAATAAAAGATATTGACGTTTGGATTATTAAGATATGTTATGTTTTGAGTCTGGTGGACTATTATTACTACTATTAAGTCATTAAAAGTGTCAATAATGTCATGTTCACAACTGTAATAGAATTTTTTTTTACTTGAATATTTATGAACTGTAACTTCAGTCTTCAATGCAAATATTGCTGTCTAAAATCATAGCACTTGGTTTTTAAAGAAAAATAAAATCTCATGTATACTTTTGTCATTATTTAAAAAAATATTAAAAATCATAAAACTTACTCCGCTTACTCATGATATACTATAGTAATATTTGATTTCATAATAATAATTAATAAATGAGTAATATTTAATTGAATGACTGAGTTTCAGCCATAGTTGAATGATTAAAAAAGGTGTCTTGTAATAAATGTTATAACAGCAAATAACTAGAATACAAATAAATTGTAAATCTTGTACTTTATTTCATTACAGTTTTCAGTATTTTGTAAGAAAACTTCTAATAAATTTTCTAATAAAATAACATGAATGTATTGTAAAGTTATTTTGAGAGAAGGATTATTTAGGTATATAAAATATTAAATGATAAAAAATAAACAAAAAAAAGTTTAATTTCAAACAAGTGAATGTAACAGCAGAGAGGTTTGTCAATAATTAGAACAGCTGAGAGGAACGATGGGGATACAGTTGTTTAAAGATGCTTGAAATGAGAAGTGGTTAGTTATCAGTTGTTTAGAATTGATCTGTCTTTCCTCTTATTTCTACATATATCCTCCTGTTTCATTTATTCCTATTACCTCCTATCATCGCATACCATCGTAACACCCCATACCATCATATTTGCATATTGGCAGAGTCTACAGGAGGCTGTTGTGGCAGCATTGTATTTGGAGCATTGGGATCACAAAACATAAATAATACTTGGGATGGAGCAAGACAAGTCAAGACGGAAAAGTTGTGAAGAACTTAAAAACAATATATGTCTAATTTTTATTTATTTTATGCAAATATTTGGCTTTAAAGGATCCTCCTGAGATATAATAAATTATAAATTTAAAAGTTTCATTAATTTTTTTTTTATTTGTAAACTGACTGAGGTAAAATAAAGACAATACTTTGATTAAAAAGGGAGGCCATGATCTTTGAAAATTCTTTATAGACATAACTCCTTCTAGGGATAATTGAATTTTAATAATTGAATAGATTATTAAAATATTTCAGCTTCCATTTTATGCCATGTCGCCAGATTGTGTCCCAACCTACCTTTGTAAAAGCCTCTCTAACTTAGGCTTAGGGTATGTGGATTTGTATACGATACATTTTCCAGTTGGTGTTACCCTGACAGGGAAAGGACACACTCTAAATAACCACACCAACCACATCGCTATATGGAGAGTAAGTACAATTGGTTATTTGATGTTTTGAAAAATATATAAATATAGTTTACTTTACCTATTCTAACTATTTTATGCATCTTGCAATTTTATAAGGCTTTCTTATGAAACTATTAGAAACTTTTATGATTAATCTGAAATATACACCTCTTTTAATGTAAAAAATGATTTGTTAAAAAAATCACATCTTATGAAATATAGATTTTTATACTTTGTGGATTACTTCGGTACTTACCGAATAATATTGCTGTCATTGCAGTCATTCGCCTACATATAGTTACCGAGATTATTTTCAGATGGTATTTAATAGTGCTCTATACCTCTGTATATATATATATATATATATATATATATATATATATATATATATATATATATATATAATATTACGTTTTTTATCATTTAACTGTTTATATTTAAATTTAATCTGAGGTTTTATAGAGGTTCTGTTAATATAAGAAAGAATTCTGGCAAAAGGAAAATTGTTTATTTACAAATTGATTCATGAGTTACACGTATGTTATAAATTTACAATGTTAAAAAAATAAAGTTACAATGTACCTTACTTCAATTCGCGACTGGCCAGTTTTACTAAATTGTCGTCTTACGCGTGGTTCTTCTTTGTCTCTTTGTTCTAAGAGCGTGGTTGCCATATTTCGTTGTCTTAGCCGAGCGTGGTCGGGACACTTCGTGTCTCCTCCGACGATCGTAACTCCTGGTCCTTCTCTGGTTGCCGGGTCAAATTGAATGAGCACGATGCCGCCGTCTCCTCGTTCCTACCTTTCCGTGGCCTTCTTGAGTATTAAACTTATTATTCTCCAATGCCAGAGGTCTCGGATATTATTAACTTTTCTTGTTTTGACGTTAACAAATCCAATATTTAAATATTTATATTTAATTTTTGATATTATTTATTTGATAACTATTAATATAAGGCATAACGGAAACAAAAACGTTCATCCTTTCATAGCCATGAACCACGGGTCGTTTTTACGTTCTTTTACGCTCGCTAATTTCGAGTTTATATCAAAGGCAACATCAAAACTCACAACATCAAAATATCACAACAATATATATATAAGTTAATCGCCGGTGGTTAAGATAGATAAAGAAAAGAATAACGAAAGAGGGAAATGAACCGACACACTCTGACTCCAGTAAAATACTGCTTTATTATTGATGATAATCCACATACATAGGATCATGAGTTGTTTACATTCCATGATCGTATAAGTATTCGACATAGTCAGGCCTCTGGTGTTTACTCCCCCCTGGCAGTTCCTGATCATCCGTGAACTCATATACATTTGTTTCTGAATCCAAAACACACAGAAAATCTTCGCACAAATTCTCTGATATCTCATTTGGCATTATAATTTGTAATTTCCATTATGATCTTTCTAATTTCTTTTCTACATGGAGGGACCTAATTTTCATTCCATGCTTTCCATCTCATTGTGCCAGTTAGATAATTTCAATTTGTGTTTGCTTAAAAAACTGAACCTATCAATTGTACCAACTTTGCCATGGCCAGATAAAAGAAGTTACCCCCCTTCACGGAACACCTACCTACTTTTCAGTTTAGGTTTTACCTTTTAGTTTAAGTCCTTCTTGGTCAAAATAACACCCTACCCAGTTGGTCAGAAGTGGCCTCACAGTACTTATCTGCGGTCTGGGACCAGCTATATGCAGCATCCCCTGTGATTCTTTAGACATTCTAAATCGGACTGCACTGCTCTCTTTGTCTCCCCTGCCATAATCACTCTTTACTGGCGCTTGTTACTTTATTTTAACAATGGTTTTCTTATTTATTCTCTATTCCTTACCTGCTAGACTAACATCTCCTTGGAAGTGACCTCTTCCATGCAGACAATGGTTTATTGGGCCTACAAATATATCTAGTAGAACTCCCCCAGTGGTCCAGTGTGCCTCTTTCTGATTCACACTCACCTTTCGGATCCAGACGGTTTTCACCTAACTTTAGATACCGAATGTGAATTCGTAGTCATTCCAAGAACACATAAACTTCCTCTACCTAAACCTGTACCTTTTGTTTGGACATCGTGCTCTGTTAGTTACACCTTCTAAAATTTAAATCAACAAATAACAAGTAAGCTGACCACCGACTAGGCTGCCAGCAAAGAATCAAAGACCACAGGTTTATCTCTTTCTCCGCCTCCAGGGTTAAGTCAGTAAAGACCCCCTCAGTGACGGCCTGACACAATCTGTTCCCCCAAAAGTTACCCATTCTGGACTGAGGACTGAGTAAGGTGCCTCTCTAAGCAATTTTTATCAACTTCTTCATGAAGTTAGTTGCTAGAAAAAAAAGAACGAACCCCCTGTATCAATATCCTATAACTCCAAATAGAGCAAAAGACTACCACCAGTTGTCACCACGGGTTTCAATCGGCCATCACTCATTTCATATCAGTCCAAGTCTTGCCAGTCCATTCCTTCCATTCATTAACCCTAAACAATTAACGCTTGGTAATTCTCTTTTACAGATAGATATGCTAACATCTTTCCCTTCAAATGTACCATTAAAGTGGCATTCATTATTGAGTCAAATGTGTGTTCCAAGAGTAATGATCTACATACATTAAGTATTGAATGTTCACCTTACAAAAAAAAAAAGAATCAATGAAAAATTTCCTTTTTCATCTAGAAAGATTTTAAAGAAATTAAAGTTTTTTGCAACATAAATTATTCTCGACTTATTGAGGAGAGTAAACGACCTTGATTACAATCAGTCTTGATGTTGTATATTGTATTAATAATATATATATATATATCATGTTTTTATATATTTGTAATGAGATAAGGCCGATTGAGGTCGCTGTTGTAGTTAAAAGTTGGCACTTAGCTGTGGTCCATGGTAGGATGTTACTTATCAAGCTTTATTTTGATTTGCTATCAAGTTATTTTCTACTTTATTAACATTCACATATAATAATTAATTAAAAGTATGCGCAAATTTTATAAAAGTAAAAGAAAATGGAATCATACATTTAAAATAAAAATAAAACTATAACACTTCTCAAGTCCTTATTTATTATATAACATATTGAGAGTATTAAACATAGAAATTATTTTTTTAACAGGAAATGGAAAATTTAGTGGACCATGGTCTGGCCAAAAATATTGGATTATCTAACTTCAACATTTCCCAAGTGAAAAATATTCTTGAATGTGCTCGTATTCTCCCAGCAAATCTTCAAGTTGAAATGCATCTCTATTGTCAGCAAAAAGAAATCCTGAAGTTCTGTAAAGAACATAAAATAGGAGTAACAGCTTATGCTCCTCTCGGAAGTCCAAATTTGGAAAACTTTATTGACAAGCTAGGCTTACAAACAAATGGGTAATTTTTAATGTACTGAAATTCCATTAAAATTAATATTTATACAGTAATGTAACTCATATAGTAAGATTTATCTTGAATGGAAATTAAAAAAAAAAATTAGTGTTTGAGATTTTTTAAATTTAATTTTAATATCTGTAGTATCACTGAGCTATTTTTTTTTTAGTGTTCCGAAACCTTTAGAGAATCCTAGTGTAAAGAAAATAGCAGACTGGCACAAGAAATGTCCATCACATATCCTTCTCAGGCATTTGATTCAAAGAGGTGGAACCGCTGTTATTCCCAAGTCCCATTGTCCTGAAAATATTTTGAAAAACTTTGATGTAAACAAGCATTTACCCGTTTATAATATTAGTAGATCTAAGGACCAGTTGCCTCACTATTCATATTTTTTTTTTCATCATATGAATGATTGATTTCAAATATAAGTACGTTTTATATATATACATATCGCTATAGAGATTCTGGTTTCGTTTAAAATATATTTTTGCATAGTTTCTTATTTATTAAGAGGTAAAAGGACATTCATAAAAATTTATTAAGAATAAGTATTTATTTTTTAAGTTCTTAAATTATTTTTATCTCAGAGTTCAATATGGCCCTAATGCATAACAATACTGTTTTAAATGTTTCAAATTACATAAATGGTTTGAGAGTTTTAGATAGTTAAAAATAACAATAACCAATAGCACACTAATAGCATGGGTTTCCTTTGATGTTAGGTGTAGTGGTTCTTCAATCCTCATTTGTATATCCTCCGAGCTCATCATGTGGTGGCCTCTGTTCAACAATC
This sequence comes from Acanthosoma haemorrhoidale, assembly GCA_930367205.1. NCBI lineage: Eukaryota > Metazoa > Arthropoda > Insecta > Hemiptera > Acanthosomatidae > Acanthosoma > Acanthosoma haemorrhoidale. Next base: position 74,017,678 of record OV884012.1, read on the forward strand.
GAACTCATTGCCAGTGACTAACTTGACTAACTCTATATGAACTGTTTTAATGAGAAGAAAAAGACAAATAACTCTTTTTCCATCATCTGTACCCCACCAAATAAAATAGATCTTTTCAAAGTGTGTAGATTTTTCCTAGACCTTTCATGTGGTTCACTGCTTTTATTACCAAGGGTCAAAGGGATTTTTCTGTTTTTTTTTATTATCAGGGTTTCTTTCCTGTCGGGTCGGGGGTTTAGTTGGTCTCCCCTGGTGACAGAGTGAGAGTTGAACAGTTTATGAACTAGATGATCGCTTGATGACGGGTCTTACTACTGAGCTATCTGACTCCATATCTGAGGTATGTGCCACGACCGTGCATTATGTTCAGGTGAAGATGTACAAGGTAGGTATTATAAGTAGTTTATGTGGTCTTTTAATGACCACAAATTCACTCTAGTTATCTGAGGGTAGGCGAAAACCGTTTAGATTCCAAAGGTGAGTGAACCAGAGAGAGGAAAACTGGACACTACTAGGTACAGTTTGTAGGGCCCCATAGACCACATGGAAGGGATCCATTTCAAGGATGTGCTAGTGTTAGCATGACGAAGGCCGAGAATCCTACTAGGAAAGTGGTGAGGTCTGACAACGCCGGACTAAACCATAGCAAGGTTAGGATAAAAGGATAGAAGTGTAGAGGGCTTCATGAATAAGAAGGCAATATCTTGAAACATCAGTGCTCCTGCAAGTACCAGTCCGGAGGTGAGCCGTAGCTTGAATGAATAGTTTTGTTTTTTTTCTTAACCCACATAAATACGTGTTTTATAAATTAATAATTATATACAGCAATATCAATTAGCTGTGGATTGCTCCTTCTACTGCATAACTTATGCATTTTAAGGAGTTTGTGACTTAAAAACTAACATTCTTTTTATTGTTTAACTTATATAAACTAAAAACAGGACTGGGTGATGGGGCTCACCTTTGGGTTACAATAAGGGACTTAAAAACAAAAGTTACATACTAACTTAAAAACTAGAGCATTCCTGCCTCGACTGCCTTCTGCCATCGATGGGCGAACAGAGCGGGCGTAATCGTGTTGAGCACAAGGTTGGTCATGTATTGCAACGAATCGGAGAATTTGATATGTCTATGGCGAATGAATTCATCCACCTTTGACAGCTCAAAATCCTTGTGGAGCTCATTGTTTTTCCGCTGCTGGAATGTAGCATGTCTGACCACTTTCATAAGTATGCCGTTTTGAAATTGCTGTGGCTTCAGTCAAACGACTAAAAAGTGGTGCACAGTACAGCAGAGAAAGACTGAGTACACTCTTATAAATCATGAGCTTGAGGCACAGTGATAGAGTGAAGTCAGTAAGTGTGTAAGCCGGTAAGACTTCATGCATGTTTGTTTCAACTTCCTGGTTAAATGGAGGTGACGGTCCATGTTAATGCCTAAATATACAAGGCTTTTTGCAGGAGAGTTTTGCTCCGTTCCTAGAGTGTACTTTTCCCTTTTGGATTGAGAAAATTAAGCAGTTAGTTGTACCCTTGTTTACAGAGTTTCCCCAATTTCTCACTGATCTGGTTACAGAGTATTTCAGCCTGACTAAGAGCTAACTTGGTGCTCATGCTGCTACTGTACACCGCAATGTAGTTGATGAAAACAGCAACTGTTGTGTTTTTGTACCAGGCTCCGACAATTTCAGACGTATACACGTTGAAAAGTACTGGGGATAGCACGGGTCTTAGCGGGACTCCACAGGTCAGTGGCACAGCTTCAGACAAGCTATCGCGAACCCTCACCCACAGCAATCGGTTTTTCAGGAAACTAGCCAGTATTGAATGGAGTTGCTCTGGGCATTCCCGGTCACAGCGCATTTGACACAGAGTCCCGTGGAACACCGAGTCGAAGGCCTGTGTGCTGTCTAGCGAAATCATAGCCGTGGCTATATTTCTATTCAAGTTATGGCTATCTTCTGACTGTACCTTCAGAAGGGGATGCTCTGCGCTCATACTGGATTGCAATCCAGTCTGTTCTAGCGGAATGATGTCATTTTCCGCAAAGTAGTCTTTGAGATAATTCAAAAGAATTTTCACCTTTTGTGATATTAAACTGATCAGGCTTGTTTCCATTTTTTGGGAAAATACAAAATACCGCAATCTTATACACGAATTGTACAAGTTTGTGAGTTTTACGATCCCTCTCCTCGGCATTTGTTTCAACATTCAACGGAAAGTTTTGCTCAGTTTTCCTTACATCGGGGAAGAATTGCCTTAAGCTGCTTCGGAGGTACGAACATGAGGTTCTGTTCTGTTTCTAGCAGGGGAGGTGGTCGCCTGTCCTAGCTCTGATATCCTCAGCGTAGTGATCGGCCAGTTTATTAGCCTGTTGCTCTGCGGTTAGCCTTCGTGAAGGCAGACAGTAGCAGTCTTGCTTTTTGTCATCTTCAACAGTTTCCAGAACTTTCTATGATCGCCATGTGTGCTATGAAGTCGCTCATGCCACTTTGCTGTCTTCCAGATTCGCATCATCTTGGTATTTATGAATAGTCGGCTAAAACTAGGGGGTATGTTATTACGTTTTTTATGTAAATTTTTTTTTTTAATTTATCTTGTCTGAGGTTTTTAGGTTCTGCTAATAAAGAAATAATTCTGGCAAAAAGGTGAATTTAATTACAAATAAAAAAAAAACTTATATTAATTATATATAAATACTTTCTATAATTTTGCTTCTTCTTCTTCTTTTATCCTCATCAATTATCTTCAAACCAAATCAATCCTTTTTCTTTTCGTGCAATGTCTCTTCTTGGTTCTGCTATAAGTCCAATACTTCTAACCAAAAGAAATTTTAAAGTTTTTCTGACAAAAGATGCTAACATGTATATAGCGACCGCTAACTATATATGTAAATTACCCTACACTCTGGTTCATACTGTATTATAATATAATGTAAATCTTGTAAGCTTCTTTGGAATAAATCAGGGTCGCGGCACGTAGTAGGAACAGGTAGACATACGGACACCGACAGACGATAATAAATCATAGAGAAGTCGGAAGCGTAGACAAGTAGCCCAGAGGGCCCCACCAATAAACCTAGGCCAAGCACACCTGCCCCTAATAAAATAGTCCTTCAGTCACGTTGCCACGGCCATGTAACAAGTGGTCACCACGTATCATAAAACATGCCCCTGTCAGCAACTGCACCTCTCGCGAGGGAGGGGAGATGATATAAAAAGGTCAGGGAATAAGGAGTAAACCCTAATCTCTCTCCCTGCTGTCCTATGAGTCGTCACGCTGTCTGACAAGTCTTCAGACCACCTACCCTCAGTCTTCTACGCTGCCGTGCCCCGTTTGAACTCTGAACCGGTATTATCATTTATGCTACCTCTCTACCTTTTTCTTTTGAACATAGTGTCTTGTCGGGACACATTCCTATCAATAAATGGAGTCAGATATTAAAATGCCGACATGGAACAATGGTCCATGTTATAAACTACATCGATCCGCACTTGTCACCAGGGCTAGAGTGATCAGGCACTCCCCTAGTGACGCCCCGACAATGTATTATCATGGCTGATCCCAAAACTAGAGTGACCTACTGTCTTCTCTCGTAACAACAACACAACCAATAGCCATTTTGTTTTTTATCCTTCCTCTTTTGTTTTTATTTTTCGCCTTCTTGATACAAGGTTGGATTAAATCTTTATATTTTAATTTCTTTATACACAAATTTTACAATATCTAATATCACAACAATATATATATAGCCCAAAGCAGCCAATGAGCTGGGATTTTATTTTGACCAATCACATTGCAGGCCTGGCTGCTGGATACCTGGCAAGTTCGGAAGGGGACATCTTGCTGCATCTGAACTCGTATGCAGCTACGTCATTTATTGTTTACAATGTTTACACTGATAAGACTTTGTGGTTTTGTAGTATTATTTACATTTGTTTAATTTGATTTACATCATATTATAACCAATTTAAAAAACATACAATAGAATAGAGGCTGATTAATCTTATCTAGTTGCTACATTCCCTAATATCTGTTCCTAGTACACCTAGTCTCCTAGTGGGTTTCCCTAAAGGTACAGACCAAAACCCAAAGCTAGGTCAAAACACAATTTCCTAGGGCATAACATTGTTATTTCAAATATTTTATATTAACATAAATGGTATGAGAGTTTTATGTACTTAATATAAAAATTCACTAATACAGATAATAACATGGATATTCTTCAAACCCAGTCTGATGACTACTAGCCAACTTAACTCACTACCTGCTTGACTGGCAAAGATAAATGTGGTTAAAAAGAAACCAAATAAATGTGTTTTTTTCAAAGTGTCACAGGGCCTTTTCTGTGGTTACCTTAATCACCCTAATAGTTTTTCCCAAGGCCTAAACTATACATGTCCCATTTAACCAAATATTCATTTTAAATTAAAACTTAATAAAACAGACTGATGATGATATGATAGGTTATATGTTTAAAGATAAAAAGGACAGGAGGATGTGAATTGTTTGGGGAAATGGCCAAACAAATTTAGACTCTCCAAAGCTCATTTTGCTGGGAGAAAACTTCCTGACTAGAAAATTCTTGTTTTGTTTTTTAATTTTAGTTTTGTTTTCTATTTCTGACATAAAAAAATGTTTAAAGTAGGCAGGGATTAGGAGTAAGAGTAAATAAATATAAAGATAATATTTCCCGAAAATAATCAGATTTTTAAAATTTGTCTATTTTTAATAACTATTTATTGAGGCAATATAATGGTTCAAAACACTTTATTATCTGATTAAGAATCTTTTGTAGGTTTTTCTAAATTTGTTTGTTTCTTTTCATGTGGCAAATACTGTAGTTAATAACATTTTTTGTTTCACATGCACATTGTTTGCCATTATCCCTGAAGTCAAAGTATGTGGAGCAGACCCCAATTTCATGGATCCTATGCGATTTTAATTTAAAGATAGGGTCCCAGAGAGCTCTATTTTGGTAGCCGAAGCCTTGTTTATTTTGATGGATGGCCTTTGTGCATTCAATAATTGTTTTGTGAAAAAGAAAACGACTACTTATTAATTTTGACCTAGAATATATTTTATTTGGTATACTGTCATTGTAAATAGTAAATAGCTAAAATATTAAGTATGACCTATTTAAGTGGCATAGTTATTTCTATTGTTGGCTCCCAAAACTTAAGCTGAATTCCTAATTGTCTTGGCACCTTTAATGTGCCTTTAACCAAGGGGGGGGGGGCTCTCTATATTGGGACTACAAATCTAGCTTCTCAGCTGTGACTTGAGAAATCTCAACATTTACCAATTACTATTTTCCATCATATAAAGTATTAATCCTTGATTATCTGGGTACTTGATCAATCATCCTGGGTTGAAAAATCCTTTTTCTAAATACAAAATATGTTTACATCTTGACTTTTTAATTTATTCCTCATTCTTTCGGATAGTTTCCATATTATGAAAGACCAAACCATTTTTTTCTGAATGGTCAATAATTGGAGTTCATTTTGTAACTTTAGTTATTGTTGATTTTCTTTTTAAAGTTACACCTGAAAGAGGTCTTTCGAAGGGTTTGGAAAGGTTAGAATGAATAGGCCAGTAGCCTTTGAGAGAGGTGAGGTTAGGTACTTTATTTGGTGGAAGAACATTCACTATTTTCCAGGAAGAGGGAAATGAGGATTTTTTAAGTGACAAAACTATAAACGTAAAGCAATTGGGGAAGAATTGTAGGCGAGAGAGGAGAAAGGAATTTCACGGGAATGCCAGCTGGATCTACCGAATTAGTTCTTGATTTCATAATTGAAGAAATGAGGCTGGAAGGAGAAATGGGGGATGGCAGGCTCAGAAATTCTTAAAGCTTGCTTGTTAAGGATGGTGAGGAAATGAATCATAGGATCGATAGAGGTGGAGAAATAAAAAAGGTTCCTTTGTGCTTTGAGGAGATTAGGTTAGATGGTCTTAAATGTCAGAGAATTGAGTTTATGGTAAGCAATTCCTGGGGGTGTGAATAGTGACATCCAGGTTATGTGATAGGAAAATGAGATTATGGGCCAAAAAGTAAAGTACTAGAAGCTGAAAAGATAAAATTAGATTGAGGGGGAGTCTATGATAAAAAGATCTAATCAGATATATTTGTATGATAGTTAGCAGAATAAGGGACTACAAAGAGATTCAAAGTAGTGGTAATGTTGATAAGGAAGCGTTTGTCTGAAGAATTGCAAAGGACATTGGTATGATGATGTGATTAAATGAAGAAACAAGGATGAGGAGAGTTGATTCAAATACAGGATCTAAGGGAGCATGAGATAAATTAGGAAACTAAGTGAAGAGGTATCTATATGAGGCGGGAGAGGTATTTCTGGGAGGGAGGAGAGGATTGTAGGATTTGGGATGGGAGGCTTTTAGGACATATAGGCGGACAACACCACCGATTCATTCAGACCGATCATGGCGGAGGAAGGAATAGTTGGGGATAGAAACAGCTAATGAATAATGAGGGGATATCTGGTTTAAGCCATGATTAAGAGACTACTATTATATGACGAAAGTTGCCAAGGAATAATTAAAGGTATTGCTGTGATGAGTAGGGAGGGATTAGGCGTTAATGTGTCATGTTGTGGTCACTACTCATGAGGAAGAGAGAGGACAAAAACATAAAGGAAAACAGGAAGCAGAAAGTAAATGTCTTGAGAATAGACATGATAGAAGAGTTTAAACAGAAAAGACTAAGTACATAGTGTGCTGTGGTTGAAATAAATTGAGTATATAAAATAGGCTAAAATGAAATAAAAACTATAAACTAAAACCAAATGTTGCTTGGAGACAGGTGATAAGGGTAAGAAAAGTAAAGGAAAAGAAGAGTTCAGTTGGAGTAAGGGATTACGCCTTGGGTTGACTGGTGTCTGGAAGTCAGGCAAAGATGTCAAGGCCATTCCCCTTATTTATAAAAAATACTGGGAGGCTGTGACCTAGCCACCTTTAAACCACAAATTTATACAAATACAAATACATATACAAATATAATACAAATGACAAATTTGACCTTCCGGCCAACTTCAATTGACTTACGAGCCAGTAGAGATGTCAGTTCCCTGGAGACATGTCCTCACTCAAGTAAATGCTTTTATCAACGTCCCAATTGAGATGATTGGTGGAGAAGTCCCATCTTGTTTTATGGAGACAGTTATGACCTATGACAGGTCCTCCCAAACTGATACTTGTACTGTATGTACTTGTACTGTGGCATAGTTTTATCCGATGACATCAATTTTAGATAATTGTACCAAAATGAATTTTGGAAGCATTTGTAACAAATAGGGGAGACCCATTGACCAACAATGACATATGTCTGCCAAAAAATGGCAAGCGAGGGGGTAAAAGTGATTTTTAGTTTGTTTTTAAACTGTGCTAATGGCAAATTAAACACATAATTAATTCATTAAACACACATTTAATTCAATAAGTTATTTACACCTTCATACCACCATTCAGGGCAGGAAATGCGAGCTATCCTAATTGAAGATTTCTGTTTTATTATTGGATTGAAATAAATTTCCTGTCAGAATAGGGATTTGAACCCACAACCTTCATCATGAAGCAAACTAACCATTGGACGATATAGATCCTGATTAGATTCTTGATTTATATTTTGTTGCATTGTTAACTAAATTAATTATGAACACTTACATTAATTATGAACAATGTAATTGAATAAGTTAATAAAGTTGTTTTTGGAATTTTTTGTATTGTATTTAATCACTATTATATTTAGCTAAGTTACATTGATTAAGCATAATACATTTTTGTATTGTTTGCAGATATTTGATTTTTTCTTGGAACCATGTGAAATGAATGAAATGAATTCCATGGATTTGGGCGAAAAAGGGAGAATGTTTAGTTGCAACGTATGGGTTGGCACAGAAAAACATGATGAATATCCATTTGAATAAATATATAAGTGTTTATGGAGAGATCAGAGGAAAATTTTAATTAAATGTTAAGGTTTTACTGGTGTTTTATTATTATTCATGAGTGGAGACTTCATGTAAAAATTAAATCTGTTAGTGATAGAGACAAAAATTACTGTGGGTTTTTGATTTTTTTTAAATATCTTTAGTGTGCTATCAAATCTGGCTATGGAACATTAAGTGTTTTATACAATATTTCTGTTGGCTGTACAAAAATTTGGTGGTTAAATGGTGGCTCTTACAGTGTTTTCAATCACAGATTGTTACTTTATGTATACTTGTTTTAACACCCTTATGTACTATCTTCCAAAAATGGAATGGCAGCTTATCCTTATTAGAAGCCACTAATTATCTGAAATAATGAACCAAATAATTTTTTATTAATATTAGTCATTTGACAAAAAACATTCAAGCGAGAATAGTAGTTATATGTTAAATGAACTGCAGTGAACAGTATTTTGCTTTCATCAAATCATACAAGAAAAACATATTGCATATTGTAGTCTTGTAATTATTTTTGGAACAGATTTAATCTTAATTATTCAGAAAATTATCAGTTCACAAATGTATATTATATGATTACATGTTACAGAAAAATTCAAGAGCCACAATTTACAGGAGACATTTTACCGTACATACATCTACATGAGATATTGGTCTGGTGAGATATCTTTTCGAAAAATATACTATTACTTTTTGGAGCTTTGGGAGAGTTTGTCATATTAATGATGTTTTGTCAAATGTCCATAAACCTTTAAAACTTTTACTTAGGAAAAAAGAAAATAACATTTTACAAATCTATTTATATTTGGACAATACAACTATACGAATTATTTGGCACAAAACATAATCACTTTAAACAAATATTTAGATAAATAATACATTTCTAATATGTAAAAGGAAAGAGCTATGCAATTACAGATAATGCTTACATCAAATGTTTTCCACTTCACATAAGGAGTTAAGAACTTAATGATTTCAAATACTAAATAATAACACTGCATTACCTAATAAATCACCACACAATGTATTTATTATTGCATTACTTACTTAATTAATTGAAAATATTACAAAATTTTAGTGTCTCATACTAGGAAGCTCACTAGTATAGGAAAAGGCTGTTAAGTCTTGCTCTGTTGATTTAAATAAAGTATATTATTAAAATACATTATTTAATGTTTATTAAAGATTATAATTGGTTTTTAGAATAGAATAGAAGCATTTTTTATTCCAGGATAAAGCCTCCTATGAATAATATTAATGTTCAGGTGAAAAATTCACATCTGGCAAATAAAAATCATTATTACATCATTATAAAAAAAATACAAAAACAATGACAATGCAAACCTTTAGACAACATCCAAAAGTCTGTACAATTGATTATGACTTTAAATAAAAACCATACAAAAGAAAAAAAAGTGACATACAATCTGCCAGCCCACATCTATATAGATATAGATATTACTAAACATAGTAGATATACTGTCTGAATAAACACTAGCCAAACATAAAATTTCTAAATTGAGTTAGCATTAATATAAGAGTTTTTATTTCTTAACTCCTCATGTGATCTTGCCTTAAAATGCTGCTAAAAAGATTTAGAAATAACATTAAAAGGTTAAAGAGAAGGTTGAAATGAAATAAAATAAATTATTTACATTGGCAAAAGAATCACCTACAACTGAACATGCTATTAAATGAAATATTTTTCATGTGAAAATGGAATTAAATGTAATAAAACATTTAAACGGATGAAAGACAATAAATTCTATAAATTTAAATTTCATATTCATTTGTTCTGATATTACCATTAAGTTAAAAAAAGACTTAGTGGCTTACACACAATAACACAATTAGTATTAATAGAAATGTTGGACATACAATTTTTATAAAAAACAACTTACTTATTATATACAACAATTTATAAAATATATATAAATATTTGTAAATAAAGCTATACATAAAAACTATTGAATCAGAGATCGATGTTCTACTATGTGCAGTAAATTTGAACCATCTACTAACAACATATACGAATTTAAAACATTACGAACTTTTAGCATACAGTTTTATTATAAATCTTAGATATCGAAAATTCATTGCAATTAGCTGGGATCTTATGATTGTACTTGACTGGCATTATTACAAAACCGATATGTTCCACTTGAAATGTAGGATTGAATGTTTGAAGACCTATATTTACAATCAAAGAACTGATTAATGATTTTTCTATATGAAACACATTATTATTTCTAACAGACAGATGTCTTTAAGTGTAGTGGGAAGGTATACCTGATGTTGAAATATTGTAAGTTTGTTGTATCACAAACAAAAAAGAATTGAAACACCTTAAAAACTGTGTTAGTCATCGGATATTGGTATTTGATTTATGACATCCAATCTTGACATCCATCGAAAGAAAAAAAAGGTCATTTTTACTTCCTTAAAACAAAGATTAACATAAAAAATTTCATATATGTCTAACCTATACTAATTACTGGTTCACAAAAAGAATTACAACCGGAATACTAAGAAATCTTAAGAAATGTAGTGTTATACCAACCTTTACACTGCTGGAATTTTTATTTATCTTTAGATTACAGTTATTAAAATATTCTCACACATAAAATGTATCCAGTGAAAGGTTTCAGGACATATTTCCTAGTAACAGTGTGATCAATTATTCACTTATTAAATTATTTCAAAACATTTACACATATATTTGTAATTATTAATTAATATTATTATTAATCAACAATCCAATAGAAAAAGTTATATGAAAGTTTCAGTAATAGTACTTGTTTGTGTTTTGATGTTTCGGCAGAAAATAAATGTTACAAACAATTTATTAATGCACCTATAAAAGTTTACTCTAATATTTCTAGACTGAATAATTCATGTTTATTGATACCTTTTTCTTTTTGTTAGAGAGAATTTGAAGCAAGATGTTAGTACTTATAATGTATAACCAATGCTCGCTCATAAATGTAAAAGTGTATATAAGATAGCTTTATTATAATAAAAAAATTGGCATTTGTGTTTTAATGGTGATGTCCTCAGAACCAGATCAGAATAAAAAATTTAGATGTATGCACTTTCGTTTCTACTACAGAAGCAAGTGTATTAATAATCTTTTGGAAGCAAAGTAAATTGACCCCACCTGCTATAATTCTGTCTAATGTTGGCTCAACTTTATTGGGTTTCTGCTCATCTAGGTTTAGGTTACATAAATGACAATAACAAAAAAATGTTAACCATCCAAAAAATCTAGCATGAAAACGTAGTGTTTCCTACCCCTAATAACCCATAACTAACCGACATTGCTATGAACTATTATTGTATAGTACCTATGTATTGTAAGAGCACATACAGTTTTGTTATTATAAATCATTTAACACTACAAATTGTAATTTTGAAGACAAAATGGAGAATTAAGTAATTTATACAATAAGTTGATGTTATTAAAACCAAGTAGATAAAAAATTCAACTATTCTTGAAGTGAACATAAATTATTTCTCATAAATATTAATTTAATTTTGAGCTCAGGAAATTTTCCTTAAATACAATGTGGACAATATTATATTACAATGCATTATTTTATTTGTTAACCTACTTAAAGTACCCAAATCTGAATTATGTACTTACTGCATTCGATATTTTCTGATATATTTAAAGATACTGTCACGAACAAGGCATACATTTACCATTAGTCAATGTTCACCAGGATAATAATTAGGCGATGCAGTTTTAGTCAAACTGTAATATCAATATTTTCAACCCTTTTTGAAAGCTTGTATTTTGAATCTGACCACAACCTGCCTTCAGCCCTAGATGCCAAGCCAAGGACCTCATCCTTGCTCTTGGCACAACAATAAAAAAAAATATGGGAATGGAATAAGACAATCGACCTTAAATTTTTTGATTCAATTTCTTCTATGGCATGAGATTTAGTATGCCTCAAGAGCGAAAAACGTCCTTGAAAGACTGAGAGAGGAAACCAAATCTACATCCAATATCTAATAGGTTGTGTTAGAATAAATGGGAAACATTTCAATCATTTTCCCAAGGACTGCAGTGTAAAACACGGAGGCAGCCTCAGCCCTCTTCCATTCACAATTTTTCTTGTAGGGATCCTGAAAATACGTTAAAGACCGGCTTGAATTAAAACTGGGCACTGTAATATGTGAATAATATTAGAGCAATTATTGACCTATACAGATGACATTGTCAATTTATCGTTTTAGTAGATTCCCCCCCGAGAACCTCGAGTAAGCGATAGTTGAATGGCAAGCTTAGCTTGAAAGGAAAGGAATGATTATTAACACAAGTTCATAGCAACATCCTTTGAAGAAAAAGAAATGAGGTTATTGAGGAATATGATATACCTCAGCATGATAATAAGCAAAAATAGAAAATTGGATTAGGAATTGTCCAATTAAATCAGAAAGGCTAACAGCATTTACTATCAGAAATGCAGCTCCATAGTGGGGAAGAAGAAATAAAGAAGAAACACTAAGATTCGATATGATTGTTTAAGAGAGATTATGTGTCTAATCTGCTTTATGGTGCAGAAGTTGGGTGCCTCTGAAAAAGCATTGGTGCATCGTTTCGGCAGCAGAGATAAAATGTATCTGATGAGTTGCTGGCAAAACAAGACAAGACCATTCTTAAAAAATCAAACCTTCCAGCCATGAAGAACATTCTTGAACAAAAGCAACTCAAGTGGTGTGGATACGCCTGCTGAATGGGTCCTGACCGAGAAACCCAAAAATTCATGGAAGCAAGACCTATCTCTTGAGGAGGACCACTGACTAACTATGAGAACTATATTTCCAAGTTGGGGAAGGTTATTGCACAGATTAGAATCCCGGGGAGGAGGAGAAATATGGAAATCTTGGATTATCAACTAACCTCAACACTAAAAGGCACCAAAATTGCTAATGAAGAAAAATAATATGTATTTTGATTTTTAATAATTTATAATGTAGTACTCAACTAAAATAGTAATCACATAACTGTATAGTATACTAAAGGTACACAAAAACAAATACCAGTAAGTTATCGATTAAAGACTCACTAACCTACAAAGCTCGTGATTATGTCGCTTCACTTCTTAAATTCTGTATTGGAGAGAGGCCATCATTCATGAAAAATTCTGGACAGTTCATGGAATTTCTGCATGGATTATATATAGAACAGGCAGTTATGCTTTGAGGTAAATTCTTTATTTACCAGTGTTACAGTGAAGGAGTTTTCAGACATTTAAAAAGATATTCAATGATTAAACAAAAGTGACCTAAATATCTTAAATTCAGGGGAGCCATTCAAGAGTAACACTGAGGTTGCAATGATCTGACTTATTTCTCTAGTGATTGTAAATATATTCAAGGAGACCTTCAAGTATAAAAACTAACAATTGTGAAACCCAAACCAGCTTTGTAGGTATGATACATAAATGATTTCTCTCATTAAGAAAATAAAAGAAGACTGAGACAGGGAGACTTTGTAGATTACATGCTTACCTCTTAAAAATACTGTAATATGTGGGGAGCAACAGGTTTCATGTTAGTACAAATCACATATAGAATGGGCTATAAAGATAATGACTTGTCAGGGTGTCTGATCTTGTGACATCAGAGAGTTATTTAAAGAAGGAGTAACCTACTTGGAATGAGTACAGTCAATCTACTGTGGAATATCAGATGGAAAATACCACAGGAACAAGTTGTAGTTTTATTAATTAATTATTAGGATTTTTAAACCAAATAAGATGCCAGTAACATTATAAGATGCCATTTCTCAAAATCCTTAATCCTCTCGTCCTGGGATCCTTATAAAATCACCGACGGCCTCCTCGACTGCGGCCCCATCGCTATGGGCCGGATGGGCGTCTCTCCTCCTCTCCTCTCCTCTCGCAACCTATTTCCTCGGCCCCAAAAATTATTCTTTTAACACCTTTTTCTCCCGGATTTCCGCCAGCAAAGTACAATTAAACATAGTATTTTTGAGTGAATTCCAGAGAAAAAATATAGCACATGCACAGGCCAGAATCAATAAAAGAAAAAGGTGGTATGTCATATAGAACCAAGATAGAACAACAAAACTTTCGATAGGGGATATTTTCATATTTTCTTGATAATGTAGTGTCAGATTAAGTACCTAGTCACACTTCTGTAGAATTATCTTGATGAAAAAACATTTCAGTAAAGTGATGATTGTAAGCCCTGATCAAACTAAATAATGAGATTAATGTTTCCTCAGGCATGTGAACTAAATCCAATTGTGCGTGAGGAAGCATCAATCTCATTATTTAGTTTGATCAGGGCTTACAATCATTAATTTTCCTTAGTTATTCCTGGAGATATATATTCTATTGGAGGAGGTATTTATAAATTTAAGCAAATATAACCAGATTGTTTGCAAATGCGAGAGGAGAATAGGTAACAGGTGTCATATCCCAGTATCCAAGATGAAACTTTGTTAGCTATTCTTTTGCTCTTCCTAGAGAAGACTTCACTATTATTACTTGATACATTTTGTTTGAAATACTACTGAAAAATTACTATAAAACAATTAAAAATTTCTAAGACAAAATTATCCTGTTTTGTTTTTTTACATACAAATTTTTAGAAACATGATAACTTACAAGAAAAGGATTCCTTTTAAAACATTTCATCTTATTACAAATAACTTAGTTTTCCAAAAATGATAAAGAAAATGAAAGTGCTTTAAAATTCTAAGGCCACCTTCAAATTATAATCCAGAAAGAATCTGAAATGTAAACCCATGTCCAGAGAAGTTAGGGTTTCAGAGATGAAATGTTATTATTAGGAAGAGCTGATAAATTTGTAATGGGTAATATGAAATTATTGAATTATTTAAAGTAAATAATTCATATTGAAATTCCCCTGTTTAAATAGTATGTTATGGGTTAAGAAGGTGGTGAGGTGGAGGAGACAGAAATGCTATGATTTCATAAATATCCTCTTTATCTTGGTATATTTAAAATACCTTAGTTAAATAGAAAAGTTTTAAATAACTAAAATATCAACCATATAAATTCTCTTAAACAGTATCTTGGCTCTTGATTCATATAATTTGATGAAGTATTTCATCAAAAATATTTTAACTAGACTATTTTTAGCTCAAATAAGTTTATATAAGAGTATGATAAGAGTTTATAAATGTAGCTATTTTACAAGGTTTTTCGAGGAGAGTTTCTGGGGCTTTTGCAGAAATTACAATTGACCAGAGAAAACTCCTATCAAAAAGGGTAGAAAAAAAAAGGTTTTAAAGGGGCTAGAAAAAATCAATTAAAGGATAAATCGTTTCATTATTCTAAGCAGTTGTTCATTAATATTGACTCTGGAGTTGTTTATAATTAGAAAAGATAAGTGTATAAAGTCATTGCCAGTGAAGTCAAAGACATACCATTATTTAAAATCCATTTTTGAAATATATAATTTATGTCAATAATGCTACATCAATACATCTATGGAATGAAATATTATATCAATTTTTATAGATGCTGAGATTCTTAACATTAATTTTTAACATATAAAACAATAAGTGCATTATTTAAAAAAAATGTACTTGCTCCCTATTTAACTTTAGCTTGTCTACCTTTTTTTCCCTCTTTTATCAAACACCTGTATGTATATGTTATTAGAGATGAAAATCTATTCTGAGTAAAAATGTGGCTAATTTTATTAAAATAATTATAGCCAAGACAATTAGTTTTTAGATATTAATTAATTAGTAGTTTTTTTATAAATGTCTCAACACTGGTTATCAAAAGGACAAATAACATATTTACATTAATTAAAATAAGAATGTTTATGATATGACAAAGCTTTATTATTTGATGAAGCACCCAAAAATAAGTGGTTTGCTTATTTATCATGTCTAAGGAACCATAACAGATTTTTATTACTTGTTATTAATTTTTTTAATGAAATATTATTGATATAGATTTGGATAGCTTCAATGGATAGACAATGAGATCAAAAGCTTTGTTATATGTTGCAACCATCTCTCTTCTATTTGAATATTATTTTAGAAATCAATTAGTGAACTAATAAATAATGTCTTAAAAATATTGGTATTTTGCTTACTGTATTTATGATTATGCAATCAAAACAAAGTTGTATTTACACTTTCGCATATTGTTAACTTTTCATGAAATAACTCAATTTTTACTTATTTATACAATACACAATAAAAATAGTAATTTAAAAATATGAAATCTTCAACATGCCCCATACATTTTCTTGTAATTCTCTGGTAGCAAGCCATAATAAATCATATGAACTGGGGATTCCTTTCAAAAGGAATTTTATTAATTAAAAAAAAAAAAAAAAAAAAATATGCATATTTCATGATTTCAATGTAGATGAGAAAAACTTTTGAACAGCTTCCTAAAGTGGACATCCAATCATCATCCAATTTTAAAAGTTAACGTGAAGAAAAAGTTGTTCTCGAAGTGATGAAGATTCATCTTGAACACCTGGAGCCACAGATCACTGAAGAGAAACCCTATACCTGGCCAAACCAGGTCCAATTGACGCAGCCCCATCACAGGACTGTGTCGAGTGTTTCAAGTGATTGGAGAATCTGCTCGTTCTTCGAACACCATTCAACAAGTTCATCAATTGTCACAACACCATCTTTGTTTGTATCGATTTGCTGTAAAAAAAAAATTGCAATCATGGAAGTTTAAATATTATTTATCTAAACAACTATAAAAAAACCCAATAAAATAACATGTATAACTAAAATATGTTTTTATAAAATATACATAAATAAAGATAAAATCTAATTTAAATTGAAGTTGTTATAAGTCTAAGTGCTTAACCAACTGAACTATTTGTAGCTATTGTGTGTATGTAGGAAACTAAAAAATTGAAATTTCTCAGACCATAAATGGTGGAGTTTCCAAGGCTCATTGAGAATAATATATATTCATTGTAATTTATATTATTAATGTATGTAATTTACATTATTAGTATATGTAATTTATATTATTAATGTATGTAATTTTTATTATAGCAGCATGTTAATATTGTTTGTCCCAAGTCCAAGAATCTGAAACAGTTGCAACCCTAAAAACTAAAAACATTAGTATAAAAACAACTGCAAACCATTTAAAAAATAATATAATGATTTACCACTCAATTAAGGAGTTCTTTGTACTTCATATAATAACTCACCCTTAAATGATATTTGATACAAATAATAAAAAATAAATTGATGAAATTTGCACTTAATCTGTTATTCATATGTATACCATATAATTTAGCATTGCATTACAGGCACATATTTTTTATAACAAGATTAGTTAAAACCAATTTATTTAGCATTATCGGCTAGTACGTATTATTTTAGTATGTAAAATCATAAATAGTAATTTAAAATTTATTCTTTAATGACTAAATAACTGATTTTTGACTCTTTCCTAACTTGTATGAAATTATTTTAGAATAACAATTTTTAATATCTTGAATTAATGGAGACCTTTATTTTTTGATCAAAGAAATATTTTTTTTTATTTGGGGATCAGTTGATTCACCATTTTTCTTCAATAGGATCAAAGATTATTTGTTTAGTAATACTGTTTTTTTATTTTAGCTTTAAATGTAATTTATTTTTTGGAAATGCGTATGAACAAAATTTATCATCTTGAAAGTGAAAAAAAAATATTGAGCGCTTTTGGGATTGGGGCTTCACATCAATTTCTTAAAAATTTACTAAACATTTATAAAATGTGCACATAACAAACCTATCAATATTGACTTGGATTGTATTAAATTTACAACTTCTACAATTGGCTCTCTGTACTTTGGTTTGAAACTAATTTTGTGTTAATGTCTTAAATGTGTTCTTAACCATTGGGAAATAATCAGAATAAAAGTGCTGATTTAGTAAAAATAATTTTCAAGCCTAACCAGCTGAGATTGCTGTGGTTTATTTCACAGTTAGCCTAGTATTATAATATGATAAATGTAGTTAAAAACACATTAAGTGATTAATATTTATGAAGTACAGATTTTTGAAAAAACAAACCCACTGACATGAAAAAGTTTTTCAACATGCTCTTTGGCAGAGTGCTCTTCTACAGCTGGCTGAGTTGAACGTCCAAGCATGTCATAAATTGAACCAACTACTTCCAGCATCTCCTTCTTTGTGATTAGTCCATCTCCATTTAAGTCATATAGGCCAAAGACCCATTGTAGTTTTTCTTCCACACTTCCTCGCGATACTTTGCTCAAAATACATAAGAAATCCTGAGAAAAAAATTGATAAATTTTGATTAAAAGATTATTCCAAAGCAAATTTTATTTTTAATTTATTGAAATATTTTTTATAACATTTGAAAAATCTATTACTTATGAAAAGATGTCCTACGGACTGCAAGTTCATCCACTTCAAGCTTCCCAATTAGCATAAGATAAATAATAAATAATAAACATTACACTGTTTTCCAAAAACAGTGTAATGCTTATTGTATGTAGTGATAAAAAAAAAAATGAGATAAAATAAAAGTGGTCTATTGACTGGTTTACTTATATTTATGTTTGAAGAAGTAAAAATACTGAGAATAGTTTACTTTTTCTTAAAATTTATAGTTTGAGCTTGAAGTATTTGTTTTATTAATTGGTCAGCTAAGCTAAGAAGATTAGAAACATAATTTTAATAAGTTCTCTGCTCCTAAACAAAGAAGTCAATGCTGTGTGCTTGGTACCAAAGAATGAGTTTGTTGCTTCTTAGGAACTCATACTTTACATTAAAGTTTAGGTAATTCTTGAAAGAAAAAGGGCATTTCCAGCCTGAATTCCCAATTTATTGATTTAATTAGCTTATCAGCTCCCCTAACTGAAACACTGCAGAAGTAGCATTCACGGTTAATAAGCGAATATAAAATTATCTATAAACTGCTTAATGGACTATAACATATCCTGTAATATATGATGTAGTATACTCAAATTTATTATGAAATATGAGCCATTTATTCCTTTCATGAGCTTATATTGCCAGGTAAGCGACTACTAAGCCACCATATTCTTTTGTATAAATACTCAATGGATCTAAAGATTTAATATAAAAATACAGAACAAAAAACTAATACGTGACGTGTAACGATATGTGGTATGTGTATGTGTATGTAGTATGTGTGTAATACGTGAGTATGTGACGATGATCAAATACAGGTAAGTTTTCTGCTTCTTCATTTTTTTTTTTTTTTTAGACATTGCTAGGTTATTAAATTAATAGGTAAATCAAGCTGGATAAAGTTCATTTTTTCAGTTTCACCTCCAGTAGCAAGAATAAGTAAATTCTTGGGTGAGCTAGCGACATAAAGTTTGGACGAGGGAGAGACATGAGGATCTCAAATCCCTTCCATAGTACTTAATAAACTGACTTCATGACTTGTTGATTGTGATTGAGAATGCAAACTACATTGAAAAATGCAATCCCTTAAAGTTAAAAGGGAAATTCATCAGAATAAGTGGTATCTGTAGGACAAAATACTTCCTATTTTAAGTAAAAGATGATCTGGTGGCAAACCAAAACATTTTCAGGTGATTGTACGGACTTATTTTAATTTCCAGAAAATTCTACCGCTATTGAGTTCTATTCATTTCCACAACCTTCTAGAAGGTTCCACAGAGATCTATCTTAACATGGCCTTGAACCATTGGGATACAAATTAGTTGAGCAACCCAGAAAGCTATGTTCCTGCCATCAATTTGTTGGAATATTTGGTGATAAGAATTTTGGCAACACTGAGTTCAGGAGGAAAGCTGTAAGTTGTAGTGTTTGTTACCCAGGTCTCATGTGTTGTATTTTGAATTCCTTCTCACCCCCTATATTAATGGGTCTGAACATGGACTTAAGCCGCATCTGGGTAGTCACTATTTACCTTAGTGACCCAAAAACTATGTTGTTATACTAGGGGTTGACTTACCACTACAGTATATTTTTAAGATTGTGAATCATGTGTGTACCATGTTTGATATAAATTATTCCAGGCATTCCAGATTTATACTTGAACACACATACCCCTCACCTACTATAAGTAAACTACCAATGTTAAAGTTTTTTTTTTTTTTTTTTTAATTTAAAAACCTCAAACAAACAATAATACAAGTGCTAATATATACAAGAAACAATCGATCTTACAAATTTCTCCTCTTCCTGCATTTAAATGCATTTGGAGGAGTGCATAATACAATAAAATTTTTTATGTTGTGAAAAGTACTCAGTCTTGTATTCACACTAAGTGATGAGGCTCACCTTCGATTTGTCACCGACACCAAACACTAAACACTAGGAACAAAACAAAACAAAACAAACTAAATCTCTACCTAGAACCTAGGACTAGAGTGTTCCAGCCGCGACAGCGTCCTGCCATCGATGGGGGAACGGAGCGGGGGTTATAGTGTTAAACACCGGGTTTGTTAGATATTGTAATGAGTCGAAAAATTTGATATGTCTACGCTGGATGAATTCATCCACCGTAGGCAGCTCAAATATCTCATGCAGCTCACTGTTTCTTCGCTGCTCGAATGAAGTACCTCTGACCACTTTCATCAGTATACCGTTTTGGAATTGTTGGAGTTTCTTAGCTGTCGTATACGTCAGATAACGAACTAGCGGTGCACCATACAGCAGAGTAGGCCTGAGTATGCTCTTGTAAATCAGTAGCATATTAAAGTTCTACATGGCACACATTTTATGAGAAATTTGTGAATTAACATATTATTGTACTATTGCCCAATTACTAACTTTTAAAATGATTTGAACCTGGTTTTAATAAAATTTAATTTGCATGTTTAGGTTTGTGACTATCATGATTCACAAGCTTTATTTATCCCAAAACATTCGCAATCACAAGAAATGGATTAATCCCGGAATCATTATTTAAATTTGCACCCTGAATTTTCATCAACGCACAAATAGAAAAATAACTGTTTTAAATACATTGTTCATTAGTTAGCTCGAAACTTAATATTCACCTCACGACCGTGACATGAAGTGGTTAGGAATTTCCCTTAATTAAATGTAATGTGGCCTACATTGCAATAAACGCTTGGAATGGAACACCATTATCGTGGCTCTCATGACGTTTTGTGGTCTCGGATAGTTTAATAAATATCGTTGCAGCATTAGTGAAATTTGTTGTACTCAGTCTAGAAGTAACTCAACCAGTAAAACAATCAAACCAATGGGTATTAGTGCAATGTATAATTTTATAAATAATTCGGAGTGGAATTTTGAATCAAACGCTTCAAAACTTCAATAAAAGTAGATGATACAAAGATTAGTTGCCTCATAATTATCCCTGATTACATCAACATATATATTTATTAAAATTATTTCATTATACTAGTAACAGAAAACGATATATGGGTAGCGTAAGTAAGCAAAATTGAGGTACGCCGTAATTTAGCATTAGAAAAACGTACTATGCTTAGATTCATAGTAAAGATACCATAATAAAAAACCAAGGAAACGTGAGTTGTTTATGGACAGAAACATAAAAGTTTCTTTAACTAAAAATTCTTCTACACTCACTTTATGTCACTAAATTATTCAACCCCTCATATCATTCTTAACAACACTTATAGAAGTTCCGACGACGGTATATCGTTGTGTATAAATGTATATGGTGTCTTAATATAGATTTCGCGAGAGCTCCGTCTTGAAGAAAAAATTATAAGACGTTATAAATATAGTTTATATATACATGGTATTCAAACATAAACTTGAAAGTGAAATTAAATTTGGATATTTGGCAGATATAATTTTCGATTCTGATTCCTCACTAGCTCATTGGGTGACTCATAAACCGAATATCAACTGCGGACTACTAAATCATGCGAAGAAAAATACATTGCCACTGCGTTATCAACTAATTTTTTTTGAATTCATAAACATACTTGTACTCTACTCTACACCGAAAGATCAAATACAAAAACAGCAGTAGGTGAAGTTAGCAGTATTTTGCAACTCACTGCATAACGATTATTCTTTAACCAAGCAATACAGTGTATTGTCTGTCCAACAGATAAATAGATTGCAAGTACTCCGAATTGCTATCCAGTTACAAGCCAATCGCTTAATGGTTTGCTCTGATTATCATTATTCAAGCAACCATCCCACTTAATATGCAATTGTACAAGAAATCCAAAATCAATTGTCTCAATTTCGCTTGATCCCGGGGGGACACAGATATAAAAGGCAAAGAAGGTAACATAGCTTCAATATGAATACGGTGAGTTGTAAAAGGTGCCTAATAATAAAAGACTTCTTAAGTGAGGCAAATAAGAGAATGTTGAGTGACCATCAAAAGGAGCGGAACGAAATTGCCTCTATTGTGGCCTGTAATTATGAATAATTATAAGTTCCCCTCTTCTCGTATCAGACCTCGTATCTATGTCATCAAATGAATATCAGAAAATATGAATCTATGTTTTATTAAGGTTATGACGTCAGTGAGAGTGGGGAAAACAGCCGTAGGTGGGGACCCATCCCCACCACTACTGGCTGGCCTCCTATTTTAGCCCCGGTATTAGACAGAATTAGCATAACGAACCGGACCGTCACTTGGAACACTACTCTCTCCTCTCTCTCTGCACTGGCGATTGCTGCTCTACTCAAAACCATGGTCTTCTCATTCAACTACCTCTGCATCTCTCTCTCCTAACCTCGCTATGTTTTAGTCTGGCGTTGCCAGACCCCACACCTTTCTAGTGGGAATCTCTGCCTTCGTCTCGCTAAAACTAGCACTTCCTTGGGAGAGACCTCTCCCTCGCGGGCGATGGTTGCCGTGGCCCTACAAACTTACCAGTAGCGTCTCCCACGGCAATCCAGTCTGCTTCTCTCCGGTTCACACTCGCCTTTGGGATCCGGACCGTTTTCGCCTACCCTTAGATACCGAGTGTGAATTTGTGGTCATTCCAAGACCACATAAACTACCTATAAACACCCTGTACCTCTTCTCCTGAACATAGTGCATTGTCGGGGCACACACCTTCTAAAGATCTTATGGAGTCAGATCAAAGCGAATTAGGCTGCCCGCCCACTAGGCCGGCAGCCAGGGTGAAAGACCACAGGTCCTCCCACCTTATCTCTTTCTTGGTGCTCGCCGGACGGCGGCTAAGAGGTTGTAGTGACCCTCTTCACGGGCGTCTCCTCCCCACTTTGGGGATACTCAGTTATCTGAGCCCGACAGTCTCTAATGAACTAAGTGAAATTAAATTAAAAAAATATATATTGGTATGGAAATCGTCACATTATCAATCAAATCTTTATTACATAAAATTACAATCTGCCTTATTGGGCAATCAGTAATTGTGTGCAATGTTCTCATTCATACAATATTTACAATTTTTCATTCACTGACTGATTCATACAGTATTTACAAACAGCCGAGAGACAACCCAAATCCACATGGCTGTACCCTCTCTCGCGTAAGTGGAGACTTGAGAAGCCCTCCACGGTCCTATACGAGGACAGTGGAGGCTGAACAAGAGCGCGAGAGCCACAGACGATCGGGACATGAGTGGATAAACAGGCCATTTTCACAACTCCAACTGTCACGTATTTATAGCAGGTCATTTGGCACCTACCACTTTACCACTTTAGTCACCTAGGAGGATTATAGGGATGAGTGATGCAGTGTAATGACTGTGCTAGAGAATTGGGGTGGTTGGATAGGCTACTATGGAATTCCATGAACTTGAAAGGGAAGAGTTAAATAATGTATGGTATATTAAGATCGCCATGAAGGGTCTTGTTGCTGACTTAACTATTTTCAGGACTTTTAATGGAAGGATTGGGTACGCTTGATGTTCAACTTTTTTGCAGTCCCCATAGCTATATTCCGTAAGTCCAGATTGGCTTTGGTGTAGCTTTGTAAATTAGTAGGAATTAGTCAAACCAAGGAAACCGCCGAGACTCTGGGAAGTTAACCAGACTGAGGATTGGTCACACTAGGCTTACCCATGGCCCCTTGATGACAGACAGTACGGCTACTGAATGTAGAGTTCGAGGTATTACACTTACTGTGAAACACTTCCTAACAGATTGCAGAGACTTCCAAAGTAAAGAACCGGATGTATATTTCTGCCTTTAGACACTGTTTAGTGACGTCAGTGGGTATTTAGATAAAGTAATGAATATCCTAAAAAAGATTAGCCTCTAAATGTAATAATTAATTTTTTATCATAAAACTAAAATAACTACACTATTTATTAATATCTTAGTAAGTTGTCTGGTTGAAGGGGGGGGGAGGGTTCTAGGTGTCGTCTTTCGGGCTTGCAGACTTGTGGTAGGGATGACTGATTGTTGATTGTCACCATATGTTAATTGACTGCTGAGTACTATTGATTATTTTTTAAATAAATCGATGGTTTTTGCGCCCACTTTTCAAGAGGTACCTCCCGTCTAACACCGAACTCCCCTTCCATCGATTCAGTTTCACAGTATTCTTTCCTTGGAAACAGCCAAATATATTGTGACCATAGTTTTCCATTATTAATGAACTTGCTCAACCAGTATAAAGTACAAGCAGTAATGATGAAATAGACCTTTTTCTGTAAGCAAGAGGCCGAAAAAAGAAGCAAAAAAAAATCAGCGAACCACAGCTTTAGATAGCGTCATTACTGTCACAAGCTAGCAGCGTCGAGGAACTATCATTACTAGAACAGGTGAACATACTGGTATAACGGCGAAACAACGAATTTAAGTATTCAACAATAGGTTCCATTGCCAAAGATTATTTATGTGCTCCTACAGCCTCGGCTCGATTCGAGAGAATTTTCTCTGACGTGAGAGAGTTCGTGATTAACTCTCCAATTAGCGAAAACTGGAGCCATCCGAGGCCATTGAAAACTGACATGCAAATTTTTTTGAAAAGTAACTGTTACTGGAGTTAAATAAGTTTGAATATTTTTACTTATTTACTTTTAAATTCAGGGTATGTGTTTAATTTTTTTTTTTTTTTTTCATACTACCGTTTAGAATTATCTATTGAACTACTTATGACTGTAACTTTTAATAATAATTATGCTTTTTCCTTTTTATATCACCGCCTATTTTCTAGATATACCTATGATTCACATTAATAAGCAATGCACTTTATATATAATGCACTGAAATATATAGACAAATTCAATCGGTCATCTCTAATTTGTGGTCCCTGAGCAATGTGCCTTTGGCACTGGCGAGGATGCAATTTTTTTGTTACCTAGTATTATGTTTTTATTTAAATAAAACAAAATATTTCTAAAATTTACTATCATAAAATATAATGTAGGAATATAATAGTTTATATATTACATTTTGACCTGCTTACATACAAAAAATCAAGCCATCTGTGATTTATCTCACTAAGGGTTTCATTCTGGTTCCGAAAACAAATATATTGACACTTTTAGTGACTTTTTTTGTAACAAAAGTTCACTAGGCTCTCATGTAAATATTACCAATTAGGGCGTTAAGACCTTATGCAAAATATCATCCCTCAATTTGAAACTGTTATTGCAAAAAGGTGAATACTTACACTTTTTGATTTACTGTCTAAATGACTTTATGTAATTATAGTTCGCTTTAGCCCAGATTTGTTATTTAGAGCTAAGTCAAATATATTGTAGTTATATTTTACAATTAACTACATTTATGTACTAGAACCAGGTGGAGTCGGAGTGAACGTTTGGCAAATCTACCCACAGAGGGGCGTTTATTGCTTGCAAAGAGTTCAGGGTACACCGGTGGTTTACCTTTTTGAACTTCCCTCTTGGCCTCCTTTGGACTTTTCCTTTGGGATGAGTGATTCAGATTTCCACCCAGCAGCATGAGACACACGAGTTCTCTCAGTAGAAGTTAGACAATAGTGTTTATTTTTCAATTCAAGTGGTATTCAGTCATCAGAAGCGTTTTATCCTCAATAATATTCACTTCCTGCTCAATTGTTAACACAGCTAGGATATTACACTAGATCCACAGATGTTAAAATAAGCGAATTAATTTTACATTTTCTAACTTTTTTTTATGGTTGCATCGTTAATTTCAAATGGAAAAATCAATCCTAAAACTAAAGCTCATACGGATATATATATATTATTAGACCATCAAAAGCTTTGATTTGATCCCCTATTTGGTATGATAGTATATTATATAGCAAAACAATTTTCCAATTTAAAACAATAATGGCATAGAAAAAGAAATAGTGCAAAAGGCATTATCATAATAATATTTTTTAAATTTATTATAAACAACTTTATTATGATAAAATTACAATCTGTCTTAATACTTAATAGGCAATAAGTAATTGAGATGTGTAAACGTTCTTATTCATACCATATTTACAATTCATCATTCACTCGCACATTCATACAATATTTACAAAGAGCCCAGGGCCCCCCCCAAGTCCACACGGTTGTTACCTCCCTCGCATGCGAAAGAGGAAGCGGAGTCTTGGAAAGTCCCCCATGCTCCACCGTCAGCCACGTCACCGGATACGAGCCAATGGAGTCTGACGAAGAGTGCGAGAGCCACATACGCTCAGGACATGGAGAAACTGGCCATTGCCAGGACTCCCACTGTCATGAATTTATAGCAGGCCACGAGGCCACTGCCGTTTCAGTCACCAAGGAGGATTATAGGGATGAGTGGAGCAGTGCAATGACTGTGCCTCGGGATTAGGGTGGTTGGATAGGTTAATATGGAATTTCATGAATTTAGAAGGGATGAGTTCAAGAATATAGGCTATATTAAGACCGTTATGAAGGGTTTTGTTGCTGACGTAATAAGGGACATTTACTATTGTTCTCAGGACTTTTGATTGAAAGGATTGGATACGGTTGATGTTCGACTTTTTTGCTGTCCCCCATAGCTCTATTCCCTATGTCCAGATTGGCTTAGGTATAACTTTGTAGATTAGTAATTTATTTTCTATTGAGAGATGGGATGTCCTTTTAAGTAGTCTGTACAGTTGTCCAAAGCGTCTGATTTGTTCTTGTCTTTTTAGCCTCGTATGTGGGTTCCAGGTCAGTCGTTTTTCGAGATGGAAGCCTAAGTACCGCACTGTCTCAGATATAGGGAGAGGAATAGAATTAAAATAAACTAGTGGACAAGACTTGCGACAGAGGGTGAAGGTAGTGTGGGAACTCATCAAGATGTTTTTGAAGGTTATGGGATGCTATATCGGGGTCTGATTGGGATGACAAGACTGCACTGTGCTCTGCAAATGTTGCCAAGAAGGTATTGGGGGTAGAGGGGACATCAGCGGTGTATAGATTATAGAGGATGGGACCCAGGACACTGCCCTGTGGAACTCCTGCATTTATGGGATAGTAGTTCAAATATTCTAAACCACAGCGGACTTGGAAGAAGCGATTTGAAAGGTAGGACTTTAGGATTAGTAAAAGGGTCTGTGGTAAATATGTTTTGAGCTTGTAAAGTAAACCTGCGTGCCAAACCCTGTCAAAAGCTTGAGCTATGTCCAGAAATGCAGCAGTGCAATACTGTTTGAATTAAAGGGATGAGGAAATGTGATCAACAACGCGAAGGTCTTGTTGAGTAGTGGAATATTGTTGACGGAAACCAAACTGGAGTATAGGAAAATGGTTTTTGGATTCAACAATGGGAAGAAGACGTTTTAATAGAAGTTTCTCAAATATTTTTGAGAGGATAGGGAGTAGGCTAAATGGACGGTAAGATGAGATGTCATTGGGAGGACAATAATGGAATGTTTCCAGAGGAAAGTGCGTCGTTCGGATAATGCAATTATAGATGTAGGTTAGGAAGATTATGGCTTTAGGAGGAAGTTGTTTGAGAATTAATTAGGAGTAAGAAGATCATATCCAGGGGATTTTCGGTAAGGTAAGTTTTTCAGAAGGTATTTGACCTCAGAGGTGTTAAAGGCTTTTGATGGAAGTGAGAGAGGTATAGGTGAAGTAAGGGAATCTTCAACAGTTGTGCTATGAGTATGGTTTTGATGAGAAAGGTGATGTGTGAAAGTATGGGAAAGATGCACAGCAAATTCTTTCGACTTATCCCCATCCGAAGCCACCCAGGACCCATCATCACGACGGAGTGGATGTGAAACAAGATGATACTTTAGGATTTTTATAGTTTGTTTGGATGTAATAAGTAACAACACAAGTTAACAAAAGAACCAAGTTTATTAATCAGTTCACACACGCATCACAACATTAGCAATCGGTTTATATACATACAAAGCTCTGGAGGTAGCAACCAGGTTCAGGTTATAACTTACAAATGTTACCAACCTAACATCCCCCTCCTTAAGTTTTAAATACAAAAATAAAAATATAGTATACATTACAATCATGTTCATATAGTATGTAACTTATGATCTAATTTGTAACAAATTATTTGGAAGTAATTACAATAAAATAAAGAATAATAAAAAAAAATACTTATTAGAAAATAAAGGTTTAACCACAAAATTACAGAGCAAGAGCTTACAAATACAAACATTACAAATCTAACCTTTCTGGTTTTTTAATTACTCTACCTGATCTAGTAGTAATAGAGTCAGGTAAATTCAATGGCAAGGAACAACCAGAGTTATTTAAATCTTCAACAGTCCTATCTATGTTTACATTATTCGAGACATCAACAGTTTCGTCAAAATCAAAATCTTTATGTTTGTATTCAGCATCCTCTGATGGAGGAGCATTGTATTTCTTAATAAATACTGAATTGCGCCTATAGATTTTGCCGTTAATGTTTAGCAAATATGACCTAAATTTAAGCCTTTTAACAATGAGTGCTCTTTCCCACAACTTAATATACTTGTCTTGTACTAAAACATTATCACCCTCGTTAAATTCTACTGATTTTCTGCTGTGCTCATTATAATAGGTCTTTTGAGAATTTTTATCATAAACTTGTGGATCAACAACAACATGAGGTGCCAGACAGCTATCTCTTATAGGAAGTTTTGATCTAAGAGTCCTACTCTGAAGGAGTTGGGAAGGTGAATATTGTAATCCTGCAACAGGAGAATTTCTGTAGTTAAGTAAATATAGATCTAAGTCATCATTTTCATGGTGACATTTTTTTAGCATGGATTTCATCAACCCTACTGCTTTTTCTGCAAGACCGTTACTTTTGGGATAATGGGGACTCGATGTTGTTATGACGAAATTCCACTGGTCTGAAAATTTTTGAAATTCAAAAGAGCTAAATGGATTATTGTCAGCGACTATGATTTTGGGGATTCCGTAAGAGGCGAAAATTGGCTTTAGACACTCTATTAATGACGATGACGTTTTGTCTTTGAGTTTCTTTAACTCAACCCATCTAGAATAGTAGTCCACCACAACCAAATAGTGCATGTTACGAAATTCAAGAATATCCATACCAACTTTATAGAATGGGATGGGTGGTATCTCATGAGGGAGCAGAGGTTCTTTAATATTGGACCTTTGGAATCTTTGACAAACGGTACAAGAATTTACAAGGTTTGTCACATCAGACAGAATGCCAGGCCAGTAAAAGAATTGTTTTATTTTTTCCTTGATCTTGTTAAGGCCAAGATGTGTTTCATGCAGTAAGTTCAAAATGTTTTTTCTACACAACGGGGGAACAACCAACCTTTCATCATAATATATTAAGCCATTTTCTACTGTGATACTATTTCTTATATTAAAATAATGAGCTAGATCTCCACTACATTTTAGAGATTTTGGCCAACCACTACTGTAGTACTTGATAATTTGATTTAACGTTTCATCCAAATTTGTTTCGGATTTTAAATGTATAAGTTGCTGGTCAGAGCAATCAAATAAAACACCTACGATGTGTACAACATCCCTCATTGACGCATCATCTGCAACATTTCCTGCAATAATATTCCTTGACAATAAGTCAGCAATAACCATAGACCTCCCTGGGAGATACTTAAGCTCAAAGTTATATGGTAAAATTTTCAATCTAAGCCGTCTGAGTCGATTATTTTTTATTTTGTTGATATCCTTTTGTATAATAGACGTTAGGGGAGCATGATCTGTGTAAACAATCACATTAGGGTGTCCATAAACAAAGTTGTGGAGTTTTTTGAATGCAAATGTTATAGCAAGGAGTTCTTTTTCAATTTGTGCATATTCTTGTTCACAAGCAGTTAGAGTTCTGCTAGCATACAAAACAGGCTTTCCTTCTTGTATTAATGAGCAACCAACAGCATAATTACTAGAGTCAGCTTGTATCTCAATGGCCTTAACAGGATCAAAAGAAGCAAGTAATGTTATATTTGAGATAACAGATTTTAATTTATTAAAATTTTCATCATGAGATTTAGTCCAAAGCCAAACGGATTCTTTTTTAAGCAAGGATGTAAAAGGGGCTATTAAATCAGAGAGATTAGGTATGAAGTTTCTTAAAAAATTAACCATTCCCAAAATTTTTTGAAGATCTTTAACATTTTTTGGTGGCTCTAAATTTATTATTGATTGAATTCTTTGCGAGTCAGGTCTATGACCATGCTTATTAAATAAAAACCCGAGATATTTGACTTCGTTAACAAAATATTGAACTTTCTCAGAATTGAATTTAATATTGTATTTTCTAGCCACAGAAACAACCTCCCCAACTGTCTGCCTAAGCTCCTCCTCAGAGTTAGCACAACACAAAATGTCATCAAAATAAACTAAAACATTCTTTATGTGACCGAAATACTTATATGTTAGTTTTTGGAAGAATTCTGGCAAAACTGCCAAACCAAAAGGGGCTCTTAGATATTTAAAAACGCCAAATGGTGTACTAAAACAACATAACTTACTGGATTCCTCATCTAGTCTAATTTGATGAAACCCACTTTTTAAATCGAAAAGACAGAAGTGACTTTTGTTAGCCAGTTTCAAACTTATTTCCTCTAAGGTAGGAATTTCATAATAGTCTCTAACCAAATACTTATTCAAGTGTTGGGGGTCAATGCACAACCTTAGTGAAGAGTCAGGTTTTTCTACAATCACAAGATTATTAATCCACTCACAAGGCTCATCCACTCGCTCTATTATGTTTGCATGCAATAAATCATCTAAGCAAGTTTTTAATTTATTCTTTATTTTATAAGGAACTCTACGACCTGGATTTGCCTTAGGAGTAGCATCTTTACTGAGTTTTAACTTGCATATGTCTGGGAAGCATCCTAGTCCACTGAAGACATCCTGATTCTGTTTGAGAAAATCATCGACTGGGACAGTAACCTTGTCTATCCGACGAAGAAGTCCAAGCTCAACACAGGAACGTAGTCCCAGAAGTGGTGTTCTGTCATCATTCACAATCATGAACGGGGCGTTTATTTTCACACTGTCTTTTTGAAGATCAAGATCAACAGAGCCGATCGGTCGAACAACAAATCCACCAAAGGATTCAAGAAGTACATCAGTTTTTCTTATATTTAAGCCAGCATCAAGTTTCTGAAGAGCAGTAGTTGTTATAACATTAACTTGGGATCCAGTATCGAGTTTAAATTCAATCGGTTGATCGTTAATTTTAAGCAAGGCCAGCCATTCATCTTTCCCCTGAGTGATAGCATCACAGGCACACAGGTTTAAAGAATCCAACTTAAAAACATCATTACTCAACTCCACCACTTCATGAGCCAGTCGAATGCGATTATTACGCTTATTTCCGATGCATTGTTTTGCAAAATGATTGAATTTTTTACAGTAGGAACACTGCTTACCAAATGCTGGGCACCGTCCTTTAGCGTGGTTGAAGCCACAGCGATCACAAGCATATAAACTATCCTGACGGACCCGGAGCTCTGGTGGTCTTTTCATTTGTGGCTTCCGATTTACTTCGAGTATCTCCGTCGACGTATCAATCGATGTTTTCACTGGAGGTGGTGCTTTTAAAATTTTCATGTTGAGCTCTGCCATCTCGACTGTTTTACAAAAATTAACTGTTTTTTCCAATAAAGGGTCCTCTCTCAAAAGTCTTTCTTGAGTACTTTTGTCATAAAGTCCAAGAATTATTTGGGATTTTAGCAATTTTTCTTCTTGTTCACCGAATTCACAAGGCGCTACTAGTGATTTTAGATCAGTAAAATACCGTTCAAATGGTTCATTTGCTGCTTGCTTTCTGCTAAAAAATTTATAAATCACCATTGTCTCATTTTTCCGTGGGGTGCAATGCTTTTCTAGGACGTCTAAAATAGAAATTACTGTTTCATTACCTGGTATTAACGTCGTGATTGTGGAGTAAAGTTTTAAACCATCGGATCCCAATAAGTATTTCAGTCTCGCTACTTGGACCTCTCGCGATTTCTTATCAGTCTCTGTGGCTACAAAATAAACTTCTATTTCAGTCCGGAATCTTCTAAAGCTCTCGGAGAGGTTATCCACGTTGACGTCGAATTCTGAGGGTTTGTTGAACTCCATGGCTAATATCACGTCCGTTTGTTCAGTTTAAACTAAAACGACTGCGCCATGTTTGGATGTAATAAGTAACAACACAAGTTAACAAAAGAACCAAGTTTATTAATCAGTTCACACACGCATCACAACATTAGCAATCGGTTTATATACATACAAAGCTCTGGAGGTAACAACCAGGTTCAGGTTATAACTTACAAATGTTACCAACCTAACATAGTTACATTCCACAGGGAATTATTCCTGGTAGACAGAGAGGAGAGGTGGGAATTGAAAGAATCGAAACGGAAAGACGCCAATTGCCGCTTTACCAATCTGCAGTACTGATTGTGTGAGCGGTGATCAGCAGGATGTCGGGATCTTTGCCACACTGTTCTGGAATGGCGTTTGGATTGGATTAGGTCTTTGAGATGCTGTGGTAAACGATTTTGATTGTGAGTTTTCGGATGACGGTGGGGCGACGATGCCTCCCAAGCCGACCTCTGGACCAGAGTAGTGAAAGAATGTACTGCATCGTCTAGGTCTTGGGGTGTTTTCAGGGACATTTTGAGGTCTACGGAACCTGTAAGAAGCTGGCGGAAGTGGTCCCAACCGACTAGGCCCCTAATAAATGAAGGAGGAGGCAGTTTGTGAATTGGTCTTAGGGAAATGCTTAATAATAAAGGGCTATGATCGGAGGAGAGGTCATCGAGGAGCGTGAGTGAATAGTTTAGTTTTCCTTTGTATTGTAGAAGAAGAAGTCAAGGAGATCTGGATTTCGGTTGGGATGTGATGGCCAATAGGTGGCTGTGTCAGGAGAAATCGTGCAGCAATATTTCCGTGTGAGTGCAGACAGCAAAGCATGTCCTCGTGTATTCGTCGATCTTGACCCCTCAGTGTTGGTGCTTCGCATTAAAGTTCCCTCCCACAAGGAAACAATGTCCGATGGAGCCTAGAAAGGAGATGAATTGGGAATCGGGAATGGATTTAATGGGAGGGCAGTACACTGATACTAGAGTTCGGAGGAAAGGGAAGGTGATGATTGACACTGCAGTGGACTGAAGAAAATCATGTGCTACCGAAGGAACTATGTGATGAGAAATGGACTTATGAACAATGACAGAGGTACCTGCATGAGCTCTTCCATCTGGGTGATCAGTTCGATAAATATGGTACTGTCGAACGGTAAATGGTCGTTTACTCGTAAGTCTTGTTTCAGTAATGAGAGCTACTTCGATGTTGTTGTCGTGGTGTAGTGCTGTCAGTTCGTTAGTGTGGGTGCGAACACTATTCGCATTCCAAAGGAGAATGGATAAGGAGCCGGAAGGATCCACTTATGGATTTTGTTTAACGGGGATAAGATAGGAGACAAGCATAATAATATTAAAAATTTTTTTTAGTCAATAATAATTTGGGCCAATAAAACGAAGAAAATCCCATAGATTTGAGTGGCTTGTTATGCAGTACAAAAATTATTCCATTGCATATATGTGGCCTTCACATATCATTTTTCAAGTGTAAAATATGTCTAAAAGCACCAATCACTATGTCGGGTCGTCACGAGGGGGGTGCCTAGTTACCCTAGCCCTGGTGACTAAGTGAGGGTTGATTAAGCTATGACCTGGAAAATTGCTTCATGACGGGTCTTACTATCTGACTCCATATTTGATAGGCATGTGCCACGACAATGCACTATGTTCATGAGAAGAGGTATATGGTAGTAGTGTAGGTAGTTTATGTGGTCTTGGAATGACCACGAATTCACACTCGGTATCTGAGGGTAGGCGAAATCCGTCCGGATCACAAAGGCGAGTGTGAACCGGAGAGATGGAGACTGGATTGCCGTGGGAGACACTACTAGGTAAAATTTGTAGGGCCACGGCAACCGCTGTCCACGAGGGGGAGGTCTCTCCTAAGGAGCTGCTAGTGAGACGGAGGCTGAGAATCCCACTAGGAGAGTGTGGGGTCTGACAACGCCGGACTAAAACATAGCGAGGTTAGGAAGAGAGGTCCATAGGTTTTCATAAATGAGAAGGCCAAGTCTTGAACATGCAGCTGCAAGTTCACCAGTAGAGAGCCGTCTTGAGAATTATTTACAGGGAAAACCCGGGTCTTATTTATACTCTGTGTGCCTTGTTGGTACTCAATCATGTGAGGTCTTATTGTGATCAATGATAGCCCAGTTTGCGGTGGTGCTTTGTTCTTGCATGCCTGGTTTGGGTCGCTTGCAACCTGCTCTGGGTAGAGGGTAAGGGTTTCCAGCCTCTAACTAGTTTATTTGCAGCTACGTCTTTTGTTGTTTAAAATATTTACAACGACTTATGGTTTGGTAATGTTATTTACATTTGTTTAAATTAATTTACAACATATTATAACCAATTTACAAGATATATACAATAGAGTATAGGGTGATTTATCTTATGTAGTTAGCGGTCGCTACAGACTAATTGGTTGATTTGCTTAAAAGTTACCAGTGAACAAACATACGTTGATGGAGAAGATGTAATATGAAGCAATGTCCGATTGGGCCGGAGTCTACGCGTCGGTTTTTTAAAACCCCATATAAACGTTTAGAAACAATTATTAGGCGTATTGACTCATTCATTTTATTTGTTAAACAGTCTTAGCCATCTATTGCAAATCATTTTTTCAAAAAGTTGTAACAGACAAACACCTAAAACATTGATTAAACCAGTCTGGCATTTATTAAATAGTGATTCCTATTCTGCTCCATAAATGTTTTTTTTTTTTAATATTTTTGAAATAATTTTTTGCGTTACCATCTTTAATCTCTGCAATCCTACAATTTTACAAATACTTCTTGAGCTGGGGGACTTGAAATCATAAAAGTTAGGGAAACGGGCCATAATTTTTACGATTTAAATTTTTTCCATTCTTAACGTTATTTGATTTTAACCAAAACTAATCATTACATATCTAGCTGTTTTGGAATATAACTTTTAATTTTCAGGTAGATAGACATATTTTATGACTACTTTCATACAACATTCTAACTTTCATAAGGCTTTCCTTCGTCTTAAAAGAATTCCATTTTTCCCAGGTGTCATTGAGCTTGAAGCTCTACATAAACTTCAGCGATAGCATCATATCCCAAATGTCGTCATGCTCAAACTACTCGGAAAATTAAAAAATTAAATTAAATGCTGTAATTGGAAATTTTCTGATCAGGTAAGAGGACTCAAAGTGGACCCTTCCTGTTGGTGATCCGCCACCTCTGTTCCTGACCACCAAGTCCAAAGCCAGTAAGAGGCCTGACTGCCCTGTTAATTAGCATCATAAGCTAATAGCTTCTATGTGTACGGTCTCATAATTTTCATTGTCATTACAAGTATTTTGTTATATGTATAATTTTAGTAGATTACTAGTTTATTCTATTGAATGTTGTGTAATGCATCACGTTAGTTTGGACTACCTAAGGCAAAGGAGGTTCAACAATTTGTTCATCTAAGTCATTTACCATAAACATCTCATCACATGAGTGACCTATTAAAAAATATAATCTTTTAAAATGGCACTGATATAATACTCTTCGTACTCAGGTTTTATGGGATGAATCGACTTCATTTTGACAAGATTAATTACTTAATGAAAATAGCCTTTAACACTTGGTGCGTGTAATGAACCTACCCTAGACCGTCCAGGCAAATTACCAGTCATGTGCAACAATCAATTAGATAACATTGACAAACACTTCGGCATGACATTGCCGATTAATTACCTCGCACAAATGATGTGACCCATCTTGAACTTTAGGGCTAAGTCCCATGTATAATGTACCGTTTACTAATAAGAAATATCATCATATTGACGTCTTAATAATCCATATTTATTATTAATAATGATATGATACAAATATAATTATTTTTCAAGTAGGGTATAATTATATCAATTTTCACTTATATAAAACGCTGGTTCTTGAGATGTACTAATCATTATAAAAAAAAATCACCACTCATAGCTCGATTTTCAGAGGATGCTAACGAGTTTGGCTTCATGGATTTTCATATTATTTATTACTGAAAAAATCTCTTGTTTGAGTCAAATAAACCATATTTTGAGAAATCGGGGGGAAACCTGAACAATGAATATTTTATTCTCAGAAGTTGAGAAATAATAAATTTTATAGTCCTAAATTATATAAGTGCTTGAAGAAATTTTTATTTCGTAATTTGGGTGATTTTTGTCACAAGTTGTTAGTCAGCAAAACGCATATTAATAATGCAGTAAATAATTAAGGGGTTTAGTATGAAAATGAGCTTGACCGACTTTTTTAAAAGTAAATTTTTTCAGTTTTTTTTTCAAATATTAGGCCTAATCTGTAACCTCATTGAGCAAACATAATGAAAAGCAGCCCCATCCCGATGAATAAAGACTTAAAAAGAGTATATTCGTATCAAGCTGAGAGTTTTTTTTGTGTCTTGTAAAATTTATGAAAACTTATCGAGCTGACTTTGAAACTAAACGCCTCAGTTAATTAAATTAATGGATATGCATTATAATTTATATTCTTATATTTTTTTTCAAGAAGTTCGTAGTACCAGAGTAGGAGTGATACAATTTCATCAGCTATCACTCCAGGACGGATTGTGGCCCACGTTATTATCATTTGAGCCAAGAAATTGGTTCAAAGGCGAGTTTTTCGAAAATCGGTTTATAGGGAAATTGAGTGTTATTGGTATGTTGGTTGTTTTATAATATGTTTATCGAGGGTAATGCACGTGTTTTTGTCGTGTAGGATAAGTTGTATAATACGGCATAAAGTTATAATTTGTAGATTGGTAAGCAATTCGTTTTTAATTTCCGATGGACCGGAGTGGAAGAAGTGTGATTGGCGAATGATAGAAGTGTGCACCAGGCTCATAGCTAAGTCTTTTTAAATGATCTGTAGGCTTAAGTAGGGTATTGAAAATGGATCAAGGGTTTATAATGAACGGAAGTAGCCGATTGATATTACTTTATCTATTTTTAATAGAAGAACTACACATGTCGGAATCATTATCGACATAAATATCCCACCAGATTAGGGTGGAGGGGGATAGAGTGAGAGAGAGAGAGAGAGAGGGAGAGGGAAAGGGAGAGGGAGAGGGAGAGGGGGAGGGAGAGGGAGAGAGGGAGAGAGGGAGAGTGAGAGGGAGAGAGGGAGCGAGGGAGAGAGGGAGAGGGAGAGGGTGAGAGGGAGAGGGTGAGGGAGAGGGAGAGGGAGAGGGAGAGAGAGAGAAGGAGAGAGGGAGAGGGAGAGAGGGAGAGGGAGAGGGAGGAACAGGGATAGGGAGAGGGAAAGGGAGAGGGAGAGGGAGAGAGAGCAGTGTTCACTTTAAGTGTCCGATTCCAAATGCCTGAATAATAATTTCAGCCTTTATATAGGGAGATCATTCCTGCCTTCGTCTAATGAGAGACCTTTTTATTTCTGCCTATCCTATGGTAGTTCATTTTAGCCAATCAGGGCTATCAGGGCTAGTGAGCTCCGACCTTGTTGGGATCGTGAACTAGTAGTACCCTCTCTGTAAACTGACGGCGAAGATTGGAAGACATAAAATATGGAAAGATAAGGGGATGATTTCCGGCTCGAGAAGAGGGTAACTTCTGTTAATTCGTGGTGAAGTAGTTGACACAACAAACAGGTTACAATTTCACTCCCAAAATCCATCCACACTAGGTATGTGACGGTACTGGTGTAACAGTGACGCGTCACCTAATCTCGGTTCGTAACAGTTGCGACACTTTTAAAAACATCAATACATATGCAGGGGTGTTCATACATAAGCACATAAAATAACAAGATTTATATACATATTTGTTTACTCTGAAAATTAATTATCGGTATAAAATACCGGTAAAATTAAATGTGAAAATTAATTAATTAATTTAGTTATTTATACGGGATAAACCTAGTTACATATAAAACAATTAATACATAAATTAATTAATTTATATTAGAACTAGCATACAAATTTAATGTAATGTATGATAATTAATATAATAATAAACTTATTTTATAGATAACATACAGCTAAAAATAAAACGGAAAAATATTTCTGAATTTTTTTTCACATTATTTGATCCTATTTTATTACTATTAAGGAAATGTTGAGTCCTTAATTCATAACATAACTAGACATGGCCGTTTCCAATGAGGCAATTTATTGTTAGTATTTTAATTATCCAAGTTATTTATGATTGAAGATTTATCGTATAGGGTTTTATTTTTTTAATGCTCTATACAACCATTTGTTTGCTATGCTCGAGTTGACACTTAGACATACTATGTAAATGAAGGTGGAAATAATGAGTCGCTTTGGGAAAGGTATGTGACCTTAATTGGAGAGGGAAGGGACTCGCAAAGGTGTTAATGAGAGTCTCTACATTTAAAATTTTGAAATAAAAAGAAGTCGGTCGGTCGTTAGCTGTAGGCTCCTCAGCCTCTTCATCTTAGTCGCAGGTCCTGGAATGTTAATAACGGCACTGCATAAGCAGCCTCCACGCTATGTATACAGGACTTCCTTATGTTTCTCAGCTGTGCGTAGGATCATTTTACTTTATTTATCGTTCATTTTATGTCCTCCTCCTTTGCTCTCCGAAATAACACTCCCGAGATAGCATCAACTGCTCACTCTTTCGCTTTTGTTTCTTTCAGGTAATCACATTTATTTTCATTCCTAATTTAGTGGCTTCTTGACAGATATGGTCCAGCTTTGGGAGTATCCCCGCCAGGACTAAGCAGGTAGATACCGTCCGTAAGCTCTTCTGTAAAGCCCCAATCTAGCCCTCCTTTTTTACTGTTCACCTTACTTACAACTCCATTGAGGACCATTAGATCAATAATTTTAGAAACCAAGTGCCCTTGTTTCTTCACCCCAGATCTATAGTGGATCCCTTCAATTCTTCTTTGATATCTTCCATCACATTAGTTAACTCAAAAGGAGAAAATATTTCTTCTGCACAGTACTTGTCATTGTTCCTTCGTGCGTGCACCTAATTTATAATTCGTTCACACAACTGACCACAAACAGGATTTGAATCAATTTGATTGCTTAACAATAATTAGTATTGGTCTAACCTGGAATCTTTATTAGTTTCCAGATGAATATGGCCGGCATGGCCAGATTTGTCTGGTGTTGACGGGATAACGGCCTCCTGCTAATCTTCACAGATAAGGTGGTGGACCTTGATCTCTTTGCCTCACGGGCAAGCGAGCACTCAGAGTACAAGACACCTCCGACAAAAGATCTATCCTTCTCTCCTTCTGATTCCTCGTCTCACCTGTGACAAACAAAAACAAATCTCCTTTCTTTGGAATTTTTATGAGTACTCCCTTCGTACAATTCTCCAGGAAGATCAACTCTTATCCAAATCATATGCGGGGCATTATCATTTTTCATTTCATCGATCTGAATTATTACATTATGCATTTATTGCAATATTGTTTTCAATTGAGTAATCCGGTTTCACCTCACCCTCTACCTTCCATCTGCAATCAGCTATATTTCAGAAGCCTGTGTCCTCCCACTTTTTCTTTTCTACCTGAATGGGAGTATAGAGAATTAGCATACACATTAGAATATCCAAGAAGGAGGGAATGTAAGTTGTCGTAGTGGAAGGTGGCTATTGAATGAGATATCGATAATGATCTAGGTTTTGAATGAATGAGATGTACAGAATGGTTGTTGATATGGAAGGGACCATTGACTGTTTTGCTGAATTGGATAGAGGATTCTGGATTGCAGGGACTGGATGGGAAGAATATACATATTTCTAAGAGTGGGACTGTTGAGCTTATTCCTTGTACGATGGTTTATTAAGTTACCTACGTATGTGCGTATAAGATGAATTTAAAGAGGTTACCTCAAAGCTTATCTTGCCTGACTGGTTATGCTTGATGGTATTGAACACGTAATGGGCGTATTGGCTGGCATCTGTGAAAGAAAAAAATTTTTTGTTAACGTGATAGCATTAAATATTGTAATTCACAAATTTTCGTTCATTTCAATTACGAATGAAACATTGATCAACAAAAGATGAAAGGAATGAGAGGAAACTATACCAATAGATATATATTGATTAGTTAATAATTACTTTACCTTTTTTATTTGTTTACAAATATACACAACGGCTAGAGATAATAATTTGCTACTCGAGTGTGGAAAATCTCGACTCACTCTTTCAGATCAAAAGCATCACTATATTTCTGCTCTTTACTTTAGACATAGTGAATGCTAAGTTGGTTGGCAAAACCTGATAGTCATCAACTACTGTTCTCTTTTGATTTTGTTTTTTTGCAAGTAAGGAAAGGAATAAGATGTAAATGTTAATCAGAGAGAAAACATAACCGAAAGCATCACTAACAACCTGGAGGCCAACCGGTGCCCAGAAAAGTCTTAATATTCATGGAAAAGTTTGGTCTAGTTTTAAATGTTAGTTGATGACAAGGGATACTTGGCTAGAAAATAGTAACCCTACTAAAAATAGATGACTTACTACCGAAACATAGACAGGACTTACTTTCATTCCTGGATTGAACATGGCAGGAAATTATGTTACTGGAATA
Source organism: Acanthosoma haemorrhoidale (assembly GCA_930367205.1). Lineage (NCBI taxonomy): Eukaryota > Metazoa > Arthropoda > Insecta > Hemiptera > Acanthosomatidae > Acanthosoma > Acanthosoma haemorrhoidale. The sequence goes on from OV884012.1 coordinate 74,058,603, forward strand.
TTAGTGATTACCTATCAGCAATATATTAACAATGTCTTATTTATGCATCATCATAAATGTTTCTAAAATTTATTTTATATTTATTGATTTCTCTCTTTTTTCTCTCTGCTAATTTTCTATTTATTTAAACTACATTTTTTTAAATTTAGCTGTTTGTAACTTCATTTCGCCATTACTTGAATTGTATGTAAATTCATAGTAGAATGGTCTTTATATATTTTAGCGATTAGCTTGTTTTTCATCCAGGGGATTGACCTGTTGCTGAAATTGCTTCTCAAGTTAGTCAACACTACAGTATGTTGAACCTTGTTAACATTGGGTCTTTCTAATAAACATTCTATTTCAGCTAAACTACGATTTGTCCCCGGATGAGACAATAATATTAAAATGTTGGATGTATTTTCATATACGTAAGTGAATAATTACATAATGAAACATGTCATAAACAATAAAGATCCACTTGGAGAGTTTGTTACGAAGTGTCGATCATTAAAGAATTTCAATATAATTAAGTATCTGTGAATGAATTTTTTGGGACATCAGTTTAGGCTGATAGACGAGTGTTATCATATTTATTAATGGACAAAGTATCGACATGAATAGTATGCCCATTGATAAATCTGTTGAAAATATCTCTTTTAGCAGCCTATCAAATTCATGTAACTAATCGTAGTTAACAATGAATTCTCGGTTTAAACACACTTAAAAGCAAAAAATTTTTTTTTTCTTATTCCTACTTACTTACCGGGAACCTATTTGATTTTTACGACCTTCTCATAAACTTCAAGTTTTCCTAAAAAAATCACCTAATTGTCGATGTAATAACAAATGCTACTGAAACACTATAAAATACATTAGTTTACTTTATGACGAGATCTTTTATACCACGAAACTGCTTGCCTTTCGAAAGTGTGAGTCGGCCATAAATTAAAATTAAAACACAACAAAGAATCAATTATAAGAGCGTTTTATGAACTGTTGACTATTCCCTCTTGTAGCATAAATACATATTTTTTAAAACCAGATTTTGTATAAGCGTAACATTGTTTGTTATCTGATATATTTGTTTTTTTGCTACGGCGAAAAGATCTTCAATCCTTGCACCCCTGTTTGCCTCGGGCCCACTTGTTACTGTAGGCTTTGGGGACCAACTTTTGATAACTGCCCTCCATATATTCTCGAAGTGTTCCCGTCTGTCTTCTGAATTTTTCATTATTTTATTTCGATCATCTTTCCTATGTTCCATCTCTCTCTTTATGTTCCACAAAAGCGGTCATTGAAATGATACAGTCGATGTGAAGTTTTAATTGTACATTATAAAATACCCCAAGTTAAATTAAATAAGCTAGGGTAAATATATGATAACGTGATGTATGTGACAAAAAATTATAAATTAAGCCTTGTATCTATTAACTAATTCACTTCTCATAATTTTAAGTTTTCTCGAGTCACTGCCAAGAAGCTTTTAAGCTTGGGGGTTATAACTTTTTCCTGAGGTTAAAAACTCATTAACAATGGGAACGAAAAAAAAAAAAATCTCAAGAATAGAAATCACGATCTGGTAGGTTTTAATTATTTTTTGGCAGCTTGTAAATAATTTTCCTTTATTTTTCCCACATCCTATTTTATAAGTTTGAGAGGCAGCTTGTTTAAAACTTTTCCGAATTTCATTATTTTTTTCTAAAATTCGATTTTTAGTCGCTCAAAAAAACGATTTAAAATGCGGTTTGACAAATAAAATGTAGTACTTACTATTTTTCATCAATATACTAAGTAGTTTTTTCATAAACATTCAACATTAAACAAAGTGTTTAAGAAAATCCCGGAGTAAGTAATTATCTGTTGATGTTATTTCTTCACGTTTTATGCTTATCGTTTGTCCTTAATTACTTATATACTATATATACTTATATTACTAATATGTAAGAGAATTCCGAAAATGAGGAAATCATATCGATGGATAATTATTTCTTCACTTTCTAAATTCATTCATTGTACAATCACTATCAATATAATACATATTAATTTTCTAATACGTCATCGGATATTGAATAATTAGCCATAAATATTAATAAAATAATTTGCATCACCATTGTAGTTTGTATGAACAAATAAACTAATTATAATTAATAATTTATGCTATACAATGATACACTGGATTATTGGTTTAATGATTCTATGAGCTCATTTATTAAATATTCACTGCACTTTACATTATATAGAATCAATAAAGCTAAGCCAGTTATCATAAATATTTCCCCATCAAGATTGTAGATTACTTATTTTGTATAATAAGATGATATAAAAATATTGGTTTATCATCTCTGAATCCTTCGCAGAGATTTATAAAACGTTTTTAGTCCACTTCAAATATTCATATAGTGCAGGAAATGTATAACATAAGGACTCATCGATTTGACGCCTGAATTAGCGATCATTAATAGATACTCGATCTTTACTTATCGACCTGCACGCCACAACATCTACGATTTAATGTCTTAAGGTAATTTTAAGTAATAAGATTTAGTTCGCAATTGTAAAAAAAAAAAAAACCAATCATTGAAATTATGAAAATCGTAAAAAAAATAAGAATTGAAATTCTAGAAAATGAAAGATCTCGATGAAGTTTTGGTCTAGAATAACTTGGTTAATTATTATAAATTATGACTCCAGATATTCACGAAGATGAAAAGCAAACGTTTCGACGATCCTCGATTTCACAGCAGTTTAGTAGGCCTGGCTGTTGGATCTCAGAGCAGCCTTAAAGTAAGATTAATAGAGTAAATTCATCGGAATAAGTGATATATGAAGAGGAGGAGGAAGTTTCAAGAGGGGATCAGTTTTTTTGTAGTTTACTTGGGGCATTAACGGACTTGGATTCAGTTCACACTGAGAGGGTAAAAGTCCCTTTAAATGGAAGTGTAAGCTTCTAGCCGGCTTGGAATTTCCAGAAACTTTCTGGGCAATAAAACACCGACAATTTCAACAGAATTCGTGGAAACATTTCCTTTTTTTACAATCTAAGGATCGGGTTTTATTTTTTCAGTTACTAAAAAAAAATAAAAGAAAGATATTGCTTAGATGATCATAATCTTAAATACTAAAATAGTTTTAGCATAATGCAATAGTATAGATGTCGCAACAATTGGAATAAAAGCAAAACAAAAATTTAGAAAAGTAATATAAAATGGAGATGATCAATTTAATAGTACTTAATTGTATTGTTGTGTTGGTTTAATATAAAATTCGGGAAATCATATAGTAATTTTCAACAGGGCGATTTAGTTGAATTTTCAGTTACTAATTCCATTTTATTTGTGACCTAAGACGAAATTTATCTAGTGTGACATATAATTAAACAGAAGACATACCGTTGTAAAATCGTAACCCTTACTGAGAGGAATGTCGAAAGTATTTTAATGATGACATTAAGGTCAACTCAGAGCTGATTCAGGTTCGAATAATAACGATACACTCCGTTATATAACTTCATTGGCTTGGCAACGTACTTGCGTATCCTAAATTCTGTCTCTTCACATGTTTGACTTCAAAAATCTTAGTTTGACCAATTTACTTATGTACTATTAAGAAACACATAGTGTTTACACATAGTATTTCATTTTTAATAAATATACATCCCAATGGTCTACTCGCAATTTAATTTACAATGATACCAGCGCTTTCGGTGCCTCTGCATTGCGTCCATTCTCAAGTATCCCATAAATTAAATGATTAATTAGAATTAAAGTTTAAAAATAAAAAGTGAAAAGTTTAAGGCATAATTTGCGCCCTATTAATATATTCGAGGCTGACGATCAACAGATCGTCCATATATATCGGGCATACCGCCTCGTCAATTCCCCTCAGGATTTCGTCCATCAAACGCTGGAAAGTAATCGGAGCGTTCTTCAAACCAAATGGCATCCGAGTGAACTCATAGTGCCTCCTCTCGAAAGTAAACGCTGTTTTGTGTTGATCGGTAGCGCTCATTTGTATTAGATAGGTACCCTGCTTTCAAATCCAAGGTGCTAAAGATTGTGGCTCCATTCAGTCTGTCGAGAATGTCCTCAAAACGGGGAATCGGATACTTCTCATCCGTTGTGTTCTCATTTAATTTTCTAAAATCGACGACGATTCTATATCTCTCCTCCTCCTCTCCCGGTTTACTCTTCTTTCGTACTACCCACAGAGGACTATTATACGGTGATGTGCTATCCACAATTATACCCTGTCGTCTTAAGCTGTCGATTTCTGTCCGGATATGTTGGCGGAGTGCCTGCGGATATCGTCTCTCCTTCACGTTTGTTATTCGGTCAGATTTTAATGGGATTTCATGTACTGCCTTCCCCGTTGCCCCAAGCATATCACTCATATATCACTCATCCTCCAAGTAAAAAATATCTCCGAACTCCCTCCGTAACTTCCCTCCAGTCCACAACTTTCTTGACTGCCCCTATCAGCGCACTCCCACCTCTTACGGTCCTCTGACATTGATAAATCCCCCCCCCCCCAACTTGATCCGCCACTCCTTTCCCTTGTTCTCTACAAGTGCGCCTACGCGTCCCAATAATTTACACCCCACTATTATTTCATACTCGCGCGGCATGTACCCCACAATATGTACGTTAATATCGCCTTTTTTTTCGCCCATTTCTCTAAATTCACGACCGCCTCTCCCACCACTTTACAGGGCCGCCCTAGGTAATTAACTTGCACTTACATACCTTGACCTGGAGTGTCCTCTCTGTGCCATACAGCCGCTCCAACGCACCACGTGACATTATGGTATTGGTGCTTCCTGTATCCACCAAGCACCTCTCTCCCCCCTCGACTCTGATTATTGACAACTCGCACAGTATCCCTCTCACTGTATTACACTTTAGGGTGCGGTCGCCACTCTGCTGCCACCCTCCTCAGGCTGCCACACGCCACTCCCATCTTCTCGAAGTAATCTTCTTTCGCTCATGCTCTTGGCACCTGTTGCGAGCCGGCTCTTCTCCTTCCGTTTCCGACGTTCCTGACGCCCTCACCTGAAGATCTATTACCCCCGGGTGATATCTTCCTTCTTTCCCGCATGGTTTGCGTATTCACTTTCATGGGTTCTGCCCTATGAAGATCTCTCCTCCGATACACGTAAGGGCAATGCCTCGCGATACCTCCTCACTGCAATCGAAACATTTAGTGTGGGGGTATTGTGCCAATAAATGACCCGCCTTCCCGCACCCTTGGCATTTTCTCTCTTCTCTACGGGGTTCGTACATGGGGATCGCCGCCCTGGACGTCCTTTCGCCTGCTGCTCCCCTGTCCCTACCGGTCGTTGGTGTTTCGATTTTTTTCCAATTTGATTTAGGGACCCTGGTTCTCCTGTACACTATCCGGCTCCATTCTCCCTCTTCCTCCTGTATCCTCGATTCCTCCTACCTGGTGCTGGTGTCAATCATGACTTGGGCACATTCGAGGAATGAGCGCTCATTAGGGAATACCTCTTTACTCCCTGTAGCGAGCGCCAACCATATATGTAAATTACTCTATACTCTGGTGCAACTAATGCATTGTAATTAGATGTAAAACATGCTTTTCTAGTAATAAATCATGGAGATATCAGCAGTCAAGTAACAGAGGGTCGAAGGTCCAGCAATAAAACCTGAGAGCGTAAGCCACCTGACTGTCATAAAACCAAACCCGGCAGACCTAGGGTCGCCTCTAGGTGGGCATAAAATCATGCCATAAACAATCCCTTAGGGAACGAGCGATCACGTACCTCGGTAGGTGTGACATCATAAAACACAACAGTCAATAAGTTAAGGGGGATTGGCCACCTGGGCATCATAAAAAAAAACCTTTCAGCCGGCTCCGCCTTTCACTAGGAAGGGGAAATTATATTTAAATCAGGAAGTTTCGCCCTGTAAAGACACTCTTTCCCAGGCTCCTCTTCTAGACAGCCACTATCACTCGGTCGCGATACGCCAGGGCCCCGGGGCCCTGGGAGTAAGTCCACTCAGCCTTCCACTGGTCTACACTCTCTCTGCCACACCTCTGCGCCGGCACCTTGTCTCACAGCCTCTAGCAGACCCTCTGATGACTTGTACTATTACGCTGCCGATCTCCCGCCCTAACTCTGAAAACTGGTCTTATTCTTTATGAAACCTCTGAACCACTCTCCTGAACACAGTGTATTGTTGGGACACATCCCTATCAATAAATGGAATCAGATATTAACGCCTACATGTAACATGGTCCATGTTATAAACTACAACAATCCGCACTTGTCACCAGGGCTAGATTGATTAGGCACTCCCCTAGTGACGCCCCCGACACTCCCTGTTTCCTTCGCCAACTGTACCTTCAGTATAGTAGACAGAAATCCCATTCTACCCTCTACCTCTTCGCTGCTCATTGTCTCTCTCATTTTCTCTCTCCGTTATTTGATTATAACGGGTTAGAAGACCTACGGCATATTGGCCGCTACTCTGCCTTGATGATTTTGTCTCCCGGAACATCTGAAAAATATCTTCTTCTGGTGTCCATCGTCCTCCTCCATATGCTTTGTTTAGCCACATCTTCATCGTTTCCCACGACGTTTCCTCATTCGCTTGGATTAACGCAGTGAGGCGATCTCCTCCCTTCAGAAAGTGGTTGAGTTCTCCTAATTCACCAGTGAACCATTCCAGCTCTGAAATTGCCTTTCTCAGATGTTGAGTGTTCATCTCTTTCACTCTCATCAACGCAAGAGCAGTAGCATGAGCTTCTGGCAAAACGCCTACCCTTCTCGTTGCTATATGTTCCGCGCCATCCGCTACATTCATGTATGCTATAAAGTACATTCAGTCGTCGTAGCACGCCTCCTTCCGCCATTCTTTCTTCTCGATCCACTCTTGGATTGAACACGGCAAAAAAGAGAAGAATAAAAAAATCGAACAGACGTTGCTTAGTTTTTTTCCCACTCCACCGATCCCGGGTTTCGGCACCAGTTAATGCTTATTGCTTATATATATATATATATATATATATATATATATATATATATTTACAATCCTGTAAATTTGAACGTTACCACCAAACTTCGGGACATATGCTAAATGTGCCTACAGAGCTCGCAAGTATCGCTCCAAGCTGTGTAACCTGCGATATAAGAGCTGTAAAATGTTAAGACAATGATCAAGGCTTATTATCGACAATTGTATTGATTCAGGTTAGTTATAAGTTTTATTTGTTTATTGTAATATTTGTAGCGCTAGCTAATGTGTACATATGTTTAATATTACAGTTCTAAACTACATCTGCAAGTGTCCGATTTATAACCTGATAGCCTCCACCTCCTTTAAGTTTCTGAATTCGAAACTTAAATATATATATATATATATTATACAATGTTCCTTTTTCATCAACTTAATTATATTACCTTAACCATTTCAATCTTCATATAAAATTTATTAATATACATCTAATCTATTGATTAGTTAAAACCGGAACCAAATACTACGCAGACTTTCATAACTACAAAATTAATTACATTATACATTAACATTTAAGAACGCTCTCATACAAAAAAAAAAGGAAAATAAAACATACATCATTTATTTATCCACAAATATTTAGCAAAGCACGCAGCCCAGCCTCTTCCTTCCTCAACGGCGTCTTCATCTCGAGTACCCTTTAGTCTCCTCCCCCCTCCTACGAAACTTGCTCATCATCAGTGACAGCCATTCATCTGTTGGCAGCCTTCTGAGACTCCATCCAACAAAACTTCCAGTGGTTCATCTGGTTTTAATCATATGAGATAATGAGACATCGATACATCTCAATATATATATATATATATATATATATATATATATATTTGTTTTTTTTTCACTTTTATTATTTTTTCAAGGGGATCGTTTCATTTCATTCATCCTCAATCCCGCGATTATGTACAACCTGTTTCATGCCCGTGAGTACCCTCCGACACAAACTTTGTCGAAAGTCTGATATATATAAATCAATAACTTCCATAAATTAAAAGGCAAGTGTACGTACTTTATGAATGCATTGTATTTGTTTGATCGGAACCAACACCACTGAACTTCAGTTTGCGTAGAGCTTATGTTATTACAAACATTTGCAATTTCCTACCTCTACAAGCAAACTTGCGGTCGGGCTGCCGACTAGTACTAGAAGAGAGCAAGTAATGGGTTAACATTGAAACAGTCTCCGTTGAATCTCCAGTTAGAAGCATGCTATTTTCTACAGATTTTTTTTTTTTTTTTTCTTAGCTCTCAAACTTATAAAAATAGGATGTGGGAAAAATAAAGGAAAATTATTTTTTCCTAGTTTTCTACAAATGTAAAAAAAATATATATATATATATATATATAACGTATGTATTAAATATTTCACAAATGGGAATCAATATGAAGTTAATAGATCAATTGTGCTTTTTAAATATATACATTTACAACTGTCCCACAAAGAAAGTAGTGCACTTAAAAAAGTTCAAATATTTGCTTCCTAATAGAATTATTACAGTTTTCAATACTTTTTTAGTTAATATTAAACGTTATGCAGTGATAAGGGGCAATAAATATAAAGGGAAAACCCTATAATTTTTTTTTTTTTTAAATTACACAGAAATTCCTTGTTTAATTTCTTGTGTAAATGATCCCTAAAATATTTTAATAAAACTATTTGTTTTGAATTCACTCGTGAACACTTTTTGAGAACTGAAAACGTATGGAGTAACGTGCTGTTTTCAGACGTGTCATGCTAGTCTCTTTATACCCCTAATGAGGGTTTACGAAGGCCTGGTTAGCGCTAAGCTGAGTGTAATGTCTCTGAGAGTGTTAGGTATGGGGTGGAATTTCTTCGATTCACGAACACAATCTCTACGATGTTCTCTGACCTACAACGGCCTTGAATCGCGTCTATAAGGGTTTAAATCCGCTTCGACAAGACTTCTAACAGTTGTTGCACATATTTCTACACCCAGTGTTTTACGAAGAAGTTTAGCAGTCTCAGTAGCAGTTGAAAACCGATTTCGAAGCGTGTATCACTCGCAGCCGACCAGATACAGGACTGGGATTGTGAAAATCTGTCTCAAGGTTTGTTGTCTCACGTATAATTGCTCTCCGAACAGTAGTTTCAGGTGAACCCGATGCATATCTTTGGCTTCCACCGTCTCCCACTAAAGCAACAGCACGGGCTGCTGGCTTGTCCGTCAAAATCACTTTCTAAATTAAAATTAAAAAACCTTTTGCTAAATTTTTAGAAATCTGTTAATAGCCTCTTATCACTGAAAACGTTTAATATTAATTAAAAAAGGATTGAAAGCCAAACTAATTCTATTAGGACGCAAATGTTTGAATTTTTTTAAGTACATCACTTTTGTTGTGGGGCGATGTACACCCAAAATAGACGGTGCATAATTCTAATATTCAAAGATGCTCACTAGATTTGGAATTGTTTTTTTTTTTCAGAACCATTAAGTGATTGTGAAACTTCGAAAATACTTTATTTCATTTTTTAAACTAGTTGTGTCATTAAAATATGCCTTAAAAATGAACAATTATAAATAAATAAAAGATTAAAAAAAGATCTATCGATATCGGCTGAAACGTATTTATTACACATTTTTTATTGCTTGGTCGCAATTTTAATATTAAAAAAAAAAATGCGATCTGGCTTACAACTTACACAAGTAATTTTACGGACGGGGTACTGATTCCCGGAATAACTAGCAAGTATATCGTCTATTTGTCGTGAGTTTGGAGTACGATGTTTTAAAATCCGAAGTTTAGGGTCGGTTGGTAGGTGTTATTGATCCGTTATCGAATGAGTTGGTTATTTCCCTAAAACCCTCTTCTTCCTACAGGAGGGGCCCCACACATTAGATATACCCCCTTCTGCTTCTGTGAATTATATTTGGGACATTTCACTTTGCACTGATCTCCCTCACAGCACCCTGCTTGTAGCTGTACTTACTTTACGGCTAAAATCCTTCAAAATTCATGTATGTATTCTCAATATAAGTTGCATTCACATTAACGATGAATCGGAACATCAATGCTGTATATTAGTATTGTCTTATTGAGAATGGTAAAACTGATTATTGAATTTGCCATGATTGAAGAGAGAGGTTCTACTTTCAAACAGGTATTATCGTTGCTTGTAACCTAATCCGTATGTGTGTGTTCTACAAAACCTGTTTTAAAAATGAGCGATCATTGTGAATATTGAAGATATATTCAAAAACCCAACTCCAATTTTTTATGTTTCAAAACCCTTCATTCAATATACACAGAGTGAATTACAGATTCCACGATATGCAACATTTAAATAGATGCATAAATAGATTAATTATATTTACCGTAGCGTAGCTACAATTTACATAACATGTGATATTTAAAGAATTTTTCTATGATAGGCTGATGTACAGAATACAAGGCGTGTGAACATAGAAAGTGATAGGAGTCATGAATTGTGCTAATACTACTCTAAATCTAACTAACTGAACGTAGTTTTCCCTGACAGCCTGTTGCTATCGATACGGAAATTGGGACGGGGTCATGGTGTTAAACACTGGGTTTGTCATGTGCTGCAATCGAGGCAATAAACATGATATGTCTCGGGTGGAAGAACTCACCCACCCACGGCACACCAAGCAACGGTTACAGGTCGGCTTTCTTAAGCCTCTCGAGAGAGGTATGTTTGACCACTTTTCTCATGATACCGTACTGAAATTATTAGAGGTTCTTGTATGGTCAGTATATAGCGGGGCACCGTACTGCAGAGCTGGCCGAACCAACACTCAAGTTTAAGCTGTTTTGGTAAAGGTATGATAATAAAAACAGGGGGAATTATGATAAATATGAATTTAAATTATTTTTACATCAATCATTATCTTATGATGAAATATATTTTTAGTATTATGTGGATATAGCTCTAAGTGAATGACACCAAGAAGTCAAATAACGTTGAAAAGAATATTATGAAAAGAAATAACGAAATAATAAGGGTTGACTTCGAGGGCGGTTATGGAAACTCTAAGCTTATGATAGATTAGCGATAATCTCCTTTTAATAATTACACTAAGACAGCACAAAGAAAAATAATGAAAGGGATATCTATAACTGGGACATCCATTGTTTCATATTTGGAGTGCCTAGTCCGATTTTGCACCATTTATTCTAAATATATGCTAATAACTTCTAGGCATAAACATTTGTCTAAAGTCATTCATCTAGTAATAAATACTAAAGATTTTTCCTGGTGGTTGAGGATAAATTAAGTATATAACACTAACACCGTAACATATCAATAGTATTCTTAAAAATAAAGTTAAAACAATAGGCTTTTTTGGCAATTTAAACTTGTTTGCGTTATTTGACTTTTAATGGCTGACATGATTTAACCCATAAAATTATGCTTTTTCGACAAAAATACTAAGCAGTTTTTCACAATAATGCCTGAATATTTTTCTTTCATTTTCACATTTTTAATTTCGTAGATATACAGAATATACTGACAGAAAGAACAGTTTCTGACGGTGAACCGGTTTTGGAATGAAGTTTAAGATACGAAATGTTCATTTGCCCACAATATTATGGTTTTCTATCTTATCTATATAGAAAAATTTAATTTTTAATTGATGTATACAATTTTAACCTGTAAAAAAATCTTTAATATAACGTGTAAAAATAGGGAGCCAACTGATTCTGAGAGCAACTAATTCATTTTTAAATGGTTATAACGCCCATGCTCATTGCAGAAAAGTTATATATATATATATGTAGGTTGTTAGGGAATTGTTTCGGAATCGTAAATTTTTCTGTGGAGCTGCCTCGAAATAAAATCTAGCTCTCCCCGGTGAGAACCCAACTCCAGCACTCCAGGCCACTTAAGCAAGCACCGCCACCCCTTATTTCGTTTCTCATCCTCTTATAACTCATTCTCAAAATCTCGTTATTTATTCTTTATTCTTATTAATCGGTTTGATACCTATTTGTTAAAAAAATAGACCAGTTGCCTTTCCATTAGTTATTTTTCGTTAAAATAACATAATTATTTATTGAAATTTTGTTAAATCAATAATATAAATTAAAGTATGGTGAATTATTATTATAGCATGGTATTAAGTGAATGAGGCCGATAATTTCTGTTGTTAAACTAGTTAACACTAATAAGAATGTTATGGAAAGAAATAAGGAAATAATAATGGTTGAAACAAATAATTATATAACAGTGTTTAGTGTTTTGGCTTTCATAAATAAGCATTGCAATCCAATAGTATGGCTTATATTGCTTTCATATTCAATATGTTCTCTATCAGATTATGAAGGAGTATAAGGAAAGCGGACATTTCCCCAGGGTAATCTAACCAATACAATAATTTATTCCATTGGCTCCAATAAGCGGCTTCACTACTCATCAAAACGGCCCAACCACCGTTTTCTGATTTTTGTGCATATTAATTAACAAATTGTTCGCGCTCAGCATTACCCAAGTTAGCCTTAGCCGTTCCTTTATCTACTAGAAATCTACAAGTGACACCCATGAGAAATGAAGGTACTGAAATTAAAAGGAAGCTGGCTAGTTGGGGTTGCTGCCTACCAAAGAAACAAATAATTAGTAAAACTGGTCATTGCTCTACGGAGCCAATGAAAACTGTTAGAGAGAGTTAAGGAAAGTTAGCCACAAAATGGGAAAAGCACCATTATCGGAATACTTTCTAGATTTTACAATCTTGAAATAATTGTTATCAAATTCGGGTGCATTTGAATTATTAGAAACAATTCTAACACGTAATGTTTTATCTTCAACCCCAATACAAACTTCCTTCAGGTTGTACAAACCACCTCTGTAGGGTCTGTTTCCCTTGACTAGAAAGCGAAGCCATTGATTCTGTCTGGTCCGGGAAATCGGCCTGAGAGTCCTTAGGTGATTGGGGAGTCAGAGGGACTCTATTCTCCTTCTCCCATTCCCATTTCCCGAGTTACATTGTGAGCATGTAGTGGAAATTGCTCCCTGTTTCTCACATTGGTGACATAACCTTCTGCGAGGCTTTAGGAGTTTAGCATTGACATGTGAGCCTCCGTAATTCCAATATCTAAGTTGATCAGATTCTTAAACCTCTGGACTTAGGGATATAGGGTAGCACTGGATGATCTCGGGAGGTCTTTTTGGGTCTTCACATATTTAATTTTATTTTATTTGGTGCCATTAATTTATTGGCGCCTGTAAAGATTTCCCTGGGTGGCTCAACAACGCTGCTACTCTGTACCGTACGGTAACCAATATCATAAAGCCTTTGTGGGAAGGTATAGATGAATAATTGTCCACGAAGACCCTCCTAGGAGGGCACTAGTGCCAGGGTCTAAATTAGTCAATGAAAGTAGAAGTTTGAGAAAATCCCAGTTATCGTGTAGTCTTAGGTCTTCTAGTCATTAAGTCAATTCTTAAGGGTTTTTACCTCATCATTACTTTCATTCATTCTTCATTAATCATTAAAGGGTGTTTAAAAATCTTTGTATCTCTTTATTCCCGTTATTAATCAGTGGCGAGGATTCTGTTCTGGTAACCCAATTTCAAGGCCTCCGATGCCAGTGGATTATTTTCTGTTAACAAAGGTAACTCTAAAATTACTGCCAAGACATCATTTATGAGAAATGAAGGTACTGAAATTAAAAGGAAGCTGGCTAGTTGGGGTTGCTGCCTACCAAAGAAACAAATAATTAGTAAAACTGGTCATTGCTCTACGGAGCCAATGAAAACTGTTAGAGAGAGTTAAGGAAAGTTAGCCACAAAATGGGAAAAGCACCATTATCGGAATAATTTCTAGATTTTACAATCTTGAAATAATGCACGGGTATGAAAAGAGCTTATGGTGGTTGGAAAGTAGAACTAAATAACTTAAACAAAACAGGAACGAGACAATGACCCTCAGGTGATAAAAATGTACTGTTAATTCAGGGTCCCTGTTTGGGTGCTATAAATTATAACAGGGCAATCTAACCAACACAATAATCTACTACTTTCTACTAAAAGGGTACGGGCGCCCGATCCCACTGGAAGGACCCAAGTCCACAGACCGAGAGAGAAACTGAACTCAAAAGGTCAACTTTGCTCTCAAGGTATTGATCATCGAAATCCTTGTACGTTTAAATTGCTCGCCAAGTTATGCCTAGATTACTATTAGACACTGAAGCAAAAATACACAAACATTTCATTACAATGGATATGCAGTAGCGGAGGTAAGAAATATGAATACTTATTATTTACAATCACCAGGATTTCTTCTATTTAACCTGGAATGTCTTTACTCCAATACTCAAAACTATTTACAATCCTATCTTAAAACAATAAATAAACATGACTGAGTAAATTAACGAAGGGGTAACAGAACCAATCCACATTTAGCTAAATGTAAACTTATGATTTATAAACAATAGTCAACATACCAAGACATTAATTACTGTAGTGGATCAACTACGGTTTATTCCAGAAACATTTCAATCTGGAGATAAGTAGGTTTTCGTCAACTCACGTCCGTTTTACTTTAAAAGTAAATATTGACGTGATTAACGTGAGAGTTAGAAAGTGTGATTTAGCATAGAAAAAGCTACGACATTAAAAAAAAACAAGTGGGAACCACCTACCTAAGTAGGATCAATACGGAAATGTTAAAAACAAAAATCTTTCGGCTGAAAAAAATAATCATTTCTTCGTAGACACTGAAAGAGGTACACAGACTTTGTCTCTTCAAGCCAATTCGGAAAAAAAAATAGTAATGCAACAAAAATAATCAATTACATACTACTGTTAATAAATCGAAGTTAAAATTTTATTTTCGTAATTTTAATAAATAGAAGTTCCCCTCTTCTCGGAGCAGAAAACACCCGCCTACCTTTCCATATTGTTATAATAAATTCTTAGGTGGCCGTTCAGAGAGGGGGGACTCGTTGCCTCTCTCCGGTTCACATTCGTCTTTGGGATCCGGACAGTTATCGTCTAACCTTAGATATCGAGTGTGAATTCGTGGCCATTCCAAGACCGCATAAAGTACCTGTAATACCTACTCTGTTCCTCTTCTCCTGAACATAGTGCACGGTCGGGGCACACCTTCTAAGATCTTATGGAGTCAGATCGATACGAATAAAAGCTCCCCGCCGACTAGGCCACCAGAAAAGGTCAAAGACTACAGGTTTACCCATTTTATCTCTTTTTTAACGCCGCCGTCCAGCGGCCGGGTCTACGAGACCCTAGCCCCCCGGCGGGCGCCCCCTTCATCCCGACACCGCTATTGAGTTTTACTGTAAATATATATACACGATACAAAAATATATAACTTTATGTATATATATATATATATTCGAATTCAGAAACTTAAAGGAGTTGGAGGTTCTCAGGTTATAAATTGAACACTTGCAGATGTAGTTTAGAACTGTAATATTAAACGTATGTACACATTAGCTAGCGCTACAAATATTACAATAAACAAATAAAACTTATAACTAACCTGAATCAATACAATTGTCGATAATAAGCTTTGACAATTGTCTTAACAAGAGTACCCATATTCAGGAGGTTACAACTTGGAGCATCATTCGATCCTAGCGCGCTCTGTAGTGACATCTAGCATATGTGCCGAAGTTTGGCGGTAACGTTCAAACTTACATATATATATATAAAAAGTAAAACTTCTCTATAGTGGGTATCTGCAGGGAATGAAATTAAATTAATTAATTTTTTTAAGTTAGCATTAGCACATTAAGGCGAAACCTATTATTTTCTATGTTCACACGCCTCGTATTCTGTACATCAGCCTTCCATAGAAAATTCTCCGTACCTCACACATTATATAAAATTTAGCTACACTTCACTAAATATAATTAGAACGATGTGCATTTATGTAAAAATTCTATATTGTCGAATCTGTAACTCACTCTGTGTAGATTGAATGAAGGGTTTTGAAACAAAACAACATATACGTACAGCCCATTATTTCCCTGAATTCTCTTTCAGAATTACAATTTTCCCCGCTATGGAGAAGGAAACGTCCAACCCTGTTACTGCAACGCAGAGGCAATGGAGTCAATCGTACTTGTAACGGTACTAAGGTATAACGGAATTAAAAAGAAAAACGATTTATTTTGTGACATAGAAAAGTTTATTTTTTAGAATGAAGTTGAAATACATTTTTTATAAATACTTTTTAAATGCATCTCTGGCAATGGAAATAAAATAGAGATCCAAATTTTAAATAACCTTTGAAATTGAGAAAGATTTAAAGGTACGTTACTGAGCGTTTCCACAGTTTTTAGGATAGCATTCGTTGAATGCTAAGCAATACAGATACAGTACTGTCCATAATATTAGGGAATCAAAATATACAAAATGTTGGTCATGGACTCCTTGTGGTCGAAATGCTGACATATATACAAGTTCTGCCAGTGAATCCTGCCTACTTCATACAATGACACCGAAAGAGGATTAAGGAGGGTGAATGGTGGGTATCGAGTGCCTTATACCTGATTTTTTTTTTTCTTCATAGCTTCTTTAAATTTACAGATAAATATATATAATTATAGATCCTCAGGTGAATCTATTCACAAATTATTTTGTATTTCATGTAGCTTTGTTATTTTATAGAAATTATATAATGAATAAACAAGCATAATGATATACATTATACGTGACTAGACTAAACTGACTAATAAAGGTGATGGGGCTCACCTTTTTGATCAACCTTGAAACTAACTTACATACTAATTGTTAACGCAATTTTTCCCCGACAGTCAGTTGCCATCGATGCGGGAGGGGTGGTGGGGTCATAGTGTTAAACACTGGGTTTGTCAGGTGCTGCAACGAGTCAAAACACTTAATGTGTCTCCGGCGGATGAACTCACCCACCGACGGCACACCAAGCAACGGGTGCAGGTCAGCGTTCTTCAACCTCTCGAAAGAGGTATGTCGGACCACTTTTCGCATGATTCCATTCTGGAAGTGTTGGAGACATTCTACCTGAAACAAGCTTAGGGGAAGAGAACCCTAAAAGAAAAAAGAATTCATCGAGAGTGGGGTGGTATAAACACACAAAATAGATGAAAAAAATATATCTGTAAATAAACTTAAACCAAGTTTTTTCCATAAAAAGTGGGGAAGTAGATAAGTAATATTCCCTTAAGGGTCTGGACGGATCAGGGGTTAAATTGCGCCGGCGATTCTAGTGGGATATAGTAGGACATTCGGAACATAGTTTGATTGTGAATGAATCTATTCTCCTCTATAACTTACCAAACTCTTCCTTACACGTGTGACAGGCTCCAGGGGGCCTAGGTTCTGATGTCGTCCTTAAACACTCTTAAGCTCACATCGGTCTCCCGAATAAGTTGAGATGACCTGAGAGTTTAACTCAGAAATAACCTCAATCAATCCAACCAATCTGTATTCTCCTCTAACGCTATTGATGGAAGGGTCTGAGTTTAACATGTTAGAAGAAAGTGGTTCAACATTTTCTTATTGAACGTGCATTTAGATAAGGGTGGCGATGAAGAAGATTTTCTAAGACAAATTGAACGCTCGATGAGCATAATAACAAATACTGATACAAAAGTTGTGATTGGAAACATCAACGCAAAACATGTCCATCAAGAAATATTTAAACCAATTAATTAGAATTCGACTTTCTGAACAAGTACTTGAGTCTTTATTATTTATTATAATTTATAATAATATTAAATTTTTATTATAAATATTTGTTCCCTTGTTCAATCGTTAAATATAATAATACCTAAAAAGCTTTTTGACAAAAGGAATTGTTTAATTAATTTGAATTATGTATGCCACATCAAAAAGGGACTTTTTTATTAACAGAAGTATTTTAATTATTTGGTGTATGTATTGTTACAGGGTTCAAAAGATAAAATTATATTTTATTTTATAAGTAAATTGAGATTCTAATTCACTTTTGTATCATTTTGATTAAGTTACATTTTAGCGGATTGTTAATGCCAGAATAATTATAACAGTATTTACTCATTATAATTATTCTACGGGGATTTAGTGCAGTAATAAAGTTACTTTTTCATTCATTCAAATTTACGAAAAGGATTGAAAAGATAAAAATAGATTTCAGTTATGAACATACCATCTAATCTCAAGAGAAGGAAAATTGGTTATCGAAAACGATGAAGTGTGAAGAGAACGATATTACGTGTACGAAACACGTCGAAACATCTCTTAACACTCCTAAGTGGGAAAGTATCCTTGCAATATTTTCGAATTTTAAATAGAAAAAACTTCCGGTTCGAGAAGCCTAATGTTGAGGATGAGAACATGGCAATTACCGTTAAAGCCCCGGGAATAGATACTGTTCCATGCAGAGTGATAAAAGCTTTATAAACTAACAGTTAGCATTTTAAGAACACAGAATGAGTTGAGAAAGAGCATGCTGTTACAAAAAGCTGTATTTATAATACACCAACTACAGAGGTATTTCGTTAAATACCTTTTAATTTTTTAGTACAAAATATTTTCAAAGATACTGATAGTAAAACTTCAACCCATCATTGAGTAGGAACTGGGAGAATATAAAAGCGGGACTTGGTGAAAGTACAGACTGGTCAGTAGTTTGTTCAGAGCAAAGCCAAGTATGGAGAATCCGCTGCAACAATGGACTAAACGAGCTCTACAAACTCCCTTCTGTGGTTGCGGAAAGTTGGTCAAGAGTATTAAGATGAGCTTGACACATTATGAGAACACACCGGGTCAGATATGCGTGGATACAGACAGAAGAAAAATATGGCGGCCTCTGACTAGGCTGGAAGGACGTCGTGAAAAGAGACGCAATCACTCACGGAATTATCAACTGGCAGACTATATCTCAACACACAGGCAGGTGGAGAGGACTAGAGGTAGAGTAGTGAAGCTGGTCCAGTAGCAATGCATGACCTCACCTCATTTAGAACTGAGGCATGAACCACTCGGAAATTCGTGTATTCCGATCTTAGCTCTTTAGTCAGATGCTCCGGGAGTTGGAGCAATCCTTGACCCGTTTAAAACTTAATTATCGCCCTACCTAACCAGTTCTTTTTTTTATTTTATCACACCACAGGCTCACAGCCACCTCACCGCTTGTGTATTTTAAATTTCCAAACACTGCTCCCTTCAAGATTAATTTATTTATTTTACCAATTTGGTAATAACTTTATCGTTTGGGGCAAACAAACACTTTTTTCGATGCTAGGATATTTTAAACAAATATAATTACACTAATGTGTCCAGCTTATTATGATTAAGTTTTTTAGCCAATAACATTAAATCTACTTTTAATGGTTTTGTTTACAGACTAAATGTTATGATCTTTAAGGTTTACTCAAAAGTGTACAATACAATTAATACAAATAGTATAAAGACTAAATTAAAAAGGAATTGTAAAAATAAATTTGATAATAATGTTATTATAAATGAGTGTGGGATGGATTTATATGTGTTTACCTATTTTCTCATGCAAAATTATTTCTTTACCATCGAATACTATATTTTCTAAGGCATTCTAAAGTAATTTAGGTTAATTTTAATTTACATATTTCACTCAAATTACATTATTTTAAATATTTCTAGTATTCTTACATAATTATTTACTTCAGGCTTATACATAACTTTTTTAAATTAAAATAAATAGTCGCTTTGAATCGAAAAATGAGAATTTTGGAGAAATGATAATTGGTGTGTTTGGCCTTGGATCCTTGGAATAGGTGGCCTTATTAATTTGAATAATTATTTGAATATTTATTAAAATCGGGTCTTACCAGGTTGGTCGGAGGTCGGAAAAGCCTCTAGAGTAGGTCACTGATACGGCCTGGGTCTGGGTATATAGTGTGTCATATTCCAGACCAGGAAAGTGAGAGCCACAGACACTCAAGATATTGGGGGTAGAGACTGACCGTGCCTCAACCCCCGAGGAAACGTAGCCACTCTTAAAATTTGGACTGATAGGATGATGATATTTAGTTCAAAATTATTTAAGCTGCAGTATAACCATATTCAAAACAAAGCAGAAAACAAATTAAAAGAGAGGATCTATTACTGACCTAAACCCATATTTATGGCGGTTCCAAATATTTACTGCATATTTATTTTTTATTCAAAACCTGTGGTTAAGTGATCCCTTAACTCAGACAAATATTATCAATCAGGACTTTGTAAAATTTTCTATATAATTAAATTTTTGTAATATTATAACGGATTTTTTCTTTCAATAAGTAATGTTAATTACCCATTAACATTATGTGAAGACTCTATACATCAAATAACTATTATAAGATGTAATAAAGGAAAAGCAATTAACATCAGGGGAAAACAATAGCCATTAGCCTTTCCATGCTGCCCCTCCCGTGTCAATTTTTAATCATTCTAAATTGGGCTCTTGATTGAATACTTCTCTCTCTCTCTCTCTCTCTCTCCCAGTACCTGTCGTTTCCTGCGCTACTCGAGTGATGGTTATTTTATTTACTTACCTCCGCACCTCTCTATTTCTTACCCACTAGTAACTCCTTGGAAGGGACCCCTTCTTGACGAAGATACAGACTACGGCTTCTGGGGCTCTACAAACGTACCTAGTAGAACTCCCCGGCCGTTCAGTCTGGCTCTGGAGTTCACATTCGTTTTGGAGATCCGGTTGGTTTTCGCCTACCCTTAGAAGTGTACGAAATCACACTCCAGTGTGAGTTGGAGTGGTCATTCTAATACCACGAAACCAGTACCTCTTCTTCTGAACATCGTGCACTGCCCGGAACACACCTTCTAACATCTTTCAGACTAGGACACCAGCAAAGATTTTAACATTGTCAGTGTAAATGAGCAATTAATTCAAAAATGCGTTTTTTTTTAAGTTGTAACTTTATTATAGCCGCAGAGTGATATGTAAATATTTCACTTTTTTTTTTTACATATCAATCCCAGCCTTATAACAGCTGTTGCTTGTTTCTATGGAAGAGCCTAGACCTATGGATATAACCTTGTTATTTAGTTTCATTTAGGATATGATGATTATTTTTTAAGTTCAAATGCAAATAATCTTTGCAGAAATACGGTTTGAAGTAATTATATGACTGTATTGTCTTAGTGTTTCTCTATTATTTAAATGTCTATTTGACTTCCAAGTCTATTTGACTGGCTTTACGGGTTTGAATCCCATCCTTTAAAAAATAAGAAATCTTTTTTTACATTGCAGAACATCGTTTTCTAGAATAAATTTGAATTCCAGCTTCTGAGCAGTGACTGGATAAATTGAAATGTGGCCTTTCCCACTCTCCAAAACTTCCATTATGAAATGTTGACCCATCGCTTATACATGTTTTTTTCTTTCTGATGTTTGAGGTAAATATAGCTGCTAAATGTCATGTCTTCATGTGCCAACAAAACTATCTCGTTTTCAGGGATACCCAACAAAACAAAATGATAAAAAAAAAAAAATTGTCTTTCTAATTAATTTATTGATAACCGATCATTATTTTTCATGGGGGTATTTTTGTTTAATCGGGGTATCACATGAACCTCCCACTAAAAAAAAAATGGGCTCGTAAGAAATCACAGGTTGTGTTGTGAACATGATTTTAATGTTTCTTTTAATAGACTAGTGTATTTGTAATTTAAATTAATGATACAAAAATTAAACATTATTAATTACAGAAACGAGATCTGATATTCATTTCAATATGACAACGAATAAAAATAGCTGTAGTTTTGAATAAATGATAATATTTTCGCATTTGAATATTGTAATGTTATATCACATTAATCAACATATTTTGCTCATTTAAAATAAGCCATTCGTGTATAAATTGCATTGAATAATATTCACTAAAATTTAGTTTAGTTTAATGATTATTTATTCTTCTAATAGTCTACTACTAGTAGTGATAGTCTATTATCGACTGTATGACACCCGAGATTTCAAAAAAACATTTTGGTACTATACGATATTAAATTTTTTTCAACTTTACGATGTGAAATACAATTATTAAATTGGTAATTTACTCTTTTTCATTAATTTCATAGGAGGTTGATTACTCTATCAGTACCCCATTCCTAATTCCTATTTAGGGAACTGGAAGTGAAGGAAAGACTGCAGTTTTTTAGTGATTTGTACTTTCATTTATGAAATACTAAACACTAAATTTGACTGACTAACAATGACAGCCGATGAACACAGAACTTCCCTTTACTGCAATGAAAACAAGTCAGTTTCATTGAAAGCTCAAGGTGAAGAGGAAAAATGTAAGGAAGCCTAAATAACTCTTAGTACTCAAATTCAAATTTGTTTCAATGTCTCCGATGTATACTTTAATAGCCACCTTTTTAAGTTTGTAAAAAAATTGTTTCTTTAGAATACACTTCGAGGTATCACACGATCAGAAAATTTCGAAATTTACCATTTCTGCTTATCAAACCGATGAAAAAAAAAATTAGGGCTGCTTTGAATATGAAAAAAAAGAGCAAAATTTCGAGACTGTGTCATTACATCTTTCATCAATCTTTATCTCTTATTAATTACTTTATTTTAAGTATCTTTGACGTCTATTATAGATTCCACGGTCTGTAAAGTTTCTCTTCTTTTATTGGGAGATATTATGTGAAGACAGGCAGTAAATTATGGGGTTGAGTTGTCGTTAAGAACCGATCAGAACTCCTATTTTCATTCTCTAGCCTTTCATTCGTGATCAAGTCCAATCCTACTCTACAGTTTCTTTTTCTTCAAGAGAGAGGTATTTTTCAAACGTTTCCTTTACAAGATAAATGGACGAGCACTGCCAGCAGTTCCCAGGAACCACATCATTAAGTATTGAATGGGCCCTTAAGATAAGGAAATAATTGAACAGTAGCTGATAACCGTATCCTTTCATCGTTTCTATAGACTTCAACTTTTGTGAAACTGTTTATAATAAGTATAAATTATACTTGAAAAACCAAGCACCAGGAATAACCATTTTTATAGAACACCAGATATATTCATCTGTGGTATAAATTGTATATATTTGAATATAAGTTAATGCTTATCGGCTTTCGAATTCAAAACAAAGGAAAAAAAAGGCACAGAGAAACAACACGCATGAAAGTTAGAACTAGACTGTTTATTTCAAGCCTATAATCCTGTGTATTTTTGTATCCTGTGATGTTTACATCCCGATGTTCGGGTATTAAGGTTGAATACTGATGCTGCCCGGAGTTTAACTACCCCCTGCCAGTTTACGCAAACCTCCCCGTAAACTATGAAGTCTAAATTGAGGACGACTTAGGCGATATTACGATCACTCTCCTAATCGTACTAGGGAGTGAAGGCCAGCCCAAACAGTACACAACCTGTAATCCCTTACATTCGGTCGTATTCCTAAGAGACTTATATAGTCCAAATAGAACGCTGCCTCCAACACTGCAGCCACTAGTGACAAAATAAAAAAAAACAAAAAAAACATTACATGGCTTATTGCTCACAGAAAACAATGGCATCTTACACGCTACGCTAAATCAATAGTTTTACACAGCCTGTGTACATTCTAAAAAAACAACAAAAGGAACTACAAAATAAAATACTTCTACAAATGGTACAAAGTGTACGTATGTATAACATACCAAATTTGGCTCCGAGCAGAAGCGAGGACACTCCAACTCACTCATGGCCTGCACCCTCCCCCCTTGGTGGGAGTTTTAACTGTTCGACGTGGACGGTCCTTTGTTTCGTTGGAGGTCTTTTACTCTCGATGGTGACGATGTATGCTCCCTGATCACCACCACCTTGAATGGACCCTCGTATCTGACTGACTCTTTGCTCCGATTAGAGCCAATTTTACGATATACAATGGTCCCAATTTTCAGGTCCCCCATTCGATCCCGGAATTTGAAGTTTACCTGAGCCACTCTCTTGATGATTTTGTTTTGGAACATCTGTAAGATATCTTCTTCTGGGGTCCATTTGATTTAGGGACCCTGGTTATCCTGTACACTATCCGGCTCCATTCTCCCTCTTCCTCCTGTATCCTCGATTCCTCCTACCTGGCGTTGGTGTCAATCATGACTTGGGCACATTCAAGGAATGAGCGCTCATTAGGGAATACCTCTTTTCTCCCTGTTTCCTTCGCCAACTGTACCTTCAGTATAGTAGACAGAAATCCCATTCTGCCCTCTACCTCTTCGCTGCTCATTGTCTCTCTCATTTTCCCCGTTATTTGATTATAACGGGTTAGAAGACCTGCGGCATATTGGCCGCTACTCTGCCTTGATGATTTTGTCTCCCGGAACATCTGAAAAATATCTTCTTCTGGTGTCCATCGTCCTCCTCCATATGCTTTGTTTAGCCACATCTTCACCGTTTCCCACGACGTTTCCTCATCCGCTTGGATTAAGACAGTGAGGCGATCTCCTCCCTTCAGAAAGTAGTTGAGTTCTCCTAATTCGCCAGTGAACCATTCCAGCTCTGAAATTGCCTTTCTCAGATCTTGGGTGCTCATTGCTTTTACTCTCATCAACGCAAGAGCGGTAGCATGAGCTTCTGGCAAAACGCACACCCTTTTTGTTGCTAATTGTTCCGCACCATCCGCTACATTCAGACAGTGGTCGTAGCACGCCTCCTTCCGCCATTCTTTCTTCTCTATCTACTCTTTGATTGAACACGACAATATAAACTTAAACATTGGAATTTAATGCTGTTTGTGGTTTGTAAGTAAGTTATCGTATAAACCTCTTTTCGCTTTCCCACAATACTTTCATATTTAGTACTAGCAGGAGTAGCAGGGTAGACATTTTTTTTCTTCCTTTCTTCCTAGTCCCTTTATATTCACAGATAATTAAATACAATTATAAATCCTCAGGTGAATCTACGGGTAGACATAATTTTTTTTCCCCCAATCCCCTTAAAAAAAGAAAAAAACTTTTATTGACTATAGGTTCTTAGGCGAATCTATTTACATATTACATTTTATATGTCCTGTACCATCGGTACACTCTATACAAGGTCTGAATCGGTATAGAAGTTATGTAATCAATACAAGTACAATGATACACAATGTACTTGGCTTCATTGATAAGACTCTACAAGGTGATGGGGCTCAGCTTTTTGATCAACACAAAAGAATACTTAAAAACTAATTGTTAACCTAAATTTTCCCCGACAGTCTGTTGCCATCAATTCGGGAAGGGTAGTGGGGTCATAGTGTTAAACACTGGGTTTGTGAGGTGCTACAACGCGTCGAAAAACTTGATGTGCCGACGGTGGATAAGTTTATCCGCCGGAGACACATCAAGCAACGGGTGCAGGTCGGCGTTCTTTAACCTTTCAAGAGAGGTATGTCGGACCACTTTTCGCATGATCCCATTCTGGAAAGGTTGGAGACTTGTGGCTGTAGCGTCAGTCAAGTGGGTAAATAGTGGGGCACCGTCATCAGTTTGAGACGCAGTGACAGATTGGGTGAGGTTAGCAAGTGCGAAAGCCGGTAAGACCTCTGTCGTACTGTTTTTAGTTTACTACGAATGTGAGTAGAGAAATGGGAATGCCTATCCATTTTTATGGCTAGATAATAGAATGAGAAAACTGGTGAGTTCTCTTGTCCTCCTATGATTTTGGCAAAGCTTTTTTGCCCTTTTGGTAAGAGAAGATTACGCAGTTGGTCTTCCCATCGTTCACACGGCGTCTGTGCACTGTTCCCTCTATGGCGAAAGGTGTAGTTCTGACGATGAACGACAGTAAAGGGCGCCTTTACCAAGGCTCTCCCCGCTGGGTTGGCGGTGGCATTATTCCACAAGGAATGCCGCTACAATCCAGTGGTTATTTCTCTTGGCACACCCTTTAATTAAGAGCTGAGAACTCTTGGAGAGACGCCCTCGGTCTGTTATACATGGCGGTGAGATAAATGGGTGTCCCTCAATTTATCTTCACCGTCAAGTGGTGGAGCCTGACATCAAATGTAATCAGTGGCGGAGCCACTTTCATCCATGTGATGCCGTGTCGTATAGCCACCAGAACTCCACCGTAGCCATCGTTCGATGACAACAGAGTAGCCTTTTAGCCTTACGCTCTGGTTGACTATTCTCGTGTCCGTCAGGGCGACGATATCCGGTGTGGAGATTGCTATGTGCGCCTCCACTTCTTCGAGTAAGGTCATTAGATTATCAACGTTATAATTCAGTATTTTGTACTTACCCATTGCGAGCTAATTAGACCAATAGTGTCTGAAGACCGGACATAAACTCCCTTATCATGGTCTCGAGAATCGGGAACCAGGGCGGAAGGCTTGCGGTGTTTTGAGTGTTCGACACTCCCGTCGTAACCTCAGCGTAGGTTGCTCCTCCTGTGAAGATCGGTGTGGTGGTGGGTGCCTGTTGTGTTCTTCTACCAACGGGCTGCTGACGGGTTTGGATTGGTGGCGCCTGTCTGTGTTGGTGGGTAGACGTAAGCGAGGGCTACGGAATGTGTTAATTCATTGAAGTACACTTATGGTGGGAGGAGAAAAACGGGGACTTTAATTCATAAGCATGTAGAACATAAATAATCTGGGTGTAAATCAATCTCAACTTCCTATTCACATTTAGAATAAGAATAATTTTTCGACCAAAAATACTTTTGCTTCTATTTGAAAACCACCTCGATCTCTGTAAAAAAATTTTTTTTTGTCTTTGTACGAATTCACAACTGTAAAATGAAATTCAAATCAGCAAATATAAACGACACATGAAACAGGAACAATAAGAGAGCGAAGGACATCCAATATTGACTCTCCACGATTGTCCGGTTGATCCCTACTCCAGTTTGTGCTAAGTGGTCATGGAGTATTATGAGGTAAGTCAAGTATGCATTGTTGTAATGTGATAAAATAGCTTAATATATAAGAGTTTGAATGATTTCTTCATGCCAGTCTCTACATAAGAAACTCATAGACCTCAGTAAAGTGCTGCTTGGTTGGCGTTGCTGAAGTTATTCAAGCACTTTGGATTAAAATATCTGTTTTGTGAAGATGTGGAATTTTTAGGTATATTCATTAATAAGTCCTCCGTAAGTCTCAGCATATAGGTGAATGCCTTCAACGTGTCTAAGGTTTGTAGCTTTGAGTGTCTATTATGAAAATGGTAGAGTAGTTCGAGGCAAATGTTTTCAGTTTGATTCTTTTGTGAGGATTCCACGTTAATCATATGCCAATTGATAAAGGGTCTACGAGATATATAGTCAAAGTTGATTGCCGATTGATAAAGGTAGTTTAATGTCCATGAAAGAGTGTTATTTGTAGTGCCTTTGTTATGCTGACTTCTGTTTTTTATTCAATTCACCATTCGTTGTAGATATTTATATGATTTTTATGAATTTTGATATGTGTAGTAAATCGTTGCGTTTGGAGAGAATAACTGTGTCGCGTAAGTGTTTTTAAATTTTGTGTAGGTATTTTGTGGGTGTAAATAATGTAAAGGTAATGTAAGTATAGGACGTTTAGGGAAGTAGAGGAGGATATTTTTATTTAGGTAGAGATCGTGGATCTATCTCGAATACCAAAGAAGCGACAAGTAGATGGTTCAGTATTAAATAGAACGCGTGTGATAGTAATGTTATAAGTTTATAGAGGGATCCTGTATACCAAACTCTGTCAAAGGCTTGTTAAACATCAAGAAGTGCTCCTGTGACATATAACTTACTTTCAGCAGAAAAGCAGACTCGATATACTACTCTGTGTAATTGGTGGAATGATTGTGACGGGAATTGAATTGGCAGTTTAAATGAGTGGTAGAGCAATTTTTCCAATAATAGCCAAAGGTAAGAAGGAGGGTCATGTCTGCTGGAAGGAAGTTACTAGATTGTTTGGTTTAAAAGTCATGTCGATAATTGTGAAATTTCTTAATATTGGTGAGTCATGCATAAAACTGTATTGAAAATAGTGGTGAGTAAAATAAGAATTTTTCTTGGCAAGCGATGCAGAATTTGACCAGTTATGAGATAGTAACCAAGGTTTTTAAGTTTTTAGAGGTGTTTAATTTTTATACAGAACTTGTTTAGGTTCAAGTGCTTTTAATGTAGGAGTTGCTGTGTAGGAGATAGGGTAACACTTAATGAGTGAAATGTGTAAAGCTTAAAAAAAACTATTAATCCCTCTAAAAACAGAATTGATTTTTTGGTAAGCGTTATTAATGCTTATTACAATGGGAAAATAAGGATTTAAAATATTAAACAGTTTCTAAATTGTGACCGGATATCACAATAGATAGCAAAACAAGACTGACTTTTCTACCATTAAATTTTACTTATTATTCATATCTTATATCTTGAGCAATACGCGTTCAGCATAACCATAATAACTTTTGAAATATGCTTCTAAAAGTCCAGGTTATCCTGAACCAATTGAATTACACAAATACATACAGACTGGTAGAAGGAAGCAACATCCTTGTTATGACATATAGATATTTATTAGAATCAACCAGATTTAATGAAAAAAAGGAGAAATTGTTTCTTCAAGTTTATTTATGCTGTTACGTATATTGTGATGTGCTCTTCTGACCCTCAGAGAAAATATCAAGCTTTCTCTGTTCTTATAGATTCTAAAACTCTTACTGAAGAACTGGAATCTTTTTTATCATTTATTTTAACCTTTTTATCATTCACAACAATGCCCGTTACTGACGATTCGTAAAATAGTTTGCCGATTGTAAAGTAAGGTTGTCAGTTGGCTATTGGAAAAAAAACCGGTGCTTTATGTGAAAACGGTGTATTTAGCTTTTATAATAACAATAATAAACAATAAACGTTTTCTATTGTTGAGATTGGAAGTCAGGTGGCACGAGGGCTTGAAATGAGAAAGGAACGTAAGAACCTGGGATTAAAGGATGTGTTGTTCCACGACTACTTCAGGATTAATGACCAGGAATAACAATAAGGAGCAGAGGATCCTCATTAGTCACAACTTTTTTTTTTTTAATAAGGTAGTCTGCATTACTTTTTGTATTATATTTTGGTTGTTTAGTAACAACATGGTTTGTATTTTATGTCAACAGAGCAAAGGAGGTAATGTCTTATTGACAGAGTCACTAGTTAAATAAAATTTTACCGTAGGATTCGAATCCAGACCATACATATTATTTTACAGTGACTTTAACCACTGAACCATACGAAACGCTTTATATTCACGACCCTTTGTGCTAGTAGGATTTGATCACTAAATTATTGAGTTTCTAGCTGATTTATTTTTACTGAATAAATAAAAAATATAGAGATAAATGTAGGGGACATGGCTGGGTATCCAGTGCAATGCATGCTTGAAAAGTAAAACTCGTGAAAAATATTGTATGACGATCCTGTTGTGGTAAGATTGTGAACAAGTAAAAACTAATAACCTTAATGTTGTGCCACTGCAGTGTCTATCAGCCCCTTCCCCATCGCTCTAGAGCAGTATTGCATTGGTGCCTTTCTGGATAAAGCACAAGATTTTTACAAAGTCTGGCACGCAGACTAACTGTACGACCTCAAAAGATATTTACCAAATACCCTTTTCCTAATCCTACATTACTATATTTCATATTATTACTTCCAAATCCTCTGTGCTTTGGAATATTTCAACAACTATCCCAAACAAGCAGAAGAGTTCCACAGAGCAGAGAGTCCTCCTAATACCTATTTGGCAAAATTTTCAGATGACACAGAGTTGTTTTATCTCACCCACACCCCAAAAACAGCATCCCGTAACGTTCAAAGACACCTTGGTGAGATCGAGTAATGGAACAACCAATAGCGGATCAAAGTTAATGAAGAAAAATGTTCCCACATTACCTTTACCTCCTGACAAAAGTCCTGGATCACGTTTTTTGAATTCCATCCCTCTTCCTGTATCTAAAACAGTATTATAGCTTCCATTTCTTACACACGTTCCTAAAAAGACAATAACCTACTGTAGAGACTACTTTGAAGGACATCCCATCTCAATAGAAAATAAATTACTAATTTATACTAAATCCAATCAGGACATACGGACTAGATTTATGGGGGACATAAAAAAATTCGAACACCAAGCGTATCCATTCCTACAAGTTAAAGTCCTGAAGACAATAGTTAATGGCTCTTCTTACACCACCAACAAGATTCTTCATAACAATCTTAATAAACGCTGAATTCTTGTGATTAACCCTAATAATGCCCTGAGCGTCTATGGCTCTAACACTCTTGGCCAGCATCCGCTGTCTCGTATCCGGTGACGCGGCTGACCAGGAAGATTTCCAGACTCCGCTTCAAGTTTCATATACGAGGGATGTGACGAGACCATGTGGATATGCGGGATTTCTGGGATATGTGCATTTTGAAATATGATATGAGTGATACAATTGCTTATTGCCCAATACGGCAGATTGTATTTTATCTCAATAAAAGGTTTGTAATAGGAATAGTAATAATAATAATAATAATAGGCGTATGTGATAATAAAGTGTAACGTGATTAAAAATAAAGTTATTGTTGTCGTACATTATGACTATTCTCAGTGGCGTAACTATATCATCTGGGGCCCGTGGCAAATTCCTTTAATGGGGCCCTATCATTAAGCTTTATTATACTTACGAGTAGTTTAGTTACCCACAACCAATAATTTGTATTATGGTATATATATTTTTATAAATAGGTACAATATTAAAACAATATTTCTGAGCTCGCAGCCACTTGGGCCGGGGCCCTCTTGGGTCGGGGGCCCGTGACATTTTGCCAGCCCTGCCACCCTGTAGTTACGCCTCTGGCTATACTATACTTTCTGACGGGGGTCAGCCCATGAGATGTACCTCTTGGTCTCGAGGAACGAATTTAGTATGGCAATTGGCCTAAGTTAGTGTGCCTAAAAATTTTTTATTCATAACAAACTATTTGCAGTTTTACTATTATATTGAAGTACCACCTGTACTTCTCCTGCTTCTCTCAAATTCGTGTGTACCCGTTATTGAAATTCGAATGGAAGGTAGGGATCGTATTTGGTTTTTATTTCTAGTTATATAAACTGTCCATAAACATAATCCTCTCGATCTAAAGTTTTTAACATACTTTTCACAACACATTAACGTTACTACAAGGTTACCTGAAAAATGATCATATTACCTGCTCTTCTTGAGTACTATGGATTGTAATTGAAATATAATCCACATTTTCATCAGCTAAGTGCGTTGTGTTTATTATAAATGGGATTTCCCTCTAGTTAAAGGTGCTTATTTCAGAATCCATTACTTTGCTCTAGACGCTTCATGAGAATTTCTCCCATTTCCTCTCCTTTAATATGAAAGAAAATTTCCAAGTTAGCGTGCGCAAGAAACGATGGTACCATTCCCCTATCGCCGCTAAGGGCCTCTTACGGTGCTCTGGAAATGACATTACATTACATTAGGTTATACTACTGGAAATTAAAGTAGCCCCGCCTAGGTAGATGGGTTGGGGGGGGGGGTCCTAAGAGCATTACAGAAAATAAAACGGTGATATTTAATGTCCGCTTGAAGTTGACTCATTGATTAGTGTCAGACGTGCTGGCAATTGTGTACTGTGGGCTGAAAATTGTGAAATTTCCGAACATAGATTTGTTTCCCAGTCACGTCCTCCACCAGAAACTCATCAGAATCACCTCAATTTTTATAATGGGCGTTTTTAAAAATTTATGTGATCATGACGTTTTCCATTTTAATTTGTATGCACATTATACTTCTGCATAATACAAGGAAGTTTAAATAAGAATGTTAAGTAGTAAAAATTTAATGTCAATCTGGATTTATTTGAAATTTAAATCATCACACATATCTAAGTAGAAAATATGTAAAGTCTGACTGTGAATCGACTTTACTGCTGTTAAGAAGTACATTTGTTATAGTAAAGAGCTACGGGCTATCAAAAACAAATTATAAATATTAATAATAACCTAATTAATAATGATATTGTCGCAATCTTGGTCAGCTTCCACTGGCTTGTATCCGTTACGTGGCTGATGTAGGGAGATTCCGCTTTCTCTAAAAAAAACAAAAACCAAACAACAAAACTACATACTAGGAGGATCGGGATTAGAAACGCGAGACCTTCCCAATAACCAGTCACTATCTACTGCCCACGGGGAAAATATTCCAGTATATTCTTTCTTTGGCTGGTAATTATAAATAATAGGATAATAATATATAGGAGGAGGAAATAATAGGACCTCGACTAAAATTGTTAAAAAAAATAATTATCAATTACAAAAACAGAATCTTCACTCCACTTTTAATCATTGTCTCTGGATAAAAAGTCAACTGAATAAGATTTATAAGATCATCAAACATTATTACAACCAAACAAATTTTGAGCCTAGTAAAATTATGAAAGAACTATATAAGGAAAATTATTTCCTCAGTAATAAACAATGGCCAAGATGAATGGTATGATTTCTAGTTATGCTTACTTATTTTCGGGCGTTCAATGTATTTATGTAGAAATTTTGGTCTGTAGATTTTAAGTGGGGTGCATTAAATTAATTTGTGTGGCAATAAAGCTGGTCCAATGACGGTGTGGCAATTCATCCTCAAATAATTTTCCTCCAATCGGAGCATACAAATATTTCTGGTATTTATTGTAGTGGGTGTTTATGTTGGTTTCAAAAACATTTGCACAAATTAGCATTGGTGAGATTTTGTTACTTAGTTATAATTTCAGTTAAATTTCGATTATTCACAATGTAAGAAGGCCCAATCCGGCTATCCCGGATTCAGTTCTTCTGTCCAATTTAAAGGGGTCGTGTATTCAGTAAAGTCTGTATGTAAAAACCGGCCGTAAAAAAAGTTTTGGCAAATCTGCAGTATACGCACTACCTTTTAAGTGCCAAGATAGTGTCCGTTGTATCCAAATAAAACCTATGTTTGACACGTTTCGGATCTTATTTTGTGATGAGGTTTGAAATTTGGTTCTAAAAACGTTTTCAAGAAATTTTCCTTCTCAGCCTTCTCAGGAATACTAGTATAGAATGTTGCACATATTTTGAGCAGGTAAATAATGATGCTCTCAGGTAATGCGTGACATAATTTAACCGTTGCGTTTGCACTTGTAGCTTTTGAAAAAAATATTTTTATACTTTTCTCTATTTAGCCGATGATGTTATCGGTGCACATAAGTAAGTGAAACCTCCTGAAAGGCTATCGTACGCTACCTCATAATTGTTGTAGTGTCAATGCGACTTTGAGGAAATCGCTCTTCTACCGTTTTGTATATATTAAGTTTAAGAAAAAATGTTGACTAATGTACCAAATTAAAGAGCTCGACGACCTGTTTATGTAGCTTGATTTCACCTTTAACCTGTTGTTTGACTTGTTTTGTATGTTGCAATAGCTGAATGGTGCCATTGAAAAATTTACCAAACCAGAAAATAAGAAATAAAACACTATAAATTTCTGTGTTAACTCACGTGACCTGTAATAAATGAGTCTCTGGATCAATGGTAATAATTTTTACAATTATATATAGTTAAAATAAGCCCTAAAATAAATACATGCTTTCAGGTCCAATGCTTGAGACAGAAGTACTAGTGACTCTATGCCAAAACTGTAACCGAAATGACGAAAACTTAAAGTAAGAGAAATATCCTTAATTTTATGGTTTTTTTTTGTAAAGTATGACAAAAATATTTACTCAAAATATTTACGAAGTTGTTCCTACTTTGCATTTGTACTGCCGTTAAAAAAAAGACGCAAACATAGAAATTTTGCATGCATAGAAACATGAATTTTATTTATATTGCATTATTAATTATTTAACATCTTTCCTAGGTTTTGGGTGCCTCATGTAGTTCGCTTCATCTACTTCACACTGGTTTTCTTTGTTTAATTTTTTGTACTTTTATTCCTCTTTATTTTTCTATCTATTCTCTTCCGCTCTTCCTTTTTTTTTTTAAATCATATTTGCTATATCAGCATTCCTTCATCCTTCTTCTTGAAAACGCTTGTCTAACTAGGGGTCATTAGTCTATTGAAAATTTTTCTTCATCCGATTTAATTTAATTTCTTAATTGTAATTAATAACAGTGTACTAATGACTTCTGTTAGAGCTTACGGTGAAAGTTGTTTTACTTTTCTATATCATTTTTATTATTTGCTATATATTTGTAAATATATTGATACTCACTTTCCACAGCACTGCATTCGCCCTAAGACTTTTAGAAACTAAAACATTTTATTAATGTTTTATAGGATGACCCCTCGTACCTTAACCTACTAAGCAAGGAAGTACTGCGGGTACTGTCTAACCATAACGCCGCACACTGGTTAATAGGGGGAAAAATACACTTTTTTTTTTTCAAAGGACTTGCCATAAATATTAGTTACCAAGTATATTTTGCTAATTTAGTTTGATTTTTTTCCCTTTATTTTATAGCCCCTTTAAGTATACAGATAATTATGTATAATTATAAATCCTTAGGCGAATCTATTTATAAATTATTTATGTATTTCCTGTAGCATCGCTACATTATATACAGGTTTTGTTATTTTATAAAAATTATATAATGAATAAACAAGTATAATGATATACATTATACGTGACTGGACTAAACTGATTAATAAAGGTGATGGGGCTCACCTTTTTGATCAACCATAAAACTAACTTACTTACTAATTCTTAACCTAATTATATCCAAACCGGAAGCTTATGTATTTTGCATAATTTGATTTACAAAAGTTGTTATTAAATGTTATTTGATTTTATATTAAAATTTTCAAATGTATTGAAATTAATCATCGGCCGTTCTATGAACGTGAACGAAAAGTTTTTCTCATATATCAGTTCCCTAAAATTGTGTGGAGTGAAAAAAAGTGCGATAACACACTAATTGTCATTGAAAATGATGCAAAGGAGCGTGGAAAGCTTGGAGAAAAGATACCGGACGATGCTCATTCAGTAACTATGTGCTATGGGATTATTACAAACAAGAATATACATTCTTCGCTTAGATACCGCTCATACTTTTTGTAAAAAATATATTAGAAGTACATATTAAAAATTTATTATTTAATTAGAAGATAAAATGTTTTTTAAATAATACGTAAAATATTATATTCTTGCATAGTATTTTATGCTATAAATTTTGGGATTAAGAAATAATTAGTTGTTATATATATATATATATATATATATATATATATATCCATCACTAACTTTAATTTTATTTAGTTTAATTGAATTTTCTTTATATATTTAATGGCATATTATCTAAGTAGCATTTCAACAGAAAAAAAATAAAAAAATAATTTCATAACAATTAAGTAAGTGAAAAATTAAATAATTAACCACGGTCACCTATACTAAAATAAATGAATTTTTTTTTTTTTTTTTTTTTTTTTTTTTTTTCTTAGCTCTCAAACTTATAAAATAGGATGTGGGAAAATTATTTTGGGCTAATGAGTGCCTTTCACTAACTAAGGGGAGTCCCCCATTTGAAGGATGTATGAGAAGGGTATAGGGTGTGGAACGCCTAAAGGAGGCGGGTGGAATCAGGAAGGTAGTGAGAGTCTACCGAGGGTGGAGCCTAGGGGTACCTAGGCAAGGGTTTGTAGTCGGCCAGGTCAAGCCTGGCCAGCCCCGGCAGGGGCCTGAAATAAGTCGGCCTCTCGGCCGGAAGGTCGACCCTGCTTAAACAGGTAGATGGGGTCTTGTAGCTTCGGAGATCGGCCTCGATCTCTCGGCTGGGTGTTGATCTTCAGTCTCCGTCAGGGGGCTAGGGTTCGATCACGTCCATCTGTCTCCAGGCTTCAGCGGTCCAGCAGTGCTTCCATCTGACGGGCATTGGTGGTGGTTGAAGGTCGGAGAATAGTGGGTTGTGGCTGTGTCGGAGTGAGTCAAAAAATTTGATGTGTCTTCTCTTGATGAAATCTTGAATGGTGAGCACTTTAAATTTTTTATGCATCTCGTCTGCCTTCATTCGGTCGAACGGGGTATGTTTAAGGGAGGTGCGGAGAACTCTGTTCTGAAATTGCTGGAGCGTTTTGAGAGTGTTAGGAGTCAGATACTTGAAGAGAGGGGTCCCATACATCAAAGCAGGTCTTAGGACGCTCTGGTATATCAGCAGCTTGAGGCGTACCGATAAAGCCGGGCTGTGAAGTAGGTGTCCGAGGCTGAAGAATTTCTTCCTAACACTCTTTAACTTCTTGCCGAGATGTGTTGTGAACGACAAGTGTCTACCGAGGGTGATCCCAAGGTAGCATAGCTTGTTGCTTACATGGCACTCTTTGCCGTCTAAGACGAAGGATTTCGGGAGCTTCTTTTTTCCGGATTTATAGCTGAATATAATTCCTTGCGTCTTGGCCGGGTTGACTTTAATGTGGACGGCATCGAGTTTCTCGGCGATCTGTTGACTGGCGCTCTCAGCGAATTTCAGGGCTCTGGTGGGATTGATGCTAGTGCTGTAAACACCAATGTCGTCTGCATAAGCCGATACCTCGCAGTTGGGGTACGAGGCTCCTACGATGTGGGCGGTGTAAATGTTGAACAGCAGGGGGCCTAGCACCGATCCTTGGGGGACACCGGC
This sequence comes from Acanthosoma haemorrhoidale, assembly GCA_930367205.1. Taxonomy (NCBI): domain Eukaryota; kingdom Metazoa; phylum Arthropoda; class Insecta; order Hemiptera; family Acanthosomatidae; genus Acanthosoma; species Acanthosoma haemorrhoidale. The sequence continues at coordinate 74,095,115 of OV884012.1, forward strand.
AGTGTAATCTCTTCGGGTCGTAGACGTAGTGCCTATACGAACCGAAAAAGTTCTGCCTGTAAGATAGGATCTCATCAGGTTCTGCAGCTGATCCGAGAATTCATATTCCCTCAGACGTTGGAGTAGGATGTAGTGGTCGACAGAGTCGAAAGCTTTCGAACAGTCCAGTGAAATCATAGCGGTAGCTCTGTTGCTCCGGACGTTCGATGCGACGTGGTGTTGCAATCTCACCAGGTTGTTGTTCGCACTTAAGCCTGTGCTGAAACCAGTCTGCTCTGGTGGGATGACTTCTTGTGACTCGCAGTGCCCTGAGAGATGTACGTGGATGATTCTCTCGAACAGCTTCGAGAGTTGAGTCAGCAGACTGATGGGGCGGTAATGAGATGGCTCATAACCGCTTTTCGCTGGTTTCAGAAGGGGGACCACTACAGCGTGCTTCCAGTTCTGGGGGAAATAGTGCAGCCTGAAGCAGGAGTTCAACACGTTCGTTATGAATGAGATTCCTTTCCTCGGCAGCTGCTTGAGTAGGATGTTCTGGATGGAATCCTGACCTGGGGCCTTCTTGCCGGTCGTTCTTCGAATGAATGCAGCGCATTGCCGGTGTGAGGTGTAGATTTCGGTAGTGGTGGGGAGGGAAATAAATGAATACTGATGAATAAATATAGTAAAAACGTAAACGGATGTAACTTACGAGAGCAGATTACAGTTTACTAAGATAAGAACAAATCATTCTGCATTTATTATTCTAAAACTGAGATTGACATGTTTTTTGTGACTTTTATTAACAAGTGAATGATCCTCCCTTGCCTCAATGAGAATAGATAGCAGTGATGTTTCCCTCTTAAAAGATTTCCTTAAAAAGCCCGTCATGACTACAGGTTCCAAAATATTCATAGACAAGTGATTTAAATATTTAATAACTGTGATACGTCATGTAACATTGTATATTTACTCCAATTTAGGGCTGGAAGGTAACCATATCGAGAGATTGAGTCTTTTAATTAATTTCTTTGTCATCGGCATTTCCAATTGACGGGCCTGGAAACGAACTGTCCTGTTAGCGATTTAAGCCAAGAACAAATTTTGATAAAGCTTTATAATCATGTAGGGGTAATTCAATTTTAATATTTATATACTTGAGCCAATCTGGGCATAGGGAATAGAGCTATGAGGGACAGCAAAAATGTCGAACATCAAGCCAATCCTCTCAATCAAAAGTCCTGAGAACAATAGTAAATGCCCCTTATTATGCCAGGAAAAAAACCCTTCATAACGATCATACATCTTACATTCTTGAACTGATCCCTTCCAAGTTAATGAAATTCCATACTAACTTTTCACACCCTAATCGCGTAGTACAGTCATTGCAGTGCATCACTCATCCCTATAATCTTCCTCGGAGACTAAAATGGCAGTGGCCTCGTGACCATGCTATACATACGTGGAAGTGGGAGTCCTGACAGTGGATAGTTTCTCCAATCATGTCCTGAGCGTCTGTGGCTCTCCCTCTCTTCATCAGCGTCCACTGGCCCGGATCCGGTCACGCGGCTAAAGGACCACTCTCTCTGGTGAGGGAGGTGACAACCATGTGGATTTGGGAAGTCTCTGAGCTGTTTGTAAATATTGTATGAATAAGCGAGTGAATGAAAATTGTAAATATGGGATGAATGAGAACATTTATCACAATCACTTATTGCCCAATGAGGCAGATTGTAATTTAAGCACAATAAAGATATTTCCTAATAAAGAATAAATTATTCGTAAGAAATCGCAAATAAAATATGAGAAGTGAAGAGAATAATTAAGCACGTAGATCATAACACTTAACAACGTAATTGTGCGGTATTGCTGTTTACTATTTTCCATCAAGCATTTAGATAGCATTGAAAAATACTAGAAAATGAGTTTTTGATGCTTTGTTTAAGTGTTTACGACAATATGAGCTCCCATTCCCAAGCTATCCTATGTGGGACACCCACTTACATGTGTAGAGATAAAGCTCACTCGCCGTTAATGGATTAGAATAAGAGTCACAAAACTTTCAGCCAGATTCAATGCCTTGTAACGTAAAGAATTGTTTCGAGCATGTGTGCGGTTGGTAATTATTAACGTTTTTCTGACAGCTTAGTTGGATATCTCTTTCCTCTACGGGAGAGCATCACACATGCAAAATCCACGCGATGATGTTGCTTGCCGATCGGAGCTTTGATTCATTCCTTCCAGATATAAATGCAAACCCGGTAACATGTACTCACGCCGTTTGTTTTCATGTAAGTCATACAGCCCGGAAAGACCCTGGAAGGGTTTCAAAATAAAACCTTTTAGTGCCATTAGAAGCGGAGTGCTTTTTGTGAAAAAAAGTAAAACATGGAGCGAGACACTTTCACTTTATCACAGTCTATTCTTTCATTTCTGAATGACTTGAGATACATCTTACTTTTGACTATTTCGTTTTTTTATTACACCATGAAGCTTACAACCGAAACTAGGTTTAACTTTTACATTTTGAAACCTATGAGGAATTGGAACTAATATTGTAAATAGTTTGGAATCCCTACCTTTTTTTAAATCTTTGGCCTCAACTTATTTTTTTTTCTTGGCTGTAAGGGAATAATTGTTTACAGCATGGTAAACAATTGCCGAAAACTTTTTCATAACATTGATTTGTGCCAACGAACCAAGAGGTTAGAGATTTTCATAAAATTCAAAAACAATAATAGATATTTATTTATTTAAACGCAAGATTGGAGATTGAGTTACGGAGCGTTTACTTAACTGTGTGAAGCAAGTGCTGATGTTGAAGATTTACCCCTTATGGATTTCTGATTACAAAAATTAGGGATTTAGAAACAATCGGTACAGGAACAAGAATTAAAATTTGGTAATTTTACAAACAACAGGTACTAGAATTTCTTGTAAATCAACGCAATTTATTTGTTCGATAGACACCACCGTGCTCCTTATTACGTTAAAAACCGAACCCTTTATATTGCTTATAATACATACCACATACTCGATCTTAGCCCTTTAAAGTTTTTCATTAAAACCTATCTAATCATCCAATTAGTAGAGTCGTAAAACATGCTTATAATTCATCACCATAAAAACAGCGGTAGTGACCTCGTGAAATTCTGTTAATACGTGATAGTGCAGTTTTCTGTTGAAGTTTCCACAATGAGCAATTTCGCCAACCATGTCCTGGGCATCTGAAGCACTAGTGATCTTGGTCAGCTTCCATTGGCCCATGTACGGTGATATGGCTAATGGAGGAGCGCGGGGGATCTCCCACATTCAAAACCGAACCCTTCATAGAGCTTATATTAATACTTCCCACATACTTGATCTTATCCATTTAAAGTTCAAGAATCATCACCAAAACTTAAAGCCTCCGTTTCCTCTTTAACATGGGAGGGAGGCAACAATTATATTAGGAGCAACAACGAGTCATTTTTTCTTGTTTAATTTTTTTTTTGTTTCCTATTTCTACAACAATTTACTGTTTATATAAGGCACATCAATACCAACGCAAACATAGATATTGAAAGTATTATTATTGTAATCAGCAGCTCGGCTGGTTCAGTTTTTCAGTTTAAAAAAAGTTTTTCATAACTTTTTTGTATTTATTTATTTATTATTATTATTGCTATTTAAAGGAAAAAAAATATGAGAACTATAGACGAATCAACTACTTTTTATACTGAAATTATTTTTTCAGAGGCCTTTTCACCAAGTTTAATAATTTGTATTCTTACTATATCTGGACTCTATTTGTTTACTTGCCCAAATTTGAATATGCAAATGGTTGTGGATGTCACTCCCTGGATTATTCCTTTCACTCAACCTCACTAGAAGTAGTATGATTACTGTTTAATTGGTTATAAATTTAATAATAAAATAGCGATGAAAGCCAGATTCCCCCAAGACAATCGATTTAATCTACAAATGTATACAAATCTATAATATTTGATGCGATTGGAGGAACTGGTTAACGGTAGAGAAGCAGATTCGATTTCAGCTTCCCATCAACGGTAATTGGCAACCAGTGAGAGCAGTTTTCACTCTAGCTGGTTGTTACTCGTCTAATAGCACTCCCCGCCCTGATAGGAATTAAGTGCTTCGGTTGGAATCGGCCCCAATCTTATTTATCATTTATTACAGTGGTATTAAGTGAGTTTATATTACCTGATAGCATTCGCAGGCTGACTCGAATTTGAAGATTATTTTTAAAATGAAACATCATGAAATGCGCGAGATTGTTGTTGTTTTATCGATTTCGAGCATATCCCTAATATCGGAGCCTAATAATGCTCATACGTACGCCAAAGATTATCATTTGAGGTTAACGATAATATTTTCTCACAGTTCAATTGTGCATTCGCCTTCACATTTATATATGATCCTATATCTTATGCATACCATACACTCCCATCATTGGATCAGTGCCTTAGCCAGCTCGAGTAAGTTGAGGTTATGCTTAGACTATTGTCATAGGCTCCAATCACCTCCTTAGATCCAATCCTGATTTTCCAACCTTTAAACTAAATGAACATCCTGCCACCTTCTGCTCTTCCGTTAATAACTTCCAAACACTCTCCAGGAATTCCTACTTATCCCAAATCTCACGATGACGAATAGTCCTTCTTTATCCCCTACCCCCACTTTAACCATGGCTGCGTGGAATACGGTGTTTTCGCAATTGGGCTTGGGGACTGATTGAAGCGAGTTATGAAGTACCTTGTAAAATTTTTCTTCGGGGCTCTACCTGTATTTGTACCATTGTCTACCTGTATTTACCGCTGAGTAAGGACGGCTCATTTTATTATCCCGTATTCAATATTTCCTTGGCACATACCTTCACCAAGAATCATTAACTTTCAGTACCATCACCCAGTCTTCACCAAGTCCCGTCTTTTGATTATAACATTATTAACTTTAAAACGACAAATGCATATGTTATGCAGAAAAAGGAGCCATTCACAACCAATTCATTTTTCATTCAAATTTAGACCGGTGATCAGGAAACTATAATTTTAGTAAATGTTACAATTTAATATTGTTTAAATATGACAAGTGAAATAAATTGCAGCTTCATACTACTAATAATAAGCCTACCTTGGTGGAATTAATACTAACAGGTAGATACTTTTAGTATATGCTTATATCCAAGATTAATATTTAAAGCATAGAATACTGATCTATTTTCTAAGATAATACATTACGTTCCAACGTTCCAAACTTAGAAAAAATATTTTATTAATAAAAAATCATATCCAATACCGCTAAAATTCTAAACTTTGGTTGTAAAAAGAACAGGCTACATGCTGATACGATGCAGTTACAGTTTCCATCAAATCTGTTTAGCCGTTGGAAGGACTTTTACATGACGCTATAAATATAATCCGAGGCTATAAAATTTTACCACTTCGTTTAATCGACTGTACCAGCGGAGTTTCGATTTTATTAACTAGCTCTAAAAGAGCCAGAGTTATTTTAAAAAGTATTATAAAATAACAAAATGATAAGTAGCGGTAAATTTGAACGACCTCTCTGTGCTCTCCATCACCACTATGCCAATGTATAAAATCACGTTCAATGAATAGATAAAATTGATGCTCTGGGAGACACAACATGGAGATCGCACTACAACTACAAATTAAAGTTTGGCCTATAAACTATGCTATGTTATTTTTAGCTAGTTTTAAATAGACGAATAATCTTTGAAACAAGACCTATTTTTTTATAAAAATCAAAACTAGACGACTTTGGTTGAACGCTTGCTTGTTTGATTTGGAGAACGGATTCAATTGGAAACAACAGAGGCTACAATTTTTTTCAAAATAAAGTGGTAAGGATGATTCTGAATGTTCCATGATACAACTCCAAATTATTGTGATTTTCTTAAGGAGTTCTCTATTAATTAGAATAAGCCATAATCAATACATGACTTAAAAGGCATAAAAAATGTCATGTTTTAAAACTTTCATTTGTATTTTGTCATTTTTTCTCTATATTATTTTGTATCTGTTGTTTACTTCTTTTTTTGGTTTTTGTGTTTCCAGTTTTTATAAAATATACTGTTTGTGTAGTAACGACCATAGCACAGTAGTAACGACCCAAAAATAAATATTAAACATATTATTATGCTAAGAAGCAGTCTGGCTGGTTCTGACTTAATTAGGATTTCAGTGTAGAAAGAGTTATTCATTATTTTTTTTGAATTTCTTTATTTTCTGCATTCAAAGCCTGTTCACTATAGCAGTCGGGAAAATCTTTGGTTAACATAAAATATGGAAAGAATCTGTTAAAAAGTAAGTAACACGGGAAAATAGTAGTATATTTAATTACTAACCCGCTTTTCTTTGACTATCTTTTCGTACGGGTCAGAAGTTTTTAAAGATTTAAGATGCTGATTTGTATACTAGGCTATATGGATTAATGAACGAATAAGAAAAAAATAATTACGGTAGTATTAAAGAAAATAATGTTTTGGGAGCCAACATTGTAAATATGTATTTAATGTCATTCAATTGTGATTTGATCAATATTTTAGCAATATAAAAAGCATTTTTTTGTGGAAGTGTTTCGAAGGTGGTCCCTGGTATATATATATATATATATATATATATGTAATGAAAGTGTTCTCTCTTTAATTTGAATTTACCGTGCTGCTTCCACTGGCTGCCACCAGATGGAGCAGCAGTTATCAGATAGAGAAGGTTATGTGAGGTAACAGAACATGTAAATAGTGTGAATAGAGAATTGATAGTTATAAACTGTAATTGTCGTTTCTTTGTTTACAGGTAAGATTGTGTAAATCAATATTAATAATTGTTATAATATAATATATAGTGAATAAAATTGCTAACTTTGTTTACAGAGAAACTGATTTCAATTTATTCACCCAACCTTCAATAATTGTCTTACATATATATATATAATGATAAAAAAATATATCTGTACCTCGGAGGGATACAACACTATGTCCATTTTCATAACTTTACAGGAGAGGAGTTTTAAACTTTTTTTCAACAAAAAGTGTTATTGGCACAGCTATTTATTGAGATGTAAATAACAATAAATAGAATGTTCTGGTAAAATATTGTTTCAACATCTCAATAAATAGCTGTGCCAATGTTGAAAAAAAGTTTAAAACTCCTCTCCTGTAAAGTTATGAAAATGGACATAGTGTTGTATCCCTCCGAGGTACAGATATATTATCAATATTATTATTGTAAGCAGCAGCCAGGATGGTTCTTGCTTGTTTGGTAGTTCAATGTGTAAACAGTTTTTCATTATTTTTTTGTATTTATTAATTTTTTTTTTTCACAAAAAGAGACGTTCTGCTTTCAAAGGCACTTGTAAAGGTCTTTCGTCTGTTTGTATTCCACATCTAATTACTGTCCCGCTTCTCTTTGTCTTTTATCTTCATCCCAGTTTAGAAGCTACTTAAGATTTAATTTTATGATTTTTATACTAGGCTATATACATTGATGAATGAATTAGAAAAACTCCGATAGTATTACAGAAAATAACGTTTTGGTAGTTACATTTTAAATATGCATTTAATGTAGTTCAATGATAATTTGATCAATATTTTCGCAGGATAAAAAGTAATTTTTTAAAGTGTTAGCAAACGATAATGGCTTTATAACCGTAAATAATAAAAGTAAAGTAAATAAAAAAAAATATTTTTGGTCAACAATGGCAACAAATTTTTACACGACAATTAAATAAGTATTCAAGAATCCCATATCAGCGTCCACAACATTAATCAACCGAATGATTGGAAGAAAACAAATTATATTCTTAGATAGAATATCAAAAAGGTACAATTGAGTATGCCAATTATATTAGTACTACATTATATTATATTACATTATAGTATATATGAAGGATCGCTAATCGTTAGAAATAAAATATTAATGGGGAAAAAATGGTAAATATTTTGGTGGAACTATTTTAAAACAATTAAATCACCAGGGTAAATTATGTGGTTTCCGGTGATTTTGTTGTTTTGAATACGCTGAATGTTTTCTAGTTGAGAGTATTTTTGAGAGATGTGTGTTATTTTTTAATCAGAGAAGCATGGAAGCTATAGAAATGCTTGGTCTCACTTGCTTTAATGGTAAAAACATTGGAAATAAAGAATCCATTTGAGCTAGGGTCGCGAAAGGTCATAGGTTCACGCGAAGCTCGTGAGCTTTCGGATCAATCCACACAGCATCAGGCTTTATTACTGCAACTAAAACAATAACATTTGGTGTAAAATCCTCTTATCTTAAGTGAAATATTACACCTTATAAATCCATAATTGTTTTCTCATAATCAACTAGATATTAACTAGAAAATCTTGTGGAGGGTAAAAGTTGTAAACAACAAGATTGCATTCAAATTAAGTGAATAACAAACGCAGAGCGATCATTTTCAGATATTGGGGTATTCGTACATTTCAATTTGGATATATTACAGGTTTTACTAGTGTAATCTTTATTATACAGTAATAGTTTATACCAACTACACTGGTAGTAGTTTATAACATACATTCATTCAGCTCTGCACCTTACCCATACTTTCACAACTCACCTTTCTCATCAAAATCATACTCACTGCACAACTGTTGAAGATTTCCTCACTTCACCTTTACCTCTCTTACTTCCACCAAAAGCCGTTAACCCATTCTGCGGTCAAATACCTTCTGAAAAACTTACCTTACCGAAAATCCCCTGGATATGATCTCCTTACTCCTCAAATTCTCAAACAACTTCCTCCTAAAGCCATAATCTTAATAACCTATCAGATCCCGATATAACATCCCATAACCTTCAAAAAAACCTTGCTGAGATCGAGTGCAACCAATGGCGGATTAAAGTTAATGAAGCAAAATGTTCCCACATTACCTTCACCCTATGTCGCAAGTCTTGTCCACTAGTTTATTTTAATTCTATTTCTCTCCCTGTATCCTAGACAGTGCGGTACGTAGGCTTTCATCTCAACAAACGACTGACCTGAAACCCACGTACGAGACTAAAAAGAAAAGAACTAAACAGAAGCTTTGGACAACTGGAAATACTACTTCAAAGGACATCCCACCTCTCAAAAGAAAACAAACTACTTATTTACAAGGTTATACCTAAGCCAATCTGGACATACGGAATAGAGCTATGGGGGACAGCAAACAAGTCGAACATCAAGCGTATCCAATCCTCTAAATCAAAAGTCCTGAGAACAATAGTAAATGCCCTTATTAAGTCAGCAACAAAACCCTTTATAACGATCTTGATATACCCTACATTCTTGAACTGATCCCTTCCAAGTTTATGAAATTCCATAGTAACGTATCCAACCACCCTAATCGCGTAGTTCAGTCATTGCACTGCGCCACTCTTCCCTATAATCCTCCTCGGAGACTGAAACGACAGTGGCCTCGTGACCTGCTATAAATACGTGACAGTGGGAGTCCTGGCAATGGCCAGTTTCTCCAATCATGTCCTGAACCTATGTAGATCTCGCGCTCTTCGTCAGCCTCCATTGGCTTGTATCCGGTGACGTGGCTGACGGAGGAGCGTGGGGTACTTCCCACGACTCTTTCGCATGCGAGGGAGGTGATACACACGTGGATTTAGGAGGCCTCTGGGCTGTTGAATGAGCGAGTGAATGATGAATTGTAAATATGGTATGAATGAGACCATTTATCTCAATTACTTATTGCCTAATAAGGCAGATTGTAATTTTAGCACTGTAAAGAATATTATGTATATACATTCATTCAGACTTTTTTTTTTGGTGTTTTCTATCTGAACCCTTTCTCTTGACTCCGATGTTTTAGGGCTCAAATGCTTAGACTGCTTTAGTCATTGACAGTATATACATCTGCAAAGCACATTTTTTTAAAACTCATAATATGAAAACCAATATAAATAATATAAACCATATTGTTTTACAATAATGATGAGATAAATAAAAAAAATAATTGTAGAAAATTTGGGTAATAATTAGGTTAATGTTAGACTAACAGCGTTTCTGAGAGTATTTTTGGGTATAAAAGTTAGTAAAAATAGTATCTGTAGGTCTGTTAGCATGGAGGTTATCTTGGTGTATCAAGGATAATTGTTTTTATGCGCAAACTGATGTTTTTTACAACTTACTGTTTTCTGTATTATGAAGTACAAGTGTAACTGCAAACCGGTAAAGCGGATGTGATTGTAGGATGGATTACTGCTTTACGTAGTATTTATTTGATTCCAGGCGCAAGTTTGATTTTTTTCACACATTTTACTATTGGGAGGGTTGCACCTAGACAATGGAATGGGATGGGGTCAGGGGAGTTTAATGTCTAGTACATATCGGAATAGCACTATCGATGTGATATTGTCTACGGTAAAACAGCGATGGAAAATCACATTCCGTGCTCGTCCGACAAAATTTTTAACGTTAAATATTTAAAAGAGATGACCTTCGGATGTGTTAGGTCCTTAAATGTCGGATTGATAAAGCAGAGGGAGAGGCAACAGCGAGAAATACTGTGTAAATAGCCATAGTGCTCTCCCTAGACCAGCTAATTGCCCATTTGTCTACGGCTCAGAAGCCCGCAGGCAGGCGCAGCTCCAATGTCACTGAATCTAATATCCACTCGCCGGGACCGCTGCATGTCAGCCAGCCACTGTTTATGTGGCCGTTCGTTGCATTGCCGACCACCCAGCGGGAATGTACGTGATAATTACCTTTTTAACCAGCCTTTGCAAAGAGATATCTCATCAAAGGGGGGAGGGGTGTAAACTTCGCTAAAATGAGAAATGTTATCTTGAGGAAGTATTAACTGAGGCTTGAGATAATACAGCCCTATCTTCTTTTTCAACTTTCTATCTTACTCAAATGTCACTAATTAATTAATTAGGTCCTATTGAAAGAAACGTTTTCAAATTTGATTAGTGTATCAAATTAAAGATATCGACGTCAAGGTGTAATTTTTTTTTTTTTTTCATTTTGTATTTACAAAAAATGATTAAAATATCAACGGTTTTTGACTGAATGCAATGCGGTCCAACGATGTATGTACTGAACTGCCCATGAATGGAACCGGAATGCCGTATAGTGCAAAAAACGTGAGAGAAGAAACCAAAATTTATCAAAAAATTTCTATGCTTAGATATGTTTATTTATTTTGGAATATTTTAACTAAGTAATCAATGATGGGAAATTGACTCAACAACTGATTGTGGTTTATTGCATTGAAGGCAACACATTACAATTCATTCACAACCACAAATGAAATCGCGGGAGGATTTCTCAAAAGAGTTTTGGCTGGTTTCAATGAAACAAAGGAAAATGTCGATGATTACTGAATTAATAGAAATACTGTCACTAAATATGTTCAAGGTGATAATGGCTAAATAATACCTTTCTGTAACTTTTTAAAGACCAAGTGAATTTAGAAATACTCACAAGTGTTCACGGCATAAACTATCTATATAAATGTTTGTGTAATGACCGCGATAATGTGACGGTTACTGCTGAAGGTGGTTCAGTTTCTAGTCAAAACAAAATTGAATAGGATATAAAATCTAAGGTCTCAACATGATTAATAATACGTGTTGTGGCTTTAGTAGACTAATAATTAAACTTGTTAATAAAATCTTTTTCAACACGAAAACGAAATCTTTAATCCCCTTACAAAATGTTGTTGTATCTCTAGTTAGCTGAGACAGAAGCACCAGGCTGGATATAATTGTGGAAGTTTTAGTCACACATAACTGTTATATTTATTAATAATTTAAAGGAGTGTAAAAAGATAATGTCATCCTATATATAGCCTAAATACCTTGGGTATCATTTTTAAAAACAATTACACCTTTTAATTTCGCAATGGTTGCTGATTGTATGAATTATAGATTAGACAAGGGTAGTGCGGAGCCGTAAATAAATTATGATCTTGAATCGTGGTATCTGCCTTATTTTCCTGCAGGAAACGGGGGGGGGAAGGGGGTTATCCCCCATATGCAAAGAAGGAATTTATAACAATCCGGAAAATTCAGGCCAACAAAAAAAAGGAACGATCTCCCCTGCGGCAAAAAAAAAAAAAAAAAAAATCCTTTAGCTCAGAAGAAATGCGACCTCAGCTGTATCCCCATATATTCTTATATATTTTATTTACCTGAAGATTGGCTATGAGAAAAAATGAATTTACATTCTTAAACTTAAGTTGTAAACATAATACTAACTTAACTATTAAAAACATTGAGTCAATTTCGAAATATATATATACTTATATCCGTTTATGGCTTCCTTGGGAAGGTGATTAGGCTGAGTTATCCGCAAAGAATTAAAATCCTTTAAGTGATAACTCGAACTCACTTGTGTTCCTAAGAAAAAAATATAACGGACGTAAACTAAACAAATAAATAAACAGTAAACGACGAATTTATGCTAAATCACAATACATTTTATTAAAAAAAAAAAACTGATACATAATGGCAGCGCAGTTAGTTTTAAAATTAAGAAATAACAGTATTTTAATACCAGGCCTAATTAGTATAATTATAAATAAATTTATCATTAGAACGAGTCAATTCTAATTTAGCTAGGTAATAACTGCTTTAATTATGAAATCGTAATGTCTGTCATTATTAAATAACAGCAATAATTTGAAAGTAAATAAGGAGTGTATACAATGTTCATTAAATAAAATAATACAAGTTTATATTTACGTTGTTGTCGGCCAGTAGAGAGGAGTGTTGAAAGACAACCGCAGGATGGCTAAGGCAAGGAAAAGATTCGTCCGAAAGAGTCAAAAAGAAGATTGAGGTTATCATACATTGGTAGGCCACGTTACCAAGTCGTTCTGGAGGCCGGTTTCAAGTTCCAAGGGGAATGAGCTCTTACAGACGTTACTTCAACACTGACTGGGCCAAAGCCCCGGCCTCAAAGCCTCGTTCCCTACAGCCCAAAGCGCTATTTTTGGGTCCAGAGCTCACTCTACCTTATTTACTGCTGCAATAATATAGTTTTTCAAGCTATTTATTTATTTTTTTTATATAACCAAAAATAAGGTTGCTGTTAAGATGGAATAAAATAAATACATTTCATAACTTACATTTAAAGTTTTAGTTTTATACATGTGTCCATCTATACAATATTTACATTTTTTGTTTTCAAAATATCCCTGGCCTGAACAATTTGCATGTTCTAAGTTGTGATTTCAATGCAATTGATTAATAAATATCTAACTATGATTGTTAGGTTAAATTAGAGCGTGGACCAATGCCTAAACATATACTAACTAACATCTAACCATAGTTAGAAGTGTACACACCTTAAAGAGGGAAGGGACATGCTAATGAAGTAGTTGTCCAGCAAATAGAGGACAGGATTTTACTGACTTACCTGGGTAGTCTATATTGTGATGTGCTTTATTGAAGAAGCAAGAAAAAGTTCTGACATTTGTACAACTTAGGGTTTTTCGTAGAAGAATACAATTTCTTATCACAGATGTATTTTTCATGAACATGAGTTTTCTCTCTTAGTTTACTGTATTTTGTATTAGTTATCTAAATTTAATATATTTATTCACTTTTATTATAATTTATTAAGCGATTTAAATAAATGTTTACATCAAGTGTTTAGAACACTAAGTATTTTACAATACCTGGGCGAAATAGCGTTATATTTATACTCGGTGTTCTTAAAATATCATTGGTAATAATATCTAGACAATAATTTGGTTCATTATTTCACATGATATTCGGCACAAACTACAAACAAAAAAGAGTACGTAGGACTTACTACTTTCTCCAGCATCTCATCACAAGCCCGGCTATATCCTTGAGGCTGAAACTGCTCATATATCAGAGCGTCCTGAGGGCAGCACTGCTGTTTGGAACTCCGCTTTTCCGTTTTCTTCACACCAGCACCATAACTAGACTCCAGAGCTTCCAGAACAACATCCTGCGCACGGCACTATGGCATACCCCTTTTCGTGAAATTAAGGCTCCTAACATCCACGAAAAGTACGAGGTCCCCACCATTACCGAAGGCATCAGAAGAAGACACATCAAATTCTTCGACTCAATGAAACATTGCCAAAACCCCCTATTCCAAGACCTGACACCCCCACCACTACCGGCAAGATGGAAACTCTCTAGATCTGGGAAAGCAGACCAAATGGTCGACATAACGGCCCTTGGCCAAGCAACAAGCCTCTGACGGGCAACCATCACTGCTATGCAACTGAATGAGCTTATACTACATGCCTAGAGATACTGTAGGCTCAGGCTTCATTCAGTGGACTCTTACCACTGCACCGCAACATTTTCACCTCTACCGAGGCTTTCCACACTCCTTAATTTCCTCACTCCACCTTCAAACAGGTACTCTTAGTAAAAGGATCCGCTCACTCCAAATAAATTCCTTTATTTTTCCCTTATCCGTAATCTTAAAAATTTGAGAGCTAATCCGGAGTGGAACTCAAAAAATTGTTTTGAACATGACATGTGGATGTGATCTACCACTCAAACCTCATCAAAGGACACCTTGTTGTCTGTTATCAAGTGGATAAAAAACCATTATAGTTTGTTTGGATACTATTTATTAAGCTTAAGGCATATTTTGTTGAAAAAAAAGCCTGTCAATAGTGACCTATTAAACAATTAAAAGATTCGTAATGGAACCGAAAACTTTTATTGACTGTTTCAATTATTTTTCTATACATTCCTCATCAGATAATAATCATTACTATCGAGAATGTCAAGGCTTTAGTTTGATACCATACTCAATATAATTAAAAGCATTTTTGTATACTTTCATTTAATTTTATTGAATGGAACTATAATGAGAAATGGCATGCTTCTAATAAAAAAAATGGTTAAAGTTGTATACTTCATGTTATTGAATTTTTTTTAATTTTCGTCAATATAAAAACTACACATATCTCATAGTTTAATCTGGAGGCATTTTCTTTTCGGTTATACCTTCTCCGTTTTTTACTGTTTATTGTTACTAGTGGGTATTAATTGTGGTTACGCGTTTTAACGGGTGTTCGCTGTATTACACAAAAACTGTAATAAATTTTCATACCATTTTATATTAATTTGTTTTTTTTTTAAAACGATTCAAAACCTGCTAATACAGTTAGAAAAGTAGCGAAAAACCACTCGAGTGAAGCACTTAGCTGTTGGGCCCGCTTTGTTTCAGTTGGGTCCTGGGATCTGGGCTAATCCGTTCGCAGGACTGCATCTGACAGGATTAGAGTGGACTGTAGGCAACGAATGACCTTTTGCTGGGATTTTCACAACGTTTGTCTTAAGCTACCTCAGTTGTGAAGAATAGGATAGGTAAACTAATTTTAACTTGAAATTGATGCAATAAATAGATACAGCAAGTATGTTATATGAAAAAATCAAATAGTTTAAACATAAATAACATAATACTCTGGAAAATTAATGAAAAACCATATCGATCGAATATCCTCTTTCATTAGAATTCGCAAGGATCCAATTCCATGTCTTCAATACCTTATTTTTCTGGCTTAAATTTCCAACATCCGGCTTCCACTATTGAAAATTGAAAATTTATTCTTCATCTTTTGAACATAAAAATCGCTCGAACCATGCTTTGGCTCATTCTTAAATCCACCGATTCAAAACTCCATTTGACAAGACAGCGGACACCAAACCTCCTACTTCTTCCTCTCAATTTTTTCTCTCTCTCTTTATATTCTTCTATGTTACCTTTGAATTACTTCTACACATAGCCAACTAAATTCACATCCAAATCTTCTCAATATTAAAGGCGATGATTGTTAAATTTTTTTTAATGTAATAGAGAACTTAACGGTGAGACAACTTAACAACTTTGTTATGTTGATTTTGAGTCAGTTTGTCATTTAAAACAATTAAGCCATGTCATACTAATGTAGTAGAATTAGGGATGAATAATGTATGACAGGCCATACAGAATGGCATTTTCATAGTAGATCATGCGCCCAAATTTTGCCCCTAGAAATAAACAAACAGATAGGAACGAAGCAAAGACGTGTTTACCAGATAACTGCTGTGATAGTGGGGTTGAATGTTGAGAAACTGAATCAAAGGAGTTGGTTTCCTCCGAAGGGCGGAAGAGACGGATGCAAGAGAGGGCAAACATAATACTCAGGAGATGAAGGGATCTTGGTAAGAGTAGGGAGATAGATAAGCTGGAGGAGATGGGGATTGGAAACACGGCAAAGGATCAAAGCCCAATAGTAATAAGCATGAAGGGTCAACGGGGTTTTATGGGTGTGCGATAAGGGTTGGCTGGATGAAATGTGCCTTATTATGACTTGTACCGCCACAATCAGCTGTTAAGACAGATTACATCAAAATCTTGTGAACCTAAATAAGCAAATTCTTAATATTAAACCTTCTACATAAACTAAATATTGATCTCAAATTCAGGCCTAATAATATATATATATATGAGTTTGTTTGATATAATAAAATTTTGTTGAATTTTGATAGTTCATGGTATGATTTTGTGGGACTCCTTATGACCTTATCATTCTTATTCTCAAAAAGTATCTATAACCTATGGCCTGACATATGGGATGTCTCCTGGGACCCAGCCTGTTCTGAGAAGACTATGGAAGACGGGCTTTGCTCTCGTGCTTGTACAACTCGGGCTCGCATCCCAAATGAGATAAATATATACACAACAGCGTCGATGATCTGAGGGTTTTACACCGAAGTAAATCCCATAAAACAAACAAACGAATGATTCTCCAGTAGTACTTGAATGAGGAAGAATAATAGAAAAGAATATTGAGATATGAACAATTAATAGACGAATATGGGGAACAGGAAATCCTTGAAAATTTGAGATGTTATCGTACTTTAAAGCCATATCACAGTTAGGACTGTAATCACGTCTCGGATTCATCTGTTACATGCACAGACAAACGGTTTATGATTGTATAACCATTGCGAGACATTGACATTTGTTTGTGTTTACAAATATTTAATTTCATTAGTATTGAATTAATGAGTATACAAGTTAGGCTATGTTGTAATTGTGTGACGTGATGTCTGAAATGATTAACTTTCCTTTATTTTTTTCTTCATCAGAAAGTAATCGAATAGTAAAGTGGGGCAACTCTGGGTGGGAGGAAATTAAAACAGAAGCACTAATCCTCTTCCCGTTAGTAGATTAAAAAACGTTTTTCCAGTCTCATTTCTTTATATGAAATTTATAATTCACCTCTGGTAAGTACAACATTTATTAACTACAGTGTTTTTTATTTTAAATTATGTTGGATCCGTCTTCCTGGGCTCACATAATAAATAAATTAATACTTGGCTTATCGCATTAAATGATAATAAACACAATGAATTTGGTTTCATCAGTGCAACAATAATAAGTTAGTAAATATTTATGAAACAATTATACAGGACACGCACTAATGCATCGTTGCATGGAATTAAAAAAATAATAGACAAAGAAAACCTTTCTCAAAAAACGATACGTGCTGATTTTGACCTAGTCAAGCTATCCGGGTCTTTAATTCGTTGTTTTAGAGGCAAATAAGAGGAGTTGAAATAAGATTTCTACGTAAGGAAAATACCAATACTGCTATCAAACAATTTCCTCTGAGCCAATTTATACTTTTGTTTTAATATAAAAGATCTTATTCTAGCTAAGAAAGGAGGGTTTATCGTAAACAAACCTGGGCCTGAACAACTTTTTATGAATCACAGTAGTCAGCCCTCCCCAGGATTTGTCACGGTCAAATACGAATAATTATTAAACAAAATTTTGGACATTTTAGTTTGGTATTTAAATTTTTTTCAGTTTTTCAAAAAAAAAAAAGAACAGAATTAACTCAGAGGTAACCAAAGACACACATCCAATCTCTCAGTACAATTTAGGTTTTTAGGCATCATAAGCGTCTAATCCTTCTTTAATATCCGCTTCCTGATCCCTAAATATCCTTCATTATAATAAATGACACATGTAGAAGAGTACACTAGATCCTCAGACGCTAAGGTGAGTTAATTAATTTAACATTGTTTACTTATTGGATGGCTAATTAAATATTGAAGGGTATTAATTAGAACATTGAACACAATTAATTATTGCCCAAAAAGGCAGATTATAATTTTATCACAATAAAGATTTGATTTGTAATTAAATATTAAAAAATGACTCCTCAAACTAGTGCACGTACGTAGGTGAATTTCTACAAACACCTATTTATGAAACTAAAGTTAACTGGTAAAGCCAGAAACCCAGACGACGATATAACGTTGTCATCACGTTGGAGCGGTAAGTAATACCCAGACTACGAAGGAAGGGGCGAAAAGAGAAATGACGACAGGAGGAATCTGACAGGGTTAGGTCAGTAATCCATTGCTTGTTCTAAATGAAGAGCGACTCTGGGCGTCGACCGACCTGTCACCCCGCCCGACCTTCGCCTTAGTCATTAATTCATATCCTCGCCTCTTCTGCAATTATATCTACAATCGGCATTAACTGAAAGTTAAGCTCATGCCATCTCAAAAGTAGAAATTACCGTCTGGCTGGTTTTATCAAATTAATAATGATTTTTTTTCTTTCTGGCGTTCAAAAGAAAGTCCATGGTGTCTTTTTGATACCAGGTCAGAAACAAACTAGGAAATCATCAATTTAATCACAAAACATTTGAATGATCATTCAGGATCAAACTGAGTTGATATATTAAAATAAGGTTGATTATATGGGAGTGCGTTTTATAGTGAAATTCCCTGAGTTAGAGTGTGTATATCTATTTCAAAACTATTGGAGTCAATGAAAACGTTCATTATTTAACCTCTGAGCTGAACCAGATTTCCATGAACATCGAAAGATATTTTTATGCTAGACATCTACAAATATTATAATGCATTATAAAAACAAATAAATATGTTAAATGATCTTCCTATTTTTTTTTTTTTTTTGGCTACTTCATCTCATAAAATATTACTGATGATCAGAACCTAAAAACATTTTTCACATTGACAGAAATATTAGCTCTTGCAGGGTGCTGGATAGGGGATAAACTGTTTTTATAGGTCATGTGAAAATCACTTGGTCAGAAAGTGTTTAACTGTTAGAGGTACACCACAGGAAGCACAAGTTAGCATCGGATGACATTATTTAGACCTCATTAAAACGACACCATCTCTCGTAGTGCAAACATCGAAAGGGTCCAAAAATTCAACAAGGAATTTCAATCCCCAAATTTATTATTTCTTACTTAATTTATTATATGCATGGGATATGATGGCCTGTCCCTTGAATATGAGACCAAACTTGCGTGGGAAATGATATGGCAATATGACACCCGATAGGTCAAGGAAGACCATCGTTAATTGCTTTGTACCAAGGTATTTCCGGTTTCATTGCCTACGTTTCCCGTGTGAAAAAGTATCCGGAATTTATGATAGAATCAGTGGCAACTACTTGAGTACACATTGCGAACGTGGAGAAATTTCAAGTCTTGGACAGTTGACTGTATGTGTTTTCCAATACCTTTCATACCGCAACTAATTTAGATGTACAGTTGCTGCATAGGTATGGTAAAGGTAATATGCTTCTTTCGGTTCCAGTGGAAAATGCACACCCAACCCTCTCTGTGCTTTTAGAGGAAGCAGAGTAAAGGTAAAAAGAGGCAACTCCGAGTCGCTTCTTTGCTCTCTGAACTTTTCCAGAAAAACGATTGTGGCTGTTGAAACATTTTTTTGACATGTTAGTGCTAGCTTAAATTTGGGAAAATTAAGTTTGCATGAAGGTGTAGTGTGTAATAGGATATTTTATTTATGGTCATTGAGATTCTCAAGAGAGAAATTTTCTTCGCATATTTTATTGGTAGTAATTTATCAATAATCGAAGAAAAAAAAATTTCCCTTTTATCAATAGATGTTTAATTAAATTACTTACGGTTAGCCAGAAGAGGAGAAACAAACAACAAGAAGCGGCCCCGCCAGAAATGTGAGGTCTTCAGTCTCTTTTGCTGATTCAGTTCGGAACAGGGAGCAGCACAGGCACTGTCCACCCCTCGTCCGCAAGTTCGTCTTCCACAGCATTCCGCTCATCCCGGACCAGCAAACCCAATCCCATCCTCAACCACACATCTCGCATATTCCTCCACCTTCAAGCTCTTCAAGCTCTCACTAGCCTATTAACATCATTCCTTACAGAGTCCAGAACCCTAAGTAATCCTCTCTTTTCCCTTCTTACAAATCTTGTCACCTACTTCATCCCCATTAAACAAAACCTATAAGTGGATCCTTCCGACTTCTTATCCATTCTCCCTTGTAATGCGAATGGTGTTCACACCCACACTAACGAACATATAGCACTACTCTACCATAAGAACATCGATGTGGCTCTTATTACTGAATCAAGATTTACGAGTAAACAACCATTTACAGTTCGACAGTACTGTACCAGACTTATCGAACAGATGACCCAGATGGAAGAGCACATGGAGATACCGCTGTCAATGTCCATAACTCCATATCCCATCACATAGTTCCTTTGGCAGCACACGATATCCTTCAGTCCACTGCAGTGTCAATCAGCACCTTCACAATCCCCCTTACTCTAGTATCAGTGTACTGCCCTCCCAATAAATCCATTTCTGATTCAAAATTCATCTCCTTTCTAAACTCCATCGGACATCGTTTCCTTGTGGGTGGGGACTTAAACGCTAAGCACCAACATTGGGGCTCAAGATCCAAAAATACAAGAGGACGTGCTTTGCTCTTTGCACTCACACAGAAAAAGGAAAAATTGCTCCACTATCTCTGCTGACACAGACCTATTGGCCATCTGATTTCACCGAAATTCTGATCTCCTTGACTTCTTTTCCAACAATAGTTTAGGAACACTAAACTATTCACTTACACGCTTCGACGACCTCTCCTCCAACCATAGCCCTTTGATCCTAACCATTTCCATAAGACCAATCCACAAACTACCACCTTTATTTATTAGGGACCCAGTTGATTGGGACCACTTCCGCCAGATTCTTACAGACTCTGTAGACCTCAAAGTATCTCTGAAAACATCACAAGACCTAGATGATGCAGTGAATTCTTTGCCTACTCTGATCCAGAGGTCAGCTTAGGAGCCATCGTCACCCCACTGTCATCCAAAAATTCATAATTAAAATCCTTTACCTCAGTATCTCAAAGACCTAATCCAATCCAAACGCGACTCGAGAAGAGTGTGCACAAATCCTGACATACTGCTGATCACCCGTACATTTGTACCATCATTAGCAGAATGTTAAGTGGCATTTAGCACCCTTCCGATCCGATTCTTTTAAATCCATCCTCTTCTCTCTGTCTACCAGGGATAACTCTTTGTGGAATCTAACTAAAAACATCCTAAAATATCATCCTGTTTAACACCCACTCCATCGTGATGATGGGTCGTGCGTGGGTGGCTTCGGCAGGCGAAAGGTTGGAAGAATTCTCTATGCATCTTTCCCGTACTTTCACTCTCACCATTAGTTGATAATCAGATGCACTATATATCACTGGTCGAAAACAAAATTAGTGGTGTTATTAAGTAAATTGATATTGTTATACTTACCTTCACTTACTTATACTTACAACTGAAATACCTTAAACTATAATGATTTTAATGGACTGTATTTACAAAGGCGGTTTCTAAAAGAAAAATATTATACCTACAGGCCTTTAATTAATATTAAAAAAGCTATAGGGTACAAAAAAATTTCTACAGTTTCATATATAAGACCTTCTCTTAATTAATTTATTGATTAGAATGACAAAGGTAATGAGATGCTATAAACAGAGTATAAAATAAAGAAGAACACTGTTGACGTATGTGTCTATTCGTGGAAGAGTTTTAACTGCATAAGTCAATTGACTTGTGAACGGTGAGAAGCCTTTGAAGAAGGAACAAGAACGTACCTGATTAGACTCTGTCTGTATGTGGTCATTGTTAGACATTCGGCAATCTGGAAGACTTGGTCCGTTGATACAATGACTAAGCTGCTTACCATGAGCTAACTGGTTGTCTGGTTGAAGACAGATATGGTGGAGTCATTACACTGGCACCTTGAACTCCGTAGGGGGTTAATTAACAAGCAGTAATGTTGCTGACTTACTGACAAATGACAAGAGGGAGGGGGAAACAGGGGTACCAATACTGCAGAGCCCCAACACTCCGATGGAGTCTTGGGCACTTGTCTTATTATTATTATTATGTTTTACACTGATTGTTTCCGGAACGTATATTTTCCACAACATTCTTATTTTTTTAAGATTTAGTTTGCAGGGTTATTTAAAATTTTAAAAATCCAATATGACTAGTGCAGAAAGTATGGTTGCCTACCCTATATTGCTTTAATAGGTTTTGGAAAATCTTTTTATCGTATTTACTTAAGTATCCACACCCAGCCGATCGAAATAACTGATATGAGACGGTGTTCACAAGTCTTTTTAAAGATTGATATTTTTAAATTATATTACCAACAAAGTTTTTTTTGAGCTTTTGAGTGCTGTTCAAGAGATTTACCTCTTGATGGATTTTTAGAAAATTATACACTACTTTAAACAGTAACAGTTTTGAAGTATTTTAAAGATTGTTTTTTTTTTGTATTCCATTACCATATGGTGCCCTAACAGTGACTTTGACGGTATTGGTTGCTAAGTGAGACGAAATTCTTAACCGTGTATTCACGAGGACCCGACACAATATCGACAGAATCCAGAATTATCTTGAGGACAGCACCCAAAGACTCTCAGGACGAATCGAGGATATATTAACATCTTCCGAAGTAACCCATCATTACCTGCGTCTCAAAACTTAAGGCAAGGAAAACTCTTTGATATTACTGCGCTATTAATATAGAGCAATCAAAGAGTTGAGGCAACAGTTTACTTTTTTTTGCCTTTATTCTATTATTATTATATTTTTGTGTGTTTTTTATTTAAGTAGTGATCAAATTTTATGCCTAACCAGCATACAGATAGTATCAATTTAAACGTAGAAACGAGAACCACAAAGCTAAGCAATTTATTAACAAACCACAATGTCAATAACGTACCGTAAGACTAAAGAAGATTACGGACTTAATCTTCTTCGTTAACACGATTAAAGGAATATAGAGGAAAACCTGTTTGAGTGACAACATGTTTAAGATCCAAACCACTCAAAACAAATCTAAAGAAACAATCAATAGTAAAATCAAAATTAGTAGACCAAGACCCTTGGTGGGATATTTGACACAGACTTTCAAGGAGTCACAAGGACTGTAGAATTATTTTTTTTCCCCTTCTATTTTCTTAAACCCTAGTTTTTATTTTTGTTAAAAAATGAAACTTTTTAACGATGTTTTTACTGTTTTGGTATCAGGAAAAAAAGGGGCACCAGGAACTTACTACGTTTTATAATATAATGTAAAAGGACTAGGTGATGGGGCTCACCTTCGGACTACATATCGGGAGGACTGTAGGATTTTTGTTTGTTATTTCAAAACCCCTTTTATTTTTACAAACAGATGAACTAAATTCAATATAAACGATTTACAATGTTATCCTCGGGCTGCATACGCAGATGCATTTGAAAGAGGTAATATTTACAAAAACAATTTTCTATTTATTTAAGTTATAAAGTCAATAAACAATATACAGGACTGGGTGATGGGGCTAGCTTCGGTTTACAATGTGGGAAACTTACAAACTAAACTTAAAAACTAGAACCTAATACTAAAGCGTTCGTGCCTCGACTACGTCTTGCCATTGGGGGTGGATGGGATAGGGGAAGGAGCGGGGGTTATCGTGTTAAACACCGGGTTTGTCAAGTATTGTAGGGAGTCGACAAATTTGATATGTCTACGTTGAATGAATTCATCCACCGTAGGCAGCTCAAAGATCTCGTGAAGCTCACTGTTGTTCCGTTGCTCGAATGAAGTATGTCTGACCACTTTCATCAGTATACCGTTTTGGAATTGTTGGAGTCCCTGAGCTGCATACAGCAGAGCAGGTCTGAGTACACTCTTACTATATATCATTAACTTAAGGCGCAGTGATAGATTGGGGAAGTAATTCGTAAACCGGTAAGACTTCGTGCGGGTTTGCTTCAACTTCCTCACAAAATTGTTACTGAAACGGAGGTGTCTGTACATTTTAATCCCCAGATATACCAGGTTGTTGGCTGGTGAGTTTTACTACGTTCCTACTGTGTAAGTAGTAGGCAGTGGACTTTTTCCCTTTTGGAAAGAGAAAATTACGCAGTCAGCCTTACCCGCGTTTACACTTTGTAAACTAATTCAATATCTCATATTGAGTCTCCCCAATCTCAAACTGATTTCGTTACAGACTACTTCAGCATGTCTAAGAGCTACCTTGGCGCTCATGCTGCTACTGTTGCATACTCATGCTACACCGCTATGTCATCAGCGAAAGCAGTAACAGTTGAGTTTTTATATCGGACTCCTACAATTTTAGACGTATGCACATTGAACAGTACAGGGAATAAAACGGCTCCTTAGGGTACTCCACAAGGCAGTGGGACAGCTTCGGAGAAGCTATCACCCACCCGCACCCACATCGATCTGTTGTTCAGGAAGCTAGCCAGAATTGAATAGGGTTCTCCGGGCATTCCCGCTCGCAGAGCATTTGACACAGTGTCCCGTGAGACACCGAGTCGAATGCTTGAGTGCAGTCAATCAAAATCATAGCTGTGGCTATGTTTCTATTCAAGTTATGGCTAACTTCTGACTGTTGCTTCAAAAGGGCTCTGCGCTCATACTGGATTAAAATCCAGTCTGTTCTGGCGGAATGATGTCATTTTTCGCACAGTAGTTTTTGAGATAATTCAATAGAATTTTCTCGAAAATTTTTCCCATTTGCGGTAGCAAGCTGATCGGGCGGTAGTGGGCTGGGTGATATCCGCTCTTTTCTGGCTTGAAAAATGGAAACAAGATGGTTTGTTTCCAAGTGTCAGGAAAGTACCGCAATCTTATACAAGAGTTGTATAAGTTTGCGAGTTGTACTATCCCTCTCCTTGGCATTTGTTTGAGCAGAACATAGTTGTATCCCGTCGAGGGGAGGACTGTAGCTGGACGCGACTAATGCGCACGTTCCCATGCTGTAACGAATGCCCTGTCAACTTCATAAGCGGTATCTCGAAACTAAGATCTTTAATATTTTCCCTTTTAGATGATGAAGAGATCAGTGAGAAGAAGACCCTGACAGATTACAGATTAGGATTGCGAGATCAATGACTAACTATTGATCAATTTTAACCCACAACTAGTGGACTTCCTAGCCCAAAACTTAGAAAACTTCCGCAACGCGATACAAAACGATTTCTTTCATATTATGGAGATATTTTACGCCTCTCAGTGAAAGGCAAGAAGAAGACCTAATCAGAATCATTTTTCATCTCATTAATCTCGTTGATATATATTAACAGAAAGAACAGTTCCTAATGGTGAACTTGGTTTGGGGTGGAGTTTATATACAAGAAATGTTTATCTACCCAAAATATTATGCACAATTTTGTCTTTATGTTATCTGTATAGAACAATTTAATGTATAATTGATGTATACAATTTTAACCTGTAAAAAAAATCTTTAATATAACAGGTAAAAATAGGGAGGCACCTGATTCAGAGATCAACTAATTAATTTTTTTAATGGGTATAACACCCATGTTAAGGACAGAAAAGACAAATTTTATATAGGTTGTTAGGACATTGTTTCGGAATGGCAAGTTTTTCTGTGGAGCTGCCTCGAAATAAAGTCTGGTTCTCCCCGATGAGAACCTAACTCCTGCACTCCAGGCCACTTAAGCACGCTCCGCCACCCCTTATTTCGTTTCTCATCATATAACTCATTCTCAAAATAATACATTTTTTTGTTATTTACGTTTAGATGTTTGGTTTGATAACTATTTCGACCTGTTTCCTCGCCATTAGTTAAAGCTTTGTTAAAAAATAAATATATTTTTTTTCATCTATTTAAATTTTCTTACATCAATAATGTAATATAAATTATATTTTTAGAATTAAGTGAATATGGTTCATGGGAATTGGGTATGAACTATGAAGTTGAAGAAAAATTGGTGTTATTCAATGAGTCAAACAAGGTTAAAAGAATATTAATGAAATAATAATGGTTGAAGCAAATAGTTATACACTGTTTTAGATTTCTTAAATAAGCATTGTAGTCGAATAATATTGCTTTTTTTTTTTTCATATTCAATATGTTCTCTATCAGATTATGAAGGAGTATTAGCTAGACTATATCTTACAAAAAAAAAATGTTATAAGCCGCCAGAATAGGTTCACTGGCGAAAGTTAAAGGAATGCAGACATGTTTCAAGATAGTTGAACATTCCAAGAATTACAGCTAAAAAGGTTTTCAATCATTACCAGATCATTAGGAGAAGCTACGGCAGTAGACTGGGAAGAATCATGGAGGACGGTCTGATTTAAATTTCATCAGGGTTCATTTATAGCTGGCTAAATACAGGATTTCCTTTTTCAAGTTTTATTTTATTTGCGATACTTGTTGGACATATTGAGCATGCGCTGTTTCCATTTATTTTGAGAACGTTAGGATGGCTAGTTAGTACTTAGTAGATTTTGACTACATCTAAAACCTGTAGATTGAGTTATCAAACAAAAACTTTACCAGAAACACTAAAACGCCCTGTTGAGGTTGGAATGAACAGTTTACTTTTAGGAACACGTTTATTACAGAATTATTTCTTCCCTATTCCGGGAATAGGTAATTGCCATAAGTGATCTCATTCAGAAGATATTTCACTTTCTCATGATACACATATGTATAACTCATGAACTGCAGAACTGCTACCTTCCTGGCTATGGAGAAGGAGACAAGGATCAGGGAAATCCTCCAACCTCAATCACTGCAACGGAGAGGCAATATAGTAAGTAGGACTGGTAATGGTACTAAGATATAACGGAATTTAAACAAAAAATGGTTCCTATTGTGATATAGAAACTTTTATTTTTCAGAATGTATTTTTACTATGTAAATTCACTTCAGAGTGGCTTCTTCTATCAGTTTCTGCCAATATTACTACCCCCCATGTTGTCCGAAGAAGTTGAGCAGTCTCAGTTGCCGTTGAAAACCGATTCCGAAGCGTGTTTAGTACAATAGACCGGTCATCTATTGGCTTTGTCACTCGAGGCCGACCTGACTCGGGTCAGCGATTACACAAACCTTTCTCACGGTAACTTGTAATCTCTCTTCGAACAGTAGTTTCAGGTAAACCCGATGGGCTGCCTGATTTTTTTTTGGTTTGACCGTCTTCCACAAATTCTGTTGTATTTGATCGACGGTCAAACCAAAAAAAACCTTTTGCTAAATTTTTAGAGATCAGAAGAAATCCCAAAAAAAAATCTGTATAATTCTTTCAAAATATTTTGGTTATATTTATCGGGGGTTTCCTTCATATTCGTCTCCCCTCAACACTGAAAACGTTTAATATTAATCAAAAAAGAATGACAAGCAAGAAGTAATTCTATTAGGAAGCATTTGTTTGTATTTTTTAAGCTCGATTTTGTTTGTGAGGCAGATTATATGTACATATTTAAAAAACACAATTTAGTTTATAATCTCTCTATTGACTTTATATTTATTACCATTGGAGTGATATTAAATACATTCCAGCCGTGGATTCAACCAAAGGAAATGGGAACTTGTTCCAAACTATGTTTCTTTTTCCTAGGTCGCAAAGTTGTAAGTAGAATTTCACTTATTTTTTTTACTTTTGAGAGGCATTTACTTTATATCAGGACAGTGTAAATGCAGCACTTACGTTAAGGTTTGACGCAATAAGATTTTCATCAGGGCTATTTAGATAAAACTTTTAATACTGTTTGTATAGATGATAATTTATAGGACTTTTATATTTTGTGAAAAAATATTCAATTTTTTTGATCTAGTACTTACCACCTTGAGGGAAAAATTGGGAGAATATGTGTTTGAAGGATTCCTCATCGACTAGACCTGTCGGACATTCCTGAAAATTTAAATAAGTCAATTAATTATATATTAATGCATATATTATTATCATCCATATAATATGTTATTATTATATTATGTATATTTATATATTTATGATCATGCAGGCATAAATGCTTATAAATGATTAATTTCTTCGAAATAGTTTTCGTCAGGACAATTAATTATCCAAGTCAGCCGTTATTCAATTGAAAGGACTATTGCTGGTGAGAGGGAATGCCAAACATTTTAAAGATACTTCTCTATACAATTGATTTACTAGGATTATGGAAAATTTCTCGAAAATCAATGAATATTTTTTTTTTATCAAGATCATGAACTTTTATAGATGACAAATACAATAAAAAAAATATGATAGTGTACTCCTTGTACCCCATTTCGAAATAAAATCCACTGATCTGACTAAGAAGTTAGGATACCAATACCCCATTTCGGGTTTATTTTAACATAAAACCTACAGGTCATCAACACCTTTGTGTTGGATATTTACACTAAAATCATCTGGGGAAACCACTAAATATCAAGGGTGAAAAAGCAATAATTAGCCATAGAGAACGTGAGAGAATAAACCAGGGTCCCAAGGAGAAGGTCGGAGTCCATGAGGCACCCTAGCTATGTCAGGTGGTGGTTATAGATAGTGCCATGGAAACCAAGAAAAATAGGAACTCTACGCCAATGTATTCATGTTAATATGTTTTAAAATGCATGCATTTGTATACTTTTGAGTAAATTTACAAAACAAACAACCCCCACAGTTATTATTAGCATATAGTTTATTAAACAATTTTTTCCAAAGAGGAATCACTGCTGTGTAAAAAAATATAAGAGGTTTTAGTTAAATTGGTATTATCACAAACAAAATCTTTAAATAAATGGTTGTTTGGCTAAGCTCAGTACAGTGTGGCCCCTTAGTGATATCCGGCTTTGTGTTTTATGCCATTTGTAGAGGACTGAAGGATGCAAAGAGGAGAGGTGGGAACGTGGTCTATCTACGTGATGCAGGTCAATGTTTGCGGTCTGCTGTGGAAGTAGCCACTAAACAGTTGGACAGTTGAAAGCTATTGTACACAAGAGCAGTATATATGTGGGACCAGGTATGGGACTTCCTCAGTACGTCTGATGTTTGGCTTTGCAGTAGACCAGATCCTAGTTGGATCGTCATTTTCATTTGAAGCAATGTATCTGATTATCCGTTCTTATTGGACTTTAAAATGTTGTCTGGTATACATTTATGAATATTTGTTTACTCAAGATTTTTCGTTGGATGGAATTGCTGTTATTTTTCTTGTCGTTTCTTTAGTCAGAGATCTAATAGAGAAAATACTTCGCTCCGGGGCTCGGCTCAACGACTATCTTTATTGCATATCTTTGTTTGCACGTTCCAGGACACCCTCCCCGATGCATACATTTAGTTCTAAATATTTCCACTACACCCCTTTCAAAGAGATTTTTCGAAACCAGATATCCTTTATTTTATCACTTGTATGCTTGTCAATTCTGGACTTTTGCATGAAGGTTCCATTTTCCATGTTTGAATGAGAGCGATCAGTTTTTTGTAGTTTTTTTTATATTTTTTTTTATATTTCCCATGTTAACGAGACATCGTTGTTAATATGTTGTCAGTAGTATGTTGGGAGTGTATTGGATTGTTTCATAACCCTAGCTTGAAGTAAAATGGTAATATTTTGCATGGAAGTTTCATTTACTTCATATGTACTAAAAAAAAAAAAGCAAATCCATGAAAAATAAAGAAGAGCCATTCATTTATCAATTATATTGAAGTTGAAAAAATATATTTTCCTATCTTATTAAGAAGGCTATTATATGAATCGTCTTGTAATATGACGTCCTGATAAGTAATATGTGATGGGACTTTAGTGGTCTACATAGTGATTACAACTCCCAATACAATCGTGCTCGATCTCGTAACGAAATAAATCAATGATATATCAACCTTGACTCGTTTTTTTTCCTACATAATTACGAATGCAAAGCTAGGTGAAAAATAAGGACAGCTCAGCAAATATTGATGATAAATGAGATCATATGCCCTGAGCAGAGATATAGGACTTAAATTAAATAAAGATAGTAAAGATCTGAGTATGGGTGAGGCTGTGTAAAATTCATTCTTCTGAAGGAGTAATGCGAAACTTCCTTTTCTCTACCAATCTCTTTTGTTTCTTGCGAAGGGGGTTACTTATCCAATATAACCAGACCTAACGATCACTTTCCAGCAGTGTAATTTCGATTAGGGTCTTACCTCTACCTGGTAAGCACTTCACTGTTAGTCTAGGTTCAGTACTGAGAACATCTTGGGCTCCTTTAATAGGGAAAGCTTCAATTATTTTCCGAGCTACCTGAGATGTAACTTCTATTTGGAGCTCTTCATGGAACGTGTCTTCTATTCTCTTCTTTACCCTAGGTTCTTGTGGTATAGGAGGTTATGTAAACTGACAAATCTACCTCGAACATATACAGTACAACATCATTCTATGGGTGTAGTAAACGTTTAATTAGTTTATTAAATATAAAATGATTTTATTTTAATTTGGTTTTATGACATCAGAAGCGTCTTATCCTCCCTTGCACACTCTCTACACCACTTCCTCAACATCCTTCTAATCAATGATTACGACAGGTAGGTAATTAAGCATCAGATATTGAGGTAAGCGAATTAATTTTACATTTCCCGACATCCTTATATTGTTTCATCGTTTTATTTCGAATTGAAAAATTATTTCTAAAAATAAGGCACATACACTATGCATACATAATGAAGCATACTTCAGAGTAGGGTAAAATCTACGTAAGTTGAATATTGTTAACATATTTTTTTTTATCTTTTTTTAGTGCGCCGTTTTATGGTGAGGTAAAGTTCAGAGATTTGCCGGCAACTCGATACAGATTTTCTCTCTGAAAATTGTTATTAAAAAAACTTCAATTAATTTTAATATTTCGAATTCACTACATAAAAATACCCGTTTTTAAATAGAAACGAACAAAGTTTTATGAAAAAAATAATGTAAGCGATTATTTATTCAGTAATTCGTTGAAGGAGTTGTGCCTAATTAGTAATCTATAATTGAGTGAGAAAGTTATAATTACATGCTTTTGTTTTATATAATAAAAAGCTGTTTACTTGTTCAGTAGCCAATAAAGGTCGGTTAGACTGAAAAAATATTTAATGTGAAATAAGGGAAAGAAGTGCTCAAACAGAAAGTTTTATCCGTTGTTGGTGGGAGCCTAAGACTAGGTTTCTGCTAAATAAATCACAATTTGCAGCATTGTTACCATTTCAGGGAGCAGAATCACTAACTCTCGCTTAAAACACAATGCTCCCACCGGGACTTACTTTTAGAAATAATTTAAATGCTTAAATCGGAGACACATGAGTACGTGAAACTTATTATGTAGAAATGTAAGTAATAATATAATATTTTACAAGTAAAACAATGTAGGATTCTTGAAATAAGGTTTTTATAAATCTCAATCAATAATGTTGAAATTAAAAACCATAATCTAATATGACGTCCTTTTTCAAAGATTTAAAAAGTTATAATTCAAGCTTTTGTTTTATATAATAAAAAGCTGTTTACTTGTTCAGTAGCAAATAAAGGACGATTAGACTGAAAAAATAAGTGAAATAAAGGATAAAAGTGCTCAAACAGAAACGTTTATCCATTGAGAGATTCTAAGCTTATTAATTTTTTTTCCAATCTTGAAATGAATGTTAATTGTATTGAATTTAATATATTTTTTGTTAGGTTAAATTTCTAATGAGATTTGATTACAAGTTTTTATTGTTTTAGCAAGAAAATTCTTATCATATGAGACTAAGCACTTAAATCATCATAAAATATTTACGTCCTTTTTCTACCTACATAAAAATGAAGTGTGAATTTCAAGAAAATTTTTTTTGTCATGAATGAGGTCATCTCAATTTGTATGGGGGACTTCCCTAAAGCTTTTAAACTGCACATAAATTCAACACAGACCTTTGTTTTTCTTCTGCTATAAAACAAAGTGGGGTGAGAATAAGAGAGGCTCCTATCTGCAACGATACAGTTGATTAGAACTTAGGCCTGAAAAATAGGGCAAGGATCGTCGAAGTTTATCTCAGTTATCTCTGCACAACGTCTTAAACAAAGGGCCTCCGTGACCTCTTACCTCGATACGAGCTTCAGTAAACAAAGCCCTTATTTCCATAAACGTATTTTAACCCCCGGGCCTTGTCCCGTCCTCAAACAGATGCCTGACAACCTTCTTCCTTCGCCACTATCTAATTTAAGTGAAGACATTCACTCTTAGTAAAGAATTCTTACATAGTATTAATTAAGAAATAGATCAAAGCAACTCTTATTGGTGGATTTCTTCAGTGCATATGAATTCAAATGAAAATAAAGTGGTGGCAATTGATGACAGTAAAATTATTATAACATGATACAACAATTATCAAAACTATGATTGGGGACCATCTGTGAGGAAATTAGGGACTGTGGGAGATTGAGTGTAACAAGACTCTCCCGTCAGGAATACAGCTGACATCCTAACTCTAGAAGATAATGCTTTTCATTGGTATATATGTGTGCCTACAGTAGATAATAATGTAGCTGATGTTCCGGTTTTTCCACATCAGATCCAGAACAAGATTCTGCGCTCGGCTCTGTGGGACACCCCATTTCGAAAGATGAAGGCTCCCACGAAAAGTTTGAGGTCCCCGACATCACAGAAGCTATAAAAAGCCAATCAACAAACCCCTGACAGGCACTCTACTGAACGCTACATAACCCTTAACAAGTTAGAACTACATGCCTAGACAGACTCTAGGCTCAACCTTCAGTGGACTCTCACCACTGTGCCGAGATATCTACACCTCAGCCGAAGTCTCCCACATTCCTCAATTCCTGCACCCAACCTTCAAATAGGTCCCTCTTAGTGCGAGAATCCCTTTCACTCCTATAATTTACATTTATTTTATTTTTTTACCATTCCTCCTTTTCAAAATTGAGAGCTTTGAAAATGAAAAAAAAAGGTGTAGGTAAATATGTCAAACCCAAAATCTTTAAGGAGGTGTAACTTCTGATTCTCCTTATATGGAACAAAGGTCAAGGTAATTTTAGATAGACGAGTAAGAAGATTGACCACAGGTGAAATGAAGAACCTTCAGTAAGCGGTAGGAAAGAATAAGTGGGATAGGCTCTGGAATGAGACGATACGAGAAGATTAGCAGATTGCAGCCTTTAAATTAGTCTGGGAAAGCTGACAGCTGAAGTAGTTTTGACATGTCTGTCGAATGCTTATAAACCGAGAACCTAGGAAACTGAGACTAATATTATTGTTGCCTGCTTTCGAGGGAGATTTCAAAAATCAGGGGGCATATTGCCAATCTCAGGCTGAAAAGGAGATTTGTGCTCTTTTTTGCAAGGGACAGAGATGGGCTGGTTTTATTAGAACATAATATTCCTTCGCTAAAGGTGAACAAGGAGATGGGAAAAAAGAATGATTGCGTGCAACAAAAAACTATTACATTACTAGTAGTCAACCTTAGTGAAACATAATTTACTTAATGGGATCCAATTGAAAAATGGACTGTAATTTCTACAAGACAAAGTTCCTAAGGCTGCAAATCTAAAAAAAAAATACTAGTTTCTTTCAAGATACTTTGTAATTGAGTCTTTTGTATTTTCTATAAGTGAGCTCTATCACAACTTTAGTAACTTATAAACTTTTACCTGAGAGTTGTAATCGATCGTGGTTAATAAATGAGACTAAAAGGAAAGGGCATGTCAATTAAAAACTTCTCGATTTGTCTCACTATTGCCAATAAGCGTGGGTCTCTACTTAACTCAGCCAACCAGTTAAGCTGATCAAGTTTCTGTAATACTCCAAACTAGTGACCAACTGAGTGTTAAAGCTTTCATTTCCTCGTCGCAAATGGCTTCTAAGATACCCAGTGGGTCGAGGCAGGTCTTGGGTCTGGGTCTCCTGAGCATAGGAGACCGGGAAATAGTATGGCCAAAATTCCAATGTTTATAAAATACATCAAGAATCAATGATCTTAAAGAAAGTACTTTTGGTACGTTTTTAAGTAAACATTGATTGTCACTGACCTGTTTGAATCCTCGATATATAAGTTGTATTTCCTTTCTTGAGAACTTTGTTGTTTTGATAAGCTTTGTCAGTTCCTCCGGCCTGTACCGGGAAACATGGATGTTAAATTGATCTAGCTCCTCCTCTGAAACAAAAAAATGATTTAGGCTGATTTTTTAAATGCGTGATTCACCTAGACAATTTGAATAAAACATATATTTTACAACTACATCTAATATATAAAGAAAAGAAGCAGAAGACAGTTTTCACTGGGAAGTAGTTGGAGATGTCTGAGAGAGGATGATTGAATCCAGAAGAGTTATTATTGCTCAGGCTGCTTCAACTTCAAACAAGTATTGCAGTCATACATCTTGTAATGAGATTTAGAATCAATCTAAATTTAGGTTGATTGAAAGAAAATGAATTTCGGTTAAAACCATCCCCTGCAGAGTGTTTGGTCTATCTTTTCAGGTACCTTGAGGAGTGGGAGCACTATTTTTTTTGCACTAAGAGTGTCTCCTAATGCTGCGAATGTCATTTTACGTTTGAGTTAGTCAGAAATTTTCCAAAGCAACATGCGAGTGCTCTTAGTACGAGTTAGGGTTTAGTGTTTCTTTTAGAGCTGTTTCAGACATCAGTGTCTAATCCTTCTTTGTCACCACTGGTAAGAGAGTAAACTTGACATTGTCTAAAGTGTTTGCTGTTGAATTTTGTAATTTCAGATTGAAATTGAAATCCGCCTCTCTACTTCCTGCTGGGAGGCGGAAAGGGTCTGATCCGGTGGTGGTCCACACGCACACCTGGGGCGAGGAACGTGACCGGTAGTGAGACACGTGACCGCCGCCTCCTTACCCGACCCGGGGACAAGCCCTGGAGGTAGAGAGGCCCCCTAAAGTGGTGTTAAGTTTATGACTGCCAGCTGGTGACCCTTTCTCGTTTATGACTTAGTTGGCTTCCGCCTTTTATTGCTTAACACTTTTACAATGATTTACATTTGTTTATAATACATTTAGTTCATGTTATTTTACTTTTGCTTAAAATATATATGCAATAGAATATAGGGTGATTTATCTTATGTAGTTAGCGGTCGCTACACATGAATGGTGTTACACGGTGTACAATAATTTTAGTAGGCAACATGGTTTCACCCTCATCCTTCCTGGAATTGTCCTGTCCTCCTCCCTGGTAGACCCTTTGATAGTGCACTGAACACGACAGGTAGATGGGACAGGAAACTCCTTGGCTCTAATGGGTTTACTAGAGTGCTGTATCTCGCCTCCATGTGCTCATGAATTCATAAATACAATATTGTATATATAGATAACTACGACTTTTTTAAAAGGGTTTTATTGGTTTTTCAAAGCCCCACGGATGAATAATATTTTCAGCTCCTTAAAAAGCGAATAATGGCATTAATTAAATATGATAAATTAATTAAATTTGGATGGGTTAGAAATGTGTTCTTTATTCTACTCTGGTTATGACTTGTATCTACGCGTTTAAAATACAAAACTCTTAAATAGGTCTCTCAAAATGTATTCCAGTAAAAACCTTTTAACGGTCCAAACTGTAATCTTCAGGCACTAAAATATGAAAAGAAAAGAAACTAGCCGAGCAATGTAAGACATCGACTTATACAGATATTTATAATTATATTTGTTAAAATAAAAACCTATTTATACGGCAATAATATTTATAAATAAGGTGAATGACCTAGACATCTTTGTCTGACGTCCAGACATCTTTCATCCCAAGGTGGAACCTCCTATTCCAACTGACCTTTTCTCCCAGATATTTCTAAATCTTGGTTTAAGCCAGAGGTCCCCTCATTTTCTGTTTATTTCTCTAATTTCTCCTCCTCACAGAGCCCACGATCTCATTTCTCAATCATACAACCATCAAACCTGATCAACATCCATAACAAGCATGCGTCTCTTAAAACGTTCCGAGTTCACCGTCCTCTATTTCCTTGGACTAATCAGGAAAGATTTAATGTGGCATCGGAATGCAGCAAGGAAAAAGTGTATCCACAGAAATCTCCCAGTAAATAAACATAACACATCGTATAATACAAATGAGGATGGTATTATTCATTTCATGTTCTTTCAAGTAGAGCATGGAGCATTAAAATTATATGTGATTATAATTTAAAAAATTGAATATATCTTGAGATCAAGACTTGGTTTTTTACAATTAAGGATATAAAAATGTCTTAACAATTAAAAACAAACGGAGAGTATAATTGTATACACAGTATAAATGTAATTTCATTTAAAACATGACATTGAAAATTCTCAAGAACTTATCCACACATTGTATCACTTCTGGTATAAATGCTTATGAAAATAAGGGCTATAAGGGCACTAGATAATTGTGATAAAATACCGCATTCATTTTTCCACTTACTCTTTCCTTCATTCTATAATTACAACTTAGGCATATAGAAATAGGCCTGGCATCCCCCAATTAGCCTGCAGGATTGTCACCTTAATGCTTTAAGAAGGATTGTTTATATGCTAGAATAAAAAAATACGTAATATGTTAAAAGCTGCAGGAATGAATAGTATATATGTGTATATTCAGATTATTTTTATAGTTCCATTGGTTTAGTTTCTTTTCATTTTTAGTTCCTGAAGATGACGACTTGATCGAAATACTATACACATTGGGCAACTACAACTTCGCTTTATTATCATAATGTTAAACTACAAGTGGCAAACACAAACGTAGAAATTAGATAATGTCAAATAAAATAGAAGCACAAACGATTGAAATGTACACATTTCTGGTAAGATACAGTAAATTCACGTTACGAGGAAATGTATGATTGCCGGCACGGGAGCATTTTGTGGTCTGCAGCCGATGTCCACCGGTCGGCCGCACAAAAGCCATCTTTCTGATAAGGCCTTTTTGTTCCGGTACCAATGATCAGCTTATCTATTTTGCCTCCTACAATATTTATTGTCATTTAGCAGACTTCGTCAGTATCTCTATTTATTGTCTCCTTCCTAAAGCTTGTACTGAACCAAAATGATATTTCTGGCCGTTGATTTTATTGTTTACATCTCCAACTTAGTGATGTATCAAGTAAAATAATAATATCGTCTAATAATGTTTATACAATATGAAAGCTGATGCCAAATATGGTATTTGGCTGCGGTCTGTAAGGTATTTAATTAGTACAACAAACAAAATAATTGCTGAGAACCGATCTAAAGCATTACATTAAAATGAAGTCTGAACTACATGTAGACTTTTGTTTCTTCTTCTGACCACTGATGTTCTGGCCAAACAAAAAAAGAAATCGGCTTCATTCACTTTTTAGACATAAGACCTATACTATTTTCCCCCTTCGCTACCTTGTTAAGAAGTACGCCACAAAAAAGGAAGGGAGAGAGGAGTTTGTAGGCACAAAAAGTTTTTCTCCTTTCAATTCCTGCATGGAGTTTTACCTTTATCCAATATTGAGTCTTTCCTACTGTCTGTCCAATATTTTCCAACTGTAGAGAAGTATTTCTGAGTTACTAATTCTTTTCAACTGAAGAATACCTTTGTATGAAAATATAGTAAGCTATTTAAATCTTTATATTTACTGCAGTTTGTGTATGTGAGTTTTATAAATACATTCCTAGACGGCAGACCTATTTATTTAAAATATTCAATTCGATAAGTATAACACAACAGGATTAGAAACTACTATTCGTGAATGGTATATTGTTACAGTATACATCACAAAGTACTTTTGGGTCCTTTTGTAAGTTAGGTTTGGTTCTCCAGCAAGGCTCATTGTAGTCTTGTCTCAAGTGTTGTGGTTGATAATGTCTTAACTTAAGACTATTTCTCGAGGTTTTGTTTATTATACCTTTAAAATTTAGTTGAAGTAGAGCTTCTCCTTTGGAAAAGGCAATTGAAGGATATTTATTTAGATAAGCTACTCATTCATTTCCATTAATGAAGAAGGATATACATGTTTGGTAAAAGAAGGGGTGAAAATTAAAAAAAGTAAACGGGATTATCATTATTTTATATGATTTTCTTCTATATTTCAATCTTAAATATCTTCAATATCCTTTAGTTCTTAAAGAATATTACAAATAAGTAATAATATGTTTAGGATCAAACTAAATTTATTTATTAGAAGAAGTTGATATCTGTTGATATCCCCTACATTAGAGTTCGACTTGGCTGGTTAGGGCTCCCATCGGTGGGATCCTCAAAATTAGTCTGAAAATACAACAGAGTAACCTATGGGTTTTCCATAAAAAAATAACAAACAATATACTTGGTAGGAGGGTTCATCCCTTGTGGGATATTTTACTCTATGAGCACCTCCCCTCTCGGCTCCGTAGGTCTGTTTAAGCTATAGTAAATTTAAAACCTCAGCCAAAGAAATATGTCATGCCCTCAGTAGAAGTTAGATTTTATTGTTTCGTTACGAGTGGTTTTCAGATATCATAAGTTTCTAATCCTCCTATTGTTCCTAAATATCCATATACCCAATATTCACCACAGGTAGGAGATAAAGGCTAAGGTAGGCGAATTAATTTTACTTTGTATATTTTTTTATTGCAAAATGACTCCTCAGCTCACGCACACATATGTAGTAATAGTTATTAATTAATTGCGAAGTCGCTTTTGTTTGTCACAGCGCATCTACCACAACGAAAAAATCCATTTTAAGCCCCATTTCCTCTTATAAATGGCCAGTTATAATTATATTGTTTGGGAAACGCCATTCCATAACGTCTTATCAGCGTTATCCGGCTCGTTACGATTCTAAGTAAGGTGATCATATTTTTTTATTGTATTATTATAGTATATTGATGATTAGGTAAAAATTATAATGGATCGGCTGTTTCTTTAAATAAAAATTTATTACTTTTTTTTGTGTTTTCTAAATTTGTTCCGAGTTCTTTAGGACATCACAAGCTATTCACAAATGTATCTTATTTAGTTTTAAGCTATGCTAAGAATGCTTACAGACTGAATTGAGTTGAAACGAATTACTTCAACTAATATTTAAAATATTCAGTTTATAAAATTTACGAAATAATTAGTGAATGTAGATAAAAGATGAGGGACTGCAATGAATGAACAAACCGGACGTGTGATGGGCCTGACCTAACAGTGCCTTTGTAAAGGGTTGAGCGTGCTAGTATCCCTAATTGTGAGCCGGCTGGGGTCAGGTCAAACATTCACAGGGTCCACCATTCCCTCTCAGCACTTCCGACAGATGAATTTAACAATATACCAAAATTTCTCTCAGGTAGATTAATCTACTAATCAATAATTACCTAATTACTAGTTCCTACATACATCCAACATATTAGGAAGGCATAAATATTTTTTATCTTATGCAAACTATTTTTTTTATTTGGTCCTGATCTTGGTGGATAATTTTTTCTTTGTATCATTATTAAAGTGTGCTTATGTCATCGTAATGTAATTGGTAATGAGACTTTTATGATAAAAATTAATTTATTACGGGAATAATTTTTTGGTTAAAACCACATGTACAGAGTCGTACATGTAGTACGAATTTGTCAGATAACCCCGGGTACATACCTAGGCTCTAAGGTGTTAGAGTGAGAAAGACCCGAGACCAGAATTAATTAGAAATTCACCGACGCAACATTTGCTTTTAGTACAAGTTAGATTTCAGTATTTATTCTATAGTGGTTTTCAGACATCGGAAGTGTCTGATCCTCATTTCATATTCACATCCTTATCTCCAATCACTACCACTGGTAGGAGATTTCAGTAGATTCCCAGATAATAAGGAAATCGAATTAATTTAACACTGTCTAACATTTTCATTGTTTAATTTCCTATTGTGGAATTTCTCCTTGAATATGCCACACGCAAACGGTATCTTTTTTGTACCTATAAGTTATTGTGTTTTTATTTACTATTTCTTATTTTATTACATAATGCAATCACTCATGAACTGAATTATATTTAAATATTTATAAAGTAAAGGAAGAACTAGAAAGTGCAGAAACCTCATCGGGAAATTCTTATACGATTGCGCAAGCATTTGAAAGGAAACTAAAACTACTAACTAAGTTATGTTAAAACCACTAGGTACTGTTAACGAGAATTTTATTCTTTAAAAAATCCACTGCAACTTGCCTTTGACAAATAAACAATTTGTAAAAAGCTAAAATATTGAGCTGAACCCCCTTGAAATTTGCTTGGAACGTATTTAATACGTGATTAGTTTTTTAGGTGTTTAACTTTAACTTTAATTTACAATAATAATAATCAAAAATTTAATATTATTCAAAACATTTTGGAAATATCGATTTTAAGGTATAGTATGAAGATTAATTTAACTGTAATGACTAAGACCATTAGAAAAAAAGAATTACTTCAGGAGCTTCATTCTTAAAATTATTACCGAAGGATTGAAACAGGAAGGAATAAAATGTCAAGATATTATGGAAAGTAAAGTTTAAATTAAGACATCACTGATGATGGAAAAAGGAAACAACAGTTTAAGAACATAAATGATATCTATTGTTTATAACGCTTTGAATATTTTGTTAATAACTATTTATTATTGAAATTTATATTTCATATTTTCATAACACCAATTTATTTATTTTTCTTCACACAAAAATGTTCGCGTATTTTGTAATTTTAGCAGAGTTTGAGAGAATTCCGTTAGTGGCGTGATTCTATTCTCTGTCGAGAAACTTGATCAACCCAACCTTGTCCCCACTTACGTTGCTTTGTTCTTCACCCCCATAGCCTAACTGGTATGGGGAGAGAAGGTCGCGAGTGTCCAAGAGGGGAAGGATACGTTTCTCTGAAATGTTATGAGTATTGGGAGGTAATATAAGTATTGGGAAAAGGGCCATAGGCCGATAAGATGAAAGGCTATTACGTGGTTTGCCGGCTTTTGGAATAATATTATAATGGAAAACTTCCAAAGAAGAGGAAATAACATGGCCTGAAGGATACATTTGAAGATATTCTTGGAAGCTGTAACTTTGTGTGTACGTTTGCGGAGAATTTGTGGAGTTGAAAGTTTATATCCAAGAGATTTGTTTCGTTAATAGTTTATTAGGTGTTTGACCTTGGAGGGAAGGGGTAGACTGCTTAAGAAGGGAGCGACAGAGAGTTCAATAACCAATGATCGGGATAGATTTCCATGGCCGGGATGGAGTTTAAAGGTCTTGGAGAGATGACGTCCCCAAAAGTTTTTTCTCCACCTGATACGGACCGAGACGATTAGGGATGGTGCGAGAGAATTTCAAATTTCCAGAACGTTCTACTGACACCGAATTCTATTCGTTTCAACAAACTTCCAAGAGGTTTTACGTAGTTTAATTTCACTGAAAATGGGCTTAAACGTTATCGAGAGTGTCACAATTTATCTCAGCAACCTAAAACTATGGATTTGACACTAATATCAATCACTTTCTATTTGGGTGTATTAACTCTACAGCATTTGTTTTCCATATTGGAAATCCTATTTGTACGCCCTAGAAGACACTCATACACTGTGCCTATAAATACACAAACATCCTAATATTTTAAGATTTTTTATAATAAATAAATAATGGCGATTGACGGAAAATATACATATATGTATATAAACAATATAAATAAACCAAATCGTTTTAAAATTAACAATTTTTTGTTTTATTTTTTTAAATATCTGTTAAGCCAGAAAAACATGGTACAAATGTTTCTAACTCGTAAATTCAATAAAAACAATTCAGATAAAAAAACCGATAGAGTAAATTAGGATATTATCAGTGGTATAAAACGACGGAGTCACCGCCAGTAAGCATTGATTCTGACTTAAAAAAAGGTTCAATAATAAACTGACTGATTGATTTTAAGTATAGTATCAGTTTCCTATAGGCTATGATAGGCCATTTCCTAGGTGTGAGGGTGAAGTCGTTCGGAAATAGCTGATATTATTCAAGGCTTCCAGGTGATAGATATACTTGCATGAAGCCGTCCTAGGCAGGACTACACCAGCTCCCTCACGGTTACAAGTCACTAAGCAATTTCATTGCTATAAATAAGTGAGTGAGCTTGTGAAATAAAACAATATTAGAGTTTTATCTCGTGAAAATAGGTATTCCAGAATTCAAGGCCATATATTGGTCTGCCAGGATGACATTGCTGGGGCATTCTTAAGTCCAAAAGGAAGAAATTTGAACATAAATTTATCAACAACACTGAAGTACTTGCAGTTAGACACTTCATCTATGACATCGTTTATAGTTGGAAATGGATAGCATTCTGGTATTATCAAGTTTAATTTTCGAAAATCAATACAGAGTCTGGTTCTTTTGGATATAATTCTATGTCAAAAAATATATTATCTGATAAACAGAGTGTGATGATTCTCCCTGCCCACTTCTTTTTATCATAAAAAGGGAGTTCTAAGGTGGTGTGTTTTTTCTAACAGTGGAGAAGCGATACGAGATACAAAGGGAACGGATAAAATGTCATCTATCACTCCCGGAGGAGACAGAAGTAAAGGAAAAAAAAAAGAAGTAAATAATGGGCATGTTGGATAGAGATTGACAGGAGATGTCATCGCCAGCTGTTTGTGTCTCAGGTCAGCACTTCTTTCTCACGGAGTGCCTTCAGTCCATCCAACTGTCATGTGATCTACTGACAACGGTCGCGAAACCCTTCTCTTACTTCACATAGATATAATAATGATAATTACTATATTAATATAATGATAATTATAATCATAGTAATAATTGTATTCCCTCGCAATTTAACTTAACTAGCTGATTCAAGGATCCGGGTAGCCTCACCATTTTTGTCTCATTATCAAAGGTTTTTAACTATTTAACGACTGAAATTTTTTTACACCAGTTAAATTTTACTGTTGATATCTCAAAATTGCATGTGAAACCGTCTGCAGCTTTTGTTGGTTCGCAAATCTTTATTTTAAATTATGTTCTCTTACCCACTTCAAATGCGTAAAATGAAAACTTTTACTCACATAATCCGAACATAAGCAGAAACATAAAATTTTTCTAAATGTACACATACAGTAACCAGAAAAAATTATTTCCCCAGACTTCATGCTGGATATTTTACTAGAAAAAAAACAGAAGGTTCTCGAATTTCTTCCTGAAGTGAATAATGAATTTGAAATATTTAACAAATCGTAAAATCAAAAACAATAAAATGATCATATACATCTGGGGATAATAAATGGAGATTGACATCCCCTAAAACAAACTAAAAAAAAAAAAATATTCTCTTATAATCATACAGGGATAGCTACTTAAAATTCTTTAAACATTTCTTTTTCAAGCTATTTTAACAAGGAAACCCTCGTAAACTGCACAAGCTATAATTTAAACAGATTTAGAGGTGACTGATCAAAAATGAGAAACAGTCTAAATTACAAAAGTTTATTTTATTAATTTATTGGAGAATAAATAAACTTTAGTTGAAACCGGTGAGTTAAATCATTAGCACG
Organism: Acanthosoma haemorrhoidale; assembly: GCA_930367205.1. NCBI lineage: Eukaryota > Metazoa > Arthropoda > Insecta > Hemiptera > Acanthosomatidae > Acanthosoma > Acanthosoma haemorrhoidale. The sequence continues at coordinate 74,138,696 of OV884012.1, forward strand.
CCCTAATCAAATTCCTAATCAAACAATTCAAATTTAGTAACATTTAATTAAAAATAAAAATAAACTACCGAGCGTAAACAAGAAGGGTAGAGTAGATCTGGTCTAATATCTTTCTAGATGGACTGCTTTGTTTAATTGAAATATAGGTTATACGATATAGTTTGACAGATGCAGATTTAATGAATTTTTCTCTAGAAAAAAAAGATAATTTGTCAGAAGGTAATCTATTTCATGTGGTGCTCTGGGGGTGTTTAGATTAATTGAAGACTACGAATACAAAATAAATGAACTCTCGTCTCTAGGCTTGAATTTATGAAGTTAATTGTATCTGATTTTTATTGAATTTAGAAGAAAAAGAATAATACAACCAGCGTTCAGAGTATAATTGAGAAATAAAATGGCATGTAGATTTATTTTACAAGAATTTCCGAGCCTCAAATAAAAACAATTCGATTGGGACGAAATAGCACAGTATTGAAAAAAAAAATCAGGGAGAAAGGGGTTATGTTTTTGTTGGGAAAGTCCAGAACATAAATAATGATGAATGAGATTGTGGCGTATACAGAGCTTTTGCCACCGGAGGAGGTCGCCAATTTTCCAGCGTTTCTAGGTTAGTCAAAATCAAGAGCGTTTATATAAAATTACTGAACATCAATAAATAATTTTATTTAAACAGCTTGTATACATAACCATCAAATCTAATGTGTTTATATGTTTATTTTTCTGGCTTTTATTATTAGAAGGACTTTTTCAAATTATATATCACTTGTTAATTGTTTTCATATGGAAAGTATCACTAGATCTCGATTTTACCACCAGTCTGCGTTTCTTTATGTGGCCATCACCAATTTCAAAGTTATGGTAAACGTGTTTTTCTTTTATCACCGTCTAAGTGAAAAAATGTTGACTTCGAGTCATGCCACCGGGGGCTGGAAGATTTTTTGTTAAATTCCATAATTTCCGTACTGTGGAGGCTCATACAATTTATGGGTGTAGTTAAGAGTTAAGCTTAGTATTCATACAGAAAAGCCAAAGTTTTTATTATGAAAAACGCTTGCACACGCGTTAGGAGTAGCGGAGACATGAATGGGGAGCAGAGTGACGTTCTGACCCGACCATTGAGTAGAAGAAGCCATGACTGATGGCTGGCTGCCCAATTACTGACCTGCCCATGATAAGAACAGCCTTGGCACACTATCGCCTTTGACCATGTATCATCCCTAACTATCTACCATCTCGCTATCTGTCCTCAGTAGAATAACCTTTGATAAATATACTCTCTCTTGGCAACTATTTACACCATCGTTTTCTTTCTTAGCCTTACTCCATTCACTGCGCGCCTTCAATAAATATTTTATCATCTATTATGCATATAAATGTATATATATATATATATATATATATATATGTATATATGTAATGAAAGTATCATCTCTTTAATTTAAATTTGCCGCACTGCTTCCACTGGCCACCACCAGATGGAGCAGCTATCAAATAGAGCGGGTTATGTAAGGTTATGTTATGTTAGTTCTTGTCTTTTTAGCCTCGTGTGTGGGTTCCATGTCAGTCTTTTGTCGAGATGGAAGCCTAAATACCGTACTGTCTCGGACACAGGGAGAGGAATCGAATTAAAAAAAAAACTAGTGGACAGGACTTGCGGCAGAGGGTAAAGGTTATGTGGGAACATTTTGCTTCATTGACTTTGATCCCCCATTGGTTGCACCAATACTCGATCTCATAAAGGTGTTTTTGAACGTTTTGGGATGCTATATCGGGGTCTAAATGGGATTACAGGACTGCAGTGTCATCTGCAAATGTTGCCAAGAAGGTATTGGTGGTAGATGGGACATCAGCGGTGTATAGATTATAGAGAATGGGACCCAGGACGCTGCCCTGTGGAACTCCTACTTTTATGGGATAGTAGTTAGAATATTCTAAACCACAGCGGACTTGGAAGAAGCGCTTAGAAAGGCAGGACTGAAGGATTAGAAATAGGGTCTGTGTTAATATCTTTTGAGCTTGTATAGCAAACCTGCGTGCTAGACCCTGTCAAAAGCTTGAGCTAAGTCCTGAAAGGCAGCAGTACAACATTGTTTGGTTTCAAGGGCTGACGGAAACCAAACTGATGAGTAGGATAAAGGTTTTTGGATTCAACAATTGGAAGTAGACGTTTTAAGAGGAGTTTATATTTTTTAGAGGATAGGGAGTAGGCTAAATGGACGGTAAGATAAGGCGTCATTGGGTGGTTTACCGTGTTTGGCGAATAGGACTATAATGGAATGTTTCCAGAGGAGAAGATAGTGCGTCGTTTGGATAATGCAATATAGATTAGGAAGATTATGGCTTTAGGAGGAAGTTGTTAGAGAATTCGAGGAGTAAGGAGATCATATCCTGGAGATTTTTGGTAAGGTAATTTTTTCAGAATGTATTTGACCTCGGAGGGGTTAATGACTTTTGGTGGAAGTGAGAGAGGGATAGGTGAAGTGAAGAAATATTCAACCGTTGTGCAATGAGTATTGTTTTGAGGAGTAAGGCAAGGAGTGAAAGTACAGGAAAGATGCAGTGCGAATTCTTCCGGCCCCTCGCTATCCGAAGCCGCCCAGGACCCGTCATCACGACGGAGTGGTAGTGAAACTGGATGATATTTTAGCATTTTTTTAGTTAGATTCCACAAGGCGTTATCCCTGCTAGATAAGGAGGAGAGATGGGAGTTAAAAGAATCGGAACGGAAGGATGCCAATAGCCGCTTTACCAGTCTGCAGGACTGATTGTATGAGTAACGATCAGCAGGATGTCGGGATCTTTGCCACACTGTTCACGAGTGGCGTTTGGATTGGATTAGGTCTTTGACATACTGAGGTAAAGGATTTTATTTGTGAATTTTTAGATGACGATACCTCCTATGCCGACCTCTGGATCAGAGTAGTGAAGGAATGCACTGTATCATCTAGGTCTTGGGATTTCAGAGGTACTTTGAGGTCTACAGCGTCTGTAAGAATCTGGTGGATGTGGTCGCAATCAACTGGGCTCCTGATAAATTAAGGAGGAGACAGTTTGTGGCTAGATCTTAGGGAAATGGTAAGGATCAAAGGGCTATAATCGGAGGAGAGGTCGTCGAGGCGTGTAAGTGACTAATTTAGTCTTCCTAAACTATTGTAGAAAAAGAAGCAAGGAGATCAGGATTTCATTTCATTCAGGATTGGGATCAGATGGCCAATAGGTGGATGTGTCAGGAGAGATAGTGGAGCAATGTTTCCATGCGAGTGCTGAGAGCAAAGCACGTACTCGTGTATTTGTGGATCTTGAGCCCCAATGTTGGTAATCTGCGTTAATGTCCCCACCCACAAAGAAACGGTGCCCGATGGAGTTTAGAAAGGAGATGAATTCGGAATCAGAAATGGATTTACTGGGAGCGAAGTACACTGATACCAGAGTAAGGGGTAAAGTGAATGTGCTGATTGACACTGCAGTGGATTGAAGAAAATCATGTGCTACTAAAGGAACTGTGTGATGGGAAATGGAGTTATGGACAAAGACAGCGGTGCCTGCATTTGCTCTTCATCTGGGAAATCCGTTCAGTAAGTCTGGTACTGTTGTACTGTAAATAGTCGTTTACTCGTAATTCTTGTTTCAGTAATGAGAGCTACGTGGATGTTCTTGTCGTTGAGTAGTGCTGTCAGTTCGTCAGTGTGGTGTGAACACCATTCGCATTCCAAGGGAGAATGGATAAGGAGTCGGAAGGATCCACTCATGGGTTTCGTTTAGCGGGGATGAGGTAGGTGACAAGATTGGTAAGAAGGGAAATAAGAGTGGTAATAAGGGTTCTGAGCTCTGTGAGGAATGATGTTGATAGTCTAGTGAGATCTGAAGAGCTGGATGGTGGTGGAATATGCGAGATGTGTGGTTGAGGATGGGATTGAGTTTGCTGGTTGCTGAAATGAACGGAATGCTGGGGAAGGAGAACTAGCGGACGAGTTGTGTGCAGTGCCTGTGACTGCTGTGTTCCGAACGGCATCAAAAAAACAGACAAAAGGCCTCAAATTTCTGGTGGGGGTGCTTCTTGAGCTACCTGTGGCAGGCTTCTCTTCTTCTGGCCGACAACGTTGTTCGCTCCTGGACTTCAGAATACTGTATGCCTCACAGCCTTTATAGTTGGTCGGGTGTCCTTGATGGCAGAGAACGTATACTGCAGGTGATTTTATGGGCTCCTTGCAAATTTCACTTTGGTGCTGCCCACTGCACTTTACACACCTGGGATGGTGGTAAAGTATGATTTCGTGTTCCGATATGCCTGACAATTATGGCATTAGACTATTTCACGTTTCGGGTAAGATTTTTCAACCTGTACTCTTTTGTAATACAAGTGGGTAAGCTCTTAGATTTTTTCTACTCCAGGTGTTCTTTCTAGATCCAAAAAGAGCAAGGGCAGTGGTGTCTTGATCGCTTCGTCTTCTTGCCTTTCCTCACGGAGCACATTGGTAATTTGGTCAACCTTGTATCCTAAACTAAAGAGCTCCCTTTCTATATCATCTGCTGGTGTAGTGGGATGCAGGTTTCTAATCAGCACCCGTAGTAATCTTTCCTGATAAGTATGGAAGTCGGCCTTAGTTTCTTCTAAGTATTTGATAATCGCTCGATACATATCGGGAGTGTCCGGAGAAATGTTTGTGTCCCGAGACTGATTGAGGCACGTATATTTGCCCTTCCCTATGATTTTACTCATTTGAGCACATAGCAGTTTAGAATTGCTAATATTGCGTACAAATATCGCTGGTGGGTTGGGCTGTGTGGGTTTTTTTGTAGAGTCCGTGTCCTCTACTTCAATATTTTTCAACAGCTCATAACAGTTATGCGTGAAAAATGGAGACTCATGAGTTGTGGTTTGTTTTGATGTGCTAGGTTGTGATGGTAATTCTTCCATAGAGCTGCTGGGTGCTGAAGAATTTACAGGCACATTTCTATTAGATCGCCGTGGCTTACGTTTAATTGGCGACGGAGTAGATGTGTGTCCCAGAGACCTTGAGCGTTTTGTTTTATTTTCCGACGTATGCTAGAAACGCATGTTTCATCATCAACAATATTTTTCTGAATTTTTTCTATATAAATAAAAACTATATAGTGGAAGCTTGCCTTGAACGTACGTATTTCATATAAGAGACTAGGCCACACTCAAGGTTGTGAAGGTCTGGCCGGACACCCCACTCTTATCTCTAGCACAGCTGACCTACAGCCTTTCAATATGGCCGCCTTCGCTATGAAATGTGAAGTGAAGCATACACCTAGCAAATACAGTCCACAGCTTCACAATCCACTCACCTGTAGACAGCTCCTCCGAGAACAGTTCATCCAATAGTCGGTTGAAATAGTTCTAAGACCGAAACACTTTCTACGAACGGTCACCAAAACAGTTTGTTTGTAGAGCGACACAAATACGTTTTGTGATAGTTTAGCGCAGGCGCAGTATTTAGCAATACATATAAATGTATAATTAATCACCTTAAGCTTTGATTTATTTATTTAGGAGATGACATGATTTTGATTGTACGTGTAAAATAAAATCTCGTTTTTGTTCATATAATAAATAGCAAAATGTACATGTGACCGAAAATGATAATAGTTGTAATTTTCTAAACCACACTTTGTTTAAACAGGAAGATTTGAAAAATATATTAAAATAAATTTTTACCTATTCAAGTACAATTTTGCTTTGTTGTAAATATATATTTAACCAAAATAATATATTTTTGTTTTTACGAAAAGTGATTTGGATTTATTATCTATATTAGAAACCCTGAAATATTAAAGTGCAGAGGTAAGCTGTCGAATCAGATAAGAGTGATCCTGATACACTCTGTGTATCTGCTTGCTTCTTTCTGTCCTGTATCGATAGCAACTGGAGCTGATTCACGGAGCAATCCCGATCTCTCCCTGTTGGATTAAGAGCGCTGCTCCATTCCTTGTACCAACTACTCTGCGTACCATTTACATTTTGTATTAATGGCAGCTGGAGCTGATTTACTACTGTCACCATATTATTAGTATCCATGTCACTTTCTGTATCTGCTTCATTTTGACAGGATCAACTCCTTGTATCAACTACTCTTCAGTATCTGGTAAAAAGTATCTGATTGATACAACTTTAACCATCCCTAGTATATAAATATATTTGTTCATTTAATATATTATTTTGCTCTTTCGTATCTCATTTCCCTTTCTGATGTAAATAATAGCCTAAGATCCTAAATAATTTCTACGGAGGCTGATCCTGTTAAAGAATATCTCATTTTTTATTAAAGAAAGGTATGTATAATAAGCAAAATTAGTGTTTAGTTTCCTTTCTACAGATAGTCTACATATTGTTTTATATACTTATCACTTTTACTTAACTTTTTAGTAAGCGTTTGGTTGGTAAGTTGTCCTTCTCTTCACTTATATTATGTAGATTTTATCTAATTGTTTTTACATTCAGATTTTTACATAAGAAGCAAATAGTCATTTTATATTCACTTCCTGTCTCCTAAAACTTCATTCTACCCAATGATTAGTACGTAGGAGATTAGATCCTTCATTTTGCAATTATCTATTATGCAAGGCTTCACAGTGCTTCGTAAAGAAATTAAATTGCATATAGACTTATATTGTAACTTTTATCGAAACGATAACCATATTCACCCCTCCCTACATTTTTAAATTTATTCCAAGGTACCCTGATCATGGACTATAAACTTAAAAAATTAAATATCAACTGAATAATCAGGAGGAATCTATTTAATAAGAAAATCTAAACAAAAACGTATATACTATATACTGCTAAACATTAACACATGTGAAATTTATTGACTGTGGATGGAACAATATGCAAGAAAGAATATAAAAATAAAAAGAAGTATGAAAATAGAAAATACTCTCTAGTTAAGGAGTCATTGATAAAAATTCTTTAATTATTAATTAAAGAAAATCAATTGCATTTCGGTCGAACGATTATTTTTTAAGCAATGACTTAGAAACTAACTACAGAAAATAATACATAGAGACGCCAGTTGCCGAAGTGTTTACGCCATTATCTGTCTTGTACATAAATAAGTGAGTTAAGTAGACTAAAATAGAAGAAAGTATAAACATGATTTAAAATAGAAAACGAACAGTATCTAATAGATAATAAAATTAAATCTGACTAAGGTTTTTCTTCATTAAATCCTTTAAATAGAATTGAATCTGTGTTAGTTTTAATTAGAATTTGTGAGTTAGCCACCCCCTGAAAGTTAATCATTATCCTGGCTGATGGGCCAAGTGTTTTGATTGTTGAAGTAATCAAGGCCGGCCCCCATTGTCTCCCCTGGTTATCAACTCGTCAGCCGTAAACCTGCCGTGGTGGCTAACTTACCCTTCTACCTCCTCTTCCGCACAATGACAGCAGGGGTAGATTTATGGCCTAGATTTAGAGTTAATTAAAAAAAAATTGAATATCAAAGCTACCTAGAAAAAATAGCTCTTCATGAAATGGCTTGCAATTCTAACTAATTTAAATGTTTCCTTAATGAGATGATATCTTTGAGATATGTTAGTATCAGTTTATTACAATAATCTAAGCATAAAACATAATTTTGTTATTTTCTTGTTAGTTTGTATAGTTATTAATTATTTGGGTTTTATAAAGGTCCTAAAAACAATAGTAAATGCCCCTTATTACGTCAGCAACAAAACCCTTCATAACGATTTTATTACACCCTACATTCTTAAACTCATCCCATCTAAGTTCATGAAATTCCAAAGTAACCTATCCAGCCACCCTAATTCCCTAGCACAGTCATTGCACTGAGCCATTCACACCTATAATCCTCCTCGGAGAATAAAGCGGCATTGGTCTCGGTGGCCTGCTATAAATACGTGACAGTGGGAGTCCTGACAATGGCTACTTTCTTCAATCATGTCCTGAGTGTCTGTGGCTTTCGGGCTTTTGGTCAGCCTCCACCGGCACGCTGCTGGCGGAGGAACGTCGAGTACTTCCAAAGACTCATCTTCCTCTTTCAAATGTTTTAAATACTTTATGAATGAGCGAATTAATGAAAATCGTAAATATGGTATGAATGAGAACATTTATCACAATTCCTTATTGCCCAATAAGGCAGATTGAAATTTTATAAAAATAAATAAATTTCAATATATATTAGTGTTATAGTGAACTACTAATTAATTTCTGTGGTATATTAAGGCCCATTATATACTTCAAAGACTCAACAACATAAGAAAACCAAACCATTTTTCTACTTCTTTTTTTATTACATCTCTTCACTTAATTATAAATGTTCAGGTGTTACTAACTGTACAAATATTTGGAGTTTATCTATAAAAATTGATTATCCATATCCAAGTAATTAGCACACTTGACAACTAAAAGGCTTTAAATTAAAATGAGACAATGGTTCACTCAGCAAAATAGACAGACGTAGGGAATCACGAATCTTCAAGAATCTAAACGCTGATGCTAGAACACCATGCTAAACGGAAATTTGGAGATAGAAAAACAATAAAAAAGAAGAAATGCTAGATAAATGTTTGAAGTATCGAATAATATACGCGAAAACGACGCTGAATCTCGAAAAAGAGTGAACATATTACTACAACGTATAGCCTGAACTCACATGCGAAGGAAATAAACCTGACTGGTTATTGACTATTATTCGGCAAATGGAGGGAGGGGGTGGGGTGCCAACTACACCTTTCCACGCAGTGTGTTACAGATGTGCCACATTGAGGGTAAGAAGACTGTATCAATACGGCAGTTCTAGTCAGCTGTCTTTCACAAGGCCTTAACCTTAACAGGCTTCTTACGAGTACATTCTTCTCGAGGATGTGCCACGCATTTCTACAGCAGTGGCTCAATATTGCCTGGCTCTGTCTCTCTGACTCCACGATGTTACACTGACATGAGCCCTCTCCATTCCCCCTTTATTGAGCTCGAGTAGAGAGGCTGTCAGAAATAAACCCAGAACTGAGTAGTCCAGCTCTATTTACCCTAATATCATCTCTATGTTCCCGTGTAGAAAAAAAATATGTAACGGCTGAACTATAAAATAGAAAAAAAAGTCCCCAATGAATAACATTAATGTTGAGATGACAAATTCACATCTAGGAAATAAAGTAAATTATAACATCATAATAAAAAAAGAAAACAAAACCGTGAAACAAAGTGTAAACCTTTAGAGGAATGATAATAATAATTATAATATAAAACTTAAAATTGTGTAACTGCTTTTAGTAAATAAAGTCCATAGGATCCACATATTAGAAAAAGAACACAATGATATGCGGAAGTCTGTACAGTGAGACATTAGAAAATAACAATAAAATTAACAAACAAGAATGCAATAAGAGATGTATAAAATCTGGCACCCATACCTTAAGGAGAAATAACTATTTTTTAATAACTATAATCATTTAACTCTATTTTTTGACGGTGGAAAACAAGTTAGAAGGCAAAGTATAAGAATAGAGAGAATAGGAGTGATTAATCGGAATTATTAGTTAGAAGGAAAATTAATTTTATTTTGGACTAAGGAGTTTTATTTAAAGCAAGGACTTGTAGATAAAACAAGATGTAGGGACGTTTATGATCATAGTGGTTGAATCTGAACTGTAAATAAATAAATAAAGTGAGACCATCAAATATAGTCAAAGTGGCATGGATCCTACACTATTACAAACAAATATTAACCAACCCCCAACTGGGTATTGGGTAGGCCCTGGGTTCGAGTGCAGACCCTTCCAATATTTTTATTCTTTGGTTAATAATTTTAATGACATCTTTTAAATTCTAAGTTTTCTCAAACCTACTGATATCGATGAGCATTGGATATCATTTATTTCATGATGCTGATTATCCAATTTGGAATACAAAATTTAAATTTTAGTAAATCATCGACAATGAAATAAATACAATTTAAAACATTTTTAAATAAGACTATTATTTTATATATTTACAAGTTATTTTTCCAACTAATTTTCTGGGCGTTTTGTGCATCAATTTTCCTAATTTACTTCATACCGCTATTTTTGTCTCTTTTATTGCTATTCCGTCTTCTTTTTTTGGTTTACCATCTGTTCTCTGCCGGTATTTCTTTTTTCGTTGCAGAGGTGATTGGCGATGTGTTGAAAACCCAAGCATAATCAGATAAACTTGTGCTCAGAGTACATCGTGTACTAAAATTTTTCAAGAGTATTAATAAAATGATGTATTGATAATTATTAAAATGTTATTATATTGATCATTATTGAATAGACTGCACAAATTTCACCAAAAAATTCGTGATTTTATTTTGTACTTGGTGAACAGTAGAGCATATCATCTTTTCAATGCCTGTCATGAGGTCTAATTGTCTAACATTTTATTTGACAGTAGAAAGTCCTAATAATAGACAATTTATAGGCACAGATGCCAATTATCTTGGGAAATTCTCGGTGTATTGAGTGAATATCAGGAGAAAACTAAGAAACTAGTACAATTTCTGAATGTCACTGATTTTAGAATGTCCAAGCCAATACATGCTTAACATTGTGTAATCTAGCAAGAGCTTCCATGAATAGAGGACAAGAAAGGAAGATGATACTGAAAAGGAAAACCAATTTTCTCTACAAGGTTTATTATAACTTCTTGTTGGAAATAGCTACAATTTTCGAGTGTATCACTGTATAACACAATTATTGGTTTTGCTGCGCCAGGGAAAATTCTTTATAGAACTTTCGTAATAAGGTATAGCCTATTAAAGCCTTAATAGATCGAGATCTTTAATCTAATCTAAGAGACTGTTCAATACAACATTATCAAGAAGATGATTACCTAATCACCCTTAATTATTTTTCATGAGTCACATTTATACATTGCATTTTTTAAGCACCACTTAAAACTTCCATCCAATTGTCTCTACATGAATGGGCTTTCAAACAGATAAGTATGAAAATAATTTGTTATAATTTTTTTATTTATTATTTATTAATGGTTACAGTTTTAATAACTTTATGTAATTATGGTTAATAAAATCTAATTAAAATATTGTTATTGGAAAAAAATAAAAACTCCTGGACAAAATTAGCACATAAATACAAATACAATTGTTTGTTTACTTCTTTATTATAATTAAATGGAATTGCTTAAACCAGCACTGGTACTAATAATGGGGTCAAGAGTAGCGATAGACCTCTAATGTATTTTTCCGATGAGAGAATAATTGTTTGACTTAGTATATGGTACACCTCCAACTGGGTCTTATTGTGCCCTTCCATTTGTTGAGCGATTAACTTTTTGATTTTTCTGTAGCTTTAATGTGGATAGGCCTGAAGAAATCGTAGTTAAAGAACGAACAGTCTCGGGTGAAGGCCGGTCTCAAAGGCAAGTGGGCATAAGCTTGGGGTTAAATCAATCGTCGGTTAGCCGGATACTCGGTCGATTCAGGGAGACCCGGGAAAGGTCGGCCAAAGACTACTTTAGCCAGAGATGACCATTCCAAAACTATCTCAGCCTTAAAACAGAGGATCCTAACAAGTCTTCAGCTTCGAAATTAACTTCATTTGTTTAGAAAAGTGGTGGTTTTAGACCGAGCAATAAGACGACTCCTCCACGAATCGGATCTGACCTCCAGACGCCCTGGTCCACATCCCACGAGACGACAGCGTCACATGTAGTACATACAGTAGCTACACATGAATTTTCACGACAGTATGCAAATTGGAAAATCGCTGTTTGGGAAGTGGCATGGTTTAGTGACGAGTCAAGGTTTATCCAACATTCTCCTGATAAGGGTGCTAAGACACTGCTGGCTGCAAAGACCGGTTTGCTGCCTGGAACATTTCTCCAAGAGTAGAGTTTGTAGGTGGTTCTGTAATGGTGTGGGCTGGTACAAGTTAGGAAACGCACACGGTGTAACACATAATAAACAGGGGCTCACTGACTCTAGAGAGGTATCTTGGACCAACGTGTAATGCCATTTGCACCATCTACCGGAGAAGATTTCTTTATATCCAAGACTTTTAGGATGTCCCTTCTGTGTTGTCGGTTTACATCTTCTGTCCCTTCCAGCAAGAAGTCTATGTCTTAATCCGATAGAGCACATGTGGGCGTATCAGAGCTCTTAATCATGCTCCAGTGACATTTGTTGTTCTTCAAAACGCATTATTGGACGAATGGGAGAATATTTCTCAAGAAGACATTGCCCGTGCCATCTAGTCAATGCCGGTAAGGCAGGAAACTGTTCTACAAGCAATAGGAGGTGTTACCAGATACTAACACCGCAGAGTAATTTTTTTTCTAATTAATTCATGTATGTGATTCTAAAACTGTTTGTTGAATATTTTCCTTGGTTTTTTTTTTACTTACTTACTTACTTCTTCTCGTTCTAACGTTGATCATGTTACCAAAAAATAGTATTTATTGTAAATATCTAAAGAAAAATGAGAGGTTGTTTGTCTATCACATGATGTGAAAAAAAAGTAATAGGCTAATTGTCCAGGAGTTTATGTATTTTTAATACCTGTAGCGAGCGCTAACCATATATGTAAATTACCCTATATTCTGGTGCATAATGTATTATAATATAAATGCAAATCTTTGTAAACTTCTTGTAATAAATCATAGAGAGGTCGGTAGTCGTGAAACAAGTAACAGAGGGTCGAAGGACCGCAATAAAACCTGAGAGGGTAAGCCACCTGCCCCTAATAAAGTAGACCCGGGCAGACCTTCAGTCCCTTTTCGGTGGTCATAAAATCTAAAAGCCATGCCAATAAACAGTCCTTTAGGGGACGAGGGGCACGTACTCGGCGCAGGTGTGACGTCATAAACATACCCCTTTCAAGCTAGTCTCCTCCTTTCGGTAGGAAGGGGAAGTAATGTTTTAGGAAGGGGAAGTAATGTTTAAAACCAAGGGGTTTCGCCCTGGAAAACTACTCTTTTTCCTAGTCTCATCAGCCGCTCTACTCGGTCGCGACGCCAGGGCCGCTTGGCGCTGGAGGCCGACACACGGACTCCTCGTCAGCCTACTTTCCCTGCCACACCTCTGCGCCGTCCCAGTCTCACAGCCTCTAGCTGACCTCTGAACCTCTTCTCCTGAACACAGTGTATTGTCGGGACACATCCCTATCAATAAAATGGAGTCAGATATTAACGCCGACATGGAACATGGCTATGTTATAAACTACAACAATCCGCACTTGTCACCAGGGCTAGAGTGATAAGGCACTTCCCTAGTGACGCCCCCGACAATACCTAATAACTAATGAATCTGAAGCTTAGAGATGGCTGTATTTTTAACCTATTCTTAAGATCAAATAGCACCCACGACTATTCTTTTAAATAGAAAAATAATGGCAAGGTAATTTATCAATGGTTTGGCTAGAAACTAGCCTCAAACAATAATCTCTTAAAGACTCGGACAAGAGTAGCGCAGCGTGAGATTAAAAAATATATATAAATTTTCAAAACTCAGTTCCCTTTTGATCTGGTAAAGGAGATTACTGGAAGCTGGTGTTAAAGGGACGGGATATAACGAGATATCCTGAAAGGAAAAGAGGCAGTGACGATGAAAAACCCGTAGATAGCCGCGCTACGACCCCCCCCCCTGTCCCCTCCACTAATAACATAGATCTAAAAAAAAGTGGGGAAGCAAAAGCAGGCTAATTAGGCACTCGGTAATTATACGAAGATGGCGCATTAGGGAAGCACTAGGGTAGGCTTCCTTACTGCACAACAGTGCTCACTCTGATGTCACGCGCTCTCCCCTTTACAAGTAAACCAGGTAAATGATCATGCCTGTACTTTGACTGGCTTTTAAGTTTCGGGAACCGTTACTTGGAGTGAATAACTTAGCTCTTCTAGCTTTTATAAATCTGAAGCCTCACCATTTTTCTTAAAATATTAGAGATTTTTTTCATCGACAAAAATATTTTTAGATGGAAATAAAGAACGTTGTGTGGGAAGGGATGGTATCAAATAGTTATGTTACGCCATCTCGATCACTAACAACCTGATTAAGAAATATTAAAAGGTTGATTATTATTTGTTGTATTGGTCCCAAATTATTAATAATTAATCGGAAAATAGTTAGAAATTAGTGGGGATCGAACCCGAAAACTCCCCAAAGTCCCAAATGCTTCGTTAGGAGCTCTAGAACTAAGTTATAGCAGAGTAATACGGGGATTTGACATCTTGATTTAAGTTTTCTAAACAGGTTTCTTTACTTTTCTATTCAAGTCTAACTAGTACATTTGGAAAATAATAGTCTTATGGTTCCCTTGAGCGAGCATAGCTGCTTCATTTTCTATAGTAGTAGTTATCCTCACAATTCTGATTGAGCACCGGTCAAATACATTTTCAAAGAAAAAAATTAATTTAGAGGCCTTGAATCACCCGGGCTCTTCATAGTTAGAAGTCAGGATGTTACTTACTGACTGTTGGGCTTCAAGGGGAGTAAAAAATACATAAAAATTACAAATATAAGGATATTAATAATCTTAATTACTATTAATAACTGGGTAAAACTGAGTAAAATCTTTTCAGCTCCCAAATTTCTTCTTAAACATAAGGAAAAGGAGAAATTGAAATATAAATTAACTTCTGAGATGTGAGTTGAAAAATGCTAGTTTAATTTATATAAATGGGAATCCTGTCTATGGCCAGTTTCTCCAAACTGTCCTGAGCGCCAAGGTCTCTGGCACTCCTGGTCAGCCTCTACTGGCTCAAATCCGAATGATGGAAGAGCGTGGAGGACCTCCCAAGACTCCATTTTCTCTTTCGCATGTAAGGGAGGTGAAGACCATGTGGATTTGGGAGGTCTCTGGGCTGTTTGTAAATACTGTATGAATAAGCGAGTGACTGAAGTATTGTAAATATAGTATGAATGAGAACATTTATCACAATTACGTATTGCCTAATAAGGCATATCTTATCAGAATGACGATTTTTATTGTAATTTATACAAAAAAATATATGCAAGTTGGTTTTAATAATTCAATAACTGATTTTATTAATCTATCTATTAATGTAAAGACTTACAATGGTATTAGAATTATAAGCATCAAACAATTGTACAATACACAATATACGAAATAAACATAGCTGTAAAGATTAATTAAATTACACGTTATTTACCAGGCATTTTATTGGATAGTCACAACACATAAGCAAACAATAAAAATAAGTCTTATCTTGAAAGTGACCTTCACACACAAAATACAGCTAAGTAACCTTCACCCAAAAAACACAGCTAGCT
Organism: Acanthosoma haemorrhoidale; assembly: GCA_930367205.1. Classification (NCBI taxonomy): domain Eukaryota; kingdom Metazoa; phylum Arthropoda; class Insecta; order Hemiptera; family Acanthosomatidae; genus Acanthosoma; species Acanthosoma haemorrhoidale. The sequence goes on from OV884012.1 coordinate 74,153,953, forward strand.
AGATCATCAGCTAGAGTTTACATATATTAAATGAAAAATTACATAATACATTTTAATGTAATAGACCAAAGTTACAGGGATTGTGCTCATCTTGTTTTTGTAAACAACGTTTACGAAAAACTAGACCTGGTACCTATGCTCGTTCAAGAGCAGCATAAGCACCTGATTCGGAATCAATACATTCATCATACGGAATATAGAACTACATATTTTTGCTATCGCAAATTTATGTTAAGACGGAAAACTCAAGTTTTTGGTATTTAGTGGTATTTAGCTAACAGCTGATTAATTAGAAAGTGAGGGGTCTTCACTAACTTTCAAAGTGTATCTTTTGTGCCGATCGGCACTTCTCTAGAGACGATTTTCCTTCAATAACCCAAAGAAAGTCGTCGGATACAAAAAACTTGTGCCTTAGACCTTTTAGTTCAGAACCTAGCTCAGGAAAAAACTAATTATATTTCCCGGTAACTACGTCTTTTCAATAGAAAACGGCACTAACGGTGGTGCATGCGCAAACTCTTATTTTGTAAAAAACTTAAAATTATATGAATAGAACAAAAAGTAACCATTTACAATTGGTGCTTTCGTAAGTCGAAAGTTACCTTCCACTAACACAGAGGCTACTTGACTTAAATGTTAAAATATAATTACATACAAAATATATTACACGTATTAAGTAGGTAAAAAGTGTTTTTTCAAATATTAGTAACTTATCCCTGTATTTTTGTATTTGAAATTTGCTAATGATTATTGTAAAAAAAAGGTGCCACACAATTACTGGTTTCAATGATCTTGCTAATAATATTCCCTTTATTTATTTAATTTAAAGTGAATTATTTTGACAAGGGTTCACGACCTAACCAGTTTCTCTGTTTATCAAAAGAAACCCAGTTGATTCATACTTTATATGCGTTTATCGCCACGGCAACTGTTTTATATAAACGATACAAAAAACATCTCTCATCTCATCAAAAATCTCACCCAGTGGTGTTTTCTCTCAGAGAAAGTTATCATCTAATGATCATTTTGATGTCAAGGTGTGGTATTCACACACCATGTGTTTAAATCCTTCTTTAATACACACTTCTTGGTTTCCTAAACATCTTTTCTATATAATCACAGGTAGAAGATCGAGATATTTGACAACACCGCGGCGAATTAAGTTATTTTACAACTACTTTATTGTTGTATCGTTTTATTTTTATTCCAAAATTATCTTCTCAGCTAGTGCCTACACAATAAAATTTCTTATTTCTTATTGGATTGCTTTTATTTTCAATATCATCGTTTAAATGATAATATTGACTTCCATTCTCAACTAATGTCCTTACATAAGTTACATAGTATTCATAGTATCGGCTAGTCACGATGTTTCATTTAACACAAAACACAAATATTGCTTTCGTTCATAACAAAATAGGTAATTAATGACTCATGAAAAATTAACTCCTCAACTAGCGCCTACACATTGTAATTAATTAAAATTTATAATTTTTCATTGCATTGATATTATTTTTATCATTAATAGGCCATCAAATGCATGTACCATGATATACATTATGCCTCTATGTTGAATATGGATTGAGTTAAAGTTTGATGACATTGTTTAAATTATGGTATTGACTCCCACTCTCCACATAAGCCCCAACATATAATATATTTCATTAATCAGAACTTCAATATTTAACATGAAATTGGTTTTATTTTCTGTTTATCATTAGGGTATTGAAAAAAACTTAATGGAAAATAACATGCCTTGAAGTAGAATATGGTTCGAATTAATGCTAATTCACTAAAGTAATTAATTACTAGTAAGAATAATAACGTATTTTTTTTACCGTTGGTAACTTAAGAAACATTAATATGAAGTGAATAGCTCAACTATGAGTAAGGGCCTGAATTGAAGATATTGCTCTTAGCCGGACCATATGACGAAGGGCCTCTGACAGTGGGAGCGTGGCAAATACCCACACAGTGGAATGAGCCTTAACCGAGGTGGGTCGCGACAGCTATTGGAGCCACCCTTTGCATGGGAACTAGGCCTTTGTCCAACCAGCCTACCTACAGCCCTTCTGCCATATCTCCTACCGGCGTGTCCCCTACTCGGGCTAGAGTCACAAGGCAAGCACGTATTGCATTAGTTTGGTTTTCGAATAATACGCCAATTCATTCAAAGCCATAAGTATCTGCTTGAATAGCTCTGACAGAAAGTATAAAAAAAATTTCAATCAGGCCTCTCTACAAAAGGGTTTAGGAAAATTCAATTTTGACCATCCCCAAATTGGTACCTGAATTGCAGTAGTTATTCCTGTGATCTTTAAAAACACATTGGAACAATAAGGTGCCTCTTCCTGAATTTTCAAAAGCTTTTAGAAAAAGGTTTGTCACTTGATGTGAAACTTTTGATGCCAGGGATTTACGCATTTTGAAGCGCGGAAGTCAGATATAGATCATAAAAACAAACCTAAATAAAGGTAAATACTAGCGTACTTTTTGTAAGGTACTAGTACCGCGATTTTGCCAAAACGTTTGCCCAGGTCCCATAGATATATAAGTCAAAAAGATATTATGTATTCAGAGTAGAATTGTACAGGTGTCAGATCCCATTAATATCAAGAGAAGGAACTGAACTGAACAAGGCAACTTAATTTACATCGAAATCTGTTGAATCACAATCCTTAAGTTATACTTACAATATCGTTAGGGAGTGTATTACCCGTTTTTTATATATGAAGAAGAATTCCGTTCCTCGTTGGCATTTTGTTTGCTTGATTACAACGACAATACTTCATAATGCAATAGACCTGAAGCTGGCTTTGCATTCAAACTCTTTAACTCATAAGTGACAGTATCTGTAGTACAAGTATGAACACGTATGTTTGGCTTCAGGATATGGTTGTGGGCTTTTTACCATATTATATATGTGATTGTTCTCGATTGATTTAATAAACATAAGTAATAACGAGCTTAAGACAATTTAACATTTTAATAACTTATATAATCCAAATGGAAATTTAGTGGCAGGCATTAGAGGTACAAATTGTTTCTTGATTATCATTACAGAAAGACCTTGCTAAGGTTAAAAGTTGAAGCTAAGTTTTCAGATTATAGAATTCAGTACGCACAGCTATTATAACTTTGCGTCGTGGAGAGTTGCTAAAAAAGGACTAATAGTGTGAGGGGGGCGTTGAGAGCCCTTAAGCGGGCTGTTAATGTTTATTGCACCAACTCAGATTTTTCCCGGCTTGGAATTTATTTGCATTTATGAGGGAGGTGTTTGAATGCTAATGCACACCCTAGAGGTATATGAGCAGTAAATTTAATTTAGGATTATTATAATATTTGAAAAATGAAAAATTGTGCTGAAAAATAAGATGGCATTGATAACGGTTGAAATGTGTGGGTTGATTTAGATAATAATTGGGAAAATGTAGAGTTCAATATCATCTCCGACATTCAGGAAACCAGAATGCTAACTATGAAAAACTTTTGGAGATCTCCCTAAGGATTAGATTGGACGGGGTTCGCCAATCATAGTGAGACCGACTGTGTAATAATAAAGTAGCGTAGCCGGTAAAACAAACTAGGATCAGAAGTTTGAGAGTTAATTAATAAGTTCGCGTCAATCTCGTAGGATCCTCAGCTCTGTACACCAACAGTGTTAGCTTAGGTTTACATGGTTAAGGGCTTTTATTTATGTTAAGAATAGTTTTGTGCCTAACTGGCATGTTTTCTTAAGCTTACAAATAGTTTGGTGATAGAATGGGTTGTTGATAAGTTTATTTATGAATATTAATAATGTCATTTAGAATTTTATGTAAGGCACAAATATGTCAGTGATAGTGCTATGCCTAGTGACAGGGTGGCTGTTGCCCTCCTTCCGTGCGCAATATTTCCTCTGTTCATTCCTTTTTCAGACTATCCATTCCCATCCACCCCCCCCCCCAATATATAAAAAATATTTTACAGATCAAAACTTCACTCCGCTCCCGGAACACAAGATCCAGTCTCTTCGACCTTCAAACTCCTTTCCACAAACCTGCAGCATACGATCGGCTCCCCCTTGCTCCTAATACGCTTCATCCCTACGAACCTTCAAAGCTTTTCTATTACAAAACCTTCTCACCATCCAAATAGACACTCGTTAGTATGGAAACAATGCACTTATTCATTATTTTATATTACCAGACTTTTATTTTTGTATTAATTATTTGTATTCAATTGTTTACTATGTATTGATAAATGTTGGCTACCAGTTTGTGTCTTTCTTTGTTGTTTTCTTTTGTGTTAATTATACTGTACAGACTTCAGCATATTGCTATTGTTTTTTTTGTTTCTTACAGGTGGAATTCATTTACTAAATGCAGTTAAACAATTTTTATTTTATAATTTACAATTTATTTTATGTTGTTATTATTACATTTTATTTTTTTCTAGTATGATGTTATAGTTTATTTTATTTGGAATTTGTGATTTTGCCATCAGAATATTAATGGAATTTCCCGGAATAATTTTTTTTCTGTTCTATTTTATTCTAAAACAAATCTTTCTTTTGTTATTCAAGCATAATGGTGATTTAATAATAGCTTATTTTAATTAGTTTTGCAAATGAACCCCAGTTCCTGCAAATTACACATTATTAATCATCATGACGACTCGCTCAATATGATGGAAATACCATATTACTATATTATTATTGAATTACTGAATTGTAAATCAATTTGTACTTCTTCTATTATACGTTATAAAATTGCTTTTAATTTTAGAATCATAGAATTACATAGTAATTTTAGCCTCAATGCGAAATATTATAAGGTACAGTCTCTAAGTTAGGTGATTCTAAATGAAAATGGGATTGTAAACAATTTTTGATCAATGATTAATAATAATTTTATTTAATGATGGCCTCATATACCATATTTTCATAAATGAATTTAAAATATCGCTATAATTTAATTTTTGGATAACCATTTTAGTAACATACAGTGTGCTATTGATTGAACCTTTGTAAGGGCTTAGAGCCACCTGATAGGTTAAACGGGACTGAAATACGTGCTCTAGCTCCTATACTAGGGCTGAATGTGAAGTGGCCCTTCACAGACCTGTTGAAAGCAATCAACAAGAGATCGATAATTAGAATGGGTTTTGCATATGAAATGGGTTAATTTTCTACAAGGCCGCCTGGAAATTATTTCAAAGCATTGAAATTTGTTCAGCTTATTTTCAGATACAACCGCAACTCATTATATTTATCAGTTAGGCTTTTTGTATGAAAGCCTATACTCCATTAGAATTATATACGTCCTTTAATTAAATTAATTATAATTTAATTAATAAATTATATTTATAACTGAGGGGTAAGGCTTAGAGTTACTATTTAATAAGAGTAAAACACAGCACTATACAGCCACATTACAGATATGTACATACAGCAGAGCACCAATGCACCTCAGACCCACCTGGTGGGTAGGATGTCCTGTAAGGTCTGACAGTAAGGAAACTAACTGTATGTATTATTGAAAAAATATTATTGACTATTCTTGTCAACTTTGTGGCTATTTGGGATGATTAAATGTTAAAATATTTAAAATTTCCATTTGCATCTTTTGCAGGGATTGTTAACTAGATATCCGTAAAGTATAGCTGAAAGCAGTAGCGATACACCTAATTCACGCTACTATTTAATTCTAGTACTGATTAGAGAGAGTAAACATTGCGGTGGGATTAGTTCTGTTTAGTAAGCGTTGGATTGTTGAGTATAGATAGTGGGTTGATTCGATTCAAATAACTTGCTGATCGAGGAAAGGTTATTCTGATTTTCTCATGTTTTAATTTCCATACTTATTTATTTTTTTCAAAAATTGTAACCCACACGTTTTCAACCGAGGGTTTGTCTATATTTACTGGTATTGGTTTTTATGCGCTTGTGGAGCCCCCTGTCTAAGCTGGGGAAACGATATTTTAAAATTTTACATGAATGTCATTGGAAATGAACAATTTTGCTATCTCTAAAAACACTCCTATATAGTACATTCGTTAATTAATTTGTTGAAATTGAATAAAAACTATCTATATTTTGGTGTATTGACGTCGTGGTAAGCAATATTTGTAATTGGTGTTTAGTTTTTTCAAAAAAATGATTGAAACTGCCATTAACATCGTGTCAGCAACTCAATATCAATGAGTTTCGAATGATATTTCGTAAGGTATTTTCAGTAACTGTTTCTGATGTGTTGAATCACAGTTGTCTTGACATTTGTTATGATCCTGTGAGTTAATTTAAAGGTTATTTATGTTCATTTCGTTGCGTACCCATTGTATCATCCGCAAAGTCCACTGACACTTACATTGTTGTTGTATCCCAAATATGTTACACCCAAAGCCTCTTGTGGCCGCCTATGAGACGCCAGAAAAGCATTCATATTGAATTATATTTCATCTGTACTGCAGGTATACCCTAGAACGTTTAAGATAGCTACACGTATGATGCTTGCTCCAAAGGTACGACTGAAACAATTATCAGGTAATACATACACGAGGGCCAGGTCGTTAGTCAGGCTATGGGGCCGCAAGCCGAGGAGATGCGTTAATACTTTAGAAGCCCACTCAGGTAACAGTTAGCTCGTTATGTTAATTATCGAGGCAACGATACCTTGGTTTCTTAGCTCAAGGCAGTCTTCCAGATATTCTGCCTTATCATAACAACCTTACTCCTTCTCTGTTATTGTATATAATTGCTTTTCCCTTCCTGTTCTGTAATTTCCTATTTAATTCCACTGAATTTGGTTATTAATAATATTTGTAGGAAGCTGAGTATTCTTGACTGGTTTTACAGGGAGATTTAGGGATGGTTTAACTGTGTCTTGAAAAATCTTTATTGTAACTAAATAAACCAATAAAGTATTATCAAACATAACATAATATTCAATGTATTTGAATGTTTAAAATATACTTAACATTTCAGTACTATAGTAAAGTGCTATTCGCCCACTTATGATTGAAATCATTCAACTATTACGTCAATAAAAATCCCTTAATATAAACTTCATAGGGCTGTAAATATGATTTTCATGATTATAAAAGAAATATATTATATACATATATATATATATATATATATAATATATTATAGTATTTTTGTCCTAAAGAATTAACCTTTTATGCTTAGTTGGACGAAAAACCGTTTTGATATAATTAAATTTAAAAAATACTCAAGCACAAATTTTAATTTATCTTGCATAGTAAATATGCTAGTTTAATTCATGATGTGGAGTTTCAGGGTTCAAATCACCAGCCCGATGGGGAATTTCGCTTGAAGGTCTACGCCCTTTGTTGTCCTGTAGTAAATTATAAATCAAAGGTCAAAGCTATAGATCAAATGTTAAAAAATTTCCCTAGTGCAGTTGTAGTAAGCGAGTCTAAAATGCACGCAGAGAGTATTAGGAGGCGAATGGGATACTCTATAATGAATGGAACAATTTTATAAAAAAATGCACCAATTTCATCGCCTAATATTGCCTGGCACCTGTACTGAGGGATTAATTACTTATGAGATAGATCTTCATTAGGACATCGCCGCTTACTTAGGTTATGTAGGTTAATGTATTAAGCAATACATTTTTTTTTATTCCCCTAGGAAATATGCAGGACTATCATAATTAGCCAATACAATGAATTAAAAAATAATGGAGCGACGCTACAGGAAATACAAAAATAATTTGTAAATAGATTCGGCTGAGAATCTATAATTGTATATAATTATCTGTAAATTTAAAGGGGCAGTGTCTCCATCCGGTAACTGAAACATCTCTCTGAAATGTTACTGCACTTTTTTCTTCTATAATTAAGGTTAGCAATATTTAAGCACAATAATTACAAGAATTATAATATATGTAACCAAATCTCTCTCTCTCTCTCTCTCCCTCTCTCTCTCTCTCTCTCTCCCCCCCCTCCCTTTCTCTCTCTCCCTCCCTCTCTCTCTCTCTCTCCCTCCCTCTCTCTCTCTCTCTCTCTCTCTCTCTTTAGTCTCCGTTAGATCGCTTGTAACGATCTCAGACGAATTATTAGAAATTATTGACAAAAATAACTGGGCTTCAAATAGATAGTTATTTTCTCCGAAAAATCGTGAAATAAATATTATTTTTTTCAATAAATTTAATAAAAATTCTTTGTCCTAATATGAAAAATAAATGAGCGGGCAACTGATCTTCGGTTGAACTATTTGCAATACACGTTTAATTGAAGATTTGAAACAAGAAAATGAGCCAATTCGGGGCTGAAATCGTTCTCGGATGTAGGTTGCACACACTGTCAAAAGGTTTTTTCTTCTCACTGTCCGCCTACAGTTGGAATGGTTCCAAACTGGCAGAATTTCAAAAGCACGGTCTACAGATGTTTTACAGTTAACACGTCTGGTGTTTCTTCTAATCAGGCTGGGCAATGTTAAAGAAAGGACCTTGTGATTGTATAGTCCGCGGGTAAACGGAAATTGTATTGATGGGCTGTTGACTCAAACTAAGTTAGCAAGGTTTTATTTACATTTCGGGCTTTACAAACTAGAGCAGAGCTGGTGAGCTTATACATCGGTGGTCACCATCTCCTCACAATTTCAGGCTAAGCTGCAGACAAGTGAAAAATCCTCTTAATTCAAGTCTTGTTCAAGAAGAGTTTAGTTTTTTTAATTCAATTTAAATGTTTCGATTCTTGTTTAGCACATACTGGTCAAGTTTCGTAGTTTCAAATCTCTAATGCCCTAGGAGGAGTGAAGGATAATTTGAATCAACCAACATAATTTGCACAACTTGCGATGTTGGATATACCTACCCTTGTAACGCATTTGTGTATGAGTTTCAGGTTTATTAAATAATAAGTCAATTGATGTAAATAACTAATAATTGTTGATCAAACGATGATTTTTGAGATGTCAAATGATATAGTAGAGTGCAAGTATACAAAAGTGTATGAAACATTACTGGTAGGTGACATCTCAAGACATTTACAAACCTTTTAAATACAAAATTCTGAGAATCATGAATCAATTTTGAGAACCAAAAATAAAAATACAATGTTCATCTGTATCGGGTATCTAATCCGATAGATTCGCGTCAGTGAAATGGAACGAATTCCAGTTTGTTTTCAGTCCTGTCAGAATTAGATTGCGAAAATCCTAAAGCCATTTATAAGGATTAACGCTTGGGCCATCCCTACGCCAATTTCAGCTTAGTGCTTTCAGGTTTCAGGTTAAAAAAAATAAGTCTTATTTTTGTGATGGGAACTTTCTGATTAATCTGTGTAGCGATCCTAACTACATAAGTGTTAAATCACCCTATACTTTGGTGCATATATACTATATTGTAATTAATGTAAATCATGTTTAATGTTTTAAGCAATAAATTATCGTCGTAAAACAAGTCACAAGAGGGTCGAAGGTCGTCAGCAATAAACCTGAGAGGGTAAGCACCTGGCCGTCATAAAACAGACCTGGTAGACCTAAGGTCACCTTCCGGCGGTCATAAAATCTAAAAGCCATGCCATAAAACAGTCCTTTAGGGGACGAGGGGTCACGTACCTTGGTGCAGGCGTGACATCATAAACATACCCCTTTCTAGCCAGGCTCCGCCTTCCGGTAGGAGGGGGAATTGATATTTAAACCAGGGGGTTTCGCCCTGTAGGACTACTCTTTCTCAGTCTTCTCATCTCGACAGCCGCTATCACTCGGTCACTTTACGCCAGGGCCCCGGGGCCCTTGAAGTAAGTCCACTCAGTCTTCTATTAGTCTACTCTCTCTGCAACACCTATGAGCCTGTCACCCGGTCACTCAGCCTCCTAGCAGACCCTCTGACGACTTGTATCTATTACGCTGCCGGTCTCCCGCCCGAACTCTGAAAACTGGTCTTATTCTTTATGAAACCTCTGTACCTCTTCTCATGAACACAGTGTATTGTCGACACATCCCTATCATAAAAATGGAGTCAGATATTAACGCCGACATGGAACATGGTCCATGTTATAAACTACAACAATCCGCACTTGTCACCAGGGCTAGAGTAATTAGGCACTCCCCTAGTGGCAACCCGACAATCTGAAATAAAAATCATATATTCTCAGAATAAAACCAATTTTTTGTCATGTCTGCAAATGCTTTCAGATTGAAAATGTCGTTATTTATAGGATATATTATAGTACCTCATGGTTAATACTATATAACTATCTAGCTTAATGACATAACTAGTAGATCAGAGGATTTTACCCACTTTTTTTTTTTTTTCGAAGAAAAACCTTGATCAAGCCTCTTTAATCATTTTTATTTGCATGGTATATACATTGAGGGTACTCAATAAGATGTAAGCAACGTAATGACGTAGAAATTATAAAAAAAAAACGATAGAAACTGTTAGGAAATAACATAAAAAGCAAATTGACTCTGAATGAGTCACATAAACCCTTATTGAGTTAATGTGAAAAACCACCTGTCCCGCATCGATGGAAACAGACTGTCGGGGTAATTAGGCGTTTAAATTAGGTTAAGATTTAGTTTATGTTCTTATTGTTAGATGTAAGTTTATGATAAATAAGTTAAGCTACATCACTTTTAATGATGTTCAATAAAATCATGTATAATGAACACTATTATACTTTATACAAACGCAGATCACAATGTGTAATACTCAAAAATTGTATAAAATGTAGCCAAGCTACAGGAAGTATATTGACCTATTGTAAATAGATTCATTTGTAGAATATATATGGAATTCTGTAGTGTTTTTGTAACAAGGTGATATGGAAAAAATAAGTGTGAAAAACTGGTAGGTTTATTTAGACAAAATTAATTCGCGATAGGTAAAATATTTAAAAAAAAGAGCTATTGAAATCTGCTCGAGCTACATTAAACTGTGATTCCTAATGTTGGCTTAGTTAAATAAACATAATTATTTTTTAATAGATTCGAAAATTCCTAATTCATGAGGAAAAAAAAGGCTTAATTAAATGTTAGAAAAATGAGACTGGGTTTTTTTTTTTCACGTTTAATCTTGTTTCTATACCTCCCGTTAATTTATCAAACCGTTATATAATCTGCATATTTTCGATTGTGTGGAATCCACCTTTAAAATGCCAGGCCAATTAAATCAGTAATAGGTTTTTTTTTTTTTCAAAACTAGAATCAGTTATATTTTAATCACCGTATCTCTCAGGGTTATAACTAAATAAATTATACAGATTGGGAAACAATTATTTCCTTCGACAGGTTTGGAAGTAAATACGCTAGGCTTGGCGTTTCTCGTTTTATCGGTGGTATCCAATGTAAAACAGCACGGCAGGTGAAATGCCAATGACCCGCCCTACAGGGAGAAATCTCGCTCCCTAATTCATTGGGAAGAATTGGTCGGCCCTAAAACTCCACCAAGGATCGGGCAGAGAAGAGGCCGATAAACTTCTTGAGACCTTCGTGGTCGACAACCTTTCCTCTATCCCTCACCATTAATCCACAAATCACAACACATTATATAATAATAAAACCCCCCACACACCGGAATCAACAGAAGCCTCTTACCATCTTCATCGTACCTTTTTTATAGGGTATATTTCACCAGACACATACCAGCTACCGCAGTTCATAGTTTTAGCGCCATATCCCTTCACCTTGAAGGCATTACAACAAACAGATGTCTTTCATTCACCTGTCAGGAGAACATTAAAAAATTAAGAATAGAATTTCCAGTATTCATCAACTATACAATGCATCCAATAATATATATAATATTTCATTTGTGTACTCAAGATATGTTTTAAGGTATTAAAGTACGTTCCTACCGGCTATTCCTCGTTGCATGAATCGGTATTCTTTCTCCATATTGCCATTTTGCCATATTGCATTTGCTATTTACATGATACTATAATCTATACAGACAATGCCCTTGACCCGCGCTGGCAGAAGCATGAGACAGCTTGTATTTTCTGAAGTGACTGTAACAGAGTTAAGCGCCTTCCCCCTCTCTCTAAGCGGTGACAGATTGATGCACTCCCTCTCCATTTTCAATTTAGCCTCTTCCACCCCACCTCTATTGCTAATCCTAGCCTAGAGCAATAACCTCTTTGTCCAATAAATAACTAACAGTTCACCTTCTCTTTTGTCTTAGTCGATAGTTTTCATCTATAAATGGGAAGATTTTTTGGTATACAGTGAAGCAGTTGAACAAATTAACTCAATAATACCATTTTTAAACTACAGCAATGTATATGGCGACAATTTTTTTAGGATCCAGCTAAGTGGTTACTACAGATCAAGTCGATAATGAGTAGACAAGTAGTAGAAGTGTAGGGAAACGGTTCACTACCACTTCACACTTATTCTGTAGCCATAACTGCATTTTGTATAACACTAAGAAATAGAGAGGATTGTTGTCAAGGACAGCTGTTATCTTTCACGTTGTGCAGAGTAAACGTATACAGGGCTAGTCAGAGCCAAAGGAGGAATGGAAGCAGTGGTAGGTTCCAACATCAACTTAGCGTCTGTGAAAAAACGGTTAGCTTGCTAGGCGGGTTTGGTTTGCATCAACAAATTTAGATAGATAATGTTATGTGTATTAACAATAAATTTTTAATAATGCCAAAAGCAGATTATTAAAAAAAAGTAAAGGAATGAAGATGAAAAACTAATAGTTCCAGAAATTTTTGAAGCAACAAAATCTATGCTAGACAATTAAATTAATTGTTTTAATTTAATTAATAACAGCATTTAAGTTTTCTTAAAATAAAAAAGAAATCGTAGGGCAACAGGGAAAAAATGTAATTAATTGAAAATAGAAAAATAATAGAGAATGAGCAAATGAACTTGGCACAAGTTCTATATTTATTATCCAGAGGACCGGCCAGCGGAGACAATGAAGGGCCCACAAATCACCAAGTTAATTTTACATTCAAGTTTTAAACTCCATTAATCTCTAAACTATGTCCCCGAACTTACTGCTCTTTCGTTAAGCAACACTGTGGCTTACCACTGGTGTTACTTAACCACTTTATACCAATGATAATTAGCTGGCATCAATCAATATAATCTTTTAAGACAAAAACGTTCAACAAAAAACGTTTTGTATTTAGGATTACGCATATTATTGACCACACAAAAATTTAGTGTTGGTGCAACCAATAATGGATAACAGTAAGTGAAGGAAAGTTTCCCCACGTTACTCTTGCGTTATGACTCCCCCCCCCTCCTGGTTTCCTATCCACAGTACGATCTGACATCTGACACAGTACGATAACTTGGATGCTATCTCGACAGAATACTTTCTCGGGACTCATTCAGATCCCAAAGGCAACAGCCCACTCGGCAGTTCACTCAACTATTTAAACTAATAAACAGAAAATCTTACCCCTCAATAGAAAACTAAATCTTAAAACCAATCTGGGCTTAAGGACTTGAGCTCTGTGGAATAGCTTATAGCACTCAAATATCAAACGCATTTATCCTTCCAATCCCAATGCTTTAGAACTATAGTTAGTTCCCCACTATATGGTAACAATAAAACCCTACATACGAACTTAATATAAGTACTATTCTTGAACACATTCCCTCCAGACTTTTAAAATTTCATACAAAATAATCCACAAAATCCTAATCTCTCTGCAACATCGCTATCTACCTCCAAACTTTCCCGCTGATTTGAATAATTCCTGGGTTTAATATTTGTATATTCGTTATGCATAACGTAAATACTGTATGGATGAAAGAATGATTGTAATATTGTATGTATGGTACGAATGAGATCATTTATCATAATTACCCATTGCCTTATTGAGGGAGATTTTAAACATTTTCAAATAAAGATAAAAGTAATGAAATACTAATACTGTTGTTATTTTACCAAGATCTTTGCTCCAGTAATTCTTAACTTCTAAAAACTATTAAAAGAATCGATTATTTAAAATTAGTGTTAATTTATACTCTGTATAACTAATGAGAAACTTCAGTAAGAAGGATAGAGGGTTCAATGATGACATTAACTTGCTCGTATCACTAAAACAAAAGGTACGTTTGCACTGCTCTACTCCAAATGGAAATCAAAATGCATCATCCAAGATTAAGATTTTCAGAACTAATGCTCTCCCATACGAATGTGGAACCTGGTGTACCATGTTAGCGGGTGCTGGAAGCTGCATGTATTCATTAACAAGTCCCTCACATATATCCTGAATATTTTTGAATGGGCGGAAGTCGTCGAGCAATGAACAGAAAAGGAATGTTTAGTGAAAATAAAAAAATGTTAACGTTACGAGTCAACGCGTCGTCCCCACGTTTGAGGGAGTTTGCCGAGATTTCATGTCCCAGGAGTCAAAGGACATAACAATCTATATAATACATTACAGGATACGGGGATTCATTACTTTAAAATAACATACCGATCGTGTAATTTTACACTCACTATTTTTTTTTTTCTGTTTCCCACCCTTATTTCTCCTTTGTTTTATTTAAGGGGTTATGTCTGATGGGCAATTTGACGGATTATTCAGCAAAGCTCTCCATCATCTTAGAAAGCAGAAGACATAAAAAAGAATTACCCTTCGTACTTTTGAAAATTAAGCACTCTCCTCGGCCTTGGAAAGTGTTTGATATTTCTATCTACCACATTTATGTCGAATGATTACCACTCAAGTGATGTTTTTGACGCGAACAGGGGGTGAATAGAAGTCGATGTAATATAACAATGTAAACAATGATTTATTTTACAACATAAGTTATAAAGGGACGATAAATTGAAACTGTTCAAAAGCTCCATTTTTTAGGTCACCTGAATATTTAAAAAATTCTAATTTAATTTGTTTTCTCATCCGTTACAAGAGACCACTTACAATAAGAAGAACATTATGGTTTAGTTGTTACCTGAACTGTATAATAAGCATTTCTATTTTTTTTTTCTTGGTGGGCTGAATTGGATAAAAATTAAATAGGGAACGAAGTCAGACGGGAGGAAGGATTTTGTTAGGAGAAAAGGTAGAAGATTACTGCTGGTAGATTTACTATTGAACCCAACGACCATCGTGAATCTGTGTACTTGACCGTCCGTGTAATTGCCGGGGTGACTTTCTCGTGTTTGGGTCAATCCCTTCTCGTCGTGTCTGATTTTTCCGTTTGTCCTTGAATGATTGGAAAGAAATACAAATATTAGAAACAGTAGTAAATTATAGATTTTTTCTTTAACAATTTTTCTAACGGAATAATTAGTTTGCAGCCAACAAAATAAACTGAAAAGGTTACGGGTGCCAGAATGATATCATGGGAAAGGACTGAATTCAAAAAGTCACTTTATTTTACAGGATCAATCAATCATCAAAATTTACAGGATATCGTCAGGAGCATCAAAACTTTTATGATGAATTATAACGCACAATGTATACTTATAATGTTACCCGGAACAATCCATAAATATAATATTGCTAATGAAAATTGATAGGGAAAACACATGAAAATTTAAAGTGAATTAATTTTCATACGCCCCAGATTACAAGAACGTTGTAATAATAAAAATGAAAGATACTATTTATAGAAGGTAACGAGACAATTGCCGTTTCAGTCTCCGAGGAGAATTATAGGGATGAGTGGTGCCGTTTTTTGAAATGACTGTGCTACGGGATTAGGGTGGTTATATAGGTTACTATAGAATTTCATGATCTTAAAAGGGATGAGTTAAACAATGTGAGGTACATTAAGATCGTTACGAAGGGTTTTGTTGCTGAAGTAATAAGGGGCATTTACTATTGTTCTCAGGAATTTTGATTAGAAGGGAAGGATTGGGTACGCGTGATGTTCGACTTTTTTGCATCCCCCCATAGCTCTATTCCGTATGACCAGATTGGCTTACGTAAAACTTTGTAGATTAGTAATTTATTTTCTATTGAGAGATGGGATGTCCATTGAAGTAGTCTGTACAGTTGTCCAAAGCGTCTGTTTAGTGGGAACATTTTGCTTCATTAACTTTGATCCGCCATTGGTTGCACCAATACTCGATCTCAGCAAGATATTTTTGAAGGTTATGGGATGCTATATGGGGTCTAGGTGGGTCGACTGGACTGCAGTGTCATCTGCAAATGTTGTCAAGAAGGTATTGGGAGTAGAGGGGACATTAGCGGTGTATAGATTATAGAGGATGGGACCCATGACACTGCTCTGTCGAACTCCTGCATTTATGGGATAGTAGTTAGAATATGCTAAACCACAGCGGACTTGGAAAGAGCCTGTGATTAATATCTTTTGAGCTTGTAAAGCAAACCTGCGTGACAAACCCTTTTATAAGCTTGAGCTATGTCCAGATAGGCAGCAGTGCAAGACTGTTTGGTTTCGAGGACTGAGGGAATGTGATTAACAACGCGAAGGCCTTGTTCACCGTGGAATGTCGTTGATGGAAACCAAACTAGTGTGTAGGAAAAAGGTTTTATGATTCAACAATTGGAAGTAGACGTTTTAATAGGAGTTGAGAGGATAGGGAGTAGGCTAATTGGACGGTTAGATGAGGCGACATTGGGTGGTTTGCCGGGTTTAGCGAATAGGACTATAATGGAGTGTTTCCAGAGGAGAGGAAAATGCGTCGTTGGGATAATGCAATTATAAATGTAGGAGATGTTAGGAAGAGTATGGCTTCAGAAGGAAGTTGTTTGAGAATTTGAGGAGTTAGAAGTTCATATCCAGGGGATTATCGGTAAAGTGAGGAAATCCGCAACAGTTGTGCTATGAGTATAACTTTGATGAGAAAGGTGAGGTGTGAAAGTATGGGAAAGATGCAGAGCGAATTCTTCCGGCTTATCCCCATCCGAAGCCACCCAGGACCCATCATCGCGACGGAATGGGTGTGAAACAGGATGATATTTTAGGGTTTAGTTGCATTCCACAGGGAGTTATCTCTGGTAGACAGAGAGGGGAGGTGGGAATTGAAAGAATCGGAACGGATGATGCTAATTGTCGCTTTACCAATCTGCGGTACTGCTTGTACGAGTACACATAACTAAAAAAAATAAAAGGTACTAAATATATGTACATAAAATCACTTCAATATTACAAAGTAGTATGTATTAATAGAAATAAGAGATACTACATACACACACACACACACCCACGCACCCCCCCTTGCTCACACACACACACGCACGCACCCCCTTGCACACACACACACATACACAGATGTGCATATATATATTCTTGAACATACTTTAGTGGATTCTACGTTGTCTGCTCGGAATTATTCGCACCGTTTTTACGACCGGGCCCATTTTTTTGTAGGGACGTGGAGGGAAAATTCATCTTTCCCAGCCTATAAATCAAGGGAAACTGTCAGCTCAGCTCATCCGCCATATTGGCGGTTGTAATCGAGGAAAAAGTTGCGCCTGGAATGGGAAACTGCTGAGCTAGGATCGGTTGTCAGTGAATGTCATTAACCATGCCATCAAAGCTTCAAGCCGTAAGAAAATTTCAGCTAAGCACTCTTTTTATCTAACATTTCTGCTAACACACACACTGCTCAAAGAAAACTAATTTAGAAATTTTTTTTTTATAAACACAGGATTACGATCTGATGTCTCAAAACAAATTAAGCAAATGAAGTAAATACTGATTCAAGTGTTTGTAGTATAATAATAATTGGTCCACAGACTAGTTAGTGGTCTCAAAACAAAACTACGGATTTTTTTTTTTTTCTGCCACAAAGGTATTTAAATGGGTCACCACCATAGATACATTCAGCAAAGCTATGTCACATGCTGTGCAGGATAACTTATCCGCTGCTATACTTCAAGCATTAAATACGTAGTTTTAGTTTTATGGCATGCCGGAGCGGATCTGGTCGGACGTTGGAAGGGAGTTCGACAATGCGAACGTTCAAGCTGAAGTGAATAACCGCGATGATGTGTGGCATCTTAACACCCCTGGGCATCCCGAGAATATAGGGAACATCGAACGAATGCATAGAATTCTGAGCGATCATCTGCGCGTATACTAGGCTGTTAAAGGATTGGTAGGTATGAGGCAATGCCAAAGGCGGTGGTGGCATATAACCATTCTATACACACCACGACGGGATATGCCCCGTTCGAAATCCTTTTTGGACTGCGTGCGAGACCAAGAAACTGGGCGGAGACAGCGGTAGATGAAGAGAGGATGGAAGAACTAATAAACACAAGTGGCGGCAAGTTCGTGACCGGATTACGAGGGAAAAAGCCAAGCGCATGGGCAAATCTTAGAGTACTGGATAGAACATGGGCGCTGACGATCGGGACCGTCGTCTATAGGAAAATTAGTGTCCGATAGAGGTAAGGAACCAGTTTGCTAAGAAGGTCCCTTTAGGGTAGTTGTGATTGGGGAACACAATCTTTTGACCATAGAGAGTAAGAACTCCCCGCAGAAACGGAGAGCCGTTAATATTGAACAAATAAAACTCCCACCATGGGAGGGGGGGTAACGATTGTGAGTAAGATGGTGTGACCTCTCGGCACGGAGTGAGGAATTTAGGATTGTACATACAGTTCACTTTTATAGTTTCTGTAGCAGTTTCGCAGATATGTTTTTTTTTCCTCTCTCTTGTTATTATTATTGGTATGTACGAACAACATTGTTTTTTTTCTTGTAGGTAATTTTTATTGTTTTGTTTATTTAATGGATTATATCCACACCACAGTGGCATATTTTGTGGCAGAGAGTTTTGTTTTTTTTGACTTTTAATTATTGTAGGTTTAAGAACACATTTAAAGGATTAAAGGCTGCGTACTGGGTGCGCTGGCCTTTGGCCCTAGCGAGCTTTAGTGAGGCAGACATGGCCCGTTTTTATCACACTCAGATCGGACTTTATAGAGTACGAGGAGGTGTGCGTAAACTGGCAGGGGGGAGTTAAGGTCCGGGCACAGGAAGTGGCCAGCCTTAATCCCTAAACTTCAGGATGTAAGCATCCCGGATATATAGATACAGAATTTAGAACTCAGAATAAACAGTAACTTCCATGCGTATCTTTTCTATTACCCTTTTACTTTTTCTTCGAGTCCTAAAACCGACGAACTATATATCTGTACCTCGGAGGGATACAACACATACAACATTTTTGGGATACAACATTTTTTTCATTTTATAACAACTGCATGATGTAAATAACAATAAATAGAATATTTTACCAGAACATTCTATTTATTGTTATTTACATCATGCAGTTTTTATAAAATGAAAAAAATGTTGTATCCCAAAAATGTTGTATGTGTTGTATCCCTCCGAGGTACAGATATATATATATGTATACACGTTATGGCTAGTGGCTGGACAATGTTAAGCCTAATACCACAGGGCTTAATGTAAACAAAACCTGTGTATAGATAGAGGATGAGAAGATAATAAAGGTAGTTAACAATCGAACCTGTGTGTATTATTACCATCCATATTCTCTCTTTTTTTTCTGATCGTCTACAGCCAGGAGACGATAACTTATATATTTTTAAATAGTAATAAAAGTTACAATAACTAACAAATCGTTGTTATCAAAATCGATATAAAGAAAAATATCGTAGATATGCTGGTATAAACGGTTGACAGGCCCTAAATGACATACAAAAAACCACAATAACAACGAAAAACTATAACAAATTAATGTTCTCTTATATCGCATCTACAATCTATTGTATTAATTCATTTATCAGCTCAATATATGACTAAGGCACTATTTATTAAATATATTCAATCTAAGAATATATATGTATAAATTTGTGGAGTCTAGAGACGAACCCCCAGGTGCCAAACGGGAACACACAAGGACCCAACATCATACTTCAATGTCAGGACGGTAAGTTTCCATTATCAAGGGTCCATTGTGCCCTTAATATCACCCTCGACATCTTCACGGACTATTTTTCTTCTTTAGGATACGCTTTTTATGCTCTGGAGGATTTCAACGGGCATCCTGATAGAGGTTTCAGGCTTTCCACGCTAACAGAAAAAACCTCTTGTTCGCTCATTCAAACCTACAGTCCGGCTTAAGTGGAATGATATATCGACTCATGAAGACGATTTATCAATACATTAAACTGCAGGGCTAGCATTTCTTTTGTTGTAATTTCATCGTTCGGACAAATCAATGAGAAGTAATGTTAGGAAGTAATTTTCCTTAAATATTCAAAGAAAAACAAACCACCTTTCTTTCTTAATTATTATAAGCTGATAGAATAATGGAAAAAAAATCATGATCTACTACATATGTATTTTTTTATAAAGGAATTAAGTATATTTATTAAGAGTATTTGATTGTGGCGATTCCATAGTATTTTTTTTCAATTGAATTGTAACTGCTATAATTTAAGCAATTCAAAAAGTCATCTCTATTTGTTATTTTTTGTTCTATTCTTGTGTTGGATTTTATGAATTTTTTTATTGACCTATTATGTTATAACTTTACTCTTAGCTTTCTACGATGATTATACGATTGGCGATTATACGCGACTTAAAAAATTATATATATTTTTTAAATATATTGATTAATTTTTTATGATTATTTCTAATATTGAAGGGCATGAGATAAAATAAACGATTATGGAGGTGCACCACAGGAGTTATAACAACGTCATGTGTAGTTTTCCGTCACACCAGTTTTATTTATAGGACGTTTTTTAAAATTTAAATATAAAATTTATCCAGGGTTTCATCCTGACTCTAGCCGGGTTTACTACTAAGCCGGATTTAGCAGTAAGGAATCGTGATAGTTGTCCATGCTGGTCTTTATATATAACTATAATATCACTGTATAAAACTATAACTATATAAATATAAGACTATTCACTGCCTATTGATCTTGCATGCTTTTTTCATCCGGGGTTGATTTAGGTCAAACAACTCATTTCTCCCCTCAGCGACTAAACTAAAATAATTGATTGACAAATGTCTTTCATGATTTCTTATTATTATCTACTGTGAGAAATAATTATCATTGTATTCTGAATTATAGAGTAGAACAAAAACATCCCTGTATCCAAATCATGACGAAGATAAGGGTAGAGAATATTCTCTTTTGTAAGGAGGCCTACTTCCTTGTTCTAATCAAAGTTGTGCACGCGCCTGTTTCGCTCTCTACAGCCACTGCCTTTCATCCATTTTATCAACGCTTACTAGGAAGAGAAAATTTCTAACAACTATTTATTTAATTATATTATAAATTCTTGTTCAATTGTAACGGCCTTATTCAATTTGTATTACTTATGTTAGGGAGAAAAAATAGGCTTGGAGTCACTTCAATATCTTTTATTTATTATCAACATGATATAATCAGTTGACGTTTTGAATAATAAGTCACACACACTCAGACATAAGTTAAGAACAAGAAACATAAATTTACATATTTAGAATACAATAACATACGAAAAAGCGTAATTTAGTAAATAGTGAGATTAGAAACAAAAAAAATAGTATAAAAACACTTCTGTGAATGATATACAGGTATAATTGATTTAGTAGGATACACTGATTGTGTCAGCATATCCTATGCCAAAATTTTAACGAATTTCTACAAATTAAAAGTTTTTGGTTGAATTCTGGCATTTAAAGTTTTATATGTGTATATATTAGATTTTATTTTTGGATATTGTTTTTCATTAAAAAGACTTTTGTAGAAATTTCTTGGTGACATGATAATGGGTGTTATGACATTTATGGTAAGTATTGCTTATTATCTTAATATAATATATATATATATATATATATATATATATATATATATATATATATATATATATATATATATATATATATAAGAAGGGTTATATTACTTAAGTTATGTAACTTCCCCAAACACTAATGTTTGTTTTTTTTGTAAAATATATATGCCACAGTTTTATAAAATGGTTTCTGTTCTAACAGAGTTACTTTTTTATGCGATATTAATCATTACTATTTTAGAATTTTAATATAATTTGTTTGTAAGATTAGTAACTTATACTATTAATAATAGATTAAAATAAAATCATTCATAGGTGTTCTCGCTATATTATTTTTATTGTTTGATACTTAAAAGTAAAATTACATAAAAAAATTAAGTTCTAACCATTGCTTAAAAGGTTGTCTTTGCACTTAAATATAAATATATATTACATAAAAAAAAAAAAGTTTTTATAAATAATTGTATTTTAAATATGTAAATTTATCATTTATATGTTTTAAATTGTAGTTATGAGGATGTCTGAATAGGTGAAAAGTTTACTAATAACGTCCTATCAATAATATGACATTTATATCAATAATACATAAAAATATACATATATTAGGGAAATACTCTTTTTAAAGGGAAACTCTTTGTTTAGTTTAGTTTTATCGCTCTGGTGCATGTTTATTCGAGCAAATATAATTTTACTGTTGTTTCACTGAGCAATGGGTTATTCACCCACTCACTGGGTTATTCACATTCGCTGGTATATAAGTTTTTATGCCGACCGTTGGCTGGCCGAAAATATGGACTATAATATATACCTGTCTGTGTCCTTAAATCTGTGGCTTTTTCAATATGTTCAGTAGCCTCCGCCCCTAACAATATGTAGAGTCACCATTTCCTCCCGATTGTTAGTTATTTGTTTTTTCGTAAGGAAAACAACATTCTATATTTTTTTTCCTCATATTTTTTTCAACCTTGTTTATCTCTTACATTGCAATTTTAGTATATTTATGTATCGTTATCCTTCTCTTGTCATTTAGATATGTTTCTAGATTTGTAATGGTTCATACATCAAGTCTCCAGTAATATGGCTAGTTGCTATTTGTAGATGCTGTAAACAAGCAAATAAGTCATTAATTAAATCATTTAGTTCTTTTAGATATTGACTAGATAATGCATTAAACGGTTAAACGGGAACAAAGAGCTTGGAGAAGACATTATGATTGAAAGTGATAACGTTGATGGATGTACCTTATCCTGTCATCATCCTCGTTTAATTGATTGGCAATGTCCAATTGGTTAGAACTAACTAGTGATTACCCTGGACAAATTTGTGAGTCAGTTAGGAACTTCAAGAAATATGATTCCACATTACTTTTACCCTCTGCCGCAAGTCCTGCCCACAAGTTTTTTTGTTTTTTTTAATTTCATTCTTTTTCTTGTATCCGAAACAGTACGTTATTTGTGCTTTCATCTCGCCAAATGGCTAACATGGAACACACACACGAAGCTAAAAAGACAAGAACTAAACAGACTCTTTGAACAACTTTACAGACTACTTGAAAGGACATCCCATCTTTCAATATAAAATAAACGACTAATTCACAACATTATAATAAAGCGAATCTGGATATAAGGAATTGAGCTGAGGGAGATAGCAACGTTAGCAAAGATAGCAATCTTGATATACCCTACATTCTTGAACTCATACCTTCCAAGTTTATGTAATTCCATCGAGACCTATCGAACCCACCGTCATTACACTGAGTCACACATTAGAGTGGACTCGTGATCGGCTATAAAAACGTGACAGTGGGAGTCCTGGCAATGGCCAGTTTCTCAGCCATGACCTGAGCGTCTGTGGCTCTCACGCACTTGGTCAGCCTCCACTGGCTCGTATCCTGTGACGCGGCTGACGCAGAAGCGTGGGGGAGTTCCCAAGGCTCCAATTTCTTCTTTTTCATGTGAGGGAGGTGACAACCATGTGGATTTGGGAGATTTCTGGGGTGTTTGTAAATACTGTATGGATGAGCGAGTGAATAAAAATTGTAAATGGTTTGAATGAAAACATTGAAGATAATTACTTATTGCCCAATAAGGCAGGTTGTACTTTAAAATAAAGATTTGATTAATAATTTAGAACTAAGGTCTTGTAATTTGTAAATGAATTTTCGTGTAAGTGGATCATATGTTGGGTTATATTTTTGGACGATGAATGATGTTAGAATAAGTACAATGTTTATTTTTATGCAATTTATTTATTGTTGACTATAGGACACATAATGCATGTCTCCACCAGGCCATAGTGAGAAATGGTTGGCGTTTGGAGGTACGAAGTTCCCTGCTTACCACTTATCTCAGAACTGATCCTCTAGCAGAAAATATTTATTTCATCAAATAAATCAATGAATTTTTAGCATTCCTCGATCCCGGAATCCATAGAGTTGACATAAAATCACGAAGGGACACTAGCTCGCTAGTTGCAGATACGGGGTAAACAAAATTTCGACCAAAGGACTCTTGCTTAGTTTTTTTGTCAATTAATTTATAGCAAGCGAAATATTGACAAACAAAAAAAAAAAAAAAATAGAAAAAATGAATTTGACTAAATGAGTGAGCACTCATCATGATTGTTTTGTTTTTTAATATTTATTTCTGCGTAATACCCTTAGGTCATCAACACCGTTGTTTGTATATTACCAAATGTAACTCATTTGGTAACCACACCGATGTGAGCCCGAGATACAGGGCAAGGACGAGAGCAGAACTCGGCCTCCCCGAAACGTGTTTTTTCCCCTTGTTGGGAAAAAAACTGAAAAATGACTAGCTCTTAAAACGAGGCATATTTAACGGAGATAAATCTGAGGCGTGCTGTATTTGGATGAAATGAGAGGGAACTTGGGCCGTACGTAACTAATTAACACGCTCCGAGCAAAGTAACTGTTGGCCGCTGATGTTTATGACCGAGCCAGGAATTCTAACTAAATCAAAGCCGTTTCAAAGGTCTGCCAGAGACAAGGTGGGTTCGAGGCCCACCACCGGCTCACATGTTTGATTCCTATAATGTTGGAAATGCAAGAGGACTCGTGTGCCCGTCATTAGCAAAGATATATTCAACCCCGAGGCATAAACTGGCCGGGATATATATGCATCAAGCTTACTAACTTGGCTTTAGGATGTGGGTATAACTAGTTATTCCATGGACTGTGGCTTTGGGTTCACATCAAAGCTTATTCTCTTTACTATTCTAACGGGGTAACAGCCTAGAAAAAAGACTTCGTTTAAAATTATATATATATGGAAAAAAAACACAATTTTTCAAAAAGGGCATTAACATCAATCAACGTGTCACTTATTGAGACATCTTCATGAATCAAACATATTACATGTAAAATAACATTTTATTATAAACTTTTTGCATGTATAAACTAATAAATAAGAAAATTGGCAACAATCCAAAGAATAAAACAACAGACCTATGAATGATATTGACGGGTTATCACGAGGGGTGTAGTTGTCCTACTCCTGGTGACGGAGAGAGAGTTATTCAGTATATCACCTGGATGAGTGCTTGGTGACAGGTCTTACAACTTATATATCTAAGAGGTATGTGCCCCGACAGTGCACTAGGTTCATCTAAGCTCTTGCAAGGCTATCTAGGTTCTTAGACAGATTATGTGGTCTTGGAATGACCGCGAGTTCGCAATCGGTATCTGGGGGTAGGCTAAAACCGTCCAGATCCCAAAGGCAAGTGTGAACAGGAAAGAGAAGGATTGGGAAGCTGGCCCGTAATCAGGCAATATTTGGAACTATTATTGCAGCTGCAAGTACCAGTTCACAGGCAAGCCGTAGCTTGAATGAATTGTCGCCTAAAACCAGGGGGTATGTATAACCAGAAGCAGCCAATGAACAAGCCGTTTTTTTTCGGCCAGCAGCCTGTTATTTACATTGGTATACCTTTGAGGTATTGCATGTTGATTATATTAATATTATTATTTGTATATTTGAATAATTAACAATATATACATTGGTAAACTCGCTTTGATAGAGTAGAGGGTAGTTTATCCAATGCAGTTAGCGGTCGCTGTAGATAATATTTTTTTGAATCATTGTTCATACTCTTCTACTAATGCATCAATGAATCACTAAAATTAAGACGCTCATCTTCTGTGACTCTCTAGTTTGATCTCTTATCAACGATATTCATTGAATAGGAGGATGTTTAGAAAGCAAGGAGGCAAGGATTAAAGGATAGTTAGTTACTTTTATTATTATTTATTTCTGAATAACTTGGTTTTGTCTCCGAATCTACATCTGAATCCCAAACTTCTGTCTGAAAAAAGCTGTCCTGTACAGGCCATAAAAAATCTTAACCAATGGATTTCACGGATATTTCACTTCTTTAAAATTAACCTACTAATAATAATTACATTTTGTTTGATCCAAAAAAATATCATTATGATATATATTACTGTGGCCTAAATCCTGTTTAACGTAATAAGGAATTTAAGTATAAGATCTTGAGGGTTAGGAAGGGTCGCGAAAAACACTTCGTAACTGTGTAAGCTAAATAAAGTATGTAGAAAATAAAGGAACAACATGGAACTTGGAAGAATGTATTTCTTAATTAATAATTAAATTTAATTAGTAATTAAATTTTCAATTCAAAATACTTAATATCGCATCAGTCAGCGGAATATCAAATATTTTTAATCGTTATTACAACTGGTGTTATAAATCATATAAGATTAAAAAAAACGGAGATAAAATACTATTTCTATAGCTTCTTTCGGGCTTGTAGATTAAAAATGAAAGGTTAACAATTTCTTTCCGCGTTTTAAAAACAAATCCTGGTGTTATCTAAATGTAACATACTTAAAATTAATTGCGCCTGTTTTTTAACATAAGCAATTTTGCACTACCTAACGGCGGTAAAGGCGGGTATAGGCTTTGCGCCGTAGTCTATGTTAGTCAAAGCGCAGTATCTCCTCGGGTAATTTGTATGTAATATTAAGACATATATATTTGTAATAAAAATGATATTGAAACTCCTCGAATATTTGTGAATGTACCTCCAAAAATTGTACACTGAATATATGAAATAAAAAGAATTTGCTAAATAACAAATGTTTAAGGCATGAATAATAAAACTATAATAGAAACAAAAATTTTTTTTTGAATATATAGGTATATTTTAAATTATTATATTTAACAGTTTTTTAGTAATATGTTTAAGGTACATAAACTACGCACTACAACTTTATATAATAATAGTATAAGAGATTAGTTAAATTTTATATGACAGTTACTAAGTAGCTTAAGTTGAACTAATATAAGGGATTAGTATTTTTTCAAGTGATTATGTAGTCTACATTGCAGGGAATTCGAAATATAAATAGCCACTGAGAAAGGGCTTTCCCGCTTCATATAGTACTGGCAAGGCTTGGAAGCTCCCTCACAAATCCACTCTCCAACATATTAAGCTTTTTTTCTGTTCTCTATGTTTCTCTTGGCTTTTATATGAACAACTACTAGTGAAGCAATGAATTCCTGACCTCTAAGATATATATTAGTTTATTGATTTGTTACTTATAAATTGTTCAAATTGATATCTTAGCTAAAATGAAATGATATCAGAAGAATTATATAGAAAATTAAATTGACTGAATTATAAAATTGAATGAAAAGAATAGAAATTGACTAAATTATGAAAAAAAGTTGATATCGAACGTTATGGTGTTCATAGAATCCACAAGGAAACACAATGTCCATATTTTAAGTGAACAACTACGACACATGCATATTTTTATTTAAAGGCTTTATTGGCCAGGAATTTAATCGTTGGGTCGTTGAACCATGAAGGACCAAGTTGCAGATGATTTAAAATGAAAATGCGCACAAAAGTTTCGGTATGTAGCACGCCCAAAGATCCTGGTACATTTATGTTGTAAAGCACCTTGCCTATTATGTAACGTGCAGAAATGTTACTTACATGGATACACAATAAAGTCTGCGTTTATTGTAAAATGATACAATAAACAGCAGTGTCCGAATAAGAGACATTATGAGGAAGAAACAATTCGTAGTGAGGCTCTTTGTTAAATGAAAATTCTCACGTCTGGCCAGATGGACATTCTGGTTGGTTGGTCAACCAAGTTGGAATTAAAACGTTGCATGATTAACAGATTGACCAGGCAGTATATTGATTCAGAAAGTCGCCATAGAAACGCTTGTTCACAGTAGGAGTTAGATTTTAGTGTTTATTTTAGAGTGTTTTCAGACATCGGAAGTGGCAAATCTTCCTATAATACTCACCTCCTGCTTCATAAACATCCCTCTATGCACCACAAGTATTAGGATATTAATATGTGAATTAATTTGTCATTGTTTAAATGTTTTACTGTTGCATAATTTAATTTCATATGGAAAAATTACTCCTCAAAGATAGTTAGCACGTATTCATTAATAGATGTAACCTAAA
Source organism: Acanthosoma haemorrhoidale (assembly GCA_930367205.1). Lineage (NCBI taxonomy): Eukaryota > Metazoa > Arthropoda > Insecta > Hemiptera > Acanthosomatidae > Acanthosoma > Acanthosoma haemorrhoidale. The sequence continues at coordinate 74,182,093 of OV884012.1, forward strand.
ATAAAAATTTCATGTGAGTAGACAAATACTCTTAGGTCTTCCTTTAGTCAATTAATTTTTTGGCTGGCTAGATAATTTTTTTTGTAAAAGTATCATTTATTTTTGAAACAGTGGCTTCAGTATATTAATAGATCAACTAGGCCATTGCACAAAGACGACAACGATTGTCACATTCATTGCTGTGAATGGAAGGGACCCCTGCTGCAGTGGAAGTTGACGGATGACCAGTATCAATTCCGCATCTGTATTGACAGCTGCCTTCCGGTCCTGCTTGCCCGTTTCCACAACTATATTCTCTGTCAACCAGGCCACATTCCGCCCGACTGTATGTTATAGTGTATCTCACCTTGCTAATGCAGTTGTTTGTCTGTGATTGTCCATCACACCCATGTAATTACCAACCATTAATATCCTACCAACAATAACAATAAGTCTATTTCGTTTAATTGACCAGTAAAACCTTGGAGATGTTTGTAATTGAAGCGCAAGGCACTTGGGATAACCAGGATATTAACACTATAAAACAAAGTTATGTTAGTTCGATTCATAAGTTTCCAATTTGATTGGTGAGTAGAAGAATTGGCTAGTTTGATGTAGATCATATTATACACTGGTAATCACTTAATTGAGTTATAGAAGGCAGGACCTTAAACAAAGCCTCAAGTTGAGAATGGTCGCATTGAACCTTTTTGGGGAGAGGTCAGATGCAACATTTTCCCAGCAACAGTTTGATTTTACGTGGAAAACCACCACAGCTGCACAGTAAATTTTAATCCATTGTACAGCATCTGATTTTTTCCCATAAATATATATTAATTAAATACCCGATAAAACTATTAGCACATACTAGTCAGATAGTAATTTTCTCCCTGATAACCCCATAACTAAGAAACTCGTGTGTGCTGAAACCCGCATATACCAGTGTCTATTTGAAATAAATTATTGTTTCCAGCAAGCTTCATGTCTCCATCGCATTACAACGAAAAATGATTGAGTTGATTAAAGCTTGTTTAACCCGGCAAAACTGACCAGGAAAAGTGCGAGATTGCCCATATCAAATTTTTGCATTAGATGATGAAATTTTAAATGCTAAATAATATTATTTCATTATTTTCAAAAGATAAACAAATAATTAACAGGATTTTATGAACTAAAAAAAATTATATTAATCAATAAACCACAAAGTAAATTGAACTAAACATAGTTTTACATACATGCATATGTATGGTATCATCATATAATTAAATAATGTTCGGAAAATAAAATTGTGATAATATAAAAATGAACAATTATCAGCACATTTTGGGCAGGTATGATTAGCGTGCGTGTGGGGCATATTGAAATATCGCATTTTACACAAACTTTTTTCTTTTTTATATTTTTGCTAAGTGGAAAGAATGCACAGAAACCTCTCAGACACTCTCTTTTCGGAAATCGGCTCATCTTCATCTAAGCCCAACTATTCTTCTGGCGCTCATTCTCAATTCACATGAGAAATTTGGTATCGACTCATTTAGAAAAGATCTAACAAAATACCGTAATATTATTTTGGTACTTGCGAAAACTCCCTTCCGGTACGGACTTTTCCCACCGACTGAGGACGACGAAACATAGACTGAGGAAGATAATCGTGTAAACAGAGAATGTAATCCCGATCTTCCCTCCAACCCCACTTCCGAATTAACAGTCATTTTCTTTACCGGTAAGAGAAAATATCATGGTGTGAGTTATCCAGGGCCAAAGACTTGAATTAGCGTTTATATAAAACAAGGAGTATGAATTTTTCCTCCACAAAATCTCTGTGATATTCAGATGACAACATTTTGGCTGACATGAAATGAAACGGCTTTTATTAAATTACAAGACTTATAATAACTATCTCACATATATGAAATTTATTCCTGTTATGATGGAAGTGTTTAGAGAGAAGAAGGGGTTAGTTATTGAGTAATGACTTGATAATTTACTTGAAAAGGTCAAATAAATGAGTGGTTTATTCATGTCAACGCATTTATTTGTGAATTCTTGCACGAGTCGAGCGCACTTCCCTCTGACAAAAAAGTTCGGATCGGTGGGAGGGTAGTACTTTAGTAGTTCATTACGTATGTGTACCCACTCAACATTTATTTGAAAACTGCCTTAGAACCACAGATGTAGTGGAAAGGGTAATGTAGAATAAAATTTTATAGCCTAATTTGGTAGGAGGCCCACCTGAAATGGGGCTGCTGTATACTCATGTAATATTGAAAAAAACAACAACAATGTTTTTCCATTGAATGGGAACTGCCTCAGCTATATTACAACTTATTCATTAAGGTGAGGAGTAAACTTACGATTGATCGTAACTATGTAATAGTTTATGGTAGATCCATGAATCGGGGTGCTAGACATTTATTTTTAAATTAGTTTATGGCTAGAAGTTATAGAAACTAAAGAATAAATTGTATCTAGTTAAATGAATACGTAAACACTATACCAATAGTAAAAATACCATACAAAAAATGAAATTTATAAAATTGATTTAAATGCAATCAATGTATCAATACGGTTTCACAATAGTGAAAACATTATTTTATGCTTTTTATATTTTTAACCTCTTCATAAGGTTTCTATTTAATTAGGGTGGTTCCGTTACGATTTCCCTAAAGATAAATCGTATTCATTACTTATCATTAAAAAATGAGTTATGTCAGACGGAAGTAACCCTTTTGGCTAATATTTGACCTAGAACTTCTTTAGCAGTGATTTAACTAAGTAAAGGAGCTCTATTTGCCTCTGTTAAATAGAATCGCTTATGTTTACTCAGCATTATTCAAACAGCATAAGTAATCTTCTTCTAATGATAAAATATGGTGTATTGAGCAGATTTATTGATAGCTGTGTAAGTATTTATTATACAGCTTGACAAAGAATCATAAATGATTTCAATATTGAAAAAAGGAAGATAAATAAACAAATAAGACTGTTATAGCCCCATAAATTTATCATTATACCTAATAAAAAGATTAAACATTTTAATAATAAATTAATTGGTGGATAGATAGTTTCTAAATACTATCACCCTCTCGCGTACTCAAAATTGTAAGATCTTTATTAGAAAATTACAGTTTACTTACTTAGCATTATTAATTGTGGTGTAAGAATTCATTCATACCTATGTACAATTTCATTCATATAATATGTACATAAAAATTCTGCCTAGGAGCCCTCCTACTCCCATGACAATTCTCCTAGCAAACTGACGGAAAGGCCGGAAGCAGTGGAGATCCCTTAACCTCTCTCTTACCAAAGGTTTCACCAAGAAGAGCACATATAGAAGAAAAGAAAGCCACAGTTGCTCAAACATAATCGGGGTTGATGGCCAGAGTCAGGACATGTGACATAGTCATCTATAGATGTACTATAGATGCGTGCTCAACGCCGTTTTAGGCGAAGAGGAGGATCTCTGTGAGATGATTTCGGAGGTTGCTGGATGCTCTTACCGGATCTAGATGAAACGAAAACACTGTTGTGTTGTCAGGAATAGTTGCAAGGAAGGTGCTAGGACTCACAGGAATGCCAGCATTGTTAGGGGGATGTAGGGAAGGGATGAAGGGCGCTGCTTGAGGAACTGGTACTTTTGTGGGATAATAGGATTTGTGGGATGTCATGATCAATTAAATGAGTTTGGAATGGAGGTGGGAAACAAGCATTTTGTGGGCATTGACTAGTTATAATTAAGAACATCATATGGATTTATATATTACTTATATGAGAAGAAATTGTCAAACTCGTTAAATTTTTTAAACATAGAAATCTGTATAGAAACTGAAATGACTATGTACAAAAACTAACCTTGCCACTCTCTACATAAAAAAAACATATATCTTGACTTTTCTAGCTTCTTATGTTATAAGGTTTAGTAACCTAATTCATTCTTCTAGTTATTAGGTATGCAACTTGACATGCAATTGGATGAGTATTTGCACATTAATTATTTTGCTTAATCTGAAACATTAATTTAATAACCATCCAAACTGAAATTCTGAGCCATTACTAATTAATTAATTTGAATTTAATAAAAGGTAAGAAATAAAATCACAGTTAGATAAATGCAATTGCCATTCGAATAATAATAATAATGAAACTCGTAAAGTTCTGAGAAAAAAAACTAGAAGTTTAATGAGTTTTCAAATCGTTTGGGATTTAAGGCTCGAACCAATCATGGATAATACCCTGCATATTCAATTAACCGCTGAAACTCCGATAAAGCTGATACTCCCACCCTTGTCACCGTTAATCCCTCTTCTAACTTCGACTTTTTTCTGAATTTGTAAAATTCTTCGTAATTATTGTTTTAAACTTTGAAACAGGGTATAAATAAAAGATTATTATATTTATCCGGATAATAAATTCTGAACTTTGGTGTTATCTAATATATCATTTTGCTGACTGTATTTTTTACGGATCTTGAATTAAAATATATATATGACTTTCACTGTCGGGTCGTCACGAGTGGGGTGCCTAGTTACCCTAGCCCTGTTGACGAAGTGAGGGTTGATTAATTTTATATCATGGACAATCGTTTCATGACTCCAATCGTTTCATCGTCTTAATATCTGACTCCATTTTTGATAGGTATGTACACATAGGACAATGCACTATGTTCAGGAGAAGAGGTAGAGGGTAGGTGGTGCAGGTAGTTTGTGTGGTCTTGGAATGACCACGAATTCACACTCGGTATCTGAGGGTAGGCGAAATCCGTCCGGATCCCAATGGCGAGTGTGAACCGGAGAGAGGCAGACTGAATTGGTGCGGGGAACACTGCTTGGTAAGCTTGCAGGGCCATGACAACCGTTGTCCACTAGGGAGAGGTCTCTCCCAAGGAGGTGCTAGATTTAGCGAGACGAAGGTAGAGATTGCCACTAGGAAGGTGTGGGGTCTGACAACGCCGGACTAATACGTAGCGAGGTGAGGAGAGAGAGATGCAGAGGTTTTCATAAAAAAGCAGCCCAGTTTCAGAGTTTACATCAGAGCAGCCACGAGTCAGTTAGTTGTCAGCAGAATGGTATACAGGCCCTAAAACACCGGTCTTAAATACCCAGCTGGCTTCGTCAGTAGCCAATCAGCTCTGGTTTTATAGTGCCCAATGCCAGTTGAGTATGTGGTTTTCTTTGTTCTCTGACAAAGAGATATGTCACCGATACGTGACCTGGGTAAGGGTCTCTCGGTGGGTTGGGTCGCTTAGTACCTGCTACTGGTAGCTGGTGACCCAGCTCATATAACTAATTGGCTCACAGCTCCATGATTATTGTTTACCACATTTACAATGATTTATATTTTGGTAATGTTATTTACATTTGCTTACAATATATATACAATAGAGTATAGGGTGATTTATCTTATGTAGTTAGCGGTCACTGAATTCACTAACGCTGTTTGTGATGCAACTGTTATTTCTTCATTATTCTATATACACTTAAGTTACCGCTATAAGTTCATTACCGCTAAAGTTTATTCTTCAGACCAGTGTTTTGTTTAACCATTTTAAATGATCGAATTCGTTTGAAAATTAATAAAAAATATTAAATTAAATTAATAAAAAGATTAGTGTAAATAATTTATTCCTATAATGTCTCTGATTTTATTTAACATGTATTATTTTTATATATTATTTTATAGGCATACAAAGTATTACCCTATTACCAAGTCCTTGCTTCGATTACCTTGATTGCCACTTCAAGACGACTCGGCAGGCTCTGCAATAGACAGGACTGGTTGAAGAGGGCTAAATGAACAGGGTTTGACGGCTTTTCACTATTCAAGAGGAACATAATTAACTTGGAAGTCTTCCAGACTTCAGTTTCCCTAACTAATGATCAATTGGTTAATGTAACTGTATTCAAGTGGGCTCTTGAAGAAGTGCCCCTATTCGCCTGAATGAAAGTATGACATTCTGGTATTTGTGGGTTCCCCCTGTAATCTAGAGACATGCGATCTTACATGGTTATTTAATTTGTATCCATAAAAGATGATAAGGTCCTATTAATTACTTGATCTTAAAAATATGTTTTCTATAGTTTAAAGTAAGCATCAAAGTAAATAACTCTACACCCTAATTAACAACCTCAAAGCTGACTGGAAAAGATTTCCCATTTAGACTTTCCAACATGGCTTTTTAAAGGCCTGGGTGGGTATCACTTTTAATAAAGGTGTACTGAACTCATCATTTGTTAAAGCATCTATTCTCAGTCATATCAGAAATAGGGGAGAGCATAGGGGTAATTAATTTTCAATAAAAGCAAAATAATTTTGGTCCTCGTGTACAGGCTATCAGTGCTAACGTTTTGAAATCGCCTGTCCATTCCTTCAATTTAAATAATATTAATTAAGCTTGGGATAGCCTTGACAGGCAATTAAGAAGGTCAGAAATGTATTCTGTTCTACTCAGGATGCTTTGGATAAATTAAATAGCATCGCCAATATGACAGTAAATCATGTCAGAAGTGTCTGATGTAGATAACTCACAAGTGGATTGGTTGATGAAACCAGAAATAAAAGGAATGTGAATCCGTGGAAGAGTAATAACCGTTACCGAAACCGAATATTAATAATAAGTATCTAAAATTTGGAAATGGAGATGTTGACTCATTTCATTGTACTGTTTTCATCTTATCGACACTCCCCGATCTTAATATACCTTACATTCTTGAACTCATCCCTTTCAAGTTTTGGGATGAAATTTTATCGAAATGTATTCAACTACCCTAGAACAGCTATTAAACTGCACCACACATCCCTATAATCATCATCGGAGACTAAAGTGGCAGAGGCCTCGTGACCTGCTACAAATACGTGACAGTGGGAATCCTGGCAATGGCCAGTTTCTCCAAACATGTCCTGAACATCTGCGGATTTTTCGCTCTTGGTCAGCCTCCACGAAGTTGTATTGACAATGACCCGGCTGATGGAGGAACGTGGGGGACTTCTCAAGACTCCACTTCCTTTTTTGCATGCGAGAGAGGTGACAACCATATGGATTTGGGAGATCTCTGGGCTGCTTGTAAATACTGCATGAATGACAATTCTAAATATGGTATGGTTACTGTATATAAACGTGGTACCAAAATACTAAGCCTATATGGAAAATAACATGAGATGAAGGAAGTTACGAAGGTAAGATTTACAGAAGGAGGTAATAGGGAGATAACCGTAAGGAATCTGAGGAACACCTAACAATATTACTCATCACGTGATAGTCAAGATGGGTTTAGGGTGAGGGGTACGGCTAGGACAGGGGATTAGGCCACTGGTTCAGAACTGTAGTTTATTAAGCCTCTAGTACGCTGAAAGGAATGAGACAGAATAATACTACACATCAGAAGGGAAAGAGGAAGAATAAACTGCATTAACATCCAAACATGTACAGATTACATACTCGAATATGTACATGTATGGGTACATATTCGAGTATAATATATAGTAAATGATAGTCAAGCATGACAAATGTGAACCATACACAATTTATGTTTTTGTTATACCTGAAAAAACAATTTTAAGGACATATTATATCATATAACATATTTTTTTTACTCTTCATTATTTTTTGTGGCGTTGGTTTTATATTAAGCATCGTCACGACATGAAATCCTTACTGAAATCCATTATGTGTGGCAAACTAGGGTCAAGTTGCATAAGGGATTTTTCGCACAGTTATAAAAGATTTTACTTCTTAGGTATTATTAATCACATATTCTATTAAGTATCCAACTCAGTATGCTAGGAAGGAATTTATTTTTGATGACGAAATAATCAGTTCACGATATTTCGTCATAATTTATTTTTGCTATCTTAACATGTTCTAATATGTTGTCATGACAACTTTAATTATGACCTCCATGTGATATTTCATCTCTCAAAGTTAAACACGTCACTCGCCAAAAGAGGGCTGTTAGTTTTGAAAATCTAACAGTTATTTAATAAATATATGAGGGGCATCCAACCTAAATGATACATATATGTTGCGCAGAACATTAAAGTGATATGTTATTTACTATCTGTCTAGTGCGATTATTAAGCCTCATTGAGTTTTTTTTTTTTTCATTTCGTGCGCAAAGACGTTGTATTAGCAGCTGTAGACGTTGGTAATGACCGATTCAAGTTTATCGAACCAAACGGTCTATATTGAGAAAATGTCCATTCAAATCCTCCCTCTCCCCTTATGAAGTGAAGGGGGGTGGAAAAAAGCGTACCTTTGATAGGACGGTAAGACGGGGAATTGGAAAGCAGTGGTTGATTGATGTTGAGCAGGTGCGGATATTCCAGGAATACAGAGCGGATAACCGGGATGAGCGGACACTTCTCTCTGCAATCGTTCACGGGGCTATCAACGCAGCGGCTGTTTGGTGTGCTGATCAATCTAAATTAAAAATGCTCCTGTATTTTTTTTGTTTTTTTTTTTACATTTATCACTACGGGATCTCACTATACTTGAATAAATACATTAGTATAAACCTTGCCAAAAACAAGTTTTGAATGTAAGCAGAGTGCCACACACTGGCTTCAGGCTTGCCAATTTTACCAAGTTTATAGTAAATAATGTATATAACCACTTCTGATATATGCGTGACTGGTGATACAAACAATTATTTTATAACTGCCATCGGCAATCCAGTCACTTCCCCGGAGGTCTGTTTTGCTTTAGCCATCGTAGTGTGTTTGTGGAAAAGAGCCGTAGATGAAAGTATTTAAATCATTTTTATAATGTCGTGTTTGATAGGTACAGTAAATAAATCAAAACAAGTGAAGCATTAAGAAAAAAAAAGTGCGGACGTAATAATGTTATAATAGTATCATATTGTTTACATAATAAACTTTTTAGTTATGGAAGGATGGAAAGTAGGAGGTGGTATATAATATAGAATTTGGGAAATAATTCAAAGCGAAGCAGAGGATTTGTAACCACATTGTATTTTTAATTTTTATTATGGTATTAATAATCAACAGCCGAATACAGTATATTACTGTAAGTCATATTTAAATTCCACGTTAAAATTCATTTAAAACTAACCCTATATATGATATATATGTGTAATGAAAGTGATCTCTCTTTCATTTGAATTTGCCGTGCTGCTTCCATTGGCCCCCACCAGATGGAGCAGCAGTTATCAGATAGAGAAGGTTATGTGAGATAACAGAACATGTAAATAGTGTAAATAGAGAATTGCTAGTTAGAAACTGTAATTGTCGTTTCTTTGTTTACAGAGAAACTGATTTCAGTTTATTCACCCCACCTTCAATAATTGTCTTACAAAACGACAATAGGAGTTACAATGGCGAAAAGACTGCAATTCACCTTTAACTTTGTGGGATCACCGAAGGATAAGAAGACAAATGTTCTCTCAATTACCACAATTAAAACAGAAGAAAACGAAGAATATGTGTTGCCCCATGAGAAAAGCTTTATGAGTGATCATGAAGAATTGACTAAGACACTTATTTATAAAAGATTGAGGAACAGTTTTACTCAAAGAGGTCAACAGAAGAGAGTCTGGATTACATTAACCGAGAAAATGAAAACAATATATTTTGATGAAGAAGGTAATGTAATGTTTGATAATTTATATTTAGAACAAGTAGTGAATAAAGATAAGATGGTTGAATCCACACAAAATAAAGAGAATGAGCTAAATTTAAAACATATAGCAGAGAAGTTCATGGTTGAGAAGTTTACATGTAAACACTCAAATGCTAAACAGTGGCTAGAGATGTTTGAGAAAGAATGTAGAAGATGTGGAATCAATGCAGACAGTAATATGATTGAGATATTAAGGTTGTTTTTGGAAAAGTCATGCTTAGACTGGTACTCAGCAACCCTAACAATATTAACAATGGACTCTGTGTGGTCTGAGTGGAAAGAAAAATTTTTGGAAACTTTTGAAGACCAAGGATGGAGTACAGGAATGCATGCTATATCATATAGGTTTAAAGAAGGTCTACTGATGGAATACGCCATGAAAAAAGAGAAATTATTGTTAGATATGGATGAGAATATTAGTTCACAGACTTTAGTGATGCTTATAGCTGCAGGCTTACCTGAGTTCATTAGAAATAAGTTAGATAAGGAAAAATGTGAGAATTCAACCAAATTACTTCATGAAATTAGAAAATGTGAGGGTCTAGCGAACAAAAATAATTTTATGAAAAAGAAAGATGAAAAACTTTTTAGTAAAAATAAATTTCAAGAAAAAAGGCCATGCAATAATTGTGAACAATTAAACAAAGGCATCAGATATCATCCAGAAGCTTCATGCTGGTTTAAAAAGAGAGACAAATATGAAACTAGAATACTGGGAAGCAACTCAGTATTAGAAGTAGATCTAAATACAGAACAAAAAAACGAATAATCACACCATTGATTAAAGTAAAAATATTATTAGAAGAGAAGTTACAGGTAAATGGGACATATGATCCAGGATCCCAAGTCTCTCTAATAAATACAAAATTAATTAAGATAAAGAAAAAAACAGAAGATGTTAATAAGATATATTTAAAAACAGTCAATGGTGTGACACAAACAAAAGGTTTAGTAACCATAAAAGTGAAAATTTTTGAGATAGAAAAATATGTTGATGTGTTCATTGTAGAGAGAGATGATTTTGAAGATTTTCTTATAGGATTAGATATTATCAAAAATTTTAGATTAATTCAAAATGAGAATCTACAAATATTACAGAAGAAAGAAGATGAAACAGGAAATACTGAGAAAAAGAAAGAAAAAAATGAAGAAGTTAAAGTGAATTTTAATGAACATATCGAAGAAGACGGGTTCAAAATAAAATTAGATCACTTAGATAATATGAGAAAGATTACGATAGAAAGACTGATAGAAAAGTACAGTACAGTATTTGCCAGGAACAAATATGATGTGGGCACGGTTAAGGATTACGAAGCTAGAATTGACTTACTGGTGGACAGATTCTGCAGCAAAAGGCCTTATAGATGCACTATAGCAGATAAGAAGGAAATAGAAGATCAGGTGGCAAAATTATTACAAAATGATCTAATTGAAGAGTCCTATAGTCCATTCGCAGCCCCCGTAACCTTAGCATTCAAAAGAGATGAAAACAAGCGATCAAGATTATGTATAGATTTTCGTGAATTGAACAAACTAGTTATACCACAAGCTCAACCATTCCCATTAATAGATGATTTAATAATACAAACAAGAAACTGCAAATACTTCACCACACTAGATATAAATTCCGCTTTTTGGTCAATTCCATTACGCATTGAAGATAGACAGAAAACAGGATTTGTCACACAAGAAGGGCACTTCCAATGGACATGCCTACCCTATGGTTTAAAGACATCACCAGCTATTTTCCAAAGAATTTTATCCAACATCTTAAGAAAGCACAATTTAAAAGACTTTTCAGAAAATTATATAGATGACATCTTAATTTTTTCGAAATCATTCACAGAACATATAGAACATATAGAAAAAGTAATAAAAGCAATAGTCAATGAAGGTTTCCGATTAAAATTTAAAAAATGTACATTTGCAGCAGAATCAGCAAAATACCTTGGACACATAATACAACACAATACAGTAAGACCAATAAAGGACAACTTAATTTCAATAAAAAACTTTCCAACTCCAAAAACCCAAAAGAACATCAGACAATTTTTAGGAAAAATTAATTTTTATCACGAGTATATACCAAAAAGCTCGATATTGCTAGATCCACTGCATAAATTATTAAGGAAAAATGAAAAATTCTTATGGACGGAAGAGTGTGAAAAATCCTTTGCAGAAGTAAAGAAATTGCTATGTTCCCAACCAGTGTTAGAAATATTTGATAATGATTTACCAATAAGAATTTATACAGATGCATCTCTAGAAGGTATTGGTGCAGTTTTGAAACAAGTACAAAACAATGGAAAAGAAAAGCCAGTAGCATACTTTTCAAAAAAATTAAGCGAACCGCAAAAAAGGAAAAAAGCAATTTATTTAGAGTGTTTGGCAATCAAAGAGGCATTAAAATATTGGCAATACTGGTTAATTGGAAGAAAATTCACTGTATTTTCAGATCACAAACCATTAGAAAATTTAAACATAAGAGCAAGAACGGATGAAGAACTTGGTGAATTAACTTACTATTTGTCACAATACAATTTTGAAATTAAATACATTCCGGGAAAGGATAATACCGAAGCAGATAGTTTGAGCAGAAACCCGGTATTAGAACCAATTGAAAATAAAGAAGAAATCCTAAAAATAGTTAATTTGATAAAAATACAAGAAATTAAAAAAGATCAAGAGGAAAATAGAATATTACAAAACACCAAAACAAAATTAATAGAAAAAGATGGAGTGTTCTATAAAAAAGTAAGAAATAAAGAAAAGATAATTTTATCTGAAAACTTAAGTTTAGAATTCATTAAAGAAATACATTCTGAATGGTGCCATATAGGAATTAAACAAATGATGAATAGGGTATGCCCTTATTACACAGCAAAAAATATAACTGCAAATATAAAAAAAGTATGTAAAACCTGTGAAATATGTATTAAAAACAAATCCAGAGGGCAAGAAAAATATGGGCTAATGTCACAACTAGGGCCAGCAACAAAACCATTCGAAATAATGTCAATCGACACTATTGGAGGTTTTGGAGGACAACGATCAACAAAAAGATACCTCCACCTGCTTATTGACCACTTCACAAGATATGCATTCATTTCAACATCAAAAACTCAGAGTGCCACTGACTTCATCAAGTTAGTAAATAATGTGCTGGAAACAGAGAAAATAGGTATAATACTTACAGATCAATACCCATGTATCATTAGATATTATGTTATACAGGCCTGGTGATCTGTAGATGACGTTAAGTGCTGTATGTGATGTAGCGAACTCGTTAAAGTTCCCATTACAAGGCTTAACTAGAGAGAGAAGTAGAGCAAGTTGGTACCTAAGGCGGAGGAGTAATTAAGTAAGGGCTTTGTTAATCACCTACTTGCTGATGCTCAAAGGGGAGTGAAAAAAATAAGTTAAAAATGCAGTGTATAACTAGCAGTGTGTAAAATACGGTTGGAATGTGTGGGCCGATTGTAAGTAGAACTAAATTACTTCTGAAATTGGACCGTTCTTTTTTCTTTTTTTTAACTGAATAGACAATACTGGAATGAGTGGATATCGGAAATCCGTTTTAAAGTGATTAAATTTATTACTATATTTCTCTAATTTATAAAATTCACTTAACAAATAAATTATTTTTTTATAAATATAAACGTATCTGAAAACATAAACAAGCAAACAAATTAAAGAACGTAACAATAAATAAATAAAATGTACCTAGAGGCAGCTTTGGTGCAAGAAGATAAAATTTTATCAAATATTTATGAGTGATTGTGAAAAAATGTAACTTGTATTTTATAACTATTGTTAGTTGTTGCTTTTTATCATTAAATAAAAGTGATGCATACGTGTTAGTATTCTATTTTATACATATGAATATATATATATACAGAGGGGTCCAAAAAAATGTATCCACTGTTTAAAAGTCCATAACTTGCAAACTAATTGACAGAGTTGTCTCATTTTTGGTGAAAGTGTAGCTTATAGTCCAACTTAAAGATATCACTGTAGGTATTTGAAATGGTCACCATTACCATTCACCCACAAACGATGCCGCCGAACTGCAGCACGAACTACCGACTGCAACGTGTTCAGTTGGATATTTGCACATGAATGTACGATGGATTCTCGAAGTTCATCCAATGTGCTTGGCTTTTGTCGATAAACGACGTCCTTTAGTGTTCCCCACAGGTAAAAGTCCAGAGGAGTTAAGTCTGGGGAACGTGGTGGATACTCTACAGCACTTCTACTGCCTATCCATCTTCCTGGAGATAAGCCCTAACACGATTGTGGTAGTGGGCTGGGGCTCCATCTTGTTGAAAGTAAAATCTTCCGTCTCCATACAAGTCTTGGATGGCAGGCAAAATGGATGTTTGAAGCTTCTGAAGGTACACCTCACCGGTAACTGTGCCGTCAAAGAAGAATGGCCTCATTAATGTTTTCGTACTTAAAATACCACTTTAAAACAGACTTCCTTTCATAAAATGTAAGCCTTACGCCAGCCATGTTTACTCGAGTAACAAGGTACAAATAACAATAAAACACTAACTATCTGGCGACTGTCATCTGACAAAACAAAACAACGCAATACAACGCTTGTATGGCGATTGCCGGAACTACAAACTATTACACTACCAAAAATGAGACAACTTCGTCAATTAGTTTGCAAGTTATGGACTTTTAAACAGTGGATACATTTTTTTGGACCCCTCTGTATATATATATATATACATATACATATATTATTCATTTTTGACGATTAGATAGTCGTCATTCGGAGGCTATAAAAAACATCACATTTTTTTTAGCGTACTGTCTTTAATTTGTTCTTGATCATCGGGAAAATTTTTGAAAATGCTTAAGAGCTATCTGAACAAGAACGATCTTTTTTACAAAGAACTTTTTGATTTCTTAAATACCGTTATTTTATCGTAACTGACTAGTCTAACGGGTTTGAGCCATTTGTCTGACTGCAACTATGGTGCATATCATGCAATCTTGTGCGTACTTTAAACTATGGCAGACTTATCCAATATATCTGTTTAAACGTAAAGCTTATCCCTTGTGGCACGTACTACATTATTCACAATTATAAATATAAAGGTCAATTATTTTATATGATTTTATACCATTATTAGTGCCTTAAAAGTAACCCTCCACAGGGTGTACAACTTACAAATTACTGCTGAATTAAAGTACCAGCTTATTTCAATATAACCATTCTTTTAAATAGTATTCATTATTTTACTTTACTATAACACAAGTGGCCAGTAAGATGTTCTTTGAGTTTTGATTCAGATTTGATAGGCTTGGAAACGTAAAAAATCAAATTATTGCATTATATTAAACCATTCTCCACTTAAATAAGTAAAGTATAATCAAGTCAATGAAAACATACAAATTACAGTACCATCAACTAGATCGGTTTCAAAATGGAATCTACATAATTTGTATGTATATGCCACGTTTTTGTCACATCAAATTAATTTAAATTTTTGTTGGATGCTAGACTATCAAACTTCAGATGCTGTCAGAATCAGAAAGGAGTCGGAATCATCTTATTTTAACCCAAAAAAAGAGCGTAATATTGAGTCTATCTAGCGTAATATCTATGTCACTCAAAAGTACGCTTGATTTGAAGAGGCTCAGTCCTGATTCACCCGTCCCAACCAAAGGCACTTGTTCAGTTTTTATTTGTTAAGGACCTAGAAGAAAACAACTACACGGACATTTTAAAAGAGAGAAATTACCCCTTCTGTTTGGTTTACATGTCTCTGTTTTCTCCATTTTAACTTTACATATTCCAAGCTTGTCTTAATAAATAAGTTGTGTACAATAACTCTTATCGGAATAAAAGGGCAGGAAACAGCCAAAGTTGGTCCAAAGTCTATGAAAGCCTTTCTATGTTAAAACAACGATGGACACAATATTATAAAAAGTGTTAAGACAAGAATACTTTGTTAAAATACAAATATATTTTTAAAACATTAATTATGTATGGATCCACATTATCTGGCCATTTTGTTGCTTAAAAATATGAACAAACATTTGAAATAATTTTTAAATATCTCTGTCAACACCATGTAGCACAGAAAGAAACTAGATAGTGACATCATTGAAGTACCTAAACTTTCAATAAAACTAGCATCCTGTCATAAGAGTCATCGCTTATAACTTAAGATCGGTCACCGATGCATACCCATGCATATAAAACAAGTGCATATGTTATAAATTTACAAGCGTTATAGAAACCACAAAATAAAGAATATTTTAAAATTGCCAAAGACCTCTGGAGAGAACCAGGCAGGGCTACTGCTGGATTCAGTCCAGAACACGTTCCAGGGGTTCAGTTATTTAGGAGGGCCTGGTGGGGACAGTTATGGTATAAATTAGGGTAAACGGTATCAAAATACTTTACCAACGACCGACAGCAAGTCAAATACAATTTATTTTAAACAGGTCTTTAGCTTTCCACATTCGTTTGCCTTAAAGTATTTTTGGTTTGGTATGAATAAATGGAATGCTTGGTTAATGTGTAGAATATGTATGTTAGGAACACAGCCTGTGTCCGACACGGAGGCTGACGAACTAACCAACACACTAGGATGAATGCAATAATTATATCGACCATTTATTGTTAACAATCTTGTCTTCTGGACAATTTTTTTTCATTGATTTGTATACAATCAAATTCTTGTTGCACCTAAAAGAATAGTGAAGCCATGGGCTACATTTTCTCCCGAGCTATTTGTGGACTATATCAAAAACATTGTATATAATCACTGTCTCAAAGACGATCTTAGTCAGCAAATTCCAACAACTTGAAAACGGGCTGTGACTAGTTGCTTTGAAGCAGTGGCGAAGATAAACGCACTTTTATACTCCGTGATATTTAATTTTATATATTACAAATTAAATATATTTCTTTAGTGTTTTCTCTTTGATGCGAGGTTTTGAAGTATAAACGCTCTCCCAGGGTAACGCCAGCCACAGTCAGCTTTAGAATTTAAATAACAGAGAATTTGACGATGAGAATGTTATTTTTTGACGTTTTAGCAAGTTTTTAAGAGATCATTAACTGTACAAACATCGATGAACATATATGGAATGGAATAGAATATTATTCCCGGACCAAGTCTCTTATAAGGAATAGTGAAATCAATTTTTTTTAGCACAACAAAAAATAAAAGATGGTTTATTGTTCGGCACAAGGAAATGAACGAACGACAAAGCTAAAAAAAATGCTGTCAGGTTGGGATACAAAAGCATAAAGCTAGATGTTGACTTTCTGGCAGCTGATCATGCATAATTTTTTCAGATTCCTTTTATACAATCACAGAACAAATCCACCAACTCCATACCTAAGCTCCAAAGGTAGGCCTCAACTTTACGTTTGAAAACAACTGAGTCCATTACGAACATTAAGGCGCCCACTTAAGAAAGAGTTAGAGATGGGACAAAGAAAGATTAAAAGGACAAAAAATATCTAGGTGAGTAGATAAAAGCCAACTTATCAGAAAACAAAGGCTTCACGTCATGGATCAGGAAAATGGAAATGACATATCAGCTGGCCGAGTATCTGCAACAAGAGATCAATGCCCCTTAATGCTTAACTCAGACACAGAAACACTGTCATCAGAGGTACCATACGCTCCATAAAGCCTTGTGCTATGCATCACAAGGAATATTGTAGAGGACCACAGTCAATGAAACAAAGATCCTCTGAAAATCTTGGTACCAGTAAAAGAGAACAGTGAATATATAAGACGATACAACCAGAAAGTTTGCATCCACATAGAAAAAATGACGGATGTAATGAGGAAAAGAAAGATTCAATTTTATATTCATTATATTGATTGGCGCGAATGGTCATGTGGTGATTGACTAACAGGATCTTAAGTAGTGCCTAGAGAAGAAAAATAAATGAGACTGGTTCTTAGAGGTCAAAAAAGACAAAACAAAAAGGAATCACACGCGACGATATTCAAGACCATGACCACCTTAAGCTCACCGAAGTTTCCAGGAAAATCCTAAGGTGAAAACGGGCAAGGCTTGCACTGAAACAACAACATCCAGAACGAAGGCGTTCATGCTGGGAAAATGTTAAAACCCGAAGTTAAGAAGACAGTTGAAATAGCTCCTAGGTTGGCCGGGAAAAAATAAACGATTTTGAAACAGCATTCAGTAAATAAAGTCATAGATGCATTGTCATATATAAAAACAATACATAATATATAAATACATCAATAACATACATGCTATATATACAATAGTGAAAAACAACGAAAGTGCTAGGAAAAGATATGGATATGTGTAGTAAAAAATGCATGGAATAAAAGTATGAAAATATTATGATGAATAAACCGTTTGAAAACTAGAGAACAGCTGTCTGGATGGTGAGGACGTATTGGAATAGGAGAGTTTGCAGGTCCGCGAGGTTAAAGCATGAAGGATAGTGGATATTAAGAGAGAGAGTTATTGCAGAGAGCGAGAAACGAGCGATCCTGAGCTACAGTTTAGTAGGTAGGAGTATGAAAGTTATAACTTTCACCAAGATTTTTATCAATTATCATTTTTTAAGCTCTTTTTCCTATATAATATCGAGTATAACCATTTCTACGGACGTGATCTGTATTGTACTCGATAAATATTACATATATATATATATAATGTTGCGGTTATACCCTGGTGAAATACAATCAAGGGGGTGACCGTGGTTAGAAATGAAAAACCTATTAAAAAGGAAGATAACGACCTGCAGAGATTAGGCCATATTTAATAAGAGCACCGGGAACTGCTCAATTTTCTAACTCCCTCTTGGCTGATTGCTTCCCTCACCGGAGTACAAACTGTGGCCCACTCGATAGATAGGCCCTGTTCATCAATAGCCAAAGCTCATTTTCCTGTCACGGTTAAATGGAGCCGAATCCCCATACAGTTTTATGCTCTATTGGTTCAATTTAATTTTTAAAGTGGTTTGAAACAGCTATAAAAGTTCTCTAAAATGAGACGTATGATTCAATAGGAGCAATAAATAGAAAAAGTGCAATGTGGAAATTTGATGAATGATAAAAATTATAGATATCTGATCATACAACACAATGATAAATGCCTATTAATTATTAATATTAAGTGTTTAGGCCACATCGACAATATTTTTTTATAGCTGGAGGTAACTTTTACCACAGCGTAATTAGTTTATGAGCTAGTGAAACTTTTTTTTTTTGGACTATGTTTTGCCCTCTCCTAGGTGCGCTCTCAGTACAGGGTGCAGTTATTAGAGTTCGTTTTTCAGATGTCAAAGGTTTCTAATCATCGGTTGATACACACCTCCTTACTTTTTAATTTATCCTTTATATCCAAAGGTTACCACAAATAGGAGCTTAAGATATAGCAGACACTTTGTTAAGCGTAATTTTACATTGTCTATTTTATTTGCTTGATAATTTATATAATTAATATCTAGAATTATCGACATTTAGATATAGATGCAATATTCATATAAATATAATTATCAGCCCCCAAGAGGTGTTAGGATAAATGATTCACTGAAAAACTAATTGGCACCACAAGAAGCCAACAGTGAAAATGAAAAAAGAAAGAAAACTAGTTGATCAAATATGATTGAGCCACGACCTTTTGGAAATTCACCTCAAGTGACCCCAAACAAATCGATGTCTCCCACTTCGCTCGAGGTTCTTTATAGGAATAAATGGCTACATATTCGAAAATGATTTACAATATATATAATGATTCGTTTGTCTTCTGTTCTCAGTATTTTAAATTTATAATTAAAAAATTATTTTTTTTCTCGCAACATATTATTGTAACTTGAAATATGGTGATGGTTAATTGGTTATAAATCAAGAATTTTGAAAAAAACAAACATAGAGATTAAAAAAAGACGGTCCTTTTTCACTAAATCCTAATAAACAAACACGAAAGTATTTTAAATTTTAATCTTGATTTTGAATATGATGTGAGTGGAGACGATGCTTGGTTGACGACTTATTTTATCCATATCTGTACGTAAGTTTCAGTAAGAGGTCACACATTTGTGTGTTGAGTACTAGTCAATTTCGCTAATATATATTTTCTCAAGTTATTTTGTGGGTGTCTTGTTGAAGGTCCAACTTTTGAAAGTTCTTTTTTCAATTTTGTATCGTTTTTTTTCCCTCTATCTCAGTATTCATAATACTATACAATGTTTACGGACATACATAACGGTCTGTAGCGACCGCTAACTATATATGTAAATTACCCTACACTCTGGTTCATAATGTATTATAATAGAAATGCAAATCTCTGTAACTTCTGGTAATAAATCATAGAGGGATCGGCAGAGATAAAAACAAGTAACAGAGGATCGAGGGTACGGCAATAAACCTAAGAGAATTAGCCACCTGACGGCCATATAACCTAGGGCAAGGACACTTACCCCTATTAGAATAGACCTTCAGTCCCTTCCGGCAGCCATAAAAAACACACCCTTTTACCCCAACGGTCATAAAACTAAAAGGAAATGGTCACCTGTGTAACGTAAAACATACCCTGGCAGACAGACTCCGCCTTCCACGAGGGAGGGGGTTACCATATTTATATCAGTAAATTTCGCCCTGAAAAGACACTCTGTCTCTTAGTCTCCTGAGCCACACTACTTGTAACTTGACACCAGGGCCACGTGGCCCTGGTAGGCCCACTCTTCACTCTTTTCTAGTCTCTACATACAGATAGCCGCTATCACTCGTCGCGATAAGCCCACTCAGCCTTCCGCTAATCTACTCTCGCTATACCACACCTCTACGACGGCACTTGCCACACAGCCTCTAGCAGACCTCTGACGACTTGTACTTATTACGCTGCCGATCTCTCGCACGAACTCTGAAAACTGGTCTTATTCTTTATGAACCTCTGAACCTCATCCTGAACACAGTGTCTTGTCGGGACACATTCCTATCAATAAATGGAGTCAGATATTAACGCCTACATGGAACATGGTCCATGTTATTAACTACAACAATCCGACAATTGTTGACCTCCGACAATTGTTCACCTTTTCTGACAATTGTTCAGCTCCAACAATTGTTCAACCTTTCCCGACATCTGGTGACCCTCGACGTGCACAAGAAGCTTTCCCGACATGGTCTGTGTACACACCCCAATAATAGCTAAACTAGATAAAATGGTTAATATTTAGAATATAAGTGACTGCCTGGAATAAATGTTGCTCAGTAATTTGAGTGCTCTCAATGAAACTCAATTAAAACATGCGTTCATGGTCAAATCAGCTTTGGGTAAGTTGTATTAAAAAAAAAAGCGAAAAAGTTCATGTTTTTCGTTTTTCATACAGTCGACAAAGACGATATATAGTATGTAGTATAAAATACATAGACATGTATATGTGTAACATTAAATTGATTTTTTAAAAAAGTGTTATGGGTTTTCACTACTTTAACACGTTTTTGTCTGTACTTTTCAAATCTGCATGTGTATGTTTTTGCAATATAAACATACTTTGGATCAGAAGATACACTTTCACGAACATACTGGTGGCAGACACCAACATTTACCACTCGGGTGACCTGAGACAGAAGTATCAAATTTAAATGACATTACTATTTCAAATACTGACATCAACACAAAGAACTACAATAGGTACACGCTAAACTTATACATTTATGCTCACGTTTTTACAAAACAAAAATGCAATTCCACTATCTGCACCAATCCTGCCCACATGCAGTCACAACTTTATTGAAGCTTGTCAAACTACCACAAAAAAATACTACGTTATAGTCTCAAAAGCTGAATGGTTTGAAAGGGACAGTCGAAAAAACAGGAATTAAACAGTACTTTCGGGAGTTTACAACTGATTTACAGCTTTCCTCAGCCTGATGCCAACAAACTCAACAGGACTAATCAGTGTAACTTATTGCAATAAGGCATAGGTCGAACCTCACTCAGGACGTGCTAAATCTTATGTAAAAAAAACATATTGTAGGAAAGCACATCGTGAGGTGAATAACGTTGTTTGTTAAATAAATAAAGTGGTAACATGCCGTGAAAAATAAAATAATTAAAAATTAACAAAAAATAGAGATAGATATTCCAACTAGGATTAGTCCTTCCTAGATTATTGTCCAAGATTGTTGTTATTTGGTGCCTAAGGAAGACTGTCGTTGACTTTCGAATACCCTACCAAACAGAGAAAAAGCACTGATTGACGAGTGACTGGGAAATGAAAAACTGGTCATTTAGATATTAATTCGATTAATGTGATCCTTCTCACTTTCTAGGTCAAGGTAGCGATCTACTTTGCAGGTGTTGAAAAGGAGAATGAAATACGTACTGTCTGTCTCTCTAGCTCTGTAGTGTTAATAGAACAACTTATTTCAAATACTCGTAGTAAAATTACAGGATTTACCTGGTATAATATATGGTATACTTGTGCATGCTGTGGGGTTGTATGGTTGGATTAATAATCGAAAAAACATGCATTTCTTTATAGTGGATTTATTAATATGAAATGATAATGAGTTAATACTTAGTAAATAATACATAGGTTTTATACTGCAATATAGTAATTAACTGAGCTCAAATATTATTACCCCAACATTATACGTTATTATGATTGTAGTGTTCGAGATCTGCTAGCTGTCTATAAGAAAAAGTAGTGGGCTGGTAGAGATTGTTGATAGGCTTTGGAACATAACTGGAGCCTGACCAAAAGACGGATCAACCCTGGCTGAAGACGGAAATGGACTGACGTTATGGCCTTCGAAAGAGAAATTTCCCGGAATGGAGGATGACAACTGATTGAGCTAAATAATGCCTTATATTCATGTCCCCAATCCTATCTCGAAGCTTCTGGTTAATTCTCATTTACGTCCCATAGTGAGGCAAAAGTTTATTGCTGGTTGCTGTACCCAAATCGGTCAATAATAACCTTGCATTATTTTTATATAGAGCACTCCGGGATATTGCTTCCCATCTAGGGCCCTCAGACTGGTTGAGGTAGCACCTAAGTCTTGTTTCGTCTGTCAGAAAGGTCCGCTTTCCTACACTTACGTTATTCGTTAATATTATACTATTATTTTTGATTTACTTAATATTTTGAGATGAGATATGGTATATCTGAATATATATACGTATTATATGCAGAATTCTTTTCCTTAGCTTGCTTAGCTAACGTATCAACTTATTTCCCACTAAAACTCCTTTGTTCAATTTGACCTGGCTATAGTATAATTCTTTTCGCACCTACTTAAATAGACCTTAATATTTTAGACGGTTAAAAAATAAAATTAAATAATCTTTGATATTTTGTAAAAACTTAATATACTGTCACTATTGTATATAGAGAACACATTTCTCATCCACCCTGTTAATTAGTATTCAGAAAGTCTTTGTTATACTCCCACAAATGACTGGGATTCGGAAACAATCGGCGGCCAACAAAAAGATAAATGGACAGGAGACTGGGGACCCTGCATTAAGGGTTGGCAGGAAGGAAGTGAAAAAATGAGAGGAAGGGCCGAATCTATAGTGGCAACTGAAGATGAATCCCTT
Organism: Acanthosoma haemorrhoidale; assembly: GCA_930367205.1. Classification (NCBI taxonomy): domain Eukaryota; kingdom Metazoa; phylum Arthropoda; class Insecta; order Hemiptera; family Acanthosomatidae; genus Acanthosoma; species Acanthosoma haemorrhoidale. The sequence continues at coordinate 74,205,284 of OV884012.1, forward strand.
CCCCTTCCTGCAGTAGGATGCTCACGTCCCTAGGGCATCACTTGTCAAGCATAGGGTGCAGTAGTCATCCTCGTTTATCTGTTGGACTCAAGATTACTAATTGACTTATAGCACTTTTTTAAATACTAATGGCTTATGTAATAAAAATAATTAATGTTTTCTAACTGATTTCAATATTATACTCTTCTCGTAAGTGAGTATTTATTTGTTTAGCTTACTCAGTTTAGGGCCAAACCGTGCCTTACTTTGTACCAAAAAAACCCAGTATTTAGCACTACTACTCTACCGCCCTTCCCGCATGACTGTCAGGGAAGGTTGGGATGTAAGTTTTAAGTCTATAATTCATAAGGTTAGCCCTATCAAGTTTTTGTTACTAACAACTGATATTGAAGTTAACACTAAGTTTTAATTTGGTTTTTCTTAGTCCTTTAAAACAAGATATTTTTAGTGTTTTGTGGAAAGTTTAATAATCTTTGTAGAGGAGAGTCTTTTAAAAGAAAAGAAAGAAAACATTTATTATGAAGTACAAGCAAAACACTGGTACAAACAAATATTAAGGATTATGTTACTACATTCTAGTTCGGGATGTGTGGGAACGAGTGTTTCGTAACAAGTATCGGGGAACAAGTGGGGTCTGGTGCTAAAGCTGAGACATATATGTATAAGAAATGGGTAGTTCTGGGAATTGGGAGGTAGGTCTTAAAGGGATGCGGTAGCTTACTTAAAAATATCAGGAAACATCAGTGACTTCCATAAAGTCTCGAGGCAGGTATACACTAGAAGGGGCTTGCTTCTACTTTTAGCATTATATATAATATTAGCATAATAATATTCTTAGCAATTTATAACTGACAAAAAATGATATTAATAATGAATACTCAGAGAATAACAAATGATTTTAGTTTTATTTCCGGTTGTGCAAATTGTAGATAATACTAAATAGGAATAGACAGGAGTTTCTACATTCAAATATGTACGAAGAGGTCCTTTGGTTTTTTTCTTTCTTTTAATGATAGGGGCCGTCAAAATGATTCAATAAATCTTAAATTTTATTGGCATAACGTAACAAAATTAGATTCATGATGGTTCAAGTGACTTTGAAGACTCTCTCTCTCTCTCTCTCCTCTCTCTTCACTTGTTATGTATGTATATACGTGGAAAATATTTCTTACATATTCCTTTGTATAGATCCACGATGACTTTTTTAAATAGGGAGTACACTTTTTAAAAAATTTAGCCTTGTTCAATACAAAATACTGAAAGTAATTCCTGTCTTTAAAAGGATAGAGGAAATTGAGTTTCTCCCTGAAGGAGAGACGGTCTTTTCCTCAGCGATTTTCCTCTATGCTTGCTTGAGAGCATACATGTTTTTTTTTTTGTATCTCTTGAAAAGGTAATTTGAAATTCCTTGAACCTAAATTGAAGTCACGTAAAACATAAATAGCTCCCTCGTTTAAACATTTACCGGTGAAAATAAATTCAAGTCAACAGCTAAATCGCTTCATACTAAAACTCAAACAGTCATTTGTTATGCTCAAAGAGGAGAGACTTTAGATTCAAACAAGAGTGGAGAAATCTGTAACTTTATGTATACTAGTAATAAAACCATGACAAAACGCATCATCTAACTAAACTGTTCATACAAAATAGAACTTCGCTTAAATTTTAAGGTTCTAAAGTAACAGCTCAGAAGTAGGATTTGATGTTATGGTTGGATTCGGTGCAGCTCAAAGACGATAATGCAAACAGAAATTTGAAGAAATCAAGTTTTGAGACCTGATGATAGAAATCATCAGTCTGTCTGCAAAAATTGTTTGGTAATTTTTTTTTTTCATTTGTTTTGAAAAACAACCTTTTCAAATCAACGACATATTTTAATTAATTAAATTGAATTATTTTTGTTTCGAAATTACCAGTACATTTTTCACAATCAACCTAACAGTGATAATACCATGGACATCATGACAGGACAGATAGAACAACGTTGAAAAAGTTAGGCATTACTGGTATTTATTCCGAACGCATATTTCTTTGGTAAAAAAGAAAAGATCAATCACAGCAACTTCACTCAACTATTTACAGGCCACATAACAGCCAACAGTTACATTTACAGATCTAAAATTAATCATTCAACGACAACTATTACAATTGCAAATTACAATATGCCTTATTAGGCAATGAGCAATTGTAATTGATGATCTCATTGATACCATATTCACCGTACAATTCGTCACCGGATACGAGGTTGACTAAGAGCGCGAGGGACACAGACGTACAGGGGATGATTGGGAAAACTGGCCATTGCTAGGACTTCCACTGTCACTTATTTATACCAGGCCACGAGGCCACTGCCGCTTTAGTCTCCAATGAGGATTATAGGGATGTGTGGTGCAGTACAGTGACTGTGCTAGGGGATTATAGTGGTTGAATAGATTTGGATGCAATTTTATAAGCTTGGAAGGGATGAGTTCTAGAACGTAAGGTATATTAAGATCGTTACGTAGAGATTTTCTGCTGACCTAATAAAAGGCATTCACTATTGTTCTCAAAACTTTTGATTGAAAGGATCGGATAAGCTTGATGCTGGAATTTCCTCCCATAGCTCTATTCCGTAGGTCCAGATTGGCTTTAGTATAACTTTGTAATTTATTTTCTATTAAGAGATCCTTAGAGGAGGTCCTTCAAAATAGTCTGTACATTTGTTCAAAGTGTCCGTTTAGTTCTTTGTCCATGTCGTTTCAGCCTGTGTGGTTTCCCTGCTTAAATTTATAATTGCTCTTCGTCAAGCTCCACTAGCTCGTATCCGGTGACGCGGCTGATGGACGAGCGTGGGGGACTTCCTAAGACTCCGCTTCCTCTTTCGCAAGCGAGGGAGGTGACAAACATGTGGATTTGGGAGGCCTTTTGTAAATATCGTATGAATGAGCGAGTGAATGATGAATCTAAATATGGTATGAATGAGAACATTTATCTTAATTACTTATTGCCTAATAAGAAAGATTGTAATTTTAGCACAATAATAAAACATATAAATTATTCAGATTTACAATAAGTGACCAACTAACATGACCATGCGATTTTTGACTATACAGATATACGATTGTATAGCGTGCATACGAACATTTACGACAAATGACAAATTTCCCAGGCAATTTTAGAGAAAACATACTCTTAAAATTTGCTTAGGCCACAGTCATATGTATTGAAATGAGATTTTATAATCAAACTAAATTTATCTATTAGAAGCGGGCCGATATAGCTTCAGGCTTAAAATTTCCGAATAGCGTGATTGCTTGGAGAGGTATCGGCTCTTGACCTGTTCGGGCATTTGGCAAATGATTTTTCGCACTGGGTTGGCCCATCCCTCTGCGGCTTTGGGTTTGGAGATACACATTTTTAAGATGGGAGAAGTAAATTTGATAATTCTTGAAGGAGAATAAAAAGTGCTTGCAGCGCTCTTCCATGATTTATACGTGTACTTGCGTTAGTATAGTTTTATGAATATCTCAAACATTTAAAATATCAATACATTATAAAAACAATATAGTGAAATCTTGTTTTCTCCGAAGTTGATTCTGTAAAAAATAACGATTCTCCACAAGTAATTATTTCCTTCAATAAAATTGAATTAGGCTGCCTGAGACTTTGAATTCGTGTATAGAGATAAATGCAAAATATATTTGTATCTAAAATTGGAAAAAACAGAACAGAGCAAAAGGAATGATTTTTTGTTTTATTTTAAGGAAAAAGGAATCTAATTTAGGTGGAGGTTATAAAATGGAATCTGGCCCCGAGGTAACCTGTAAGGAAGTAATGCAATAAGAGAGTTAAGCCAGCAACATGGGCATCTTCCTCCCTCTTTCCCCCTCTTTATCTCACCCTTATTTTTGTCCTTCAGTTTTATCTAGACTTCATATATTTTTTGCTCTTACCATTCAGGACCTTTTTAAAATTTGTTTTGTTTTATACGTCTATGAATATTTGGAAATTCCACCTTGTCTCGTTTTATAAAGTTTTTGTCGAATGGAGTTGCCAGCGTTCATGAAAATTCTTCGATTCAATGTATTGCTTTTTAAGAAGCACATTTCACTTATCCTTAAAATTTTACATATAATTTGGCGACGAACAAGTATTGAAAACCATTTACTGTTAGAATATCCTAAATCAAGTATATCTTTTCTCCAAGAGCCATGTGAGTTAATACAGGCTTACAAGTTGATGAAATGACCGTTGCCACTTGTTCAGCCAAACTATCATTTTGAAGGCAACAAAAGCCTTACACTAGAGCTGGAAATTAGTTTTTGTGCATCCGCTACTTTATACAACATCTCTCTATTTCGCTCGTCCTTCAAATACTGTATACTACCTACCGTTTTTAGGCCACAGTTCATCCACAAAATTGTTCTAGCAAGCAACTTACGTGAGCTGGTCACGAGGGAGCCCTCAAGACGTGAGTAAATCTCTTATTAAATTTGCGTGGAAGCATAAAAAGTGAAATCGGACCAAGAAGTCAGCCAAAGTGGCTTGCCATTAGCCGTTCACGTATCGGCGATAATACTAAGCAATAGGCTTTCTGAGCCAGATGAGCTAGTGACTCGCCATTGGAAGTTGTGAGAACGAATCCCACCGCGCTACGTTTGTTTTTTTTTCGTTTTTTTTTTTTTACTAACAAAAAACCGTTTATGATAAAATGAGATTTTATCAACAGATAATGTCTGATAATAAAAGAACAAGGTCATTAGGGCCAACTCTGACCCCATCGCCTTTTAAGCGAAAGCCTAGAAGATCAAATAGAAACATTTCAATAAATTCATCTGCCGCCAGCTCTATGGAAGACCTACCACCCACAGGCCAGCACTTCAAAAGAAGAAACTCTTATTAACGGTGGACGAATCTCTATTCTTCACGCCTAACAGCTTCGAAGCATTAAAAATAGACAACCTGACGACATGGAAGTCATAAAAACACCAACACAGCCCAAGCCACCTGCTATATTCATAAGGAATATTAGCAATTTCAAATTATTATGCTCACAAATGAGCAAAATTGTAGGTACCGGAAAATATACTTGTCTCAATCGCTCTCGGGATACGAAAATTTCCCCAAACACTTTCGATACTTATCGAGCGATCATCAAGTATTTGGATGAAACCAACGCCGACTTCCATACCTACCAGTTGAAGTAGGAAAGATCGTTACGAGTAGTAATCGAAAATCTGCACCCGACCACACCAGCTGATGAAATTGAAGACAAACTATCAGCTCTGGGATTCAAAGTTCGCCAAATAACCAACGTTTTACATGAGGACAGACAACAAAACGGCATTACCGTTATTTTTTGTAGATCCCGAGCAGACATCTGGCGTGGAGACAATATACGATTTAACACACCTGTATTACACAAGAATACAGGTCGAAAAACCTTACCCCAAACGAGACATCGTCCAATGCGATAATTGCCAGGCATATGGGCACACAAAATCGTACTGCCACCACCCTCCCAGGTGTGTAAAGTGATGTGGGCAGCACAAAAGCAAATTGTGCGAAAAGCCCTTGAAATCGCCTGCTGTATGCGTGCTCTGCCAGCAAGACGATCCGGCCAACTACAAGGGCTGCGAGGCTTAAAGAATTCTGAAGTCCAGGAGCGAGCAATGTCGTCGGCCATAAGAAGAGAAGCCAGTCACAGGTAGCTCCAGAAGCGCCCCTGCAAGAAATTTCAGGCCTTCAGTCTCTTTTGCTGATGCCGTTTGGAACAGAGAGCAGTCACAGGCACTGCCAACTACTCGTCCGCAAGTTTATCTTCTCCAGCATTCCGCTCATCCCGTCAACCAGCAAACCCAATCCCATCCTCAACCACACATCTCGTATATTCCTCCACCTTCAAGCTCTTCAGATCTCACTAGCCTATTAACATCATTCCTTACATAATTCAGAACTCTAATTACCCCTCTCATTTCCCTTCTTACAAATCTTGTCTCCTACCCGTTAAACAAAACCCATAAGTGGATCCTTATGACTCCTTATCTATTCTCCTTTGGAATGCAAATGGTGTTCGCACCCACACTAACGAACTGACAGCACTACTCCACGACAAAAACATCGACGTAGCTCTTATTTCTGAAACAAGACTTACGAGTAAACGACTATTTACCGTTCGACAGCACCAGACTTATCGAACTGATCACCCTGATGGAAGAGCTCATGCAACTACCGCTGTCATTGTACATAACTCCATATCCCACCACATAGTTCCTTTGGTAGCACATGATTTCCTTCAATCCACTGCAGTGTCAATCACCACCTTCACTTTTCCCCTTACTCTAGCATCAGTGTACTGCTCTCCCAATAAATATATTTCCGACTCCCAATTCATCTCCTTTCTAGACTCCATTGGGCATCGTTTCCTTGTGGGTGGGGACTTTAATGCGAAGCACCAGCATTGGGAGTCAAGCGCCACGAATACACGAGGATGTGCTGTGCTGTCTGCACTCACACGGAAACATTGCTCCACTATCACTCCTGACAAAGCCACCTATTGGCCATCTGATCCCAACCAAAATCCTGATCTCCTTGACTTATTTTTCTACAATAGTTTAAGAGCACTAAGCTATTCACTCACGGGCCTCGATGACCTCTCCTCTGATCATAGTCCTTTATTATTAACCATTTCCCTAAGACCAATTTACAAACTGCCTCCTCCTTCAATTCTTAGGGGCTCAGTTGACTGGGACCACTTCCACCAGCTTCTCACAGAGTCCGTAGACCTCAAATTGTCCCTAAAAACATCCCTAGACGTAGACGATGCAGTGCATTCGACGATGGAGACATCGTCATCCAAAAATCCACAATCATAATCGTTTACCACAGAATCTTAAAGATCTATTCCAATCCAAACGCCGCACCAGAATAGTGTGGCAAAGATCCCTGCATCCTGCTGATCGCCGATCGATAATTGCACTATCCGAACGACGCACTTTCCTCTCCTCTGGAAACATTCCATTATTGTCCTATTCACCAAACCCGGTAAACCACCCAATGACGCCTCATCTTACCGTCCAATTAGCTTCTCCCTATCCTCTCAAAAATATTTGAGAAACTCCTACCAAAACGTCTACTTCCAATTGTTGAATCCAAAAACCTTTTTCCTGGTGTGTGGGAAAAAGTTGGTTTCCGCCAACGACATTCCACTGCTCAACAAGGCCTTCGCGTTGTTGATCACATCTCTTCAGCCTTTGAAACCAAACACTATTGCACTGCTACCTTTCTTGATATAGCTCAAGCTTTTGACAGGGTTCGCTCTACAAGCTCAAAAGATATTTACCACAGACCCTTTTCCTAATCCTACAGTCCTACTTTTCAAACCGCTTCTTCCAAGTCCGCTGTGGTTTAGAATATTCTAACTACTATCCCATAAATGCTGGAATTCCACAGGGCAGTGTCCTGGACCCCATCCTCTATAACCTAAACACCGGTGATGTCCCCTCTACTCCCAATACCTTCTTGGCCACATAAGCAGATGACACTGCAGTCATGTTATCCCACCTAGACCCCGACATAGCATCCCATGACCTTCAAAAACACCTTGACGAGATTGAGTATTGGTGCAACCAATGGTGGATCAAAGTTAATGAAGCAAAATGTTCCCACATTACCTTCACCCTTTGTCGCAAGTCTTGTCCACTAGTTTATTTTAATTCTATTCCTCTCCCTGTATCCGAGACAGTACGGTACTTAGGCTTCCATCTCGACAAACGACTGACCTGGAACCCACATACGAGAGTAAAAAGACAAGAACTAAACCGACGCTTTGGACAACTGTACAGACTACTCCAAAGGACATCTCATCTCTCAATACAAAAATAACTACTAATCTACAAAGTTATACTTAAACCAATCTGGACATACGGAATAGAGCTATGGGGGACAGCAAACAAGTCGAACATCAACCGTATCCAATCCTTTCAATCAAAAGTCCTGAGAACAATAGTAAATACCCCTTATTATGTCAGCAACAAAACCCTTCATAACGACCTTAATATACCCTACATTCTAGAACTCATTCCTTCCAAGTTTATGAAATTCCACAGTAGCCTTTCCAACCACCCTAATCCTGTAGCACAGTCATTGCACTGCGCCACTCATCCCTATAACCCTCCTCGGAGACTGAAACGGCAGTAGCCTCGTGACCTGCTATAATCAAGTGACAGTGGGAGTCCTGGCAATGGCCAGTTACTCCAATCATGTCCTAAGCGTCTGTGGCTCTCGCGCTCTTGGCCAGCCTCCACTGGCTAGTATCCGGTGACGCGGCTGACGGAGGAGCGTGGGGGACTTCCCAAGATTCCGCTTTCTCTTCGCATGTGGACTTGGGGGGCCTCTGGGCTGTCTGTAAATATTGTATGAATGAGCGAGTGAATGATGAATTGTAAATATGGTATGAATGAGAGCATTTATCTTAATTACTTATTCCCTTATAAGGCAGATTTTAATTATAGCACAATAAAGGAAAATATTGCATTGCAAAGAGCTAGAAATTACATATCTTTTTTTATTTGCTCATTTAGCTAACTTTATTTATTAAATTGAATCAAACTATTTCAGTATGTTTATTATTATATGAATATCAAACAATCGTCAATTCAACACAATTTCTTAATACATTATTAGGTTAGGGATCCTAGGACAACAAGCATGGATTCTCACTATCAATAGCTCAATTTTCAAAGGAAAACGATAGTTAAATATATTATTAAATAGGAGTTATTGTGGCTCTTGCACTCTTGGTCAGCCTCCAATGGCTCGTATCCGGTGACGTGGAACTTCCCAAGACTCCACTTCCTCTTTCGCGAGGGAGGTGACTACCATGAGGATTTGGGAGGTCTCAGGGCTGTTTGTAAATACTGTATGAATGAGCGAGTGAATGAAAATGGTAAATATGGTATGTATGAAAACATCTACTTATTGCCCAATAAGGCAGATTGTAGTTTTATCGCAATAACAAAGTTTGAATTAAAACAAAATAGGAGCTAGGGACCGCATGGATCCTCAACGCAATGACGCTATTTTACTTTGCAATTGTTCGAATTTGCGTTCACTTCCCCACTCCTAAAATAATTAAAGTGATGTTACGTATCCTTTATGATACTGGAAAGTAAAAGGAACATATCAGTTCACAAAATTCTTACAGGACTTCCTGATTAGATGCTAAAATCATATTAAACAAAAAACAAACCAGTTTTACCAGCATCTTAGGAGGATAGGCATCATGATGTACCACCTAATTGCCTTGCTACACCATAAATATAGTAGAAAATTAATCAATAGCCCGGAAATTAAACTAGACTCCCTAACATTGGATAATATGTATTAAAAAATAGAAATAATAAACACACGTATGCTAAGAAACCCGATCCTCCTCACCTCCTAAATAAAGTCATCTGTAGAGTGAAGTCTGTGGAGATTACTAACCGATTTCAAAGTTTAAATTTGTATAAATTATTTTAAATCATTTATCCTAAACCGTGTTCAATGGCTGTCCAAGTAAAATTTCAGTATCAAAAGTATTCCAGTGGTTTCAAAGTTCCTGATATGTGTAGAAGTTCAGCACCCTAAACTTTGTCAAGAGTCTGTTATAATCCCTAAACTTTCCCCCAAGGAAATCTTGTTTAAATGTTTTTACATCGTTATTTTAGTTTAATTTTTTTTTTGGTTTACCTTGTGCTTTTGCTATGAATTGACTGCTATAGTAATGAATAGCTTGAAAATTATTTATCATTCATTGTTGTGGTGTACTTATCTACTGATACTGTGGTCTTAACAATTTGATCTATAAAATTATTTTTCAAAGCGGGTTGTAAATTTAATTTAATTAAAGTTGTAAATGGGAGAGAGTTTGGTCATCTAGTGCGTACAAAGTTAAACCCTCTGGGTCACTGTAATATCTTCCGTTCACTTTATTTTATCATCAAAGGGTTTTACACGCTAGGGCTTTAATTTCCTGGATATATCCCTTTAAACATAAAGATACCATTTATGGCTCCCATATTTTTATTTCTTATTTTGATATAATAACACTGTGAATAGATGTATAAGTATATTGTTGCCATTTTAGAAATTCTATAATAAATATCATAAAATAAAACATTTATATGAGCATTAAAATATGAAATTACAACATACAACATACAAACTTTTGAAACGTTTGTTGACAGAAAAATAATTTGTACGTCTTAATGGTCGTAATTGATCTATTCCTTTCAATTTGATTTAACTCACTCTACCAGTTTCAAATCTACCTGTTCTATTTAAAAAAAGGTAATGTAAAATGTATGTGAACAAAAAATCAAAATTTTCTAGGTGATTATAACAGCAACAAGATTTTTATGAATTTATTATACATGTCTTAATATTCCCTGAAAACCAAATATCTGTTTTTTGTTGATCCACTCTAGTATTTTTCTACGGTGCTCTCAGTGCCTTCTGGTTATTTGAAAAACAGTATAGTAAAACGTTTGCAGATTCTACCTTGATAACCCTTTCAAATACATAGTAACAATTATTTTAGACATAAAAATGTACCTCTAATTACAATTATAATAAAGTCATTCCAATGAAGTTGATCCAGTAAAATTATGATAAATTGACAAGTCCGCTGTTTTGTGCTATGTATTTGAATAAATTAGCTCAAAATGAACTAAATAGTCTGGATAAACAGTTAATAATTTATCACCTCTTTTACGGGTATCTAACTACTGTTCTACGGTTTAGTTAAGCTCAGCCAACATCTGATAGATGTTAAAACATTAAATTTTCCCGTAATGAATGTCTAATCATTAAACGAAATGTTTACTACTGTTATTTGTAGTGAGGCTTGCTATATCACAACGTGAGGATGATCATATTAGGAAGTTGTGTTTGCACAATATAATGCCGGGCTTGAAGGGAGAGGTTCTACTATAAAACATACTGGTAAACAGTCCTTAGATCTGATGATAGATGCCATAAAAATGATCAAACCGTACTTAAATCGCCAAAGCATATCTAAAAATAGGTGGGGTTACTCTGGAGGGTATGTTTAATGTATAGGTGGAACGATAGGAAATAGATAAAAACAAATAGTCGTGAAAAAACTCTTCAAAATTTAAAGGCTAGTTTAGTATAATTCCTTTATTGTGAAATAATTACAATCTGCCTTTTATAAGGCAATAAGTAATTAAGATATATGCTCTCATTCATACAATATTTACAGTTCATCATTCACTCGTTACAGAAAGGCTAGTTTAAGGAGTAATTTTACAACATGAAATTTAACGGTGCAAGAATAACTAAGATTGTATGACGGTCTGGCTTAATTTTCTACCTCTGCTAAGCAGTGGTTCGGAAGATACGGAAAATGCTCTAAACTGATCTCTTAAATCCAACCAGACGGAACGTGTTACTTTAGCGACTTTCCGAATAACTCTGCTTTGTCTGGCTATTGTGCACATACCCCCACTATCATAAAATTAGTCCCAAACAAGATTAAGGGTAGCCCGAAGGAACATGTAGAGGAGAAAAACACTCTTAAATAATAATTATTAAAATAATTAAATATATCTCAGTCGAAAATACCATGTTCTTTTCCCTCAATCATTTATTGAGTGTTTAAGAATGTCTTCCTCAGTAATTTTCCCTACTATTCCTTCCTGTGTTCTTTATTTCTTTTTTATAAATTTCTAGGCTCAACCAGTATCAACAGTAATCTAATGTGTGGTACTTTTTGTGTGCGTCTTTAATATAAGTGTCTATAAAGAAAGTGTTGCTGTTATTTTTTCTAGACTGTATAAATTATTGAGCTTAGAATTTAATTTAAGTCGAAGAGCTGAAGGGTTAGGAATAAAGTAGAAGCCATTAAGGAGACAAAGGAGAGAGCCCACAAAGAGCAGGGGGCACTGTGGGACCTGAAGGCATGAATATCTCATGGTCTGTCCACAGCAAGCATGTTACCCACCTCAGCTGTCAGCCAATTCCCCCCACTCAGCTATACAAGAACAGAAGACCGAACTCATATATACAACTGTAGCGACCGCATATGATACATAAGATAAATAAATCACCCTATACTGTATTGTATATATGTTGTAAAAATATGTAAACAAAGGCAAATAGCATTACCAAACCATAAGTCATTGTAAACAATAAAAGACGCAGCTGCGAACAAACTAGTTAGAGGCTGGAAACCCTTACCCAGACCCGGACGAGGCTTGAGTCACTACGAGAACAAAGGGCCACCGCATACTGAGGTCTTATTGGGCACAATAAAACCTCACATGATTAGGTACTAACGAGGGACGCCAAGTATAAAAAGACCCGGTTTTTTGCCTGTAAACCATTCTCACGACGGCTCTCTAACTAGTGACTTGCACTGATGTTTCAAAACTTGGCCTTCTCATTTATGAAAACCTCTGGACCTCTCTTCCTAATCTCGCTATGTTTTATTCTGGCCATGTCAGACACTCTCCTAGTGGGATTCTCTGCCTTCGCCTCGCTAAAACTAGCAGCTCCTAGGGAGAGACCTCTCCCTCGGTGACAACGGTTGTCGTAGCTCTAGTAGTGTCTCCCACGGCAATCCAGTCTGCCTCTCTCCGGTTTACACTCGCCTTTAGGATCCGGACGGATTAGACCTACCCTCAGATACCAAGTGTAAATTCGTGGCCATTCAAAGACCACACAAACTACCTACCCTATACCTCTTCTCCTGAACATAGGGCATTGTCGGGGCACATACCTATCAAATATTTAGTGATATAGTAAGACCCGTCATGAAACAATTATCCAGGTCATTGCCTAATCAACCCTCACTTGGTCACCATGGCTAGGGTAACTAGGCACCCCCCTCGTGACGACCCGACAACAACTAATCTCTTTTTCACGCTCAGTTCTGTCATAGCTGACGATAAATGATGGCATTCTTAGAAGAAATAAGGAAGGTTGTCCATTAGGGACAACCCCTAGGTAGGGAAGGGGGTGCTGTAAAATTTGGGGCGGTATTTTGTAATATTTTTGTCTAAATTATTCCAAAATCTAATAAATGGTATACGAATGCTGTAGTCAACAGAATCAATGGTTGTAATAAGTATGCAATTTATAAAAGCTGAATGCACACCCTCAATCAGTAAACAAAGAAAACACGTGCACCGTAAATTTGGAGTTGGGGACGACCCCATAAAGAAACGGCCACCTGGTGGTGAAAATTACAACTGCTAAAGGAAGTAGTTTTTAAGGTGCCACTTGTTTGTAGAAAGTTATTGCAATGCCGAAAGTAGACATTAGCTACTGCTATAGTTTGATACTTTTCCAATAAAAATAGCAAGAAAAAAACAATATAAACACTTTTACATTTTATATTCACAATCTGTTTAAAAAAAAAGTATCGTTTAAAATTGATGTTCAGAAATTGTTAATAACCACTCTTGCTTTTGATTGTCTTAGAAAGCAATAGCTATAGGTACGCCACTGAGGTGAAATCATGGCATAGCACGGCCAACGCTAAAAATTAACTCCTGTTTATTTAGTATTTCAAAACCAGAAACCTTTGTGAATTCAACTAGTCATCGTTGGGTCGTTTGTTGGTTCAAAGTTATTGTATTCCCTTCTTCAAACTAGAAACACGTAATTTTACTTGAAGGGCCTTTTAATTGAGGAATAGCATGAAAACTATATCTATCATACTAATCACCATGAAAATTATAGATGACCTTTGACCGAATGACTCATTTTCACCTCACCTCGTTTCGATACAGATGGCCTCCCTTATGGTTCTACACTGTTCTATATTTTTAGCAGTGCTGTTACATATAATGTTATTCATAGTAGACATGGTCACGAAAGAAACTTTGTTTAAGTATAGCATGTATACGTATATTGTGGAGATGCCATCTTAAACTTTATTTTTATAAGGCTGAAGTCAAAATTAAATTGTAGTAAAGTGAAAAAAATACCGCACTTGTGATTTAATATGAGTTAATAAATTGAATGAAGGAGGCCTATTTTTCAAAATAAATTAGCACGGTAAGACAAGCTCAATCCATTTTATTTAAGAAATAATTTAATTATTAACTTCTGTAGGATTTTTTAATTTTTTTTTAACAATTAGTGTTATTAAATCATTTCATCTTAACCCTCATGAACAAGAGACCCTCTAAACTAAAACTAAAATTAAAAAAATCTGCCTAAACAAATTATTCTTTAATCCAAAGCTTTAATAATTACTAAAAGAACAAGATGATTAATCAATATCATCGGAATAAGATACAAGAAACAAAAGGGAACTCATTTTCTATACTTGTAAGACTCCGAAAGGAAGTCTTTTGAAAATACTGTAGCTGGGTTATTATCACAAATTGCGTAGTGATTAATATCAATTTCTCGAGCTTTCCCTGTACTACAAAAATGTTCCCATTGTAGGGATGAGCAAGTGGTTTCATACCACTTGATGTCTTCCATGATTAGGAACTATTCCGGAATGATGGGCAAGAGTAAACATTTATTTCTAATTTAATAAAACCATATTTTTCGATTATTTAAAGAAGGCATCAATATAAAGAATATTCCGTTGAATGATTTATTAGTTGAAATATATTGCTGAGAAAATATAATAAGCTAATATATGACAAAAATATGTTTAATTATGAAAATTATTCCCAAAGTTGAAATTTGTTGTGATATAAAAATAAAAAAAGCGAAATAACTTCACAATAACCGTTTCAATAACACAAATCTCTGATAGACCATTGAATTGAATGAAACAGCCACAAAAAGTTTAAATTGTTTTCGTTTATTCAATCGTTTTCAATGGACACTACTCTTAGTTTAGAATATCGCAAGTAATAGCATCATAAATTTCTACAATTATACTAGATCCTAAGGTAGATAAAGAAAGAAGAACTGTTGGTTATTGGTCATTGGTAAAAATTTGAAGTTTCTTGAAGATTCATCGACAATTATAACTCACTCTGTACTATTATTTTTAGACATGTTCGTTTGATAGTATTTGGTGTTAATCCATTTTATCATTTTAGAAAAGCTAAATACCTATAAATAACAGATAAACCAATATTTTTTCTTTTTTTTTTTTTTCTTAGCTCTCTAATTATAAGATTAAGGATGAGGGAAAAAATAAAGGGATATTTGGGTTGAACAGATCCTTGTACTAGGAGTACCTGCTTGTAGGTGGTGTGAGAGGATTAAGACGTGTGGGAAGCCTCAGTAGAGGTTGATTGTTGTGGTACAGTGGCGAGAGTCCACTGGTGGCGGGGCCTAGAATCCTTCTAGGCATGTAGTGCAGTCTTATTTAGTCGGATAGCAGTGTTGGATGCCCGTTAGAGGCTTGTTGTTGGTGGGTCAAGCTCCATGATGTCCACCATTTGGTCTGCTTTACCAGATCTTGAGAGTTGCCATCTTGCCGGTAGTGGTGTATATATAGCGGTATATATATATGTATATGCTGCGGTATATCTGCAGTTGCCTCAAACGGCGATGGCAGCGGCTCACGTGACTACATTAGCGTGGATGAAGATTCAGGCGATCACGGCTCAGGATATGAGGAAGTCCATTTCCGATCTGGAGAGATTCGCAGGTGAGACCGGGGAACTGAATCATTTCCTTAAGGGGGGTGACCGGCTGATGATGCGGATAGAAGGAAAACGGACGGAGGACTTAATAACTGAAGGAGATGCCGATTCACTGAGAGCAGCTCTGGTGTGCAGAGTTAAGCGGAGTATTCTGAATATGATCCAGGCTGACGAGGAGACCTCATGGACCATAGTGAAGGAACGGCTGAAGAAAGCATTCGGTAGGGGAAGATGGACCCAGGAAGAGGATATTTTTAAAATGTTCCGGGAGACGAAGAGGCACCGACAAACAAACGGGCAGCACGCCTTATAATCCCTTAACACAGTCATTATATTGTGCCTCTCATCCCTATAATCCTCCTCAGAGCCTAAAACGGCCTTGTGACCCTCTAAAAATTCTTGAGTGGGAGACCTGGCAATGGTCAGTTTCTCCAATCATGTTTTAACGTATGAGGGAGCCTTATGTATATAAATATATATATATATATATATATATATATATATATATATAATATATATATGTATAAACAACAACAACGATTCTCACTTTCAATACCCCAATTTTCAAAATAAAACGATAGTTAAATATATATCATTAAATACGAGTTACTGTGGCTCTCGTGCTCTTGGTCACCCTCCACTGACTAGTATCCGGTGACGAGGCTAACGGAGGATCGTGGGGGACATCGCAGAACTCCGTTTCCTCATTCGAATGCGTGGGAGATGACAACCATGTGAATTTGAGAGGTTTCTGGGCTGTTTGTAAACACTACATGAACGAGCTAGTGAATGAAAATTGTAAATATGTTATAAAAGAAAACATTTATCACAATTACTTATTGCGCAATAAGGCAGATTGTAGTTTTATCATAATAAAGTTTATAAGTATAAAGTATATATAAAAAAAAAGGTACCCAACAAGGTTGGGCATGTCCTATTTTGTTGTGTAGCCTAATCGTAGGTGACTGGGCTGGATAATATGCGGCCATTTAACAACCAACATACTAACATAGTTGAGAAACTTTGGTGACCTACAAGAAACTGAAATTATCATAACAGCAATGTAGGATGAATAGGTGAAAAACATCAACTTCGATTCAATAATAAAAAAAAAAACTTTTCACTAGAAAACACAAACACCCAAATGATAAACAAATATTCAAGGAACTCAATTGATAAATTACACTTCAATAAAATATCACGAAGTTACAATTGACCAAAAAGTAACAGAAACCTGCATAACCTGTGCTTAAAAAAAACACAATAATTAATTAACGTTAGCCAAAGAATACCACACAGGGAGTACAAAAAATTTGTTTCATTCTTTGTATAAAGAAGCAATAGTCCAGCTTTCGTGAATGAAATCAACGTATGGTGCAAAGACCTACAATTAATGTAATGAAATTTTAAAGAGTACAGTGGCTAACGGTCACAAACATAATGATGGGATACAAAACCGTATCATTCAGTGCAGACTCCAGGCTAGCTGAAATTTTATACCAATTGCAATATTACAGCTTACTTGTATAGCTTTTCTATCTGATTTCTGTACAAAGAGACATACAAAGAGCATCCGGCGTTCGCCCCCCCCCCTCTGCCGTTGTATATATATGCCCCTGGGTCAGTGAGTGTATTGTATGCCTATGATATTAATTGTGAATAAATTTTCGGTTGTCAGTACTGTGTTTTCATGTAAGTATAATCATGAACTATTAGTCAGTTCTATCAGTCAAAGAAGATCATCCCAGTTAATAGAGTAGCAATGTTGAATGATAATTTTGTATTTTCGTCGTGGTATTGATCCCACTGTTATAATTAATTATTAATAACTAAAATTAATTTTTAACAATTTTTTTTTCGTGATGTGCATCCAGTCGGCCCGGCCATCTTTCACATCTTGAGCAAGTTTGTGCTCCTCTGCAGGCCTGGCAGGTGTGATGAAATTTAAGACAGTTCCTAAGCCCTCTTAGCTGTAAGCACTCTTGGATTTATACCTTCTGATGGCTAAAATTTATTCTCTCTCAAATGAAAAATATTAACCCAGGAAAAGTTTGCGTAAGGCACGATGTAACCTAATTTTGTGCCTCAGGACAGGCGAACTGTAGTTTATAAGGTTATGAATTCTTCTAGAAATTCCAATAAGGCTAGGATTTGGTTTATTTATTACGTCTTAAGGTATTAGGTGGGAACTGTTATCAATTATATTTATATATCTTTCTTCATTGATTACTACCAGAAGTAATCAAGGACCCTATTAGAAAGCATTCGTAGATATCTGTGCTTGACTACTTTATTAAATTCTTTCATCGTTGACTTTTCTGTATATTTTCTGAGTGTTAATAGTTGCTGTCCTTACTTTAGGCCTTAGAGTCCTGTCTTAATGTGCCTAGTCGTATTGTTGCAAAAATTACATTATAATATGCCTCTATATATGCCTCTGTATACTCAATGAATTAATTAAATTCCAAAACTTCATTGTTCGATCTATGTAGCGTTATTGCATCAATTAATATGTAATTGAATATACTGCAGGTTCAATGATTAATGTAATTGAACTCAAAATTCTTATATACCCAAATGTTATAAAGCTGATGTCTTCGGCATGCTTGAGGTATTACCTTAGGAGGGGTTTAGCATGCTTGTTACATCGTCGGGAAGATGCAGGCCAGAATGAGAACTTTAGCAAATGAGACCCTCGAGAATTTTTTGAACTTATCCCCACTTCATTTTCGTGTTCGCAACGGGTTCTATTGTCCTTCCGGCTCAAGGTGTTGAATGTCTAATGGCTTTCACATGGCCGAGTCTTATGTGTTATCGTGTTTTTTAACTGGGCCATTACAGGTCTGAGTAGGTGATCACTGCAAAATAAGGGTCAACCTCCCAGACAATCTCCTGTTTTGGTTCTCGCTATGGTATTTTGCTAAGTATCTTACTTCCATGAAGAAG
Organism: Acanthosoma haemorrhoidale; assembly: GCA_930367205.1. Taxonomy (NCBI): domain Eukaryota; kingdom Metazoa; phylum Arthropoda; class Insecta; order Hemiptera; family Acanthosomatidae; genus Acanthosoma; species Acanthosoma haemorrhoidale. The sequence continues at coordinate 74,223,838 of OV884012.1, forward strand.
TGGGTCTCATTTGGTTTCGCCTGTCGTGGGTATTAGAGTTAGGAAAGTCTGTGGCACACCTCGCAGTTTTGTTTTATGATATTTGGGCACGACATTATTTTGAACTTTTAATATTAATGAGTCTAACCAGCTTGTTATATCTTAATAACACTAATTAAACTCTCATGAATGCAATCTTGCCTCTAGAGCGTGCCTATCAACAATCACTAAATATTCTCTAAACTTTGCCTAGGATATAAAGGTAAATACCGGGAAGTATTTTTATGTGGCAATATCCCGTGGGACCAGCGATGTTCTTCAAGACATTTCAACGGATATAAAACGAAAGGTGGAAAACAACTTGGATGTGAACGTGCTTTCAAAACAAAAATGAGTGTGGTCATAAAAATGCAAATCGTTCTGCAAGGGAGTACCACTCTAAATACACTTTAAAACCTCTCCGAATACTTTTATGAGGTTTTAATGAGAGCAGAGGAGATCTCAATCGAATCGCACCCCGATCCATGTTACATGCGACTTTTAGGGTTGTGACAATAAGGTCGAGAAATATAAAATGTGGGTTTCGAATGATTCTTGGCATCAGTGGGGAAGTCACCCTCCAGCTCAAAATTGAATCTTTTAACTTATAACTTCCTTCCTGGAAGCTGACGTGAATGAGATACTTTTCAAATGAGCATTCGTCCTCTGTTAGGCCAAAACTACTAACTTAGGGCCTCTTATGAGATCATGAGTTGCTTAAGGCTTCATTTATATTTATAATTTAGCTGTGTGATTTTAAAATTATATTTTACGTGGTTGTCGTGGGAGCTTAACAAGGGATCTAATAATTGTATCATTTTAGTATTTATAACATGTATCTGGTAGTTATAACATGTAAACTGTCAAGCTATGAAGTGGCGATCCAATTTTTGAACGTTTAATTAATTCCTAAAAATGAATTTAAGCTATAATCTATTCAAAATATTTCATTCAATTTGTTTTGCGTATATACTTTTATAATACAGATCAATTGAATTAATCATTTTTAAGACCGTCTTTGTTATCTATTTATCTACTTTTTTTTTCAAAGAACTCAAAGATCTTGACTAGTAAATGTATTATTTGGTTAATTTAAATTAATGATCATAATTAATTCAAACTTTAGTTTTTATTGAGGATTTCGTTACGGCTACCAGAATAAAATTATGTCCGTTTCCGTCCGTATATATATATATATAAGTTACGTCTATCGGTACGGCAATGTTAAGCCTAATACCTTGTAGCCTAGGGTAAACAAACCCGTAACGTGTGTATAGAGGATCAGGAGGAAAATAAAGCCAGTTATAAAACAAACCTTCTTATTATATCATCTACCTCCTTTCTTCATTCCTTTTTCTCGATCGTCTACAGCTGGGAGACGATTACTGGTGCCGAAACCCGGGAACTACGAGTATTCTAGTAAAAAACTGTGAGTAAAATTTTAATTTTTTTTTCCAGTTGTTTTATTGGGAAAAAGTGACCTAGTTACATGGTAGAATTACGGCCTGCGGCTTTCGAAGTGCCCGAATTACCTAGGGAAACGATGGCCGAAGCTCATGCAAACTCCCTGGCTTGGATGAAGGTGCGAGCGGCGACGTCACAGGACCTGAGGAGAACAATATCGGACCTAGAGAAATTCTCAGGAGAGTTAGGCGAATTGAACCATTTCATCAAAGGTGGGGATAGGATTATGGAAAGAGTAGAGGCGAAGGCAAGTGAGGGTTTACTTGACTCTGGTGACGTAAAATCAATCAAAGCGGGCCTAGTGTGTAGAATAAAACGGAGCGTACTAAACCTAATACAGGCCGACGAAGACACCCCATGGACCGTGGTAAAAGAACGACTAAAGAAGGCATACGGGGGAGGCAGATGGACACCAGAAGAGGACATCTTCCAGATGTTCAGGGAGACCAGACGGCCCAATCAAACGAAAGGGCAGTACGCCGGAGAACTCTTGGCAAAATTTAACAAAATAACGGAAAAAATGAGAGAAACGGTGAACCTAGCGGAAGTGGAAGGCCGGATGGCATTCCTATCGACCAATCTGAAGGTACAGTTGGCCAGGGATACCGGCAAGAAAGATAGTCTACCGGGAAACCGATCGTTCATTGAGTGCGCCCAAGATTTAATGGACTCTAGTGCCCGTGAGGAAGAAGAAAAATTAGAGGCAGACGAGGCAGGGTGGTCCAAAGTGATGTACAGGAGGCCGAGAATGCCGCAACAGGCATGGAAGAGGAAGGATCAACGGTATGCGGAGAAAAAAGGGGCGGCGGTTGAAGGAAGGAGACTTAGCCAAAGGAGACTGAGACCCAATGGGAGGAAGGAGGACAGAAAATGTCATGGATGTGGAAGAATTGGACATTTAGTGGCGCAGTGCCCGCGAACAAAATGTTTTGAATGCGGAATTGAGGGACACATCGCGAGGCAGTGTCCATACATTTTCCAGCGAACAGAGAGGTATAGGCCGGAACCGATGGAGGTAAACGCACAGAGGGTATGGAGAAGAACCAGAACCCCCTCCGAATCGTCAAAAACTACGGGAGCGTCGGAGACAGAAGAAGAAGAAGATGAACCCAGGAGCAGAAGAGGAGAGACTGCAGAGGACGACAGGGACTACGTAAGAAGCAGACGATATGGCACGGAAGGAGGAAGGAAACGGCAAGCGGTGGCCTGAGGAGCGGGCTGGCAGAGGGGTGGCCGCACGTTAATAAACTATAGCGTCAGAGGGAATTACGGCGGTATACCCATTATTGGAGTGGCGAGAGGAGTGAGATGCTTGATAGACACGGGGAGTTCCTGTACTATTCTCAGCAGGAAAGCGGCGGACAGATTGTGTGTGGGCGAGGGGTCGTCGCGGATTCAGGCATGCGAGTGCAAGCTTATCACCCTGGGAGGGCCGTGTAAAATCGAAGGCGAATTGACGATGGGATTGGATAGGTGGGCGAAAAAGGGGGAATATTTGAAAATACACGTGGTTAGGAAGATGCCGCGCGAGTACGATGGTATCATAGGGTGCGATCTCTTGGGAAGGGTAGGAGCAAGAGTGAAGTGCCGTAACGGAATATGGGATATTAGACTGGGAAGAATGTTATGCCGGTGTACAGGAACCGTGGGGGACGGGAAGGAGCGAATCGGAGCGATCGATCGGGAGGACAACTGGGAACGCGCTATTCGGCGAGAGTATGCGGATATATTTTTCAACGAAGGGGACAAACTGGGAGTGACGGGGGAAACGTTCCATGAGATCCCACTGAAGCAGGAGAGAGTGATATATATCAAAGAGAGACGATACCCGCAGGCGCTGCGACAGCATATAAGGGACGAAATCGAGGAATTGAAACGACAGGGCATCATAGTAGATAGTACGTCTCCATACAACAGTCCCCTGTGGGCAGTGAAAAAGAAAGGGTCGTCCGGTGACGAAAAATACCGCGTAGTAATAGACTACAGGCAATTAAACGACAATACTATAGACGAAAAATACCCCATACCTCGCTTTGAAGACATCCTGGACCGCCTAAGTGGAGCAAAGGTATTCAGTACACTGGACCTGAAGGCGGGTTACCATCAAATTCGGATGCGTCGTGGAGACCAACACAAAACGGCATTCACGTTCGAGCGGGGACATTACGAATTCACCAGAATGCCGTTTGGGCTGAAAAACGCGCCAATAACGTTCCAGAGGCTGATGGACGAATTTTTAAGAGGGATTGGGGAGTCGTTTTGCCAGATATATATGGACGACCTCCTGGTTTTCAGTCGAGATGAGGTAGAACACCAGGACCATCTGCGACAGGTTTTTGACAGAATTAAGCAATTCGGGCTGAAATTGTCTGCGGAGAAGTCGCTTTTGGGACAAGAGCAGGTGAAATTTTTAGGCCACATAATTTCCAGAGAGGGAGTGCAACCCGATCGTGGGAAGGTGGAGGCCATCCAGCGGATGACTATCCCGAAAGACGTAAAAGGAATCCGGCGCTTACTCGGATCCCTGAACTACTACCGCAGATTCGTTCCAGAAATGGTGGAGTACCTGGTCCCTATTAACAATCTCCTTACAAAAGGACAAAAAGTCGTCATTACCCCGGTAATGGAGAACAATATAAGACGTTGCATGGAGCGGCTACAGGAAGAGCCTATACTAGCGTTTCCAGATTTTGCACTCCCCTTCATGATTACCACAGATGCGAGTGAATACGCGTTGGGGGCGGTACTCTCGCAGGATCGCGACGGGGGGGAGCGACCAATAGCATACGCTAGCAGACGCCTTACTGAATCCGAGAGTAGATATAGCGCGCTAGAACGCGAATTACTGGGTATCGTATGGGCGATAGAACACTTCCGGCCCTACGTATTCGGGAGGAAGTTTCGGGTTAAAACAGATCATCGACCCCTCCAATGGGTGGGAAAAATGAAAGAGTCATCAGCGCGGATTACCAGATGGAAGGAGTTCCTCAGTCAATACAACATCGACATTATTTACAAACCGGGGAAGGAGAACGTCGTGGCCGATTGGTTATCCCGCGCGTTGGTCGTGAATGCGATCGAAGAGGAGATTCCGGGACCATCACGTGACACCCACCAATTCGTCCAGGAATGGTCACCCGGCGAGGAAGGGGAGCGGGAGGGGGCTCCAGCCAATGATGTTCCGAGTGACGGGAGTTCAGTGGGGGATAGGCCCTCGGACATTGAGGACCTCGACGCCATAATAAATGACAAGAGGCGCCAGATCATTTGGCTCACCAAAACTTCTGGGCTCTTCAAGATGGAATCTGAGAAGTACGGCCACTGCAACATCGTGAAAATCTGGTCGACACCGGGGATAAACGACGATACGATTTGCCGCGCTCTGAAGGATGCATCTACTCCAGGGAAAACGCACCACATGTACGTGGGAAATGCGACCATCTGGGGACGCATCAAACGCCTATGGAGGACGGAGAGGATCGGAGTCGATCGTACGTTCGTCCGATGTACCCTGAAGGTGGAGACAGTAAAAGAAGAAACGCGGCAGAGAGAAGTGACCCTTGCATTCCACCAAGGGAAGACAAACCACCGGGGAATCGACGCTACCCTGCAAGCATTGAAGAGGAGATATTTCTGGTTGGGTATGAAAGACACGATTGCGAGAGTTATTGGTACCTGCGACACATGCCTCACCACGAAATATGATCGCCACCCCCCCCCCCCCAGAGCAATACAGGAGGAGACGCCAACGGCAGACCAACCGTTGGAGGATTTGCAGGTGGACACGTTCACATGGAGGGGATACAAATGGGTCACCATTGTCGATAGGTTCAGCAAAACAGCGATGGCCCATCTGATAGCAGAACGATCAGCGGAAGCAGTCCTAAGGGCACTACGCACATGGTGCCAATTTTATGGCGTACCAGACACGATAGCTTCCGACGCTGGTAGGGAGTTTGATAACGCCGAAATAAGGATTGAGGCGGCGGCCTTAGAGATCCGTTGGCATCTCAACACCCCAGGACACCCGAAGAGTCGAGGAGACGTAGAGCGGCTGCACAGCACGCTTAGCGACCACCTACGAATTTACCATGGAGAGAAGGGCTTAGAACCAAACGTGGCGATGGAAAAGGCAGTCATCGCGTATAACCACTCAATCCATTCTGCCACCGGTTTTTCTCCGGTCGAGACGCTGTTTGGACTTCGAAGATGCCGGCGCGATAGCAGGAGTACGGCGATCGATGAAGAACTGGCCGCACGGGTAGTAAGTAATCAGATAGCGCAAAAGAAACAGTGGGTGGCCGTTCGGGGAAGGCTCCAGGATAAGAAACGGCGACGGGTGGCGCGCGACAACCTCAAAGTCCACGATATTCTGGGCAATCTTAAACTCGGCGCGCTCGTGTACCGGAGAAAAGGGTCGAACAGGGGTAAGGAACTAGTGCGGTACGAGGGTCCTTTCCGAGTGATCGCTCTCCGCGAACACAACGTGGTCACGGTCGAAAGCATTACACCCCCGATTAAACGGCGGACGGTACATGTGGAACAGCTCAAGTTTCCCGCGGTGGAGCCTGGGAGCCCCGTCGTCGAAACATAACTCCGGTGTGTGTCACAGGTGACCAGTCCCGAGAGGCCTATATATATATATTTTTTGTTGGTTTATTATGTTTTTTTTTGTGTTATATGGGTCTGTGCTGTGATTTTAGATGGACCTGGAAGACATTTTTCTTTTCAAATTTTTTTTATTAACAGAGTATACTTTTTGTTTTGTGTTGCTATAGATACATAGGTTCACACTCGCGTTTGGGATCCACACGGTTTTTGCCTACCCTTAGACACCGAGTGTAAATTCGTGGTCATTCCGAGAGTACATAAACTACCTTTAAACCTACCCTGTACCTCTTCTCCGGAACATGGTGCTTTGTAGGGGCACACACGTTCTAAAGATCTTATAGAGCCAGATCTAAGTGAATTGAACCTGCCTGCCGATTAGGTTGGCAGCCAGGGTGAAAGACCACAGGTTCCCCAGATTTTTCTCTTATTGGGCGCTCGCCGGACCCTAGCCCACGGCGGGCGTCTCCTCCCCACCTTGGGGATCCTCAAATCCGATAACGCCCGACCAAGATGAAGATATACATATTTAGTCATATTGTAGAATATATAGCTCGTAAAATTCTATTCAAACCAAGTTATTCAAATGGCAAACAACATCTCTGGCTCAACACATTCATGCAATTATCCATAGAAATTGAAGTAGCATGGCCTATAGATATACTGTGGATGCCTCGCTATAATAACTCCAAAAACTGGCCAGCAATCACGCCTCGAGTCAGCTCATCGTCACCTATTAAACCTCCATTCAGTCCGTACTGCAACTACATTGCATTAAGTTAGTCGCGGAGCCAGGGTTAGGGATCTCTGCAACATATTGTTTCATTTTTTTATGAATCCTTTGAATTATATTCATTTTACGTACATAACTTTGGTTTCTTTCAATGATAGTAAGTATTATAACAAAGTAAAGGCTGGATCAATCAGAAGAAGTGATATATCTTCCGAAAATACTTAAAGAACATTAATATATTCAGTCCTCATTTGATATCTATACATTTGTTTTATTATTCATTAGTGATTTCATCCTAGAATACATTTAATTTATCTACCTAACGGGTCCTACAAATGTTGAGACGACTAAAGGCTTAATGTAATTGAAGTATAGTCAAAGGACCCATAGATTGTTGTTGGCAACAAAAAAAGTGAGGAATTTGGGTCAGCTTAAAATATCCCTTCGCCAGTAAGGCTTTAGCTATACTAAAACTAAATACATCGTAATATGAGTTGGCTTTCTTTTCAATTCACAATTGGCTACAGTACATTACTAAGAAGTATGTTACTGTGGTTTTCATTGAGCAACAGCCACATTGATAAGCAATTATTTATTATAAGCAATTATCCATTGCACGCAAACGTTTTTTTTTTGTCCCAGAGATCGATTACATCACCTACATTCGATAATTCACTAACTGAAACTAAAAATTCGCAATCAACAAAAAAAAAGTCTTCATTGATTCTTTATAAGATTGTTGTGGCCACCTCTTAATTATGAATAATTAAAAGTTCCCCTCTTCTCGAATCATATTATACCTGTCTATGTTTCCATATTGGTTGTTAATAAAGATTATGACGTCAGTGAGTGTAAGGGGAGGAGCTAGTGTGGTGGGGGCCCATCCCGACTTCTTCTATCCACCTGGTGGGGGTCCTACCCCACCATGGCGGACCGGCTATATAAGCAGTGGGAGTAGACCGGATTGCCATAACGAACCGGACCGTCACTTGGAACACTACTCTCTATTCTATCTCTGCACTGGCTTTGCAACTTTATTGAAACCATGGTCTTCTCATTCAACTACCTCTGCATCTTTCTCTCCTAACCCCGCTATCTTTTAGTCCGGCGTTGTCAGACCAGACCCTAAATTTTCCTATTGGAAATCTCTCCCTTCGTCTGGCTAAAACTAGCATCTCCTTAGGAGAGACCTCTCCCTCGTGGACAATAGTTGCCCAGGCCCTACAAACTTACCTCGTAGCGTTTCCTACCAGTCTGCTTCTCTCCGGTTCACACTTGCGTTTGGGATCCACACGGTTTTTGCCTACCCTTAGACACAGAGTGTGAATTCGTGGTCATTCCGAGAGCACATAAACTACCTATAAACCTACCCTGTACCTCTTCTCCGGAACATGGTGCTTTGTAGGGGCACACACGTTCTAAAGATCTTATAGAGTCAGATCTAAGTGAATTGAACCTGCCTGCCGATTAGGTTGGCAGCCAGGGTGAAAGACCACAGGTTCCCCAGATTTATCACTTATTGGGCGCTCGCCGGACGGCGGCTAAGAGGTTGTGGTGACCCTAGCCCACGGCGGGCGTCTCCTCCCCAACTTGGGGATCCTCAAATCCGATAACGCCCGACCAAGATGAAGATATACATATTTAGTCGTATTGTAGAATATATAGCTCGTAAAATTCTATTCAAACCAAGTTATTCAAATGGCAAACAACATCTCTGGCTCAACACATTCATGCAATTATCCATAGAAATTGAAGTAGCATGGCCTATAGATATACTGTGGATGCCTCGTTATAATAACTCCAAAAACTGGCCAGCAATCACACCTCCATTCAGTCCGTACTGCTACTACATTGCATTAAGTTAGTCGCGGAGCCAGGGTTAGGGATCTCTGCGAACACTGATTCAGTTTCGAATCATTATTGCCGCGTTTAAATTTCGGGAAATCCTAAAAATTTTTATGATCTATATTGGCAATTTTATTTTAGGATAGGAGGGGGGCCGTTCTCATAGCGCAATTAAAAATATCTTTTTTTAAATAACTTTAAAAATTATCTAATATTGAAGGATTCAAATATCTTGTAACTATATAAATGCATTGTTAAAAAGAAAATCTCCTAGCAATAAAAAAAAAAATTAAATTAATTTAGCGTTTTGCTGGCCTTGGAGAAACTACGCCCATCTGATTAGAAGAATATTCTTCGTAAAGACGTAATTTAATACACTACTCATATATGAATCCACGTTTATTGGCAATGCACGAAAAGAGCTGACTGTTGTTCCTCAATCCTACTCTATTATCAGATATTCCTTTGGATCGCTACATAACTTAACATATTCAAACACAAATGCCTGCTTAAAACCCCCTCCGGAATCCACAATACATTCTAACCGATAGGCCGCCTTAATTCGTTTAAGACTTTATGGAACATCCATGAGAAAAGCATTCCAAACCTCTACCCAAAGAGGATCGAAGATTAATTTAACAGTAGGGCTCAACAAGGTATCGGGTGGTTTGTTTATGGAAACCACCCTTTGCCTGTTGGGCGAAGCCTAAAAGGCAACGAGTCCACGGTTGTGCCTCCTGGGCGGACATGGAAACCAACCGATATTACAAAAAGACTTATTTTTGAAAAGTTTTACATTTTATTTAAGTAAGGTGTAAGACTGTCTAAAACCTCAAAAAAATGTGCAACATATTGTTTCATTTTTTTATGAATCCTTTGAATTATATTCATTTTACGTACATAACTTTGGTTTCTTTCAATGATAGTAAGTATTATAACAAAGTAAAGGCTGGATCAATCAGAAGAAGTGATATATCTTCCGAAAATACTTAAAGAACATTAATATATTCAGTCCTCATTTGATATCTATACATTTGTTTTATTATTCATTAGTGATTTCATCCTGGAATACATTTAATTTATCTACCTAACGGGTCCTACAAATGTTGAGACGACTAAAGGCTTAATGTAATTATAGTATAGTCAAAGGACCCATAGATTGTTGTTGGCAACAAAAAAAGTGAGGAATTTGGGTCAGCTTAAAATTGCCCTTCGCCAGTAAGGCTTTAGCTATACTAAAACTAAATACATCGTAATATGAGTTGGCTTTCTTTTCAATTCACAATTGGCTACAGTACATTACTAAGAAGTATGTTACTGTGGTTTTCATTGAGCAACAGCCACATTGATAAGCAATTATTTATTATAAGCAATTATCCATTGCACGCAAACGTTTTTTTTTGTCCCAGAGATCGATTACATCACCTACATTCGATAATTCACTAACTGAAACTAAAAATTCGCAATCAACAAAAAAAAAGTCTTCATTGATTCTTTATAAGATTGTTGTGGCCACCTCTTAATTATGAATAATTAAAAGTTCCCCTCTTCTCGAATCATATTATACCTGTCTATGTTTCAATATTGGTTGTTAATAAAGATTATGACGTCAGTGAGTGTAGGGGGAGGAGCTAGTGTGGTGGGGGCCCATCCCGACTTCTTCTATCCACCTGGTGGGGGTCCTACCTCACCATGGCGGACCGGCTATATAAGCAGTGGGAGTAGACCGACCGGATTGCCATAACGAACCGGACCGTCACTTGGAACACTACTCTCTATTCTCTCTCTGCACTGGCTTTGCAACTTTATTGAAACCATGGTCTTCTCATTCAACTACCTCTGCATCTTTCTCTCCTAACCCCGCTATCTTTTAGTCCGGCGTTGTCAGACCAGACCCTAAATTTTCCTATTGGAAATCTCTCCCTTCGTCTGGCTAAAACTAGCATCTCCTTAGGAGAGACCTCTCCCTCGTGGACAATAGTTGCCCAGGCCCTACAAACTTACCTCGTAGCGTTTCCTACCAGTCTGCTTCTCTCCGGTTCACACTCGCGTTTGGGATCCACACGGTTTTTGCCTACCCTTAGACACCGAGTGTGAATTCGTGGTCATTCCGAGAGCACATAAACTACCTATAAACCTACCCTGTACCTCTTCTCCGGAACATGGTGCTTTGTAGGGGCACACACGTTCTAAAGATCTTATAGAGTCAGATCTAAGTGAATTGAACCTGCCTGCCGATTAGGTTGGCAGCCAGGGTGAAAGACCACAGGTTCCCCAGATTTATCTCTTATTGGGCGCTCGCCGGACGGCGGCTAAGAGGTTGTGGTGACCCTAGCCCACGGCGGGCGTCTCCTCCCCAACTTGGGGATCCTCAAATCCGATAACGCCCGACCAAGATGAAGATATACATATTTAGTCATATTGTAGAATATATAGCTCGTAAAATTCTATTCAAACCAAGTTATTCAAATGGCAAACAACATCTCTGGCTCAACACATTCATGCAATTATCCATAGAAATTGAAGTAGCATGGCCTATAGATATACTGTGGATGCCTCGTTATAATAACTCCAAAAACTGGCCAGCAATCACACCTCCATTCAGTCCGTACTGCTACTACATTGCATTAAGTTAGTCGCGGAGCCAGGGTTAGGGATCTCTGCGAACACTGATTCAGTTTCGAATCATTATTGCCGCGTTTAAATTTCGGGAAATCCTAAAAATTTTTATGATCTATATTGGCAATTTTATTTTAGGATAGGAGGGGGGCCGTTCTCATAGCGCAATTAAAAATATCTTTTTTTAAATAACTTTAAAAATTATCTAATATTGAAGGATTCAAATATCTTGTAACTATATAAATGCATTGTTAAAAAGAAAATCTCCTAGCAATAAAAAAAAAAATTAAATTAATTTAGCGTTTTGCTGGCCTTGGAGAAACTACGCCCATCTGATTAGAAGAATATTCTTCGTAAAGACGTAATTTAATACACTACTCATATATGAATCCACGTTTATTGGCAATGCACGAAAAGAGCTGACTGTTGTTCCTCAATCCTACTCTATTATCAGATATTCCTTTGGATCGCTACATAACTTAACATATTCAAACACAAATGCCTGCTTAAAACCCCCTCCGGAATCCACAATACATTCTAACCGATAGGCCGCCTTAATTCGTTTAAGACTTTATGGAACATCCATGAGAAAAGCATTCCAAACCTCTACCCAAAGAGGATCGAAGATTAATTTAACAGTAGGGCTCAACAAGGTATCGGGTGGTTTGTTTATGGAAACCACCCTTTGCCTGTTGGGCGAAGCCTAAAAGGCAACGAGTCCACGGTTGTGCCTCCTGGGCGGACATGGAAACCAACCGATATTACAAAAAGACTTATTTTTGAAAAGTTTTACATTTTATTTAAGTAAGGTGTAAGACTGTCTAAAACCTCAAAAAAATGTGCAACATATTGTTTCATTTTTTTATGAATCCTTTGAATTATATTCATTTTACGTACATAACTTTGGTTTCTTTCAATGATAGTAAGTATTATAACAAAGTAAAGGCTGGATCAATCAGAAGAAGTGATATATCTTCCGAAAATACTTAAAGAACATTAATATATTCAGTCCTCATTTGATATCTATACATTTGTTTTATTATTCATTAGTGATTTCATCCTGGAATACATTTAATTTATCTACCTAACGGGTCCTACAAATGTTGAGACGACTAAAGGCTTAATGTAATTGAAGTATAGTCAAAGGACCCATAGATTGTTGTTGGCAACAAAAAAAGTGAGGAGTTTGGGTCAGCTTAAAATTGCCCTTCGCCAGTAAGGCTTTAGCTATACTAAAACTAAATACATCGTAATATGAGTTGGCTTTCTTTTCAATTCACAATTGGCTACAGTACATTACTAAGAAGTGTGTTACTGTGGTTTTCATTGAGCAACAGCCACATTGATAAGCAATTATTTATTATAAGGAATTATCCATTGCACGCAAACATTTTTTTTTGTCCCAGAGATCGATTACATCACCTACATTCGATAATTCACTAACTGAAACTAAAAATTCGCAATCAACAAAAAAAAAGTCTTCATTGATTCTTTATAAGATTGTTGTGGCCACCTCTTAATTATGAATAGTTAAAAGTTCCCCTTTTATCGAATCATATTATACCTGTCTATGTTTCCATATTGGTTGTTAATAAAGATTATGACGTCAGTGAGTGTAGGGGGAGGAGCTAGTGTGGTGGGGGCCCATCCCGACTTCTTCTATCCACCTGGTGGGGGTCCTACCTCACCATGGCGGACCGGCTATATAAGCAGTGGGAGTAGACCGGATTGCCATAACGAACCGGACCGTCACTTGGAACACTACTCTCTATTCTCTCTCTGCACTGGCTTTGCAACTTTATTGAAACCATGGTCTTCTCATTCAACTACCTCTGCATCTTTCTCTCCTAACCCCGCTATCTTTTAGTCCGGCGTTGTCAGACCAGACCCTAAATTTTCCTATTGGAAATCTCTCCCTTCGTCTGGCTAAAACTAGCATCTCCTTAGGAGAGACCTCTCCCTCGTGGACAATAGTTGCCCAGGCCCTACAAACTTACCTCGTAGCGTTTCCTACCAGTCTGCTTCTCTCCGGTTCACACTCGCGTTTGGGATCCACACGGTTTTTGCCTACCCTTAGACACCGAGTGTAAATTCGTGGTCATTCCGAGAGTACATAAACTACCTTTAAACCTACCCTGTACCTCTTCTCCGGAACATGGTGCTTTGTAGGGGCACACACGTTCTAAAGATCTTATAGAGCCAGATCTAAGTGAATTGAACCTGCCTGCCGATTAGGTTGGCAGCCAGGGTGAAAGACCACAGGTTCCCCAGATTTTTCTCTTATTGGGCGCTCGCCGGACCCTAGCCCACGGCGGGCGTCTCCTCCCCACCTTGGGGATCCTCAAATCCGATAACGCCCGACCAAGATGAAGATATACATATTTAGTCATATTGTAGAATATATAGCTCGTAAAATTCTATTCAAACCAAGTTATTCAAATGGCAAACAACATCTCTGGCTCAACACATTCATGCAATTATCCATAGAAATTGAAGTAGCATGGCCTATAGATATACTGTGGATGCCTCGCTATAATAACTCCAAAAACTGGCCAGCAATCACGCCTCGAGTCAGCTCATCGTCACCTATTAAACCTCCATTCAGTCCGTACTGCAACTACATTGCATTAAGTTAGTCGCGGAGCCAGGGTTAGGGATCTCTGCAACATATTGTTTCATTTTTTTATGAATCCTTTGAATTATATTCATTTTACGTACATAACTTTGGTTTCTTTCAATGATAGTAAGTATTATAACAAAGTAAAGGCTGGATCAATCAGAAGAAGTGATATATCTTCCGAAAATACTTAAAGAACATTAATATATTCAGTCCTCATTTGATATCTATACATTTGTTTTATTATTCATTAGTGATTTCATCCTAGAATACATTTAATTTATCTACCTAACGGGTCCTACAAATGTTGAGACGACTAAAGGCTTAATGTAATTGAAGTATAGTCAAAGGACCCATAGATTGTTGTTGGCAACAAAAAAAGTGAGGAATTTGGGTCAGCTTAAAATATCCCTTCGCCAGTAAGGCTTTAGCTATACTAAAACTAAATACATCGTAATATGAGTTGGCTTTCTTTTCAATTCACAATTGGCTACAGTACATTACTAAGAAGTATGTTACTGTGGTTTTCATTGAGCAACAGCCACATTGATAAGCAATTATTTATTATAAGCAATTATCCATTGCACGCAAACGTTTTTTTTTTGTCCCAGAGATCGATTACATCACCTACATTCGATAATTCACTAACTGAAACTAAAAATTCGCAATCAACAAAAAAAAAGTCTTCATTGATTCTTTATAAGATTGTTGTGGCCACCTCTTAATTATGAATAATTAAAAGTTCCCCTCTTCTCGAATCATATTATACCTGTCTATGTTTCCATATTGGTTGTTAATAAAGATTATGACGTCAGTGAGTGTAAGGGGAGGAGCTAGTGTGGTGGGGGCCCATCCCGACTTCTTCTATCCACCTGGTGGGGGTCCTACCCCACCATGGCGGACCGGCTATATAAGCAGTGGGAGTAGACCGGATTGCCATAACGAACCGGACCGTCACTTGGAACACTACTCTCTATTCTATCTCTGCACTGGCTTTGCAACTTTATTGAAACCATGGTCTTCTCATTCAACTACCTCTGCATCTTTCTCTCCTAACCCCGCTATCTTTTAGTCCGGCGTTGTCAGACCAGACCCTAAATTTTCCTATTGGAAATCTCTCCCTTCGTCTGGCTAAAACTAGCATCTCCTTAGGAGAGACCTCTCCCTCGTGGACAATAGTTGCCCAGGCCCTACAAACTTACCTCGTAGCGTTTCCTACCAGTCTGCTTCTCTCCGGTTCACACTTGCGTTTGGGATCCACACGGTTTTTGCCTACCCTTAGACACAGAGTGTGAATTCGTGGTCATTCCGAGAGCACATAAACTACCTATAAACCTACCCTGTACCTCTTCTCCGGAACATGGTGCTTTGTAGGGGCACACACGTTCTAAAGATCTTATAGAGTCAGATCTAAGTGAATTGAACCTGCCTGCCGATTAGGTTGGCAGCCAGGGTGAAAGACCACAGGTTCCCCAGATTTATCACTTATTGGGCGCTCGCCGGACGGCGGCTAAGAGGTTGTGGTGACCCTAGCCCACGGCGGGCGTCTCCTCCCCAACTTGGGGATCCTCAAATCCGATAACGCCCGACCAAGATGAAGATATACATATTTAGTCGTATTGTAGAATATATAGCTCGTAAAATTCTATTCAAACCAAGTTATTCAAATGGCAAACAACATCTCTGGCTCAACACATTCATGCAATTATCCATAGAAATTGAAGTAGCATGGCCTATAGATATACTGTGGATGCCTCGTTATAATAACTCCAAAAACTGGCCAGCAATCACACCTCCATTCAGTCCGTACTGCTACTACATTGCATTAAGTTAGTCGCGGAGCCAGGGTTAGGGATCTCTGCGAACACTGATTCAGTTTCGAATCATTATTGCCGCGTTTAAATTTCGGGAAATCCTAAAAATTTTTATGATCTATATTGGCAATTTTATTTTAGGATAGGAGGGGGGCCGTTCTCATAGCGCAATTAAAAATATCTTTTTTTAAATAACTTTAAAAATTATCTAATATTGAAGGATTCAAATATCTTGTAACTATATAAATGCATTGTTAAAAAGAAAATCTCCTAGCAATAAAAAAAAAAATTAAATTAATTTAGCGTTTTGCTGGCCTTGGAGAAACTACGCCCATCTGATTAGAAGAATATTCTTCGTAAAGACGTAATTTAATACACTACTCATATATGAATCCACGTTTATTGGCAATGCACGAAAAGAGCTGACTGTTGTTCCTCAATCCTACTCTATTATCAGATATTCCTTTGGATCGCTACATAACTTAACATATTCAAACACAAATGCCTGCTTAAAACCCCCTCCGGAATCCACAATACATTCTAACCGATAGGCCGCCTTAATTCGTTTAAGACTTTATGGAACATCCATGAGAAAAGCATTCCAAACCTCTACCCAAAGAGGATCGAAGATTAATTTAACAGTAGGGCTCAACAAGGTATCGGGTGGTTTGTTTATGGAAACCACCCTTTGCCTGTTGGGCGAAGCCTAAAAGGCAACGAGTCCACGGTTGTGCCTCCTGGGCGGACATGGAAACCAACCGATATTACAAAAAGACTTATTTTTGAAAAGTTTTACATTTTATTTAAGTAAGGTGTAAGACTGTCTAAAACCTCAAAAAAATGTGCAACATATTGTTTCATTTTTTTATGAATCCTTTGAATTATATTCATTTTACGTACATAACTTTGGTTTCTTTCAATGATAGTAAGTATTATAACAAAGTAAAGGCTGGATCAATCAGAAGAAGTGATATATCTTCCGAAAATACTTAAAGAACATTAATATATTCAGTCCTCATTTGATATCTATACATTTGTTTTATTATTCATTAGTGATTTCATCCTGGAATACATTTAATTTATCTACCTAACGGGTCCTACAAATGTTGAGACGACTAAAGGCTTAATGTAATTAAAGTATAGTCAAAGGACCCATAGATTGTTGTTGGCAACAAAAAAAGTGAGGAATTTGGGTCAGCTTAAAATTGCCCTTCGCCAGTAAGGCTTTAGCTATACTAAAACTAAATACATCGTAATATGAGTTGGCTTTCTTTTCAATTCACAATTGGCTACAGTACATTACTAAGAAGTATGTTACTGTGGTTTTCATTGAGCAACAGCCACATTGATAAGCAATTATTTATTATAAGCAATTATCCATTGCACGCAAACGTTTTTTTTTGTCCCAGAGATCGATTACATCACCTACATTCGATAATTCACTAACTGAAACTAAAAATTCGCAATCAACAAAAAAAAAGTCTTCATTGATTCTTTATAAGATTGTTGTGGCCACCTCTTAATTATGAATAATTAAAAGTTCCCCTCTTCTCGAATCATATTATACCTGTCTATGTTTCAATATTGGTTGTTAATAAAGATTATGACGTCAGTGAGTGTAGGGGGAGGAGCTAGTGTGGTGGGGGCCCATCCCGACTTCTTCTATCCACCTGGTGGGGGTCCTACCTCACCATGGCGGACCGGCTATATAAGCAGTGGGAGTAGACCGACCGGATTGCCATAACGAACCGGACCGTCACTTGGAACACTACTCTCTATTCTCTCTCTGCACTGGCTTTGCAACTTTATTGAAACCATGGTCTTCTCATTCAACTACCTCTGCATCTTTCTCTCCTAACCCCGCTATCTTTTAGTCCGGCGTTGTCAGACCAGACCCTAAATTTTCCTATTGGAAATCTCTCCCTTCGTCTGGCTAAAACTAGCATCTCCTTAGGAGAGACCTCTCCCTCGTGGACAATAGTTGCCCAGGCCCTACAAACTTACCTCGTAGCGTTTCCTACCAGTCTGCTTCTCTCCGGTTCACACTCGCGTTTGGGATCCACACGGTTTTTGCCTACCCTTAGACACCGAGTGTGAATTCGTGGTCATTCCGAGAGCACATAAACTACCTATAAACCTACCCTGTACCTCTTCTCCGGAACATGGTGCTTTGTAGGGGCACACACGTTCTAAAGATCTTATAGAGTCAGATCTAAGTGAATTGAACCTGCCTGCCGATTAGGTTGGCAGCCAGGGTGAAAGACCACAGGTTCCCCAGATTTATCTCTTATTGGGCGCTCGCCGGACGGCGGCTAAGAGGTTGTGGTGACCCTAGCCCACGGCGGGCGTCTCCTCCCCAACTTGGGGATCCTCAAATCCGATAACGCCCGACCAAGATGAAGATATACATATTTAGTCATATTGTAGAATATATAGCTCGTAAAATTCTATTCAAACCAAGTTATTCAAATGGCAAACAACATCTCTGGCTCAACACATTCATGCAATTATCCATAGAAATTGAAGTAGCATGGCCTATAGATATACTGTGGATGCCTCGTTATAATAACTCCAAAAACTGGCCAGCAATCACACCTCCATTCAGTCCGTACTGCTACTACATTGCATTAAGTTAGTCGCGGAGCCAGGGTTAGGGATCTCTGCGAACACTGATTCAGTTTCGAATCATTATTGCCGCGTTTAAATTTCGGGAAATCCTAAAAATTTTTATGATCTATATTGGCAATTTTATTTTAGGATAGGAGGGGGGCCGTTCTCATAGCGCAATTAAAAATATCTTTTTTTAAATAACTTTAAAAATTATCTAATATTGAAGGATTCAAATATCTTGTAACTATATAAATGCATTGTTAAAAAGAAAATCTCCTAGCAATAAAAAAAAAAATTAAATTAATTTAGCGTTTTGCTGGCCTTGGAGAAACTACGCCCATCTGATTAGAAGAATATTCTTCGTAAAGACGTAATTTAATACACTACTCATATATGAATCCACGTTTATTGGCAATGCACGAAAAGAGCTGACTGTTGTTCCTCAATCCTACTCTATTATCAGATATTCCTTTGGATCGCTACATAACTTAACATATTCAAACACAAATGCCTGCTTAAAACCCCCTCCGGAATCCACAATACATTCTAACCGATAGGCCGCCTTAATTCGTTTAAGACTTTATGGAACATCCATGAGAAAAGCATTCCAAACCTCTACCCAAAGAGGATCGAAGATTAATTTAACAGTAGGGCTCAACAAGGTATCGGGTGGTTTGTTTATGGAAACCACCCTTTGCCTGTTGGGCGAAGCCTAAAAGGCAACGAGTCCACGGTTGTGCCTCCTGGGCGGACATGGAAACCAACCGATATTACAAAAAGACTTATTTTTGAAAAGTTTTACATTTTATTTAAGTAAGGTGTAAGACTGTCTAAAACCTCAAAAAAATGTGCAACATATTGTTTCATTTTTTTATGAATCCTTTGAATTATATTCATTTTACGTACATAACTTTGGTTTCTTTCAATGATAGTAAGTATTATAACAAAGTAAAGGCTGGATCAATCAGAAGAAGTGATATATCTTCCGAAAATACTTAAAGAACATTAATATATTCAGTCCTCATTTGATATCTATACATTTGTTTTATTATTCATTAGTGATTTCATCCTGGAATACATTTAATTTATCTACCTAACGGGTCCTACAAATGTTGAGACGACTAAAGGCTTAATGTAATTGAAGTATAGTCAAAGGACCCATAGATTGTTGTTGGCAACAAAAAAAGTGAGGAGTTTGGGTCAGCTTAAAATTGCCCTTCGCCAGTAAGGCTTTAGCTATACTAAAACTAAATACATCGTAATATGAGTTGGCTTTCTTTTCAATTCACAATTGGCTACAGTACATTACTAAGAAGTGTGTTACTGTGGTTTTCATTGAGCAACAGCCACATTGATAAGCAATTATTTATTATAAGGAATTATCCATTGCACGCAAACATTTTTTTTTGTCCCAGAGATCGATTACATCACCTACATTCGATAATTCACTAACTGAAACTAAAAATTCGCAATCAACAAAAAAAAAGTCTTCATTGATTCTTTATAAGATTGTTGTGGCCACCTCTTAATTATGAATAGTTAAAAGTTCCCCTTTTATCGAATCATATTATACCTGTCTATGTTTCCATATTGGTTGTTAATAAAGATTATGACGTCAGTGAGTGTAGGGGGAGGAGCTAGTGTGGTGGGGGCCCATCCCGACTTCTTCTATCCACCTGGTGGGGGTCCTACCTCACCATGGCGGACCGGCTATATAAGCAGTGGGAGTAGACCGGATTGCCATAACGAACCGGACCGTCACTTGGAACACTACTCTCTATTCTCTCTCTGCACTGGCTTTGCAACTTTATTGAAACCATGGTCTTCTCATTCAACTACCTCTGCATCTTTCTCTCCTAACCCCGCTATCTTTTAGTCCGGCGTTGTCAGACCAGACCCTAAATTTTCCTATTGGAAATCTCTCCCTTCGTCTGGCTAAAACTAGCATCTCCTTAGGAGAGACCTCTCCCTCGTGGACAATAGTTGCCCAGGCCCTACAAACTTACCTCGTAGCGTTTCCTACCAGTCTGCTTCTCTCCGGTTCACACTCGCGTTTGGGATCCACACGGTTTTTGCCTACCCTTAGACACCGAGTGTGAATTCGTGGTCATTCCGAGAGCACATAAACTACCTATAAACCTACCCTGTACCTCTTCTCCGGAACATGGTGCTTTGTAGGGGCACACACGTTCTAAAGATCTTATAGAGTCAGATCTAAGTGAATTGAACCTGCCTGCCGATTAGGTTGGCAGCCAGGGTGAAAGACCACAGGTTCCCCAGATTTATCTCTTATTGGGCGCTCGCCGGACGGCGGCTAAGAGGTTGTGGTGACCCTAGCCCACGGCGGGCGTCTCCTCCCCACCTTGGGGATCCTCAAATCCAATAACGCCCGACCAAGATGAAGATATACATATTTAGTCATATTGTAGAATATATAGCTCGTAAAATTCTATTCAAACCAAGTTATTCAAATGGCAAACAACATCTCTGGCTCAACACATTCATGCAATTATCCATAGAAATTGAAGTAGCATGGCCTATAGATATACTGTGGATGCCTCGTTATAATAACTCCAAAAACTGGCCAGCAATCACACCTCCATTCAGTCCGTACTGCTACTACATTGCATTAAGTTAGTCGCGGAGCCAGGGTTAGGGATCTCTGCGAACACTGATTCAGTTTCGAATCATTATTGCCGCGTTTAAATTTCGGGAAATCCTAAAAATTTTTATGATCTATATTGGCAATTTTATTTTAGGATAGGAGGGGGGCCGTTCTCATAGCGCAATTAAAAATATCTTTTTTTAAATAACTTTAAAAATTATCTAATATTGAAGGATTCAAATATCTTGTAACTATATAAATGCATTGTTAAAAAGAAAATCTCCTAGCAATAAAAAAAAAAATTAAATTAATTTAGCGTTTTGCTGGCCTTGGAGAAACTACGCCCATCTGATTAGAAGAATATTCTTCGTAAAGACGTAATTTAATACACTACTCATATATGAATCCACGTTTATTGGCAATGCACGAAAAGAGCTGACTGTTGTTCCTCAATCCTACTCTATTATCAGATATTCCTTTGGATCGCTACATAACTTAACATATTCAAACACAAATGCCTGCTTAAAACCCCCTCCGGAATCCACAATACATTCTAACCGATAGGCCGCCTTAATTCGTTTAAGACTTTATGGAACATCCATGAGAAAAGCATTCCAAACCTCTACCCAAAGAGGATCGAAGATTAATTTAACAGTAGGGCTCAACAAGGTATCGGGTGGTTTGTTTATGGAAACCACCCTTTGCCTGTTGGGCGAAGCCTAAAAGGCAACGAGTCCACGGTTGTGCCTCCTGGGCGGACATGGAAACCAACCGATATTACAAAAAGACTTATTTTTGAAAAGTTTTACATTTTATTTAAGTAAGGTGTAAGACTGTCTAAAACCTCAAAAAAATGTGCAACATATTGTTTCATTTTTTTATGAATCCTTTGAATTATATTCATTTTACGTACATAACTTTGGTTTCTTTCAATGATAGTAAGTATTATAACAAAGTAAAGGCTGGATCAATCAGAAGAAGTGATATATCTTCCGAAAATACTTAAAGAACATTAATATATTCAGTCCTCATTTGATATCTATACATTTGTTTTATTATTCATTAGTGATTTCATCCTGGAATACATTTAATTTATCTACCTAACGGGTCCTACAAATGTTGAGACGACTAAAGGCTTAATGTAATTGAAGTATAGTCAAAGGACCCATAGATTGTTGTTGGCAACAAAAAAAGTGAGGAGTTTGGGTCAGCTTAAAATTGCCCTTCGCCAGTAAGGCTTTAGCTATACTAAAACTAAATACATCGTAATATGAGTTGGCTTTCTTTTCAATTCACAATTGGCTACAGTACATTACTAAGAAGTGTGTTACTGTGGTTTTCATTGAGCAACAGCCACATTGATAAGCAATTATTTATTATAAGGAATTATCCATTGCACGCAAATATTTTTTTTTGTCCCAGAGATCGATTACATCACCTACATTCGATAATTCACTAACTGAAACTAAAAATTCGCAATCAACAAAAAAAAAGTCTTCATTGATTCTTTATAAGATTGTTGTGGCCACCTCTTAATTATGAATAATTAAAAGTTCCCCTCTTCTCGAATCATATTATACCTGTCTATGTTTCAATATTGGTTGTTAATAAAGATTATGACGTCAGTGAGTGTAGGGGGAGGAGCTAGTGTGGTGGGGGCCCATCCCGACTTCTTCTATCCACCTGGTGGGGGTCCTACCCCACCATGGCGGACCGGCTATATAAGCAGTGGGAGTAGACCGGATTGCCATAACGAACCGGACCGTCACTTGGAACACTACTCTCTATTCTCTCTCTGCACTGGCTTTGCAACTTTATTGAAACCATGGTCTTCTCATTCAACTACCTCTGCATCTTTCTCTCCTAACCCCGCTATCTTTTAGTCCGGCGTTGTCAGACCAGACCCTAAATTTTCCTATTGGAAATCTCTCCCTTCGTCTGGCTAAAACTAGCATCTCCTTAGGAGAGACCTCTCCCTCGTGGACAATAGTTGCCCAGGCCCTACAAACTTACCTCGTAGCGTTTCTTACCAGTCTGCTTCTCTCCGGCTCACACTCGCGTTTGGGATCCACACGGTTTTTGCCTACCCTTAGACACCGAGTGTGAATTCGTGGTCATTCCGAGAGCACATAAACTACCTATAAACCTACCCTGTACCTCTTCTCCGGAACATGGTGCTTTGTAGGGGCACACACGTTCTAAAGATCTTATAGAGTCAGATCTAAGTGAATTGAACCTGCCTGCCGATTAGGTTGGCAGCCAGGGTGAAAGACCACAGGTTCCCCAGATTTATCTCTTATTGGGCGCTCGCCGGACGGCGGCTAAGAGGTTGTGGTGACCCTAGCCCACGGCGGGCGTCTCCTCCCCACCTTGGGGATCCTCAAATCCGATAACGCCCGACCAAGATGAAGATATACATATTTAGTCATATTGTAGAATATATAGCTCGTAAAATTCTATTCAAACCAAGTTATTCAAATGGCAAACAACATCTCTGGCTCAACACATTCATGCAATTATCCATAGAAATTGAAGTAGCATGGCCTATAGATATACTGTGGATGCCTCGTTATAATAACTCCAAAAACTGGCCAGCAATCACGCCTCGAGTCAGCTCATCGTCACCTATTAAACCTCCATTCAGTCCGTACTGCTACTACATTGCATTAAGTTAGTCGCGGAGCCAGGGTTAGGGATCTCTGCGAACACTGATTCAGTTTCGAATCATTATTGCCGCGTTTAAATTTCGGGAAATCCTAAAAATTTTTATGATCTATATTGGCAATTTTATTTTAGGATAGGAGGGGGGCCGTTCTCATAGCGCAATTAAAAATATCTTTTTTTAAATAACTTTAAAAATTATCTAATATTGAAGGATTCAAATATCTTGTAACTATATAAATGCATTGTTAAAAAGAAAATCTCCTAGCAATAAAAAAAAAAATTAAATTAATTTAGCGTTTTGCTGGCCTTGGAGAAACTACGCCCATCTGATTAGAAGAATATTCTTCGTAAAGACGTAATTTAATACACTACTCATATATGAATCCACGTTTATTGGCAATGCACGAAAAGAGCTGACTGTTGTTCCTCAATCCTACTCTATTATCAGATATTCCTTTGGATCGCTACATAACTTAACATATTCAAACACAAATGCCTGCTTAAAACCCCCTCCGGAATCCACAATACATTCTAACCGATAGGCCGCCTTAATTCGTTTAAGACTTTATGGAACATCCATGAGAAAAGCATTCCAAACCTCTACCCAAAGAGGATCGAAGATTAATTTAACAGTAGGGCTCAACAAGGTATCGGGTGGTTTGTTTATGGAAACCACCCTTTGCCTGTTGGGCGAAGCCTAAAAGGCAACGAGTCCACGGTTGTGCCTCCTGGGCGGACATGGAAACCAACCGATATTACAAAAAGACTTATTTTTGAAAAGTTTTACATTTTATTTAAGTAAGGTGTAAGACTGTCTAAAACCTCAAAAAAATGTGCAACATATTGTTTCATTTTTTTATGAATCCTTTGAATTATATTCATTTTACGTACATAACTTTGGTTTCTTTCAATGATAGTAAGTATTATAACAAAGTAAAGGCTGGATCAATCAGAAGAAGTGATATATCTTCCGAAAATACTTAAAGAACATTAATATATTCAGTCCTCATTTGATATCTATACATTTGTTTTATTATTCATTAGTGATTTCATCCTGGAATACATTTAATTTATCTACCTAACGGGTCCTACAAATGTTGAGACGACTAAAGGCTTAATGTAATTAAAGTATAGTCAAAGGACCCATAGATTGTTGTTGGCAACAAAAAAAGTGAGGAATTTGGGTCAGCTTAAAATTGCCCTTCGCCAGTAAGGCTTTAGCTATACTAAAACTAAATACATCGTAATATGAGTTGGCTTTCTTTTCAATTCACAATTGGCTACAGTACATTACTAAGAAGTATGTTACTGTGGTTTTCATTGAGCAACAGCCACATTGATAAGCAATTATTTATTATAAGCAATTATCCATTGCACGCAAACGTTTTTTTTTGTCCCAGAGATCGATTACATCACCTACATTCGATAATTCACTAACTGAAACTAAAAATTCGCAATCAACAAAAAAAAAGTCTTCATTGATTCTTTATAAGATTGTTGTGGCCACCTCTTAATTATGAATAATTAAAAGTTCCCCTCTTCTCGAATCATATTATACCTGTCTATGTTTCAATATTGGTTGTTAATAAAGATTATGACGTCAGTGAGTGTAGGGGGAGGAGCTAGTGTGGTGGGGGCCCATCCCGACTTCTTCTATCCACCTGGTGGGGGTCCTACCCCACCATGGCGGACCGGCTATATAAGCAGTGGGAGTAGACCGGATTGCCATAACGAACCGGACCGTCACTTGGAACACTACTCTCTATTCTCTCTCTGCACTGGCTTTGCAACTTTATTGAAACCATGGTCTTCTCATTCAACTACCTCTGCATCTTTCTCTCCTAACCCCGCTTTCTTTTAGTCCGGCGTTGTCAGACCAGACCCTAAATTTTCCTATTGGAAATCTCTCCCTTCGTCTGGCTAAAACTAGCATCTCCTTAGGAGAGACCTCTCCCTCGTGGACAATAGTTGCCCAGGCCCTACAAACTTACCTCGTAGCGTTTCCTACCAGTCTGCTTCTCTCCGGTTCACACTCGCGTTTGGGATCCACACGGTTTTTGCCTACCCTTAGACACCGAGTGTGAATTCGTGGTCATTCCGAGAGCACATAAACTACCTATAAACCTACCCTGTACCTCTTCTCCGGAACATGGTGCTTTGTAGGGGCACACACGTTCTAAAGATCTTATAGAGTCAGATCTAAGTGAATTGAACCTGCCTGCCGATTAGGTTGGCAGCCAGGGTGAAAGACCACAGGTTCCCCAGATTTATCTCTTATTGGGCGCTCGCCGGACGGCGGCTAAGAGGTTGTGGTGACCCTAGCCCACGGCGGGCGTCTCCTCCCCACCTTGGGGATCCTCAAATCCGATAACGCCCGACCAAGATGAAGATATACATATTTAGTCATATTGTAGAATATATAGCTCGTAAAATTCTATTCAAACCAAGTTATTCAAATGGCAAACAACATCTCTGGCTCAACACATTCATGCAATTATCCATAGAAATTGAAGTAGCATGGCCTATAGATATACTGTGGATGCCTCGTTATAATAACTCCAAAAACTGGCCAGCAATCACGCCTCGAGTCAGCTCATCGTCACCTATTAAACCTCCATTCAGTCCGTACTGCTACTACATTGCATTAAGTTAGTCGCGGAGCCAGGGTTAGGGATCTCTGCGAACACTGATTCAGTTTCGAATCATTATTGCCGCGTTTAAATTTCGGGAAATCCTAAAAATTTTTATGATCTATATTGGCAATTTTATTTTAGGATAGGAGGGGGGCCGTTCTCATAGCGCAATTAAAAATATCTTTTTTTAAATAACTTTAAAAATTATCTAATATTGAAGGATTCAAATATCTTGTAACTATATAAATGCATTGTTAAAAAGAAAATCTCCTAGCAATAAAAAAAAAAATTAAATTAATTTAGCGTTTTGCTGGCCTTGGAGAAACTACGCCCATCTGATTAGAAGAATATTCTTCGTAAAGACGTAATTTAATACACTACTCATATATGAATCCACGTTTATTGGCAATGCACGAAAAGAGCTGACTGTTGTTCCTCAATCCTACTCTATTATCAGATATTCCTTTGGATCGCTACATAACTTAACATATTCAAACACAAATGCCTGCTTAAAACCCCCTCCGGAATCCACAATACATTCTAACCGATAGGCCGCCTTAATTCGTTTAAGACTTTATGGAACATCCATGAGAAAAGCATTCCAAACCTCTACCCAAAGAGGATCGAAGATTAATTTAACAGTAGGGCTCAACAAGGTATCGGGTGGTTTGTTTATGGAAACCACCCTTTGCCTGTTGGGCGAAGCCTAAAAGGCAACGAGTCCACGGTTGTGCCTCCTGGGCGGACATGGAAACCAACCGATATTACAAAAAGACTTATTTTTGAAAAGTTTTACATTTTATTTAAGTAAGGTGTAAGACTGTCTAAAACCTCAAAAAAATGTGCAACATATTGTTTCATTTTTTTATGAATCCTTTGAATTATATTCATTTTACGTACATAACTTTGGTTTCTTTCAATGATAGTAAGTATTATAACAAAGTAAAGGCTGGATCAATCAGAAGAAGTGATATATCTTCCGAAAATACTTAAAGAACATTAATATATTCAGTCCTCATTTGATATCTATACATTTGTTTTATTATTCATTAGTGATTTCATCCTGGAATACATTTAATTTATCTACCTAACGGGTCCTACAAATGTTGAGACGACTAAAGGCTTAATGTAATTAAAGTATAGTCAAAGGACCCATAGATTGTTGTTGGCAACAAAAAAAGTGAGGAATTTGGGTCAGCTTAAAATTGCCCTTCGCCAGTAAGGCTTTAGCTATACTAAAACTAAATACATCGTAATATGAGTTGGCTTTCTTTTCAATTCACAATTGGCTACAGTACATTACTAAGAAGTATGTTACTGTGGTTTTCATTGAGCAACAGCCACATTGATAAGCAATTATTTATTATAAGCAATTATCCATTGCACGCAAACGTTTTTTTTTGTCCCAGAGATCGATTACATCACCTACATTCGATAATTCACTAACTGAAACTAAAAATTCGCAATCAACAAAAAAAAAGTCTTCATTGATTCTTTATAAGATTGTTGTGGCCACCTCTTAATTATGAATAATTAAAAGTTCCCCTCTTCTCGAATCATATTATACCTGTCTATGTTTCCATATTGGTTGTTAATAAAGATTATGACGTCAGTGAGTGTAGGGGGAGGAGCTAGTGTGGTGGGGGCCCATCCCGACTTCTTCTATCCACCTGGTGGGGGTCCTACCTCACCATGGCGGACCGGCTATATAAGCAGTGGGAGTAGACCGGATTGCCATAACGAACCGGACCGTCACTTGGAACACTACTCTCTATTCTCTCTCTGCACTGGCTTTGCAACTTTATTGAAACCATGGTCTTCTCATTCAACTACCTCTGCATCTTTCTCTCCTAACCCCGCTTTCTTTTAGTCCGGCGTTGTCAGACCAGACCCTAAATTTTCCTATTGGAAATCTCTCCCTTCGTCTGGCTAAAACTAGCATCTCCTTAGGAGAGACCTCTCCCTCGTGGACAATAGTTGCCCAGGCCCTACAAACTTACCTCGTAGCGTTTCCTACCAGTCTGCTTCTCTCCGGTTCACACTCGCGTTTGGGATCCACACGGTTTTTGCCTACCCTTAGACACCGAGTGTGAATTCGTGGTCATTCCGAGAGCACATAAACTACCTATAAACCTACCCTGTACCTCTTCTCCGGAACATGGTGCTTTGTAGGGGCACACACGTTCTAAAGATCTTATAGAGTCAGATCTAAGTGAATTGAACCTGCCTGCCGATTAGGTTGGCAGCCAGGGTGAAAGACCACAGGTTCCCCAGATTTATCTCTTATTGGGCGCTCGCCGGACGGCGGCTAAGAGGTTGTGGTGACCCTAGCCCACGGCGGGCGTCTCCTCCCCACCTTGGGGATCCTCAAATCCGATAACGCCCGACCAAGATGAAGATATACATATTTAGTCATATTGTAGAATATATAGCTCGTAAAATTCTATTCAAACCAAGTTATTCAAATGGCAAACAACATCTCTGGCTCAACACATTCATGCAATTATCCATAGAAATTGAAGTAGCATGGCCTATAGATATACTGTGGATGCCTCGTTATAATAACTCCAAAAACTGGCCAGCAATCACGCCTCGAGTCAGCTCATCGTCACCTATTAAACCTCCATTCAGTCCGTACTGCTACTACATTGCATTAAGTTAGTCGCGGAGCCAGGGTTAGGGATCTCTGCGAACACTGATTCAGTTTCGAATCATTATTGCCGCGTTTAAATTTCGGGAAATCCTAAAAATTTTTATGATCTATATTGGCAATTTTATTTTAGGATAGGAGGGGGGCCGTTCTCATAGCGCAATTAAAAATATCTTTTTTTAAATAACTTTAAAAATTATCTAATATTGAAGGATTCAAATATCTTGTAACTATATAAATGCATTGTTAAAAAGAAAATCTCCTAGCAATAAAAAAAAAAATTAAATTAATTTAGCGTTTTGCTGGCCTTGGAGAAACTACGCCCATCTGATTAGAAGAATATTCTTCGTAAAGACGTAATTTAATACACTACTCATATATGAATCCACGTTTATTGGCAATGCACGAAAAGAGCTGACTGTTGTTCCTCAATCCTACTCTATTATCAGATATTCCTTTGGATCGCTACATAACTTAACATATTCAAACACAAATGCCTGCTTAAAACCCCCTCCGGAATCCACAATACATTCTAACCGATAGGCCGCCTTAATTCGTTTAAGACTTTATGGAACATCCATGAGAAAAGCATTCCAAACCTCTACCCAAAGAGGATCGAAGATTAATTTAACAGTAGGGCTCAACAAGGTATCGGGTGGTTTGTTTATGGAAACCACCCTTTGCCTGTTGGGCGAAGCCTAAAAGGCAACGAGTCCACGGTTGTGCCTCCTGGGCGGACATGGAAACCAACCGATATTACAAAAAGACTTATTTTTGAAAAGTTTTACATTTTATTTAAGTAAGGTGTAAGACTGTCTAAAACCTCAAAAAAATGTGCAACATATTGTTTCATTTTTTTATGAATCCTTTGAATTATATTCATTTTACGTACATAACTTTGGTTTCTTTCAATGATAGTAAGTATTATAACAAAGTAAAGGCTGGATCAATCAGAAGAAGTGATATATCTTCCGAAAATACTTAAAGAACATTAATATATTCAGTCCTCATTTGATATCTATACATTTGTTTTATTATTCATTAGTGATTTCATCCTGGAATACATTTAATTTATCTACCTAACGGGTCCTACAAATGTTGAGACGACTAAAGGCTTAATGTAATTAAAGTATAGTCAAAGGACCCATAGATTGTTGTTGGCAACAAAAAAAGTGAGGAATTTGGGTCAGCTTAAAATTGCTCTTCGCCAGTAAGGCTTTAGCTATACTAAAACTAAATACATCGTAATATGAGTTGGCTTTCTTTTCAATTCACAATTGGCAACAGTACATTACTAAGAAGTATGTTACTGTGGTTTTCATTGAGCAACAGCCACATTGATAAGCAATTATTTATTATAAGCAATTATCCATTGCACGCAAACGTTTTTTTTTGTCCCAGAGATCGATTACATCACCTACATTCGATAATTCACTAACTGAAACTAAAAATTCGCAATCAACAAAAAAAAAGTCTTCATTGATTCTTTATAAGATTGTTGTGGCCACCTCTTAATTATGAATAATTAAAAGTTCCCCTCTTCTCGAATCATATTATACCTGTCTATGTTTCAATATTGGTTGTTAATAAAGATTATGACGTCAGTGAGTGTAGGGGGAGGAGCTAGTGTGGTGGGGGCCCATCCCGACTTCTTCTATCCACCTGGTGGGGGTCCTACCCCACCATGGCGGACCGGCTATATAAGCAGTGGGAGTAGACCGGATTGCCATAACGAACCGGACCGTCACTTGGAACACTACTCTCTATTCTCTCTCTGCACTGGCTTTGCAACTTTATTGAAACCATGGTCTTCTCATTCAACTACCTCTGCATCTTTCTCTCCTAACCCCGCTTTCTTTTAGTCCGGCGTTGTCAGACCAGACCCTAAATTTTCCTATTGGAAATCTCTCCCTTCGTCTGGCTAAAACTAGCATCTCCTTAGGAGAGACCTCTCCCTCGTGGACAATAGTTGCCCAGGCCCTACAAACTTACCTCGTAGCGTTTCCTACCAGTCTGCTTCTCTCCGGTTCACACTCGCGTTTGGGATCCACACGGTTTTTGCCTACCCTTAGACACCGAGTGTGAATTCGTGGTCATTCCGAGAGCACATAAACTACCTATAAACCTACCCTGTACCTCTTCTCCGGAACATGGTGCTTTGTAGGGGCACACACGTTCTAAAGATCTTATAGAGTCAGATCTAAGTGAATTGAACCTGCCTGCCGATTAGGTTGGCAGCCAGGGTGAAAGACCACAGGTTCCCCAGATTTATCTCTTATTGGGCGCTCGCCGGACGGCGGCTAAGAGGTTGTGGTGACCCTAGCCCACGGCGGGCGTCTCCTCCCCACCTTGGGGATCCTCAAATCCGATAACGCCCGACCAAGATGAAGATATACATATTTAGTCATATTGTAGAATATATAGCTCGTAAAATTCTATTCAAACCAAGTTATTCAAATGGCAAACAACATCTCTGGCTCAACACATTCATGCAATTATCCATAGAAATTGAAGTAGCATGGCCTATAGATATACTGTGGATGCCTCGTTATAATAACTCCAAAAACTGGCCAGCAATCACGCCTCGAGTCAGCTCATCGTCACCTATTAAACCTCCATTCAGTCCGTACTGCTACTACATTGCATTAAGTTAGTCGCGGAGCCAGGGTTAGGGATCTCTGCGAACACTGATTCAGTTTCGAATCATTATTGCCGCGTTTAAATTTCGGGAAATCCTAAAAATTTTTATGATCTATATTGGCAATTTTATTTTAGGATAGGAGGGGGGCCGTTCTCATAGCGCAATTAAAAATATCTTTTTTTAAATAACTTTAAAAATTATCTAATATTGAAGGATTCAAATATCTTGTAACTATATAAATGCATTGTTAAAAAGAAAATCTCCTAGCAATAAAAAAAAAAATTAAATTAATTTAGCGTTTTGCTGGCCTTGGAGAAACTACGCCCATCTGATTAGAAGAATATTCTTCGTAAAGACGTAATTTAATACACTACTCATATATGAATCCACGTTTATTGGCAATGCACGAAAAGAGCTGACTGTTGTTCCTCAATCCTACTCTATTATCAGATATTCCTTTGGATCGCTACATAACTTAACATATTCAAACACAAATGCCTGCTTAAAACCCCCTCCGGAATCCACAATACATTCTAACCGATAGGCCGCCTTAATTCGTTTAAGACTTTATGGAACATCCATGAGAAAAGCATTCCAAACCTCTACCCAAAGAGGATCGAAGATTAATTTAACAGTAGGGCTCAACAAGGTATCGGGTGGTTTGTTTATGGAAACCACCCTTTGCCTGTTGGGCGAAGCCTAAAAGGCAACGAGTCCACGGTTGTGCCTCCTGGGCGGACATGGAAACCAACCGATATTACAAAAAGACTTATTTTTGAAAAGTTTTACATTTTATTTAAGTAAGGTGTAAGACTGTCTAAAACCTCAAAAAAATGTGCAACATATTGTTTCATTTTTTTATGAATCCTTTGAATTATATTCATTTTACGTACATAACTTTGGTTTCTTTCAATGATAGTAAGTATTATAACAAAGTAAAGGCTGGATCAATCAGAAGAAGTGATATATCTTCCGAAAATACTTAAAGAACATTAATATATTCAGTCCTCATTTGATATCTATACATTTGTTTTATTATTCATTAGTGATTTCATCCTGGAATACATTTAATTTATCTACCTAACGGGTCCTACAAATGTTGAGACGACTAAAGGCTTAATGTAATTAAAGTATAGTCAAAGGACCCATAGATTGTTGTTGGCAACAAAAAAAGTGAGGAATTTGGGTCAGCTTAAAATTGCCCTTCGCCAGTAAGGCTTTAGCTATACTAAAACTAAATACATCGTAATATGAGTTGGCTTTCTTTTCAATTCACAATTGGCTACAGTACATTACTAAGAAGTATGTTACTGTGGTTTTCATTGAGCAACAGCCACATTGATAAGCAATTATTTATTATAAGCAATTATCCATTGCACGCAAACGTTTTTTTTTGTCCCAGAGATCGATTACATCACCTACATTCGATAATTCACTAACTGAAACTAAAAATTCGCAATCAACAAAAAAAAAGTCTTCATTGATTCTTTATAAGATTGTTGTGGCCACCTCTTAATTATGAATAATTAAAAGTTCCCCTCTTCTCGAATCATATTATACCTGTCTATGTTTCCATATTGGTTGTTAATAAAGATTATGACGTCAGTGAGTGTAGGGGGAGGAGCTAGTGTGGTGGGGGCCCATCCCGACTTCTTCTATCCACCTGGTGGGGGTCCTACCTCACCATGGCGGACCGGCTATATAAGCAGTGGGAGTAGACCGGATTGCCATAACGAACCGGACCGTCACTTGGAACACTACTCTCTATTCTCTCTCTGCACTGGCTTTGCAACTTTATTGAAACCATGGTCTTCTCATTCAACTACCTCTGCATCTTTCTCTCCTAACCCCGCTTTCTTTTAGTCCGGCGTTGTCAGACCAGACCCTAAATTTTCCTATTGGAAATCTCTCCCTTCGTCTGGCTAAAACTAGCATCTCCTTAGGAGAGACCTCTCCCTCGTGGACAATAGTTGCCCAGGCCCTACAAACTTACCTCGTAGCGTTTCCTACCAGTCTGCTTCTCTCCGGTTCACACTCGCGTTTGGGATCCACACGGTTTTTGCCTACCCTTAGACACCGAGTCTGAATTCGTGGTCATTCCGAGAGCACATAAACTACCTATAAACCTACCCTGTACCTCTTCTCCGGAACATGGTGCTTTGTAGGGGCACACACGTTCTAAAGATCTTATAGAGTCAGATCTAAGTGAATTGAACCTGCCTGCCGATTAGGTTGGCAGCCAGGGTGAAAGACCACAGGTTCCCCAGATTTATCTCTTATTGGGCGCTCGCCGGACGGCGGCTAAGAGGTTGTGGTGACCCTAGCCCACGGCGGGCGTCTCCTCCCCACCTTGGGGATCCTCAAATCCGATAACGCCCGACCAAGATGAAGATATACATATTTAGTCATATTGTAGAATATATAGCTCGTAAAATTCTATTCAAACCAAGTTATTCAAATGGCAAACAACATCTCTGGCTCAACACATTCATGCAATTATCCATAGAAATTGAAGTAGCATGGCCTATAGATATACTGTGGATGCCTCGTTATAATAACTCCAAAAACTGGCCAGCAATCACGCCTCGAGTCAGCTCATCGTCACCTATTAAACCTCCATTCAGTCCGTACTGCTACTACATTGCATTAAGTTAGTCGCGGAGCCAGGGTTAGGGATCTCTGCGAACACTGATTCAGTTTCGAATCATTATTGCCGCGTTTAAATTTCGGGAAATCCTAAAAATTTTTATGATCTATATTGGCAATTTTATTTTAGGATAGGAGGGGGGCCGTTCTCATAGCGCAATTAAAAATATCTTTTTTTAAATAACTTTAAAAATTATCTAATATTGAAGGATTCAAATATCTTGTAACTATATAAATGCATTGTTAAAAAGAAAATCTCCTAGCAATAAAAAAAAAAATTAAATTAATTTAGCGTTTTGCTGGCCTTGGAGAAACTACGCCCATCTGATTAGAAGAATATTCTTCGTAAAGACGTAATTTAATACACTACTCATATATGAATCCACGTTTATTGGCAATGCACGAAAAGAGCTGACTGTTGTTCCTCAATCCTACTCTATTATCAGATATTCCTTTGGATCGCTACATAACTTAACATATTCAAACACAAATGCCTGCTTAAAACCCCCTCCGGAATCCACAATACATTCTAACCGATAGGCCGCCTTAATTCGTTTAAGACTTTATGGAACATCCATGAGAAAAGCATTCCAAACCTCTACCCAAAGAGGATCGAAGATTAATTTAACAGTAGGGCTCAACAAGGTATCGGGTGGTTTGTTTATGGAAACCACCCTTTGCCTGTTGGGCGAAGCCTAAAAGGCAACGAGTCCACGGTTGTGCCTCCTGGGCGGACATGGAAACCAACCGATATTACAAAAAGACTTATTTTTGAAAAGTTTTACATTTTATTTAAGTAAGGTGTAAGACTGTCTAAAACCTCAAAAAAATGTGCAACATATTGTTTCATTTTTTTATGAATCCTTTGAATTATATTCATTTTACGTACATAACTTTGGTTTCTTTCAATGATAGTAAGTATTATAACAAAGTAAAGGCTGGATCAATCAGAAGAAGTGATATATCTTCCGAAAATACTTAAAGAACATTAATATATTCAGTCCTCATTTGATATCTATACATTTGTTTTATTATTCATTAGTGATTTCATCCTGGAATACATTTAATTTATCTACCTAACGGGTCCTACAAATGTTGAGACGACTAAAGGCTTAATGTAATTATAGTATAGTCAAAGGACCCATAGATTGTTGTTGGCAACAAAAAAAGTGAGGAATTTGGGTCAGCTTAAAATTGCCCTTCGCCAGTAAGGCTTTAGCTATACTAAAACTAAATACATCGTAATATGAGTTGGCTTTCTTTTCAATTCACAATTGGCTACAGTACATTACTAAGAAGTATGTTACTGTGGTTTTCATTGAGCAACAGCCACATTGATAAGCAATTATTTATTATAAGCAATTATCCATTGCACGCAAACGTTTTTTTTTGTCCCAGAGATCGATTACATCACCTACATTCGATAATTCACTAACTGAAACTAAAAATTCGCAATCAACAAAAAAAAAGTCTTCATTGATTCTTTATAAGATTGTTGTGGCCACCTCTTAATTATGAATAATTAAAAGTTCCCCTCTTCTCGAATCATATTATACCTGTCTATGTTTCAATATTGGTTGTTAATAAAGATTATGACGTCAGTGAGTGTAGGGGGAGGAGCTAGTGTGGTGGGGGCCCATCCCGACTTCTTCTATCCACCTGGTGGGGGTCCTACCTCACCATGGCGGACCGGCTATATAAGCAGTGGGAGTAGACCGGATTGCCATAACGAACCGGACCGTCACTTGGAACACTACTCTCTATTCTCTCTCTGCACTGGCTTTGCAACTTTATTGAAACCATGGTCTTCTCATTCAACTACCTCTGCATCTTTCTCTCCTAACCCCGCTTTCTTTTAGTCCGGCGTTGTCAGACCAGACCCTAAATTTTCCTATTGGAAATCTCTCCCTTCGTCTGGCTAAAACTAGCATCTCCTTAGGAGAGACCTCTCCCTCGTGGACAATAGTTGCCCAGGCCCTACAAACTTACCTCGTAGCGTTTCCTACCAGTCTGCTTCTCTCCGGTTCACACTCGCGTTTGGGATCCACACGGTTTTTGCCTACCCTTAGACACCGAGTGTGAATTCGTGGTCATTCCGAGAGCACATAAACTACCTATAAACCTACCCTGTACCTCTTCTCCGGAACATGGTGCTTTGTAGGGGCACACACGTTCTAAAGATCTTATAGAGTCAGATCTAAGTGAATTGAACCTGCCTGCCGATTAGGTTGGCAGCCAGGGTGAAAGACCACAGGTTCCCCAGATTTATCTCTTATTGGGCGCTCGCCGGACGGCGGCTAAGAGGTTGTGGTGACCCTAGCCCACGGCGGGCGTCTCCTCCCCACCTTGGGGATCCTCAAATCCGATAACGCCCGACCAAGATGAAGATATACATATTTAGTCATATTGTAGAATATATAGCTCGTAAAATTCTATTCAAACCAAGTTATTCAAATGGCAAACAACATCTCTGGCTCAACACATTCATGCAATTATCCATAGAAATTGAAGTAGCATGGCCTATAGATATACTGTGGATGCCTCGTTATAATAACTCCAAAAACTGGCCAGCAATCACGCCTCGAGTCAGCTCATCGTCACCTATTAAACCTCCATTCAGTCCGTACTGCTACTACATTGCATTAAGTTAGTCGCGGAGCCAGGGTTAGGGATCTCTGCGAACACTGATTCAGTTTCGAATCATTATTGCCGCGTTTAAATTTCGGGAAATCCTAAAAATTTTTATGATCTATATTGGCAATTTTATTTTAGGATAGGAGGGGGGCCGTTCTCATAGCGCAATTAAAAATATCTTTTTTTAAATAACTTTAAAAATTATCTAATATTGAAGGATTCAAATATCTTGTAACTATATAAATGCATTGTTAAAAAGAAAATCTCCTAGCAATAAAAAAAAAAATTAAATTAATTTAGCGTTTTGCTGGCCTTGGAGAAACTACGCCCATCTGATTAGAAGAATATTCTTCGTAAAGACGTAATTTAATACACTACTCATATATGAATCCACGTTTATTGGCAATGCACGAAAAGAGCTGACTGTTGTTCCTCAATCCTACTCTATTATCAGATATTCCTTTGGATCGCTACATAACTTAACATATTCAAACACAAATGCCTGCTTAAAACCCCCTCCGGAATCCACAATACATTCTAACCGATAGGCCGCCTTAATTCGTTTAAGACTTTATGGAACATCCATGAGAAAAGCATTCCAAACCTCTACCCAAAGAGGATCGAAGATTAATTTAACAGTAGGGCTCAACAAGGTATCGGGTGGTTTGTTTATGGAAACCACCCTTTGCCTGTTGGGCGAAGCCTAAAAGGCAACGAGTCCACGGTTGTGCCTCCTGGGCGGACATGGAAACCAACCGATATTACAAAAAGACTTATTTTTGAAAAGTTTTACATTTTATTTAAGTAAGGTGTAAGACTGTCTAAAACCTCAAAAAAATGTGCAACATATTGTTTCATTTTTTTATGAATCCTTTGAATTATATTCATTTTACGTACATAACTTTGGTTTCTTTCAATGATAGTAAGTATTATAACAAAGTAAAGGCTGGATCAATCAGAAGAAGTGATATATCTTCCGAAAATACTTAAAGAACATTAATATATTCAGTCCTCATTTGATATCTATACATTTGTTTTATTATTCATTAGTGATTTCATCCTGGAATACATTTAATTTATCTACCTAACGGGTCCTACAAATGTTGAGACGACTAAAGGCTTAATGTAATTAAAGTATAGTCAAAGGACCCATAGATTGTTGTTGGCAACAAAAAAAGTGAGGAACTGGGTCAGCTTAAAATTGCCCTTCGCCAGTAAGGCTTTAGCTATACTAAAACTAAATACATCGTAATATGAGTTGGCTTTCTTTTCAATTCACAATTGGCTACAGTACATTACTAAGAAGTATGTTACTGTGGTTTTCATTGAGCAACAGCCACATTGATAAGCAATTATTTATTATAAGCAATTATCCATTGCACGCAAACGTTTTTTTTTGTCCCAGAGATCGATTACATCACCTACATTCGATAATTCACTAACTGAAACTAAAAATTCGCAATCAACAAAAAAAAAGTCTTCATTGATTCTTTATAAGATTGTTGTGGCCACCTCTTAATTATGAATAATTAAAAGTTCCCCTCTTCTCGAATCATATTATACCTGTCTATGTTTCAATATTGGTTGTTAATAAAGATTATGACGTCAGTGAGTGTAGGGGGAGGAGCTAGTGTGGTGGGGGCCCATCCCGACTTCTTCTATCCACCTGGTGGGGGTCCTACCTCACCATGGCGGACCGGCTATATAAGCAGTGGGAGTAGACCGGATTGCCATAACGAACCGGACCGTCACTTGGAACACTACTCTCTATTCTCTCTCTGCACTGGCTTTGCAACTTTATTGAAACCATGGTCTTCTCATTCAACTACCTCTGCCTCTTTCTCTCCTAGCCCCGCTTTCTTTTAGTCCGGCGTTGTCAGACCAGACCCTAAATTTTCCTATTGGAAATCTCTCCCTTCGTCTGGCTAAAACTAGCATCTCCTTAGGAGAGACCTCTCCCTCGTGGACAATAGTTGCCCAGGCCCTACAAACTCACCTCGTAGCGTTTCCTACCAGTCTGCTTCTCTCCGGTTCACACTCGCGTTTGGGATCCACACGGTTTTTGCCTACCCTTAGACACCGAGTCTGAATTCGTGGTCATTCCGAGAGCACATAAACTACCTATAAACCTACCCTGTACCTCTTCTCCGGAACATGGTGCTTTGTAGGGGCACACACGTTCTAAAGATCTTATAGAGTCAGATCTAAGTGAATTGAACCTGCCTGCCGATTAGGTTGGCAGCCAGGGTGAAAGACCACAGGTTCCCCAGATTTATCTCTTATTGGGCGCTCGCCGGACGGCGGCTAAGAGGTTGTGGTGACCCTAGCCCACGGCGGGCGTCTCCTCCCCACCTTGGGGATCCTCAAATCCGATAACGCCCGACCAAGATGAAGATATACATATTTAGTCATATTGTAGAATATATAGCTCGTAAAATTCTATTCAAACCAAGTTATTCAAATGGCAAACAACATCTCTGGCTCAACACATTCATGCAATTATCCATAGAAATTGAAGTAGCATGGCCTATAGATATACTGTGGATGCCTCGTTATAATAACTCCAAAAACTGGCCAGCCATCACGCCTCCATTCAGTCCGTACTGCTACTACATTGCATTAAGTTAGTCGCGGAGCCAGGGTTAGGGATCTCTGCGAACACTGATTCAGTTTCGAATCATTATTGCCGCGTTTAAATTTCGGGAAATCCTAAAAATTTTTATGATCTATATTGGCAATTTTATTTTAGGATAGGAGGGGGGCCGTTCTCATAGCGCAATTAAAAATATCTTTTTTTAAATAACTTTAAAAATTATCTAATATTGAAGGATTCAAATATCTTGTAACTATATAAATGCATTGTTAAAAAGAAAATCTCCTAGCAATAAAAAAAAAAATTAAATTAATTTAGCGTTTTGCTGGCCTTGGAGAAACTACGCCCATATGATTAGAAGAATATTCTTCGTAAAGACGTAATTTAATACACTACTCATATATGAATCCACGTTTATTGGCAATGCACGAAAAGAGCTGACTGTTGTTCCTCAATCCTACTCTATTATCAGATATTCCTTTGGATCGCTACATAACTTAACATATTCAAACACAAATGCCTGCTTAAAACCCCCTCCGGAATCCACAATACATTCTAACCGATAGGCCGCCTTAATTCGTTTAAGACTTTATGGAACATCCATGAGAAAAGCATTCCAAACCTCTACCCAAAGAGGATCGAAGATTAATTTAACAGTAGGGCTCAACTAGGTATCGGGTGGTTTGTTTATGGAAACCACCCTTTGCCTGTTGGGCGAAGCCTAAAAGGCAACGAGTCCACGGTTGTGCCTCCTGGGCGGACATGGAAACCAACCGATATTACAAAAAGACTTATTTTTGAAAAGTTTTACATTTTATTTAAGTAAGGTGTAAGACTGTCTAAAACCTCAAAAAAATGTGCAACATATTGTTTCATTTTTTTATGAATCCTTTGAATTATATTCATTTTACGTACATAACTTTGGTTTCTTTCAATGATAGTAAGTATTATAACAAAGTAAAGGCTGGATCAATCAGAAGAAGTGATATATCTTCCGAAAATACTTAAAGAACATTAATATATTCAGTCCTCATTTGATATCTATACATTTGTTTTATTATTCATTAGTGATTTCATCCTGGAATACATTTAATTTATCTACCTAACGGGTCCTACAAATGTTGAGACGACTAAAGGCTTAATGTAATTAAAGTATAGTCAAAGGACCCATAGATTGTTGTTGGCAACAAAAAAAGTGAGGAATTTGGTTCAGCTTAAAATTGCCCTTCGCCAGTAAGGCTTTAGCTATACTAAAACTAAATACATCGTAATATGAGTTGGCTTTCTTTTCAATTCACAATTGGCTACAGTACATTACTAAGAAGTATGTTACTGTGGTTTTCATTGAGCAACAGCCACATTGATAAGCAATTATTTATTATAAGCAATTATCCATTGCACGCAAACGTTTTTTTTTGTCCCAGAGATCGATTACATCACCTACATTCGATAATTCACTAACTGAAACTAAAAATTCGCAATCAACAAAAAAAAAGTCTTCATTGATTCTTTATAAGATTGTTGTGGCCACCTCTTAATTATGAATAATTAAAAGTTCCCCTCTTCTCGAATCATATTATACCTGTCTATGTTTCAATATTGGTTGTTAATAAAGATTATGACGTCAGTGAGTGTAGGGGGAGGAGCTAGTGTGGTGGGGGCCCATCCCGACTTCTTCTATCCACCTGGTGGGGGTCCTACCCCACCATGGCGGACCGGCTATATAAGCAGTGGGAGTAGACCGGATTGCCATAACGAACCGGACCGTCACTTGGAACACTACTCTCTATTCTCTCTCTGCACTGGCTTTGCAACTTTATTGAAACCATGGTCTTCTCATTCAACTACCTCTGCATCTTTCTCTCCTAACCCCGCTATCTTTTAGTCCGGCGTTGTCAGACCAGACCCTAAATTTTCCTATTGGAAATCTCTCCCTTCGTCTGGCTAAAACTAGCATCTCCTTAGGAGAGACCTCTCCCTCGTGGACAATAGTTGCCCAGGCCCTACAAACTTACCTCGTAGCGTTTCTTACCAGTCTGCTTCTCTCCGGCTCACACTCGCGTTTGGGATCCACACGGTTTTTGCCTACCCTTAGACACCGAGTGTGAATTCGTGGTCATTCCGAGAGCACATAAACTACCTATAAACCTACCCTGTACCTCTTCTCCGGAACATGGTGCTTTGTAGGGGCACACACGTTCTAAAGATCTTATAGAGTCAGATCTAAGTGAATTGAACCTGCCTGCCGATTAGGTTGGCAGCCAGGGTGAAAGACCACAGGTTCCCCAGATTTATCTCTTATTGGGCGCTCGCCGGACGGCGGCTAAGAGGTTGTGGTGACCCTAGCCCACGGCGGGCGTCTCCTCCCCACCTTGGGGATCCTCAAATCCGATAACGCCCGACCAAGATGAAGATATACATATTTAGTCATATTGTAGAATATATAGCTCGTAAAATTCTATTCAAACCAAGTTATTCAAATGGCAAACAACATCTCTGGCTCAACACATTCATGCAATTATCCATAGAAATTGAAGTAGCATGGCCTATAGATATACTGTGGATGCCTCGTTATAATAACTCCAAAAACTGGCCAGCAATCACGCCTCGAGTCAGCTCATCGTCACCTATTAAACCTCCATTCAGTCCGTACTGCTACTACATTGCATTAAGTTAGTCGCGGAGCCAGGGTTAGGGATCTCTGCGAACACTGATTCAGTTTCGAATCATTATTGCCGCGTTTAAATTTCGGGAAATCCTAAAAATTTTTATGATCTATATTGGCAATTTTATTTTAGGATAGGAGGGGGGCCGTTCTCATAGCGCAATTAAAAATATCTTTTTTTAAATAACTTTAAAAATTATCTAATATTGAAGGATTCAAATATCTTGTAACTATATAAATGCATTGTTAAAAAGAAAATCTCCTAGCAATAAAAAAAAAAATTAAATTAATTTAGCGTTTTGCTGGCCTTGGAGAAACTACGCCCATCTGATTAGAAGAATATTCTTCGTAAAGACGTAATTTAATACACTACTCATATATGAATCCACGTTTATTGGCAATGCACGAAAAGAGCTGACTGTTGTTCCTCAATCCTACTCTATTATCAGATATTCCTTTGGATCGCTACATAACTTAACATATTCAAACACAAATGCCTGCTTAAAACCCCCTCCGGAATCCACAATACATTCTAACCGATAGGCCGCCTTAATTCGTTTAAGACTTTATGGAACATCCATGAGAAAAGCATTCCAAACCTCTACCCAAAGAGGATCGAAGATTAATTTAACAGTAGGGCTCAACAAGGTATCGGGTGGTTTGTTTATGGAAACCACCCTTTGCCTGTTGGGCGAAGCCTAAAAGGCAACGAGTCCACGGTTGTGCCTCCTGGGCGGACATGGAAACCAACCGATATTACAAAAAGACTTATTTTTGAAAAGTTTTACATTTTATTTAAGTAAGGTGTAAGACTGTCTAAAACCTCAAAAAAATGTGCAACATATTGTTTCATTTTTTTATGAATCCTTTGAATTATATTCATTTTACGTACATAACTTTGGTTTCTTTCAATGATAGTAAGTATTATAACAAAGTAAAGGCTGGATCAATCAGAAGAAGTGATATATCTTCCGAAAATACTTAAAGAACATTAATATATTCAGTCCTCATTTGATATCTATACATTTGTTTTATTATTCATTAGTGATTTCATCCTGGAATACATTTAATTTATCTACCTAACGGGTCCTACAAATGTTGAGACGACTAAAGGCTTAATGTAATTAAAGTATAGTCAAAGGACCCATAGATTGTTGTTGGCAACAAAAAAAGTGAGGAATTTGGGTCAGCTTAAAATTGCTCTTCGCCAGTAAGGCTTTAGCTATACTAAAACTAAATACATCGTAATATGAGTTGGCTTTCTTTTCAATTCACAATTGGCAACAGTACATTACTAAGAAGTATGTTACTGTGGTTTTCATTGAGCAACAGCCACATTGATAAGCAATTATTTATTATAAGCAATTATCCATTGCACGCAAACGTTTTTTTTTGTCCCAGAGATCGATTACATCACCTACATTCGATAATTCACTAACTGAAACTAAAAATTCGCAATCAACAAAAAAAAAGTCTTCATTGATTCTTTATAAGATTGTTGTGGCCACCTCTTAATTATGAATAATTAAAAGTTCCCCTCTTCTCGAATCATATTATACCTGTCTATGTTTCAATATTGGTTGTTAATAAAGATTATGACGTCAGTGAGTGTAGGGGGAGGAGCTAGTGTGGTGGGGGCCCATCCCGACTTCTTCTATCCACCTGGTGGGGGTCCTACCTCACCATGGCGGACCGGCTATATAAGCAGTGGGAGTAGACCGGATTGCCATAACGAACCGGACCGTCACTTGGAACACTACTCTCTATTCTCTCTCTGCACTGGCTTTGCAACTTTATTGAAACCATGGTCTTCTCATTCAACTACCTCTGCATCTTTCTCTCCTAACCCCGCTATCTTTTAGTCCGGCGTTGTCAGACCAGACCCTAAATTTTCCTATTGGAAAT
The DNA here is from genome assembly GCA_930367205.1 of Acanthosoma haemorrhoidale. Classification (NCBI taxonomy): domain Eukaryota; kingdom Metazoa; phylum Arthropoda; class Insecta; order Hemiptera; family Acanthosomatidae; genus Acanthosoma; species Acanthosoma haemorrhoidale. The sequence goes on from OV884012.1 coordinate 74,267,802, forward strand.
CTCTCCCTTCGTCTGGCTAAAACTAGCATCTCCTTAGGAGAGACCTCTCCCTCGTGGACAATAGTTGCCCAGGCCCTACAAACTTACCTCGTAGCGTTTCCTACCAGTCTGCTTCTCTCCGGTTCACACTCGCGTTTGGGATCCACACGGTTTTTGCCTACCCTTAGACACCGAGTGTGAATTCGTGGTCATTCCGAGAGCACATAAACTACCTATAAACCTACCCTGTACCTCTTCTCCGGAACATGGTGCTTTGTAGGGGCACACACGTTCTAAAGATCTTATAGATTCAGATCTAAGTGAATTGAACCTGCCTGCCGATTAGGTTGGCAGCCAGGGTGAAAGACCACAGGTTCCCCAGATTTATCTCTTATTGGGCGCTCGCCGGACAGCGGCTAAGAGGTTGTGGTGACCCTAGCCCACGGCGGGCGTCTCCTCCCCACCTTGGGGATCCTCAAATCCGATAACGCCCGACCAAGATGAAGATATACATATTTAGTCATATTGTAGAATATATAGCTCGTAAAATTCTATTCAAACCAAGTTATTCAAATGGCAAACAACATCTCTGGCTCAACACATTCATGCAATTATCCATAGAAATTGAAGTAGCATGGCCTATAGATATACTGTGGATGCCTCGTTATAATAACTCCAAAAACTGGCCAGCCATCACGCCTCCATTCAGTCCGTACTGCTACTACATTGCATTAAGTTAGTCGCGGAGCCAGGGTTAGGGATCTCTGCGAACACTGATTCAGTTTCGAATCATTATTGCCGCGTTTAAATTTCGGGAAATCCTAAAAATTTTTATGATCTATATTGGCAATTTTATTTTAGGATAGGAGGGGGGCCGTTCTCATAGCGCAATTAAAAATATCTTTTTTTAAATAACTTTAAAACTTATCTAATATTGAAGGATTCAAATATCTTGTAACTATATAAATGCATTGTTAAAAAGAAAATCTCCTAGCAATAAAAAAAAAAATTAAATTAATTTAGCGTTTTGCTGGCCTTGGAGAAATTACGCCCATCTGATTAGAAGAATATTCTTCGTAAAGACGTAATTTAATACACTACTCATATATGAATCCACGTTTATTGGCAATGCACGAAAAGAGCTGACTGTTGTTCCTCAATCCTACTCTATTATCAGATATTCCTTTGGATCGCTACATAACTTAACATATTCAAACACAAATGCCTGCTTAAAACCCCCTCCGGAATCCACAATACATTCTAACCGATAGGCCGCCTTAATTCGTTTAAAACTTTATGGAACATCCATGAGAAAAGCATTCCAAACCTCTACCCAAAGAGGATCGAAGATTAATTTAACAGTAGGGCTCAACAAGGTATCGGGTGGTTTGTTTATGGAAACCACCCTTTGCCTGTTGGGCGAAGCCTAAAAGGCAACGAGTCCACGGTTGTGCCTCCTGGGCGGACATGGAAACCAACCGATATTACAAAAAGACTTATTTTTGAAAAGTTTTACATTTTATTTAAGTAAGGTGTAAGACTGTCTAAAACCTCAAAAAAATGTGCAACATATTGTTTCATTTTTTTATGAATCCTTTGAATTATATTCATTTTACGTACATAACTTTGGTTTCTTTCAATGATAGTAAGTATTATAACAAAGTAAAGGCTGGATCAATCAGAAGAAGTGATATATCTTCCGAAAATACTTAAAGAACATTAATATATTCAGTCCTCATTTGATATCTATACATTTGTTTTATTATTCATTAGTGATTTCATCCTGGAATACATTTAATTTATCTACCTAACGGGTCCTACAAATGTTGAGACGACTAAAGGCTTAATGTAATTAAAGTATAGTCAAAGGACCCATAGATTGTTGTTGGCAACAAAAAAAGTGAGGAATTTGGGTCAGCTTAAAATTGCCCTTCGCCAGTAAGGCCTTAGCTATACTAAAACTAAATACATCGTAATATGAGTTGGCTTTCTTTTCAATTCACAATTGGCTACAGTACATTACTAAGAAGTATGTTACTGTGGTTTTCATTGAGCAACAGCCACATTGATAAGCAATTATTTATTATAAGCAATTATCCATTGCACGCAAACGTTTTTTTTTGTCCCAGAGATCGATTACATCACCTACATTCGATAATTCACTAACTGAAACTAAAAATTCGCAATCAACAAAAAAAAAGTCTTCATTGATTCTTTATAAGATTGTTGTGGCCACCTCTTAATTATGAATAATTAAAAGTTCCCCTCTTCTCGAATCATATTATACCTGTCTATGTTTCAATATTGGTTGTTAATAAAGATTATGACGTCAGTGAGTGTAGGGGGAGGAGCTAGTGTGGTGGGGGCCCATCCCGACTTCTTCTATCCACCTGGTGGGGGTCCTACCTCACCATGGCGGACCGGCTATATAAGCAGTGGGAGTAGACCGGATTGCCATAACGAACCGGACCGTCACTTGGAACACTACTCTCTATTCTCTCTCTGCACTGGCTTTGCAACTTTATTGAAACCATGGTCTTCTCATTCAACTACCTCTGCATCTTTCTCTCCTAACCCCGCTATCTTTTAGTCCGGCGTTGTCAGACCAGACCCTAAATTTTCCTATTGGAAATCTCTCCCTTCGTCTGGCTAAAACTAGCATCTCCTTAGGAGAGACCTCTCCCTCGTGGACAATAGTTGCCCAGGCCCTACAAACTTACCTCGTAGCGTTTCCTACCAGTCTGCTTCTCTCCGGTTCACACTCGCGTTTGGGATCCACACGGTTTTTGCCTACCCTTAGACACCGAGTGTGAATTCGTGGTCATTCCGAGAGCACATAAACTACCTATAAACCTACCCTGTACCTCTTCTCCGGAACATGGTGCTTTGTAGGGGCACACACGTTCTAAAGATCTTATAGAGTCAGATCTAAGTGAATTGAACCTGCCTGCCGATTAGGTTGGCAGCCAGGGTGAAAGACCACAGGTTCCCCAGATTTATCTCTTATTGGGCGCTCGCCGGACGGCGGCTAAGAGGTTGTGGTGACCCTAGCCCACGGCGGGCGTCTCCTCCCCACCTTGGGGATCCTCAAATCCGATAACGCCCGACCAAGATGAAGATATACATATTTAGTCATATTGTAGAATATATAGCTCGTAAAATTCTATTCAAACCAAGTTATTCAAATGGCAAACAACATCTCTGGCTCAACACATTCATGCAATTATCCATAGAAATTGAAGTAGCATGGCCTATAGATATACTGTGGATGCCTCGTTATAATAACTCCAAAAACTGGCCAGCAATCACGCCTCGAGTCAGCTCATCGTCACCTATTAAACCTCCATTCAGTCCGTACTGCTACTACATTGCATTAAGTTAGTCGTGGAGCCAGGGTTAGGGATCTCTGCGAACACTGATTCAGTTTCGAATCATTATTGCCGCGTTTAAATTTCGGGAAATCCTAAAAATTTTTATGATCTATATTGGCAATTTTATTTTAGGATAGGAGGGGGGCCGTTCTCATAGCGCAATTAAAAATATCTTTTTTTAAATAACTTTAAAAATTATCTAATATTGAAGGATTCAAATATCTTGTAACTATATAAATGCATTGTTAAAAAGAAAATCTCCTAGCAATAAAAAAAAAAATTAAATTAATTTAGCGTTTTGCTGGCCTTGGAGAAACTACGCCCATCTGATTAGAAGAATATTCTTCGTAAAGACGTAATTTAATACACTACTCATATATGAATCCACGTTTATTGGCAATGCACGAAAAGAGCTGACTGTTGTTCCTCAATCCTACTCTATTATCAGATATTCCTTTGGATCGCTACATAACTTAACATATTCAAACACAAATGCCTGCTTAAAACCCCCACCGGAATCCACAATACATTCTAACCGATAGGCCGCCTTAATTCGTTTAAGACTTTATGGAACATCCATGAGAAAAGCATTCCAAACCTCTACCCAAAGAGGATCGAAGATTAATTTAACAGTAGGGCTCAACAAGGTATCGGGTGGTTTGTTTATGGAAACCACCCTTTGCCTGTTGGGCGAAGCCTAAAAGGCAACGAGTCCACGGTTGTGCCTCCTGGGCGGACATGGAAACCAACCGATATTACAAAAAGACTTATTTTTGAAAAGTTTTACATTTTATTTAAGTAAGGTGTAAGACTGTCTAAAACCTCAAAAAAATGTGCAACATATTGTTTCATTTTTTTATGAATCCTTTGAATTATATTCATTTTACGTACATAACTTTGGTTTCTTTCAATGATAGTAAGTATTATAACAAAGTAAAGGCTGGATCAATCAGAAGAAGTGATATATCTTCCGAAAATACTTAAAGAACATTAATATATTCAGTCCTCATTTGATATCTATACATTTGTTTTATTATTCATTAGTGATTTCATCCTGGAATACATTTAATTTATCTACCTAACGGGTCCTACAAAAGTTGAGACGACTAAAGGCTTAATGTAATTAAAGTATAGTCAAAGGACCCATAGATTGTTGTTGGCAACAAAAAAAGTGAGGAATTTGGGTCAGCTTAAAATTGCCCTTCGCCAGTAAGGCTTTAGCTATACTAAAACTAAATACATCGTAATATGAGTTGGCTTTCTTTTCAATTCACAATTGGCTACAGTACATTACTAAGAAGTATGTTACTGTGGTTTTCATTGAGCAACAGCCACATTGATAAGCAATTATTTATTATAAGCAATTATCCATTGCACGCAAACGTTTTTTTTTGTCCCAGAGATCGATTACATCACCTACATTCGATAATTCACTAACTGAAACTAAAAATTCGCAATCAACAAAAAAAAAAGTCTTCATTGATTCTTTATAAGATTGTTGTGGCCACCTCTTAATTATGAATAATTAAAAGTTCCCCTCTTCTCGAATCATATTATACCTGTCTATGTTTCCATATTGGTTGTTAATAAAGATTATGACGTCAGTGAGTGTAGGGGGAGGAGCTAGTGTGGTGGGGGCCCATCCCGACTTCTTCTAGCCACCTGGTGGGGGTCCTACCTCACCATGGCGGACCGGCTATATAAGCAGTGGGAGTAGACCGGATTGCCATAACGAACCGGACCGTCACTTGGAACACTACTCTCTATTCTCTCTCTGCACTGGCTTTGCAACTTTATTGAAACCATGGTCTTCTCATTAAACTACCTCTGCATCTTTCTCTCCTAACCCCGCTATCTTTTAGTCCGGCGTTGTCAGACCAGACCCTAAATTTTCCTATTGGAAATCTCTCCCTTCGTCTGGCTAAAACTAGCATCTCCTTAGGAGAGACCTCTCCCTCGTGGACAATAGTTGCCCAGGCCCTACAAACTTACCTCGTAGCGTTTCCTACCAGTCTGCTTCTCTCCGGTTCACACTCGCGTTTGGGATCCACACGGTTTTTGCCTACCCTTAGACACCGAGTGTGAATTCGTGGTCATTCCGAGAGCACATAAACTACCTATAAACCTACCCTGTACCTCTTCTCCGGAACATGGTGCTTTGTAGGGGCACACACGTTCTAAAGATCTTATAGATTCAGATCTAAGTGAATTGAACCTGCCTGCCGATTGGCAGCCAGGGTGAAAGACCACAGGTTCCCCAGATTTATCTCTTATTGGGCGCTCGCCGGACGGCGGCTAAGAGGTTGTGGTGACCCTAGCCCACGGCGGGCGTCTCCTCCCCACCTTGGGGATCCTCAAATCCGATAACGCCCGACCAAGATGAAGATATACATATTTAGTCATATTGTAGAATATATAGCTCGTAAAATTCTATTCAAACCAAGTTATTCAAATGGCAAACAACATCTCTGGCTCAACACATTCATGCAATTATCCATAGAAATTGAAGTAGCATGGCCTATAGATATACTGTGGATGCCTCGTTATAATAACTCCAAAAACTGGCCAGCAATCACGCCTCGAGTCAGCTCATCGTCACCTATTAAACCTCCATTCAGTCCGTACTGCTACTACATTGCATTAAGTTAGTCGCGGAGCCAGGGTTAGGGATCTCTGCGAACACTGATTCAGTTTCGAATCATTATTGCCGCGTTTAAATTTCGGGAAATCCTAAAAATTTTTATGATCTATATTGGCAATTTTATTTTAGGATAGGAGGGGGGCCGTTCTCATAGCGCAATTAAAAATATCTTTTTTTAAATAACTTTAAAAATTATCTAATATTGAAGGATTCAAATATCTTGTAACTATATAAATGCATTGTTAAAAAGAAAATCTCCTAGCAATAAAAAAAAAAATTAAATTAATTTAGCGTTTTGCTGGCCTTGGAGAAACTACGCCCATCTGATTAGAAGAATATTCTTCGTAAAGACGTAATTTAATACACTACTCATATATGAATCCACGTTTATTGGCAATGCACGAAAAGAGCTGACTGTTGTTCCTCAATCCTACTCTATTATCAGATATTCCTTTGGATCGCTACATAACTTAACATATTCAAACACAAATGCCTGCTTAAAACCCCCTCCGGAATCCACAATACATTCTAACCGATAGGCCGCCTTAATTCGTTTAAAACTTTATGGAACATCCATGAGAAAAGCATTCCAAACCTCTACCCAAAGAGGATCGAAGATTAATTTAACAGTAGGGCTCAACAAGGTATCGGGTGGTTTGTTTATGGAAACCACCCTTTGCCTGTTGGGCGAAGCCTAAAAGGCAACGAGTCCACGGTTGTGCCTCCTGGGCGGACATGGAAACCAACCGATATTACAAAAAGACTTATTTTTGAAAAGTTTTACATTTTATTTAAGTAAGGTGTAAGACTGTCTAAAACCTCAAAAAAATGTGCAACATATTGTTTCATTTTTTTATGAATCCTTTGAATTATATTCATTTTACGTACATAACTTTGGTTTCTTTCAATGATAGTAAGTATTATAACAAAGTAAAGGCTGGATCAATCAGAAGAAGTGATATATCTTCCGAAAATACTTAAAGAACATTAATATATTCAGTCCTCATTTGATATCTATACATTTGTTTTATTATTCATTAGTGATTTCATCCTGGAATACATTTAATTTATCTACCTAACGGGTCCTACAAATGTTGAGACGACTAAAGGCTTAATGTAATTGAAGTATAGTCAAAGGACCCATAGATTGTTGTTGGCAACAAAAAAAGTGAGGAATTTGGGTCAGCTTAAAATTGCCCTTCGCCAGTAAGGCTTTAGCTATACTAAAACTAAATACATCGTAATATGAGTTGGCTTTCTTTTCAATTCACAATTGGCTACAGTACATTACTAAGAAGTATGTTACTGTGGTTTTCATTGAGCAACAGCCACATTGATAAGCAATTATTTATTATAAGCAATTATCCATTGCACGCAAACGTTTTTTTTTGTCCCAGAGATCGATTACATCACCTACATTCGATAATTCACTAACTGAAACTAAAAATTCGCAATCAACAAAAAAAAAAGTCTTCATTGATTATTTATAAGATTGTTGTGGCCACCTCTTAATTATGAATAATTAAAAGTTCCCCTCTTCTCGAATCATATTATACCTGTCTATGTTTCCATATTGGTTGTTAATAAAGATTATGACGTCAGTGAGTGTAGGGGGAGGAGCTAGTGTGGTGGGGGCCCATCCCGACTTCTTCTAGCCACCTGGTGGGGGTCCTACCTCACCATGGCGGACCGGCTATATAAGCAGTGGGAGTAGACCGGATTGCCATAACGAACCGGACCGTCACTTGGAACACTACTCTCTATTCTCTCTCTGCACTGGCTTTGCAACTTTATTGAAACCATGGTCTTCTCATTAAACTACCTCTGCATCTTTCTCTCCTAACCCCGCTATCTTTTAGTCCGGCGTTGTCAGACCAGACCCTAAATTTTCCTATTGGAAATCTCTCCCTTCGTCTGGCTAAAACTAGCATCTCCTTAGGAGAGACCTCTCCCTCGTGGACAATAGTTGCCCAGGCCCTACAAACTTACCTCGTAGCGTTTCCTACCAGTCTGCTTCTCTCCGGTTCACACTCGCGTTTGGGATCCACACGGTTTTTGCCTACCCTTAGACACCGAGTGTGAATTCGTGGTCATTCCGAGAGCACATAAACTACCTATAAACCTACCCTGTACCTCTTCTCCGGAACATGGTGCTTTGTAGGGGCACACACGTTCTAAAGATCTTATAGATTCAGATCTAAGTGAATTGAACCTGCCTGCCGATTGGCAGCCAGGGTGAAAGACCACAGGTTCCCCAGATTTATCTCTTATTGGGCGCTCGCCGGACGGCGGCTAAGAGGTTGTGGTGACCCTAGCCCACGGCGGGCGTCTCCTCCCCACCTTGGGGATCCTCAAATCCGATAACGCCCGACCAAGATGAAGATATACATATTTAGTCATATTGTAGAATATATAGCTCGTAAAATTCTATTCAAACCAAGTTATTCAAATGGCAAACAACATCTCTGGCTCAACACATTCATGCAATTATCCATAGAAATTGAAGTAGCATGGCCTATAGATATACTGTGGATGCCTCGTTATAATAACTCCAAAAACTGGCCAGCAATCACGCCTCGAGTCAGCTCATCGTCACCTATTAAACCTCCATTCAGTCCGTACTGCTACTACATTGCATTAAGTTAGTCGCGGAGCCAGGGTTAGGGATCTCTGCGAACACTGATTCAGTTTCGAATCATTATTGCCGCGTTTAAATTTCGGGAAATCCTAAAAATTTTTATGATCTATATTGGCAATTTTATTTTAGGATAGGAGGGGGGCCGTTCTCATAGCGCAATTAAAAATATCTTTTTTTAAATAACTTTAAAAATTATCTAATATTGAAGGATTCAAATATCTTGTAACTATATAAATGCATTGTTAAAAAGAAAATCTCCTAGCAATAAAAAAAAAAATTAAATTAATTTAGCGTTTTGCTGGCCTTGGAGAAACTACGCCCATCTGATTAGAAGAATATTCTTCGTAAAGACGTAATTTAATACACTACTCATATATGAATCCACGTTTATTGGCAATGCACGAAAAGAGCTGACTGTTGTTCCTCAATCCTACTCTATTATCAGATATTCCTTTGGATCGCTACATAACTTAACATATTCAAACACAAATGCCTGCTTAAAACCCCCTCCGGAATCCACAATACATTCTAACCGATAGGCCGCCTTAATTCGTTTAAAACTTTATGGAACATCCATGAGAAAAGCATTCCAAACCTCTACCCAAAGAGGATCGAAGATTAATTTAACAGTAGGGCTCAACAAGGTATCGGGTGGTTTGTTTATGGAAACCACCCTTTGCCTGTTGGGCGAAGCCTAAAAGGCAACGAGTCCACGGTTGTGCCTCCTGGGCGGACATGGAAACCAACCGATATTACAAAAAGACTTATTTTTGAAAAGTTTTACATTTTATTTAAGTAAGGTGTAAGACTGTCTAAAACCTCAAAAAAATGTGCAACATATTGTTTCATTTTTTTATGAATCCTTTGAATTATATTTATTTTACGTACATAACTTTGGTTTCTTTCAATGATAGTAAGTATTATAACAAAGTAAAGGCTGGATCAATCAGAAGAAGTGATATATCTTCCGAAAATACTTAAAGAACATTAATATATTCAGTCCTCATTTGATATCTATACATTTGTTTTATTATTCATTAGTGATTTCATCCTGGAATACATTTAATTTATCTACCTAACGGGTCCTACAAATGTTGAGACGACTAAAGGCTTAATGTAATTGAAGTATAGTCAAAGGACCCATAGATTGTTGTTGGCAACAAAAAAAGTGAGGAATTTGGGTCAGCTTAAAATTGCCCTTCGCCAGTAAGGCTTTAGCTATACTAAAACTAAATACATCGTAATATGAGTTGGCTTTCTTTTCAATTCACAATTGGCTACAGTACATTACTAAGAAGTATGTTACTGTGGTTTTCATTGAGCAACAGCCACATTGATAAGCAATTATTTATTATAAGCAATTATCCATTGCACGCAAACGTTTTTTTTTGTCCCAGAGATCGATTACATCACCTACATTCGATAATTCACTAACTGAAACTAAAAATTCGCAATCAACAAAAAAAAAAGTCTTCATTGATTATTTATAAGATTGTTGTGGCCACCTCTTAATTATGAATAATTAAAAGTTCCCCTCTTCTCGAATCATATTATACCTGTCTATGTTTCCATATTGGTTGTTAATAAAGATTATGACGTCAGTGAGTGTAGGGGGAGGAGCTAGTGTGGTGGGGGCCCATCCCGACTTCTTCTAGCCACCTGGTGGGGGTCCTACCTCACCATGGCGGACCGGCTATATAAGCAGTGGGAGTAGACCGGATTGCCATAACGAACCGGACCGTCACTTGGAACACTACTCTCTATTCTCTCTCTGCACTGGCTTTGCAACTTTATTGAAACCATGGTCTTCTCATTAAACTACCTCTGCATCTTTCTCTCCTAACCCCGCTATCTTTTAGTCCGGCGTTGTCAGACCAGACCCTAAATTTTCCTATTGGAAATCTCTCCCTTCGTCTGGCTAAAACTAGCATCTCCTTAGGAGAGACCTCTCCCTCGTGGACAATAGTTGCCCAGGCCCTACAAACTTACCTCGTAGCGTTTCCTACCAGTCTGCTTCTCTCCGGTTCACACTCGCGTTTGGGATCCACACGGTTTTTGCCTACCCTTAGACACCGAGTGTGAATTCGTGGTCATTCCGAGAGCACATAAACTACCTATAAACCTACCCTGTACCTCTTCTCCGGAACATGGTGCTTTGTAGGGGCACACACGTTCTAAAGATCTTATAGAGTCAGATCTAAGTGAATTGAACCTGCCTGCCGATTAGGTTGGCAGCCAGGGTGAAAGACCACAGGTTCCCCAGATTTATCTCTTATTGGGCGCTCGCCGGACGGCGGCTAAGAGGTTGTGGTGACCCTAGTCCACGGCGGGCGTCTCCTCCCCACCTTGGGGATCCTCAAATCCGATAACGCCCGACCAAGATGAAGATATACATATTTAGTCATATTGTAGAATATATAGCTCGTAAAATTCTATTCAAACCAAGTTATTCAAATGGCAAACAACATCTCTGGCTCAACACATTCATGCAATTATCCATAGAAATTGAAGTAGCATGGCCTATAGATATACTGTGGATGCCTCGTTATAATAACTCCAAAAACTGGCCAGCAATCACGCCTCGAGTCAGCTCATCGTCACCTATTAAACCTCCATTCAGTCCGTACTGCTACTACATTGCATTAAGTTAGTCGCGGAGCCAGGGTTAGGGATCTCTGCGAACACTGATTCAGTTTCGAATCATTATTGCCGCGTTTAAATTTCGGGAAATCCTAAAAATTTTTATGATCTATATTGGCAATTTTATTTTAGGATAGGAGGGGGGCCGTTCTCATAGCGCAATTAAAAATATCTTTTTTTAAATAACTTTAAAACTTATCTAATATTGAAGGATTCAAATATCTTGTAACTATATAAATGCATTGTTAAAAAGAAAATCTCCTAGCAATAAAAAAAAAAATTAAATTAATTTAGCGTTTTGCTGGCCTTGGAGAAATTACGCCCATCTGATTAGAAGAATATTCTTCGTAAAGACGTAATTTAATACACTACTCATATATGAATCCACGTTTATTGGCAATGCACGAAAAGAGCTGACTGTTGTTCCTCAATCCTACTCTATTATCAGATATTCCTTTGGATCGCTACATAACTTAACATATTCAAACACAAATGCCTGCTTAAAACCCCCTCCGGAATCCACAATACATTCTAACCGATAGGCCGCCTTAATTCGTTTAAGACTTTATGGAACATCCATGAGAAAAGCATTCCAAACCTCTACCCAAAGAGGATCGAAGATTAATTTAACAGTAGGGCTCAACAAGGTATCGGGTGGTTTGTTTATGGAAACCACCCTTTGCCTGTTGGGCGAAGCCTAAAAGGCAACGAGTCCACGGTTGTGCCTCCTGGGCGGACATGGAAACCAACCGATATTACAAAAAGACTTATTTTTGAAAAGTTTTACATTTTATTTAAGTAAGGTGTAAGACTGTCTAAAACCTCAAAAAAATGTGCAACATATTGTTTCATTTTTTTATGAATCCTTTGAATTATATTCATTTTACGTACATAACTTTGGTTTCTTTCAATGATAGTAAGTATTATAACAAAGTAAAGGCTGGATCAATCAGAAGAAGTGATATATCTTCCGAAAATACTTAAAGAACATTAATATATTCAGTCCTCATTTGATATCTATACATTTGTTTTATTATTCATTAGTGATTTCATCCTGGAATACATTTAATTTATCTACCTAACGGGTCCTACAAATGTTGAGACGACTAAAGGCTTAATGTAATTGAAGTATAGTCAAAGGACCCATAGATTGTTGTTGGCAACAAAAAAAGTGAGGAATTTGGGTCAGCTTAAAATTGCCCTTCGCCAGTAAGGCTTTAGCTATACTAAAACTAAATACATCGTAATATGAGTTGGCTTTCTTTTCAATTCACAATTGGCTACAGTACATTACTAAGAAGTATGTTACTGTGGTTTTCATTGAGCAACAGCAACATTGATAAGCAATTATTTATTATAAGCAATTATCCATTGCACGCAAACGTTTTTTTTTGTCCCAGAGATCGATTACATCACCTACATTCGATAATTCACTAACTGAAACTAAAAATTCGCAATCAACAAAAAAAAAAGTCTTCATTGATTATTTATAAGATTGTTGTGGCCACCTCTTAATTATGAATAATTAAAAGTTCCCCTCTTCTCGAATCATATTATACCTGTCTATGTTTCCATATTGGTTGTTAATAAAGATTATGACGTCAGTGAGTGTAGGGGGAGGAGCTAGTGTGGTGGGGGCCCATCCCGACTTCTTCTAGCCACCTGGTGGGGGTCCTACCTCACCATGGCGGACCGGCTATATAAGCAGTGGGAGTAGACCGGATTGCCATAACGAACCGGACCGTCACTTGGAACACTACTCTCTATTCTCTCTCTGCACTGGCTTTGCAACTTTATTGAAACCATGGTCTTCTCATTAAACTACCTCTGCATCTTTCTCTCCTAACCCCGCTATCTTTTAGTCCGGCGTTGTCAGACCAGACCCTAAATTTTCCTATTGGAAATCTCTCCCTTCGTCTGGCTAAAACTAGCATCTCCTTAGGAGAGACCTCTCCCTCGTGGACAATAGTTGCCCAGGCCCTACAAACTTACCTCGTAGCGTTTCCTACCAGTCTGCTTCTCTCCGGTTCACACTCGCGTTTGGGATCCACACGGTTTTTGCCTACCCTTAGACACCGAGTGTGAATTCGTGGTCATTCCGAGAGCACATAAACTACCTATAAACCTACCCTGTACCTCTTCTCCGGAACATGGTGCTTTGTAGGGGCACACACGTTCTAAAGATCTTATAGATTCAGATCTAAGTGAATTGAACCTGCCTGCCGATTGGCAGCCAGGGTGAAAGACCACAGGTTCCCCAGATTTATCTCTTATTGGGCGCTCGCCGGACGGCGGCTAAGAGGTTGTGGTGACCCTAGCCCACGGCGGGCGTCTCCTCCCCACCTTGGGGATCCTCAAATCCGATAACGCCCGACCAAGATGAAGATATACATATTTAGTCATATTGTAGAATATATAGCTCGTAAAATTCTATTCAAACCAAGTTATTCAAATGGCAAACAACATCTCTGGCTCAACACATTCATGCAATTATCCATAGAAATTGAAGTAGCATGGCCTATAGATATACTGTGGATGCCTCGTTATAATAACTCCAAAAACTGGCCAGCAATCACGCCTCGAGTCAGCTCATCGTCACCTATTAAACCTCCATTCAGTCCGTACTGCTACTACATTGCATTAAGTTAGTCGCGGAGCCAGGGTTAGGGATCTCTGCGAACACTGATTCAGTTTCGAATCATTATTGCCGCGTTTAAATTTCGGGAAATCCTAAAAATTTTTATGATCTATATTGGCAATTTTATTTTAGGATAGGAGGGGGGCCGTTCTCATAGCGCAATTAAAAATATCTTTTTTTAAATAACTTTAAAAATTATCTAATATTGAAGGATTCAAATATCTTGTAACTATATAAATGCATTGTTAAAAAGAAAATCTCCTAGCAATAAAAAAAAAAATTAAATTAATTTAGCGTTTTGCTGGCCTTGGAGAAACTACGCCCATCTGATTAGAAGAATATTCTTCGTAAAGACGTAATTTAATACACTACTCATATATGAATCCACGTTTATTGGCAATGCACGAAAAGAGCTGACTGTTGTTCCTCAATCCTACTCTATTATCAGATATTCCTTTGGATCGCTACATAACTTAACATATTCAAACACAAATGCCTGCTTAAAACCCCCTCCGGAATCCACAATACATTCTAACCGATAGGCCGCCTTAATTCGTTTAAAACTTTATGGAACATCCATGAGAAAAGCATTCCAAACCTCTACCCAAAGAGGATCGAAGATTAATTTAACAGTAGGGCTCAACAAGGTATCGGGTGGTTTGTTTATGGAAACCACCCTTTGCCTGTTGGGCGAAGCCTAAAAGGCAACGAGTCCACGGTTGTGCCTCCTGGGCGGACATGGAAACCAACCGATATTACAAAAAGACTTATTTTTGAAAAGTTTTACATTTTATTTAAGTAAGGTGTAAGACTGTCTAAAACCTCAAAAAAATGTGCAACATATTGTTTCATTTTTTTATGAATCCTTTGAATTATATTTATTTTACGTACATAACTTTGGTTTCTTTCAATGATAGTAAGTATTATAACAAAGTAAAGGCTGGATCAATCAGAAGAAGTGATATATCTTCCGAAAATACTTAAAGAACATTAATATATTCAGTCCTCATTTGATATCTATACATTTGTTTTATTATTCATTAGTGATTTCATCCTGGAATACATTTAATTTATCTACCTAACGGGTCCTACAAATGTTGAGACGACTAAAGGCTTAATGTAATTGAAGTATAGTCAAAGGACCCATAGATTGTTGTTGGCAACAAAAAAAGTGAGGAATTTGGGTCAGCTTAAAATTGCCCTTCGCCAGTAAGGCTTTAGCTATACTAAAACTAAATACATCGTAATATGAGTTGGCTTTCTTTTCAATTCACAATTGGTTACAGTACATTACTAAGAAGTATGTTACTGTGGTTTTCATTGAGCAACAGCCACATTGATAAGCAATTATTTATTATAAGCAATTATCCATTGCACGCAAACGTTTTTTTTTGTCCCAGAGATCGATTACATCACCTACATTCGATAATTCACTAACTGAAACTAAAAATTCGCAATCAACAAAAAAAAAGTCTTCATTGATTCTTTATAAGATTGTTGTGGCCACCTCTTAATTATGAATAATTAAAAGTTCCCCTCTTCTCGAATCATATTATACCTGTCTATGTTTCCATATTGGTTGTTAATAAAGATTATGACGTCAGTGAGTGTAGGGGGAGGAGCTAGTGTGGTGGGGGCCCATCCCGACTTCTTCTAGCCACCTGGTGGGGGTCCTACCCCACCATGGCGGACCGGCTATATAAGCAGTGGGAGTAGACCGGATTGCCATAACGAACCGGACCGTCACTTGGAACACTACTCTCTATTCTCTCTCTGCACTGGCTTTGCAACTTTATTGAAACCATGGTCTTCTCATTCAACTACCTCTGCATCTTTCTCTCCTAACCCCGCTATCTTTTAGTCCGGCGTTGTCAGACCAGACCCTAAATTTTCCTATTGGAAATCTCTCCCTTTGTCTGGCTAAAACTAGCATCTCCTTAGGAGAGACCTCTCCCTCGTGGACAATAGTTGCCCAGGCCCTACAAACTTACCTCGTAGCGTTTCCTACCAGTCTGCTTCTCTCCGGTTCACACTCGCGTTTGGGATCCACACGGTTTTTGCCTACCCTTAGACACCGAGTGTGAATTCGTGGTCATTCCGAGAGCACATAAACTACCTATAAACCTACCCTGTACCTCTTCTCCGGAACATGGTGCTTTGTAGGGGCACACACGTTCTAAAGATCTTATAGAGTCAGATCTAAGTGAATTGAACCTGCCTGCCGATTAGGTTGGCAGCCAGGGTGAAAGACCACAGGTTCCCCAGATTTATCTCTTATTGGGCGCTCGCCGGACGGCGGCTAAGAGGTTGTGGTGACCCTAGTCCACGGCGGGCGTCTCCTCCCCACCTTGGGGATCCTCAAATCCGATAACGCCCGACCAAGATGAAGATATACATATTTAGTCATATTGTAGAATATATAGCTCGTAAAATTCTATTCAAACCAAGTTATTCAAATGGCAAACAACATCTCTGGCTCAACACATTCATGCAATTATCCATAGAAATTGAAGTAGCATGGCCTATAGATATACTGTGGATGCCTCGTTATAATAACTCCAAAAACTGGCCAGCAATCACGCCTCGAGTCAGCTCATCGTCACCTATTAAACCTCCATTCAGTCCGTACTGCTACTACATTGCATTAAGTTAGTCGCGGAGCCAGGGTTAGGGATCTCTGCGAACACTGATTCAGTTTCGAATCATTATTGCCGCGTTTAAATTTCGGGAAATCCTAAAAATTTTTATGATCTATATTGGCAATTTTATTTTAGGATAGGAGGGGGGCCGTTCTCATAGCGCAATTAAAAATATCTTTTTTTAAATAACTTTAAAAATTATCTAATATTGAAGGATTCAAATATCTTGTAACTATATAAATGCATTGTTAAAAAGAAAATCTCCTAGCAATAAAAAAAAAAATTAAATTAATTTAGCGTTTTGCTGGCCTTGGAGAAACTACGCCCATCTGATTAGAAGAATATTCTTCGTAAAGACGTAATTTAATACACTACTCATATATGAATCCACGTTTATTGGCAATGCACGAAAAGAGCTGACTGTTGTTCCTCAATCCTACTCTATTATCAGATATTCCTTTGGATCGCTAAATAACTTAACATATTCAAACACAAATGCCTGCTTAAAACCCCCTCCGGAATCCACAATACATTCTAACCGATAGGCCGCCTTAATTCGTTTAAAACTTTATGGAACATCCATGAGAAAAGCATTCGAAACCTCTACCCAAAGAGGATCGAAGATTAATTTAACAGTAGGGCTCAACAAGGTATCGGGTGGTTTGTTTATGGAAACCACCCTTTGCCTGTTGGGCGAAGCCTAAAAGGCAACGAGTCCACGGTTGTGCCTCCTGGGCGGACATGGAAACCAACCGATATTACAAAAAGACTTATTTTTGAAAAGTTTTACATTTTATTTAAGTAAGGTGTAAGACTGTCTAAAACCTCAAAAAAATGTGCAACATATTGTTTCATTTTTTTATGAATCCTTTGAATTATATTTATTTTACGTACATAACTTTGGTTTCTTTCAATGATAGTAAGTATTATAACAAAGTAAAGGCTGGATCAATCAGAAGAAGTGATATATCTTCCGAAAATACTTAAAGAACATTAATATATTCAGTCCTCATTTGATATCTATACATTTGTTTTATTATTCATTAGTGATTTCATCCTGGAATACATTTAATTTATCTACCTAACGGGTCCTACAAATGTTGAGACGACTAAAGGCTTAATGTAATTGAAGTATAGTCAAAGGACCCATAGATTGTTGTTGGCAACAAAAAAAGTGAGAAATTTGGGTCAGCTTAAAATTGCCCTTCGCCAGTAAGGCTTTAGCTATACTAAAACTAAATACATCGTAATATGAGTTGGCTTTCTTTTCAATTCACAATTGGTTACAGTACATTACTAAGAAGTATGTTACTGTGGTTTTCATTGAGCAACAGCCACATTGATAAGCAATTATTTATTATAAGCAATTATCCATTGCACGCAAACGTTTTTTTTTGTCCCAGAGATCGATTACATCACCTACATTCGATAATTCACTAACTGAAACTAAAAATTCGCAATCAACAAAAAAAAAGTCTTCATTTATTCTTTATAAGATTGTTGTGGCCACCTCTTAATTATGAATAATTAAAAGTTCCCCTCTTCTCGAATCATATTATACCTGTCTATGTTTCCATATTGGTTGTTAATAAAGATTATGACGACAGTGAGTGTGGGGGGAGGAGCTAGTGTGGTGGGGGCCCATCCCGACTTCTTCTAGCCACCTGGTGGGGGTCCTACCCCACCATGGCGGACCGGCTATATAAGCAGTGGGAGTAGACCGGATTGCCATAACGAACCAGACCGTCACTTGGAACACTACTCTCTATTCTCTCTCTGCACTGGCTTTGCAACTTTATTGAAACAATGGTCTTCTCATTCAACTACCTCTGCATCTTTCTCTCTTAACCCCGCTATCTTTTAGTCCGGCGTTGTCAGACCAGACCCTAAATTTTCCTATTGGAAATCTCTCCCTTTGTCTGGCTAAAACTAGCATCTCCTTAGGAGAGACCTCTCCCTCGTGGACAATAGTTGCCCAGGCCCTACAAACTTACCTCGTAGCGTTTCCTACCAGTCTGCTTCTCTCCGGTTCACACACGCGTTTGGGATCCACACGGTTTTTGCCTACCCTTAGACACCGAGTGTGAATTCGTGGTCATTCCGAGAGCACATAAACTACCTATAAACCTACCCTGTACCTCTTCTCCGGAACATGGTGCTTTGTAGGGGCACACACGTTCTAAAGATCTTATAGAGTCAGATCTAAGTGAATTGAACCTGCCTGCCGATTAGGTTGGCAGCCAGGGTGAAAGACCACAGGTTCCCCAGATTTATCTCTTATTGGGCGCTCGCCGGACGGCGGCTAAGAGGTTGTGGTGACCCTAGCCCACGGCGGGCGTCTCCTCCCCACCTTGGGGATCCTCAAATCCGATAACGCCCGACCAAGATGAAGATATACATATTTAGTCATATTGTAGAATATATAGCTCGTAAAATTCTATTAAAACCATGTTATTCAAATGGCAAACAACATCTCTGGCTCAACACATTCATGCAATTATCCATAGAAATTGAGGTAGCATGGCCTATAGATATACTGTGGATGCCTCGTTATAATAACTCCAAAAACTGGCCAGCAATCACGCCTCGAGTCAGCTCATCGTCACCTATTAAACCTCCATTCAGTCCGTACTGCTACTACATTGCATTAAGTTAGTCGCGGAGCCAGGGTTAGGGATCTCTGCGAACACTGATTCAGTTTCGAATCATTATTGCCGCGTTTAAATTTCGGGAAATCCTAAAAATTTTTATGATCTATATTGGCAATTTTATTTTAGGATAGGAGGGGGGCCGTTCTCATAGCGCAATTAAAAATATCTTTTTTTAAATAACTTTAAAAATTATCTAATATTGAAGGATTCAAATATCTTGTAACTATATAAATGCATTGTTAAAAAGAAAATCTCCTAGCAATAAAAAAAAAAATTAAATTAATTTAGCGTTTTGCTGGCCTTGGAGAAACTACGCCCATCTCATTAGAAGAATATTCTTCGTAAAGACGTAATTTAATACACTACTCATATATGAATCCACGTTTATTGGCAATGCACGAAAAGAGCTGACTGTTGTTCCTCAATCCTACTCTATTATCAGATATTCCTTTGGATCGCTACATAACTTAACATATTCAAACACAAATGCCTGCTTAAAACCCCCTCCGGAATCCACAATACATTCTAACCGATAGGCCGCCTTAATTCGTTTAAGACTTTATGGAACATCCATGAGAAAAGCATTCCAAACCTCTACCCAAAGAGGATCGAAGATTAATTTAACAGTAGGGCTCAACAAGGTATCGGGTGGTTTGTTTATGGAAACCACCCTTTGCCTGTTGGGCGAAGCCTAAAAGGCAACGAGTCCACGGTTGTGCCTCCTGGGCGGACATGGAAACCAACCGATATTACAAAAAGACTTATTTTTGAAAAGTTTTACATTTTATTTAAGTAAGGTGTAAGACTGTCTAAAACAGGTATGGGCAACCTTTGACATGTTATGGGCCAAACTTTAGTGTGCAAATACGTTCGCGGGCCGCGTTTAAAAGTAGTGCATTTTAAAGTAGTGTTCATAATTTTTAGCGATAGATATCAGTCAGCCATGAAATAATACGACAATGTTATTACAACACAATTTATTAAAATAACAAAATGAAATGAAAAAATAGGTACCTACAGCATTAAATTAAATCGTTAAATTTAGAATTGTTACAAACTACGAAAGTTAAATAGCGACACCGAAATCAATGAGACACTTGAGCTTGAATTTGGGAAACTAATTCATCGATGTTTGGATTAATTCCACTGGTACAAAGACGTAAAGAATTTTCCAAATTATCGTCAGTCAGCCTTGTACGATGTTTTGATTTATTAACTTTCATCAATGAAAAGAACTGTTCGCATTTATAAGTACTGCCAAACGCACAAATCAATCTTCTTGCAAATTTTCTAAGCTGCGGAAAATGGTCTTCTTCGAGGTATTTTTTGTAGAAATCGCACAACTCCACGTCTTCAAATTTAGATTTTAGGAGTGAGTTTTCTTGAATCTCGATCAACTCCATTTGCAAGTGTATTGGAGCATTTTGTACATTACTTTTTGTTGGAGTAGCAAATAAATTGAAACAGTCTTCCATGTGTTTGAAATCGCTAAATCTGATCGAAAATTTCTCCGACAGTAACTTGAGTTCTTCAGCATATTGAGCGTAAGCAATATTTTCATACGCAGAGAGCGTGGTGAAATGGTAACTGTTACCAGACAGCATATGTGCCTCCCACAAGCGGATTTTGTTCTGAAACGCTTTCAAATGGCTGTACAAATCATTTACTAACTGTCCTTGTTTTTGAAGTTTCAAATTTAAATCATTCAAATGGCCTGTAAGGTCGACAAGAAATGCTAAGTCACATATCCATTTTGCGTCACTCAATTCAGATAGTGGTTTATCTTTTATTTGCATAAATTCTGCTATCTCATTTCTAAGCTCGTAAAACCGTTTCAGCATTTTCCCTTTGCTTAGCCATCTGACTTCACAATAATATGTTACGTCGTCATACTCGGCTGATATTTCATCCAAAAACGCCTTGAACTGACGATGGTTAAGCCCTCGGGATCGAATAAAATTGATGGTTTTTACTACCACATTCATAACATTCTGGAGTCGAATGGACTTAGAACACAAGTTCTGTTGGTGGATAATGCAATGAAGGACTATCAAACCATCTTTTTGCACATTTAATTCAGTTGCTTTTTCATTCAAAATTCCGATGAAACCTTTACGTAAGCCGACCATAGAAGGTGCACCATCTGTGCATACTCCAACTAATTTCGACCATGGCAAGCCAAAACTTGTGAATACCTTTTGAACTTCATTAAAAATGTCCTCTCCTGTAGTGGTTCCTTTTAGCGGCTGTAAAGCAAGCAATTCCTCAGTAATAGTGAATTCTTTATCAACACCTCGAATAAATATAGCCAGTTGAGCTATGTCAGACAAATCGGTGCTCTCGTCTAATGCTATGGAAAATGATTCAATACCAGTCATACGGCCAGTCAATGTTGTTTTTATATCATTAGCCATCATTTCTATACGTCGTACAACGGTTCGTCTTGACAAACTAATTTTTTCAAATTCATTTTTCTTTTCAGGACACAAAACACTGCAAACTTCTGACATACACTCCTTGATAAATTCTCCTTCGGCAAATGGTTTCAATGACTTTGCCAATTTTGAACTAACTATAAAACTAGCTTTCACAACATTATCAAGTTGTGTTCTTTGTCTATGAAATATTTGCTGCTGTTTTTCCAAATTTGCGGTAAGTTTCTGGATTTTGTCTTTTCTTATTTGTCCTGTCAGTGAGAGCAGCGTAGGATGCTTAGTTGAGTAATGCCTCTTTATATTGAATTCTTTCATCACCGAAATGGATTCATTACACATCAAACAAATAGGCTTACCATTGTGCAAGATAAAGAAGAATTCTTCAGTCCATTTTTCTTGAAACTGGCGACCCTCTGCATCTACTTTTCGTTTCCTTCCACCAGACATCATTTTCATTTACTTATCGTTCGATAAACTTAATAAGAAAATAGGTATAATTAGTAAGCACTCAAGATGCACACAAAGTCACAAAGCAAACTTATCACCACGGTAGCTCGAATAGGACTGAACTAAGTTCCGGCCATCCACCCGCTTATATAGGCAAAATGAAGGAATGATCTAGAATCGTCTAGTGTAGAACAATACAATTGCGAAGCAATAATCCTTTGTTGCGCCGCCAGTGTGGCGGCAAACATCAATGGCTTTGAACTTTGATGTTTGCCGCCTCACTCTTTGATGATCACCGCCACTCGGCTTGCTCGCTCACTTGATTCCATGAGTATGAGTAAGTAGTGTATTTTTTTTTTTTAAATTGGGTTTTTCAAAATGTCTCGCGGGCCGGATCAAATCTTACAGCGGGCCGGATCCGGCCCGCGGGCCGGCTGTTGCCCACATACGGTCTAAAACCTCAAAAAAATGTGCAACATATTGTTTCATTTTTTTATGAATCCTTTGAATTATATTCATTTTACGTACATAACTTTGGTTTCTTTCAATGATAGTAAGTATTATAACAAAGTAAAGGCTGGATCAATCAGAAGAAGTGATATATCTTCCGAAAATACTTAAAGAACATTAATATATTCAGTCCTCATTTGATATCTATACATTTGTTTTATTATTCATTAGTGATTTCATCCTGGAATACATTTAATTTATCTACCTAACGGGTCCTACAAATGTTGAGACGACTAAAGGCTTAATGTAATTGAAGTATAGTCAAAGGACCCATAGATTGTTGTTGGCAACAAAAAAAGTGAGAAATTTGGGTCAGCTTAAAATTGCCCTTCGCCAGTAAGGCTTTAGCTATACTAAAACTAAATACATCGTAATATGAGTTGGCTTTCTTTTCAATTCACAATTGGCTACAGTACATTACTAAGAAGTATGTTAGTGTGGTTTTCATTGAGCAACAGCCACATTGATAAGCAATTATTTATTATAAGCAATTATCCATTGCACGCAAACGTTTTTTTTTGTCCCAGAGATCGATTACATCACCTACATTCGATAATTCACTAACTGAAACTAAAAATTCGCAATCTACAAAAAAAAAGTCTTCATTGATTCTTTATAAGATTGTTGTGGCCACCTCTTAATTATGAATAATTAAAAGTTCCCCTCTTCTCGAATCATATTATACCTGTCTATGTTTCCATATTGGTTGTTAATAAAGATTATGACGACAGTGAGTGTGGGGGGAGGAGCTAGTGTGGTGGGGGCCCATCCCGACTTCTTCTAGCCACCTGGTGGGGGTCCTACCCCACCATGGCGGACCGGCTATATAAGCAGTGGGAGTAGACCGGATTGCCATAACGAACCGGATCGTCACTTGGAACACTACTCTCTATTCTCTCTCTGCACTGGCTTTGCAACTTTATTGAAACCATGGTCTTCTCATTCAACTACCTCTGCATCTTTCTCTCCTAACCCCGCTATCTTTTAGTCCGGCGTTGTCAGACCAGACCCTAAATTTTCCTATTGGAAATCTCTCCCTTTGTCTGGCTAAAACTAGCATCTCCTTAGGAGAGACCTCTCCCTCGTGGACAATAGTTGCCCAGGCCCTACAAACTTACCTCGTAGCGTTTCCTACCAGTCTGCTTCTCTCCGGTTCACACTCGCGTTTGGGATCCACACGGTTTTTGCCTACCCTTAGACACCGAGTGTGAATTCGTGGTCATTCCGAGAGCACATAAACTACCTATAAACCTACCCTGTACCTCTTCTCCGGAACATGGTGCTTTGTAGGGGCACACACGTTCTAAAGATCTTATAGAGTCAGATCTAAGTGAATTGAACCTGCCTGCCGATTAGGTTGGCAGCCAGGGTGAAAGACCACAGGTTCCCCAGATTTATCTCTTATTGGGCGCTCGCCGGACGGCGGCTAAGAGGTTGTGGTGACCCTAGCCCACGGCGGGCGTCTCCTCCCCACCTTGGGGATCCTCAAATCCGATAACGCCCGACCAAGATGAAGATATACATATTTAGTCATATTGTAGAATATATAGCTCGTAAAATTCTATTCAAACCAAGTTATTCAAATGGCAAACAACATCTCTGGCTCAACACATTCATGCAATTATCCATAGAAATTGAAGTAGCATGGCCTATAGATATACTGTGGATGCCTCGTTATAATAACTCCAAAAACTGGCCAGCAATCACGCCTCGAGTCAGCTCATCGTCACCTATTAAACCTCCATTCAGTCCGTACTGCTACTACATTGCATTAAGTTAGTCGCGGAGCCAGGGTTAGGGATCTCTGCGAACACTGATTCAGTTTCGAATCATTATTGCCGCGTTTAAATTTCGGGAAATCCTAAAAATTTTTATGATCTATATTGGCAATTTTATTTTAGGATAGGAGGGGGGCCGTTCTCATAGCGCAATTAAAAATATCTTTTTTTAAATAACTTTAAAAATTATCTAATATTGAAGGATTCAAATATCTTGTAACTATATAAATGCATTGTTAAAAAGAAAATCTCCTAGCAATAAAAAAAAAAATTAAATTAATTTAGCGTTTTGCTGGCCTTGGAGAAACTACGCCCATCTCATTAGAAGAATATTCTTCGTAAAGACGTAATTTAATACACTACTCATATATGAATCCACGTTTATTGGCAATGCACGAAAAGAGCTGACTGTTGTTCCTCAATCCTACTCTATTATCAGATATTCCTTTGGATCGCTACATAACTTAACATATTCAAACACAAATGCCTGCTTAAAACCCCCTCTGGAATCCACAATACATTCTAACCGATAGGCCGCCTTAATTCGTTCAAGACTTTATGGAACATCCATGAGAAAAGCATTCCAAACCTCTACCCAAAGAGGATCGAAGATTAATTTAACAGTAGGGCTCAACAAGGTATCGGGTGGTTTGTTTATGGAAACCACCCTTTGCCTGTTGGGCGAAGCATAAAAGGCAACGAGTCCACGGTTGTGCCTCCTGGGCGGACATGGAAACCAACCGATATTACAAAAAGACTTATTTTTGAAAAGTTTTACATTTTATTTAAGTAAGGTGTAAGACTGTCTAAAACCTCAAAAAAATGTGCAACATATTGTTTCATTTTTTTATGAATCCTTTGAATTATATTCATTTTACGTACATAACTTTGGTTTTTTTCAATGATAGTAAGTATTATAACAAAGTAAAGGCTGGATCAATCAGAAGAAGTGATATATCTTCCGAAAATACTTAAAGAACATTAATATATTCAGTCCTCATTTGATATCTATACATTTGTTTTATTATTCATTAGTGATTTCATCCTGGAATACATTTAATTTATCTACCTAACGGGTCCTACAAATGTTGAGACGACTAAAGGCTTAATGTAATTGAAGTATAGTCAAAGGACCCATAGATTGTTGTTGGCAACAAAAAAAGTGAGGAATTTGGGTCAGCTTAAAATTGCCCTTCGCCAGTAAGGCTTTAGCTATACTAAAACTAAATACATCGTAATATGAGTTGGCTTTCTTTTCAATTCACAATTGGCTACAGTACATTACTAAGAAGTATGTTAGTGTGGTTTTCATTGAGCAACAGCCACATTGATAAGCAATTATTTATTATAAGCAATTATCCATTGCACGCAAACGTTTTTTTTTGTCCCAGAGATCGATTACATCACCTACATTCGATAATTCACTAACTGAAACTAAAAATTCGCAATCAACAAAAAAAAAGTCTTCATTGATTCTTTATAAGATTGTTGTGGCCACCTCTTAATTATGAATAATTAAAAGTTCCCCTCTTCTCGAATCATATTATACCTGTCTATGTTTCCATATTGGTTGTTAATAAAGATTATGACGTCAGTGAGTGTAGGGGGAGGAGCTAGTGTGGTGGGGGCCCATCCCGACTTCTTCTAGCCACCTGGTGGGGGTCCTACCCCACCATGGCGGACCGGCTATATAAGCAGTGGGAGTAGACCGGATTGCCATAACGAACCGGATCGTCACTTGGAACACTACTCTCTATTCTCTCTCTGCACTGGCTTTGCAACTTTATTGAAACCATGGTCTTCTCATTCAACTACCTCTGCATCTTTCTCTCCTAACCCCGCTATCTTTTAGTCCGGCGTTGTCAGACCAGACCCTAAATTTTCCTATTGGAAATCTCTTCCTTTGTCTGGCTAAAACTAGCATCTCCTTAGGAGAGACCTCTCCCTCGTGGACAATAGTTGCCCAGGCCCTACAAACTTACCTCGTAGCGTTTCCTACCAGTCTGCTTCTCTCCGGTTCACACTCGCGTTTGGGATCCACACGGTTTTTGCCTACCCTTAGACACCGAGTGTGAATTCGTGGTCATTCCGAGAGCACATAAACTACCTATAAACCTACCCTGTACCTCTTCTCCGGAACATGGTGCTTTGTAGGGGCACACACGTTCTAAAGATCTTATAGAGTCAGATCTAAGTGAATTGAACCTGCCTGCCGATTAGGTTGGCAGCCAGGGTGAAAGACCACAGGTTCCCCAGATTTATCTCTTATTGGGCGCTCGCCGGACGGCGGCTAAGAGGTTGTGGTGACCCTAGCCCACGGCGGGCGTCTCCTCCCCACCTTGGGGATCCTCAAATCCGATAACGCCCGACCAAGATGAAGATATACATATTTAGTCATATTGTAGAATATATAGCTCGTAAAATTCTATTCAAACCAAGTTATTCAAATGGCAAACAACATCTCTGGCTCAACACATTCATGCAATTATCGATAGAAATTGAAGTAGCATGGCCTATAGATATACTGTGGATGCCTCGTTATAATAACTCCAAAAACTGGCCAGCAATCACGCCTCGAGTCAGCTCATCGTCACCTATTAAACCTCCATTCAGTCCGTACTGCTACTACATTGCATTAAGTTAGTCGCGGAGCCAGGGTTAGGGATCTCTGCGAACACTGATTCAGTTTCGAATCATTATTGCCGCGTTTAAATTTCGGGAAATCCTAAAAATTTTTATGATCTATATTGGCAATTTTATTTTAGGATAGGAGGGGGGCCGTTCTCATAGCGCAATTAAAAATATCTTTTTTTAAATAACTTTAAAAATTATCTAATATTGAAGGATTCAAATATCTTGTAACTATATAAATGCATTGTTAAAAAGAAAATCTCCTAGCAATAAAAAAAAAAATTAAATTAATTTAGCGTTTTGCTGGCCTTGGAGAAACTACGCCCATCTCATTAGATGAATATTCTTCGTAAAGACGTAATTTAATACACTACTCATATATGAATCCACGTTTATTGGCAATGCACGAAAAGAGCTGACTGTTGTTCCTCAATCCTACTCTATTATCAGATATTCCTTTGGATCGCTACATAACTTAACATATTCAAACACAAATGCCTGCTTAAAACCCCCTCCGGAATCCACAATACATTCTAACCGATAGGCCGCCTTAATTCGTTTAAGACTTTATGGAACATCCATGAGAAAAGCATTCCAAACCTCTACCCAAAGAGGATCGAAGATTAATTTAACAGTAGGGCTCAACAAGGTATCGGGTGGTTTGTTTATGGAAACCACCCTTTGCCTGTTGGGCGAAGCCTAAAAGGCAACGAGTCCACGGTTGTGCCTCCTGGGCGGACATGGAAACCAACCGATATTACAAAAAGACTTATTTTTGAAAAGTTTTACATTTTATTTAAGTAAGGTGTAAGACTGTCTAAAACCTCAAAAAAATGTGCAACATATTGTTTCATTTTTTTATGAATCCTTTGAATTATATTCATTTTACGTACATAACTTTGGTTTCTTTCAATGATAGTAAGTATTATAACAAAGTAAAGGCTGGATCAATCAGAAGAAGTGATATATCTTCCGAAAATACTTAAAGAACATTAATATATTCAGTCCTCATTTGATATCTATACATTTGTTTTATTATTCATTAGTGATTTCATCCTGGAATACATTTAATTTATCTACCTAACGGGTCCTACAAATGTTGAGACGACTAAAGGCTTAATGTAATTGAAGTATAGTCAAAGGACCCATAGATTGTTGTTGGCAACAAAAAAAGTGAGGAATTTGGGTCAGCTTAAAATTGCCCTTCGCCAGTAAGGCTTTAGCTATACTAAAACTAAATACATCGTAATATGAGTTGGCTTTCTTTTCAATTCACAATTGGCTACAGTACATTACTAAGAAGTATGTTAGTGTGGTTTTCATTGAGCAACAGCCACATTGATAAGCAATTATTTATTATAAGCAATTATCCATTGCACGCAAACGTTTTTTTTTGTCCCAGAGATCGATTACATCACCTACATTCGATAATTCACTAACTGAAACTAAAAATTCGCAATCAACAAAAAAAAAGTCTTCATTGATTCTTTATAAGATTGTTGTGGCCACCTCTTAATTATGAATAATTAAAAGTTCCCCTCTTCTCGAATCATATTATACCTGTCTATGTTTCCATATTGGTTGTTAATAAAGATTATGACGTCAGTGAGTGTAGGGGGAGGAGCTAGTGTGGTGGGGGCCCATCCCGACTTCTTCTAGCCACCTGGTGGGGGTCCTACCCCACCATGGCGGACCGGCTATATAAGCAGTGGGAGTAGACCGGATTGCCATGCTATTAACGACAATAAAAATTTATTATATTTAGGCACTCCGCCAAATGCATGTAAATGCAGTAAGAGGAGAAATATGTAATCCAAATATTTTGTTATTTTTCTTTTGTACATTGTATTGTTTTGTTGAGGTTTTGAAATAAAAAAAAATAAAAAGGATTGCCATAACGAACCGGATCGTCACTTGGAACACTACTCTCTATTCTCTCTCTGCACTGGCTTTGCAACTTTATTGAAACCATGGTCTTCTCATTCAACTACCTCTGCATCTTTCTCTCCTAACCCCGCTATCTTTTAGTCCGGCGTTGTCAGACCAGACCCTAAATTTTCCTATTGGAAATCTCTCCCTTTGTCTGGCTAAAACTAGCATCTCCTTAGGAGAGACCTCTCCCTCGTGGACAATAGTTGCCCAGGCCCTACAAACTTACCTCGTAGCGTTTCCTACCAGTCTGCTTCTCTCCGGTTCACACTCGCGTTTGGGATCCACACGGTTTTTGCCTACCCTTAGACACCGAGTGTGAATTCGTGGTCATTCCGAGAGCACATAAACTACCTATAAACCTACCCTGTACCTCTTCTCCGGAACATGGTGCTTTGTAGGGGCACACACGTTCTAAAGATCTTATAGAGTCAGATCTAAGTGAATTGAACCTGCCTGCCGATTAGGTTGGCAGCCAGGGTGAAAGACCACAGGTTCCCCAGATTTATCTCTTATTGGGCGCTCGCCGGACGGCGGCTAAGAGGTTGTGGTGACCCTAGCCCACGGCGGGCGTCTCCTCCCCACCTTGGGGATCCTCAAATCCGATAACGCCCGACCAAGATGAAGATATACATATTTAGTCATATTGTAGAATATATAGCTCGTAAAATTCTATTCAAACCAAGTTATTCAAATGGCAAACAACATCTCTGGCTCAACACATTCATGCAATTATCCATAGAAATTGAAGTAGCATGGCCTATAGATATACTGTGGATGCCTCGTTATAATAACTCCAAAAACTGGCCAGCAATCACGCCTCGAGTCAGCTCATCGTCACCTATTAAACCTCCATTCAGTCCGTACTGCTACTACATTGCATTAAGTTAGTCGCGGAGCCAGGGTTAGGGATCTCTGCGAACACTGATTCAGTTTCGAATCATTATTGCCGCGTTTAAATTTCGGGAAATCCTAAAAATTTTTATGATCTATATTGGCAATTTTATTTTAGGATAGGAGGGGGGCCGTTCTCATAGCGCAATTAAAAATATCTTTTTTTAAATAACTTTAAAAATTATCTAATATTGAAGGATTCAAATATCTTGTAACTATATAAATACATTGTTAAAAAGAAAATCTCCTAGCAATAAAAAAAAAAATTAAATTAATTTAGCGTTTTGCTGGCCTTGGAGAAACTACGCCCATCTCATTAGAAGAATATTCTTTGTAAAGACGTAATTTAATACACTACTCATATATGAATCCACGTTTATTGGCAATGCACGAAAAGAGCTGACTGTTGTTCCTCAATCCTACTCTATTATCAGATATTCCTTTGGATCGCTACATAACTTAACATATTCAAACACAAATGCCTGCTTAAAACCCCCTCCGGAATCCACAATACATTCTAACCGATAGGCCGCCTTAATTCGTTCAAGACTTTATGGAACATCCATGAGAAAAGCATTCCAAACCTCTACCCAAAGAGGATCGAAGATTAATTTAACAGTAGGGCTCAACAAGGTATCGGGTGGTTTGTTTATGGAAACCACCCTTTGCCTGTTGGGCGAAGCCTAAAAGGCAACGAGTCCACGGTTGTGCCTCCTGGGCGGACATGGAAACCAACCGATATTACAAAAAGACTTATTTTTGAAAAGTTTTACATTTTATTTAAGTAAGGTGTAAGACTGTCTAAAACCTCAAAAAAATGTGCAACATATTGTTTCATTTTTTTATGAATCCTTTGAATTATATTCATTTTACGTACATAACTTTGGTTTCTTTCAATGATAGTAAGTATTATAACAAAGTAAAGGCTGGATCAATCAGAAGAAGTGATATATCTTCCGAAAATACTTAAAGAACATTAATATATTCAGTCCTCATTTGATATCTATACATTTGTTTTATTATTCATTAGTGATTTCATCCTGGAATACATTTAATTTATCTACCTAACGGGTCCTACAAATGTTGAGACGACTAAAGGCTTAATGTAATTGAAGTATAGTCAAAGGACCCATAGATTGTTGTTGGCAACAAAAAAAGTGAGGAATTTGGGTCAGCTTAAAATTGCCCTTCGCCAGTAAGGCTTTAGCTATACTAAAACTAAATACATCGTAATATGAGTTGGCTTTCTTTTCAATTCACAATTGGCTACAGTACATTACTAAGAAGTATGTTAGTGTGGTTTTCATTGAGCAACAGCCACATTGATAAGCAATTATTTATTATAAGCAATTATCCATTGCACGCAAACGTTTTTTTTTGTCCCAGAGATCGATTACATCACCTACATTCGATAATTCACTAACTGAAACTAAAAATTCGCAATCAACAAAAAAAAAGTCTTCATTGATTCTTTATAAGATTGTTGTGACCACCTCTTAATTATGAATAGTTAAAAGTTCCCCTCTTCTCGAATCATATTATACCTGTCTATGTTTCCATATTGGTTGTTAATAAAGATTATGACGTCAGTGAGTGTAGGGGGAGGAGCTAGTGTGGTGGGGGCCCATCCCGACTTCTTCTAGCCACCTGGTGGGGGTCCTACCCCACCATGGCGGACCGGCTATATAAGCAGTGGGAGTAGACCGGATTGCCATAACGAACCGGATCGTCACTTGGAACACTACTCTCTATTCTCTCTCTGCACTGGCTTTGCAACTTTATTGAAACCATGGTCTTCTCATTCAACTACCTCTGCATCTTTCTCTCCTAACCCCGCTATCTTTTAGTCCGGCGTTGTCAGACCAGACCCTAAATTTTCCTATTGGAAATCTCTCCCTTTGTCTGGCTAAAACTAGCATCTCCTTAGGAGAGACCTCTCCCTCGTGGACAATAGTTGCCCAGGCCCTACAAACTTACCTCGTAGCGTTTCCTACCAGTCTGCTTCTCTCCGGTTCACACTCGCGTTTGGGATCCACACGGTTTTTGCCTACCCTTAGACACCGAGTGTGAATTCGTGGTCATTCCGAGAGCACATAAACTACCTATAAACCTACCCTGTACCTCTTCTCCGGAACATGGTGCTTTGTAGGGGCACACACGTTCTAAAGATCTTATAGAGTCAGATCTAAGTGAATTGAACCTGCCTGCCGATTAGGTTGGCAGCCAGGGTGAAAGACCACAGGTTCCCCAGATTTATCTCTTATTGGGCGCTCGCCGGACGGCGGCTAAGAGGTTGTGGTGACCCTAGCCCACGGCGGGCGTCTCCTCCCCACCTTGGGGATCCTCA
Source organism: Acanthosoma haemorrhoidale (assembly GCA_930367205.1). Lineage (NCBI taxonomy): Eukaryota > Metazoa > Arthropoda > Insecta > Hemiptera > Acanthosomatidae > Acanthosoma > Acanthosoma haemorrhoidale. The sequence continues at coordinate 74,299,970 of OV884012.1, forward strand.
AATCCGATAACGCCCGACCAAGATGAAGATATACATATTTAGTCATATTGTAGAATATATAGCTCGTAAAATTCTATTCAAACCAAGTTATTCAAATGGCAAACAACATCTCTGGCTCAACACATTCATGCAATTATCCATAGAAATTGAAGTAGCATGGCCTATAGATATACTGTGGATGCCTCGTTATAATAACTCCAAAAACTGGCCAGCAATCACGCCTCGAGTCAGCTCATCGTCACCTATTAAACCTCCATTCAGTCCGTACTGCTACTACATTGCATTAAGTTAGTCGCGGAGCCAGGGTTAGGGATCTCTGCGAACACTGATTCAGTTTCGAATCATTATTGCCGCGTTTAAATTTCGGGAAATCCTAAAAATTTTTATGATCTATATTGGCAATTTTATTTTAGGATAGGAGGGGGGCCGTTCTCATAGCGCAATTAAAAATATCTTTTTTTAAATAACTTTAAAAATTATCTAATATTGAAGGATTCAAATATCTTGTAACTATATAAATGCATTGTTAAAAAGAAAATCTCCTAGCAATAAAAAAAAAAATTAAATTAATTTAGCGTTTTGCTGGCCTTGGAGAAACTACGCCCATCTCATTAGAAGAATATTCTTCGTAAAGACGTAATTTAATACACTACTCATATATGAATCCACGTTTATTGGCAATGCACGAAAAGAGCTGACTGTTGTTCCTCAATCCTACTCTATTATCAGATATTCCTTTGGATCGCTACATAACTTAACATATTCAAACACAAATGCCTGCTTAAAACCCCCTCCGGAATCCACAATACATTCTAACCGATAGGCCGCCTTAATTCGTTTAAGACTTTATGGAACATCCATGAGAAAAGCATTCCAAACCTCTACCCAAAGAGGATCGAAGATTAATTTAACAGTAGGGCTCAACAAGGTATCGGGTGGTTTGTTTATGGAAACCACCCTTTGCCTGTTGGGCGAAGCCTAAAAGGCAACGAGTCCACGGTTGTGCCTCCTGGGCGGACATGGAAACCAACCGATATTACAAAAAGACTTATTTTTGAAAAGTTTTACATTTTATTTAAGTAAGGTGTAAGACTGTCTAAAACCTCAAAAAAATGTGCAACATATTGTTTCATTTTTTTATGAATCCTTTGAATTATATTCATTTTACGTACATAACTTTGGTTTCTTTCAATGATAGTAAGTATTATAACAAAGTAAAGGCTGGATCAATCAGAAGAAGTGATATATCTTCCGAAAATACTTAAAGAACATTAATATATTCAGTCCTCATTTGATATCTATACATTTGTTTTATTATTCATTAGTGATTTCATCCTGGAATACATTTAATTTATCTACCTAACGGGTCCTACAAATGTTGAGACGACTAAAGGCTTAATGTAATTGAAGTATAGTCAAAGGACCCATAGATTGTTGTTGGCAACAAAAAAAGTGAGGAATTTGGGTCAGCTTAAAATTGCCCTTCGCCAGTAAGGCTTTAGCTATACTAAAACTAAATACATCGTAATATGAGTTGGCTTTCTTTTCAATTCACAATTGGCTACAGTACATTACTAAGAAGTATGTTACTGTGGTTTTCATTGAGCAACAGCAACATTGATAAGCAATTATTTATTATAAGCAATTATCCATTGCACGCAAACGTTTTTTTTTGTCCCAGAGATCGATTACATCACCTACATTCGATAATTCACTAACTGAAACTAAAAATTCGCAATCAACAAAAAAAAAGTCTTCATTGATTCTTTATAAGATTGTTGTGGCCACCTCTTAATTATGAATAATTAAAAGTTCCCCTCTTCTCGAATCATATTATACCGGTCTATGTTTCCATATTGGTTGTTAATAAAGATTATGACGTCAGTGAGTGTAGGGGGAGGAGCTAGTGTGGTGGGGGCCCATCCCGACTTCTTCTAGCCACCTGGTGGGGGTCCTACCCCACCATGGCGGACCGGCTATATAAGCAGTGGGAGTAGACCGGATTGCCATACGAGTGCAGTGTTAGCAGCCGTTGTGTCAACATCTCCCGACTTGATCCAGCAGCCATCTTTCCTCGACGCCATTACCACGCTACGCCTGTTCATAGCGTCTCAAGTGACGCCTATTAAGGTAAACTTTTTAAACCTTTTGCTAGTGCAGTGTTTTTCGAGCATTAAATGGGGTCGGTTCCCCAATAGAAAGAATTTTACTGTTAATTTGTAAACTCTTATCGGAACAATGGAGATGGAAGAGGACGCTTCCAGGAAGCGACCGGCTACCCTAACAGCCACCACGGACAGTGAAGACGAGGGTTTCGAATACCCTAAAATTACTGTCAAGGTCCAGCGACCTAATAGATCGAAAAACCCGACGAAGATCGGGAACAAATTTCAGGCTCTTGCGAGCGAGACGCCAGAAATCATAAACCCCACAGCTCCAGTGACTAGGAAGCCACCGCCAATTGTTGTCTCGGGAGAGACAACAACCGATTTGACGCACCAGCTCAAAAAAGCTAATATAAATAGTTTCGCCCTCAGGATGACGAAGGAGGGTGTTACAATTTACCCTGATTAGGAAGAGGATCGAGTAAAGATATTGGCCTTACTCGAAACTGGCGGGAAGGAGTACCACTCATTTGCCCCAAGAGGCGGCAAAAAAAACAATAAATACTTAATTCTCGGACTTGATGTCCAGGAGGACATCAAGGAAATTTCAGACGTAATAAAAGATAACATCCCGGAAGTCGTCGATGTGCGACGTCTTAGAAAAAGTGACCCAACCGGTCGCAAACAGGACATTGCGCCAGTGCTGGTAACAGCTAATGCCAGTGTCACGTTGAAGTCAATGAAAAAGATACGCGCCATTAACCACGTCATAGTTCGTGTCGTGACGTTCAAGGAGCAGAGAGGTGCCCCACAATGCCATCGATGTCAAGAATTCGGCCACACACGAAACCACTGTGGCCGGAAATTAAAGTGTGTTAGATGTGCGGGACCCCACGAGGTAGTGCAATATCCGAGGAATGATTCAACCCCGCTCAAGTGCTCCAACTGTGGCGAGGCTCACCCGGCGTCCTACAGAGGCTGCACAAAGCGAAAAGAAATACTAGCCAGAATGAAGCCAGCCCTCGACAGAATGCAGCCCCAGCAGAAGAGGCGCCGCCCAGACGTGCCACTCACGAGACCTGCTCCACCGCCATCTATACCCGCCTGGCAGAACCCGCTCTTCAAGCTCTTTCAAGCTAGAGATGAAGAAACGGCTCATTCTTCGAAGACGAGAGCAGCCCCCTCCACGTCAAGAGCTGCCCCCTCCACGTCAAGAACTGCCCCCAGAACTTCGCAGGACACTCCGGAAAATAACAATTGTGAGTACCTAGATCCTAGGCTTAAGTTTCTTACAAACGACCAGCGTAAAGACCTTGAATGTGCACCGAAATGGGTAACTGCCCTAGTCGACTTCTGTAGCCAAATGCTCATGGCTATGATATCTGGTAAACATCAACAATGGTAGATTACCAAGTTTTAAATTTTAACGTTGATGGTCTCCTGACCAAAATAGATGAGGTAGAAGTGCTGCTAGCGCTCTACCGACCAGATATTGTAGTTTTGACAGACACTAGGGTATCTGCACAATCGTTCCACATTAAAGGTTATTCAACTGCCATTGAAAGGGTTATCGGATATGGAGGCGTTCTAATTGCTATACGCCTTGGTATCAATTGGAAGAAAGTGGCTTCACCACTGACTACAACTGATCCCAAGCTTCACCACTTAACAGTTAAGGTAAATTTGGGGAGACTCATTTACCTTACCGCTCTATACAGGAGACCGTACGCATCTCTCCAGGAGTACTCAGCCCTGCTACACGCATGTTCGCAGAGATCTAACCACTGGGTGGTAGGAGATCTCAATGCGAGACACACGATGTGGTATAACATCGCAACAAACATGGCTGGGAGACTCCTGTTGAGAACGCCGTTTACGGTCGTTCACCCCCAGACTTTTACTTTTCGACATAGAAGTAACCCGCAGGCTACTTCGACGATTGACTTACTACTGACAAAACAACCCCACCGTATCACTAGTTGCACCGCCCTTGACTTTATTACGTCTGACCACAGGCCAGTACTGTATGCAGTGGATGGTAAAGTGGCGACCCTTCGCCCCACGAGATACGACTACCGTCGTGCTGACTGGGATCTGTATCGGTCGCAAATTTACCATAACCTGCATACGGTGCCAGTTCTCCGCACGAAAGAGGAAGTAGATCTTCAACTTACTTTCATAACTGATGTGATCATAGACGCAGCAAACACTGCGATCCCGAAGTACACTCCCATGCCACCGTCTCTGCGACCACCTCCAGACAACATTCTTAAAATTATTGCCTTGCGCCATACTTGGAAGAATAGATGGTACAGGACGAGAGATCAGCAAGCCAAGGTCGTTGTGAATTCTCTCACAACGCAAATCCGGGGCTTGATGAAACTCTGGAAAACAGCCCAGTGGCATGAGAAACTTCGTAGCACTCACGGAGATCACAGAAAGTTTTGGAAGCTGTTGAAGACTACAAAAGGCAAGACAGCCACTGTCCGTCTTCACGAAGGCGACAATGTTCTGACTGCTGAGCAACAGGCAACAAAACTGGCCGACCACTACGCTAGGGATATTACGGCTAGGACGGGATACTACCACATGCCTCCTCCGGTAGATGCTGAACAGAACCACATGTTTGTATCACCGAAACAGCTCAAGGCGATTCTTCGCCGGTGTCAGGGAAACCGAGCACCAGGGCACGACGGGATACAAACAGTGCTGCTCAAACAAATGCCGAGGAGAGGGATAGTAAAACTAGCAAACTTATACAACTCTTGTATAAGATTGCGGTACTTTCCTGACACATGGAAACAAGCCATCTTGTTTCCATTACTAAAGCCAGCCAAAAGTGGAGATCACCCAGCCGACTACCGCCCGATCAGTCTGCTACCACAGATGGGGAAAATCTTTGAGAAAATTCTTTTGAATTATCTCAAAGATTACTGCTCGGAAAATGATATCATTCCGCCAGAGCAGACTGGATTCCAATCCAGTATGAGCGCAGAGCACCCCCTTCTGAAGGTGCAGTCAGAAGTTAGCCATAACATGAATAGAAACATAGCCACGGCTATGATTTCCATTGATTGCACCCAAGCATTCGACTCGGTGTCTCACGGGACACTGTGTCAAATGCTCTGCGACCGGGAATGCCCGGAACAACTATATTCAATTCTGGCTAGCTTCCTGAAAAACAGATCGCTGCGGGTGCGGGTGGGTGATAGCTTCTCCGAAGCTGTGCCACTTACCTGTGGAGTACCCCAAGGCGCCGTCTTATCCCCTGTACTATTCAACGTATACACGTCTGAGATTGTCGGAGCCCGCTACAAAAATACCACAGTTACTGCTTTCGCAGATGACATAGCGGTGTACAGCAGCAGCATGAGTGCCAAGGTAGCTCTAAGACAGGCTGAAGCAGCCTGTAACCAGATCAGTGAGAGATTGGGGAGACTCAATATCTCTGTAAACGCGGGTAAGACTGACTGTGCAATTTTCTCTTTTCAAAAGGGAAAAAGCCCGCTCCCTACTAGTTACATAGTAGGAACGAAGCAAAATTCACCAGCCAACGACCTAGTTTATCTGGGAATTAAAATGGACAGACACCTCCATTTTAGTAACCATTTTGCGAAGAAGTTGAAGCATACACGCATGAAGTCTTACCGGCTTACGCACTTATTGACTTCCCCCAATCTATCACTGCGTCTCAAGCTACTGATTTACAAGAGCATACTCAGGCCTACTCTGCTGTATGGTGCACCGCTATTTCGTTATCTGACGTATACGACAGCTAAGAAACTCCAACAATTCCAAAACGGTATACTGATGAAAGTGGTCAGAGGTACTTCATTCGAGCAGCGACGGAACAGTGAGCTGCATGAGATATTTGAGCTGCCTACGGTGGATGAATTCATCCAGCGTAGAGATATCAAATTTTTCGACTCATTACAATATTTGACAAACCCGGTGTTTAACACTATAACCCCCGCTCCGTTCCCCCAACGATGGCAGGACGCTGTCGCGGCTGGAACACTCTAGTCCTAGGTTCTAGGTAGAGATTTAGTTTATTGTGTTTTGTTTAGTTGTTTTGTTTTGTTCCTAGTGTTTAGTGTTGGTGTTGGTGACAAAAAGAAGGTGAGCCTCATCACCTAGTGTTGTATAAGAACGATGAACTTTTAACAACAATAAAAATTTTATTATATTATGCACTCCGCCAAATGCATGTAAATGCAGAAAGAGGAGAAATATGTAATCCAATTATTTTATTATTTATTTTCTGTACATTGTATTATTTTATTGAGGTTTTGAAATAAAAAAAAAAAAAAAAAAAAAACGGATTGCCATAACGAACCGGACCGTCACTTGGAACACTACTCTCTATTCTCTCTCTGCACTGGCTTTGCAACTTTATTGAAACCGTGGTCTTCTCATTCAACTACCTCTGCATCTTTCTCTCCTAACCCCGCTATCTTTTAGTCCGGCGTTGTTAGACCAGACCCTAAATTTTCCTATTGGAAATCTCTCCCTTCGTCTGGCTAAAACTAGCATCTCCTTAGGAGAGACCTCTCCCTCGTGGACAATAGTTGCCCAGGCCCTACAAACTTACCTCGTAGCGTTTCCTACCAGTCTGCTTCTCTCCGGTTTACACTCGCGTTTGGGATCCACACGGTTTTTGCCTACCCTTAGACACCGAGTGTGAATTCGTGGTCATTCCGAGAGCACATAAACTACCTATAAACCTACCCTGTACCTCTTCTCCGGAACATGGTGCTTTGTAGGGGCACACACGTTCTAAAGATCTTATAGAGTCAGATCTAAGTGAATTGAACCTGCCTGCCGATTAGGTTGGCAGCCAGGGTGAAAGACCACAGGTTCCCCAGATTTATCTCTTATTGGGCGCTCGCCGGACGGCGGCTAAGAGGTTGTGGTGACCCTAGCCCACGGCGGGCGTCTCCTCCCCACCTTGGGGATCCTCAAATCCGATAACGCCCGACCAAGATGAAGATATACATATTTAGTCATATTGTAGAATATATAGCTCGTAAAATTCTATTCAAACCAAGTTATTCAAATGGCAAACAACATCTCTGGCTCAACACATTCATGCAATTATCCATAGAAATTGAAGTAGCATGGCCTATAGATATACTGTGGATGCCTCGTTATAATAACTCCAAAAACTGGCCAGCAATCACGCCTCGAGTCAGCTCATCGTCACCTATTAAACCTCCATTCAGTCCGTACTGCTACTACATTGCATTAAGTTAGTCGCGGAGCCAGGGTTAGGGATCTCTGCGAACACTGATTCAGTTTCGAATCATTATTGCCGCGTTTAAATTTCGGGAAATCCTAAAAATTTTTATGATCTATATTGGCAATTTTATTTTAGGATAGGAGGGGGGCCGTTCTCATAGCGCAATTAAAAATATCTTTTTTTAAATAACTTTAAAAATTATCTAAAATTGAAGGATTCAAATATCTTGTAACTATATAAATGCATTGTTAAAAAGAAAATCTCCTAGCAATAAAAAAAAAATTAAATTAATTTAGCGTTTTGCTGGCCTTGGAGAAACTACGCCCATATGATTAGAAGTATATTCCTCGTAAAGACGTAATTTAATACACTACTCATATATGAATCCACGTTTATTGGCAATGCACGAAAAGAGCTGACTGTTGTTCCTCAATCCTACTCTATTATCAGATATTCCTTTGGATCGCTACATTACTTAACATATTCAAACACAAATGCCTGCTTAAAACTCCCCTCCAGAATCCACAATACATTCCAACCGATAGGCCGCCTTAATTCGTTTAAGACTTTATGGAACATCCATGAGAAAAGCATTCCAAACCTCTACCCAAAGAGGATCGAAGATTAATTTAACAGTAGGGCTCAACAAGGTATCGGGTGGTTTGTTTATGGAAACCACCCTTTGCCTGTTGGGCGAAGCCTAAAAGGCAACGAGTCCACGGTTGTGCCTCCTGGGCGGACATGGAAACCAACCGATATTACAAAAAGACTTATTTTTGAAAAGTTTTACATTTTATTTAAGTAAGGTGTAAGACTGTCTAAAACCTCAAAAAAATGTGCAACATATTGTTTCATTTTTTTATGAATCCTTTGAATTATATTCATTTTACGTACATAACTTTGGTTTCTTTCAATGATAGTAAGTATTATAACAAAGTAAAGGCTGGATCAATCAGAAGAAGTGATATATCTTCCGAAAATACTTAAAGAACATTAATATATTCAGTCCTCATTTGATATCCATACATTTGTTTTATTATTCATTAGTGATTTCATCCTGGAATACATTTAATTTATCTAACTAACGGGTCCTACAAATGTTGAGACGACTAAAGGCTTAATGTAATTGAAGTATAGTCAAAGGACCCATAGATTGTTGTTGGCAACAAAAAAAGTGAGGAATTTGGGTCAGCTTAAAATTGCCCTTCACCAGTAAGGCTTTAGCTATACTAAAACTAAATACATCGTAATATGAGTTGGCTTTCTTTTCAATTCACAATTGGCTACAGTACATTACTAAGAAGTATGTTACTGTGGTTTTCATTGAGCAACAGCAACATTGATAAGCAATTATTTATTATAAGCAATTATCCATTGCACGCAAACGTTTTTTTTTGTCCCAGAGATCGATTATGTCACCAACATTCGATAATTCACTAACTGAAACTAAAAATTCGCAATCAACAAAAAAAAAGTCTTCATTGATTCTTTATAAGATTGTTGTGGCCACCTCTTAATTATGAATAATTAAACGTTCCCCTCTTCTCGAATCATATTATACCTGTCTATGTTTCCATATTGGTTGTTAATAAAGATTATGACGTCAGTGAGTGTAGGGGGAGGAGCTAGTGTGGTGGGGGCCCATCCCGACTTCTTCTAGCCACCTGGTGGGGGTCCTACCCCTCCATGGCGGACCGGCTATATAAGCAGTGGGAGTAGACCGGATTGCCATAAAACTTCCGAAGTCCTTCGTCTTAGACGGCAAAGAGTGCCCAATAAGCAACAAGCTGTGCTACCTCGGGATTACCCTCGGTAGGCACTTGTCGTTTACAACGCACCTCGGCAGAAAGTTAAAGAGTGTTAGGAAGAAATTCTTTAGCCTCGGTCACCTACTTCATAGCCCGGCTTTATCAGTTCGCCTCAAGCTGCTGATATACCAGAGCGTCCTAAGACCTGCACTGTTGTATGGTACCCCTCTCTACAAATATCTGACCCCTAACACTCTACTAACGCTCCAGCAGTTCCAGAACAGAGTTCTCCGCACGTCCCTCAAACACACCCCGTTCGACCGTATGAAGGCTGCCGACATCCACAAAAAGTTTGAAGTGCTCACTATTCAAGACTTCATCAAGAGAAGGCACATCAAATTTTTTGACTCACTCCGACACAGCCACAACCCACTGTTCTCCGACCTTCAGCCACCACCAATGCCCATCAGATGGAAGCACTGTTGGACCGCCGAAGCCTGGAGAATGAAGGACATCATAGACTGACCGACCTACACCCTGCCGAGAGATGGAGGCCCATCTCCCGGCCGACTCAACCGACTCAACACTACCCCGTCTACCTGTGTAAGCAGGGTTGACCTTCCGGCCCATCAGGCCGACTCATTTTAAGGCCCCTAGCGGGGCGGCCGGCCAGGCTTCGCCTGGCCAACGGGCCAGGCTTCGCCTTGGCCCGTAACAATCCATCGCCTAGGCTTCGCCTAGGCTCCATCCTTGGTAGACTCTCACTACCTTCCTGACTCCTTCCGCCTTTCTAGGCATTCCACACCCTATATCCTTCTCATACATCCTTTAAGTAGGGGTCTCCCCTTAGAGAAAGGCACTACTTCCATAAATAAATAATTTTTCCTCATTCCTATTTTCAATTTTGAGAGCTCTGAAAAAAAAAAAAAAAAAAAAAAAAAAAAAAAAAAAAAAAAAAAAAATTGCCATAACGAACCGGACCGTCACTTGGAACACTACTCTCTATTCTCTCTCTGCACTGGCTTTGCAACTTTATTGAAACCATGGTCTTCTCATTCAACTACCTCTGCATCTTTCTCTCCTAACCCCGCTATCTTTTAGTCCGGCGTTGTCAGACCAGACCCTAAATTTTCCTATTGGAAATCTCTCCCTTCGTCTGGCTAAAACTAGCATCTCCTTAGGAGAGACCTCTCCCTCGTGGACAATAGTTGCCCAGGCCCTACAAACTTACCTCGTAGCGTTTCCTACCAGTCTGCTTCTCTCCGGTTCACACTCGCGTTTGGGATCCACACGGTTTTTGCCTACACTTAGACACCGAGTGTGAATTCGTGGTCATTCCGAGAGCACATAAACTACCTATAAACCTACCCTGTACCTCTTCTCCGGAACATGGTGCTTTGTAGGGGCACACACGTTCTAAAGATCTTATAGTCAGATCTAAGTAAATTGAACCTGCCTGCCGATTGGGTTGGCGGCCGGGTGAAAGACCACAGGTTTCCCAGATTTATCTCTTATTGGGCGCTCGCCGGACGGCGGCTAAGAGGTTGTGGTGACCCTAGCCCACGGCGGGCGTCTCCTCCCCACCTTGGGGATCCTCAAATCCGATAACGCCCGACCAAGATGAAGATATACATATTTAGTCATATTGTAGAATATATAGCTCGTAAAATTCTATTCAAACCAAGTTATTCAAATGGCAAACAACATCTCTGGCTCAACACATTCATGCAATTATCCATAGAAATTGAAGTAGCATGGCCTATAGATATACTGTGGATGCCTCGTTATAATAACTCCAAAAACTGGCCAGCAATCACGCCTCGAGTCAGCTCATCGTCACCTATTAAACCTCCATTCAGTCCGTACTGCTACTACATTGCATTAAGTTAGTCGCGGAGCCAGGGTTAGGGATCTCTGCGAACACTGATTCAGTTTCGAATCATTATTGCCGCGTTTAAATTTCGGGAAATCCTAAAAATTTTTATGATCTATATTGGCAATTTTATTTTAGGATAGGAGGGGGGCCGTTCTCATAGCGCAATTAAAAATATCTTTTTTTAAATAACTTTAAAAATTATCTAATATTGAAGGATTCAAATATCTTGTAACTATATAAATGCAGGGGGGTAAATGGGTAGGGTAATGGAAAGACTAGAGAGGGAGACAGGTGCGGGGGTCTCCTGTACTCGTAGCGGAGGAATCAAGCAATAGTGCCCTACTCACTGCTTGTGAACTCCCAGTCTGACCTATCCCTACCAACGCCTACTGTCACCTCCAAGTGGTACCCCCTGGGGAGTCCGATGGACTCGCGGACGACAGAGGCGGGATCTCCCCATGAAATCCATGTGGAGATCTCCTTAACACCCAAGCCAAGTGTAGAGGAGCTCGAGCTGTGGCCGAATGGCAGGGGGTGTATAAAAATGCACTGTCTTTAATCGACCCCCTTGGGGCACCAGGCGCACCCCATTGTATTAAATGCCCTCTGCAGGGAGAGGGGGCAGTACCTGCAGAGTAACTTCCCCCGCTTTCGTGGGAACAAAATATGAGTACTACAACAACTAATAATGAAGACATGGAGGAGCTGGTCAGCTTGATCAGCGGAGAGGACTCAGCCCAGGGGCCTTCAATGGACCTTGGCGCTGAGGTAGTGGACGACGAAGCCTCTATGAGCTCGCTTGCGACGCTTGTAGAGGAGGTAAGCGGACTGGTAATGGAGCCAGAGAGCTTGGCGCCTGGTAGGGACGCTGCATCCAAGGATGCAGGCGAGACCTCCAAGCACAAGTTCTCTGGAGCCCAGAGAAAGAAGTGGAGGAGGGCAATGTTGGCTGGAGGGCCACCTGAGGATCCGGCCGGACTTTCAGGACCTTCGGGGTCCGGGAATACGGCAGGGTCTGGGTGCGCTCCAGAGAAAAGGATTAGGTCCTCACCCGGTACCTCTGCGCCTACGGCAAAGAGGCATAGGGGTGGGGATGCTAGTATTGCATCCTACGCGATTGCTGCCGGAGGAAGCAGGGTGGCGATTATCCCTAGTGGATATCCGTCCACTCAGCTGACGAAGGAGAATTGCGAGGAAATGAAGGGCCAGCTGATGAAATTTGTCGATCAGCTGGAAGAAGAGAAAGGGACACAGGCTGAATTCAGTGGAATTTACCCACATGTTGGAGCCTGTGTCATAATCTGCGACAACCAGGAGACCAAGGACTGGTTGTCGATTATAGTACCCAATTTTAACATCAGTGGGGATCTGGAGCTCCGTGTAGGAAAGGTGGAGGAGCTTCATAAAACCGTGAAGGTAGGAACCTTCATTACAGGAGAAATGCCTCTGGAAGAACATTTCATGAAGAGGATCAGGACCCAAAACTCTAGGGTACCTGATATTAGATTATGGAGACTCCTGGGCATCAAGGTGGAGAAGCATGGCTTCTTTGCGATCCTGTCTGCCCCAGAGACTAGCATGGAATACCTTGAGAAGCGGAAGCTTAAGCTGAACTATGGGTTCACTAAGGTCGCTCTCAGGGTATTGGATAAGAAGAAGCCGCCGAAAGTAGTACAGGAGAGGAAGCCGGCTGATAAGGTGGAGGAGGCAAGGAGCGATCCTGAGGCGGTGGAGTCGAAGGGGATCGCTACGACGAATTTGCCAACTCCTAAGGATGGCCCCAAGGCGATGACTATGGCGGCTGCGGGGGTTGGCCCCGTGGCGGGGGCTGGGGGGCGCGCTGGGTCTCGGCCCTCTGTGATGGGGAGGCCTGGGTTTGGCGCTGTCTCCCGGCGTCCGCCTCGGGGTGGCCCTCCGGGGGCCGGCGGGCACTGATCATGGTGGTGAGGCTGCTGCAAATTAATCTACACCACTGTATTGCAGCATGTGGTGTTCTGCAGCAGTATGTGAGAGGTAAGGATATTGATATTATTCTAATACAAGAACCTTACCTGTATAAGGGCAGGATGGGGGGGCTGGCGATGCGTGGGTATGAGATTATTTCTGTACCTGAGCGTGCCAGAGCCTGTATCCTGCATAAGAGTAGTCTTAAAATGCTGCCTCTATGGCAATATTGTTCTAGAGATTTAGCAGCAGCTCAAATGGCCCTCAACGAGGGAAATCAAGGTGGGAGGTTGACGATTGCATCGGTCTACCTCCCATATGAAGAAAGAGTCCCGACCGAGGCACTTAGTAAGCTAACGGAAGGGACTGGCTTAAGGGGCGAGCTTATAGCATCGCTTGATGCGAACGCTCACCATCAGCTCTGGGGGAGCAAGAACAACAACCAGAGAGGTGAGTGTTTAGTAGAGTACATAACTAGTAATGACCTAGACATTCTAAACAGAGGCAATATTGCCACTTTTAACAACAGAATCAGATCTGAGGTCATTGACATAACCCTTAGCACACGTGCTATAAGCCTAAGGGTTAAAGGCTGGCACGTCTCTGAAGAAGAGTCATGCTCAGATCATAGATACATTAGATTTGATCTAAGTGGTAACATCACGTCCGAAGCTGTGTATAGGAATCCCAAACTTACAAACTGGGAAACCTACTATACACAGCTTGAGGAGGAGGTCAAATGCTGTCCTAGAGTGGTGAGTAGCAAGTGGCATTTGGAACATTTAAACTCAACATTGACTGAGGCAATGATTAAGTCATACACTGATAATAACACTGTATGTAATGTTAGATCCAACAGGAACTGTCCCTGGTGGAACAATGAACTTGGCAAGTTAAGAGCTCTTACACGTAAACTCTTTAACGCGGCCAAAAGATCAGGCAGATGGGACACTTATAAACGTGCACTCACTGATTATCACAAAGAAGTCAGAAAGGCTAAAAGAAGGGCGTGGAAGAAATTTTGTAGCGAAATAAACGATACAACTTCCATGTTTAGAGTAAATAGGATCTTATCCAAGCAGTCTGACAGGGGAGTATTGGGCTCCGTCAGGGTGGGAGGGGGCTATACAGATTCTGAGGAGGGAACCCTCGGTGCCCTGGCGCGCGCACATTTTCCTGGCTGCGGACTGATGGATACGATTAACAATGACCCTACCAACTGTGAACACACTAGTTGCAAGGGTAACTGGGCAGAAGCAAATAAAATTGTCAATTCTGCAAGAGTGGAGTGGGCAATTAATTATTTTGCTCCTTTCAAATCACCTGGTACTGATGGGATATTCCCAGCCTTGCTACAAAAAGGCCTACCAGTAATTAGGCCCCTTATACTTACCTTGTTAAGGGGAAGCTTGGCACTGAGCTATATTCCAGTAAGCTGGAGGATGGCAAAAGTGTGTTACATACCAAAACCCGGGAAAAAGTCCTATGACGAACCCAAGTCTTACAGACCAATATGTCTGACTTCATTTTTAATGAAGACCTTGGAAAAGGTCATAGACAGACATATTAGGGATGGAATACTGGTAGAACGACCGCTCCATAGCGCTCAATTCGCATACCAGGCAGGAAAATCCTGTGAAATTGCTCTCCACCACCTGGTTTCCAGGATAGAGAGATCCCTAGTTCATAAAGAAATAATGGCAGGCATCTTTGTTGATATAGAAGGTGCCTTTGATCGCACACCCTATAACACTATGGCATCAGCCTTAGAAAGAAAGGGGATTAGTTCCTTAGCCTCTAGCTGGATAAACACCATGCTAGAGAATAGGATTTTACAATCACAATTGGGACAAACCAAACTGTGGATGAAGCCAGTGGGAGGATGTCCACAGGGAGGGGTGTTATCTCCATTACTGTGGTGTTTGGTCGTTGACTCATTGTTAACAAACCTAAACTCTGCAGGGTTCTACGCACAGGGATATGCTGATGACATTGCTGTGCTCATAGGGGGCAAGTTCTCAGAAACCATTTCTGAGTTGCTTTCCGCATCGATGGATCTTTTGAGGGATTGGTGTGAAAAGAATGGTTTAGGAATCAATCCCCAGAAGATAAATCTCTGTATCTTCACTAACAAAAGAAATGCTATAGTTAGACCACCCTATATAGGGGGGACACAGGTAAGCATTTGTAGTGAGGTAAAGCATCTAGGGGTTACTCTGGATAGAAAATTGGACTGGTCTAAACACATCAGGAATACTACTATGAAGGCACTTCGATGCCTCTATGCATGTAAAAGGGCTGTGGGTAGGACCTGGGGACTACAACCCAGAATGTTATTCTGGCTATATACCGCAGCAGTTAGACCAATGGTGCTCTATGCCTCTATGGTGTGGTGGCACAGAGGTAGTATTAGTAAAAATAAAACTTTGCTTGGCAAATTACAGAGGCTTTCATGTCTCATGATCACTGGTGCCATGAGTACAACTCCTACTGCTGCAATGGAAGTCTTATTGAACTTGAATCCACTGCACATAGAAGTAGAAGCGCAAGCCTTGAACGTGGCTTACAGACTTGCGAAATCAGGAACAAGATCCAAAGTCATGACTCGCATGGGGCATGGGAACTTGTTCAGAAGAATTGATGAGGACGAGGTGCTGTCAATGCACTCTGACCTACAAGTTAAGAAACACACAGACGTTTTGTACTGTGCGGAAAACACAAAGACCAAACCACATAAACTGTGTAATGGGATTAATTGCTACACAGACGGCTCACTAACAGAAAACGGATCAGGGGCCGGCATATGGAGGAAAGATAAACCAGAATCTGGGATTTCTATTCCTTTAGGTAGACACACCTCGGTCTTTCAGGCCGAAGTGATGGCGATCAATGTCTGTACCCAAACCTTAATTGGGGAGGGTGTAAGAAACAGACTGATCACAATTTTCACGGATAGCCAGGCAGCCATTGGCGCCCTGAGAAGCTATACGACCAGATCTTATTTGGTTGAGGAGTGTAAAAACAACTTAAACACACTCTCGCTAGCCAATAAGGTTAGAATCGACTGGGTGCCAGGACACACAGGCATCACAGGCAATGAGAAGGCAGATGGCCTTGCAAGGGTGGGCTCAGAACAGACACCTCTTGCACCTGAACCCATATGTGGTATCAGCCTCAGCTACGCTAAAAGGCGTATAAAATTAGCTTTAGAGGACAAGGCAAGACTTTCTTGGAGAGAAACTAAGAAACAGGAACACTCGAAACTGTTTCTTAATGGACCCTGTAAGAGAAGAAGCTCAGCACTTCTATCAATGGACAGGTGGACACTCAAAAGTGTGACAGGACTCTATACAGGTCACTGTCGGTTAAATAAACACCTCTTTAATTTGGGGATAGTGGGATCACCAATCTGCAGATTCTGCAAGAAAGAGGGAGAAACGGCACGTCATATAATATGTGACTGTGATAACTTAGCTAGAAGGCGATACCTTCACTTTGGTAGTGATCGCATTGTAGACCCCAAACTATGTGAACTGATCGATCCATTCAGTATCCTCAGATTTGCAAAGGCCGTGGGCCTGTCACATATATAGGACAGGGACATGGACGGCGCACAATAGGTCTCAGTGAGGCCGCGGTGCACAAATGCCGGAACAAATAATAATAATAATAATAATAATATAAATGCATTGTTAAAAAGAAAATCTCCTAGCAATAAAAAAAAAAATTAAATTAATTTAGCGTTTTGCTGGCCTTGGAGAAACTTCGCCCATATGATTAGAAGAATATTCTTCGTAAAGACGTAATTTAATACACTACTCATATATGAATCCACGTTTATTGGCAATGCACGAAAAGAGCTGACTGTTGTTCCTCAATCCTACTCTATTATCAGATATTCCTTTGGATCGCTACATAACTTAACATATTCAAACACAAATGCCTGCTTAAAACCCCCTCTGGAATCCACAATACATTCTAACCGATAGGCCGCCTTAATTCGTTTAAGACTTTATGGAACATCCATGAGAAAAGCATTCCAAACCTCTACCCAAAGAGGATCGAAGATTAATTTAACAGTAGGGCTCAACAAGGTATCGGGTGGTTTGTTTATGGAAACCACCCTTTGCCTGTTGGGCGAAGCCTAAAAGGCAACGAGTCCACGGTTGTGCCTCCTGGGCGGACATGGAAACCAACCGATATTACAAAAAGACTTATTTTTGAAAAGTTTTACATTTTATTTAAGTAAGGTGTAAGACTGTCTAAAACCTCAAAAAAATGTGCAACATATTGTTTCATTTTTTTATGAATCCTTTGAATTATATTCATTTTACGTACATAACTTAGGTTTCTTTCAATGATAGTAAGTATTATAACAAAGTAAAGGCTGGATCAATCAGAAGAAGTGATATATCCTCCGAAAATACTTAAAGAACATTAATATATTCAGTCCTCACTTGATATCTATACATTTGTTTTATTATTCATTAGTGATTTCATCCTGGAATACATTTAATTTATCTACCTAACGGGTCCTACAAATGTTGAGACGACTAAAGGCTTAATGTAATTGAAGTATAGTCAAAGGACCCATAAATTGTTGTTGGCAACAAAAAAAGTGAGGAATTTGGGTCAGCTTAAAATTGCCCTTCGCCAGTAAGGCTTTAGCTATACTAAAACTAAATACATCGTAATATGAGTTGGCTTTCTTTTCAATTCACAATTGGCTACAGTACATTACTAAGAAGTATGTTAGTGTGGTTTTCATTGAGCAACAGCCACATTGATAAGCAATTATTTATTATAAGCAATTATCCATTGCACGCAAACGTTTTTTTTTGTCCCAGAGATCGATTACATCACCTACATTCGATAATTCACTAACTGAAACTAAAAATTCGCAATCAACAAAAAAAAAGTCTTCATTGATTCTTTATAAGATTGTTGTGGCCACCTCTTAATTATGAATAATTAAACGTTCCCCTCTTCTCGAATCATATTATACCTGTCTATGTTTCCATATTGGTTGTTAATAAAGATTATGACGTCAGTGAGTGTAGGGGGAGGAGCTAGTGTGGTGGGGGCCCATCCCGACTTCTTCTAGCCACCTGGTGGGGGTCCTACCCCACCATGGCGGACCGGCTATATAAGCAGTGGGAGTAGACCGGATTGCCATAACGAACCGGATCGTCACTTGGAACACTACTCTCTATTCTCTCTCTGCACTGGCTTTGCAACTTTATTGAAACCATGGTCTTCTCATTCAACTACCTCTGCATCTTTCTCTCCTAACCCCGCTATCTTTTAGTCCGGCATTGTCAGACCAGACCCTAAATTTTCCTATTGGAAATCTCTCCCTTCGTCTGGCTAAAACTAGCATCTCCTTATGAGAGACCTCTCCCTCGTGGACAATAGTTGCCCAGGCCCTACAAACTTACCTCGTAGCGTTTCTTACCAGTCTGCTTCTCTCCGGTTCACACACTTGCGTTTGGGATCCACACGGTTTTTGCCTACCCTTAGACACCGAGTGTGAATTCGTGGTCATTCCGAGAGCACATAAACTACCTATAAACCTACCCTGTACCTCTTCTCCGGAACATGGTGCTTTGTAGGGGCACACGTTCTAAAGATCTTATAGAGTCAGATCTAACTGAATTGAACCTGCCTGCCGATTAGGTTGGCAGCCAGGGTGAAAGACCACAGGTTCCCCAGATTTATCTCTTATTGGGCGCTCGCCGGACGGCGGCTAAGAGGTTGTGGTGACCCTAGCCCACGGCGGGCGTCTCCTCCCCACCTTGGGGATCCTCAAATCCGATAACGCCCGACCAAGATAAAGATATACATATTTAGTCATATTGTAGAATATATAGCTCGTAAAATTCTATTCAAACCAAGTTATTCAAATGGCAAACAACATCTCTGGCTCAACACATTCATGCAATTATCCATAGAAATTGAAGTAGCATGGCCTATAGATATACTGTGGATGCCTCGTTATAATAACTCCAAAAACTGGCCAGCAATCACGCCTCGAGTCAGCTCATCGTCACCTATTAAACCTCCATTCAGTCCGTACTGCTACTACATTGCATTAAGTTAGTCGCGGAGCCAGGGTTAGGGATCTCTGCGAACACTGATTCAGTTTCGAATCATTATTGCCGCGTTTAAATTTCGGGAAATCCTAAAAATTTTTATGATCTATATTGGCAATTTTATTTTAGGATAGGAGGGGGGCCGTTCTCATAGCGCAATTAAAAATATCTTTTTTTAAATAACTTTAAAAATTATCTAATATTGAAGGATTCAAATATCTTGTAACTATATAAATGCATTGTTAAAAAGAAAATCTCCTAGCAATAAAAAAAAAAATTAAATTAATTTAGCGTTTTGCTGGCCTTGGAGAAACTTCGCCCATATGATTAGAAGAATATTCTTCGTAAAGACGTAATTTAATACACTACTCATATATGAATCCACGTTTATTGGCAATGCACGAAAAGAGCTGACTGTTGTTCCTCAATCCTACTCTATTATCAGATATTCCTTTGGATCGCTACATAACTTAACATATTCAAACACAAATGCCTGCTTAAAACCCCCTCTGGAATCCACAATACATTCTAACCGATAGGCCGCCTTAATTCGTTTAAGACTTTATGGAACATCCATGAGAAAAGCATTCCAAACCTCTACCCAAAGAGGATCGAAGATTAATTTAACAGTAGGGCTCAACAAGGTATCGGGTGGTTTGTTTATGGAAACCACCCTTTGCCTGTTGGGCGAAGCCTAAAAGGCAACGAGTCCACGGTTGTGCCTCCTGGGCGGACATGGAAACCAACCGATATTACAAAAAGACTTATTTTTGAAAAGTTTTACATTTTATTTAAGTAAGGTGTAAGACTGTCTAAAACCTCAAAAAAATGTGCAACATATTGTTTCATTTTTTTATGAATCCTTTGAATTATATTCATTTTACGTACATAACTTAGGTTTCTTTCAATGATAGTAAGTATTATAACAAAGTAAAGGCTGGATCAATCAGAAGAAGTGATATATCCTCCGAAAATACTTAAAGAACATTAATATATTCAGTCCTCACTTGATATCTATACATTTGTTTTATTATTCATTAGTGATTTCATCCTGGAATACATTTAATTTATCTACCTAACGGGTCCTACAAATGTTGAGACGACTAAAGGCTTAATGTAATTAAAGTATAGTCAAAGGACCCATAAATTGTTGTTGGCAACAAAAAAAGTGAGGAATTTGGGTCAGCTTAAAATTGCCCTTCGCCAGTAAGGCTTTAGCTATACTAAAACTAAATACATCGTAATATGAGTTGGCTTTCTTTTCAATTCACAATTGGCTACAGTACATTACTAAGAAGTATGTTAGTGTGGTTTTCATTGAGCAACAGCCACATTGATAAGCAATTATTTATTATAAGCAATTATCCATTGCACGCAAACGTTTTTTTTTTGTCCCAGAGATCGATTACATCACCTACATTCGATAATTCACTAACTGAAACTAAAAATTCGCAATCAACAAAAAAAAAGTCTTCATTGATTCTTTATAAGATTGTTGTGGCCACCTCTTAATTATGAATAATTAAAAGTTCCCCTCTTCTCGAATCATATTATACCTGTCTATGTTTCCATATTGGTTGTTAATAAAGATTATGACGTCAGTGAGTGTAGGGGGAGGAGCTAGTGTGGTGGGGGCCCATCCCGACTTCTTCTAGCCACCTGGTGGGGGTCCTACCCCACCATGGCGGACCGGCTATATAAGCAGTGGGAGTAGACCGGATTGCCATAACGAACCGGACCGTCACTTGGAACACTACTCTCTATTCTCTCTCTGCACTGGCTTTGCAACTTTATTGAAACCATGGTCTTCTCATTCAACTACCTCTGCATCTTTCTCTCCTAACCCCGCTATCTTTTAGTCCGGCGTTGTCAGACCAGACCCTAAATTTTCCTATTGGAAATCTCTCCCTTCGTCTGGCTAAAACTAGCATCTCCTTATGAGAGACCTCTCCCTCGTGGACAATAGTTGCCCAGGCCCTACAAACTTACCTCGTAGCGTTTCTTACCAGTCTGCTTCTCTCCGGTTCACACTCGCGTTTGGGATCCACACGGTTTTTGCCTACCCTTAGACACCGAGTGTGAATTCGTGGTCATTCCGAGAGCACATAAACTACCTATAAACCTACCCTGTACCTCTTCTCCGGAACATGGTGCTTTGTAGGGGCACACGTTCTAAAGATCTTATAGAGTCAGATCTAAGTGAATTGAACCTGCCTGCCGATTAGGTTGGCAGCCAGGGTGAAAGACCACAGGTTCCCCAGATTTATCTGTTATTGGGCGCTCGCCGGACGGCGGCTAAGAGGTTGTGGTGACCCTAGCCCACGGCGGGCGTCTCCTCCCCACCTTGGGGATCCTCAAATCCGATAACGCCCGACCAAGATGAAGATATACATATTTAGTCATATTGTAGAATATATAGCTCGTAAAATTCTATTCAAACCAAGTTATTCAAATGGCAAACAACATCTCTGGCTCAACACATTCATGCAATTATCCATAGAAATTGAAGTAGCATGGCCTATAGATATACTGTGGATGCCTCGTTATAATAACTCCAAAAACTGGCCAGCAATCACGCCTCGAGTCAGCTCATCGTCACCTATTAAACCTCCATTCAGTCCGTACTGCTACTACATTGCATTAAGTTAGTCGCGGAGCCAGGGTTAGGGATCTCTGCGAACACTGATTCAGTTTCGAATCATTATTGCCGCGTTTAAATTTCGGGAAATCCTAAAAATTTTTATGATCTATATTGGCAATTTTATTTTAGGATAGGAGGGGGGCCGTTCTCATAGCGCAATTAAAAATATCTTTTTTTAAATAACTTTAAAAATTATCTAATATTGAAGGATTCAAATATCTTGTAACTATATAAATGCATTGTTAAAAAGAAAATCTCCTAGCAATAAAAAAAAAAATTAAATTAATTTAGCGTTTTGCTGGCCTTGGAGAAACTACGCCCATCTCATTAGAAGAATATTCTTCGTAAAGACGTAATTTAATACACTACTCATATATGAATCCACGTTTATTGGCAATGCACGAAAAGAGCTGACTGTTGTTCCTCAATCCTACTCTATTATCAGATATTCCTTTGGATCGCTACATAACTTAACATATTCAAACACAAATGCCTGCTTAAAACCCCCTCTGGAATCCACAATACATTCTAACCGATAGGCCGCCTTAATTCGTTTAAGACTTTATGGAACATCCATGAGAAAAGCATTCCAAACCTCTACCCAAAGAGGATCGAAGATTAATTTAACAGTAGGGCTCAACAAGGTATCGGGTGGTTTGTTTATGGAAACCACCCTTTGCCTGTTGGGCGAAGCCTAAAAGGCAACGAGTCCACGGTTGTGCCTCCTGGGCGGACATGGAAACCAACCGATATTACAAAAAGACTTATTTTTGAAAAGTTTTACATTTTATTTAAGTAAGGTGTAAGACTGTCTAAAACCTCAAAAAAATGTGCAACATATTGTTTCATTTTTTTATGAATCCTTTGAATTATATTCATTTTACGTACATAACTTTGGTTTCTTTCAATGATAGTAAGTATTATAACAAAGTAAAGGCTGGATCAATCAGAAGAAGTGATATATCTTCCGAAAATACTTAAAGAACATTAATATATTCAGTCCTCATTTGATATCTATACATTTGTTTTATTATTCATTAGTGATTTCATCCTGGAATACATTTAATTTATCTACCTAACGGGTCCTACAAATGTTGAGACGACTAAAGGCTTAATGTAATTAAAGTATAGTCAAAGGACCTATAGATTGTTGTTGGCAACAAAAAAAGTGAGGAATTTGGGTCAGCTTAAAATTGCCCTTCGCCAGTAAGGCTTTAGCTATACTAAAACTAAATACATCGTAATATGAGTTGGCTTTCTTTTCAATTCACAATTGGCTACAGTACATTACTAAGAAGTATGTTAGTGTGGTTTTCATTGAGCAACAGCCACATTGATAAGCAATTATTTATTATAAGCAATTATCCATTGCACGCAAACGTTTTTTTTTGTCCCAGAGATCGATTACATCACCTACATTCGATAATTCACTAACTGAAACTAAAAATTCGCAATCAACAAAAAAAAAGTCTTCATTGATTCTTTATAAGATTGTTGTGGCCACCTCTTAATTATGAATAATTAAAAGTTCCCCTCTTCTCGAATCATATTATACCTGTCTATGTTTCCATATTGGTTGTTAATAAAGATTATGACGTCAGTGAGTGTAGGGGGAGGAGCTAGTGTGGTGGGGGCCCATCCCGACTTCTTCTAGCCACCTGGTGGGGGTCCTACCCCACCATGGCGGACCGGCTATATAAGCAGTGGGAGTAGACCGGATTGCCATCCCCGATCATTCTCGTTCTATCCTTCGTTGAGGAAGGACGTGTTTTTGTTTGTTGTGCGCTTTGTGAGCTTTAAAGTTTAACTTCTCAAAGTTTATGTGTGTTGTTAACAATTAACTATTATTGTTAACAGCATTAGTTTAACAGTGTTGTGCACCAGACGCTGTTAGAAGTCCGTTACAGCAGAAGAGTGGGAGGAATCTGCAGTGACGTCACACAGGTAGAACAAAGAACTTATTATTATTTCTTCGGACTGCGGTCCAGATATGGGGAAGAAGAACCCCAGAGTTCTAAGCATGGAGATTTCCCATGAGGAATCGGAATCTCCTGATAGACCTGCTCCTGAGCCCCCCCAAGAGGAATTTACTAATCCCAAGAGAGTATGCAGAAAGCGTACTCTCCCCCAGGCCCCTGAGGTTAAAACCTCCAATTCCTTCACCCCCCTTAACACAGATCAACCAGAGGCCAGCACATCGGCCGCCCCCGCAGCCCTTAAATCGCCACCCCCCCTAGTATTAGGTCGTATCAACAGTTACGACCTAACCCGTCTACTAACAGAAAATAGTGTGAGAAACTTCAGAATCTCTCAAACCCAGCAAGACACTAAAGTCCTGTGCCATACTGTCTCTGACCACCAAAGAGCAGCCACAGTACTAAGGGAAATAAATCTTCCCTTCCACACCTTTGCCCCCCGCGGAACGAAGCAAAACAAAAAATTTTTGCTCCACGGTTTCGATCTGATGCACCCGATCGACGAGATAAAAGCCGAAGTCCAACAACTCGGTAATATAATCGATGTTTATCGATTAAGGCGCTCCGACCATAACGGTGCCAAAACAGAGATCGAGCCGATCCTCGTTATCCGAGATCATACCCTAACACAGGCTATGATCAAGCAAATTGGCCACATCAATAACGTGCTCTTCCGTGTGAGCACATTTCATGACAAAAGGGGCATTCCTATGTGCCTTAATTGCCAAGAGTACGGCCACACTAGGCGGTACTGCTTTAAGCAGGCAAAATGTGTGAGGTGTAGCGAGCCTCACCAAACCACACAATGCCCGAGGGATGCCTCAATCCCACTTAAATGTGCAAACTGCGGGGGTAACCACGTAGCGTCTTTTCAACAGTGTCCCCACCGTTTGCAGCTCATACAGGCCGCCGAAAATAGGAAGCAGGTTAAAAATAACCCAGCCGGGCCGAGAATGGCCAGATACCAGCCTGCTCCCCCCCCACCCCGTCAGACAGCGTCATACGCCCAGATGGCATCCGGTAGCGCCAGGGCTCCGGAAGTACTCCCTGAGCCCCTACCGCAACAACATTATAATAATAATAATAACAATACTACCAACGATGCCATCCTGGCCGTGCTACTCACCGTGGTCTCCACCATGAAAGAAATACAAGCTTCTATCGCCGAAATGATGAGGGAGTTTAGAAATCAAACATCCAAAAATCAAACATCCAAATGAACGGGCACTCAATTTTAAACTACAACGTCTGCGGTCTTACGCCTAAACAAGCCGACGTAGAAGTAATTCTACGGTGCCATACGCCAGACGTGGTCGTCCTTACAGACACCCGGCTGAAGAATAGACACTTCTGCCGGTTTCCGGGTTATACCGTTTACCGACAAGACACCGAAACTAACACAGGAGGAGTTGCGGTATTAGTCAGAAACGGCATACCTTGTAGGAGACTGCCCGCCCCCGTCAACCTAGGCCCCGATCAATATATTGTAACGCTCCAGCTACGGCTCACGAAGAACACCATTGTGTCAGGAGTCTATAGAAGACCGAGAGCCGCCTGTGACCCGTACAAGCGTCTTCTCAGTACGGTGGCTCATGACCGAAGACACATCTTAGTGGGTGACCTAAATGCTAATCACAGCTGGTGGAGTAGTACTAGGGCAAATGGCCTAGGCCGCTACATTACTAAAACACCATTTACGGTCATCCACCCAGGATTGCCGACCTTCCGTCATTTTGCCTTCCCAGACAGAACCTCTACGCCTGATCTGCTCCTGACACAAGAGCCGCACCGGGTCACTGGATGTTCCGCTATGGATTTTACGACTTCCGATCATCGTCCTGTTCTCTACGAACTAGAAGGCGACGTGCCAGAACCGCCTGCTACGAGATACAGGTACGATGAGGCCAAGTGGGACCTCTATAAGAATCTTGTAAAGTCCGATCTTCCCACTATCACCCCACTGAGACACACTTGGGACATAGACTACGCTGTCTATCAGTTACAGGACGTCATCGAAAGAGCCGCCGATGCATCGATCCCAAAATTTACTCCGAAGCCCCCTTCTCTGAGGAAACCCCCGGATCATATCCTGCAACTGATAAGACAGCGTAATAACATCAAGAACAGGTGGTTTAGGACCAGAAACAGGGACTTAAAACCGGTCTTAAACTCCCTCACGAACCAAGTAAGGTCCCTGATGGCTCAGTGGAAAAATTCAGTATGGGAAGATCGCCTTACCAGTCTTCACGGTGACCACAAACAGCTTTGGAGATTAGTGAAGACCTCTTTATCAAAAAAGAACGGTGTCAGACTTGCAGTGAATGGTCAGTTCATCCCCACCACCGAGCAAGCTGACATCTTAGCGTCCCACTACGAAGAAGTGAGCCGTAGCCAAGGCGAGCCAATAGGAATTGACTCCCCCTCCCCTTCTCTCCCCACCACTACCGATATATGGACCTCGCACAGGCAGGTCGAGGCCATTATTCGGAAGACACCGGGAAGAAAAACTCCAGGACAGGACTTGATACCGAACATCCTACTGAAGCAGCTGCCGAGGAAAGGAATCTCATTCATAACCAACATCATGAACTCCTGCTTCAGGCTTCACTATTTCCCTCAGAACTGGAAACATGCTGTAGTGATCCCCCTTCTGAAACCAGCGAAGAGCGGTTATGAGCCATCTCATTACCGCCCCATCAGTCTGCTGACTCAACTGTCGAAGCTCTTCGAGAGAATCATTCACACACATCTCTCCGGGCACTGCGAGTCGCAGGAAATTATCCCTCCAGAGCAGACTGGTTTCAGCACAGGCCTAAGTGCGAATAACAACCTGGTGAGGTTGCAACATCACGTCGCATCGAACATCCGAAGCAACAGAGCGACCGCTATGATTTCTCTGGACTGTTCGAAGGCCTTTGACTCCGTCGATCACTACATCCTACTCCAACGTCTGAGGGAATATGAATTCTCGGAACAGATGCAGAACCTGATGAGATCCTACCTTACAGGCAGAACTTTTTCTGTTCGTATTGGCTCCACGACAACGACACGAAGGAACTACTCTGCCGGCGTACCCCAAGGGTCGGTGCTTGGACCCCTACTATTCAACATTTATACCGCCCACATCGTAGGAGCCTCGTACTCCAACTGCGAGGTATCCGCGTATGCAGACGATATAGGGGTTTTTAGCACCAGTATCAACCCCTCAAGAGCCCTGAAATTTGCTGAGAGCGCCAGCCAACAGATCGCCGAGAAACTCGATGCCGTCTACATCAAAGTCAACCCGGCCAAGACGCAAGGAATTATCTTCAGTTTCAAATCTGGGAAAAAGAAACTCCCTAAATCCTTCGTCTTAGACGGCAAAGAGTGCCCTATAAGCAACAAGCTGTGCTACCTCGGGATTACCCTCGGTAGGCACTTGTCGTTTACAACGCACCTCGGCAGAAAGTTAAAGAGTGTTAGGAAGAAATTCTTCAGCCTCGGTCACCTACTTCATAGCCCGGCTTTATCAGTTCGCCTCAAGCTGCTGATATACCAGAGCGTCCTAAGACCTGCACTGTTGTACGGTACCCCTCTCTACAAATATCTGACCCCTAACACTCTACTAACGCTCCAGCAGTTCCAGAACAGAGTTCTCCGCACGTCCCTCAAACACACCCCGTTCGACCGTATGAAGGCTGCCGACATCCACAAAAAATTTGAAGTGCTCACTATTCAAGACTTCATCAAGAGAAGGCACATCAAATTTTTTGACTCACTCCGACACAGCCACAACCCACTGTTCTCCGACCTTCAGCCACCACCAATGCCCGTCAGATGGAAGCACTGTTGGACCGCCGAAGCCTGGAGAATGAAGGACATCATAGACTGACCGACCTACACCCTGCCGAGAGATGGAGGCCCATCTCCCGGCCGACTCAACCGACTCAACACTACCCCGTCTACCTGTGTAAGCAGGGTTGACCTTCCGGCCCATCAGGCCGACTCATTTTAAGGCCCCTAGCGGGGCGGCCGGCCAGGCTTCGCCTGGCCAACGGGCCAGGCTTCGCCTTGGCCCGTAACAATCCATCGCCTAGGCTTCGCCTAGGCTCCATCCTTGGTAGACTCTCACTACCTTCCTGACTCCTTCCGCCTTTCTAGGCAATCCACACCCTATATCCTTCTCATACATCCTTTAAGTAGGGGTCTCCCCTTAGAGAAAGGCACTTCTTTCCATAAATAATTTTTCCTTATTCCTATTTTTAATTTTGAGAGCTCTGAAAAAAACAAAAAAAAAAAAAAAAAAAAAAAAAAAAAACCAAAAAAAAAAAAAAAAAAAAAAAAACGGATTGCCATAACGAACCGGACCGTCACTTGGAACACTACTCTCTATTCTCTCTCTGCACTGGCTTTGCAACTTTATTGAAACCATGGTCTTCTCATTCAACTACCTCTGCATCTTTCTCTCCTAACCCCGCTATCTTTTAGTCCGGCGTTGTCAGACCAGACCCTAAATTTTCCTATTGGAAATCTCTCCCTTCGTCTGGCTAAAACTAGCATCTCCTTAGGAGAGACCTCTCCCTCGTGGACAATAGTTGCCCAGGCCCTACAAACTTACCTCGTAGCGTTTCCTACCAGTCTGCTTCTCTCCGGTTCACACTCGCGTTTGGGATCCACACGGTTTTTGCCTACCCTTAGACACCGAGTGTGAATTCGTGGTCATTCCGAGAGCACATAAACTACCTATAAACCTACCCTGTACCTCTTCTCCGGAACATGGTGCTTTGTAGGGGCACACACGTTCTAAAGATCTTATAGAGTCAGATCTAAGTGAATTGAACCTGCCTGCCGATTAGGTTGGCAGCCAGGGTGAAAGACCACAGGTTCCCCAGATTTATCTCTTATTGGGCGCTCGCCGGACGGCGGCTAAGAGGTTGTGGTGACCCTAGCCCACGGCGGGCGTCTCCTCCCCACCTTGGGGATCCTCAAATCCGATAACGCCCGACCAAGATGAAGATATACATATTTAGTCATATTGTAGAATATATAGCTCGTAAAATTCTATTCAAACCAAGTTATTCAAATGGCAAACAACATCTCTGGCTCAACACATTCATGCAATTATCCATAGAAATTGAAGTAGCATGGCCTATAGATATACTGTGGATGCCTCGTTATAATAACTCCAAAAACTGGCCAGCAATCACGCCTCGAGTCAGCTCATCGTCACCTATTAAACCTCCATTCAGTCCGTACTGCTACTACATTGCATTAAGTTAGTCGCGGAGCCAGGGTTTACTATCTCTGCGAACACTGATTCAGTTTCGAATCATTATTGCCGCGTTTAAATTTCGGGAAATCCTAAAAATTTTTATGATCTATATTGGCAATTTTATTTTAGGATAGGAGGGGGGCCGTTCTCATAGCGCAATTAAAAATATCTTTTTTTAAATAACTTTAAAAATTATCTAATATTGAAGGATTCAAATATCTTGTAACTATATAAATGCATTGTTAAAAAGAAAATCTCCTAGCAATAAAAAAAAAAATTAAATTAATTTAGCGTTTTGCTGGCCTTGGAGAAACTACGCCCATCTCATTAGAAGAATATTCTTCGTAAAGACGTAATTTAATACACTACTCATATATGAATCCACGTTTATTGGCAATGCACGAAAAGAGCTGACTGTTGTTCCTCAATCCCACTCTATTATCAGATATTCCTTTGGATCGCTACATAACTTAACATATTCAAACACAAATGCCTGCTTAAAACCCCCTCTGGAATCCACAATACATTCTAACCGATAGGCCGCCTTAATTCGTTTAAGACTTTATGGAACATCCATGAGAAAAGCATTCCAAACCTCTACCCAAAGAGGATCGAAGATTAATTTAACAGTAGGGCTCAACAAGGTATCGGGTGGTTTGTTTATGGAAACCACCCTTTGCCTGTTGGGCGAAGCCTAAAAGGCAACGAGTCCACGGTTGTGCCTCCTGGGCGGACATGGAAACCAACCGATATTACAAAAAGACTTATTTTTGAAAAGTTTTACATTTTATTTAAGTAAGGTGTAATACTGTCTAAAACCTCAAAAAAATGTGCAACATATTGTTTCATTTTTTTATGAATCCTTTGAATTATATTCATTTTACGTACATAACTTTGGTTTCTTTCAATGATAGTAAGTATTATAACAAAGTAAAGGCTGGATCAATCAGAAGAAGTGATATATCTTCCGAAAATACTTAAAGAACATTAATATATTCAGTCCTCATTTGATATCTATACATTTGTTTTATTATTCATTAGTGATTTCATCCTGGAATACATTTAATTTATCTACCTAACGGGTCCTACAAATGTTGAGACGACTAAAGGCTTAATGTAATTAAAGTATAGTCAAAGGACCCATAGATTGTTGTTGGCAACAAAAAAAGTGAGGAATTTGGGTCAGCTTAAAATTGCCCTTCGCCAGTAAGGCTTTAGCTACACTAAAACTAAATACATCGTAATATGAGTTGGCTTTCTTTTCAATTCACAATTGGCTACAGTACATTACTAAGAAGTATGTTACTGTGGTTTTCATTGAGCAACAGCCACATTGATAAGCAATTATTTATTATAAGCAATTATCCATTGCACGCAAACGTTTTTTTTTGTCCCAGAGATCGATTACATCACCTACATTCGATAATTCACTAACTGAAACTAAAAATTCGCAATCAACAAAAAAAACGTCTTTATTGATTCTTTATAAGATTTTTGTGGCCACCTGTTAATTATGAATAATTAAAAGTTCCCCTCTTCTCGAATCATATTATACCTGTCTATGTTTCAATATTGGTTGTTAATAAAGATTATGACGTCAGTGAGTGTAGGGGGAGGAGCTAGTGTGGTGGGGGCCCATCCCGACTTCTTCTAGCCACCTGGTGGGGGTCCCACCCCACCATGGCGGACCGGCTATATAAGCAGTGGGAGTAGACCGGATTGCCATGAGTGCAGTGTTAGCAGCCGTTGTGTCAACATCTCCCGACTTGATCCAGCAGCCATCTTTCCTCGACGCCATCACCACGCTACGCCTGTTCATAGCGTCTCAAGTGACGCCAATTAAGGTAAACTTTTTAAACCTTTTGCTAGTGCAGTGTTTTTTCGAGCATTAAATGGGGTCGGTTCCCCAATAGAAAGAATTTTACTGTTAATTTGTAAACTCTTATCGGAACAATGGAGATGGAAGTGGACGCTTCCAGGAAGCGACCGGCTACCCTAACAGCATCCACGGACAGTGAAGACGAGGGTTTCGAATACCCTAAAATTACTGTCAAGGTCCAGCGACCTAATAGATCGAAAAACCCGACGAAGATCGGGAACAAATTTCAGGCTCTTGCGAGCGAGACGCCAGAAATCATAAACCCCACAGCTCCAGTGACTAGGAAGCCACCGCCAATTGTTGTCTCGGGAGAGACAACAACCGATTTGACGCACCAGCTCAAAAAAGCTAATATAAATAGTTTCGCCCTCAGGAAGACGAAGGAGGGTGTTACAATTTACCCTGATCAGGAAGAGGATCGAGTAAAGATATTGGCCTTACTCGAAACTGGCGGGAAGGAGTACCACTCATTTGCCCCAAGAGGCGGCAAAAAAAACAATAAATACTTAATTCTCGGACTTGATGTCCAGGAGGACATCAAGGAAATTTCAGACGTAATAAAAGATAACATCCCGGAAGTCGTCGATGTGCGACGTCTTAGAAAAAGTGACCCAACCGGTTGCAAACAGGACATTGCGCCAGTGCTGGTAACAGCTAATGCCAGTGTCACGCTGAAGTCAATGAAAAAGATACGCGCCATTAACCACGTCATAGTTCGTGTCGTGACGTTCAAGGAGCAGAGAGGCGCCCCACAATGCCATCGATGTCAAGAATTCGGCCACACACGAAACCACTGTGGCCGAAAATTAAAGTGTGTTAGATGTGCGGGACCCCACGAGGTAGTGCAATGTCCGAGGAATGATTCAACCCCGCTCAAGTGCTCCAACTGTGGCGAGGCTCACCCGGCGTCCTACAGAGGCTGCACAAAGCGAAAAGAAATACTAGCCAGAATGAAGCCAGCCCTCGACAGAATGCAGCCCCAGCAGAAGAGGCGCCGCCCAGACGTGCCACTCACGAGACCTGCTCCACCGCCATCTATACCCGCCTGGCAGAACCCGCTCTTCAAGCTCTTTCAAGCTAGAGATGAAGAAACGGCTCATCCTTCGAAGACGAGAGCAGCCCCCTCCACGTCAAGAGCTGCCCCCTCCACGTCAAGAACTGCCCCCAGAACTTCGCAGGACACTCCGGAAAATAACAATTGTGAGTACCTAGATCCTAGGCTTAAGTTTCTTACAAACGACCAGCGTAAAGACCTTGAATGTGCACCGAAATGGGTAACTGCCCTAGTCGACTTCTGTAGCCAAATGCTCATGGCTATGATATCTGGTAAACATCAACAATGGTAGATTACCAAGTTTTAAATTTTAACGTTGATGGTCTCCTGACCAAAATAGATGAGGTAGAAGTGCTGCTAGCGCTCTACCGACCAGATATTGTAGTTTTGACAGACAATGTCAAAATACCCTGACAGACAGGGTATCTGCACAATCGTTCCACATTAAAGGTTATTCAACTGCCATTGAAAGGGTTATCGGATATGGAGGCGTTCTAATTGCTATACGCCTTGGTATCAATTGGAAGAAAGTGGCTTCACCACTGACTACAACTGATCCCAAGCTTCACCACTTAACAGTTAAGGTAAATTTGGGGAGACTCATTTACCTTACCGCTCTATACAGGAGACCGTACGCATCTCTCCAGGAGTACTCAGCCCTGCTACACGCATGTTCGCAGAGATCTAACCACTGGGTGGTAGGAGATCTCAATGCGAGACACACGATGTGGTATAACATCGCAACAAACATGGCTGGGAGACTCCTGTTGAGAACGCCGTTTACGGTCGTTCACCCCCAGACTTTTACTTTTCGACATAGAAGTAACCCGCAGGCTACTTCGACGATTGACTTACTACTGACAAAACAATCCCACCGTATCACTAGTTGCACCGCCCTTGACTTTATTACGTCTGACCACAGGCCAGTACTGTATGCAGTGGATGGTAAAGTGGCGACCCTTCGCCCCACGAGATACGACTACCGTCGTGCTGACTGGGATCTGTATCGGTCGCAAATTTACCATAACCTGCATACGGTGCCAGTTCTCCGCACGAAAGAGGAAGTAGATCTTCAACTTACTTTCATAACTGATGTGATCATAGACGCAGCAAACACTGCGATCCCGAAGTACACTCCCATGCCACCGTCTCTGCGACCACCTCCAGACAACATTCTTAAAATTATTGCCTTGCGCCATACTTGGAAGAATAGATGGTACAGGACGAGAGATCAGCAAGCCAAGGTCGTTGTGAATTCTCTCACAACGCAAATCCGGGGCTTGATGAAACTCTGGAAAACAGCCCAGTGGCATGAGAAACTTCGTAGCACTCACGGAGATCACAGAAAGTTTTGGAAGCTGTTGAAGACTACAAAAGGCAAGACAGCCACTGTCCGTCTTCACGAAGGCGACAATGTTCTGACTGCTGAGCAACAGGCAACAAAACTGGCCGACCACTACGCTAGGGATATTACGGCTAGGACGGGATACTACCACATGCCTCCTCCGGTAGATGCTGAACAGAACCACATGTTTGTATCACCGAAACAGCTCAAGGCGATTCTTCGCCGGTGTCAGGGAAACCGAGCACCAGGGCACGACGGGATACAAACAGTGCTGCTCAAACAAATGCCGAGGAGAGGGATAGTACAACTAGCAAACTTATACAACTCTTGTATAAGATTGCGGTACTTTCCTGACACATGGAAACAAGCCATCTTGTTTCCATTACTAAAGCCAGCCAAAAGTGGAGATCACCCAGCCGACTACCGCCCGATCAGTCTGCTACCACAGATGGGGAAAATCTTTGAGAAAATTCTTTTGAATTATCTCAAAGATTACTGCTCGGAAAATGATATCATTCCGCCAGAGCAGACTGGATTCCAATCCAGTATGAGCGCAGAGCACCCCCTTCTGAAGGTGCAGTCAGAAGTTAGCCATAACATGAATAGAAACATAGCCACGGCTATGATTTCCATTGATTGCACCCAAGCATTCGACTCGGTGTCTCACGGGACACTGTGTCAAATGCTCTGCGACCGGGAATGCCCGGAACAACTATATTCAATTCTGGCTAGCTTCCTGAAAAACAGATCGCTGCGGGTGCGGGTGGGTGATAGCTTCTCCGAAGCTGTGCCACTTACCTGTGGAGTACCCCAAGGCGCCGTCTTATCCCCTGTACTATTCAACGTATACACGTCTGAGATTGTCGGAGCCCGCTACAAAAATACCACAGTTACTGCTTTCGCAGATGACATAGCGGTGTACAGCAGCAGCATGAGTGCCAAGGTAGCTCTAAGACAGGCTGAAGCAGCCTGTAACCAGATCAGTGAGAGATTGGGGAGACTCAATATCTCTGTAAACGCGGGTAAGACTGACTGTGCAATTTTCTCTTTTCAAAAGGGAAAAAGCCCGCTCCCTACTAGTTACATAGTAGGAACGAAGCAAAATTCACCAGCCAACGACCTAGTATATCTGGGAATTAAAATGGACAGACACCTCCATTTTAGTAACCATTTTGCGAAGAAGTTGAAGCATACACGCATGAAGTCTTACCGGCTTACGCACTTATTGACTTCCCCCAATCTATCACTGCGTCTCAAGCTACTGATTTACAAGAGCATACTCAGGCCTACTCTGCTGTATGGTGTACCGCTATTTCGTTATCTGACGTATACGACAGCTAAGAAACTCCAACAATTCCAAAACGGTATACTGATGAAAGTGGTCAGAGGTACTTCTTTCGAGCAGCGACGGAACAGTGAGCTGCATGAGATATTTGAGCTGCCTACGGTGGATGAATTCATCCAGCGTAGACATATCAAATTTTTCGACTCATTACAATATTTGACAAACCCGGTGTTTAACACTATAACCCCCGCTCCGTTCCCCCAACGATGGCAGGACGCTGTCGCGGCTGGAACACTCTAGTCCTAGGTTCTAGGTAGAGATTTAGTTTGTTGTGTTTTGTTTAGTTGATTTGTTTTGTTCCTAGTGTTTAGTGTTGGTGTTGGTGACAAAAAGAAGGTGAGCCTCATCACCTAGTGTTGCATAAGAACGATGAACTTTTAACAACAATAAAAATTTTATTATATTATGCACTCCGCCAAATGCATGTAAATGCAGAAAGAGGAGAAATATGTAATCCAATTATTTTATTATTTATTTTCTGTACATTGTATTATTTTATTGAGGTTTTGAAATAAAAAAAAAAATAAAAAAAAAAAAACGGATTGCCATAACGAACCGGACCGTCACTTGGAACACTACTCTCTATTCTCTCTCTGCACTGGCTTTGCAACTTTATTGAAACCGTGGTCTTCTCATTCAACTACCTCTGCATCTTTCTCTCCTAACCCCGCTATCTTTTAGTCCGGCGTTGTCAGACCAGACCCTAAATTTTCCTATTGGAAATCTCTCCCTTCGTCTGGCTAAAACTAGCATCTCCTTAGGAGAGACCTCTCCCTCGTGGACAATAGTTGCCCAGGCCCTACAAACTTACCTCGTAGCGTTTCCTACCAGTCTGCTTCTCTCCGGTTCACACTCGCGTTTGGGATCCACACGGTTTTTGCCTACCCTTAGACACCGAGTGTGAATTCGTGGTCATTCCGAGAGCACATAAACTACCTATAAACCTACCCTGTACCTCTTCTCCGGAACATGGTGCTTTGTAGGGGCACACACGTTCTAAAGATCTTATAGAGTCAGATCTAAGTGAATTGAACCTGCCTGCCGATTAGGTTGGCAGCCAGGGTGAAAGACCACAGGTTCCCCAGATTTATCTCTTATTGGGTGCTCGCCGGACGGCGGCTAAGAGGTTGTGGTGACCCTAGCCCACGGCGGGCGTCTCCTCCCCACCTTGGGGATCCTCAAATCCGATAACGCCCGACCAAGATGAAGATATACATATTTAGTCATATTGTAGAATATATAGCTCGTAAAATTCTATTCAAACCAAGTTATTCAAATGGCAAACAACATCTCTGGCTCAACACATTCATGCAATTATCCATAGAAATTGAAGTAGCATGGCCTATAGATATACTGTGGATGCCTCGTTATAATAACTCCAAAAACTGGCCAGCAATCACGCCTCGAGTCAGCTCATCGTCACCTATTAAACCTCCATTCAGTCCGTACTGCTACTACATTGCATTAAGTTAGTCGCGGAGCCAGGGTTAGGGATCTCTGCGAACACTGATTCAGTTTCGAATCATTATTGCCGCGTTTAAATTT
The DNA here is from genome assembly GCA_930367205.1 of Acanthosoma haemorrhoidale. NCBI lineage: Eukaryota > Metazoa > Arthropoda > Insecta > Hemiptera > Acanthosomatidae > Acanthosoma > Acanthosoma haemorrhoidale. The sequence goes on from OV884012.1 coordinate 74,336,010, forward strand.
CGGGAAATCCTAAAAATTTTTATGATCTATATTGGCAATTTTATTTTAGGATAGGAGGGGGGCCGTTCTCATAGCGCAATTAAAAATATCTTTTTTTAAATAACTTTAAAAATTATCTAATATTGAAGGATTCAAATATCTTGTAACTATATAAATGCATTGTTAAAAAGAAAATCTCCTAGCAATAAAAAAAAAAATTAAATTAATTTAGCGTTTTGCTGGCCTTGGAGAAACTACGCCCATCTGATTAGAAGAATATTCCTCGTAAAGACGTAATTTAATACACTACTCATATATGAATCCACGTTTATTGGCAATGCACGAAAAGAGCTGACTGTTGTTCCTCAATCCTACTCTATTATCAGATATTCCTTTGGATCGCTACATAACTTAACATATTCAAACACAAATGCCTGCTTAAAACCCCCTCCGGAATCCACAATACATTCTAACCGATAGGCCGCCTTAATTCGTTTAAGACTTTATGGAACATCCATGAGAAAAGCATTCCAAACCTCTACCCAAAGAGGATCGAAGATTAATTTAACAGTAGGGCTCAACAAGGTATCGGGTGGTTTGTTTATGGAAACCACCCTTTGCCTGTTGGGCGAAGCCTAAAAGGCAACGAGTCCACGGTTGTGCCTCCTGGGCGGACATGGAAACCAACCGATATTACAAAAAGACTTATTTTTGAAAAGTTTTACATTTTATTTAAGTAAGGTGTAAGACTGTCTAAAACCTCAAAAAAATGTGCAACATATTGTTTCATTTTTTTATGAATCCTTTGAATTATATTCATTTTACGTACATAACTTTGGTTTCTTTCAATGATAGTAAGTACTATAACATAGTAAAGGCTGGATCAATCAGAAGAAGTGATATATCTCCCGAAAATACTTAAAGAACATTAATATATTCAGTCCTCATTTGATATCTATACATTTGTTTTATTATTCATTAGTGATTTCATCCTGGAATACATTTAATTTATCTACCTAACGGGTCCTACAAATGTTGAGACGACTAAAGGCTTAATGTAATTAAAGTATAGTCAAAGGACCCATAGATTGTTGTTGGCAACAAAAAAAGTGAGGAATTTGGGTCAGCTTAAAATTGCCCTTCGCCAGTAAGGCTTTAGCTATACTAAAACTAAATACATCGTAATATGAGTTGGCTTTCTTTTTAATTCACAATTGGCTACAGTACATTACTAAGAAGTATGTTACTGTGGTTTTCATTGAGCAACAGCAACATTGATAAGCAATTATCCATTGCACGCAAACGTTTTTTTTTGTCCCAGAGATCGATTACATCACCTACATTCGATAATTCACTAACTGAAACTAAAAATTCGCAATCAACAAAAAAAAAGTCTTCATTGATTCTTTATAAGATTGTTGTGGCCACCTCTTAATTATGAATAATTAAAAGTTCCCCTCTTCTCGAATCATATTATACCTGTCTATGTTTCCATATTGGTTGTTAATAAAGATTATGACGTCAGTGAGTGTAGGGGGAGGAGCTAGTGTGGTGGGGGTCCATCCCGACTTCTTCTAGCCACCTGGTGGGGGTCCTACCCCACCATGGCAGACCGGCTATATGAGCAGTGGGAGTAGACCGGATTGCCATAACGAACCGGACCGTCACTTGGAACACTACTCTCTATTCTCTCTCTGCACTGGCTTTGCAACTTTATTGAAACCATGGTCTTCTCATTCAACTACCTCTGCATCTTTCTCTCCTAACCCCGCTATCTTTTAGTCCGGCGTTGTCAGACCAGACCCTAAATTTTCCTATTGGAAATCTCTCCCTTCGTCTGGCTAAAGCTAGCATCTCCTTAGGAGAGACCTCTCCCTCGTGGACAATAGTTGCCCAGGCCCTACAAACTTACCTCGTAGCGTTTTCTACCAGTCTGCTTCTCTCCGGTTCACACTCGCGTTTGGGATCCACACGGTTTTTGCCTACCCTTAGACACCGAGTGTGAATTCGTGGTCATTCCGAGAGCACATAAACTACCTATAAACCTACCCTGTACCTCTTCTCCGGAACATGGTGCTTTGTAGGGGCACACACGTTCTAAAGATCTTATAGAGTCAGATCTAAGTGAATTGAACCTGCCTGCCGATTAGGTTGGCAGCCAGGGTGAAAGACCACAGGTTCCCCAGATTTATCTCTTATTGGGCGCTCGCCGGACGGCGGCTAAGAGGTTGTGGTGACCCTAGCCCACGGCGGGCGTCTCCTCCCCACCTTGGGGATCCTCAAATCCGATAACGCCCGACCAAGATGAAGATATACATATTTAGTCATATTGTAGAATATATAGCTCGTAAAATTCTATTCAAACCAAGTTATTCAAATGGCAAACAACATCTCAGGCTCAACACATTCATGCAATTATCCATAGAAATTGAAGTAGCATGGCCTATAGATATACTGTGGATGCCTCGTTATAATAACTCCAAAAACTGGCCAGCAATCACGCCTCGAGTCAGCTCATCGTCACCTATTAAACCTCCATTCAGTCCGTACTGCTACTACATTGCATTAAGTTAGTCGCGGAGCCAGGGTTAGGGATCTCTGCGAACACTGATTCAGTTTCGAATCATTATTGCCGCGTTTAAATTTCGGGAAATCCTAAAAATTTTTATGATCTATATTGGCAATTTTATTTTAGGATAGGAGGGGGGCCGTTCTCATAGCGCAATTAAAAATATCTTTTTTTAAATAACTTTAAAAATTATCTAATATTGAAGGATTCAAATATCTTGTAACTATATAAATGCATTGTTAAAAAGAAAATCTCCTAGCAATAAAAAAAAAAATTAAATTAATTTAGCGTTTTGCTGGCCTTGGAGAAACTACGCCCATCTGATTAGAAGAATATTCTTCGTAAAGATGTAATTTAATACACTACTCATATATGAATCCACGTTTATTGGCAATGCACGAAAAGAGCTGACTGTTGTTCCTCAATCCTACTCTATTATCAGATATTCCTTTGGATCGCTACATAACTTAACATATTCAAACACAAATGCCTGCTTAAAACCCCCTCCGGAATCCACAATACATTCTAACCGATAGGCCGCCTTAATTCGTTTAAGACTTTATGGAACATCTATGAGAAAAGCATTCCAAACCTCTACCCAAAGAGGATCGAAGATTAATTTAACAGTAGGGCTCAACAAGGTATCGGGTGGTTTGTTTATGGAAACCACCCTTTGCCTGTTGGGCGAAGCCTAAAAGGCAACGAGTCCACGGTTGTGCCTCCTGGGCGGACATGGAAACCAACCGATATTACAAAAAGACTTATTTTTGAAAAGTTTTACATTTTATTTAAGTAAGGTGTAAGACTGTCTAAAACCTCAAAAAAATGTGCAACATATTGTTTCATTTTTTTATGAATCCTTTGAATTATATTCATTTTACGTACATAACTTTAGTTTCTTTCAATGATAGTAAGTACTATAACATAGTAAAGGCTGGATCAATCAGAAGAAGTGATATATCTCCCGAAAATACTTAAAGAACATTAATATATTCAGTCCTCATTTGATATCTATACATTTGTTTTATTATTCATTAGTGATTTCATCCTGGAATACATTTAATTTATCTACCTAACGGGTCCTACAAATGTTGAGACGACTAAAGGCTTAATGTAATTGAAGTATAGTCAAAGGACCCATAGATTGTTGTTGGCAACAAAAAAAGTAAGGAATTTGGGTCAGCTTAAAATTGCCCTTCGCCAGTAAGGCTTTAGCTATACTAAAACTAAATACATCGTAATATGAGTTGGCTTTCTTTTCAATTCACAATTGGCTACAGTACATTACTAAGAAGTATGTTAGTGTGGTTTTCATTGAGCAACAGCCACATTGATAAGCAATTATTTATTATAAGCAATTATCCATTGCACGCAAACGTTTTTTTTTGTCCCAGAGATCGATTACATCACCTACATTCGATAATTCACTAACTGAAACTAAAAATTCGCAATCAACAAAAAAAAAGTCTTCATTGATTCTTTATAAGATTGTTGTGGCCACCTCTTAATTATGAATAATTAAAAGTTCCCCTCTTCTCGAATCATATTATACCTGTCTATGTTTCCATATTGGTTGTTAATAAAGATTATGACGTCAGTGAGTGAAGGGGGAGGAGCTAGTGTGGTGGGGGCCCATCCCGACTTCTTCTAGCCACCTGGTGGGGGTCCTACCCCACCATGGCGGACCGCCTATATGAGCAGTGGGAGTAGACCGGATTGCCATAACGAACCGGACCGTCACTTGTAACACTACTCTCTATTCTCTCTCTGCACTGGCTTTGCAACTTTATTGAAACCATGGTCTTCTCATTCAACTACCTCTGCATCTTTCTCTCCTAACCCCGCTATCTTTTAGTCCGGCGTTGTCAGACCAGACCCTAAATTTTCCTATTGGAAATCTCTCCCTTCGTCTGGCTAAAACTAGCATCTCCTTAGGAGAGACCTCTCCCTCGTGGACAATAGTTGCCCAGGCCCTACAAACTTACCTCGTAGCGTTTCCTACCAGTCTGCTTCTCTCCGGTTCACACTCGCGTTTGGGATCCACACGGTTTTTGCCTACCCTTAGACACCGAGTGTGAATTCGTGGTCATTCCGAGAGCACATAAACTACCTATAAACCTACCCTGTACCTCTTCTCCGGAACATGGTGCTTTGTAGGGGCACACACGTTCTAAAGATCTTATAGAGTCAGATCTAAGTGAATTGAACCTGCCTGCCGATTAGGTTGGCAGCCAGGGTGAAAGACCACAGGTTCCCCAGATTTATCTCTTATTGGGCGCTCGCCGGACGGCGGCTAAGAGGTTGTGGTGACCCTAGCCCACGGCGGGCGTCTCCTCCCCACCTTGGGGATCCTCAAATCCGATAACGCCCGACCAAGATGAAGATATACATATTTAGTCATATTGTAGAATATATAGCTCGTAAAATTCTATTCAAACCAAGTTATTCAAATGGCAAACAACATCTCTGGCTCAACACATTCATGCAATTATCCATAGAAATTGAAGTAGCATGGCCTATAGATATACTGTGGATGCCTCGTTATAATAACTCCAAAAACTGGCCAGCAATCACGCCTCGAGTCAGCTCATCGTCACCTATTAAACCTCCATTCAGTCCGTACTGCTACTACATTGCATTAAGTTAGTCGCGGAGCCAGGGTTAGGGATCTCTGCGAACACTGATTCAGTTTCGAATCATTATTGCCGCGTTTAAATTTCGGGAAATCCTAAAAATTTTTATGATCTATATTGGCAATTTTATTTTAGGATAGGAGGGGGGCCGTTCTCATAGCGCAATTAAAAATATCTTTTTTTAAATAACTTTAAAAATTATCTAATATTGAAGGATTCAAATATCTTGTAACTATATAAATGCATTGTTAAAAAGAAAATCTCCTAGCAATAAAAAAAAAAATTAAATTAATTTAGCGTTTTGCTGGCCTTGGAGAAACTACGCCCATATGATTAGAAGAATATTCTTCGTAAAGACGTAATTTAATACACTACTCATATATGAATCCACGTTTATTGGCAATGCACGAAAAGAGCTGACTGTTGTTCCTCAATCCTACTCTATTATCAGATATTCCTTTGGATCGCTACATAACTTAACATATTCAAACACAAATGCCTGCTTAAAACCCCCTCCGGAATCCACAATACATTCTAACCGATAGGCCGCCTTAATTCGTTTAAGACTTTATGGAACATCCATGAGAAAAGCATTCCAAACCTCTACCCAAAGAGGATCGAAGATTAATTTAACAGTAGGGCTCAACAAGGTATCGGGTGGTTTGTTTATGGAAACCACCCTTTGCCTGTTGGGCGAAGCCTAAAAGGCAACGAGTCCACGGTTGTGCCTCCTGGGCGGACATGGAAACCAACCGATATTACAAAAAGACTTATTTTTGAAAAGTTTTACATTTTATTTAAGTAAGGTGTAAGACTGTCTAAAACCTCAAAAAAATGTGCAACATATTGTTTCATTTTTTTATGAATCCTTTGAATTATATTCATTTTACGTACATAACTTTGGTTTCTTTCAATGATAGTAAGTACTATAACATAGTAAAGGCTGGATCAATCAGAAGAAGTGATATATCTCCCGAAAATACTTAAAGAACATTAATATATTCAGTCCTCATTTGATATCTATACATTTGTTTTATTATTCATTAGTGATTTCATCCTGGAATACATTTAATTTATCTACCTAACGGGTCCTACAAATGTTGAGACGACTAAAGGCTTAATGTAATTGAAGTATAGTCAAAGGACCCATAGATTGTTGTTGGCAACAAAAAAAGTGAGGAATTTGGGTCAGCTTAAAATTGCCCTTCGCCAGTAAGGCTTTAGCTATACTAAAACTAAATACATCGTAATATGAGTTGGCTTTCTTTTCAATTCACAATTGGCTACAGTACATTACTAAGAAGTATGTTAGTGTGGTTTTCATTGAGCAACAGCCACATTGATAAGCAATTATTTATTATAAGCAATTATCCATTGCACGCAAACGTTTTTTTTTGTCCCAGAGATCGATTACATCACCTACATTCGATAATTCACTAACTGAAACTAAAAATTCGCAATCAACAAAAAAAAAGTCTTCATTGATTCTTTATAAGATTGTTGTGGCCACCTCTTAATTATGAATAATTAAAAGTTCCCCTCTTCTCGAATCATATTATACCTGTCTATGTTTCCATATTGGTTGTTAATCAAGATTATGACGTCAGTGAGTGAAGGGGGAGGAGCTAGTGTGGTGGGGGCCCATCCCGACTTCTTCTAGCCACCTGGTGGGGGTCCTACCCCACCATGGCGGACCGGCTATATGAGCAGTGGGAGTAGACCGGATTGCCATAACGAACCGGACCGTCACTTGGAACACTACTCTCTATTCTCTCTCTGCACTGGCTTTGCAACTTTATTGAAACCATGGTCTTCTCATTCAACTACCTCTGCATCTTTCTCTCCTAACCCCGCTATCTTTTAGTCCGGCGTTGTCAGACCAGACCCTAAATTTTCCTATTGGAAATCTCTCCCTTCGTCTGGCTAAAACTAGCATCTCCTTAGGAGAGACCTCTCCCTCGTGGACAATAGTTGCCCAGGCCCTACAAACTTACCTCGTAGCGTTTCCTACCAGTCTGCTTCTCTCCGGTTCACACTCGCGTTTGGGATCCACACGGTTTTTGCCTACCCTTAGACACCGAGTGTGAATTCGTGGTCATTCCGAGAGCACATAAACTACCTATAAACCTACCCTGTACCTCTTCTCCGGAACATGGTGCTTTGTAGGGGCACACACGTTCTAAAGATCTTATAGAGTCAGATCTAAGTGAATTGAACCTGCCTGCCGATTAGGTTGGCAGCCAGGGTGAAAGACCACAGGTTCCCCAGATTTATCTCTTATTGGGCGCTCGCCGGACGGCGGCTAAGAGGTTGTGGTGACCCTAGCCCACGGCGGGCGTCTCCTCCCCACCTTGGGGATCCTCAAATCCGATAACGCCCGACCAAGATGAAGATATACATATTTAGTCATATTGTAGAATATATAGCTCGTAAAATTCTATTCAAACCAAGTTATTCAAATGGCAAACAACATCTCAGGCTCAACACATTCATGCAATTATCCATAGAAATTGAAGTAGCATGGCCTATAGATATACTGTGGATGCCTCGTTATAATAACTCCAAAAACTGGCCAGCAATCACGCCTCGAGTCAGCTCATCGTCACCTATTAAACCTCCATTCAGTCCGTACTGCTACTACATTGCATTAAGTTAGTCGCGGAGCCAGGGTTAGGGATCTCTGCGAACACTGATTCAGTTTCGAATCATTATTGCCGCGTTTAAATTTCGGGAAATCCTAAAAATTTTTATGATCTATATTGGCAATTTTATTTTAGGATAGGAGGGGGGCCGTTCTCATAGCGCAATTAAAAATATCTTTTTTTAAATAACTTTAAAAATTATCTAATATTGAAGGATTCAAATATCTTGTAACTATATAAATGCATTGTTAAAAAGAAAATCTCCTAGCAATAAAAAAAAAAATTAAATTAATTTAGCGTTTTGCTGGCCTTGGAGAAACTACGCCCATCTGATTAGAAGAATATTCTTCGTAAAGATGTAATTTAATACACTACTCATATATGAATCCACGTTTATTGGCAATGCACGAAAAGAGCTGACTGTTGTTCCTCAATCCTACTCTATTATCAGATATTCCTTTGGATCGCTACATAACTTAACATATTCAAACACAAATGCCTGCTTAAAACCCCCTCCGGAATCCACAATACATTCTAACCGATAGGCCGCCTTAATTCGTTTAAGACTTTATGGAACATCTATGAGAAAAGCATTCCAAACCTCTACCCAAAGAGGATCGAAGATTAATTTAACAGTAGGGCTCAACAAGGTATCGGGTGGTTTGTTTATGGAAACCACCCTTTGCCTGTTGGGCGAAGCCTAAAAGGCAACGAGTCCACGGTTGTGCCTCCTGGGCGGACATGGAAACCAACCGATATTACAAAAAGACTTATTTTTGAAAAGTTTTACATTTTATTTAAGTAAGGTGTAAGACTGTCTAAAACCTCAAAAAAATGTGCAACATATTGTTTCATTTTTTTATGAATCCTTTGAATTATATTCATTTTACGTACATAACTTTAGTTTCTTTCAATGATAGTAAGTACTATAACATAGTAAAGGCTGGATCAATCAGAAGAAGTGATATATCTCCCGAAAATACTTAAAGAACATTAATATATTCAGTCCTCATTTGATATCTATACATTTGTTTTATTATTCATTAGTGATTTCATCCTGGAATACATTTAATTTATCTACCTAACGGGTCCTACAAATGTTGAGACGACTAAAGGCTTAATGTAATTGAAGTATAGTCAAAGGACCCATAGATTGTTGTTGGCAACAAAAAAAGTAAGGAATTTGGGTCAGCTTAAAATTGCCCTTCGCCAGTAAGGCTTTAGCTATACTAAAACTAAATACATCGTAATATGAGTTGGCTTTCTTTTCAATTCACAATTGGCTACAGTACATTACTAAGAAGTATGTTAGTGTGGTTTTCATTGAGCAACAGCCACATTGATAAGCAATTATTTATTATAAGCAATTATCCATTGCACGCAAACGTTTTTTTTTGTCCCAGAGATCGATTACATCACCTACATTCGATAATTCACTAACTGAAACTAAAAATTCGCAATCAACAAAAAAAAAGTCTTCATTGATTCTTTATAAGATTGTTGTGGCCACCTCTTAATTATGAATAATTAAAAGTTCCCCTCTTCTCGAATCATATTATACCTGTCTATGTTTCCATATTGGTTGTTAATAAAGATTATGACGTCAGTGAGTGAAGGGGGAGGAGCTAGTGTGGTGGGGGCCCATCCCGACTTCTTCTAGCCACCTGGTGGGGGTCCTACCCCACCATGGCGGACCGCCTATATGAGCAGTGGGAGTAGACCGGATTGCCATAACGAACCGGACCGTCACTTGTAACACTACTCTCTATTCTCTCTCTGCACTGGCTTTGCAACTTTATTGAAACCATGGTCTTCTCATTCAACTACCTCTGCATCTTTCTCTCCTAACCCCGCTATCTTTTAGTCCGGCGTTGTCAGACCAGACCCTAAATTTTCCTATTGGAAATCTCTCCCTTCGTCTGGCTAAAACTAGCATCTCCTTAGGAGAGACCTCTCCCTCGTGGACAATAGTTGCCCAGGCCCTACAAACTTACCTCGTAGCGTTTCCTACCAGTCTGCTTCTCTCCGGTTCACACTCGCGTTTGGGATCCACACGGTTTTTGCCTACCCTTAGACACCGAGTGTGAATTCGTGGTCATTCCGAGAGCACATAAACTACCTATAAACCTACCCTGTACCTCTTCTCCGGAACATGGTGCTTTGTAGGGGCACACACGTTCTAAAGATCTTATAGAGTCAGATCTAAGTGAATTGAACCTGCCTGCCGATTAGGTTGGCAGCCAGGGTGAAAGACCACAGGTTCCCCAGATTTATCTCTTATTGGGCGCTCGCCGGACGGCGGCTAAGAGGTTGTGGTGACCCTAGCCCACGGCGGGCGTCTCCTCCCCACCTTGGGGATCCTCAAATCCGATAACGCCCGACCAAGATGAAGATATACATATTTAGTCATATTGTAGAATATATAGCTCGTAAAATTCTATTCAAACCAAGTTATTCAAATGGCAAACAACATCTCTGGCTCAACACATTCATGCAATTATCCATAGAAATTGAAGTAGCATGGCCTATAGATATACTGTGGATGCCTCGTTATAATAACTCCAAAAACTGGCCAGCAATCACGCCTCGAGTCAGCTCATCGTCACCTATTAAACCTCCATTCAGTCCGTACTGCTACTACATTGCATTAAGTTAGTCGCGGAGCCAGGGTTAGGGATCTCTGCGAACACTGATTCAGTTTCGAATCATTATTGCCGCGTTTAAATTTCGGGAAATCCTAAAAATTTTTATGATCTATATTGGCAATTTTATTTTAGGATAGGAGGGGGGCCGTTCTCATAGCGCAATTAAAAATATCTTTTTTTAAATAACTTTAAAAATTATCTAATATTGAAGGATTCAAATATCTTGTAACTATATAAATGCATTGTTAAAAAGAAAATCTCCTAGCAATAAAAAAAAAAATTAAATTAATTTAGCGTTTTGCTGGCCTTGGAGAAACTACGCCCATATGATTAGAAGAATATTCTTCGTAAAGACGTAATTTAATACACTACTCATATATGAATCCACGTTTATTGGCAATGCACGAAAAGAGCTGACTGTTGTTCCTCAATCCTACTCTATTATCAGATATTCCTTTGGATCGCTACATAACTTAACATATTCAAACACAAATGCCTGCTTAAAACCCCCTCCGGAATCCACAATACATTCTAACCGATAGGCCGCCTTAATTCGTTTAAGACTTTATGGAACATCCATGAGAAAAGCATTCCAAACCTCTACCCAAAGAGGATCGAAGATTAATTTAACAGTAGGGCTCAACAAGGTATCGGGTGGTTTGTTTATGGAAACCACCCTTTGCCTGTTGGGCGAAGCCTAAAAGGCAACGAGTCCACGGTTGTGCCTCCTGGGCGGACATGGAAACCAACCGATATTACAAAAAGACTTATTTTTGAAAAGTTTTACATTTTATTTAAGTAAGGTGTAAGACTGTCTAAAACCTCAAAAAAATGTGCAACATATTGTTTCATTTTTTTATGAATCCTTTGAATTATATTCATTTTACGTACATAACTTTGGTTTCTTTCAATGATAGTAAGTACTATAACATAGTAAAGGCTGGATCAATCAGAAGAAGTGATATATCTCCCGAAAATACTTAAAGAACATTAATATATTCAGTCCTCATTTGATATCTATACATTTGTTTTATTATTCATTAGTGATTTCATCCTGGAATACATTTAATTTATCTACCTAACGGGTCCTACAAATGTTGAGACGACTAAAGGCTTAATGTAATTGAAGTATAGTCAAAGGACCCATAGATTGTTGTTGGCAACAAAAAAAGTGAGGAATTTGGGTCAGCTTAAAATTGCCCTTCGCCAGTAAGGCTTTAGCTATACTAAAACTAAATACATCGTAATATGAGTTGGCTTTCTTTTCAATTCACAATTGGCTACAGTACATTACTAAGAAGTATGTTAGTGTGGTTTTCATTGAGCAACAGCCACATTGATAAGCAATTATTTATTATAAGCAATTATCCATTGCACGCAAACGTTTTTTTTTGTCCCAGAGATCGATTACATCACCTACATTCGATAATTCACTAACTGAAACTAAAAATTCGCAATCAACAAAAAAAAAGTCTTCATTGATTCTTTATAAGATTGTTGTGGCCACCTCTTAATTATGAATAATTAAAAGTTCCCCTCTTCTCGAATCATATTATACCTGTCTATGTTTCCATATTGGTTGTTAATCAAGATTATGACGTCAGTGAGTGAAGGGGGAGGAGCTAGTGTGGTGGGGGCCCATCCCGACTTCTTCTAGCCACCTGGTGGGGGTCCTACCCCACCATGGCGGACCGGCTATATGAGCAGTGGGAGTAGACCGGATTGCCATAACGAACCGGACCGTCACTTGGAACACTACTCTCTATTCTCTCTCTGCACTGGCTTTGCAACTTTATTGAAACCATGGTCTTCTCATTCAACTACCTCTGCATCTTTCTCTCCTAACCCCGCTATCTTTTAGTCCGGCGTTGTCAGACCAGACCCTAAATTTTCCTATTGGAAATCTCTCCCTTCGTCTGGCTAAAACTAGCATCTCCTTAGGAGAGACCTCTCCCTCGTGGACAATAGTTGCCCAGGCCCTACAAACTTACCTCGTAGCGTTTCCTACCAGTCTGCTTCTCTCCGGTTCACACTCGCGTTTGGGATCCACACGGTTTTTGCCTACCCTTAGACACCGAGTGTGAATTCGTGGTCATTCCGAGAGCACATAAACTACCTATAAACCTACCCTGTACCTCTTCTCCGGAACATGGTGCTTTGTAGGGGCACACACGTTCTAAAGATCTTATAGAGTCAGATCTAAGTGAATTGAACCTGCCTGCCGATTAGGTTGGCAGCCAGGGTGAAAGACCACAGGTTCCCCAGATTTATCTCTTATTGGGCGCTCGCCGGACGGCGGCTAAGAGGTTGTGGTGACCCTAGCCCACGGCGGGCGTCTCCTCCCCACCTTGGGGATCCTCAAATCCGATAACGCCCGACCAAGATGAAGATATACATATTTAGTCATATTGTAGAATATATAGCTCGTAAAATTCTATTCAAACCAAGTTATTCAAATGGCAAACAACATCTCTGGCTCAACACATTCATGCAATTATCCATAGAAATTGAAGTAGCATGGCCTATAGATATACTGTGGATGCCTCGTTATAATAACTCCAAAAACTGGCCAGCAATCACGCCTCGAGTCAGCTCATCGTCACCTATTAAACCTCCATTCAGTCCGTACTGCTACTACATTGCATTAAGTTAGTCGCGGAGCCAGGGTTAGGGATCTCTGCGAACACTGATTCAGTTTCGAATCATTATTGCCGCGTTTAAATTTCGGGAAATCCTAAAAATTTTTATGATCTATATTGGCAATTTTATTTTAGGATAGGAGGGGGGCCGTTCTCATAGCGCAATTAAAAATATCTTTTTTTAAATAACTTTAAAAATTATCTAATATTGAAGGATTCAAATATCTTGTAACTATATAAATGCATTGTTAAAAAGAAAATCTCCTAGCAATAAAAAAAAAAATTAAATTAATTTAGCGTTTTGCTGGCCTTGGAGAAACTACGCCCATATGATTAGAAGAATATTCTTCGTAAAGACGTAATTTAATACACTACTCATATATGAATCCACGTTTATTGGCAATGCACGAAAAGAGCTGACTGTTGTTCCTCAATCCTACTCTATTATCAGATATTCCTTTGGATCGCTACATAACTTAACATATTCAAACACAAATGCCTGCTTAAAACCCCCTCCGGAATCCACAATACATTCTAACCGATAGGCCGCCTTAATTCGTTTAAGACTTTATGGAACATCCATGAGAAAAGCATTCCAAACCTCTACCCAAAGAGGATCGAAGATTAATTTAACAGTAGGGCTCAACAAGGTATCGGGTGGTTTGTTTATGGAAACCACCCTTTGCCTGTTGGGCGAAGCCTAAAAGGCAACGAGTCCACGGTTGTGCCTCCTGGGCGGACATGGAAACCAACCGATATTACAAAAAGACTTATTTTTGAAAAGTTTTACATTTTATTTAAGTAAGGTGTAAGACTGTCTAAAACCTCAAAAAAATGTGCAACATATTGTTTCATTTTTTTATGAATCCTTTGAATTATATTCATTTTACGTACATAACTTTGGTTTCTTTCAATGATAGTAAGTACTATAACATAGTAAAGGCTGGATCAATCAGAAGAAGTGATATATCTCCCGAAAATACTTAAAGAACATTAATATATTCAGTCCTCATTTGATATCTATACATTTGTTTTATTATTCATTAGTGATTTCATCCTGGAATACATTTAATTTATCTACCTAACGGGTCCTACAAATGTTGAGACGACTAAAGGCTTAATGTAATTGAAGTATAGTCAAAGGACCCATAGATTGTTGTTGGCAACAAAAAAAGTGAGGAATTTGGGTCAGCTTAAAATTGCCCTTCGCCAGTAAGGCTTTAGCTATACTAAAACTAAATACATCGTAATATGAGTTGGCTTTCTTTTCAATTCACAATTGGCTACAGTACATTACTAAGAAGTATGTTAGTGTGGTTTTCATTGAGCAACAGCCACATTGATAAGCAATTATTTATTATAAGCAATTATCCATTGCACGCAAACGTTTTTTTTTGTCCCAGAGATCGATTACATCACCTACATTCGATAATTCACTAACTGAAACTAAAAATTCGCAATCAACAAAAAAAAGTCTTCATTGATTATTTATAAGATTGTTGTGGCCACCTCTTAATTATGAATAATTAAAAGTTCCCCTCTTCTCGAATCATATTATACCTGTCTATGTTTCCATATTGGTTGTTAATAAAGATTATGACGTCAGTGAGTGTAGGGGGAGGAGCTAGTGTGGTGGGGGCCTATCCCGACTTCTTCTAGCCACCTGGTGGGGGTCCTACCCCACCATGGCGGACCGGCTATATAAGCAGTGGGAGTAGACCGGATTGCCATAACGAACCGGACCGTCACTTGGAACACTACTCTCTATTCTCTCTCTGCACTGGCTTTGCAACTTTATTGAAACCGTGGTCTTCTCATTCAACTACCTCTGCATCTTTCTCTCCTAACCCCGCTATCTTTTAGTCCGGCGTTGTCAGACCAGACCCTAAATTTTCCTATTGGAAATCTCTCCCTTCGTCTGGCTAAAACTAGCATCTCCTTAGGAGAGACCTCTCCCTCGTGGACAATAGTTGCCCAGGCCCTACAAACTTACCTCGTAGCGTTTCCTACCAGTCTGCTTCTCTCCGGTTCACACTCGCGTTTGGGATCCACACGGTTTTTGCCTACCCTTAGACACCGAGTGTGAATTCGTGGTCATTCCGAGAGCACATAAACTACCTATAAACCTACCCTGTACCTCTTCTCCGGAACATGGTGCTTTGTATGGGCACACACGTTCTAAAGATCTTATAGAGTCAGATCTAAGTGAATTGAACCTGCCTGCCGATTAGGTTGGCAGCCAGGGTGAAAGACCACAGGTTCCCCAGATTTATCTCTTATTGGGCGCTCGCCGGACGGCGGCTAAGAGGTTGTGGTGACCCTAGCCCACGGCGGGCGTCTCCTCCCCACCTTGGGGATCCTCAAATCCGATAACGCCCGACCAAGATGAAGATATACATATTTAGTCATATTGTAGAATATATAGCTCGTAAAATTCTATTCAAACCAAGTTATTCAAATGGCAAACAACATCTCTGGCTCAACACATTCATGCAATTATCCATAGAAATTGAAGTAGCATGGCCTATAGATATACTGTGGATGCCTCGTTATAATAACTCCAAAAACTGGCCAGCAATCACGCCTCGAGTCAGCTCATCGTCACCTATTAAACCTCCATTCAGTCCGTACTGCTACTACATTGCATTAAGTTAGTCGCGGAGCCAGGGTTAGGGATCTCTGCGAACACTGATTCAGTTTCGAATCATTATTGCCGCGTTTAAATTTCGGGAAATCCTAAAAATTTTTATGATCTATATTGGCAATTTTATTTTAGGATAGGAGGGGGGCCGTTCTCATAGCGCAATTAAAAATATCTTTTTTTAAATAACTTTAAAAATTATCTAATATTGAAGGATTCAAATATCTTGTAACTATATAAATGCATTGTTAAAAAGAAAATCTCCTAGCAATAAAAAAAAAAATTAAATTAATTTAGCGTTTTGCTGGCCTTGGAGAAACTACGCCCATATGATTAGAAGAATATTCTTCGTAAAGACGTAATTTAATACACTACTCATATATGAATCCACGTTTATTGGCAATGCACGAAAAGAGCTGACTGTTGTTCCTCAATCCTACTCTATTATCAGATATTCCTTTGGATCGCTACATAACTTAACATATTCAAACACAAATGCCTGCTTAAAACCCCCTCCGGAATCCACAATACATTCTAACCGATAGGCCGCCTTAATTCGTTTAAGACTTTATGGAACATCCATGAGAAAAGCATTCCAAACCTCTACCCAAAGAGGATCGAAGATTAATTTAACAGTAGGGCTCAACAAGGTATCGGGTGGTTTGTTTATGGAAACCACCCTTTGCCTGTTGGGCGAAGCCTAAAAGGCAACGAGTCCACGGTTGTGCCTCCTGGGCGGACATGGAAACCAACCGATATTACAAAAAGACTTATTTTTGAAAAGTTTTACATTTTATTTAAGTAAGGTGTAAGACTGTCTAAAACCTCAAAAAAATGTGCAACATATTGTTTCATTTTTTTATGAATCCTTTGAATTATATTCATTTTACGTACATAACTTTGGTTTCTTTCAATGATAGTAAGTACTATAACATAGTAAAGGCTGGATCAATCAGAAGAAGTGATATATCTCCCGAAAATACTTAAAGAACATTAATGTATTCAGTCCTCATTTGATATCTATACATTTGTTTTATTATTCATTAGTGATTTCATCCTGGAATACATTTAATTTATCTACCTAACGGGTCCTACAAATGTTGAGACGACTAAAGGCTTAATGTAATTGAAGTATAGTCAAAGGACCCATAGATTGTTGTTGGCAACAAAAAAAGTGAGGAATTTGGGTCAGCTTAAAATTGCCCTTCGCCAGTAAGGCTTTAGCTATACTAAAACTAAATACATCGTAATATGAGTTGGCTTTCTTTTCAATTCACAATTGGCTACAGTACATTACTAAGAAGTATGTTAGTGTGGTTTTCATTGAGCAACAGCCACATTGATAAGCAATTATTTATTATAAGCAATTATCCATTGCACGCAAACGTTTTTTTTTGTCCCAGAGATCGATTACATCACCTACATTCGATAATTCACTAACTGAAACTAAAAATTCGCAATCAACAAAAAAAAAGTCTTCATTGATTCTTTATAAGATTGTTGTGGCCACCTCTTAATTATGAATAATTAAAAGTTCCCCTCTTCTCGAATCATATTATACCTGTCTATGTTTCCATATTGGTTGTTAATAAAGATTATGACGTCAGTGAGTGTAGGGGGAGGAGCTAGTGTGGTGGGGGCCTATCCCGACTTCTTCTAGCCACCTGGTGGGGGTCCTACCCCAC
Source organism: Acanthosoma haemorrhoidale (assembly GCA_930367205.1). Lineage (NCBI taxonomy): Eukaryota > Metazoa > Arthropoda > Insecta > Hemiptera > Acanthosomatidae > Acanthosoma > Acanthosoma haemorrhoidale. The sequence continues at coordinate 74,353,443 of OV884012.1, forward strand.
CATGGCGGACCGGCTATATAAGCAGTGGGAGTAGACCGGATTGCCATAACGAACCGGACCGTCACTTGGAACACTACTCTCTATTCTCTCTCTGCACTGGCTTTGCAACTTTATTGAAACCGTGGTCTTCTCATTCAACTACCTCTGCATCTTTCTCTCCTAACCCCGCTATCTTTTAGTCCGGCGTTGTCAGACCAGACCCTAAATTTTCCTATTGGAAATCTCTCCCTTCGTCTGGCTAAAACTAGCATCTCCTTAGGAGAGACCTCTCCCTCGTGGACAATAGTTGCCCAGGCCCTACAAACTTACCTCGTAGCGTTTCCTACCAGTCTGCTTCTCTCCGGTTCACACTCGCGTTTGGGATCCACACGGTTTTTGCCTACCCTTAGACACCGAGTGTGAATTCGTGGTCATTCCGAGAGCACATAAACTACCTATAAACCTACCCTGTACCTCTTCTCCGGAACATGGTGCTTTGTAGGGGCACACACGTTCTAAAGATCTTATAGAGTCAGATCTAAGTGAATTGAACCTGCCTGCCGATTAGGTTGGCAGCCAGGGTGAAAGACCACAGGTTCCCCAGATTTATCTCTTATTGGGCGCTCGCCGGACGGCGGCTAAGAGGTTGTGGTGACCCTAGCCCACGGCGGGCGTCTCCTCCCCACCTTGGGGATCCTCAAATCCGATAACGCCCGACCAAGATGAAGATATACATATTTAGTCATATTGTAGAATATATAGCTCGTAAAATTCTATTCAAACCAAGTTATTCAAATGGCAAACAACATCTCTGGCTCAACACATTCATGCAATTATCCATAGAAATTGAAGTAGCATGGCCTATAGATATACTGTGGATGCCTCGTTATAATAACTCCAAAAACTGGCCAGCAATCACGCCTCGAGTCAGCTCATCGTCACCTATTAAACCTCCATTCAGTCCGTACTGCTACTACATTGCATTAAGTTAGTCGCGGAGCCAGGGTTAGGGATCTCTGCGAACACTGATTCAGTTTCGAATCATTATTGCCGCGTTTAAATTTCGGGAAATCCTAAAAATTTTTATGATCTATATTGGCAATTTTATTTTAGGATAGGAGGGGGGCCGTTCTCATAGCGCAATTAAAAATATCTTTTTTTAAATAACTTTAAAAATTATCTAATATTGAAGGATTCAAATATCTTGTAACTATATAAATGCATTGTTAAAAAGAAAATCTCCTAGCAATAAAAAAAAAAATTAAATTAATTTAGCGTTTTGCTGGCCTTGGAGAAACTACGCCCATATGATTAGAAGAATATTCTTCGTAAAGACGTAATTTAATACACTACTCATATATGAATCCACGTTTATTGGCAATGCACGAAAAGAGCTGACTGTTGTTCCTCAATCCTACTCTATTATCAGATATTCCTTTGGATCGCTACATAACTTAACATATTCAAACACAAATGCCTGCTTAAAACCCCCTCCGGAATCCACAATACATTCTAACCGATAGGCCGCCTTAATTCGTTTAAGACTTTATGGAACATCCATGAGAAAAGCATTCCAAACCTCTACCCAAAGAGGATCGAAGATTAATTTAACAGTAGGGCTCAACAAGGTATCGGGTGGTTTGTTTATGGAAACCACCCTTTGCCTGTTGGGCGAAGCCTAAAAGGCAACGAGTCCACGGTTGTGCCTCCTGGGCGGACATGGAAACCAACCGATATTACAAAAAGACTTATTTTTGAAAAGTTTTACATTTTATTTAAGTAAGGTGTAAGACTGTCTAAAACCTCAAAAAAATGTGCAACATATTGTTTCATTTTTTTATGAATCCTTTGAATTATATTCATTTTACGTACATAACTTTGGTTTCTTTCAATGATAGTAAGTACTATAACATAGTAAAGGCTGGATCAATCAGAAGAAGTGATATATCTCCCGAAAATACTTAAAGAACATTAATGTATTCAGTCCTCATTTGATATCTATACATTTGTTTTATTATTCATTAGTGATTTCATCCTGGAATACATTTAATTTATCTACCTAACGGGTCCTACAAATGTTGAGACGACTAAAGGCTTAATGTAATTGAAGTATAGTCAAAGGACCCATAGATTGTTGTTGGCAACAAAAAAAGTGAGGAATTTGGGTCAGCTTAAAATTGCCCTTCGCCAGTAAGGCTTTAGCTATACTAAAACTAAATACATCGTAATATGAGTTGGCTTTCTTTTCAATTCACAATTGGCTACAGTACATTACTAAGAAGTATGTTAGTGTGGTTTTCATTGAGCAACAGCCACATTGATAAGCAATTATTTATTATAAGCAATTATCCATTGCACGCAAACGTTTTTTTTTGTCCCAGAGATCGATTACATCACCTACATTCGATAATTCACTAACTGAAACTAAAAATTCGCAATCAACAAAAAAAAAGTCTTCATTGATTCTTTATAAGATTGTTGTGGCCACCTCTTAATTATGAATAATTAAAAGTTCCCCTCTTCTCGAATCATATTATACCTGTCTATGTTTCCATATTGGTTGTTAATAAAGATTATGACGTCAGTGAGTGTAGGGGGAGGAGCTAGTGTGGTGGGGGCCTATCCCGACTTCTTCTAGCCACCTGGTGGGGGTCCTACCCCACCATGGCGGACCGGCTATATAAGCAGTGGGAGTAGACCGGATTGCCATAACGAACCGGACCGTCACTTGGAACACTACTCTCTATTCTCTCTCTGCACTGGCTTTGCAACTTTATTGAAACCGTGGTCTTCTCATTCAACTACCTCTGCATCTTTCTCTCCTAACCCCGCTATCTTTTAGTCCGGCGTTGTCAGACCAGACCCTAAATTTTCCTATTGGAAATCTCTCCCTTCGTCTGGCTAAAACTAGCATCTCCTTAGGAGAGACCTCTCCCTCGTGGACAATAGTTGCCCAGGCCCTACAAACTTACCTCGTAGCGTTTCCTACCAGTCTGCTTCTCTCCGGTTCACACTCGCGTTTGGGATCCACACGGTTTTTGCCTACCCTTAGACACCGAGTGTGAATTCGTGGTCATTCCGAGAGCACATAAACTACCTATAAACCTACCCTGTACCTCTTCTCCGGAACATGGTGCTTTGTAGGGGCACACACGTTCTAAAGATCTTATAGAGTCAGATCTAAGTGAATTGAACCTGCCTGCCGATTAGGTTGGCAGCCAGGGTGAAAGACCACAGGTTCCCCAGATTTATCTCTTATTGGGCGCTCGCCGGACGGCGGCTAAGAGGTTGTGGTGACCCTAGCCCACGGCGGGCGTCTCCTCCCCACCTTGGGGATCCTCAAATCCGATAACGCCCGACCAAGATGAAGATATACATATTTAGTCATATTGTAGAATATATAGCTCGTAAAATTCTATTCAAACCAAGTTATTCAAATGGCAAACAACATCTCTGGCTCAACACATTCATGCAATTATCCATAGAAATTGAAGTAGCATGGCCTATAGATATACTGTGGATGCCTCGTTATAATAACTCCAAAAACTGGCCAGCAATCACGCCTCGAGTCAGCTCATCGTCACCTATTAAACCTCCATTCAGTCCGTACTGCTACTACATTGCATTAAGTTAGTCGCGGAGCCAGGGTTAGGGATCTCTGCGAACACTGATTCAGTTTCGAATCATTATTGCCGCGTTTAAATTTCGGGAAATCCTAAAAATTTTTATGATCTATATTGGCAATTTTATTTTAGGATAGGAGGGGGGCCGTTCTCATAGCGCAATTAAAAATATCTTTTTTTAAATAACTTTAAAAATTATCTAATATTGAAGGATTCAAATATCTTGTAACTATATAAATGCATTGTTAAAAAGAAAATCTCCTAGCAACAAAAAAAAAAATTAAATTAATTTAGCGTTTTGCTGGCCTTGGAGAAACTACGCCCATATGATTAGAAGAATATTCTTCGTAAAGACGTAATTTAATACACTACTCATATATGAATCCACGTTTATTGGCAATGCACGAAAAGAGCTGACTGTTGTTCCTCAATCCTACTCTATTATCAGATATTCCTTTGGATCGCTACATAACTTAACATATTCAAACACAAATGCCTGCTTAAAACCCCCTCCGGAATCCACAATACATTCTAACCGATAGGCCGCCTTAATTCGTTTAAGACTTTATGGAACATCCATGAGAAAAGCATTCCAAACCTCTACCCAAAGAGGATCGAAGATTAATTTAACAGTAGGGCTCAACAAGGTATCGGGTGGTTTGTTTATGGAAACCACCCTTTGCCTGTTGGGCGAAGCCTAAAAGGCAACGAGTCCACGGTTGTGCCTCCTGGGCGGACATGGAAACCAACCGATATTACAAAAAGACTTATTTTTGAAAAGTTTTACATTTTATTTAAGTAAGGTGTAAGACTGTCTAAAACCTCAAAAAAATGTGCAACATATTGTTTCATTTTTTTATGAATCCTTTGAATTATATTCATTTTACGTACATAACTTTGGTTTCTTTCAATGATAGTAAGTACTATAACATAGTAAAGGCTGGATCAATCAGAAGAAGTGATATATCTCCCGAAAATACTTAAAGAACATTAATATATTCAGTCCTCATTTGATATCTATACATTTGTTTTATTATTCATTAGTGATTTCATCCTGGAATACATTTAATTTATCTACCTAACGGGTCCTACAAATGTTGAGACGACTAAAGGCTTAATGTAATTGAAGTATAGTCAAAGGACCCATAGATTGTTGTTGGCAACAAAAAAAGTGAGGAATTTGGGTCAGCTTAAAATTGCCCTTCGCCAGTAAGGCTTTAGCTATACTAAAACTAAATACATCGTAATATGAGTTGGCTTTCTTTTCAATTCACAATTGGCTACAGTACATTACTAAGAAGTATGTTAGTGTGGTTTTCATTGAGCAACAGCCACATTGATAAGCAATTATTTATTATAAGCAATTATCCATTGCACGCAAACGTTTTTTTTTGTCCCAGAGATCGATTACATCACCTACATTCGATAATTCACTAACTGAAACTAAAAATTCGCAATCAACAAAAAAAAGTCTTCATTGATTCTTTATAAGATTGTTGTGGCCACCTCTTAATTATGAATAATTAAAAGTTCCCCTCTTCTCGAATCATATTATACCTGTCTATGTTTCCATATTGGTTGTTAATAAAGATTATGACGTCAGTGAGTGTAGGGGGAGGAGCTAGTGTGGTGGGGGCCTATCCCGACTTCTTCTAGCCACCTGGTGGGGGTCCTACCCCACCATGGCGGACCGGCTATATAAGCAGTGGGAGTAGACCGGATTGCCATAACGAACCGGACCGTCACTTGGAACACTACTCTCTATTCTCTCTCTGCACTGGCTTTGCAACTTTATTGAAACCGTGGTCTTCTCATTCAACTACCTCTGCATCTTTCTCTCCTAACCCCGCTATCTTTTAGTCCGGCGTTGTCAGACCAGACCCTAAATTTTCCTATTGGAAATCTCTCCCTTCGTCTGGCTAAAACTAGCATCTCCTTAGGAGAGACCTCTCCCTCGTGGACAATAGTTGCCCAGGCCCTACAAACTTACCTCGTAGCGTTTCCTACCAGCCTGCTTCTCTCCGGTTCACACTCGCGTTTGGGATCCACACGGTTTTTGCCTACCCTTAGACACCGAGTGTGAATTCGTGGTCATTCCGAGAGCACATAAACTACCTATAAACCTACCCTGTACCTCTTCTCCGGAACATGGTGCTTTGTAGGGGCACACACGTTCTAAAGATCTTATAGAGTCAGATCTAAGTGAATTGAACCTGCCTGCCGATTAGGTTGGCAGCCAGGGTGAAAGACCACAGGTTCCCCAGATTTATCTCTTATTGGGCGCTCGCCGGACGGCGGCTAAGAGGTTGTGGTGACCCTAGCCCACGGCGGGCGTCTCCTCCCCACCTTGGGGATCCTCAAATCCGATAACGCCCGACCAAGATGAAGATATACATATTTAGTCATATTGTAGAATATATAGCTCGTAAAATTCTATTCAAACCAAGTTATTCAAATGGCAAACAACATCTCTGGCTCAACACATTCATGCAATTATCCATAGAAATTGAAGTAGCATGGCCTATAGATATACTGTGGATGCCTCGTTATAATAACTCCAAAAACTGGCCAGCAATCACGCCTCGAGTCAGCTCATCGTCACCTATTAAACCTCCATTCAGTCCGTACTGCTACTACATTGCATTAAGTTAGTCGCGGAGCCAGGGTTAGGGATCTCTGCGAACACTGATTCAGTTTCGAATCATTATTGCCGCGTTTAAATTTCGGGAAATCCTAAAAATTTTTATGATCTATATTGGCAATTTTATTTTAGGATAGGAGGGGGGCCGTTCTCATAGCGCAATTAAAAATATCTTTTTTTAAATAACTTTAAAAATTATCTAATATTGAAGGATTCAAATATCTTGTAACTATATAAATGCATTGTTAAAAAGAAAATCTCCTAGCAATAAAAAAAAAAATTAAATTAATTTAGCGTTTTGCTGGCCTTGGAGAAACTACGCCCATATGATTAGAAGAATATTCTTCGTAAAGACGTAATTTAATACACTACTCATATATGAATCCACGTTTATTGGCAATGCACGAAAAGAGCTGACTGTTGTTCCTCAATCCTACTCTATTATCAGATATTCCTTTGGATCGCTACATAACTTAACATATTCAAACACAAATGCCTGCTTAAAACCCCCTCCGGAATCCACAATACATTCTAACCGATAGGCCGCCTTAATTCGTTTAAGACTTTATGGAACATCCATGAGAAAAGCATTCCAAACCTCTACCCAAAGAGGATCGAAGATTAATTTAACAGTAGGGCTCAACAAGGTATCGGGTGGTTTGTTTATGGAAACCACCCTTTGCCTGTTGGGCGAAGCCTAAAAGGCAACGAGTCCACGGTTGTGCCTCCTGGGCGGACATGGAAACCAACCGATATTACAAAAAGACTTATTTTTGAAAAGTTTTACATTTTATTTAAGTAAGGTGTAAGACTGTCTAAAACCTCAAAAAAATGTGCAACATATTGTTTCATTTTTTTATGAATCCTTTGAATTATATTCATTTTACGTACATAACTTTGGTTTCTTTCAATGATAGTAAGTACTATAACATAGTAAAGGCTGGATCAATCAGAAGAAGTGATATATCTCCCGAAAATACTTAAAGAACATTAATATATTCAGTCCTCATTTGATATCTATACATTTGTTTTATTATTCATTAGTGATTTCATCCTGGAATACATTTAATTTATCTACCTAACGGGTCCTACAAATGTTGAGACGACTAAAGGCTTAATGTAATTGAAGTATAGTCAAAGGACCCATAGATTGTTGTTGGCAACAAAAAAAGTGAGGAATTTGGGTCAGCTTAAAATTGCCCTTCGCCAGTAAGGCTTTAGCTATACTAAAACTAAATACATCGTAATATGAGTTGGCTTTCTTTTCAATTCACAATTGGCTACAGTACATTACTAAGAAGTATGTTAGTGTGGTTTTCATTGAGCAACAGCCACATTGATAAGCAATTATTTATTATAAGCAATTATCCATTGCACGCAAACGTTTTTTTTTGTCCCAGAGATCGATTACATCACCTACATTCGATAATTCACTAACTGAAACTAAAAATTCGCAATCAACAAAAAAAAGTCTTCATTGATTCTTTATAAGATTGTTGTGGCCACCTCTTAATTATGAATAATTAAAAGTTCCCCTCTTCTCGAATCATATTATACCTGTCTATGTTTCCATATTGGTTGTTAATAAAGATTATGACGTCAGTGAGTGTAGGGGGAGGAGCTAGTGTGGTGGGGGCCTATCCCGACTTCTTCTAGCCACCTGGTGGGGGTCCTACCCCACCATGGCGGACCGGCTATATAAGCAGTGGGAGTAGACCGGATTGCCATAACGAACCGGACCGTCACTTGGAACACTACTCTCTATTCTCTCTCTGCACTGGCTTTGCAACTTTATTGAAACCGTGGTCTTCTCATTCAACTACCTCTGCATCTTTCTCTCCTAACCCCGCTATCTTTTAGTCCGGCGTTGTCAGACCAGACCCTAAATTTTCCTATTGGAAATCTCTCCCTTCGTCTGGCTAAAACTAGCATCTCCTTAGGAGAGACCTCTCCCTCGTGGACAATAGTTGCCCAGGCCCTACAAACTTACCTCGTAGCGTTTCCTACCAGTCTGCTTCTCTCCGGTTCACACTCGCGTTTGGGATCCACACGGTTTTTGCCTACCCTTAGACACCGAGTGTGAATTCGTGGTCATTCCGAGAGCACATAAACTACCTATAAACCTACCCTGTACCTCTTCTCCGGAACATGGTGCTTTGTAGGGGCACACACGTTCTAAAGATCTTATAGAGTCAGATCTAAGTGAATTGAACCTGCCTGCCGATTAGGTTGGCAGCCAGGGTGAAAGACCACAGGTTCCCCAGATTTATCTCTTATTGGGCGCTCGCCGGACGGCGGCTAAGAGGTTGTGGTGACCCTAGCCCACGGCGGGCGTCTCCTCCCCACCTTGGGGATCCTCAAATCCGATAACGCCCGACCAAGATGAAGATATACATATTTAGTCATATTGTAGAATATATAGCTCGTAAAATTCTATTTAAACCAAGTTATTCAAATGGCAAACAACATCTCTGGCTCAACACATTCATGCAATTATCCATAGAAATTGAAGTAGCATGGCCTATAGATATACTGTGGATGCCTCGTTATAATAACTCCAAAAACTGGCCAGCAATCACGCCTCGAGTCAGCTCATCGTCACCTATTAAACCTCCATTCAGTCCGTACTGCTACTACATTGCATTAAGTTAGTCGCGGAGCCAGGGTTAGGGATCTCTGCGAACACTGATTCAGTTTCGAATCATTATTGCCGCGTTTAAATTTCGGGAAATCCTAAAAATTTTTATGATCTATATTGGCAATTTTATTTTAGGATAGGAGGGGGGCCGTTCTCATAGCGCAATTAAAAATATCTTTTTTTAAATAACTTTAAAAATTATCTAATATTGAAGGATTCAAATATCTTGTAACTATATAAATGCATTGTTAAAAAGAAAATCTCCTAGCAATAAAAAAAAAAATTAAATTAATTTAGCGTTTTGCTGGCCTTGGAGAAACTACGCCCATATGATTAGAAGAATATTCTTCGTAAAGACGTAATTTAATACACTACTCATATATGAATCCACGTTTATTGGCAATGCACGAAAAGAGCTGACTGTTGTTCCTCAATCCTACTCTATTATCAGATATTCCTTTGGATCGCTACATAACTTAACATATTCAAACACAAATGCCTGCTTAAAACCCCCTCCGGAATCCACAATACATTCTAACCGATAGGCCGCCTTAATTCGTTTAAGACTTTATGGAACATCCATGAGAAAAGCATTCCAAACCTCTACCCAAAGAGGATCGAAGATTAATTTAACAGTAGGGCTCAACAAGGTATCGGGTGGTTTGTTTATGGAAACCACCCTTTGCCTGTTGGGCGAAGCCTAAAAGGCAACGAGTCCACGGTTGTGCCTCCTGGGCGGACATGGAAACCAACCGATATTACAAAAAGACTTATTTTTGAAAAGTTTTACATTTTATTTAAGTAAGGTGTAAGACTGTCTAAAACCTCAAAAAAATGTGCAACATATTGTTTCATTTTTTTATGAATCCTTTGAATTATATTCATTTTACGTACATAACTTTGGTTTCTTTCAATGATAGTAAGTACTATAACATAGTAAAGGCTGGATCAATCAGAAGAAGTGATATATCTCCCGAAAATACTTAAAGAACATTAATATATTCAGTCCTCATTTGATATCTATACATTTGTTTTATTATTCATTAGTGATTTCATCCTGGAATACATTTAATTTATCTACCTAACGGGTCCTACAAATGTTGAGACGACTAAAGGCTTAATGTAATTGAAGTATAGTCAAAGGACCCATAGATTGTTGTTGGCAACAAAAAAAGTGAGGAATTTGGGTCAGCTTAAAATTGCCCTTCGCCAGTAAGGCTTTAGCTATACTAAAACTAAATACATCGTAATATGAGTTGGCTTTCTTTTCAATTCACAATTGGCTACAGTACATTACTAAGAAGTATGTTAGTGTGGTTTTCATTGAGCAACAGCCACATTGATAAGCAATTATTTATTATAAGCAATTATCCATTGCACGCAAACGTTTTTTTTTGTCCCAGAGATCGATTACATCACCTACATTCGATAATTCACTAACTGAAACTAAAAATTCGCAATCAACAAAAAAAAGTCTTCATTGATTATTTATAAGATTGTTGTGGCCACCTCTTAATTATGAATAATTAAAAGTTCCCCTCTTCTCGAATCATATTATACCTGTCTATGTTTCCATATTGGTTGTTAATAAAGATTATGACGTCAGTGAGTGTAGGGGGAGGAGCTAGTGTGGTGGGGGCCTATCCCGACTTCTTCTAGCCACCTGGTGGGGGTCCTACCCCACCATGGCGGACCGGCTATATAAGCAGTGGGAGTAGACCGGATTGCCATAACGAACCGGACCGTCACTTGGAACACTACTCTCTATTCTCTCTCTGCACTGGCTTTGCAACTTTATTGAAACCGTGGTCTTCTCATTCAACTACCTCTGCATCTTTCTCTCCTAACCCCGCTATCTTTTAGTCCGGCGTTGTCAGACCAGACCCTAAATTTTCCTATTGGAAATCTCTCCCTTCGTCTGGCTAAAACTAGCATCTCCTTAGGAGAGACCTCTCCCTCGTGGACAATAGTTGCCCAGGCCCTACAAACTTACCTCGTAGCGTTTCCTACCAGTCTGCTTCTCTCCGGTTCACACTCGCGTTTGGGATCCACACGGTTTTTGCCTACCCTTAGACACCGAGTGTGAATTCGTGGTCATTCCGAGAGCACATAAACTACCTATAAACCTACCCTGTACCTCTTCTCCGGAACATGGTGCTTTGTAGGGGCACACACGTTCTAAAGATCTTATAGAGTCAGATCTAAGTGAATTGAACCTGCCTGCCGATTAGGTTGGCAGCCAGGGTGAAAGACCACAGGTTCCCCAGATTTATCTCTTATTGGGCGCTCGCCGGACGGCGGCTAAGAGGTTGTGGTGACCCTAGCCCACGGCGGGCGTCTCCTCCCCACCTTGGGGATCCTCAAATCCGATAACGCCCGACCAAGATGAAGATATACATATTTAGTCATATTGTAGAATATATAGCTCGTAAAATTCTATTCAAACCAAGTTATTCAAATGGCAAACAACATCTCTGGCTCAACACATTCATGCAATTATCCATAGAAATTGAAGTAGCATGGCCTATAGATATACTGTGGATGCCTCGTTATAATAACTCCAAAAACTGGCCAGCAATCACGCCTCGAGTCAGCTCATCGTCACCTATTAAACCTCCATTCAGTCCGTACTGCTACTACATTGCATTAAGTTAGTCGCGGAGCCAGGGTTAGGGATCTCTGCGAACACTGATTCAGTTTCGAATCATTATTGCCGCGTTTAAATTTCGGGAAATCCTAAAAATTTTTATGATCTATATTGGCAATTTTATTTTAGGATAGGAGGGGGGCCGTTCTCATAGCGCAATTAAAAATATCTTTTTTTAAATAACTTTAAAAATTATCTAATATTGAAGGATTCAAATATCTTGTAACTATATAAATGCATTGTTAAAAAGAAAATCTCCTAGCAATAAAAAAAAAAATTAAATTAATTTAGCGTTTTGCTGGCCTTGGAGAAACTACGCCCATATGATTAGAAGAATATTCTTCGTAAAGACGTAATTTAATACACTACTCATATATGAATTCACGTTTATTGGCAATGCACGAAAAGAGCTGACTGTTGTTCCTCAATCCTACTCTATTATCAGATATTCCTTTGGATCGCTACATAACTTAACATATTCAAACACAAATGCCTGCTTAAAACCCCCTCCGGAATCCACAATACATTCTAACCGATAGGCCGCCTTAATTCGTTTAAGACTTTATGGAACATCCATGAGAAAAGCATTCCAAACCTCTACCCAAAGAGGATCGAAGATTAATTTAACAGTAGGGCTCAACAAGGTATCGGGTGGTTTGTTTATGGAAACCACCCTTTGCCTGTTGGGCGAAGCCTAAAAGGCAACGAGTCCACGGTTGTGCCTCCTGGGCGGACATGGAAACCAACCGATATTACAAAAAGACTTATTTTTGAAAAGTTTTACATTTTATTTAAGTAAGGTGTAAGACTGTCTAAAACCTCAAAAAAATGTGCAACATATTGTTTCATTTTTTTATGAATCCTTTGAATTATATTCATTTTACGTACATAACTTTGGTTTCTTTCAATGATAGTAAGTACTATAACATAGTAAAGGCTGGATCAATCAGAAGAAGTGATATATCTCCCGAAAATACTTAAAGAACATTAATATATTCAGTCCTCATTTGATATCTATACATTTGTTTTATTATTCATTAGTGATTTCATCCTGGAATACATTTAATTTATCTACCTAACGGGTCCTACAAATGTTGAGACGACTAAAGGCTTAATGTAATTGAAGTATAGTCAAAGGACCCATAGATTGTTGTTGGCAACAAAAAAAGTGAGGAATTTGGGTCAGCTTAAAATTGCCCTTCGCCAGTAAGGCTTTAGCTATACTAAAACTAAATACATCGTAATATGAGTTGGCTTTCTTTTCAATTCACAATTGGCTACAGTACATTACTAAGAAGTATGTTAGTGTGGTTTTCATTGAGCAACAGCCACATTGATAAGCAATTATTTATTATAAGCAATTATCCATTGCACGCAAACGTTTTTTTTTGTCCCAGAGATCGATTACATCACCTACATTCGATAATTCACTAACTGAAACTAAAAATTCGCAATCAACAAAAAAAAGTCTTCATTGATTCTTTATAAGATTGTTGTGGCCACCTCTTAATTATGAATAATTAAAAGTTCCCCTCTTCTCGAATCATATTATACCTGTCTATGTTTCCATATTGGTTGTTAATAAAGATTATGACGTCAGTGAGTGTAGGGGGAGGAGCTAGTGTGGTGGGGGCCTATCCAGACTTCTTCTAGCCACCTGGTGGGGGTCCTACCCCACCATGGCGGACCGGCTATATAAGCAGTGGGAGTAGACCGGATTGCCATAACGAACCGGACCGTCACTTGGAACACTACTCTCTATTCTCTCTCTGCACTGGCTTTGCAACTTTATTGAAACCGTGGTCTTCTCATTCAACTACCTCTGCATCTTTCTCTCCTAACCCCGCTATCTTTTAGTCCGGCGTTGTCAGACCAGACCCTAAATTTTCCTATTGGAAATCTCTCCCTTCGTCTGGCTAAAACTAGCATCTCCTTAGGAGAGACCTCTCCCTCGTGGACAATAGTTGCCCAGGCCCTACAAACTTACCTCGTAGCGTTTCCTACCAGTCTGCTTCTCTCCGGTTCACACTCGCGTTTGGGATCCACACGGTTTTTGCCTACCCTTAGACACCGAGTGTGAATTCGTGGTCATTCCGAGAGCACATAAACTACCTATAAACCTACCCTGTACCTCTTCTCCGGAACATGGTGCTTTGTAGGGGCACACACGTTCTAAAGATCTTATAGATTCAGATCTAAGTGAATTGAACCTGCCTGCCGATTAGGTTGGCAGCCAGGGTGAAAGACCACAGGTTCCCCAGATTTATCTCTTATTGGGCGCTCGCCGGACGGCGGCTAAGAGGTTGTGGTGACCCTAGCCCACGGCGGGCGTCTCCTCCCCACCTTGGGGATCCTCAAATCCGATAACGCCCGACCAAGATGAAGATATACATATTTAGTCATATTGTAGAATATATAGCTCGTAAAATTCTATTCAAACCAAGTTATTCAAATGGCAAACAACATCTCTGGCTCAACACATTCATGCAATTATCCATAGAAATTGAAGTAGCATGGCCTATAGATATACTGTGGATGCCTCGTTATAATAACTCCAAAAACTGGCCAGCAATCACGCCTCGAGTCAGCTCATCGTCACCTATTAAACCTCCATTCAGTCCGTACTGCTACTACATTGCATTAAGTTAGTCGCGGAGCCAGGGTTAGGGATCTCTGCGAACACTGATTCAGTTTCGAATCATTATTGCCGCGTTTAAATTTCGGGAAATCCTAAAAATTTTTATGATCTATATTGGCAATTTTATTTTAGGATAGGAGGGGGGCCGTTCTCATAGCGCAATTAAAAATATCTTTTTTTAAATAACTTTAAAAATTATCTAATATTGAAGGATTCAAATATCTTGTAACTATATAAATGCATTGTTAAAAAGAAAATCTCCTAGCAATAAAAAAAAAAATTAAATTAATTTAGCGTTTTGCTGGCCTTGGAGAAACTACGCCCATCTGATTAGAAGAATATTCTTCGTAAAGACGTAATTTAATACACTACTCATATATGAATCCACGTTTATTGGCAATGCACGAAAAGAGCTGACTGTTGTTCCTCAATCCTACTCTATTATCAGATATTCCTTTGGATCGCTACATAACTTAACATATTCAAACACAAATGCCTGCTTAAAACCCCCTCCGGAATCCACAATACATTCTAACCGATAGGCCGCCTTAATTCGTTTAAAACTTTATGGAACATCCATGAGAAAAGCATTCCAAACCTCTACCCAAAGAGGATCGAAGATTAATTTAACAGTAGGGCTCAACAAGGTATCGGGTGGTTTGTTTATGGAAACCACCCTTTGCCTGTTGGGCGAAGCCTAAAAGGCAACGAGTCCACGGTTGTGCCTCCTGGGCGGACATGGAAACCAACCGATATTACAAAAAGACTTATTTTTGAAAAGTTTTACATTTTATTTAAGTAAGGTGTAAGACTGTCTAAAACCTCAAAAAAATGTGCAACATATTGTTTCATTTTTTTATGAATCCTTTGAATTATATTCATTTTACGTACATAACTTTGGTTTCTTTCAATGATAGTAAGTATTATAACAAAGTAAAGGCTGGATCAATCAGAAGAAGTGATATATCTTCCGAAAATACTTAAAGAACATTAATATATTCAGTCCTCATTTGATATCTATACATTTGTTTTATTATTCATTAGTGATTTCATCCTGGAATACATTTAATTTATCTACCTAACGGGTCCTACAAATGTTGAGACGACTAAAGGCTTAATGTAATTGAAGTATAGTCAAAGGACCCATAGATTGTTGTTGGCAACAAAAAAAGTGAGGAATTTGGGTCAGCTTAAAATTGCCCTTCGCCAGTAAGGCTTTAGCTATACTAAAACTAAATACATCGTAATATGAGTTGGCTTTCTTTTCAATTCACAATTGGCTACAGTACATTACTAAGAAGTATGTTACTGTGGTTTTCATTGAGCAACAGCAACATTGATAAGCAATTATTTATTATAAGCAATTATCCATTGCACGCAAACGTTTTTTTTTGTCCCAGAGATCGATTACATCACCTACATTCGATAATTCACTAACTGAAACTAAAAATTCGCAATCAACAAAAAAAAAAGTCTTCATTGATTATTTATAAGATTGTTGTGGCCACCTCTTAATTATGAATAATTAAAAGTTCCCCTCTTCTCGAATCATATTATACCTGTCTATGTTTCCATATTGGTTGTTAATAAAGATTATGACGTCAGTGAGTGTAGGGGGAGGAGCTAGTGTGGTGGGGGCCCATCCCGACTTCTTCTAGCCACCTGGTGGGGGTCCTACCTCACCATGGCGGACCGGCTATATAAGCAGTGGGAGTAGACCGGATTGCCATAACGAACCGGACCGTCACTTGGAACACTACTCTCTATTCTCTCTCTGCACTGGCTTTGCAACTTTATTGAAACCATGGTCTTCTCATTAAACTACCTCTGCATCTTTCTCTCCTAACCCCGCTATCTTTTAGTCCGGCGTTGTCAGACCAGACCCTAAATTTTCCTATTGGAAATCTCTCCCTTCGTCTGGCTAAAACTAGCATCTCCTTAGGAGAGACCTCTCCCTCGTGGACAATAGTTGCCCAGGCCCTACAAACTTACCTCGTAGCGTTTCCTACCAGTCTGCTTCTCTCCGGTTCACACTCGCGTTTGGGATCCACACGGTTTTTGCCTACCCTTAGACACCGAGTGTGAATTCGTGGTCATTCCGAGAGCACATAAACTACCTATAAACCTACCCTGTACCTCTTCTCCGGAACATGGTGCTTTGTAGGGGCACACACGTTCTAAAGATCTTATAGAGTCAGATCTAAGTGAATTGAACCTGCCTGCCGATTAGGTTGGCAGCCAGGGTGAAAGACCACAGGTTCCCCAGATTTATCTCTTATTGGGCGCTCGCCGGACGGCGGCTAAGAGGTTGTGGTGACCCTAGCCCACGGCGGGCGTCTCCTCCCCACCTTGGGGATCCTCAAATCCGATAACGCCCGACCAAGATGAAGATATACATATTTAGTCATATTGTAGAATATATAGCTCGTAAAATTCTATTCAAACCAAGTTATTCAAATGGCAAACAACATCTCTGGCTCAACACATTCATGCAATTATCCATAGAAATTGAAGTAGCATGGCCTATAGATATACTGTGGATGCCTCGTTATAATAACTCCAAAAACTGGCCAGCAATCACGCCTCGAGTCAGCTCATCGTCACCTATTAAACCTCCATTCAGTCCGTACTGCTACTACATTGCATTAAGTTAGTCGCGGAGCCAGGGTTAGGGATCTCTGCGAACACTGATTCAGTTTCGAATCATTATTGCCGCGTTTAAATTTCGGGAAATCCTAAAAATTTTTATGATCTATATTGGCAATTTTATTTTAGGATAGGAGGGGGGCCGTTCTCATAGCGCAATTAAAAATATCTTTTTTTAAATAACTTTAAAAATTATCTAATATTGAAGGATTCAAATATCTTGTAACTATATAAATGCATTGTTAAAAAGAAAATCTCCTAGCAATAAAAAAAAAAATTAAATTAATTTAGCGTTTTGCTGGCCTTGGAGAAACTACGCCCATCTGATTAGAAGAATATTCTTCGTAAAGACGTAATTTAATACACTACTCATATATGAATCCACGTTTATTGGCAATGCACGAAAAGAGCTGACTGTTGTTCCTCAATCCTACTCTATTATCAGATATTCCTTTGGATCGCTACATAACTTAACATATTCAAACACAAATGCCTGCTTAAAACCCCCTCCGGAATCCACAATACATTCTAACCGATAGGCCGCCTTAATTCGTTTAAAACTTTATGGAACATCCATGAGAAAAGCATTCCAAACCTCTACCCAAAGAGGATCGAAGATTAATTTAACAGTAGGGCTCAACAAGGTATCGGGTGGTTTGTTTATGGAAACCACCCTTTGCCTGTTGGGCGAAGCCTAAAAGGCAACGAGTCCACGGTTGTGCCTCCTGGGCGGACATGGAAACCAACCGATATTACAAAAAGACTTATTTTTGAAAAGTTTTACATTTTATTTAAGTAAGGTGTAAGACTGTCTAAAACCTCAAAAAAATGTGCAACATATTGTTTCATTTTTTTATGAATCCTTTGAATTATATTTATTTTACGTACATAACTTTGGTTTCTTTCAATGATAGTAAGTATTATAACAAAGTAAAGGCTGGATCAATCAGAAGAAGTGATATATCTTCCGAAAATACTTAAAGAACATTAATATATTCAGTCCTCATTTGATATCTATACATTTGTTTTATTATTCATTAGTGATTTCATCCTGGAATACATTTAATTTATCTACCTAACGGGTCCTACAAATGTTGAGACGACTAAAGGCTTAATGTAATTGAAGTATAGTCAAAGGACCCATAGATTGTTGTTGGCAACAAAAAAAGTGAGGAATTTGGGTCAGCTTAAAATTGCCCTTCGCCAGTAAGGCTTTAGCTATACTAAAACTAAATACATCGTAATATGAGTTGGCTTTCTTTTCAATTCACAATTGGTTACAGTACATTACTAAGAAGTATGTTACTGTGGTTTTCATTGAGCAACAGCCACATTGATAAGCAATTATTTATTATAAGCAGTTATCCATTGCACGCAAACGTTTTTTTTTGTCCCAGAGATCGATTACATCACCTACATTCGATAATTCACTAACTGAAACTAAAAATTCGCAATCAACAAAAAAAAAGTCTTCATTGATTCTTTATAAGATTGTTGTGGCCACCTCTTAATTATGAATAATTAAAAGTTCCCCTCTTCTCGAATCATATTATACCTGTCTATGTTTCCATATTGGTTGTTAATAAAGATTATGACGTCAGTGAGTGTAGGGGGAGGAGCTAGTGTGGTGGGGGCCCATCCCGACTTCTTCTAGCCACCTGGTGGGGGTCCTACCCCACCATGGCGGACCGGCTATATAAGCAGTGGGAGTAGACCGGATTGCCATAACGAACCGGACCGTCACTTAGAACACTACTCTCTATTCTCTCTCTGCACTGGCTTTGCAACTTTATTGAAACCATGGTCTTCTCATTCAACTACCTCTGCATCTTTCTCTCCTAACCCCGCTATCTTTTAGTCCGGCGTTGTCAGACCAGACCCTAAATTTTCCTATTGGAAATCTCTCCCTTCGTCTGGCTAAAACTAGCATCTCCTTAGGAGAGACCTCTCCCTCGTGGACAATAGTTGCCCAGGCCCTACAAACTTACCTCGTAGCGTTTCCTACCAGTCTGCTTCTCTCCGGTTCACACTCGCGTTTGGGATCCACACGGTTTTTGCCTACCCTTAGACACCGAGTGTGAATTCGTGGTCATTCCGAGAGCACATAAACTACCTATAAACCTACCCTGTACCTCTTCTCCGGAACATGGTGCTTTGTAGGGGCACACACGTTCTAAAGATCTTATAGAGTCAGATCTAAGTGAATTGAACCTGCCTGCCGATTAGGTTGGCAGCCAGGGTGAAAGACCACAGGTTCCCCAGATTTATCTCTTATTGGGCGCTCGCCGGACGGCGGCTAAGAGGTTGTGGTGACCCTAGCCCACGGCGGGCGTCTCCTCCCCACCTTGGGGATCCTCAAATCCGATAACGCCCGACCAAGATGAAGATATACATATTTAGTCATATTGTAGAATATATAGCTCGTAAAATTCTATTCAAACCAAGTTATTCAAATGGCAAACAACATCTCTGGCTCAACACATTCATGCAATTATCCATAGAAATTGAAGTAGCATGGCCTATAGATATACTGTGGATGCCTCGTTATAATAACTCCAAAAACTGGCCAGCAATCACGCCTCGAGTCAGCTCATCGTCACCTATTAAACCTCCATTCAGTCCGTACTGCTACTACATTGCATTAAGTTAGTCGCGGAGCCAGGGTTAGGGATCTCTGCGAACACTGATTCAGTTTCGAATCATTATTGCCGCGTTTAAATTTCGGGAAATCCTAAAAATTTTTATGATCTATATTGGCAATTTTATTTTAGGATAGGAGGGGGGGCCGTTCTCATAGCGCAATTAAAAATATCTTTTTTTAAATAACTTTAAAAATTATCTAATATTGAAGGATTCAAATATCTTGTAACTATATAAATGCATTGTTAAAAAGAAAATCTCCTAGCAATAAAAAAAAAAATTAAATTAATTTAGCGTTTTGCTGGCCTTGGAGAAACTACGCCCATCTGATTAGAAGAATATTCTTCGTAAAGACGTAATTTAATACACTACTCATATATGAATCCACGTTTATTGGCAATGCACGAAAAGAGCTGACTGTTGTTCCTCAATCCTACTCTATTATCAGATATTCCTTTGGATCGCTACATAACTTAACATATTCAAACACAAATGCCTGCTTAAAACCCCCTCCGGAATCCACAATACATTCTAACCGATAGGCCGCCTTAATTCGTTTAAAACTTTATGGAACATCCATGAGAAAAGCATTCGAAACCTCTACCCAAAGAGGATCGAAGATTAATTTAACAGTAGGGCTCAACAAGGTATCGGGTGGTTTGTTTATGGAAACCACCCTTTGCCTGTTGGGCGAAGCCTAAAAGGCAACGAGTCCACGGTTGTGCCTCCTGGGCGGACATGGAAACCAACCGATATTACAAAAAGACCTATTTTTGAAAAGTTTTACATTTTATTTAAGTAAGGTGTAAGACTGTCTAAAACCTCAAAAAAATGTGCAACATATTGTTTCATTTTTTTATGAATCCTTTGAATTATATTTATTTTACGTACATAACTTTGGTTTCTTTCAATGATAGTAAGTATTATAACAAAGTAAAGGCTGGATCAATCAGAAGAAGTGATATATCTTCCGAAAATACTTAAAGAACATTAATATATTCAGTCCTCATTTGATATCTATACATTTGTTTTATTATTCATTAGTGATTTCATCCTGGAATACATTTAATTTATCTACCTAACGGGTCCTACAAATGTTGAGACGACTAAAGGCTTAATGTAATTGAAGTATAGTCAAAGGACCCATAGATTGTTGTTGGCAACAAAAAAAGTGAGAAATTTGGGTCAGCTTAAAATTGCCCTTCACCAGTAAGGCTTTAGCTATACTAAAACTAAATACATCGTAATATGAGTTGGCTTTCTTTTCAATTCACAATTGGTTACAGTACATTACTAAGAAGTATGTTACTGTGGTTTTCATTGAGCAACAGCCACATTGATAAGCAATTATTTATTATAAGCAATTATCCATTGCACGCAAACGTTTTTTTTTGTCCCAGAGATCGATTACATCACCTACATTCGATAATTCACTAACTGAAACTAAAAATTCGCAATCAACAAAAAAAAAGTCTTCATTGATTCTTTATAAGATTGTTGTGGCCACCTCTTAATTATGAATAATTAAAAGTTCCCCTCTTCTCGAATCATATTATACCTGTCTATGTTTCCATATTGGTTGTTAATAAAGATTATGACGACAGTGAGTGTGGGGGGAGGAGCTAGTGTGGTGGGGGCCCATCCCGACTTCTTCTAGCCACCTGGTGGGGGTCCTACCCCACCATGGCGGACCGGCTATATAAGCAGTGGGAGTAGACCGGATTGCCATAACGATCCGGACCGTCACTTGGAACACTACTCTCTATTCTCTCTCTGCACTGGCTTTGCAACTTTATTGAAACAATGGTCTTCTCATTCAACTACCTCTGCATCTTTCTCTCTTAACCCCGCTATCTTTTAGTCCGGCGTTGTCAGACCAGACCCTAAATTTTCCTATTGGAAATCTCTCCCTTTGTCTGGCTAAAACTAGCATCTCCTTAGGAGAGACCTCTCCCTCGTGGACAATAGTTGCCCAGGCCCTACAAACTTACCTCGTAGCGTTTCCTACCAGTCTGCTTCTCTCCGGTTCACACACGCGTTTGGGATCCACACGGTTTTTGCCTACCCTTAGACACCGAGTGTGAATTCGTGGTCATTCCGAGAGCACATAAACTACCTATAAACCTACCCTGTACCTCTTCTCCGGAACATGGTGCTTTGTAGGGGCACACACGTTCTAAAGATCTTATAGAGTCAGATCTAAGTGAATTGAACCTGCCTGCCGATTAGGTTGGCAGCCAGGGTGAAAGACCACAGGTTCCCCAGATTTATCTCTTATTGGGCGCTCGCCGGACGGCGGCTAAGAGGTTGTGGCGACCCTAGCCCACGGCGGGCGTCTCCTCCCCACCTTGGGGATCCTCAAATCCGATAACGCCCGACCAAGATGAAGATATACATATTTAGTCATATTGTAGAATATATAGCTCGTAAAATTCTATTAAAACCATGTTATTCAAATGGCAAACAACATCTCTGGCTCAACACATTCATGCAATTATCCATAGAAATTGAGGTAGCATGGCCTATAGATATACTGTGGATGCCTCGTTATAATAACTCCAAAAACTGGCCAGCAATCACGCCTCGAGTCAGCTCATCGTCACCTATTAAACCTCCATTCAGTCCGTACTGCTACTACATTGCATTAAGTTAGTCGCGGAGCCAGGGTTAGGGATCTCTGCGAACACTGATTCAGTTTCGAATCATTATTGCCGCGTTTAAATTTCGGGAAATCCTAAAAATTTTTATGATCTATATTGGCAATTTTATTTTAGGATAGGAGGGGGGCCGTTCTCATAGCGCAATTAAAAATATCTTTTTTTAAATAACTTTAAAAATTATCTAATATTGAAGGATTCAAATATCTTGTAACTATATAAATGCATTGTTAAAAAGAAAATCTCCTAGCAATAAAAAAAAAAATTAAATTAATTTAGCGTTTTGCTGGCCTTGGAGAAACTACGCCCATCTGATTAGAAGAATATTCTTCGTAAAGACGTAATTTAATACACTACTCATATATGAATCCACGTTTATTGGCAATGCACGAAAAGAGCTGACTGTTGTTCCTCAATCCTACTCTATTATCAGATATTCCTTTGGATCGCTACATAACTTAACATATTCAAACACAAATGCCTGCTTAAAACCCCCTCCGGAATCCACAATACATTCTAACCGATAGGCCGCCTTAATTCGTTTAAGACTTTATGGAACATCCATGAGAAAAGCATTCCAAACCTCTACCCAAAGAGGATCGAAGATTAATTTAACAGTAGGGCTCAACAAGGTATCGGGTGGTTTGTTTATGGAAAACACCCTTTGCCTGTTGGGCGAAGCCTAAAAGGCAACGAGTCCACGGTTGTGCCTCCTGGGCGGACATGGAAACCAACCGATATTACAAAAAGACTTATTTTTGAAAAGTTTTACATTTTATTTAAGTAAGGTGTAAGACTGTCTAAAACAGGTATGGGCAACCTTTGACATGTTATGGGCCAAACTTTAGTGTGCAAATACGTTCGCGGGCCGCGTTTAAAAGTAGTGCATTTTAAAGTAGTGTTCATAATTTTTAGCGATAGATATCAGTCAGCCATGAAATAATACGACAATGTTATTACAACACAATTTATTAAAATAACAAAATGAAATGAAAAAATAGGTACCTACAGCATTAAATTAAATCGTTAAATTTAGAATTGTTACAAACTACGAAAGTTAAATAGCGACACCGAAATCAATGAGACACTTGAGCTTGAATTTGGGAAACTAATTCATCGATGTTTGGATTAATTCCACTGGTACAAAGACGTAAAGAATTTTCCAAATTATCGTCAGTCAGCCTTGTACGATGTTTTGATTTATTAACTTTCATCAATGAAAAGAACTGTTCGCATTTATAAGTACTGCCAAACGCACAAATCAATCTTCTTGCAAATTTTCTAAGCTGCGGAAAATGGTCTTCTTCGAGGTATTTTTTGTAGAAATCGCACAACTCCACGTCTTCAAATTTAGATTTTAGGAGTGAGTTTTCTTGAATCTCGATCAACTCCATTTGCAAGTGTATTGGAGCATTTTGTACATTACTTTTTGTTGGAGTAGCAAATAAATTGAAACAGTCTTCCATGTGTTTGAAATCGCTAAATCTGATCGAAAATTTCTCCGACAGTAACTTGAGTTCTTCAGCATATTGAGCGTAAGCAATATTTTCATACGCAGAGAGCGTGGTGAAATGGTAACTGTTACCAGACAGCATATGTGCCTCCCACAAGCGGATTTTGTTCTGAAACGCTTTCAAATGGCTGTACAAATCATTTACTAACTGTCCTTGTTTTTGAAGTTTCAAATTTAAATCATTCAAATGGCCTGTAAGGTCGACAAGAAATGCTAAGTCACATATCCATTTTGCGTCACTCAATTCAGATAGTGGTTTATCTTTTATTTGCATAAATTCTGCTATCTCATTTCTAAGCTCGTAAAACCGTTTCAGCATTTTCCCTTTGCTTAGCCATCTGACTTCACAATAATATGTTACGTCGTCATACTCGGCTGATATTTCATCCAAAAACGCCTTGAACTGACGATGGTTAAGCCCTCGGGATCGAATAAAATTGATGGTTTTTACTACCACATTCATAACATTCTGGAGTCGAATGGACTTAGAACACAAGTTCTGTTGGTGGATAATGCAATGAAGGACTATCAAACCATCTTTTTGCACATTTAATTCAGTTGCTTTTTCATTCAAAATTCCGATGAAACCTTTACGTAAGCCGACCATAGAAGGTGCACCATCTGTGCATACTCCAACTAATTTCGACCATGGCAAGCCAAAACTTGTGAATACCTTTTGAACTTCATTAAAAATGTCCTCTCCTGTAGTGGTTCCTTTTAGCGGCTGTAAAGCAAGCAATTCCTCAGTAATAGTGAATTCTTTATCAACACCTCGAATAAATATAGCCAGTTGAGCTATGTCAGACAAATCGGTGCTCTCGTCTAATGCTATGGAAAATGATTCAATACCAGTCATACGGCCAGTCAATGTTGTTTTTATATCATTAGCCATCATTTCTATACGTCGTACAACGGTTCGTCTTGACAAACTAATTTTTTCAAATTCATTTTTCTTTTCAGGACACAAAACACTGCAAACTTCTGACATACACTCCTTGATAAATTCTCCTTCGGCAAATGGTTTCAATGACTTTGCCAATTTTGAACTAACTATAAAACTAGCTTTCACAACATTATCAAGTTGTGTTCTTTGTCTATGAAATATTTGCTGCTGTTTTTCCAAATTTGCGGTAAGTTTCTGGATTTTGTCTTTTCTTATTTGTCCTGTCAGTGAGAGCAGCGTAGGATGCTTAGTTGAGTAATGCCTCTTTATATTGAATTCTTTCATCACCGAAATGGATTCATTACACATCAAACAAATAGGCTTACCATTGTGCAAGATAAAGAAGAATTCTTCAGTCCATTTTTCTTGAAACTGGCGACCCTCTGCATCTACTTTTCGTTTCCTTCCACCAGACATCATTTTCATTTACTTATCGTTCGATAAACTTAATAAGAAAATAGGTATAATTAGTAAGCACTCAAGATGCACACAAAGTCACAAAGCAAACTTATCACCACGGTAGCTCGAATAGGACTGAACTAAGTTCCGGCCATCCACCCGCTTATATAGGCAAAATGAAGGAATGATCTAGAATCGTCTAGTGTAGAACAATACAATTGCGAAGCAATAATCCTTTGTTGCGCCGCCAGTGTGGCGGCAAACATCAATGGCTTTGAACTTTGATGTTTGCCGCCTCACTCTTTGATGATCACCGCCACTCGGCTTGCTCGCTCACTTGATTCCATGAGTATGAGTAAGTAGTGTATTTTTTTTTTTTAAATTGGGTTTTTCAAAATGTCTCGCGGGCCGGATCAAATCTTACAGCGGGCCGGATCCGGCCCGCGGGCCGGCTGTTGCCCGCATACGGTCTAAAACCTCAAAAAAATGTGCAACATATTGTTTCATTTTTTTATGAATCCTTTGAATTATATTCATTTTACGTACATAACTTTGGTTTCTTTCAATGATAGTAAGTATTATAACAAAGTAAAGGCTGGATCAATCAGAAGAAGTGATATATCTTCCGAAAATACTTAAAGAACATTAATATATTCAGTCCTCATTTGATATCTATACATTTGTTTTATTATTCATTAGTGATTTCATCCTGGAATACATTTAATTTATCTACCTAACGGGTCCTACAAATGTTGAGACGACTAAAGGCTTAATGTAATTGAAGTATAGTCAAAGGACCCATAGATTGTTGTTGGCAACAAAAAAAGTGAGAAATTTGGGTCAGCTTAAAATTGCCCTTCGCCAGTAAGGCTTTAGCTATACTAAAACTAAATACATCGTAATATGAGTTGGCTTTCTTTTCAATTCACAATTGGCTACAGTACATTACTAAGAAGTATGTTAGTGTGGTTTTCATTGAGCAACAGCCACATTGATAAGCAATTATTTATTATAAGCAATTATCCATTGCACGCAAACGTTTTTTTTTGTCCCAGAGATCGATTACATCACCTACATTCGATAATTCACTAACTGAAACTAAAAATTCGCAATCTACAAAAAAAAAGTCTTCATTGATTCTTTATAAGATTGTTGTGGCCACCTCTTAATTATGAATAATTAAAAGTTCCCCTCTTCTCGAATCATATTATACCTGTCTATGTTTCCATATTGGTTGTTAATAAAGATTATGACGTCAGTGAGTGTAGGGGGAGGAGCTAGTGTGGTGGGGGCCCATCCCGACTTCTTCTAGCCACCTGGTGGGGGTCCTACCCCACCATGGCGGACCGGCTATATAAGCAGTGGGAGTAGACCGGATTGCCATAACGAACCGGATCGTCACTTGGAACACTACTCTCTATTCTCTCTCTGCACTGGCTTTGCAACTTTATTGAAACCATGGTCTTCTCATTCAACTACCTCTGCATCTTTCTCTCCTAACCCCGCTATCTTTTAGTCCGGCGTTGTCAGACCAGACCCTAAATTTTCCTATTGGAAATCTCTCCCTTTGTCTGGCTAAAACTAGCATCTCCTTAGGAGAGACCTCTCCCTCGTGGACAATAGTTGCCCAGGCCCTACAAACTTACCTCGTAGCGTTTCCTACCAGTCTGCTTCTCTCCGGTTCACACTCGCGTTTGGGATCCACACGGTTTTTGCCTACCCTTAGACACCGAGTGTGAATTCGTGGTCATTCCGAGAGCACATAAACTACCTATAAACCTACCCTGTACCTCTTCTCCGGAACATGGTGCTTTGTAGGGGCACACACGTTCTAAAGATCTTATAGAGTCAGATCTAAGTGAATTGAACCTGCCTGCCGATTAGGTTGGCAGCCAGGGTGAAAGACCACAGGTTCCCCAGATTTATCTCTTATTGGGCGCTCGCCGGACGGCGGCTAAGAGGTTGTGGTGACCCTAGCCCACGGCGGGCGTCTCCTCCCCACCTTGGGGATCCTCAAATCCGATAACGCCCGACCAAGATGAAGATATACATATTTAGTCATATTGTAGAATATATAGCTCGTAAAATTCTATTCAAACCAAGTTATTCAAATGGCAAACAACATCTCTGGCTCAACACATTCATGCAATTATCCATAGAAATTGAAGTAGCATGGCCTATAGATATACTGTGGATGCCTCGTTATAATAACTCCAAAAACTGGCCAGCAATCACGCCTCGAGTCAGCTCATCGTCACCTATTAAACCTCCATTCAGTCCGTACTGCTACTACATTGCATTAAGTTAGTCGCGGAGCCAGGGTTAGGGATCTCTGCGAACACTGATTCAGTTTCGAATCATTATTGCCGCGTTTAAATTTCGGGAAATCCTAAAAATTTTTATGATCTATATTGGCAATTTTATTTTAGGATAGGAGGGGGGCCGTTCTCATAGCGCAATTAAAAATATCTTTTTTTAAATAACTTTAAAAATTATCTAATATTGAAGGATTCAAATATCTTGTAACTATATAAATGCATTGTTAAAAAGAAAATCTCCTAGCAATAAAAAAAAAAATTAAATTAATTTAGCGTTTTGCTGGCCTTGGAGAAACTACGCCCATCTCATTAGAAGAATATTCTTCGTAAAGACGTAATTTAATACACTACTCATATATGAATCCACGTTTATTGGCAATGCACGAAAAGAGCTGACTGTTGTTCCTCAATCCTACTCTATTATCAGATATTCCTTTGGATCGCTACATAACTTAACATATTCAAACACAAATGCCTGCTTAAAACCCCCTCCGGAATCCACAATACATTCTAACCGATAGGCCGCCTTAATTCGTTCAAGACTTTATGGAACATCCATGAGAAAAGCATTCCAAACCTCTACCCAAAGAGGATCGAAGATTAATTTAACAGTAGGGCTCAACAAGGTATCGGGTGGTTTGTTTATGGAAACCACCCTTTGCCTGTTGGGCGAAGCATAAAAGGCAACGAGTCCACGGTTGTGCCTCCTGGGCGGACATGGAAACCAACCGATATTACAAAAAGACTTATTTTTGAAAAGTTTTACATTTTATTTAAGTAAGGTGTAAGACTGTCTAAAACCTCAAAAAAATGTGCAACATATTGTTTCATTTTTTTATGAATCCTTTGAATTATATTCATTTTACGTACATAACTTTGGTTTTTTTCAATGATAGTAAGTATTATAACAAAGTAAAGGCTGGATCAATCAGAAGAAGTGATATATCTTCCGAAAATACTTAAAGAACATTAATATATTCAGTCCTCATTTGATATCTATACATTTGTTTTATTATTCATTAGTGATTTCATCCTGGAATACATTTAATTTATCTACCTAACGGGTCCTACAAATGTTGAGACGACTAAAGGCTTAATGTAATTGAAGTATAGTCAAAGGACCCATAGATTGTTGTTGGCAACAAAAAAAGTGAGGAATTTGGGTCAGCTTAAAATTGCCCTTCGCCAGTAAGGCTTTAGCTATACTAAAACTAAATACATCGTAATATGAGTTGGCTTTCTTTTCAATTCACAATTGGCTACAGTACATTACTAAGAAGTATGTTAGTGTGGTTTTCATTGAGCAACAGCCACATTGATAAGCAATTATTTATTATAAGCAATTATCCATTGCACGCAAACGTTTTTTTTTGTCCCAGAGATCGATTACATCACCTACATTCGATAATTCACTAACTGAAACTAAAAATTCGCAATCAACAAAAAAAAAGTCTTCATTGATTCTTTATAAGATTGTTGTGGCCACCTCTTAATTATGAATAATTAAAAGTTCCCCTCTTCTCGAATCATATTATACCTGTCTATGTTTCCATATTGGTTGTTAATAAAGATTATGACGTCAGTGAGTGTAGGGGGAGGAGCTAGTGTGGTGGGGGCCCATCCCGACTTCTTCTAGCCACCTGGTGGGGGTCCTACCCCACCATGGCGGACCGGCTATATAAGCAGTGGGAGTAGACCGGATTGCCATAACGAACCGGATCGTCACTTGGAACACTACTCTCTATTCTCTCTCTGCACTGGCTTTGCAACTTTATTGAAACCATGGTCTTCTCATTCAACTACCTCTGCATCTTTCTCTCCTAACCCCGCTATCTTTTAGTCCGGCGTTGTCAGACCAGACCCTAAATTTTCCTATTGGAAATCTCTCCCTTTGTCTGGCTAAAACTAGCATCTCCTTAGGAGAGACCTCTCCCTCGTGGACAATAGTTGCCCAGGCCCTACAAACTTACCTCGTAGCGTTTCCTACCAGTCTGCTTCTCTCCGGTTCACACTCGCGTTTGGGATCCACACGGTTTTTGCCTACCCTTAGACACCGAGTGTGAATTCGTGGTCATTCCGAGAGCACATAAACTACCTATAAACCTACCCTGTACCTCTTCTCCGGAACATGGTGCTTTGTAGGGGCACACACGTTCTAAAGATCTTATAGAGTCAGATCTAAGTGAATTGAACCTGCCTGCCGATTAGGTTGGCAGCCAGGGTGAAAGACCACAGGTTCCCCAGATTTATCTCTTATTGGGCGCTCGCCGGACGGCGGCTAAGAGGTTGTGGTGACCCTAGCCCACGGCGGGCGTCTCCTCCCCACCTTGGGGATCCTCAAATCCGATAACGCCCGACCAAGATGAAGATATACATATTTAGTCATATTGTAGAATATATAGCTCGTAAAATTCTATTCAAACCAAGTTATTCAAATGGCAAACAACATCTCTGGCTCAACACATTCATGCAATTATCCATAGAAATTGAAGTAGCATGGCCTATAGATATACTGTGGATGCCTCGTTATAATAACTCCAAAAACTGGCCAGCAATCACGCCTCGAGTCAGCTCATCGTCACCTATTAAACCTCCATTCAGTCCGTACTGCTACTACATTGCATTAAGTTAGTCGCGGAGCCAGGGTTAGGGATCTCTGCGAACACTGATTCAGTTTCGAATCATTATTGCCGCGTTTAAATTTCGGGAAATCCTAAAAATTTTTATGATCTATATTGGCAATTTTATTTTAGGATAGGAGGGGGGCCGTTCTCATAGCGCAATTAAAAATATCTTTTTTTAAATAACTTTAAAAATTATCTAATATTGAAGGATTCAAATATCTTGTAACTATATAAATGCATTGTTAAAAAGAAAATCTCCTAGCAATAAAAAAAAAAATTAAATTAATTTAGCGTTTTGCTGGCCTTGGAGAAACTACG
The DNA here is from genome assembly GCA_930367205.1 of Acanthosoma haemorrhoidale. Lineage (NCBI taxonomy): Eukaryota > Metazoa > Arthropoda > Insecta > Hemiptera > Acanthosomatidae > Acanthosoma > Acanthosoma haemorrhoidale. The sequence goes on from OV884012.1 coordinate 74,383,667, forward strand.
CCCATCTCATTAGAAGAATATTCTTCGTAAAGACGTAATTTAATACACTACTCATATATGAATCCACGTTTATTGGCAATGCACGAAAAGAGCTGACTGTTGTTCCTCAATCCTACTCTATTATCAGATATTCCTTTGGATCGCTACATAACTTAACATATTCAAACACAAATGCCTGCTTAAAACCCCCTCCGGAATCCACAATACATTCTAACCGATAGGCCGCCTTAATTCGTTCAAGACTTTATGGAACATCCATGAGAAAAGCATTCCAAACCTCTACCCAAAGAGGATCGAAGATTAATTTAACAGTAGGGCTCAACAAGGTATCGGGTGGTTTGTTTATGGAAACCACCCTTTGCCTGTTGGGCGAAGCATAAAAGGCAACGAGTCCACGGTTGTGCCTCCTGGGCGGACATGGAAACCAACCGATATTACAAAAAGACTTATTTTTGAAAAGTTTTACATTTTATTTAAGTAAGGTGTAAGACTGTCTAAAACCTCAAAAAAATGTGCAACATATTGTTTCATTTTTTTATGAATCCTTTGAATTATATTCATTTTACGTACATAACTTTGGTTTTTTTCAATGATAGTAAGTATTATAACAAAGTAAAGGCTGGATCAATCAGAAGAAGTGATATATCTTCCGAAAATACTTAAAGAACATTAATATATTCAGTCCTCATTTGATATCTATACATTTGTTTTATTATTCATTAGTGATTTCATCCTGGAATACATTTAATTTATCTACCTAACGGGTCCTACAAATGTTGAGACGACTAAAGGCTTAATGTAATTGAAGTATAGTCAAAGGACCCATAGATTGTTGTTGGCAACAAAAAAAGTGAGGAATTTGGGTCAGCTTAAAATTGCCCTTCGCCAGTAAGGCTTTAGCTATACTAAAACTAAATACATCGTAATATGAGTTGGCTTTCTTTTCAATTCACAATTGGCTACAGTACATTACTAAGAAGTATGTTAGTGTGGTTTTCATTGAGCAACAGCCACATTGATAAGCAATTATTTATTATAAGCAATTATCCATTGCACGCAAACGTTTTTTTTTGTCCCAGAGATCGATTACATCACCTACATTCGATAATTCACTAACTGAAACTAAAAATTCGCAATCAACAAAAAAAAAGTCTTCATTGATTCTTTATAAGATTGTTGTGGCCACCTCTTAATTATGAATAATTAAAAGTTCCCCTCTTCTCGAATCATATTATACCTGTCTATGTTTCCATATTGGTTGTTAATAAAGATTATGACGTCAGTGAGTGTAGGGGGAGGAGCTAGTGTGGTGGGGGCCCATCCCGACTTCTTCTAGCCACCTGGTGGGGGTCCTACCCCACCATGGCGGACCGGCTATATAAGCAGTGGGAGTAGACCGGATTGCCATAACGAACCGGATCGTCACTTGGAACACTACTCTCTATTCTCTCTCTGCACTGGCTTTGCAACTTTATTGAAACCATGGTCTTCTCATTCAACTACCTCTGCATCTTTCTCTCCTAACCCCGCTATCTTTTAGTCCGGCGTTGTCAGACCAGACCCTAAATTTTCCTATTGGAAATCTCTCCCTTTGTCTGGCTAAAACTAGCATCTCCTTAGGAGAGACCTCTCCCTCGTGGACAATAGTTGCCCAGGCCCTACAAACTTACCTCGTAGCGTTTCCTACCAGTCTGCTTCTCTCCGGTTCACACTCGCGTTTGGGATCCACACGGTTTTTGCCTACCCTTAGACACCGAGTGTGAATTCGTGGTCATTCCGAGAGCACATAAACTACCTATAAACCTACCCTGTACCTCTTCTCCGGAACATGGTGCTTTGTAGGGGCACACACGTTCTAAAGATCTTATAGAGTCAGATCTAAGTGAATTGAACCTGCCTGCCGATTAGGTTGGCAGCCAGGGTGAAAGACCACAGGTTCCCCAGATTTATCTCTTATTGGGCGCTCGCCGGACGGCGGCTAAGAGGTTGTGGTGACCCTAGCCCACGGCGGGCGTCTCCTCCCCACCTTGGGGATCCTCAAATCCGATAACGCCCGACCAAGATGAAGATATACATATTTAGTCATATTGTAGAATATATAGCTCGTAAAATTCTATTCAAACCAAGTTATTCAAATGGCAAACAACATCTCTGGCTCAACACATTCATGCAATTATCCATAGAAATTGAAGTAGCATGGCCTATAGATATACTGTGGATGCCTCGTTATAATAACTCCAAAAACTGGCCAGCAATCACGCCTCGAGTCAGCTCATCGTCACCTATTAAACCTCCATTCAGTCCGTACTGCTACTACATTGCATTAAGTTAGTCGTGGAGCCAGGGTTAGGGATCTCTGCGAACACTGATTCAGTTTCGAATCATTATTGCCACGTTTAAATTTCGGGAAATCCTAAAAATTTTTATGATCTATATTGGCAATTTTATTTTAGGATAGGAGGGGGGCCGTTCTCATAGCGCAATTAAAAATATCTTTTTTTAAATAACTTTAAAAATTATCTAATATTGAAGGATTCAAATATCTTGTAACTATATAAATGCATTGTTAAAAAGAAAATCTCCTAGCAATAAAAAAAAAAATTAAATTAATTTAGCGTTTTGCTGGCCTTGGAGAAACTACGCCCATCTCATTAGAAGAATATTCTTCGTAAAGACGTAATTTAATACACTACTCATATATGAATCCACGTTTATTGGCAATGCACGAAAAGAGCTGACTGTTGTTCCTCAATCCTACTCTATTATCAGATATTCCTTTGGATCGCTACATAACTTAACATATTCAAACACAAATGCCTGCTTAAAACCCCCTCCGGAATCCACAATACATTCTAACCGATAGGCCGCCTTAATTCGTTCACGACTTTATGGAACATCCATGAGAAAAGCATTCCAAACCTCTACCCAAAGAGGATCGAAGATTAATTTAACAGTAGGGCTCAACAAGGTATCGGGTGGTTTGTTTATGGAAACCACCCTTTGCCTGTTGGGCGAAGCATAAAAGGCAACGAGTCCACGGTTGTGCCTCCTGGGCGGACATGGAAACCAACCGATATTACAAAAAGACTTATTTTTGAAAAGTTTTACATTTTATTTAAGTAAGGTGTAAGACTGTCTAAAACCTCAAAAAAATGTGCAACATATTGTTTCATTTTTTTATGAATCCTTTGAATTATATTCATTTTACGTACATAACTTTGGTTTTTTTCAATGATAGTAAGTATTATAACAAAGTAAAGGCTGGATCAATCAGAAGAAGTGATATATCTTCCGAAAATACTTAAAGAACATTAATATATTCAGTCCTCATTTGATATCTATACATTTGTTTTATTATTCATTAGTGATTTCATCCTGGAATACATTTAATTTATCTACCTAACGGGTCCTACAAATGTTGAGACGACTAAAGGCTTAATGTAATTGAAGTATAGTCAAAGGACCCATAGATTGTTGTTGGCAACAAAAAAAGTGAGGAATTTGGGTCAGCTTAAAATTGCCCTTCGCCAGTAAGGCTTTAGCTATACTAAAACTAAATACATCGTAATATGAGTTGGCTTTCTTTTCAATTCACAATTGGCTACAGTACATTACTAAGAAGTATGTTAGTGTGGTTTTCATTGAGCAACAGCCACATTGATAAGCAATTATTTATTATAAGCAATTATCCATTGCACGCAAACGTTTTTTTTTGTCCCAGAGATCGATTACATCACCTACATTCGATAATTCACTAACTGAAACTAAAAATTCGCAATCAACAAAAAAAAAGTCTTCATTGATTCTTTATAAGATTGTTGTGGCCACCTCTTAATTATGAATAATTAAAAGTTCCCCTCTTCTCGAATCATATTATACCTGTCTATGTTTCCATATTGGTTGTTAATAAAGATTATGACGTCAGTGAGTGTAGGGGGAGGAGCTAGTGTGGTGGGGGCCCATCCCGACTTCTTCTAGCCACCTGGTGGGGGTCCTACCCCACCATGGCGGACCGGCTATATAAGCAGTGGGAGTAGACCGGATTGCCATAACGAACCGGATCGTCACTTGGAACACTACTCTCTATTCTCTCTCTGCACTGGCTTTGCAACTTTATTGAAACCATGGTCTTCTCATTCAACTACCTCTGCATCTTTCTCTCCTAACCCCGCTATCTTTTAGTCCGGCGTTATCAGACCAGACCCTAAATTTTCCTATTGGAAATCTCTTCCTTTGTCTGGCTAAAACTAGCATCTCCTTAGGAGAGACCTCTCCCTCGTGGACAATAGTTGCCCAGGCCCTACAAACTTACCTCGTAGCGTTTCCTACCAGTCTGCTTCTCTCCGGTTCACACTCGCGTTTGGGATCCACACGGTTTTTGCCTACCCTTAGACACCGAGTGTGAATTCGTGGTCATTCCGAGAGCACATAAACTACCTATAAACCTACCCTGTACCTCTTCTCCGGAACATGGTGCTTTGTAGGGGCACACACGTTCTAAAGATCTTATAGAGTCAGATCTAAGTGAATTGAACCTGCCTGCCGATTAGGTTGGCAGCCAGGGTGAAAGACCACAGGTTCCCCAGATTTATCTCTTATTGGGCGCTCGCCGGACGGCGGCTAAGAGGTTGTGGTGACCCTAGCCCACGGCGGGCGTCTCCTCCCCACCTTGGGGATCCTCAAATCCGATAACGCCCGACCAAGATGAAGATATACATATTTAGTCATATTGTAGAATATATAGCTCGTAAAATTCTATTCAAACCAAGTTATTCAAATGGCAAACAACATCTCTGGCTCAACACATTCATGCAATTATCCATAGAAATTGAAGTAGCATGGCCTATAGATATACTGTGGATGCCTCGTTATAATAACTCCAAAAACTGGCCAGCAATCACGCCTCGAGTCAGCTCATCGTCACCTATTAAACCTCCATTCAGTCCGTACTGCTACTACATTGCATTAAGTTAGTCGCGGAGCCAGGGTTAGGGATCTCTGCGAACACTGATTCAGTTTCGAATCATTATTGCCGCGTTTAAATTTCGGGAAATCCTAAAAATTTTTATGATCTATATTGGCAATTTTATTTTAGGATAGGAGGGGGGCCGTTCTCATAGCGCAATTAAAAATATCTTTTTTTAAATAACTTTAAAAATTATCTAATATTGAAGGATTCAAATATCTTGTAACTATATAAATGCATTGTTAAAAAGAAAATCTCCTAGCAATAAAAAAAAAAATTAAATTAATTTAGCGTTTTGCTGGCCTTGGAGAAACTACGCCCATCTCATTAGAAGAATATTCTTCGTAAAGACGTAATTTAATACACTACTCATATATGAATCCACGTTTATTGGCAATGCACGAAAAGAGCTGACTGTTGTTCCTCAATCCTACTCTATTATCAGATATTCCTTTGGATCGCTACATAACTTAACATATTCAAACACAAATGCCTGCTTAAAACCCCCTCCGGAATCCACAATACATTCTAACCGATAGGCCGCCTTAATTCGTTCAAGACTTTATGGAACATCCATGAGAAAAGCATTCCAAACCTCTACCCAAAGAGGATCGAAGATTAATTTAACAGTAGGGCTCAACAAGGTATCGGGTGGTTTGTTTATGGAAACCACCCTTTGCCTGTTGGGCGAAGCCTAAAAGGCAACGAGTCCACGGTTGTGCCTCCTGGGCGGACATGGAAACCAACCGATATTACAAAAAGACTTATTTTTGAAAAGTTTTACATTTTATTTAAGTAAGGTGTAAGACTGTCTAAAACCTCAAAAAAAGGTGCAACATATTGTTTCATTTTTTTATGAATCCTTTGAATTATATTCATTTTACGTACATAACTTTGGTTTCTTTCAATGATAGTAAGTATTATAACAAAGTAAAGGCTGGATCAATCAGAAGAAGTGATATATCTTCCGAAAATACTTAAAGAACATTAATATATTCAGTCCTCATTTGATATCTATACATTTGTTTTATTATTCATTAGTGATTTCATCCTGGAATACATTTAATTTATCTACCTAACGGGTCCTACAAATGTTGAGACGACTAAAGGCTTAATGTAATTGAAGTATAGTCAAATGACCCATAGATTGTTGTTGGCAACAAAAAAAGTGAGGAATTTGGGTCAGCTTAAAATTGCCCTTCGCCAGTAAGGCTTTAGCTATACTAAAACTAAATACATCGTAATATGAGTTGGCTTTCTTTTCAATTCACAATTGGCTACAGTACATTACTAAGAAGTATGTTAGTGTGGTTTTCATTGAGCAACAGCCACATTGATAAGCAATTATTTATTATAAGCAATTATCCATTGCACGCAAACGTTTTTTTTTGTCCCAGAGATCGATTACATCACCTACATTCGATAATTCACTAACTGAAACTAAAAATTCGCAATCAACAAAAAAAAAGTCTTCATTGATTCTTTATAAGATTGTTGTGGCCACCTCTTAATTATGAATAATTAAAAGTTCCCCTCTTCTCGAATCATATTATACCTGTCTATGTTTCCATATTGGTTGTTAATAAAGATTATGACGTCAGTGAGTGTAGGGGGAGGAGCTAGTGTGGTGGGGGCCCATCCCGACTTCTTCTAGCCACCTGGTGGGGGTCCTACCCCACCATGGCGGACCGGCTATATAAGCAGTGGGAGTAGACCGGATTGCCATAACGAACCGGATCGTCACTTGGAACACTACTCTCTATTCTCTCTCTGCACTGGCTTTGCAACTTTATTGAAACCATGGTCTTCTCATTCAACTACCTCTGCATCTTTCTCTCCTAACCCCGCTATCTTTTAGTCCGGCGTTGTCAGACCAGACCCTAAATTTTCCTATTGGAAATCTCTCCCTTTGTCTGGCTAAAACTAGCATCTCCTTAGGAGAGACCTCTCCCTCGTGGACAATAGTTGCCCAGGCCCTACAAACTTACCTCGTAGCGTTTCCTACCAGTCTGCTTCTCTCCGGTTCACACTCGCGTTTGGGATCCACACGGTTTTTGCCTACCCTTAGACACCGAGTGTGAATTCGTGGTCATTCCGAGAGCACATAAACTACCTATAAACCTACCCTGTACCTCTTCTCCGGAACATGGTGCTTTGTAGGGGCACACACGTTCTAAAGATCTTATAGAGTCAGATCTAAGTGAATTGAACCTGCCTGCCGATTAGGTTGGCAGCCAGGGTGAAAGACCACAGGTTCCCCAGATTTATCTCTTATTGGGCGCTCGCCGGACGGCGGCTAAGAGGTTGTGGTGACCCTAGCCCACGGCGGGCGTCTCCTCCCCACCTTGGGGATCCTCAAATCCGATAACGCCCGACCAAGATGAAGATATACATATTTAGTCATATTGTAGAATATATAGCTCGTAAAATTCTATTCAAACCAAGTTATTCAAATGGCAAACAACATCTCTGGCTCAACACATTCATGCAATTATCCATAGAAATTGAAGTAGCATGGCCTATAGATATACTGTGGATGCCTCGTTATAATAACTCCAAAAACTGGCCAGCAATCACGCCTCGAGTCAGCTCATCGTCACCTATTAAACCTCCATTCAGTCCGTACTGCTACTACATTGCATTAAGTTAGTCGCGGAGCCAGGGTTAGGGATCTCTGCGAACACTGATTCAGTTTCGAATCATTATTGCCGCGTTTAAATTTCGGGAAATCCTAAAAATTTTTATGATCTATATTGGCAATTTTATTTTAGGATAGGAGGGGGGCCGTTCTCATAGCGCAATTAAAAATATCTTTTTTTAAATAACTTTAAAAATTATCTAATATTGAAGGATTCAAATATCTTGTAACTATATAAATGCATTGTTAAAAAGAAAATCTCCTAGCAATAAAAAAAAAAATTAAATTAATTTAGCGTTTTGCTGGCCTTGGAGAAACTACGCCCATCTCATTAGAAGAATATTCTTCGTAAAGACGTAATTTAATACACTACTCATATATGAATCCACGTTTATTGGCAATGCACGAAAAGAGCTGACTGTTGTTCCTCAATCCTACTCTATTATCAGATATTCCTTTGGATCGCTACATAACTTAACATATTCAAACACAAATGCCTGCTTAAAACCCCCTCCGGAATCCACAATACATTCTAACCGATAGGCCGCCTTAATTCGTTCAAGACTTTATGGAACATCCATGAGAAAAGCATTCCAAACCTCTACCCAAAGAGGATCGAAGATTAATTTAACAGTAGGGCTCAACAAGGTATCGGGTGGTTTGTTTATGGAAACCACCCTTTGCCTGTTGGGCGAAGCCTAAAAGGCAACGAGTCCACGGTTGTGCCTCCTGGGCGGACATGGAAACCAACCGATATTACAAAAAGACTTATTTTTGAAAAGTTTTACATTTTATTTAAGTAAGGTGTAAGACTGTCTAAAACCTCAAAAAAAGGTGCAACATATTGTTTCATTTTTTTATGAATCCTTTGAATTATATTCATTTTACGTACATAACTTTGGTTTCTTTCAATGATAGTAAGTATTATAACAAAGTAAAGGCTGGATCAATCAGAAGAAGTGATATATCTTCCGAAAATACTTAAAGAACATTAATATATTCAGTCCTCATTTGATATCTATACATTTGTTTTATTATTCATTAGTGATTTCATCCTGGAATACATTTAATTTATCTACCTAACGGGTCCTACAAATGTTGAGACGACTAAAGGCTTAATGTAATTGAAGTATAGTCAAAGGACCCATAGATTGTTGTTGGCAACAAAAAAAGTGAGGAATTTGGGTCAGCTTAAAATTGCCCTTCGCCAGTAAGGCTTTAGCTATACTAAAACTAAATACATCGTAATATGAGTTGGCTTTCTTTTCAATTCACAATTGGCTACAGTACATTACTAAGAAGTATGTTAGTGTGGTTTTCATTGAGCAACAGCCACATTGATAAGCAATTATTTATTATAAGCAATTATCCATTGCACGCAAACGTTTTTTTTTGTCCCAGAGATCGATTACATCACCTACATTCGATAATTCACTAACTGAAACTAAAAATTCGCAATCAACAAAAAAAAAGTCTTCATTGATTCTTTATAAGATTGTTGTGGCCACCTCTTAATTATGAATAATTAAAAGTTCCCCTCTTCTCGAATCATATTATACCTGTCTATGTTTCCATATTGGTTGTTAATAAAGATTATGACGTCAGTGAGTGTAGGGGGAGGAGCTAGTGTGGTGGGGGCCCATCCCGACTTCTTCTAGCCACCTGGTGGGGGTCCTACCCCACCATGGCGGACCGGCTATATAAGCAGTGGGAGTAGACCGGATTGCCATAACGAACCGGATCGTCACTTGGAACACTACTCTCTATTCTCTCTCTGCACTGGCTTTGCAACTTTATTGAAACCATGGTCTTCTCATTCAACTACCTCTGCATCTTTCTCTCCTAACCCCGCTATCTTTTAGTCCGGCGTTGTCAGACCAGACCCTAAATTTTCCTATTGGAAATCTCTCCCTTTGTCTGGCTAAAACTAGCATCTCCTTAGGAGAGACCTCTCCCTCGTGGACAATAGTTGCCCAGGCCCTACAAACTTACCTCGTAGCGTTTCCTACCAGTCTGCTTCTCTCCGGTTCACACTCGCGTTTGGGATCCACACGGTTTTTGCCTACCCTTAGACACCGAGTGTGAATTCGTGGTCATTCCGAGAGCACATAAACTACCTATAAACCTACCCTGTACCTCTTCTCCGGAACATGGTGCTTTGTAGGGGCACACACGTTCTAAAGATCTTATAGAGTCAGATCTAAGTGAATTGAACCTGCCTGCCGATTAGGTTGGCAGCCAGGGTGAAAGACCACAGGTTCCCCAGATTTATCTCTTATTGGGCGCTCGCCGGACGGCGGCTAAGAGGTTGTGGTGACCCTAGCCCACGGCGGGCGTCTCCTCCCCACCTTGGGGATCCTCAAATCCGATAACGCCCGACCAAGATGAAGATATACATATTTAGTCATATTGTAGAATATATAGCTCGTAAAATTCTATTCAAACCAAGTTATTCAAATGGCAAACAACATCTCTGGCTCAACACATTCATGCAATTATCCATAGAAATTGAAGTAGCATAGCCTATAGATATACTGTGGATGCCTCGTTATAATAACTCCAAAAACTGGCCAGCAATCACGCCTCGAGTCAGCTCATCGTCACCTATTAAACCTCCATTCAGTCCGTACTGCTACTACATTGCATTAAGTTAGTCGCGGAGCCAGGGTTAGGGATCTCTGCGAACACTGATTCAGTTTCGAATCATTATTGCCGCGTTTAAATTTCGGGAAATCCTAAAAATTTTTATGATCTATATTGGCAATTTTATTTTAGGATAGGAGGGGGGCCGTTCTCATAGCGCAATTAAAAATATCTTTTTTTAAATAACTTTAAAAATTATCTAATATTGAAGGATTCAAATATCTTGTAACTATATAAATGCATTGTTAAAAAGAAAATCTCCTAGCAATAAAAAAAAAAATTAAATTAATTTAGCGTTTTGCTGGCCTTGGAGAAACTACGCCCATCTCATTAGAAGAATATTCTTCGTAAAGACGTAATTTAATACACTACTCATATATGAATCCACGTTTATTGGCAATGCACGAAAAGAGCTGACTGTTGTTCCTCAATCCTACTCTATTATCAGATATTCCTTTGGATCGCTACATAACTTAACATATTCAAACACAAATGCCTGCTTAAAACCCCCTCCGGAATCCACAATACATTCTAACCGATAGGCCGCCTTAATTCGTTCAAGACTTTATGGAACATCCATGAGAAAAGCATTCCAAACCTCTACCCAAAGAGGATCGAAGATTAATTTAACAGTAGGGCTCAACAAGGTATCGGGTGGTTTGTTTATGGAAACCACCCTTTGCCTGTTGGGCGAAGCCTAAAAGGCAACGAGTCCACGGTTGTGCCTCCTGGGCGGACATGGAAACCAACCGATATTACAAAAAGACTTATTTTTGAAAAGTTTTACATTTTATTTAAGTAAGGTGTAAGACTGTCTAAAACCTCAAAAAAAGGTGCAACATATTGTTTCATTTTTTTATGAATCCTTTGAATTATATTCATTTTACGTACATAACTTTGGTTTCTTTCAATGATAGTAAGTATTATAACAAAGTAAAGGCTGGATCAATCAGAAGAAGTGATATATCTTCCGAAAATACTTAAAGAACATTAATATATTCAGTCCTCATTTGATATCTATACATTTGTTTTATTATTCATTAGTGATTTCATCCTGGAATACATTTAATTTATCTACCTAACGGGTCCTACAAATGTTGAGACGACTAAAGGCTTAATGTAATTGAAGTATAGTCAAAGGACCCATAGATTGTTGTTGGCAACAAAAAAAGTGAGGAATTTGGGTCAGCTTAAAATTGCCCTTCGCCAGTAAGGCTTTAGCTATACTAAAACTAAATACATCGTAATATGAGTTGGCTTTCTTTTCAATTCACAATTGGCTACAGTACATTACTAAGAAGTATGTTAGTGTGGTTTTCATTGAGCAACAGCCACATTGATAAGCAATTATTTATTATAAGCAATTATCCATTGCACGCAAACGTTTTTTTTTGTCCCAGAGATCGATTACATCACCTACATTCGATAATTCACTAACTGAAACTAAAAATTCGCAATCAACAAAAAAAAAGTCTTCATTGATTCTTTATAAGATTGTTGTGGCCACCTCTTAATTATGAATAATTAAAAGTTCCCCTCTTCTCGAATCATATTATACCTGTCTATGTTTCCATATTGGTTGTTAATAAAGATTATGACGTCAGTGAGTGTAGGGGGAGGAGCTAGTGTGGTGGGGGCCCATCCCGACTTCTTCTAGCCACCTGGTGGGGGTCCTACCCCACCATGGCGGACCGGCTATATAAGCAGTGGGAGTAGACCGGATTGCCATAACGAACCGGATCGTCACTTGGAACACTACTCTCTATTCTCTCTCTGCACTGGCTTTGCAACTTTATTGAAACCATGGTCTTCTCATTCAACTACCTCTGCATCTTTCTCTCCTAACCCCGCTATCTTTTAGTCCGGCGTTGTCAGACCAGACCCTAAATTTTCCTATTGGAAATCTCTCCCTTTGTCTGGCTAAAACTAGCATCTCCTTAGGAGAGACCTCTCCCTCGTGGACAATAGTTGCCCAGGCCCTACAAACTTACCTCGTAGCGTTTCCTACCAGTCTGCTTCTCTCCGGTTCACACTCGCGTTTGGGATCCACACGGTTTTTGCCTACCCTTAGACACCGAGTGTGAATTCGTGGTCATTCCGAGAGCACATAAACTACCTATAAACCTACCCTGTACCTCTTCTCCGGAACATGGTGCTTTGTAGGGGCACACACGTTCTAAAGATCTTATAGAGTCAGATCTAAGTGAATTGAACCTGCCTGCCGATTAGGTTGGCAGCCAGGGTGAAAGACCACAGGTTCCCCAGATTTATCTCTTATTGGGCGCTCGCCGGACGGCGGCTAAGAGGTTGTGGTGACCCTAGCCCACGGCGGGCGTCTCCTCCCCACCTTGGGGATCCTCAAATCCGATAACGCCCGACCAAGATGAAGATATACATATTTAGTCATATTGTAGAATATATAGCTCGTAAAATTCTATTCAAACCAAGTTATTCAAATGGCAAACAACATCTCTGGCTCAACACATTCATGCAATTATCCATAGAAATTGAAGTAGCATGGCCTATAGATATACTGTGGATGCCTCGTTATAATAACTCCAAAAACTGGCCAGCAATCACGCCTCGAGTCAGCTCATCGTCACCTATTAAACCTCCATTCAGTCCGTACTGCTACTACATTGCATTAAGTTAGTCGCGGAGCCAGGGTTAGGGATCTCTGCGAACACTGATTCAGTTTCGAATCATTATTGCCGCGTTTAAATTTCGGGAAATCCTAAAAATTTTTATGATCTATATTGGCAATTTTATTTTAGGATAGGAGGGGGGCCGTTCTCATAGCGCAATTAAAAATATCTTTTTTTAAATAACTTTAAAAATTATCTAATATTGAAGGATTCAAATATCTTGTAACTATATAAATGCATTGTTAAAAAGAAAATCTCCTAGCAATAAAAAAAAAAATTAAATTAATTTAGCGTTTTGCTGGCCTTGGAGAAACTACGCCCATCTCATTAGAAGAATATTCTTCGTAAAGACGTAATTTAATACACTACTCATATATGAATCCACGTTTATTGGCAATGCACGAAAAGAGCTGACTGTTGTTCCTCAATCCTACTCTATTATCAGATATTCCTTTGGATCGCTACATAACTTAACATATTCAAACACAAATGCCTGCTTAAAACCCCCTCCGGAATCCACAATACATTCTAACCGATAGGCCGCCTTAATTCGTTCAAGACTTTATGGAACATCCATGAGAAAAGCATTCCAAACCTCTACCCAAAGAGGATCGAAGATTAATTTAACAGTAGGGCTCAACAAGGTATCGGGTGGTTTGTTTATGGAAACCACCCTTTGCCTGTTGGGCGAAGCATAAAAGGCAACGAGTCCACGGTTGTGCCTCCTGGGCGGACATGGAAACCAACCGATATTACAAAAAGACTTATTTTTGAAAAGTTTTACATTTTATTTAAGTAAGGTGTAAGACTGTCTAAAACCTCAAAAAAATGTGCAACATATTGTTTCATTTTTTTATGAATCCTTTGAATTATATTCATTTTACGTACATAACTTTGGTTTTTTTCAATGATAGTAAGTATTATAACAAAGTAAAGGCTGGATCAATCAGAAGAAGTGATATATCTTCCGAAAATACTTAAAGAACATTAATATATTCAGTCCTCATTTGATATCTATACATTTGTTTTATTATTCATTAGTGATTTCATCCTGGAATACATTTAATTTATCTACCTAACGGGTCCTACAAATGTTGAGACGACTAAAGGCTTAATGTAATTGAAGTATAGTCAAAGGACCCATAGATTGTTGTTGGCAACAAAAAAAGTGAGGAATTTGGGTCAGCTTAAAATTGCCCTTCGCCAGTAAGGCTTTAGCTATACTAAAACTAAATACATCGTAATATGAGTTGGCTTTCTTTTCAATTCACAATTGGCTACAGTACATTACTAAGAAGTATGTTAGTGTGGTTTTCATTGAGCAACAGCCACATTGATAAGCAATTATTTATTATAAGCAATTATCCATTGCACGCAAACGTTTTTTTTTGTCCCAGAGATCGATTACATCACCTACATTCGATAATTCACTAACTGAAACTAAAAATTCGCAATCAACAAAAAAAAAGTCTTCATTGATTCTTTATAAGATTGTTGTGGCCACCTCTTAATTATGAATAATTAAAAGTTCCCCTCTTCTCGAATCATATTATACCTGTCTATGTTTCCATATTGGTTGTTAATAAAGATTATGACGTCAGTGAGTGTAGGGGGAGGAGCTAGTGTGGTGGGGGCCCATCCCGACTTCTTCTAGCCACCTGGTGGGGGTCCTACCCCACCATGGCGGACCGGCTATATAAGCAGTGGGAGTAGACCGGATTGCCATAACGAACCGGATCGTCACTTGGAACACTACTCTCTATTCTCTCTCTGCACTGGCTTTGCAACTTTATTGAAACCATGGTCTTCTCATTCAACTACCTCTGCATCTTTCTCTCCTAACCCCGCTATCTTTTAGTCCGGCGTTGTCAGACCAGACCCTAAATTTTCCTATTGGAAATCTCTCCCTTTGTCTGGCTAAAACTAGCATCTCCTTAGGAGAGACCTCTCCCTCGTGGACAATAGTTGCCCAGGCCCTACAAACTTACCTCGTAGCGTTTCCTACCAGTCTGCTTCTCTCCGGTTCACACTCGCGTTTGGGATCCACACGGTTTTTGCCTACCCTTAGACACCGAGTGTGAATTCGTGGTCATTCCGAGAGCACATAAACTACCTATAAACCTACCCTGTACCTCTTCTCCGGAACATGGTGCTTTGTAGGGGCACACACGTTCTAAAGATCTTATAGAGTCAGATCTAAGTGAATTGAACCTGCCTGCCGATTAGGTTGGCAGCCAGGGTGAAAGACCACAGGTTCCCCAGATTTATCTCTTATTGGGCGCTCGCCGGACGGCGGCTAAGAGGTTGTGGTGACCCTAGCCCACGGCGGGCGTCTCCTCCCCACCTTGGGGATCCTCAAATCCGATAACGCCCGACCAAGATGAAGATATACATATTTAGTCATATTGTAGAATATATAGCTCGTAAAATTCTATTCAAACCAAGTTATTCAAATGGCAAACAACATCTCTGGCTCAACACATTCATGCAATTATCCATAGAAATTGAAGTAGCATGGCCTATAGATATACTGTGGATGCCTCGTTATAATAACTCCAAAAACTGGCCAGCAATCACGCCTCGAGTCAGCTCATCGTCACCTATTAAACCTCCATTCAGTCCGTACTGCTACTACATTGCATTAAGTTAGTCGCGGAGCCAGGGTTAGGGATCTCTGCGAACACTGATTCAGTTTCGAATCATTATTGCCGCGTTTAAATTTCGGGAAATCCTAAAAATTTTTATGATCTATATTGGCAATTTTATTTTAGGATAGGAGGGGGGCCGTTCTCATAGCGCAATTAAAAATATCTTTTTTTAAATAACTTTAAAAATTATCTAATATTGAAGGATTCAAATATCTTGTAACTATATAAATGCATTGTTAAAAAGAAAATCTCCTAGCAATAAAAAAAAAAATTAAATTAATTTAGCGTTTTGCTGGCCTTGGAGAAACTACGCCCATCTCATTAGAAGAATATTCTTCGTAAAGACGTAATTTAATACACTACTCATATATGAATCCACGTTTATTGGCAATGCACGAAAAGAGCTGACTGTTGTTCCTCAATCCTACTCTATTATCAGATATTCCTTTGGATCGCTACATAACTTAACATATTCAAACACAAATGCCTGCTTAAAACCCCCTCCGGAATCCACAATACATTCTAACCGATAGGCCGCCTTAATTCGTTCAAGACTTTATGGAACATCCATGAGAAAAGCATTCCAAACCTCTACCCAAAGAGGATCGAAGATTAATTTAACAGTAGGGCTCAACAAGGTATCGGGTGGTTTGTTTATGGAAACCACCCTTTGCCTGTTGGGCGAAGCATAAAAGGCAACGAGTCCACGGTTGTGCCTCCTGGGCGGACATGGAAACCAACCGATATTACAAAAAGACTTATTTTTGAAAAGTTTTACATTTTATTTAAGTAAGGTGTAAGACTGTCTAAAACCTCAAAAAAATGTGCAACATATTGTTTCATTTTTTTATGAATCCTTTGAATTATATTCATTTTACGTACATAACTTTGGTTTTTTTCAATGATAGTAAGTATTATAACAAAGTAAAGGCTGGATCAATCAGAAGAAGTGATATATCTTCCGAAAATACTTAAAGAACATTAATATATTCAGTCCTCATTTGATATCTATACATTTGTTTTATTATTCATTAGTGATTTCATCCTGGAATACATTTAATTTATCTACCTAACGGGTCCTACAAATGTTGAGACGACTAAAGGCTTAATGTAATTGAAGTATAGTCAAAGGACCCATAGATTGTTGTTGGCAACAAAAAAAGTGAGGAATTTGGGTCAGCTTAAAATTGCCCTTCGCCAGTAAGGCTTTAGCTATACTAAAACTAAATACATCGTAATATGAGTTGGCTTTCTTTTCAATTCACAATTGGCTACAGTACATTACTAAGAAGTATGTTAGTGTGGTTTTCATTGAGCAACAGCCACATTGATAAGCAATTATTTATTATAAGCAATTATCCATTGCACGCAAACGTTTTTTTTTGTCCCAGAGATCGATTACATCACCTACATTCGATAATTCACTAACTGAAACTAAAAATTCGCAATCAACAAAAAAAAAGTCTTCATTGATTCTTTATAAGATTGTTGTGGCCACCTCTTAATTATGAATAATTAAAAGTTCCCCTCTTCTCGAATCATATTATACCTGTCTATGTTTCCATATTGGTTGTTAATAAAGATTATGACGTCAGTGAGTGTAGGGGGAGGAGCTAGTGTGGTGGGGGCCCATCCCGACTTCTTCTAGCCACCTGGTGGGGGTCCTACCCCACCATGGCGGACCGGCTATATAAGCAGTGGGAGTAGACCGGATTGCCATAACGAACCGGATCGTCACTTGGAACACTACTCTCTATTCTCTCTCTGCACTGGCTTTGCAACTTTATTGAAACCATGGTCTTCTCATTCAACTACCTCTGCATCTTTCTCTCCTAACCCCGCTATCTTTTAGTCCGGCGTTGTCAGACCAGACCCTAAATTTTCCTATTGGAAATCTCTCCCTTTGTCTGGCTAAAACTAGCATCTCCTTAGGAGAGACCTCTCCCTCGTGGACAATAGTTGCCCAGGCCCTACAAACTTACCTCGTAGCGTTTCCTACCAGTCTGCTTCTCTCCGGTTCACACTCGCGTTTGGGATCCACACGGTTTTTGCCTACCCTTAGACACCGAGTGTGAATTCGTGGTCATTCCGAGAGCACATAAACTACCTATAAACCTACCCTGTACCTCTTCTCCGGAACATGGTGCTTTGTAGGGGCACACACGTTCTAAAGATCTTATAGAGTCAGATCTAAGTGAATTGAACCTGCCTGCCGATTAGGTTGGCAGCCAGGGTGAAAGACCACAGGTTCCCCAGATTTATCTCTTATTGGGCGCTCGCCGGACGGCGGCTAAGAGGTTGTGGTGACCCTAGCCCACGGCGGGCGTCTCCTCCCCACCTTGGGGATCCTCAAATCCGATAACGCCCGACCAAGATGAAGATATACATATTTAGTCATATTGTAGAATATATAGCTCGTAAAATTCTATTCAAACCAAGTTATTCAAATGGCAAACAACATCTCTGGCTCAACACATTCATGCAATTATCCATAGAAATTGAAGTAGCATGGCCTATAGATATACTGTGGATGCCTCGTTATAATAACTCCAAAAACTGGCCAGCAATCACGCCTCGAGTCAGCTCATCGTCACCTATTACACCTCCATTCAGTCCGTACTGCTACTACATTGCATTAAGTTAGTCGCGGAGCCAGGGTTAGGGATCTCTGCGAACACTGATTCAGTTTCGAATCATTATTGCCGCGTTTAAATTTCGGGAAATCCTAAAAATTTTTATGATCTATATTGGCAATTTTATTTTAGGATAGGAGGGGGGCCGTTCTCATAGCGCAATTAAAAATATCTTTTTTTAAATAACTTTAAAAATTATCTAATATTGAAGGATTCAAATATCTTGTAACTATATAAATGCATTGTTAAAAAGAAAATCTCCTAGCAATAAAAAAAAAAATTAAATTAATTTAGCGTTTTGCTGGCCTTGGAGAAACTACGCCCATCTCATTAGAAGAATATTCTTCGTAAAGACGTAATTTAATACACTACTCATATATGAATCCACGTTTATTGGCAATGCACGAAAAGAGCTGACTGTTGTTCCTCAATCCTACTCTATTATCAGATATTCCTTTGGATCGCTACATAACTTAACATATTCAAACACAAATGCCTGCTTAAAACCCCCTCCGGAATCCACAATACATTCTAACCGATAGGCCGCCTTAATTCGTTCAAGACTTTATGGAACATCCATGAGAAAAGCATTCCAAACCTCTACCCAAAGAGGATCGAAGATTAATTTAACAGTAGGGCTCAACAAGGTATCGGGTGGTTTGTTTATGGAAACCACCCTTTGCCTGTTGGGCGAAGCATAAAAGGCAACGAGTCCACGGTTGTGCCTCCTGGGCGGACATGGAAACCAACCGATATTACAAAAAGACTTATTTTTGAAAAGTTTTACATTTTATTTAAGTAAGGTGTAAGACTGTCTAAAACCTCAAAAAAATGTGCAACATATTGTTTCATTTTTTTATGAATCCTTTGAATTATATTCATTTTACGTACATAACTTTGGTTTTTTTCAATGATAGTAAGTATTATAACAAAGTAAAGGCTGGATCAATCAGAAGAAGTGATATATCTTCCGAAAATACTTAAAGAACATTAATATATTCAGTCCTCATTTGATATCTATACATTTGTTTTATTATTCATTAGTGATTTCATCCTGGAATACATTTAATTTATCTACCTAACGGGTCCTACAAATGTTGAGACGACTAAAGGCTTAATGTAATTGAAGTATAGTCAAAGGACCCATAGATTGTTGTTGGCAACAAAAAAAGTGAGGAATTTGGGTCAGCTTAAAATTGCCCTTCGCCAGTAAGGCTTTAGCTATACTAAAACTAAATACATCGTAATATGAGTTGGCTTTCTTTTCAATTCACAATTGGCTACAGTACATTACTAAGAAGTATGTTAGTGTGGTTTTCATTGAGCAACAGCCACATTGATAAGCAATTATTTATTATAAGCAATTATCCATTGCACGCAAACGTTTTTTTTTGTCCCAGAGATCGATTACATCACCTACATTCGATAATTCACTAACTGAAACTAAAAATTCGCAATCAACAAAAAAAAAGTCTTCATTGATTCTTTATAAGATTGTTGTGGCCACCTCTTAATTATGAATAATTAAAAGTTCCCCTCTTCTCGAATCATATTATACCTGTCTATGTTTCCATATTGGTTGTTAATAAAGATTATGACGTCAGTGAGTGTAGGGGGAGGAGCTAGTGTGGTGGGGGCCCATCCCGACTTCTTCTAGCCACCTGGTGGGGGTCCTACCCCACCATGGCGGACCGGCTATATAAGCAGTGGGAGTAGACCGGATTGCCATAACGAACCGGATCGTCACTTGGAACACTACTCTCTATTCTCTCTCTGCACTGGCTTTGCAACTTTATTGAAACCATGGTCTTCTCATTCAACTACCTCTGCATCTTTCTCTCCTAACCCCGCTATCTTTTAGTCCGGCGTTGTCAGACCAGACCCTAAATTTTCCTATTGGAAATCTCTCCCTTTGTCTGGCTAAAACTAGCATCTCCTTAGGAGAGACCTCTCCCTCGTGGACAATAGTTGCCCAGGCCCTACAAACTTACCTCGTAGCGTTTCCTACCAGTCTGCTTCTCTCCGGTTCACACTCGCGTTTGGGATCCACACGGTTTTTGCCTACCCTTAGACACCGAGTGTGAATTCGTGGTCATTCCGAGAGCACATAAACTACCTATAAACCTACCCTGTACCTCTTCTCCGGAACATGGTGCTTTGTAGGGGCACACACGTTCTAAAGATCTTATAGAGTCAGATCTAAGTGAATTGAACCTGCCTGCCGATTAGGTTGGCAGCCAGGGTGAAAGACCACAGGTTCCCCAGATTTATCTCTTATTGGGCGCTCGCCGGACGGCGGCTAAGAGGTTGTGGTGACCCTAGCCCACGGCGGGCGTCTCCTCCCCACCTTGGGGATCCTCAAATCCGATAACGCCCGACCAAGATGAAGATATACATATTTAGTCATATTGTAGAATATATAGCTCGTAAAATTCTATTCAAACCAAGTTATTCAAATGGCAAACAACATCTCTGGCTCAACACATTCATGCAATTATCCATAGAAATTGAAGTAGCATGGCCTATAGATATACTGTGGATGCCTCGTTATAATAACTCCAAAAACTGGCCAGCAATCACGCCTCGAGTCAGCTCATCGTCACCTATTAAACCTCCATTCAGTCCGTACTGCTACTACATTGCATTAAGTTAGTCGTGGAGCCAGGGTTAGGGATCTCTGCGAACACTGATTCAGTTTCGAATCATTATTGCCGCGTTTAAATTTCGGGAAATCCTAAAAATTTTTATGATCTATATTGGCAATTTTATTTTAGGATAGGAGGGGGGCCGTTCTCATAGCGCAATTAAAAATATCTTTTTTTAAATAACTTTAAAAATTATCTAATATTGAAGGATTCAAATATCTTGTAACTATATAAATGCATTGTTAAAAAGAAAATCTCCTAGCAATAAAAAAAAAAATTAAATTAATTTAGCGTTTTGCTGGCCTTGGAGAAACTACGCCCATCTCATTAGAAGAATATTCTTCGTAAAGACGTAATTTAATACACTACTCATATATGAATCCACGTTTATTGGCAATGCACGAAAAGAGCTGACTGTTGTTCCTCAATCCTACTCTATTATCAGATATTCCTTTGGATCGCTACATAACTTAACATATTCAAACACAAATGCCTGCTTAAAACCCCCTCCGGAATCCACAATACATTCTAACCGATAGGCCGCCTTAATTCGTTCAAGACTTTATGGAACATCCATGAGAAAAGCATTCCAAACCTCTACCCAAAGAGGATCGAAGATTAATTTAACAGTAGGGCTCAACAAGGTATCGGGTGGTTTGTTTATGGAAACCACCCTTTGCCTGTTGGGCGAAGCATAAAAGGCAACGAGTCCACGGTTGTGCCTCCTGGGCGGACATGGAAACCAACCGATATTACAAAAAGACTTATTTTTGAAAAGTTTTACATTTTATTTAAGTAAGGTGTAAGACTGTCTAAAACCTCAAAAAAATGTGCAACATATTGTTTCATTTTTTTATGAATCCTTTGAATTATATTCATTTTACGTACATAACTTTGGTTTTTTTCAATGATAGTAAGTATTATAACAAAGTAAAGGCTGGATCAATCAGAAGAAGTGATATATCTTCCGAAAATACTTAAAGAACATTAATATATTCAGTCCTCATTTGATATCTATACATTTGTTTTATTATTCATTAGTGATTTCATCCTGGAATACATTTAATTTATCTACCTAACGGGTCCTACAAATGTTGAGACGACTAAAGGCTTAATGTAATTGAAGTATAGTCAAAGGACCCATAGATTGTTGTTGGCAACAAAAAAAGTGAGGAATTTGGGTCAGCTTAAAATTGCCCTTCGCCAGTAAGGCTTTAGCTATACTAAAACTAAATACATCGTAATATGAGTTGGCTTTCTTTTCAATTCACAATTGGCTACAGTACATTACTAAGAAGTATGTTAGTGTGGTTTTCATTGAGCAACAGCCACATTGATAAGCAATTATTTATTATAAGCAATTATCCATTGCACGCAAACGTTTTTTTTTGTCCCAGAGATCGATTACATCACCTACATTCGATAATTCACTAACTGAAACTAAAAATTCGCAATCAACAAAAAAAAAGTCTTCATTGATTCTTTATAAGATTGTTGTGGCCACCTCTTAATTATGAATAATTAAAAGTTCCCCTCTTCTCGAATCATATTATACCTGTCTATGTTTCCATATTGGTTGTTAATAAAGATTATGACGTCAGTGAGTGTAGGGGGAGGAGCTAGTGTGGTGGGGGCCCATCCCGACTTCTTCTAGCCACCTGGTGGGGGTCCTATCCCACCATGGCGGACCGGCTATATAAGCAGTGGGAGTAGACCGGATTGCCATAACGAACCGGATCGTCACTTGGAACACTACTCTCTATTCTCTCTCTGCACTGGCTTTGCAACTTTATTGAAACCATGGTCTTCTCATTCAACTACCTCTGCATCTTTCTCTCCTAACCCCGCTATCTTTTAGTCCGGCGTTATCAGACCAGACCCTAAATTTTCCTATTGGAAATCTCTTCCTTTGTCTGGCTAAAACTAGCATCTCCTTAGGAGAGACCTCTCCCTCGTGGACAATAGTTGCCCAGGCCCTACAAACTTACCTCGTAGCGTTTCCTACCAGTCTGCTTCTCTCCGGTTCACACTCGCGTTTGGGATCCACACGGTTTTTGCCTACCCTTAGACACCGAGTGTGAATTCGTGGTCATTCCGAGAGCACATAAACTACCTATAAACCTACCCTGTACCTCTTCTCCGGAACATGGTGCTTTGTAGGGGCACACACGTTCTAAAGATCTTATAGAGTCAGATCTAAGTGAATTGAACCTGCCTGCCGATTAGGTTGGCAGCCAGGGTGAAAGACCACAGGTTCCCCAGATTTATCTCTTATTGGGCGCTCGCCGGACGGCGGCTAAGAGGTTGTGGTGACCCTAGCCCACGGCGGGCGTCTCCTCCCCACCTTGGGGATCCTCAAATCCGATAACGCCCGACCAAGATGAAGATATACATATTTAGTCATATTGTAGAATATATAGCTCGTAAAATTCTATTCAAACCAAGTTATTCAAATGGCAAACAACATCTCTGGCTCAACACATTCATGCAATTATCCATAGAAATTGAAGTAGCATGGCCTATAGATATACTGTGGATGCCTCGTTATAATAACTCCAAAAACTGGCCAGCAATCACGCCTCGAGTCAGCTCATCGTCACCTATTAAACCTCCATTCAGTCCGTACTGCTACTACATTGCATTAAGTTAGTCGCGGAGCCAGGGTTAGGGATCTCTGCGAACACTGATTCAGTTTCGAATCATTATTGCCGCGTTTAAATTTCGGGAAATCCTAAAAATTTTTATGATCTATATTGGCAATTTTATTTTAGGATAGGAGGGGGGCCGTTCTCATAGCGCAATTAAAAATATCTTTTTTTAAATAACTTTAAAAATTATCTAATATTGAAGGATTCAAATATCTTGTAACTATATAAATGCATTGTTAAAAAGAAAATCTCCTAGCAATAAAAAAAAAAATTAAATTAATTTAGCGTTTTGCTGGCCTTGGAGAAACTACGCCCATCTCATTA
The DNA here is from genome assembly GCA_930367205.1 of Acanthosoma haemorrhoidale. Lineage (NCBI taxonomy): Eukaryota > Metazoa > Arthropoda > Insecta > Hemiptera > Acanthosomatidae > Acanthosoma > Acanthosoma haemorrhoidale. The sequence goes on from OV884012.1 coordinate 74,407,457, forward strand.
GAAGAATATTCTTCGTAAAGACGTAATTTAATACACTACTCATATATGAATCCACGTTTATTGGCAATGCACGAAAAGAGCTGACTGTTGTTCCTCAATCCTACTCTATTATCAGATATTCCTTTGGATCGCTACATAACTTAACATATTCAAACACAAATGCCTGCTTAAAACCCCCTCCGGAATCCACAATACATTCTAACCGATAGGCCGCCTTAATTCGTTCAAGACTTTATGGAACATCCATGAGAAAAGCATTCCAAACCTCTACCCAAAGAGGATCGAAGATTAATTTAACAGTAGGGCTCAACAAGGTATCGGGTGGTTTGTTTATGGAAACCACCCTTTGCCTGTTGGGCGAAGCCTAAAAGGCAACGAGTCCACGGTTGTGCCTCCTGGGCGGACATGGAAACCAACCGATATTACAAAAAGACTTATTTTTGAAAAGTTTTACATTTTATTTAAGTAAGGTGTAAGACTGTCTAAAACCTCAAAAAAAGGTGCAACATATTGTTTCATTTTTTTATGAATCCTTTGAATTATATTCATTTTACGTACATAACTTTGGTTTCTTTCAATGATAGTAAGTATTATAACAAAGTAAAGGCTGGATCAATCAGAAGAAGTGATATATCTTCCGAAAATACTTAAAGAACATTAATATATTCAGTCCTCATTTGATATCTATACATTTGTTTTATTATTCATTAGTGATTTCATCCTGGAATACATTTAATTTATCTACCTAACGGGTCCTACAAATGTTGAGACGACTAAAGGCTTAATGTAATTGAAGTATAGTCAAAGGACCCATAGATTGTTGTTGGCAACAAAAAAAGTGAGGAATTTGGGTCAGCTTAAAATTGCCCTTCGCCAGTAAGGCTTTAGCTATACTAAAACTAAATACATCGTAATATGAGTTGGCTTTCTTTTCAATTCACAATTGGCTACAGTACATTACTAAGAAGTATGTTAGTGTGGTTTTCATTGAGCAACAGCCACATTGATAAGCAATTATTTATTATAAGCAATTATCCATTGCACGCAAACGTTTTTTTTTGTCCCAGAGATCGATTACATCACCTACATTCGATAATTCACTAACTGAAACTAAAAATTCGCAATCAACAAAAAAAAAGTCTTCATTGATTCTTTATAAGATTGTTGTGGCCACCTCTTAATTATGAATAATTAAAAGTTCCCCTCTTCTCGAATCATATTATACCTGTCTATGTTTCCATATTGGTTGTTAATAAAGATTATGACGTCAGTGAGTGTAGGGGGAGGAGCTAGTGTGGTGGGGGCCCATCCCGACTTCTTCTAGCCACCTGGTGGGGGTCCTACCCCACCATGGCGGACCGGCTATATAAGCAGTGGGAGTAGACCGGATTGCCATAACGAACCGGATCGTCACTTGGAACACTACTCTCTATTCTCTCTCTGCACTGGCTTTGCAACTTTATTGAAACCATGGTCTTCTCATTCAACTACCTCTGCATCTTTCTCTCCTAACCCCGCTATCTTTTAGTCCGGCGTTGTCAGACCAGACCCTAAATTTTCCTATTGGAAATCTCTCCCTTTGTCTGGCTAAAACTAGCATCTCCTTAGGAGAGACCTCTCCCTCGTGGACAATAGTTGCCCAGGCCCTACAAACTTACCTCGTAGCGTTTCCTACCAGTCTGCTTCTCTCCGGTTCACACTCGCGTTTGGGATCCACACGGTTTTTGCCTACCCTTAGACACCGAGTGTGAATTCGTGGTCATTCCGAGAGCACATAAACTACCTATAAACCTACCCTGTACCTCTTCTCCGGAACATGGTGCTTTGTAGGGGCACACACGTTCTAAAGATCTTATAGAGTCAGATCTAAGTGAATTGAACCTGCCTGCCGATTAGGTTGGCAGCCAGGGTGAAAGACCACAGGTTCCCCAGATTTATCTCTTATTGGGCGCTCGCCGGACGGCGGCTAAGAGGTTGTGGTGACCCTAGCCCACGGCGGGCGTCTCCTCCCCACCTTGGGGATCCTCAAATCCGATAACGCCCGACCAAGATGAAGATATACATATTTAGTCATATTGTAGAATATATAGCTCGTAAAATTCTATTCAAACCAAGTTATTCAAATGGCAAACAACATCTCTGGCTCAACACATTCATGCAATTATCCATAGAAATTGAAGTAGCATGGCCTATAGATATACTGTGGATGCCTCGTTATAATAACTCCAAAAACTGGCCAGCAATCACGCCTCGAGTCAGCTCATCGTCACCTATTAAACCTCCATTCAGTCCGTACTGCTACTACATTGCATTAAGTTAGTCGCGGAGCCAGGGTTAGGGATCTCTGCGAACACTGATTCAGTTTCGAATCATTATTGCCGCGTTTAAATTTCGGGAAATCCTAAAAATTTTTATGATCTATATTGGCAATTTTATTTTAGGATAGGAGGGGGGCCGTTCTCATAGCGCAATTAAAAATATCTTTTTTTAAATAACTTTAAAAATTATCTAATATTGAAGGATTCAAATATCTTGTAACTATATAAATACATTGTTAAAAAGAAAATCTCCTAGCAATAAAAAAAAAAATTAAATTAATTTAGCGTTTTGCTGGCCTTGGAGAAACTACGCCCATCTCATTAGAAGAATATTCTTTGTAAAGACGTAATTTAATACACTACTCATATATGAATCCACGTTTATTGGCAATGCACGAAAAGAGCTGACTGTTGTTCCTCAATCCTACTCTATTATCAGATATTCCTTTGGATCGCTACATAACTTAACATATTCAAACACAAATGCCTGCTTAAAACCCCCTCCGGAATCCACAATACATTCTAACCGATAGGCCGCCTTAATTCGTTCAAGACTTTATGGAACATCCATGAGAAAAGCATTCCAAACCTCTACCCAAAGAGGATCGAAGATTAATTTAACAGTAGGGCTCAACAAGGTATCGGGTGGTTTGTTTATGGAAACCACCCTTTGCCTGTTGGGCGAAGCCTAAAAGGCAACGAGTCCACGGTTGTGCCTCCTGGGCGGACATGGAAACCAACCGATATTACAAAAAGACTTATTTTTGAAAAGTTTTACATTTTATTTAAGTAAGGTGTAAGACTGTCTAAAACCTCAAAAAAATGTGCAACATATTGTTTCATTTTTTTATGAATCCTTTGAATTATATTCATTTTACGTACATAACTTTGGTTTCTTTCAATGATAGTAAGTATTATAACAAAGTAAAGGCTGGATCAATCAGAAGAAGTGATATATCTTCCGAAAATACTTAAAGAACATTAATATATTCAGTCCTCATTTGATATCTATACATTTGTTTTATTATTCATTAGTGATTTCATCCTGGAATACATTTAATTTATCTACCTAACGGGTCCTACAAATGTTGAGACGACTAAAGGCTTAATGTAATTGAAGTATAGTCAAAGGACCCATAGATTGTTGTTGGCAACAAAAAAAGTGAGGAATTTGGGTCAGCTTAAAATTGCCCTTCGCCAGTAAGGCTTTAGCTATACTAAAACTAAATACATCGTAATATGAGTTGGCTTTCTTTTCAATTCACAATTGGCTACAGTACATTACTAAGAAGTATGTTAGTGTGGTTTTCATTGAGCAACAGCCACATTGATAAGCAATTATTTATTATAAGCAATTATCCATTGCACGCAAACGTTTTTTTTTGTCCCAGAGATCGATTACATCACCTACATTCGATAATTCACTAACTGAAACTAAAAATTCGCAATCAACAAAAAAAAAGTCTTCATTGATTCTTTATAAGATTGTTGTGACCACCTCTTAATTATGAATAATTAAAAGTTCCCCTCTTCTCGAATCATATTATACCTGTCTATGTTTCCATATTGGTTGTTAATAAAGATTATGACGTCAGTGAGTGTAGGGGGAGGAGCTAGTGTGGTGGGGGCCCATCCCGACTTCTTCTAGCCACCTGGTGGGGGTCCTACCCCACCATGGCGGACCGGCTATATAAGCAGTGGGAGTAGACCGGATTGCCATAACGAACCGGATCGTCACTTGGAACACTACTCTCTATTCTCTCTCTGCACTGGCTTTGCAACTTTATTGAAACCATGGTCTTCTCATTCAACTACCTCTGCATCTTTCTCTCCTAACCCCGCTATCTTTTAGTCCGGCGTTGTCAGACCAGACCCTAAATTTTCCTATTGGAAATCTCTCCCTTTGTCTGGCTAAAACTAGCATCTCCTTAGGAGAGACCTCTCCCTCGTGGACAATAGTTGCCCAGGCCCTACAAACTTACCTCGTAGCGTTTCCTACCAGTCTGCTTCTCTCCGGTTCACACTCGCGTTTGGGATCCACACGGTTTTTGCCTACCCTTAGACACCGAGTGTGAATTCGTGGTCATTCCGAGAGCACATAAACTACCTATAAACCTACCCTGTACCTCTTCTCCGGAACATGGTGCTTTGTAGGGGCACACACGTTCTAAAGATCTTATAGAGTCAGATCTAAGTGAATTGAACCTGCCTGCCGATTAGGTTGGCAGCCAGGGTGAAAGACCACAGGTTCCCCAGATTTATCTCTTATTGGGCGCTCGCCGGACGGCGGCTAAGAGGTTGTGGTGACCCTAGCCCACGGCGGGCGTCTCCTCCCCACCTTGGGGATCCTCAAATCCGATAACGCCCGACCAAGATGAAGATATACATATTTAGTCATATTGTAGAATATATAGCTCGTAAAATTCTATTCAAACCAAGTTATTCAAATGGCAAACAACATCTCTGGCTCAACACATTCATGCAATTATCCATAGAAATTGAAGTAGCATGGCCTATAGATATACTGTGGATGCCTCGTTATAATAACTCCAAAAACTGGCCAGCAATCACGCCTCGAGTCAGCTCATCGTCACCTATTAAACCTCCATTCAGTCCGTACTGCTACTACATTGCATTAAGTTAGTCGCGGAGCCAGGGTTAGGGATCTCTGCGAACACTGATTCAGTTTCGAATCATTATTGCCGCGTTTAAATTTCGGGAAATCCTAAAAATTTTTATGATCTATATTGGCAATTTTATTTTAGGATAGGAGGGGGGCCGTTCTCATAGCGCAATTAAAAATATCTTTTTTTAAATAACTTTAAAAATTATCTAATATTGAAGGATTCAAATATCTTGTAACTATATAAATGCATTGTTAAAAAGAAAATCTCCTAGCAATAAAAAAAAAAATTAAATTAATTTAGCGTTTTGCTGGCCTTGGAGAAACTACGCCCATCTCATTAGAAGAATATTCTTCGTAAAGACGTAATTTAATACACTACTCATATATGAATCCACGTTTATTGGCAATGCATGAAAAGAGCTGACTGTTGTTCCTCAATCCTACTCTATTATCAGATATTCCTTTGGATCGCTACATAACTTAACATATTCAAACACAAATGCCTGCTTAAAACCCCCTCCGGAATCCACAATACATTCTAACCGATAGGCCGCCTTAATTCGTTCAAGACTTTATGGAACATCCATGAGAAAAGCATTCCAAACCTCTACCCAAAGAGGATCGAAGATTAATTTAACAGTAGGGCTCAACAAGGTATCGGGTGGTTTGTTTATGGAAACCACCCTTTGCCTGTTGGGCGAAGCCTAAAAGGCAACGAGTCCACGGTTGTGCCTCCTGGGCGGACATGGAAACCAACCGATATTACAAAAAGACTTATTTTTGAAAAGTTTTACATTTTATTTAAGTAAGGTGTAAGACTGTCTAAAACCTCAAAAAAATGTGCAACATATTGTTTCATTTTTTTATGAATCCTTTGAATTATATTCATTTTACGTACATAACTTTGGTTTCTTTCAATGATAGTAAGTATTATAACAAAGTAAAGGCTGGATCAATCAGAAGAAGTGATATATCTTCCGAAAATACTTAAAGAACATTAATATATTCAGTCCTCATTTGATATCTATACATTTGTTTTATTATTCATTAGTGATTTCATCCTGGAATACATTTAATTTATCTACCTAACGGGTCCTACAAATGTTGAGACGACTAAAGGCTTAATGTAATTGAAGTATAGTCAAAGGACCCATAGATTGTTGTTGGCAACAAAAAAAGTGAGGAATTAGGGTCAGCTTAAAATTGCCCTTCGCCAGTAAGGCTTTAGCTATACTAAAACTAAATACATCGTAATATGAGTTGGCTTTCTTTTCAATTCACAATTGGCTACAGTACATTACTAAGAAGTATGTTACTGTGGTTTTCATTGAGCAACAGCAACATTGATAAGCAATTATTTATTATAAGCAATTATCCATTGCACGCAAACGTTTTTTTTTGTCCCAGAGATCGATTACATCACCTACATTCGATAATTCACTAACTGAAACTAAAAATTCGCAATCAACAAAAAAAAAGTCTTCATTGATTCTTTATAAGATTGTTGTGGCCACCTCTTAATTATGAATAATTAAAAGTTCCCCTCTTCTCGAATCATATTATACCGGTCTATGTTTCCATATTGGTTGTTAATAAAGATTATGACGTCAGTGAGTGTAGGGGGAGGAGCTAGTGTGGTGGGGGCCCATCCCGACTTCTTCTAGCCACCTGGTGGGGGTCCTACCCCACCATGGCGGACCGGCTATATAAGCAGTGGGAGTAGACCGGATTGCCATACGAGTGCAGTGTTAGCAGCCGTTGTGTCAACATCTCCCGACTTGATCCAGCAGTTATCTTTCCTCGACGCCATTACCACGCTACGCCTGTTCATAGCGTCTCAAGTGACGCCTATTAAGGTAAACTTTTTAAACCTTTTGCTAGTGCAGTGTTTTTCGAGCAATAAATGGGGTCGGTTCCCCAATAGAAAGAATTTTACTGTTAATTTGTAAACTCTTATCGGAACAATGGAGATGGAAGAGGACGCTTCCAGGAAGCGACCGGCTACCCTAACAGCCACCACGGACAGTGAAGACGAGGGTTTCGAATACCCTAAAATTACTGTCAAGGTCCAGCGACCTAATAGATCGAAAAACCCGACGAAGATCGGGAACAAATTTCAGGCTCTTGCGAGCGAGACGCCAGAAATCATAAACCCCACAGCTCCAGTGACTAGGAAGCCACCGCCAATTGTTGTCTCGGGAGAGACAACAACCGATTTGACGCACCAGCTCAAAAAAGCTAATATAAATAGTTTCGCCCTCAGGATGACGAAGGAGGGTGTTACAATTTACCCTGATTAGGAAGAGGATCGAGTAAAGATATTGGCCTTACTCGAAACTGGCGGGAAGGAGTACCACTCATTTGCCCCAAGAGGCGGCAAAAAAAACAATAAATACTTAATTCTCGGACTTGATGTCCAGGAGGACATCAAGGAAATTTCAGACGTAATAAAAGATAACATCCCGGAAGTCGTCGATGTGCGACGTCTTAGAAAAAGTGACCCAACCGGTCGCAAACAGGACATTGCGCCAGTGCTGGTAACAGCTAATGCCAGTGTCACGTTGAAGTCAATGAAAAAGATACGCGCCATTAACCACGTCATAGTTCGTGTCGTGACGTTCAAGGAGCAGAGAGGTGCCCCACAATGCCATCGATGTCAAGAATTCGGCCACACACGAAACCACTGTGGCCGGAAATTAAAGTGTGTTAGATGTGCGGGACCCCACGAGGTAGTGCAATATCCGAGGAATGATTCAACCCCGCTCAAGTGCTCCAACTGTGGCGAGGCTCACCCGGCGTCCTACAGAGGCTGCACAAAGCGAAAAGAAATACTAGCCAGAATGAAGCCAGCCCTCGACAGAATGCAGCCCCAGCAGAAGAGGCGCCGCCCAGACGTGCCACTCACGAGACCTGCTCCACCGCCATCTATACCCGCCTGGCAGAACCCGCTCTTCAAGCTCTTTCAAGCTAGAGATGAAGAAACGGCTCATTCTTCGAAGACGAGAGCAGCCCCCTCCACGTCAAGAGCTGCCCCCTCCACGTCAAGAACTGCCCCCAGAACTTCGCAGGACACTCCGGAAAATAACAATTGTGAGTACCTAGATCCTAGGCTTAAGTTTCTTACAAACGACCAGCGTAAAGACCTTGAATGTGCACCGAAATGGGTAACTGCCCTAGTCGACTTCTGTAGCCAAATGCTCATGGCTATGATATCTGGTAAACATCAACAATGGTAGATTACCAAGTTTTAAATTTTAACGTTGATGGTCTCCTGACCAAAATAGATGAGGTAGAAGTGCTGCTAGCGCTCTACCGACCAGATATTGTAGTTTTGACAGACACTAGGGTATCTGCACAATCGTTCCACATTAAAGGTTATTCAACTGCCATTGAAAGGGTTATCGGATATGGAGGCGTTCTAATTGCTATACGCCTTGGTATCAATTGGAAGAAAGTGGCTTCACCACTGACTACAACTGATCCCAAGCTTCACCACTTAACAGTTAAGGTAAATTTGGGGAGACTCATTTACCTTACCGCTCTATACAGGAGACCGTACGCATCTCTCCAGGAGTACTCAGCCCTGCTACACGCATGTTCGCAGAGATCTAACCACTGGGTGGTAGGAGATCTCAATGCGAGACACACGATGTGGTATAACATCGCAACAAACATGGCTGGGAGACTCCTGTTGAGAACGCCGTTTACGGTCGTTCACCCCCAGACTTTTACTTTTCGACATAGAAGTAACCCGCAGGCTACTTCGACGATTGACTTACTACTGACAAAACAACCCCACCGTATCACTAGTTGCACCGCCCTTGACTTTATTACGTCTGACCACAGGCCAGTACTGTATGCAGTGGATGGTAAAGTGGCGACCCTTCGCCCCACGAGATACGACTACCGTCGTGCTGACTGGGATCTGTATCGGTCGCAAATTTACCATAACCTGCATACGGTGCCAGTTCTCCGCACGAAAGAGGAAGTAGATCTTCAACTTACTTTCATAACTGATGTGATCATAGACGCAGCAAACACTGCGATCCCGAAGTACACTCCCATGCCACCGTCTCTGCGACCACCTCCAGACAACATTCTTAAAATTATTGCCTTGCGCCATACTTGGAAGAATAGATGGTACAGGACGAGAGATCAGCAAGCCAAGGTCGTTGTGAATTCTCTCACAACGCAAATCCGGGGCTTGATGAAACTCTGGAAAACAGCCCAGTGGCATGAGAAACTTCGTAGCACTCACGGAGATCACAGAAAGTTTTGGAAGCTGTTGAAGACTACAAAAGGCAAGACAGCCACTGTCCGTCTTCACGAAGGCGACAATGTTCTGACTGCTGAGCAACAGGCAACAAAACTGGCCGACCACTACGCTAGGGATATTACGGCTAGGACGGGATACTACCACATGCCTCCTCCGGTAGATGCTGAACAGAACCACATGTTTGTATCACCGAAACAGCTCAAGGCGATTCTTCGCCGGTGTCAGGGAAACCGAGCACCAGGGCACGACGGGATACAAACAGTGCTGCTCAAACAAATGCCGAGGAGAGGGATAGTACAACTAGCAAACTTATACAACTCTTGTATAAGATTGCGGTACTTTCCTGACACATGGAAACAAGCCATCTTGTTTCCATTACTAAAGCCAGCCAAAAGTGGAGATCACCCAGCCGACTACCGCCCGATCAGTCTGCTACCACAGATGGGGAAAATCTTTGAGAAAATTCTTTTGAATTATCTCAAAGATTACTGCTCGGAAAATGATATCATTCCGCCAGAGCAGACTGGATTCCAATCCAGTATGAGCGCAGAGCACCCCCTTCTGAAGGTGCAGTCAGAAGTTAGCCATAACATGAATAGAAACATAGCCACGGCTATGATTTCCATTGATTGCACCCAAGCATTCGACTCGGTGTCTCACGGGACACTGTGTCAAATGCTCTGCGACCGGGAATGCCCGGAACAACTATATTCAATTCTGGCTAGCTTCCTGAAAAACAGATCGCTGCGGGTGCGGGTGGGTGATAGCTTCTCCGAAGCTGTGCCACTTACCTGTGGAGTACCCCAAGGCGCCGTCTTATCCCCTGTACTATTCAACGTATACACGTCTGAGATTGTCGGAGCCCGCTACAAAAATACCACAGTTACTGCTTTCGCAGATGACATAGCGGTGTACAGCAGCAGCATGAGTGCCAAGTTAGCTCTAAGACAGGCTGAAGCAGCCTGTAACCAGATCAGTGAGAGATTGGGGAGACTCAATATCTCTGTAAACGCGGGTAAGACTGACTGTGCAATTTTCTCTTTTCAAAAGGGAAAAAGCCCGCTCCCTACTAGTTACATAGTAGGAACGAAGCAAAATTCACCAGCCAACGACCTAGTTTATCTGGGAATTAAAATGGACAGACACCTCCATTTTAGTAACCATTTTGCGAAGAAGTTAAAGCATACACGCATGAAGTCTTACCGGCTTACGCACTTATTGACTTCCCCCAATCTATCACTGCGTCTCAAGCTACTGATTTACAAGAGCATACTCAGGCCTACTCTGCTGTATGGTGCACCGCTATTTCGTTATCTGACGTATACGACAGCTAAGAAACTCCAACAATTCCAAAACGGTATACTGATGAAAGTGGTCAGAGGTACTTCATTCGAGCAGCGACGGAACAGTGAGCTGCATGAGATATTTGAGCTGCCTACGGTGGATGAATTCATCCAGCGTAGAGATATCAAATTTTTCGACTCATTACAATATTTGACAAACCCGGTGTTTAACACTATAACCCCCGCTCCGTTCCCCCAACGATGGCAGGACGCTGTCGCGGCTGGAACACTCTAGTCCTAGGTTCTAGGTAGAGATTTAGTTTATTGTGTTTTGTTTAGTTGTTTTGTTTTGTTCCTAGTGTTTAGTGTTGGTGTTGGTGACAAAAAGAAGGTGAGCCTCATCACCTAGTGTTGTATAAGAACGATGAACTTTTAACAACAATAAAAATTTTATTATATTATGCACTCCGCCAAATGCATGTAAATGCAGAAAGAGGAGAAATATGTAATCCAATTATTTTATTATTTATTTTCTGTACATTGTATTATTTTATTGAGGTTTTGAAATAAAAAAAAAAAAAAAAAAAAAACGGATTGCCATAACGAACCGGACCGTCACTTGGAACACTACTCTCTATTCTCTCTCTGCACTGGCTTTGCAACTTTATTGAAACCGTGGTCTTCTCATTCAACTACCTCTGCATCTTTCTCTCCTAACCCCGCTATCTTTTAGTCCGGCGTTGTTAGACCAGACCCTAAATTTTCCTATTGGAAATCTCTCCCTTCGTCTGGCTAAAACTAGCATCTCCTTAGGAGAGACCTCTCCCTCGTGGACAATAGTTGCCCAGGCCCTACAAACTTACCTCGTAGCGTTTCCTACCAGTCTGCTTCTCTCCGGTTTACACTCGCGTTTGGGATCCACACGGTTTTTGCCTACCCTTAGACACCGAGTGTGAATTCGTGGTCATTCCGAGAGCACATAAACTACCTATAAACCTACCCTGTACCTCTTCTCCGGAACATGGTGCTTTGTAGGGGCACACACGTTCTAAAGATCTTATAGAGTCAGATCTAAGTGAATTGAACCTGCCTGCCGATTAGGTTGGCAGCCAGGGTGAAAGACCACAGGTTCCCCAGATTTATCTCTTATTGGGCGCTCGCCGGACGGCGGCTAAGAGGTTGTGGTGACCCTAGCCCACGGCGGGCGTCTCCTCCCCACCTTGGGGATCCTCAAATCCGATAACGCCCGACCAAGATGAAGATATACATATTTAGTCATATTGTAGAATATATAGCTCGTAAAATTCTATTCAAACCAAGTTATTCAAATGGCAAACAACATCTCTGGCTCAACACATTCATGCAATTATCCATAGAAATTGAAGTAGCATGGCCTATAGATATACTGTGGATGCCTCGTTATAATAACTCCAAAAACTGGCCAGCAATCACGCCTCGAGTCAGCTCATCGTCACCTATTAAACCTCCATTCAGTCCGTACTGCTACTACATTGCATTAAGTTAGTCGCGGAGCCAGGGTTAGGGATCTCTGCGAACACTGATTCAGTTTCGAATCATTATTGCCGCGTTTAAATTTCGGGAAATCCTAAAAATTTTTATGATCTATATTGGCAATTTTATTTTAGGATAGGAGGGGGGCCGTTCTCATAGCGCAATTAAAAATATCTTTTTTTAAATAACTTTAAAAATTATCTAAAATTGAAGGATTCAAATATCTTGTAACTATATAAATGCATTGTTAAAAAGAAAATCTCCTAGCAATAAAAAAAAAATTAAATTAATTTAGCGTTTTGCTGGCCTTGGAGAAACTACGCCCATATGATTAGAAGTATATTCCTCGTAAAGACGTAATTTAATACACTACTCATATATGAATCCACGTTTATTGGCAATGCACGAAAAGAGCTGACTGTTGTTCCTCAATCCTACTCTATTATCAGATATTCCTTTGGATCGCTACATTACTTAACATATTCAAACACAAATGCCTGCTTAAAACTCCCCTCCAGAATCCACAATACATTCCAACCGATAGGCCGCCTTAATTCGTTTAAGACTTTATGGAACATCCATGAGAAAAGCATTCCAAACCTCTACCCAAAGAGGATCGAAGATTAATTTAACAGTAGGGCTCAACAAGGTATCGGGTGGTTTGTTTATGGAAACCACCCTTTGCCTGTTGGGCGAAGCCTAAAAGGCAACGAGTCCACGGTTGTGCCTCCTGGGCGGACATGGAAACCAACCGATATTACAAAAAGACTTATTTTTGAAAAGTTTTACATTTTATTTAAGTAAGGTGTAAGACTGTCTAAAACCTCAAAAAAATGTGCAACATATTGTTTCATTTTTTTATGAATCCTTTGAATTATATTCATTTTACGTACATAACTTTGGTTTCTTTCAATGATAGTAAGTATTATAACAAAGTAAAGGCTGGATCAATCAGAAGAAGTGATATATCTTCCGAAAATACTTAAAGAACATTAATATATTCAGTCCTCATTTGATATCCATACATTTGTTTTATTATTCATTAGTGATTTCATCCTGGAATACATTTAATTTATCTACCTAACGGGTCCTACAAATGTTGAGACGACTAAAGGCTTAATGTAATTGAAGTATAGTCAAAGGACCCATAGATTGTTGTTGGCAACAAAAAAAGTGAGGAATTTGGGTCAGCTTAAAATTGCCCTTCACCAGTAAGGCTTTAGCTATACTAAAACTAAATACATCGTAATATGAGTTGGCTTTCTTTTCAATTCACAATTGGCTACAGTACATTACTAAGAAGTATGTTACTGTGGTTTTCATTGAGCAACAGCAACATTGATAAGCAATTATTTATTATAAGCAATTATCCATTGCACGCAAACGTTTTTTTTTGTCCCAGAGATCGATTACATCACCTACATTCGATAATTCACTAACTGAAACTAAAAATTCGCAATCAACAAAAAAAAAGTCTTCATTGATTCTTTATAAGATTGTTGTGGCCACCTCTTAATTATGAATAATTAAACGTTCCCCTCTTCTCGAATCATATTATACCTGTCTATGTTTCCATATTGGTTGTTAATAAAGATTATGACGTCAGTGAGTGTAGGGGGAGGAGCTAGTGTGGTGGGGGCCCATCCCGACTTCTTCTAGCCACCTGGTGGGGGTCCTACCCCTCCATGGCGGACCGGCTATATAAGCAGTGGGAGTAGACCGGATTGCCATAAAACTTCCGAAGTCCTTCGTCTTAGACGGCAAAGAGTGCCCAATAAGCAACAAGCTGTGCTACCTCGGGATTACCCTCGGTAGGCACTTGTCGTTTACAACGCACCTCGGCAGAAAGTTAAAGAGTGTTAGGAAGAAATTCTTTAGCCTCGGTCACCTACTTCATAGCCCGGCTTTATCAGTTCGCCTCAAGCTGCTGATATACCAGAGCGTCCTAAGACCTGCACTGTTGTATGGTACCCCTCTCTACAAATATCTGACCCCTAACACTCTACTAACGCTCCAGCAGTTCCAGAACAGAGTTCTCCGCACGTCCCTCAAACACACCCCGTTCGACCGTATGAAGGCTGCCGACATCCACAAAAATTTTGAAGTGCTCACTATTCAAGACTTCATCAAGAGAAGGCACATCAAATTTTTTGACTCACTCCGACACAGCCACAACCCACTGTTCTCCGACCTTCAGCCACCACCAATGCCCATCAGATGGAAGCAGTGTTGGACCGCCGAAGCCTGGAGAATGAAGGACATCATAGACTGACCGACCTACACCCTGCCGAGAGATGGAGGCCCATCTCCCGGCCGACTCAACCGACTCAACACTACCCCGTCTACCTGTGTAAGCAGGGTTGACCTTCCGGCCCATCAGGCCGACTCATTTTAAGGCCCCTAGCGGGGCGGCCGGCCAGGCTTCGCCTGGCCAACGGGCCAGGCTTCGCCTTGGCCCGTAACAATCCATCGCCTAGGCTTCGCCTAGGCTCCATCCTTGGTAGACTCTCACTACCTTCCTGACTCCTTCCGCCTTTCTAGGCATTCCACACCCTATATCCTTCTCATACATCCTTTAAGTAGGGGTCTCCCCTTAGAGAAAGGCACTACTTCCATAAATAAATAATTTTTCCTCATTCCTATTTTCAATTTTGAGAGCTCTGAAAAAAAAAAAAAAAAAAAAAAAAAAAAAAAAAAAAAAGATTGCCATAACGAACCGGACCGTCACTTGGAACACTACTCTCTATTCTCTCTCTGCACTGGCTTTGCAACTTTATTGAAACCATGGTCTTCTCATTCAACTACCTCTGCATCTTTCTCTCCTAACCCCGCTATCTTTTAGTCCGGCGTTGTCAGACCAGACCCTAAATTTTCCTATTGGAAATCTCTCCCTTCGTCTGGCTAAAACTAGCATCTCCTTAGGAGAGACCTCTCCCTCGTGGACAATAGTTGCCCAGGCCCTACAAACTTACCTCGTAGCGTTTCCTACCAGTCTGCTTCTCTCCGGTTCACACTCGCGTTTGGGATCCACACGGTTTTTGCCTACACTTAGACACCGAGTGTGAATTCGTGGTCATTCCGAGAGCACATAAACTACCTATAAACCTACCCTGTACCTCTTCTCCGGAACATGGTGCTTTGTAGGGGCACACACGTTCTAAAGATCTTATAGAGTCAGATCTAAGTGAATTGAACCTGCCTGCCGATTGGGTTGGCGGCCGGGTGAAAGACCACAGGTTTCCCAGATTTATCTCTTATTGGGCGCTCGCCGGACGGCGGCTAAGAGGTTGTGGTGACCCTAGCCCACGGCGGGCGTCTCCTCCCCACCTTGGGGATCCTCAAATCCGATAACGCCCGACCAAGATGAAGATATACATATTTAGTCATATTGTAGAATATATAGCTCGTAAAATTCTATTCAAACCAAGTTATTCAAATGGCAAACAACATCTCTGGCTCAACACATTCATGCAATTATCCATAGAAATTGAAGTAGCATGGCCTATAGATATACTGTGGATGCCTCGTTATAATAACTCCAAAAACTGGCCAGCAATCACGCCTCGAGTCAGCTCATCGTCACCTATTAAACCTCCATTCAGTCCGTACTGCTACTACAATGCATTAAGTTAGTCGCGGAGCCAGGGTTAGGGATCTCTGCGAACACTGATTCAGTTTCGAATCATTATTGCCGCGTTTAAATTTCGGGAAATCCTAAAAATTTTTATGATCTATATTGGCAATTTTATTTTAGGATAGGAGGGGGGCCGTTCTCATAGCGCAATTAAAAATATCTTTTTTTAAATAACTTTAAAAATTATCTAATATTGAAGGATTCAAATATCTTGTAACTATATAAATGCATTGTTAAAAAGAAAATCTCCTAGCAATAAAAAAAAAAATTAAATTAATTTAGCGTTTTGCTGGCCTTGGAGAAACTTCGCCCATATGATTAGAAGAATATTCTTCGTAAAGACGTAATTTAATACACTACTCATATATGAATCCACGTTTATTGGCAATGCACGAAAAGAGCTGACTGTTGTTCCTCAATCCTACTCTATTATCAGATATTCCTTTGGATCGCTACATAACTTAACATATTCAAACACAAATGCCTGCTTAAAACCCCCTCTGGAATCCACAATACATTCTAACCGATAGGCCGCCTTAATTCGTTTAAGACTTTATGGAACATCCATGAGAAAAGCATTCCAAACCTCTACCCAAAGAGGATCGAAGATTAATTTAACAGTAGGGCTCAACAAGGTATCGGGTGGTTTGTTTATGGAAACCACCCTTTGCCTGTTGGGCGAAGCCTAAAAGGCAACGAGTCCACGGTTGTGCCTCCTGGGCGGACATGGAAACCAACCGATATTACAAAAAGACTTATTTTTGAAAAGTTTTACATTTTATTTAAGTAAGGTGTAAGACTGTCTAAAACCTCAAAAAAATGTGCAACATATTGTTTCATTTTTTTATGAATCCTTTGAATTATATTCATTTTACGTACATAACTTTGGTTTCTTTCAATGATAGTAAGTATTATAACAAAGTAAAGGCTGGATCAATCAGAAGAAGTGATATATCTTCCGAAAATACTTAAAGAACATTAATATATTCAGTCCTCATTTGATATCTATACATTTGTTTTATTATTCATTAGTGATTTCATCCTGGAATACATTTAATTTATCTACCTAACGGGTCCTACAAATGTTGAGACGACTAAAGGCTTAATGTAATTGAAGTATAGTCAAAGGACCCATAAATTGTTGTTGGCAACAAAAAAAGTGAGGAATTTGGGTCAGCTTAAAATTGCCCTTCGCCAGTAAGGCTTTAGCTATACTAAAACTAAATACATCGTAATATGAGTTGGCTTTCTTTTCAATTCACAATTGGCTACAGTACATTACTAAGAAGTATGTTAGTGTGGTTTTCATTGAGCAACAGCCACATTGATAAGCAATTATTTATTATAAGCAATTATCCATTGCACGCAAACGTTTTTTTTTGTCCCAGAGATCGATTACATCACCTACATTCGATAATTCACTAACTGAAACTAAAAATTCGCAATCAACAAAAAAAAAGTCTTCATTGATTCTTTATAAGATTGTTGTGGCCACCTCTTAATTATGAATAATTAAACGTTCCCCTCTTCTCGAATCATATTATACCTGTCTATGTTTCCATATTGGTTGTTAATAAAGATTATGACGTCAGTGAGTGTAGGGGGAGGAGCTAGTGTGGTGGGGGCCCATCCCGACTTCTTCTAGCCACCTGGTGGGGGTCCTACCCCACCATGGCGGACCGGCTATATAAGCAGTGGGAGTAGACCGGATTGCCATAACGAACCGGACCGTCACTTGGAACACTACTCTCTATTCTCTCTCTGCACTGGCTTTGCAACTTTATTGAAACCATGGTCTTCTCATTCAACTACCTCTGCATCTTTCTCTCCTAACCCCGCTATCTTTTAGTCCGGCATTGTCAGACCAGACCCTAAATTTTCCTATTGGAAATCTCTCCCTTCGTCTGGCTAAAACTAGCATCTCCTTATGAGAGACCTCTCCCTCGTGGACAATAGTTGCCCAGGCCCTACAAACTTACCTCGTAGCGTTTCTTACCAGTCTGCTTCTCTCCGGTTCACACTCGCGTTTGGGATCCACACGGTTTTTGCCTACCCTTAGACACCGAGTGTGAATTCGTGGTCATTCCGAGAGCACATAAACTACATATAAACCTACCCTGTACCTCTTCTCCGGAACATGGTGCTTTGTAGGGGCACACGTTCTAAAGATCTTATAGAGTCAGATCTAACTGAATTGAACCTGCCTGCCGATTAGGTTGGCAGCCAGGGTGAAAGACCACAGGTTCCCCAGATTTATCTCTTATTGGGCGCTCGCCGGACGGCGGCTAAGAGGTTGTGGTGACCCTAGCCCACGGCGGGCGTCTCCTCCCCACCTTGGGGATCCTCAAATCCGATAACGCCCGACCAAGATGAAGATATACATATTTAGTCATATTGTAGAATATATAGCTCGTAAAATTCTATTCAAACCAAGTTATTCAAATGGCAAACAACATCTCTGGCTCAACACATTCATGCAATTATCCATAGAAATTGAAGTAGCATGGCCTATAGATATACTGTGGATGCCTCGTTATAATAACTCCAAAAACTGGCCAGCAATCACGCCTCGAGTCAGCTCATCGTCACCTATTAAACCTCCATTCAGTCCGTACTGCTACTACATTGCATTAAGTTAGTCGCGGAGCCAGGGTTAGGGATCTCTGCGAACACTGATTCAGTTTCGAATCATTATTGCCGCGTTTAAATTTCGGGAAATCCTAAAAATTTTTATGATCTATATTGGCAATTTTATTTTAGGATAGGAGGGGGGCCGTTCTCATAGCGCAATTAAAAATATCTTTTTTTAAATAACTTTAAAAATTATCTAATATTGAAGGATTCAAATATCTTGTAACTATATAAATGCATTGTTAAAAAGAAAATCTCCTAGCAATAAAAAAAAAAATTAAATTAATTTAGCGTTTTGCTGGCCTTGGAGAAACTTCGCCCATATGATTAGAAGAATATTCTTCGTAAAGACGTAATTTAATACACTACTCATATATGAATCCACGTTTATTGGCAATGCACGAAAAGAGCTGACTGTTGTTCCTCAATCCTACTCTATTATCAGATATTCCTTTGGATCGCTACATAACTTAACATATTCAAACACAAATGCCTGCTTAAAACCCCCTCTGGAATCCACAATACATTCTAACCGATAGGCCGCCTTAATTCGTTTAAGACTTTATGGAACATCCATGAGAAAAGCATTCCAAACCTCTACCCAAAGAGGATCGAAGATTAATTTAACAGTAGGGCTCAACAAGGTATCGGGTGGTTTGTTTATGGAAACCACCCTTTGCCTGTTGGGCGAAGCCTAAAAGGCAACGAGTCCACGGTTGTGCCTCCTGGGCGGACATGGAAACCAACCGATATTACAAAAAGACTTATTTTTGAAAAGTTTTACATTTTATTTAAGTAAGGTGTAAGACTGTCTAAAACCTCAAAAAAATGTGCAACATATTGTTTCATTTTTTTATGAATCCTTTGAATTATATTCATTTTACGTACATAACTTAGGTTTCTTTCAATGATAGTAAGTATTATAACAAAGTAAAGGCTGGATCAATCAGAAGAAGTGATATATCCTCCGAAAATACTTAAAGAACATTAATATATTCAGTCCTCATTTGATATCTATACATTTGTTTTATTATTCATTAGTGATTTCATCCTGGAATACATTTAATTTATCTACCTAACGGGTCCTACAAATGTTGAGACGACTAAAGGCTTAATGTAATTAAAGTATAGTCAAAGGACCCATAAATTGTTGTTGGCAACAAAAAAAGTGAGGAATTTGGGTCAGCTTAAAATTGCCCTTCGCCAGTAAGGCTTTAGCTATACTAAAACTAAATACATCGTAATATGAGTTGGCTTTCTTTTCAATTCACAATTGGCTACAGTACATTACTAAGAAGTATGTTAGTGTGGTTTTCATTGAGCAACAGCCACATTGATAAGCAATTATTTATTATAAGCAATTATCCATTGCACGCAAACGTTTTTTTTTTGTCCCAGAGATCGATTACATCACCTACATTCGATAATTCACTAACTGAAACTAAAAATTCGCAATCAACAAAAAAAAAGTCTTCATTGATTCTTTATAAGATTGTTGTGGCCACCTCTTAATTATGAATAATTAAACGTTCCCCTCTTCTCGAATCATATTATACCTGTCTATGTTTCCATATTGGTTGTTAATAAAGATTATGACGTCAGTGAGTGTAGGGGGAGGAGCTAGTGTGGTGGGGGCCCATCCCGACTTCTTCTAGCCACCTGGTGGGGGTCCTACCCCACCATGGCGGACCGGCTATATAAGCAGTGGGAGTAGACCGGATTGCCATAACGAACCGGACCGTCACTTGGAACACTACTCTCTATTCTCTCTCTGCACTGGCTTTGCAACTTTATTGAAACCATGGTCTTCTCATTCAACTACCTCTGCATCTTTCTCTCCTAACCCCGCTATCTTTTAGTCCGGCGTTGTCAGACCAGACCCTAAATTTTCCTATTGGAAATCTCTCCCTTCGTCTGGCTAAAACTAGCATCTCCTTATGAGAGACCTCTCCCTCGTGGACAATAGTTGCCCAGGCCCTACAAACTTACCTCGTAGCGTTTCTTACCAGTCTGCTTCTCTCCGGTTCACACTCGCGTTTCGGATCCACACGGTTTTTGCCTACCCTTAGACACCGAGTGTGAATTCGTGGTCATTCCGAGAGCACATAAACTACCTATAAACCTACCCTGTACCTCTTCTCCGGAACATGGTGCTTTGTAGGGGCACACGTTCTAAAGATCTTATAGAGTCAGATCTAACTGAATTGAACCTGCCTGCCGATTAGGTTGGCAGCCAGGGTGAAAGACCACAGGTTCCCCAGATTTATCTCTTATTGGGCGCTCGCCGGACGGCGGCTAAGAGGTTGTGGTGACCCTAGCCCACGGCGGGCGTCTCCTCCCCACCTTGGGGATCCTCAAATCCGATAACGCCCGACCAAGATGAAGATATACATATTTAGTCATATTGTAGAATATATAGCTCGTAAAATTCTATTCAAACCAAGTTATTCAAATGGCAAACAACATCTCTGGCTCAACACATTCATGCAATTATCCATAGAAATTGAAGTAGCATGGCCTATAGATATACTGTGGATGCCTCGTTATAATAACTCCAAAAACTGGCCAGCAATCACGCCTCGAGTCAGCTCATCGTCACCTATTAAACCTCCATTCAGTCCGTACTGCTACTACATTGCATTAAGTTAGTCGCGGAGCCAGGGTTAGGGATCTCTGCGAACACTGATTCAGTTTCGAATCATTATTGCCGCGTTTAAATTTCGGGAAATCCTAAAAATTTTTATGATCTATATTGGCAATTTTATTTTAGGATAGGAGGGGGGCCGTTCTCATAGCGCAATTAAAAATATCTTTTTTTAAATAACTTTAAAAATTATCTAATATTGAAGGATTCAAATATCTTGTAACTATATAAATGCATTGTTAAAAAGAAAATCTCCTAGCAATAAAAAAAAAAATTAAATTAATTTAGCGTTTTGCTGGCCTTGGAGAAACTTCGCCCATATGATTAGAAGAATATTCTTCGTAAAGACGTAATTTAATACACTACTCATATATGAATCCACGTTTATTGGCAATGCACGAAAAGAGCTGACTGTTGTTCCTCAATCCTACTCTATTATCAGATATTCCTTTGGATCGCTACATAACTTAACATATTCAAACACAAATGCCTGCTTAAAACCCCCTCTGGAATCCACAATACATTCTAACCGATAGGCCGCCTTAATTCGTTTAAGACTTTATGGAACATCCATGAGAAAAGCATTCCAAACCTCTACCCAAAGAGGATCGAAGATTAATTTAACAGTAGGGCTCAACAAGGTATCGGGTGGTTTGTTTATGGAAACCACCCTTTGCCTGTTGGGCGAAGCCTAAAAGGCAACGAGTCCACGGTTGTGCCTCCTGGGCGGACATGGAAACCAACCGATATTACAAAAAGACTTATTTTTGAAAAGTTTTACATTTTATTTAAGTAAGGTGTAAGACTGTCTAAAACCTCAAAAAAATGTGCAACATATTGTTTCATTTTTTTATGAATCCTTTGAATTATATTCATTTTACGTACATAACTTAGGTTTCTTTCAATGATAGTAAGTATTATAACAAAGTGAAGGCTGGATCAATCAGAAGAAGTGATATATCTTCCGAAAATACTTAAAGAACATTAATATATTCAGTCCTCATTTGATATCTATACATTTGTTTTATTATTCATTAGTGATTTCATCCTGGAATACATTTAATTTATCTACCTAACGGGTCCTACAAATGTTGAGACGACTAAAGGCTTAATGTAATTAAAGTATAGTCAAAGGACCTATAGATTGTTGTTGGCAACAAAAAAAGTGAGGAATTTGGGTCAGCTTAAAATTGCCCTTCGCCAGTAAGGCTTTAGCTATACTAAAACTAAATACATCGTAATATGAGTTGGCTTTCTTTTCAATTCACAATTGGCTACAGTACATTACTAAGAAGTATGTTAGTGTGGTTTTCATTGAGCAACAGCCACATTGATAAGCAATTATTTATTAAAAGCAATTATCCATTGCACGCAAACGTTTTTTTTTGTCCCAGAGATCGATTACATCACCTACATTCGATAATTCACTAACTGAAACTAAAAATTCGCAATCAACAAAAAAAAAGTCTTCATTGATTCTTTATAAGATTGTTGTGGCCACCTCTTAATTATGAATAATTAAAAGTTCCCCTCTTCTCGAATCATATTATACCTGTCTATGTTTCCATATTGGTTGTTAATAAAGATTATGACGTCAGTGAGTGTAGGGGGAGGAGCTAGTGTGGTGGGGGCCCATCCCGACTTCTTCTAGCCACCTGGTGGGGGTCCTACCCCACCATGGCGGACCGGCTATATAAGCAGTGGGAGTAGACCGGATTGCCATAACGAACCGGACCGTCACTTGGAACACTACTCTCTATTCTCTCTCTGCACTGGCTTTGCAACTTTATTGAAACCATGGTCTTCTCATTCAACTACCTCTGCATCTTTCTCTCCTAACCCCGCTATCTTTTAGTCCGGCGTTGTCAGACCAGACCCTAAATTTTCCTATTGGAAATCTCTCCCTTCGTCTGGCTAAAACTAGCATCTCCTTATGAGAGACCTCTCCCTCGTGGACAATAGTTGCCCAGGCCCTACAAACTTACCTCGTAGCGTTTCTTACCAGTCTGCTTCTCTCCGGTTCACACTCGCGTTTCGGATCCACACGGTTTTTGCCTACCCTTAGACACCGAGTGTGAATTCGTGGTCATTCCGAGAGCACATAAACTACCTATAAACCTACCCTGTACCTCTTCTCCGGAACATGGTGCTTTGTAGGGGCACACGTTCTAAAGATCTTATAGAGTCAGATCTAACTGAATTGAACCTGCCTGCCGATTAGGTTGGCAGCCAGGGTGAAAGACCACAGGTTCCCCAGATTTATCTCTTATTGGGCGCTCGCCGGACGGCGGCTAAGAGGTTGTGGTGACCCTAGCCCACGGCGGGCGTCTCCTCCCCACCTTGGGGATCCTCAAATCCGATAACGCCCGACCAAGATGAAGATATACATATTTAGTCATATTGTAGAATATATAGCTCGTAAAATTCTATTCAAACCAAGTTATTCAAATGGCAAACAACATCTCTGGCTCAACACATTCATGCAATTATCCATAGAAATTGAAGTAGCATGGCCTATAGATATACTGTGGATGCCTCGTTATAATAACTCCAAAAACTGGCCAGCAATCACGCCTCGAGTCAGCTCATCGTCACCTATTAAACCTCCATTCAGTCCGTACTGCTACTACATTGCATTAAGTTAGTCGCGGAGCCAGGGTTAGGGATCTCTGCGAACACTGATTCAGTTTCGAATCATTATTGCCGCGTTTAAATTTCGGGAAATCCTAAAAATTTTTATGATCTATATTGGCAATTTTATTTTAGGATAGGAGGGGGGCCGTTCTCATAGCGCAATTAAAAATATCTTTTTTTAAATAACTTTAAAAATTATCTAATATTGAAGGATTCAAATATCTTGTAACTATATAAATGCATTGTTAAAAAGAAAATCTCCTAGCAATAAAAAAAAAAATTAAATTAATTTAGCGTTTTGCTGGCCTTGGAGAAACTTCGCCCATATGATTAGAAGAATATTCTTCGTAAAGACGTAATTTAATACACTACTCATATATGAATCCACGTTTATTGGCAATGCACGAAAAGAGCTGACTGTTGTTCCTCAATCCTACTCTATTATCAGATATTCCTTTGGATCGCTACATAACTTAACATATTCAAACACAAATGCCTGCTTAAAACCCCCTCTGGAATCCACAATACATTCTAACCGATAGGCCGCCTTAATTCGTTTAAGACTTTATGGAACATCCATGAGAAAAGCATTCCAAACCTCTACCCAAAGAGGATCGAAGATTAATTTAACAGTAGGGCTCAACAAGGTATCGGGTGGTTTGTTTATGGAAACCACCCTTTGCCTGTTGGGCGAAGCCTAAAAGGCAACGAGTCCACGGTTGTGCCTCCTGGGCGGACATGGAAACCAACCGATATTACAAAAAGACTTATTTTTGAAAAGTTTTACATTTTATTTAAGTAAGGTGTAAGACTGTCTAAAACCTCAAAAAAATGTGCAACATATTGTTTCATTTTTTTATGAATCCTTTGAATTATATTCATTTTACGTACATAACTTAGGTTTCTTTCAATGATAGTAAGTATTATAACAAAGTAAAGGCTGGATCAATCAGAAGAAGTGATATATCCTCCGAAAATACTTAAAGAACATTAATATATTCAGTCCTCACTTGATATCTATACATTTGTTTTATTATTCATTAGTGATTTCATCCTGGAATACATTTAATTTATCTACCTAACGGGTCCTACAAATGTTGAGACGACTAAAGGCTTAATGTAATTAAAGTATAGTCAAAGGACCCATAAATTGTTGTTGGCAACAAAAAAAGTGAGGAATTTGGGTCAGCTTAAAATTGCCCTTCGCCAGTAAGGCTTTAGCTATACTAAAACTAAATACATCGTAATATGAGTTGGCTTTCTTTTCAATTCACAATTGGCTACAGTACATTACTAAGAAGTATGTTAGTGTGGTTTTCATTGAGCAACAGCCACATTGATAAGCAATTATTTATTATAAGCAATTATCCATTGCACGCAAACGTTTTTTTTTGTCCCAGAGATCGATTACATCACCTACATTCGATAATTCACTAACTGAAACTAAAAATTCGCAATCAACAAAAAAAAAGTCTTCATTGATTCTTTATAAGATTGTTGTGGCCACCTCTTAATTATGAATAATTAAAAGTTCCCCTCTTCTCGAATCATATTATACCTGTCTATGTTTCCATATTGGTTGTTAATAAAGATTATGACGTCAGTGAGTGTAGGGGGAGGAGCTAGTGTGGTGGGGGCCCATCCCGACTTCTTCTAGCCACCTGGTGGGGGTCCTACCCCACCATGGCGGACCGGCTATATAAGCAGTGGGAGTAGACCGGATTGCCATAACGAACCGGACCGTCACTTGGAACACTACTCTCTATTCTCTCTCTGCACTGGCTTTGCAACTTTATTGAAACCATGGTCTTCTCATTCAACTACCTCTGCATCTTTCTCTCCTAACCCCGCTATCTTTTAGTCCGGCGTTGTCAGACCAGACCCTAAATTTTCCTATTGGAAATCTCTCCCTTCGTCTGGCTAAAACTAGCATCTCCTTATGAGAGACCTCTCCCTCGTGGACAATAGTTGCCCAGGCCCTACAAACTTACCTCGTAGCGTTTCTTACCAGTCTGCTTCTCTCCGGTTCACACTCGCGTTTGGGATCCACACGGTTTTTGCCTACCCTTAGACACCGAGTGTGAATTCGTGGTCATTCCGAGAGCACATAAACTACCTATAAACCTACCCTGTACCTCTTCTCCGGAACATGGTGCTTTGTAGGGGCACACGTTCTAAAGATCTTATAGAGTCAGATCTAACTGAATTGAACCTGCCTGCCGATTAGGTTGGCAGCCAGGGTGAAAGACCACAGGTTCCCCAGATTTATCTCTTATTGGGCGCTCGCCGGACGGCGGCTAAGAGGTTGTGGTGACCCTAGCCCACGGCGGGCGTCTCCTCCCCACCTTGGGGATCCTCAAATCCGATAACGCCCGACCAAGATGAAGATATACATATTTAGTCATATTGTAGAATATATAGCTCGTAAAATTCTATTCAAACCAAGTTATTCAAATGGCAAACAACATCTCTGGCTCAACACATTCATGCAATTATCCATAGAAATTGAAGTAGCATGGCCTATAGATATACTGTGGATGCCTCGTTATAATAACTCCAAAAACTGGCCAGCAATCACGCCTCGAGTCAGCTCATCGTCACCTATTAAACCTCCATTCAGTCCGTACTGCTACTACATTGCATTAAGTTAGTCGCGGAGCCAGGGTTAGGGATCTCTGCGAACACTGATTCAGTTTCGAATCATTATTGCCGCGTTTAAATTTCGGGAAATCCTAAAAATTTTTATGATCTATATTGGCAATTTTATTTTAGGATAGGAGGGGGGCCGTTCTCATAGCGCAATTAAAAATATCTTTTTTTAAATAACTTTAAAAATTATCTAATATTGAAGGATTCAAATATCTTGTAACTATATAAATGCATTGTTAAAAAGAAAATCTCCTAGCAATAAAAAAAAAAATTAAATTAATTTAGCGTTTTGCTGGCCTTGGAGAAACTTCGCCCATATGATTAGAAGAATATTCTTCGTAAAGACGTAATTTAATACACTACTCATATATGAATCCACGTTTATTGGCAATGCACGAAAAGAGCTGACTGTTGTTCCTCAATCCTACTCTATTATCAGATATTCCTTTGGATCGCTACATAACTTAACATATTCAAACACAAATGCCTGCTTAAAACCCCCTCTGGAATCCACAATACATTCTAACCGATAGGCCGCCTTAATTCGTTTAAGACTTTATGGAACATCCATGAGAAAAGCATTCCAAACCTCTACCCAAAGAGGATCGAAGATTAATTTAACAGTAGGGCTCAACAAGGTATCGGGTGGTTTGTTTATGGAAACCACCCTTTGCCTGTTGGGCGAAGCCTAAAAGGCAACGAGTCCACGGTTGTGCCTCCTGGGCGGACATGGAAACCAACCGATATTACAAAAAGACTTATTTTTGAAAAGTTTTACATTTTATTTAAGTAAGGTGTAAGACTGTCTAAAACCTCAAAAAAATGTGCAACATATTGTTTCATTTTTTTATGAATCCTTTGAATTATATTCATTTTACGTACATAACTTAGGTTTCTTTCAATGATAGTAAGTATTATAACAAAGTAAAGGCTGGATCAATCAGAAGAAGTGATATATCCTCCGAAAATACTTAAAGAACATTAATATATTCAGTCCTCACTTGATATCTATACATTTGTTTTATTATTCATTAGTGATTTCATCCTGGAATACATTTAATTTATCTACCTAACGGGTCCTACAAATGTTGAGACGACTAAAGGCTTAATGTAATTAAAGTATAGTCAAAGGACCCATAAATTGTTGTTGGCAACAAAAAAAGTGAGGAATTTGGGTCAGCTTAAAATTGCCCTTCGCCAGTAAGGCTTTAGCTATACTAAAACTAAATACATCGTAATATGAGTTGGCTTTCTTTTCAATTCACAATTGGCTACAGTACATTACTAAGAAGTATGTTAGTGTGGTTTTCATTGAGCAACAGCCACATTGATAAGCAATTATTTATTAAAAGCAATTATCCATTGCACGCAAACGTTTTTTTTTGTCCCAGAGATCGATTACATCACCTACATTCGATAATTCACTAACTGAAACTAAAAATTCGCAATCAACAAAAAAAAAGTCTTCATTGATTCTTTATAAGATTGTTGTGGCCACCTCTTAATTATGAATAATTAAAAGTTCCCCTCTTCTCGAATCATATTATACCTGTCTATGTTTCCATATTGGTTGTTAATAAAGATTATGACGTCAGTGAGTGTAGGGGGAGGAGCTAGTGTGGTGGGGGCCCATCCCGACTTCTTCTAGCCACCTGGTGGGGGTCCTACCCCACCATGGCGGACCGGCTATATAAGCAGTGGGAGTAGACCGGATTGCCATAACGAACCGGACCGTCACTTGGAACACTACTCTCTATTCTCTCTCTGCACTGGCTTTGCAACTTTATTGAAACCATGGTCTTCTCATTCAACTACCTCTGCATCTTTCTCTCCTAACCCCGCTATCTTTTAGTCCGGCGTTGTCAGACCAGACCCTAAATTTTCCTATTGGAAATCTCTCCCTTCGTCTGGCTAAAACTAGCATCTCCTTATGAGAGACCTCTCCCTCGTGGACAATAGTTGCCCAGGCCCTACAAACTTACCTCGTAGCGTTTCTTACCAGTCTGCTTCTCTCCGGTTCACACTCGCGTTTGGGATCCACACGGTTTTTGCCTACCCTTAGACACCGAGTGTGAATTCGTGGTCATTCCGAGAGCACATAAACTACCTATAAACCTACCCTGTACCTCTTCTCCGGAACATGGTGCTTTGTAGGGGCACACGTTCTAAAGATCTTATAGAGTCAGATCTAACTGAATTGAACCTGCCTGCCGATTAGGTTGGCAGCCAGGGTGAAAGACCACAGGTTCCCCAGATTTATCTCTTATTGGGCGCTCGCCGGACGGCGGCTAAGAGGTTGTGGTGACCCTAGCCCACGGCGGGCGTCTCCTCCCCACCTTGGGGATCCTCAAATCCGATAACGCCCGACCAAGATGAAGATATACATATTTAGTCATATTGTAGAATATATAGCTCGTAAAATTCTATTCAAACCAAGTTATTCAAATGGCAAACAACATCTCTGGCTCAACACATTCATGCAATTATCCATAGAAATTGAAGTAGCATGGCCTATAGATATACTGTGGATGCCTCGTTATAATAACTCCAAAAACTGGCCAGCAATCACGCCTCGAGTCAGCTCATCGTCACCTATTAAACCTCCATTCAGTCCGTACTGCTACTACATTGCATTAAGTTAGTCGCGGAGCCAGGGTTAGGGATCTCTGCGAACACTGATTCAGTTTCGAATCATTATTGCCGCGTTTAAATTTCGGGAAATCCTAAAAATTTTTATGATCTATATTGGCAATTTTATTTTAGGATAGGAGGGGGGCCGTTCTCATAGCGCAATTAAAAATATCTTTTTTTAAATAACTTTAAAAATTATCTAATATTGAAGGATTCAAATATCTTGTAACTATATAAATGCATTGTTAAAAAGAAAATCTCCTAGCAATAAAAAAAAAAATTAAATTAATTTAGCGTTTTGCTGGCCTTGGAGAAACTTCGCCCATCTCATTAGAAGAATATTCTTCGTAAAGACGTAATTTAATACACTACTCATATATGAATCCACGTTTATTGGCAATGCACGAAAAGAGCTGACTGTTGTTCCTCAATCCTACTCTATTATCAGATATTCCTTTGGATCGCTACATAACTTAACATATTCAAACACAAATGCCTGCTTAAAACCCCCTCTGGAATCCACAATACATTCTAACCGATAGGCCGCCTTAATTCGTTTAAGACTTTATGGAACATCCATGAGAAAAGCATTCCAAACCTCTACCCAAAGAGGATCGAAGATTAATTTAACAGTAGGGCTCAACAAGGTATCGGGTGGTTTGTTTATGGAAATCACCCTTTGCCTGTTGGGCGAAGCCTAAAAGGCAACGAGTCCACGGTTGTGCCTCCTGGGTGGACATGGAAACCAACCGATATTACAAA
Organism: Acanthosoma haemorrhoidale; assembly: GCA_930367205.1. NCBI lineage: Eukaryota > Metazoa > Arthropoda > Insecta > Hemiptera > Acanthosomatidae > Acanthosoma > Acanthosoma haemorrhoidale. Next base: position 74,437,057 of record OV884012.1, read on the forward strand.
AAGACTTATTTTTGAAAAGTTTTACATTTTATTTAAGTAAGGTGTAAGACTGTCTAAAACCTCAAAAAAATGTGCAACATATTGTTTCATTTTTTTATGAATCCTTTGAATTATATTCATTTTACGTACATAACTTTGGTTTCTTTCAATGATAGTAAGTATTATAACAAAGTAAAGGCTGGATCAATCAGAAGAAGTGATATATCTTCCGAAAATACTTAAAGAACATTAATATATTCAGTCCTCATTTGATATCTATACATTTGTTTTATTATTCATTAGTGATTTCATCCTGGAATACATTTAATTTATCTACCTAACGGGTCCTACAAATGTTGAGACGACTAAAGGCTTAATGTAATTAAAGTATAGTCAAAGGACCTATAGATTGTTGTTGGCAACAAAAAAAGTGAGGAATTTGGGTCAGCTTAAAATTGCCCTTCGCCAGTAAGGCTTTAGCTATACTAAAACTAAATACATCGTAATATGAGTTGGCTTTCTTTTCAATTCACAATTGGCTACAGTACATTACTAAGAAGTATGTTAGTGTGGTTTTCATTGAGCAACAGCCACATTGATAAGCAATTATTTATTATAAGCAATTATCCATTGCACGCAAACGTTTTTTTTTGTCCCAGAGATCGATTACATCACCTACATTCGATAATTCACTAACTGAAACTAAAAATTCGCAATCAACAAAAAAAAAGTCTTCATTGATTCTTTATAAGATTGTTGTGGCCACCTCTTAATTATGAATAATTAAAAGTTCCCCTCTTCTCGAATCATATTATACCTGTCTATGTTTCCATATTGGTTGTTAATAAAGATTATGACGTCAGTGAGTGTAGGGGGAGGAGCTAGTGTGGTGGGGGCCCATCCCGACTTCTTCTAGCCACCTGGTGGGGGTCCTACCCCACCATGGCGGACCGGCTATATAAGCAGTGGGAGTAGACCGGATTGCCATCCCCGATCATTCTCGTTCTATCCTTCGTTGAGGAAGGACGTGTTTTTGTTTGTTGTGCGCTTTGTGAGCTTTAAAGTTTAACTTCTCAAAGTTTATGTGTGTTGTTAACAATTAACTATTATTGTTAACAGCATTAGTTTAACAGTGTTGTGCACCAGACGCTGTTAGAAGTCCGTTACAGCAGAAGAGTGGGAGGAATCTGCAGTGACGTCACACAGGTAGAACAAAGAACTTATTATTATTTCTTCGGACTGCGGTCCAGATATGGGGAAGAAGAACCCCAGAGTTCTAAGCATGGAGATTTCCCATGAGGAATCGGAATCTCCTGATAGTCCTGCTCCTGAGCCCCCCCAAGAGGAATTTACTAATCCCAAGAGAGTATGCAGAAAGCGTACTCTCCCCCAGGCCCCTGAGGTTAAAACCTCCAATTCCTTCACCCCCCTTAACACAGATCAACCAGAGGCCAGCACATCGGCCGCCCCCGCAGCCCTTAAATCGCCACCCCCCCTAGTATTAGGTCGTATCAACAGTTACGACCTAACCCGTCTACTAACAGAAAATAGTGTGAGAAACTTCAGAATCTCTCAAACCCAGCAAGACACTAAAGTCCTGTGCCATACTGTCTCTGACCACCAAAGAGCAGCCACAGTACTAAGGGAAATAAATCTTCCCTTCCACACCTTTGCCCCCCGCGGAACGAAGCAAAACAAAAAATTTTTGCTCCACGGTTTCGATCTGATGCACCCGATCGACGAGATAAAAGCCGAAGTCCAACAACTCGGTAATATAATCGATGTTTATCGATTAAGGCGCTCCGACCATAACGGTGCCAAAACAGAGATCGAGCCGATCCTCGTTATCGGAGATCATACCCTAACACAGGCTATGATCAAGCAAATTGGCCACATCAATAACGTGCTCTTCCGTGTGAGCACATTTCATGACAAAAGGGGCATTCCTATGTGCCTTAATTGCCAAGAGTACGGCCACACTAGGCGGTACTGCTTTAAGCAGGCAAAATGTGTGAGGTGTAGCGAGCCTCACCAAACCACACAATGCCCGAGGGATGCCTCAATCCCACTTAAATGTGCAAACTGCGGGGGTAACCACGTAGCGTCTTTTCAACAGTGTCCCCACCGTTTGCAGCTCATACAGGCCGCCGAAAATAGGAAGCAGGTTAAAAATAACCCAGCCGGGCCGAGAATGGCCAGATACCAGCCTGCTCCCCCCCCACCCCGTCAGACAGCGTCATACGCCCAGATGGCATCCGGTAGCGCCAGGGCTCCGGAAGTACTCCCTGAGCCCCTACCGCAACAACATTATAATAATAATAATAACAATACTACCAACGATGCCATCCTGGCCGTGCTACTCACCGTGGTCTCCACCATGAAAGAAATACAAGCTTCTATCGCCGAAATGATGAGGGAGTTTAGAAATCAAACATCCAAAAATCAAACATCCAAATGAACGGGCACTCAATTTTAAACTACAACGTCTGCGGTCTTACGCCTAAACAAGCCGACGTAGAAGTAATTCTACGGTGCCATACGCCAGACGTGGTCGTCCTTACAGACACCCGGCTGAAGAATAGACACTTCTGCCGGTTTCCGGGTTATACCGTTTACCGACAAGACACCGAAACTAACACAGGAGGAGTTGCGGTATTAGTCAGAAACGGCATACCTTGTAGGAGACTGCCCGCCCCCGTCAACCTAGGCCCCGATCAATATATTGTAACGCTCCAGCTACGGCTCACGAAGAACACCATTGTGTCAGGAGTCTATAGAAGACCGAGAGCCGCCTGTGACCCGTACAAGCGTCTTCTCAGTACGGTGGCTCATGACCGAAGACACATCTTAGTGGGTGACCTAAATGCTAATCACAGCTGGTGGAGTAGTACTAGGGCAAATGGCCTAGGCCGCTACATTACTAAAACACCATTTACGGTCATCCACCCAGGATTGCCGACCTTCCGTCATTTTGCCTTCCCAGACAGAACCTCTACGCCTGATCTGCTCCTGACACAAGAGCCGCACCGGGTCACTGGATGTTCCGCTATGGATTTTACGACTTCCGATCATCGTCCTGTTCTCTACGAACTAGAAGGCGACGTGCCAGAACCGCCTGCTACGAGATACAGGTACGATGAGGCCAAGTGGGACCTCTATAAGAATCTTGTAAAGTCCGATCTTCCCACTATCACCCCACTGAGACACACTTGGGACATAGACTACGCTGTCTATCAGTTACAGGACGTCATCGAAAGAGCCGCCGATGCATCGATCCCAAAATTTACTCCGAAGCCCCCTTCTCTGAGGAAACCCCCGGATCATATCCTGCAACTGATAAGACAGCGTAATAACATCAAGAACAGGTGGTTTAGGACCAGAAACAGGGACTTAAAACCGGTCTTAAACTCCCTCACGAACCAAGTAAGGTCCCTGATGGCTCAGTGGAAAAATTCAGTATGGGAAGATCGCCTTACCAGTCTTCACGGTGACCACAAACAGCTTTGGAGATTAGTGAAGACCTCTTTATCAAAAAAGAACGGTGTCAGACTTGCAGTGAATGGTCAGTTCATCCCCACCACCGAGCAAGCTGACATCTTAGCGTCCCACTACGAAGAAGTGAGCCGTAGCCAAGGCGAGCCAATAGGAATTGACTCCCCCTCCCCTTCTCTCCCCACCACTACCGATATATGGACCTCGCACAGGCAGGTCGAGGCCATTATTCGGAAGACACCGGGAAGAAAAACTCCAGGACAGGACTTGATACCGAACATCCTACTGAAGCAGCTGCCGAGGAAAGGAATCTCATTCATAACCAACATCATGAACTCCTGCTTCAGGCTTCACTATTTCCCTCAGAACTGGAAACATGCTGTAGTGATCCCCCTTCTGAAACCAGCGAAGAGCGGTTATGAGCCATCTCATTACCGCCCCATCAGTCTGCTGACTCAACTGTCGAAGCTCTTCGAGAGAATCATTCACACACATCTCTCCGGGCACTGCGAGTCGCAGGAAATTATCCCTCCAGAGCAGACTGGTTTCAGCACAGGCCTAAGTGCGAATAACAACCTGGTGAGGTTGCAACATCACGTCGCATCGAACATCCGAAGCAACAGAGCGACCGCTATGATTTCTCTGGACTGTTCGAAGGCCTTTGACTCCGTCGATCACTACATCCTACTCCAACGTCTGAGGGAATATGAATTCTCGGAACAGATGCAGAACCTGATGAGGTCCTACCTTACAGGCAGAACTTTTTCTGTTCGTATTGGCTCCACGACAACGACACGAAGGAACTACTCTGCCGGCGTACCCCAAGGGTCGGTGCTTGGACCCCTACTATTCAACATTTATACCGCCCACATCGTAGGAGCCTCGTACTCCAACTGCGAGGTATCCGCGTATGCAGACGATATAGGGGTTTTTAGCACCAGTATCAACCCCTCAAGAGCCCTGAAATTTGCTGAGAGCGCCAGCCAACAGATCGCCGAGAAACTCGATGCCGTCTACATCAAAGTCAACCCGGCCAAGACGCAAGGAATTATCTTCAGTTTCAAATCTGGGAAAAAGAAACTCCCTAAATCCTTCGTCTTAGACGGCAAAGAGTGCCCTATAAGCAACAAGCTGTGCTACCTCGGGATTACCCTCGGTAGGCACTTGTCGTTTACAACGCACCTCGGCAGAAAGTTAAAGAGTGTTAGGAAGAAATTCTTCAGCCTCGGTCACCTACTTCATAGCCCGGCTTTATCAGTTCGCCTCAAGCTGCTGATATACCAGAGCGTCCTAAGACCTGCACTGTTGTACGGTACCCCTCTCTACAAATATCTGACCCCTAACACTCTACTAACGCTCCAGCAGTTCCAGAACAGAGTTCTCCGCACGTCCCTCAAACACACCCCGTTCGACCGTATGAAGGCTGCCGACATCCACAAAAAATTTGAAGTGCTCACTATTCAAGACTTCATCAAGAGAAGGCACATCAAATTTTTTGACTCACTCCGACACAGCCACAACCCACTGTTCTCCGACCTTCAGCCACCACCAATGCCCGTCAGATGGAAGCACTGTTGGACCGCCGAAGCCTGGAGAATGAAGGACATCATAGACTGACCGACCTACACCCTGCCGAGAGATGGAGGCCCATCTCCCGGCCGACTCAACCGACTCAACACTACCCCGTCTACCTGTGTAAGCAGGGTTGACCTTCCGGCCCATCAGGCCGACTCATTTTAAGGCCCCTAGCGGGGCGGCCGGCCAGGCTTCGCCTTGGCCCGTAACAATCCATCGCCTAGGCTTCGCCTAGGCTCCATCCTTGGTAGACTCTCACTACCTTCCTGACTCCTTCCGCCTTTCTAGGCAATCCACACCCTATATCCTTCTCATACATCCTTTAAGTAGGGGTCTCCCCTTAGAGAAAGGCACTTCTTTCCATAAATAATTTTTCCTTATTCCTATTTTTAATTTTGAGAGCTCTGAAAAAAAAAAAAAAAAAAAAAAAAAAAAAAAAAAAAAAAAACCAAAAAAAAAAAAAAAAAAAAAAAAACGGATTGCCATAACGAACCGGACCGTCACTTGGAACACTACTCTCTATTCTCTCTCTGCACTGGCTTTGCAACTTTATTGAAACCATGGTCTTCTCATTCAACTACCTCTGCATCTTTCTCTCCTAACCCCGCTATCTTTTAGTCCGGCGTTGTCAGACCAGACCCTAAATTTTCCTATTGGAAATCTCTCCCTTCGTCTGGCTAAAACTAGCATCTCCTTAGGAGAGACCTCTCCCTCGTGGACAATAGTTGCCCAGGCCCTACAAACTTACCTCGTAGCGTTTCCTACCAGTCTGCTTCTCTCCGGTTCACACTCGCGTTTGGGATCCACACGGTTTTTGCCTACCCTTAGACACCGAGTGTGAATTCGTGGTCATTCCGAGAGCACATAAACTACCTATAAACCTACCCTGTACCTCTTCTCCGGAACATGGTGCTTTGTAGGGGCACACACGTTCTAAAGATCTTATAGAGTCAGATCTAAGTGAATTGAACCTGCCTGCCGATTAGGTTGGCAGCCAGGGTGAAAGACCACAGGTTCCCCAGATTTATCTCTTATTGGGCGCTCGCCGGACGGCGGCTAAGAGGTTGTGGTGACCCTAGCCCACGGCGGGCGTCTCCTCCCCACCTTGGGGATCCTCAAATCCGATAACGCCCGACCAAGATGAAGATATACATATTTAGTCATATTGTAGAATATATAGCTCGTAAAATTCTATTCAAACCAAGTTATTCAAATGGCAAACAACATCTCTGGCTCAACACATTCATGCAATTATCCATAGAAATTGAAGTAGCATGGCCTATAGATATACTGTGGATGCCTCGTTATAATAACTCCAAAAACTGGCCAGCAATCACGCCTCGAGTCAGCTCATCGTCACCTATTAAACCTCCATTCAGTCCGTACTGCTACTACATTGCATTAAGTTAGTCGCGGAGCCAGGGTTAGGGATCTCTGCGAACACTGATTCAGTTTCGAATCATTATTGCCGCGTTTAAATTTCGGGAAATCCTAAAAATTTTTATGATCTATATTGGCAATTTTATTTTAGGATAGGAGGGGGGCCGTTCTCATAGCGCAATTAAAAATATCTTTTTTTAAATAACTTTAAAAATTATCTAATATTGAAGGATTCAAATATCTTGTAACTATATAAATGCATTGTTAAAAAGAAAATCTCCTAGCAATAAAAAAAAAAATTAAATTAATTTAGCGTTTTGCTGGCCTTGGAAAAACTACGCCCATCTCATTAGAAGAATATTCTTCGTAAAGACGTAATTTAATACACTACTCATATATGAATCCACGTTTATTGGCAATGCACGAAAAGAGCTGACTGTTGTTCCTCAATCCTACTCTATTATCAGATATTCCTTTGGATCGCTACATAACTTAACATATTCAAACACAAATGCCTGCTTAAAACCCCCTCCGGAATCCACAATACATTCTAACCGATAGGCCGCCTTAATTCGTTTAAGACTTTATGGAACATCCATGAGAAAAGCATTCCAAACCTCTACCCAAAGAGGATCGAAGATTAATTTAACAGTAGGGCTCAACAAGGTATCGGGTGGTTTGTTTATGGAAACCACCCTTTGCCTGTTGGGCGAAGCCTAAAAGGCAACGAGTTCACGGTTGTGCCTCCTGAGCGGACATGGAAACCAACCGATATTACAAAAAGACTTATTTTTGAAAAGTTTTACATTTTATTTAAGTAAGGTGTAAGACTGTCTAAAACCTCAAAAAAATGTGCAACATATTGTTTCATTTTTTTATGAATCCTTTGAATTATATTCATTTTACGTACATAACTATGGTTTCTTTCAATGATAGTAAGTATTATAACAAAGTAAAGGCTGGATCAATCAGAAGAAGTGATATATCTTCCGAAAATACTTAAAGAACATTAATATATTCAGTCCTCATTTGATATCTTTACATTTGTTTTATTATTCATTAGTGATTTCATCCTGGAATACATTTAATTTATCTAGCTAACGGGTCCTATAAATGTTGAGACGACTAAAGGCTTAATGTAATTAAAGTATAGTCAAAGGACCCATAGATTGTTGTTGGCAACAAAAAAAGTGAGGAATTTGGGTCAGCTTAAAATTGCCCTTTGCCAGTAAGGCTTTAGCTATACTAAAACTAAATACATCGTAATATGAGTTGGCTTTCTTTTCAATTCACAATTGGCTACAGTACATTACTAAGAAGTATGTTACTGTGGTTTTCATTGAGCAACAGCCACATTGATAAGCAATTATTTATTATAAGCAATTATCCATTGCACGCAAACGTTTTTTTTTGTCCCAGAGATCGATTACATCACCTACATTCGATAATTCACTAACTGAAACTAAAAATTCGCAATCAACAAAAAAAAAGTCTTCATTGATTCTTTATAGGATTGTTGTGGCCACCTCTTAATTATGAATAATTAAAAGTTCCCCTCTTCTCGAATCATATTATACCTGTCTATGTTTCCATATTGGTTGTTAATAAAGATTATGACGTCAGTGAGTGTAGGGGGAGGAGCTAGTGTGGTGGGGGCCCATCCCGACTTCTTCTAGCCACCTGGTGGGGGTCCTACCCCACCATGGCGGACCGGCTATATAAGCAGTGGGAGTAGACCGGATTGCCATAACGAACCGGACCGTCACTTGGAACACTACTCTCTATTCTATCTCTGCACTGGCTTTGCAACTTTATTGAAACCATGGTCTTCTCATTCAACTACCTCTGCATCTTTCTCTCCTAACCCCGCTATCTTTTAGTCCGGCGTTGTCAGACCAGACCCTAAATTTTCCTATTGGAAATCTCTCCCTTCGTCTGGCTAAAACTAGCATCTCCTTAGGAGAGACCTCTCCCTCGTGGACAATAGTTGCCCAGGCCCTACAAACTTACCTCGTAGCGTTTCCTACCAGTCTGCTTCTCTCCGGTTCACACTCGCGTTTGGGATCCACACGGTTTTTGCCTACCCTTAGACACCGAGTGTGAATTCGTGGTCATTCCGAGAGCACATAAACTACCTATAAACCTACCCTGTACCTCTTCTCCGGAACATGGTGCTTTGTAGGGGCACACACGTTCTAAAGATCTTATAGAGTCAGATCTAAGTGATTTGAACCTGCCTGCCGATTAGGTTGGCAGCCAGGGTGAAAGACCACAGGTTCCCCAGATTTATCTCTTATTGGGCGCTCGCCGGACGGCGGCTAAGAGGTTGTGGTGACCCTAGCCCACGGCGGGCGTCTCCTCCCCACCTTGGGGATCCTCAAATCCGATTACGCCCAACCAAGATGAAGATATACATATTTAGTCATATTGTAGAATATATAGCTCGTAAAATTCTATTCAAACCAAGTTATTCAAATGGCAAACAACATCTCTGGCTCAACACATTCATGCAATTATCCATAGAAATTGAAGTAGCATGGCCTATAGATATACTGTGGATGCCTCGTTATAATAACTCCAAAAACTGGCCAGCAATCACGCCTCGAGTCAGCTCATCGTCACCTATTAAACCTCCATTCAGTCCGTACTGCTACTACATTGCATTAAGTTAGTCGCGGAGCCAGGGTTTACTATCTCTGCGAACACTGATTCAGTTTCGAATCATTATTGCCGCGTTTAAATTTCGGGAAATCCTAAAAATTTTTATGATCTATATTGGCAATTTTATTTTAGGATAGGAGGGGGGCCGTTCTCATAGCGCAATTAAAAATATCTTTTTTTAAATAACTTTAAAAATTATCTAATATTGAAGGATTCAAATATCTTGTAACTATATAAATGCATTGTTAAAAAGAAAATCTCCTAGCAATAAAAAAAAAAATTAAATTAATTTAGCGTTTTGCTGGCCTTGGAGAAACTACGCCCATCTCATTAGAAGAATATTCTTCGTAAAGACGTAATTTAATACACTACTCATATATGAATCCACGTTTATTGGCAATGCACGAAAAGAGCTGACTGTTGTTCCTCAATCCCACTCTATTATCAGATATTCCTTTGGATCGCTACATAACTTAACATATTCAAACACAAATGCCTGCTTAAAACCCCCTCTGGAATCCACAATACATTCTAACCGATAGGCCGCCTTAATTCGTTTAAGACTTTATGGAACATCCATGAGAAAAGCATTCCAAACCTCTACCCAAAGAGGATCGAAGATTAATTTAACAGTAGGGCTCAGCAAGGTATCGGGTGGTTTGTTTATGGAAACCACCCTTTGCCTGTTGGGCGAAGCCTAAAAGGCAACGAGTCCACGGTTGTGCCTCCTGGGCGGACATGGAAACCAACCGATATTACAAAAAGACTTATTTTTGAAAAGTTTTACATTTTATTTAAGTAAGGTGTAATACTGTCTAAAACCTCAAAAAAATGTGCAACATATTGTTTCATTTTTTTATGAATCCTTTGAATTATATTCATTTTACGTACATAACTTTGGTTTCTTTCAATGATAGTAAGTATTATAACAAAGTAAAGGCTGGATCAATCAGAAGAAGTGATATATCTTCCGAAAATACTTAAAGAACATTAATATATTCAGTCCTCATTTGATATCTATACATTTGTTTTATTATTCATTAGTGATTTCATCCTGGAATACATTTAATTTATCTACCTAACGGGTCCTACAAATGTTGAGACGACTAAAGGCTTAATGTAATTAAAGTATAGTCAAAGGACCCATAGATTGTTGTTGGCAACAAAAAAAGTGAGGAATTTGGGTCAGCTTAAAATTGCCCTTCGCCAGTAAGGCTTTAGCTACACTAAAACTAAATACATCGTAATATGAGTTGGCTTTCTTTTCAATTCACAATTGGCTACAGTACATTACTAAGAAGTATGTTACTGTGGTTTTCATTGAGCAACAGCCACATTGATAAGCAATTATTTATTATAAGCAATTATCCATTGCACGCAAACGTTTTTTTTTGTCCCAGAGATCGATTACATCACCTACATTCGATAATTCACTAACTGAAACTAAAAATTCGCAATCAACAAAAAAAACGTCTTCATTGATTCTTTATAAGATTTTTGTGGCCACCTGTTAATTATGAATAATTAAAAGTTCCCCTCTTCTCGAATCATATTATACCTGTCTATGTTTCAATATTGGTTGTTAATAAAGATTATGACGTCAGTGAGTGTAGGGGGAGGAGCTAGTGTGGTGGGGGCCCATCCCGACTTCTTCTAGCCACCTGGTGGGGGTCCCACCCCACCATGGCGGACCGGCTATATAAGCAGTGGGAGTAGACCGGATTGCCATGAGTGCAGTGTTAGCAGCCGTTGTGTCAACATCTCCCGACTTGATCCAGCAGCCATCTTTCCTCGACGCCATCACCACGCTACGCCTGTTCATAGCGTCTCAAGTGACGCCAATTAAGGTAAACTTTTTAAACCTTTTGCTAGTGCAGTGTTTTTTCGAGCATTAAATGGGGTCGGTTCCCCAATAGAAAGAATTTTACTGTTAATTTGTAAACTCTTATCGGAACAATGGAGATGGAAGTGGACGCTTCCAGGAAGCGACCGGCTACCCTAACAGCATCCACGGACAGTGAAGACGAGGGTTTCGAATACCCTAAAATTACTGTCAAGGTCCAGCGACCTAATAGATCGAAAAACCCGACGAAGATCGGGAACAAATTTCAGGCTCTTGCGAGCGAGACGCCAGAAATCATAAACCCCACAGCTCCAGTGACTAGGAAGCCACCGCCAATTGTTGTCTCGGGAGAGACAACAACCGATTTGACGCACCAGCTCAAAAAAGCTAATATAAATAGTTTCGCCCTCAGGAAGACGAAGGAGGGTGTTACAATTTACCCTGATCAGGAAGAGGATCGAGTAAAGATATTGGCCTTACTCGAAACTGGCGGGAAGGAGTACCACTCATTTGCCCCAAGAGGCGGCAAAAGAAACAATAAATACTTAATTCTCGGACTTGATGTCCAGGAGGACATCAAGGAAATTTCAGACGTAATAAAAGATAACATCCCGGAAGTCGTCGATGTGCGACGTCTTAGAAAAAGTGACCCAACCGGTTGCAAACAGGACATTGCGCCAGTGCTGGTAACAGCTAATGCCAGTGTCACGCTGAAGTCAATGAAAAAGATACGCGCCATTAACCACGTCATAGTTCGTGTCGTGACGTTCAAGGAGCAGAGAGGTGCCCCACAATGCCATCGATGTCAAGAATTCGGCCACACACGAAACCACTGTGGCCGAAAATTAAAGTGTGTTAGATGTGCGGGACCCCACGAGGTAGTGCAATGTCCGAGGAATGATTCAACCCCGCTCAAGTGCTCCAACTGTGGCGAGGCTCACCCGGCGTCCTACAGAGGCTGCACAAAGCGAAAAGAAATACTAGCCAGAATGAAGCCAGCCCTCGACAGAATGCAGCCCCAGCAGAAGAGGCGCCGCCCAGACGTGCCACTCACGAGACCTGCTCCACCGCCATCTATACCCGCCTGGCAGAACCCGCTCTTCAAGCTCTTTCAAGCTAGAGATGAAGAAACGGCTCATCCTTCGAAGACGAGAGCAGCCCCCTCCACGTCAAGAGCTGCCCCCTCCACGTCAAGAACTGCCCCCAGAACTTCGCAGGACACTCCGGAAAATAACAATTGTGAGTACCTAGATCCTAGGCTTAAGTTTCTTACAAACGACCAGCGTAAAGACCTTGAATGTGCACCGAAATGGGTAACTGCCCTAGTCGACTTCTGTAGCCAAATGCTCATGGCTATGATATCTGGTAAACATCAACAATGGTAGATTACCAAGTTTTAAATTTTAACGTTGATGGTCTCCTGACCAAAATAGATGAGGTAGAAGTGCTGCTAGCGCTCTACCGACCAGATATTGTAGTTTTGACAGACACTAGGGTATCTGCACAATCGTTCCACATTAAAGGTTATTCAACTGCCATTGAAAGGGTTATCGGATATGGAGGCGTTCTAATTGCTATACGCCTTGGTATCAATTGGAAGAAAGTGGCTTCACCACTGACTACAACTGATCCCAAGCTTCACCACTTAACAGTTAAGGTAAATTTGGGGAGACTCATTTACCTTACCGCTCTATACAGGAGACCGTACGCATCTCTCCAGGAGTACTCAGCCCTGCTACACGCATGTTCGCAGAGATCTAACCACTGGGTGGTAGGAGATCTCAATGCGAGACACACGATGTGGTATAACATCGCAACAAACATGGCTGGGAGACTCCTGTTGAGAACGCCGTTTACGGTCGTTCACCCCCAGACTTTTACTTTTCGACATAGAAGTAACCCGCAGGCTACTTCGACGATTGACTTACTACTGACAAAACAATCCCACCGTATCACTAGTTGCACCGCCCTTGACTTTATTACGTCTGACCACAGGCCAGTACTGTATGCAGTGGATGGTAAAGTGGCGACCCTTCGCCCCACGAGATACGACTACCGTCGTGCTGACTGGGATCTGTATCGGTCGCAAATTTACCATAACCTGCATACGGTGCCAGTTCTCCGCACGAAAGAGGAAGTAGATCTTCAACTTACTTTCATAACTGATGTGATCATAGACGCAGCAAACACTGCGATCCCGAAGTACACTCCCATGCCACCGTCTCTGCGACCACCTCCAGACAACATTCTTAAAATTATTGCCTTGCGCCATACTTGGAAGAATAGATGGTACAGGACGAGAGATCAGCAAGCCAAGGTCGTTGTGAATTCTCTCACAACGCAAATCCGGGGCTTGATGAAACTCTGGAAAACAGCCCAGTGGCATGAGAAACTTCGTAGCACTCACGGAGATCACAGAAAGTTTTGGAAGCTGTTGAAGACTACAAAAGGCAAGACAGCCACTGTCCGTCTTCACGAAGGCGACAATGTTCTGACTGCTGAGCAACAGGCAACAAAACTGGCCGACCACTACGCTAGGGATATTACGGCTAGGACGGGATACTACCACATGCCTCCTCCGGTAGATGCTGAACAGAACCACATGTTTGTATCACCGAAACAGCTCAAGGCGATTCTTCGCCGGTGTCAGGGAAACCGAGCACCAGGGCACGACGGGATACAAACAGTGCTGCTCAAACAAATGCCGAGGAGAGGGATAGTACAACTAGCAAACTTATACAACTCTTGTATAAGATTGCGGTACTTTCCTGACACATGGAAACAAGCCATCTTGTTTCCATTACTAAAGCCAGCCAAAAGTGGAGATCACCCAGCCGACTACCGCCCGATCAGTCTGCTACCACAGATGGGGAAAATCTTTGAGAAAATTCTTTTGAATTATCTCAAAGATTACTGCTCGGAAAATGATATCATTCCGCCAGAGCAGACTGGATTCCAATCCAGTATGAGCGCAGAGCACCCCCTTCTGAAGGTGCAGTCAGAAGTTAGCCATAACATGAATAGAAACATAGCCACGGCTATGATTTCCATTGATTGCACCCAAGCATTCGACTCGGTGTCTCACGGGACACTGTGTCAAATGCTCTGCGACCGGGAATGCCCGGAACAACTATATTCAATTCTGGCTAGCTTCCTGAAAAACAGATCGCTGCGGGTGCGGGTGGGTGATAGCTTCTCCGAAGCTGTGCCACTTACCTGTGGAGTACCCCAAGGCGCCGTCTTATCCCCTGTACTATTCAACGTATACACGTCTGAGATTGTCGGATCCCGCTACAAAAATACCACAGTTACTGCTTTCGCAGATGACATAGCGGTGTACAGCAGCAGCATGAGTGCCAAGGTAGCTCTAAGACAGGCTGAAGCAGCCTGTAACCAGATCAGTGAGAGATTGGGGGGACTCAATATCTCTGTAAACGCGGGTAAGACTGACTGTGCAATTTTCTCTTTTCAAAAGGAAAAAGCCCGCTCCCTACTAGTTACATAGTAGGAACGAAGCAAAATTCACCAGCCAACGACCTAGTATATCTGGGAATTAAAATGGACAGACACCTCCATTTTAGTAACCATTTTGCGAAGAAGTTGAAGCATACACGCATGAAGTCTTACCGGCTTACGCACTTATTGACTTCCCCCAATCTATCACTGCGTCTCAAGCTACTGATTTACAAGAGCATACTCAGGCCTACTCTGCTGTATGGTGCACCGCTATTTCGTTATCTGACGTATACGACAGCTAAGAAACTCCAACAATTCCAAAACGGTATACTGATGAAAGTGGTCAGAGGTACTTCTTTCGAGCAGCGACGGAACAGTGAGCTGCATGAGATATTTGAGCTGCCTACGGTGGATGAATTCATCCAGCGTAGACATATCAAATTTTTCGACGCATTACAATATTTGACAAACCCGGTGTTTAACACTATAACCCCCGCTCCGTTCCCCCAACGATGGCAGGACGCTGTCGCGGCTGGAACACTCTAGTCCTAGGTTCTAGGTAGAGATTTAGTTTGTTGTGTTTTGTTTAGTTGATTTGTTTTGTTCCTAGTGTTTAGTGTTGGTGTTGGTGACAAAAAGAAGGTGAGCCTCATCACCTAGTGTTGTATAAGAACGATGAACTTTTAACAACAATAAAAATTTTATTATATTATGCACTCCGCCAAATGCATGTAAATGCAGAAAGAGGAGAAATATGTAATCCAATTATTTTATTATTTATTTTCTGTACATTGTATTATTTTATTAAGGTTTTGAAATAAAAAAAAAAATAAAAAAAAAAAACGGATTGCCATAACGAACCGGACCGTCACTTGGAACACTACTCTCTATTCTCTCTCTGCACTGGCTTTGCAACTTTATTGAAACCGTGGTCTTCTCATTCAACTACCTCTGCATCTTTCTCTCCTAACCCCGCTATCTTTTAGTCCGGCGTTGTCAGACCAGACCCTAAATTTTCCTATTGGAAATCTCTCCCTTTGTCTGGCTAAAACTAGCATCTCCTTAGGAGAGACCTCTCCCTCGCGGACAATAGTTGCCCAGGCCCTACAAACTTACCTCGTAGCGTTTCCTACCAGTCTGCTTCTCTCCGGTTCACACTCGCGTTTGGGATCCACACGGTTTTTGCCTACCCTTAGACACCAAGTGTGAATTCGTGGTCATTCCGAGAGCACATAAACTACCTATAAACCTACCCTGTACCTCTTCTCCGGAACATGGTGCTTTGTAGGGGCACACACGTTCTAAAGATCTTATAGAGTCAGATCTAAGTGAATTGAACCTGCCTGCCGATTAGGTTGGCAGCCAGGGTGAAAGACCACAGGTTCCCCAGATTTATCTCTTATTGGGCGCTCGCCGGACGGCGGCTAAGAGGTTGTGGTGACCCTAGCCCACGGCGGGCGTCTCCTCCCCACCTTGGGGATCCTCAAATCCGATAACGCCCGACCAAGATGAAGATATACATATTTAGTCATATTGTAGAATATATAGCTCGTAAAATTCTATTCAAACCAAGTTATTCAAATGGCAAACAACATCTCTGGCTCAACACATTCATGCAATTATCCATAGAAATTGAAGTAGCATGGCCTATAGATATACTGTGGATGCCTCGTTATAATAACTCCAAAAACTGGCCAGCAATCACGCCTCGAGTCAGCTCATCGTCACCTATTAAACCTCCATTCAGTCCGTACTGCTACTACATTGCATTAAGTTAGTCGCGGAGCCAGGGTTAGGGATCTCTGCGAACTCTGATTCAGTTTCGAATCATTATTGCCGCGTTTAAATTTCGGGAAATCCTAAAAATTTTTATGATCTATATTGGCAATTTTATTTTAGGATAGAAGGGGGGCCGTTCTCATAGCGCAATTAAAAATATCTTTTTTTAAATAACTTTAAAAATTATCTAATATTGAAGGATTCAAATATCTTGTAACTATATAAATGCATTGTTAAAAAGAAAATCTCCTAGCAATAAAAAAAAAAATTAAATTAATTTAGCGTTTTGCTGGCCTTGGAGAAACTACGCCCATCTGATTAGAAGAATATTCTTCGTAAAGACGTAATTTAATACACTACTCATATATGAATCCACGTTTATTGGCAATGCACGAAAAGAGCTGACTGTTGTTCCTCAATCCTACTCTATTATCAGATATTCCTTTGGATCGCTACATAACTTAACATATTCAAACACAAATGCCTGCTTAAAACCCCCTCCGGAATCCACAATACATTCTAACCGATAGGCCGCCTTAATTCGTTTAAGACTTTATGGAACATCCATGAGAAAAGCATTCCAAACCTCTACCCAAAGAGGATCGAAGATTAATTTAACAGTAGGGCTCAACAAGGTATCGGGTGGTTTGTTTATGGAAACCACCCTTTGCCTGTTGGGCGAAGCCTAAAAGGCAACGAGTCCACGGTTGTGCCTCCTGGGCGGACATGGAAACCAACCGATATTACAAAAAGACTTATTTTTGAAAAGTTTTACATTTTATTTAAGTAAGGTGTAAGACTGTCTAAAACCTCAAAAAAATGTGCAACATATTGTTTCATTTTTTTATGAATCCTTTGAATTATATTCATTTTACGTACATAACTTTGGTTTCTTTCAATGATAGTAAGTATTATAACAAAGTAAAGGCTGGATCAATCAGAAGAAGTGATATATCTTCCGAAAATACTTAAAGAACATTAATATATTCAGTCCTCATTTGATATCTATACATTTGTTTTATTATTCATTAGTGATTTCATCCTGGAATACATTTAATTTATCTACCTAACGGGTCCTACAAATGTTGAGACGACTAAAGGCTTAATGTAATTGAAGTATAGTCAAAGGACCCATAGATTGTTGTAGGCAACAAAAAAAGTGAGGAATTTGGGTCAGCTTAAAATTGCCCTTCGCCAGTAAGGCTTTAGCTATACTAAAACTAAATACATCGTAATATGAGTTGGCTTTCTTTTTAATTCACAATTGGCTACAGTACATTACTAAGAATTATGTTACTGTGGTTTTCATTGAGCAACAGCAACATTGATAAGCAATTATTTATTATAAGCAATTATCCATTGCACGCAAACGTTTTTTTTTGTCCCAGAGATCGATTACATCACCTACATTCGATAATTCACTAACTGAAACTAAAAATTCGCAATCAACAAAAAAAAAGTCTTCATTGATTCTTTATAAGATTGTTGTGGCCACCTCTTAATTATGAATAATTAAAAGTTCCCCTCTTCTCGAATCATATTATACCTGTCTATGTTTCAATATTGGTTGTTAATAAAGATTATGACGTCAGTGAGTGTAGGGGGAGGAGCTAGTGTGGTGGGGGCCTATCCCGACTTCTTCTAGCCACCTGGTGGGGGTCCTACCCCACCATGGCAGACCGGCTATATGAGCAGTGGGAGTAGACCGGATTGCCATAACGAACCGGACCGTCACTTGGAACACTACTCTCTATTCTCTCTCTGCACTGGCTTTGCAACTTTATTGAAACCGTGGTCTTCTCATTCAACTACCTCTGCATCTTTCTCTCCTAACCCCGCTATCTTTTAGTCCGGCGTTGTCAGACCAGACCCTAAATTTTCCTATTGGAAATCTCTCCCTTCGTCTGGCTAAAACTAGCATCTCCTTAGGAGAGACCTCTCCCTCGTGGACAATAGTTGCCCAGGCCCTACAAACTTACCTCGTAGCGTTTCCTACCAGTCTGCTTCTCTCCGGTTCACACTCGCGTTTGGGATCCACACGGTTTTTGCCTACCCTTAGACACCGAGTGTGAATTCGTGGTCATTCCGAGAGCACATAAACTACCTATAAACCTACCCTGTACCTCTTCTCCGGAACATGGTGCTTTGTAGGGGCACACACGTTCTAAAGATCTTATAGAGTCAGATCTAAGTGAATTGAACCTGCCTGCCGATTAGGTTGGCAGCCAGGGTGAAAGACCACAGGTTCCCCAGATTTATCTCTTATTGGGCGCTCGCCGGACGGCGGCTAAGAGGTTGTGGTGACCCTAGCCCACGGCGGGCGTCTCCTCCCCACCTTGGGGATCCTCAAATCCGATAACGCCCGACCAAGATGAAGATATACATATTTAGTCATATTGTAGAATATATAGCTCGTAAAATTCTATTCAAACCAAGTTATTCAAATGGCAAACAACATCTCTGGCTCAACACATTCATGCAATTATCCATAGAAATTGAAGTAGCATGGCCTATAGATATACTGTGGATGCCTCGTTATAATAACTCCAAAAACTGGCCAGCAATCACGCCTCGAGTCAGCTCATCGTCACCTATTAAACCTCCATTCAGTCCGTACTGCTACTACATTGCATTACGTTAGTCGCGGAGCCAGGGTTAGGGATCTCTGCGAACACTGATTCAGTTTCGAATCATTATTGCCGCGTTTAAATTTCGGGAAATCCTAAAAATTTTTATGATCTATATTGGCAATTTTATTTTAGGATAGGAGGGGGGCCGTTCTCATAGCGCAATTAAAAATATCTTTTTTTAAATAACTTTAAAAATTATCTAATATTGAAGGATTCAAATATCTTGTAACTATATAAATGCATTGTTAAAAAGAAAATCTCCTAGCAATAAAAAAAAAAATTAAATTAATTTAGCGTTTTGCTGGCCTTGGAGAAA
Source organism: Acanthosoma haemorrhoidale (assembly GCA_930367205.1). Taxonomy (NCBI): domain Eukaryota; kingdom Metazoa; phylum Arthropoda; class Insecta; order Hemiptera; family Acanthosomatidae; genus Acanthosoma; species Acanthosoma haemorrhoidale. Next base: position 74,456,168 of record OV884012.1, read on the forward strand.
CTACGCCCATCTGATTAGAAGAATATTCCTCGTAAAGACGTAATTTAATACACTACTCATATATGAATCCACGTTTATTGGCAATGCACGAAAAGAGCTGACTGTTGTTCCTCAATCCTACTCTATTATCAGATATTCCTTTGGATCGCTACATAACTTAACATATTCAAACACAAATGCCTGCTTAAAACCCCCTCCGGAATCCACAATACATTCTAACCGATAGGCCGCCTTAATTCGTTTAAGACTTTATGGAACATCCATTAGAAAAGCATTCCAAACCTCTACCCAAAGAGGATCGAAGATTAATTTAACAGTAGGGCTCAACAAGGTATCGGGTGGTTTGTTTATGGAAACCACCCTTTGCCTGTTGGGCGAAGCCTAAAAGGCAACGAGTCCACGGTTGTGCCTCCTGGGCGGACATGGAAACCAACCGATATTACAAAAAGACTTATTTTTGAAAAGTTTTACATTTTATTTAAGTAAGGTGTAAGACTGTCTAAAACCTCAAAAAAATGTGCAACATATTGTTTCATTTTTTTATGAATCCTTTGAATTATATTCATTTTACGTACATAACTTTGGTTTCTTTCAATGATAGTAAGTATTATAACAAAGTAAAGGCTGGATCAATCAGAAGAAGTGATATATCTTCCGAAAATACTTAAAGAACATTAATATATTCAGTCCTCATTTGATATCTATACATTTGTTTTATTATTCATTAGTGATTTCATCCTGGAATACATTTAATTTATCTACCTAACGGGTCCTACAAATGTTGAGACGACTAAAGGCTTAATGTAATTAAAGTATAGTCAAAGGACCCATAGATTGTTGTTGACAACAAAAAAAGTGAGGAATTTGGGTCAGCTTAAAATTGCCCTTCGCCAGTAAGGCTTTAGCTATACTAAAACTAAATACATCGTAATATGAGTTGGCTTTCTTTTTAATTCACAATTGGCTACAGTACATTACTAAGAAGTATGTTACTGTGGTTTTCATTGAGCAACAGCAACATTGATAAGCAATTATCCATTGCACGCAAACGTTTTTTTTTGTCCCAGAGATCGATTACATCACCTACATTCGATAATTCACTAACTGAAACTAAAAATTCGCAATCAACAAAAAAAAAGTCTTCATTGATTCTTTATAAGATTGTTGTGGCCACCTCTTAATTATGAATAATTAAAAGTTCCCCTCTTCTCGAATCATATTATACCTGTCTATGTTTCCATATTGGTTGTTAATAAAGATTATGACGTCAGTGAGTGTAGGGGGAGGAGCTAGTGTGGTGGGGGTCCATCCCGACTTCTTCTAGCCACCTGGTGGGGGTCCTACCCCACCATGGCAGACCGGCTATATGAGCAGTGGGAGTAGACCGGATTGCCATAACGAACCGGACCGTCACTTGGAACACTACTCTCTATTCTCTCTCTGCACTGGCTTTGCAACTTTATTGAAACCGTGGTCTTCTCATTCAACTACCTCTGCATCTTTCTCTCCTAACCCCGCTATCTTTTAGTCCGGCGTTGTCAGACCAGACCCTAAATTTTCCTATTGGAAATCTCTCCCTTCGTCTGGCTAAAACTAGCATCTCCTTAGGAGAGACCTCTCCCTCGTGGACAATAGTTGCCCAGGCCCTACAAACTTACCTCGTAGCGTTTCCTACCAGTCTGCTTCTCTCCGGTTCACACTCGCGTTTGGGATCCACACGGTTTTTGCCTACCCTTAGACACCGAGTGTGAATTCGTGGTCATTCCGAGAGCACATAAACTACCTATAAACCTACCCTGTACCTCTTCTCCGGAACATGGTGCTTTGTAGGGGCACACACGTTCTAAAGATCTTATAGAGTCAGATCTAAGTGAATTGAACCTGCCTGCCGATTAGGTTGGCAGCCAGGGTGAAAGACCACAGGTTCCCCAGATTTATCTCTTATTGGGCGCTCGCCGGACGGCGGCTAAGAGGTTGTGGTGACCCTAGCCCACGGCGGGCGTCTCCTCCCCACCTTGGGGATCCTCAAATCCGATAACGCCCGACCAAGATGAAGATATACATATTTAGTCATATTGTAGAATATATAGCTCGTAAAATTCTATTCAAACCAAGTTATTCAAATGGCAAACAACATCTCTGGCTCAACACATTCATGCAATTATCCATAGAAATTGAAGTAGCATGGCCTATAGATATACTGTGGATGCCTCGTTATAATAACTCCAAAAACTGGCCAGCAATCACGCCTCGAGTCAGCTCATCGTCACCTATTAAACCTCCATTCAGTCCGTACTGCTACTACATTGCATTAAGTTAGTCGCGGAGCCAGGGTTAGGGATCTCTGCGAACACTGATTCAATTTCGAATCATTATTGCCGCGTTTAAATTTCGGGAAATCCTAAAAATTTTTATGATCTATATTGGCAATTTTATTTTAGGATAGGAGGGGGGCCGTTCTCATAGCGCAATTAAAAATATCTTTTTTTAAATAACTTTAAAAATTATCTAATATTGAAGGATTCAAATATCTTGTAACTATATAAATGCATTGTTAAAAAGAAAATCTCCTAGCAATAAAAAAAAAAATTAAATTAATTTAGCGTTTTGCTGGCCTTGGAAAAACTACGCCCATCTCATTAGAAGAATATTCTTCGTAAAGACGTAATTTAATACACTACTCATATATGAATCCACGTTTATTGGCAATGCACGAAAAGAGCTGACTGTTGTTCCTCAATCCTACTCTATTATCAGATATTCCTTTGGATCGCTACATAACTTAACATATTCAAACACAAATGCCTGCTTAAAACCCCCTCCGGAATCCACAATACATTCTAACCGATAGGCCGCCTTAATTCGTTTAAGACTTTATGGAACATCCATGAGAAAAGCATTCCAAACCTCTACCCAAAGAGGATCGAAGATTAATTTAACAGTAGGGCTCAACAAGGTATCGGGTGGTTTGTTTATGGAAACCACCCTTTGCCTGTTGGGCGAAGCCTAAAAGGCAACGAGTTCACGGTTGTGCCTCCTGAGCGGACATGGAAACCAACCGATATTACAAAAAGACTTATTTTTGAAAAGTTTTACATTTTATTTAAGTAAGGTGTAAGACTGTCTAAAACCTCAAAAAAATGTGCAACATATTGTTTCATTTTTTTATGAATCCTTTGAATTATATTCATTTTACGTACATAACTATGGTTTCTTTCAATGATAGTAAGTATTATAACAAAGTAAAGGCTGGATCAATCAGAAGAAGTGATATATCTTCCGAAAATACTTAAAGAACATTAATATATTCAGTCCTCATTTGATATCTTTACATTTGTTTTATTATTCATTAGTGATTTCATCCTGGAATACATTTAATTTATCTAGCTAACGGGTCCTATAAATGTTGAGACGACTAAAGGCTTAATGTAATTAAAGTATAGTCAAAGGACCCATAGATTGTTGTTGGCAACAAAAAAAGTGAGGAATTTGGGTCAGCTTAAAATTGCCCTTTGCCAGTAAGGCTTTAGCTATACTAAAACTAAATACATCGTAATATGAGTTGGCTTTCTTTTCAATTCACAATTGGCTACAGTACATTACTAAGAAGTATGTTACTGTGGTTTTCATTGAGCAACAGCCACATTGATAAGCAATTATTTATTATAAGCAATTATCCATTGCACGCAAACGTTTTTTTTTGTCCCAGAGATCGATTACATCACCTACATTCGATAATTCACTAACTGAAACTAAAAATTCGCAATCAACAAAAAAAAAGTCTTCATTGATTCTTTATAGGATTGTTGTGGCCACCTCTTAATTATGAATAATTAAAAGTTCCCCTCTTCTCGAATCATATTATACCTGTCTATGTTTCCATATTGGTTGTTAATAAAGATTATGACGTCAGTGAGTGTAGGGGGAGGAGCTAGTGTGGTGGGGGCCCATCCCGACTTCTTCTAGCCACCTGGTGGGGGTCCTACCCCACCATGGCGGACCGGCTATATAAGCAGTGGGAGTAGACCGGATTGCCATAACGAACCGGACCGTCACTTGGAACACTACTCTCTATTCTATCTCTGCACTGGCTTTGCAACTTTATTGAAACCATGGTCTTCTCATTCAACTACCTCTGCATCTTTCTCTCCTAACCCCGCTATCTTTTAGTCCGGCGTTGTCAGACCAGACCCTAAATTTTCCTATTGGAAATCTCTCCCTTCGTCTGGCTAATACTAGCATCTCCTTAGGAGAGACCTCTCCCTCGTGGACAATAGTTGCCCAGGCCCTACAAACTTACCTCGTAGCGTTTCCTACCAGTCTGCTTCTCTCCGGTTCACACTCGCGTTTGGGATCCACACGGTTTTTGCCTACCCTTAGACACCGAGTGTGAATTCGTGGTCATTCCGAGAGCACATAAACTACCTATAAACCTACCCTGTACCTCTTCTCCGGAACATGGTGCTTTGTAGGGGCACACACGTTCTAAAGATCTTATAGAGTCAGATCTAAGTGATTTGAACCTGCCTGCCGATTAGGTTGGCAGCCAGGGTGAAAGACCACAGGTTCCCCAGATTTATCTCTTATTGGGCGCTCGCCGGACGGCGGCTAAGAGGTTGTGGTGACCCTAGCCCACGGCGGGCGTCTCCTCCCCACCTTGGGGATCCTCAAATCCGATTACGCCCAACCAAGATGAAGATATACATATTTAGTCATATTGTAGAATATATAGCTCGTAAAATTCTATTCAAACCAAGTTATTCAAATGGCAAACAACATCTCTGGCTCAACACATTCATGCAATTATCCATAGAAATTGAAGTAGCATGGCCTATAGATATACTGTGGATGCCTCGTTATAATAACTCCAAAAACTGGCCAGCAATCACGCCTCGAGTCAGCTCATCGTCACCTATTAAACCTCCATTCAGTCCGTACTGCTACTACATTGCATTAAGTTAGTCGCGGAGCCAGGGTTTACTATCTCTGCGAACACTGATTCAGTTTCGAATCATTATTGCCGCGTTTAAATTTCGGGAAATCCTAAAAATTTTTATGATCTATATTGGCAATTTTATTTTAGGATAGGAGGGGGGCCGTTCTCATAGCGCAATTAAAAATATCTTTTTTTAAATAACTTTAAAAATTATCTAATATTGAAGGATTCAAATATCTTGTAACTATATAAATGCATTGTTAAAAAGAAAATCTCCTAGCAATAAAAAAAAAAATTAAATTAATTTAGCGTTTTGCTGGCCTTGGAGAAACTACGCCCATCTCATTAGAAGAATATTCTTCGTAAAGACGTAATTTAATACACTACTCATATATGAATCCACGTTTATTGGCAATGCACGAAAAGAGCTGACTGTTGTTCCTCAATCCCACTCTATTATCAGATATTCCTTTGGATCGCTACATAACTTAACATATTCAAACACAAATGCCTGCTTAAAACCCCCTCTGGAATCCACAATACATTCTAACCGATAGGCCGCCTTAATTCGTTTAAGACTTTATGGAACATCCATGAGAAAAGCATTCCAAACCTCTACCCAAAGAGGATCGAAGATTAATTTAACAGTAGGGCTCAGCAAGGTATCGGGTGGTTTGTTTATGGAAACCACCCTTTGCCTGTTGGGCGAAGCCTAAAAGGCAACGAGTCCACGGTTGTGCCTCCTGGGCGGACATGGAAACCAACCGATATTACAAAAAGACTTATTTTTGAAAAGTTTTACATTTTATTTAAGTAAGGTGTAATACTGTCTAAAACCTCAAAAAAATGTGCAACATATTGTTTCATTTTTTTATGAATCCTTTGAATTATATTCATTTTACGTACATAACTTTGGTTTCTTTCAATGATAGTAAGTATTATAACAAAGTAAAGGCTGGATCAATCAGAAGAAGTGATATATCTTCCGAAAATACTTAAAGAACATTAATATATTCAGTCCTCATTTGATATCTATACATTTGTTTTATTATTCATTAGTGATTTCATCCTGGAATACATTTAATTTATCTACCTAACGGGTCCTACAAATGTTGAGACGACTAAAGGCTTAATGTAATTAAAGTATAGTCAAAGGACCCATAGATTGTTGTTGGCAACAAAAAAAGTGAGGAATTTGGGTCAGCTTAAAATTGCCCTTCGCCAGTAAGGCTTTAGCTACACTAAAACTAAATACATCGTAATATGAGTTGGCTTTCTTTTCAATTCACAATTGGCTACAGTACATTACTAAGAAGTATGTTACTGTGGTTTTCATTGAGCAACAGCCACATTGATAAGCAATTATTTATTATAAGCAATTATCCATTGCACGCAAACGTTTTTTTTTGTCCCAGAGATCGATTACATCACCTACATTCGATAATTCACTAACTGAAACTAAAAATTCGCAATCAACAAAAAAAACGTCTTCATTGATTCTTTATAAGATTTTTGTGGCCACCTGTTAATTATGAATAATTAAAAGTTCCCCTCTTCTCGAATCATATTATACCTGTCTATGTTTCAATATTGGTTGTTAATAAAGATTATGACGTCAGTGAGTGTAGGGGGAGGAGCTAGTGTGGTGGGGGCCCATCCCGACTTCTTCTAGCCACCTGGTGGGGGTCCCACCCCACCATGGCGGACCGGCTATATAAGCAGTGGGAGTAGACCGGATTGCCATGAGTGCAGTGTTAGCAGCCGTTGTGTCAACATCTCCCGACTTGATCCAGCAGCCATCTTTCCTCGACGCCATCACCACGCTACGCCTGTTCATAGCGTCTCAAGTGACGCCAATTAAGGTAAACTTTTTAAACCTTTTGCTAGTGCAGTGTTTTTTCGAGCATTAAATGGGGTCGGTTCCCCAATAGAAAGAATTTTACTGTTAATTTGTAAACTCTTATCGGAACAATGGAGATGGAAGTGGACGCTTCCAGGAAGCGACCGGCTACCCTAACAGCATCCACGGACAGTGAAGACGAGGGTTTCGAATACCCTAAAATTACTGTCAAGGTCCAGCGACCTAATAGATCGAAAAACCCGACGAAGATCGGGAACAAATTTCAGGCTCTTGCGAGCGAGACGCCAGAAATCATAAACCCCACAGCTCCAGTGACTAGGAAGCCACCGCCAATTGTTGTCTCGGGAGAGACAACAACCGATTTGACGCACCAGCTCAAAAAAGCTAATATAAATAGTTTCGCCCTCAGGAAGACGAAGGAGGGTGTTACAATTTACCCTGATCAGGAAGAGGATCGAGTAAAGATATTGGCCTTACTCGAAACTGGCGGGAAGGAGTACCACTCATTTGCCCCAAGAGGCGGCAAAAGAAACAATAAATACTTAATTCTCGGACTTGATGTCCAGGAGGACATCAAGGAAATTTCAGACGTAATAAAAGATAACATCCCGGAAGTCGTCGATGTGCGACGTCTTAGAAAAAGTGACCCAACCGGTTGCAAACAGGACATTGCGCCAGTGCTGGTAACAGCTAATGCCAGTGTCACGCTGAAGTCAATGAAAAAGATACGCGCCATTAACCACGTCATAGTTCGTGTCGTGACGTTCAAGGAGCAGAGAGGTGCCCCACAATGCCATCGATGTCAAGAATTCGGCCACACACGAAACCACTGTGGCCGAAAATTAAAGTGTGTTAGATGTGCGGGACCCCACGAGGTAGTGCAATGTCCGAGGAATGATTCAACCCCGCTCAAGTGCTCCAACTGTGGCGAGGCTCACCCGGCGTCCTACAGAGGCTGTACAAAGCGAAAAGAAATACTAGCCAGAATGAAGCCAGCCCTCGACAGAATGCAGCCCCAGCAGAAGAGGCGCCGCCCAGACGTGCCACTCACGAGACCTGCTCCACCGCCATCTATACCCGCCTGGCAGAACCCGCTCTTCAAGCTCTTTCAAGCTAGAGATGAAGAAACGGCTCATCCTTCGAAGACGAGAGCAGCCCCCTCCACGTCAAGAGCTGCCCCCTCCACGTCAAGAACTGCCCCCAGAACTTCGCAGGACACTCCGGAAAATAACAATTGTGAGTACCTAGATCCTAGGCTTAAGTTTCTTACAAACGACCAGCGTAAAGACCTTGAATGTGCACCGAAATGGGTAACTGCCCTAGTCGACTTCTGTAGCCAAATGCTCATGGCTATGATATCTGGTAAACATCAACAATGGTAGATTACCAAGTTTTAAATTTTAACGTTGATGGTCTCCTGACCAAAATAGATGAGGTAGAAGTGCTGCTAGCGCTCTACCGACCAGATATTGTAGTTTTGACAGACACTAGGGTATCTGCACAATCGTTCCACATTAAAGGTTATTCAACTGCCATTGAAAGGGTTATCGGATATGGAGGCGTTCTAATTGCTATACGCCTTGGTATCAATTGGAAGAAAGTGGCTTCACCACTGACTACAACTGATCCCAAGCTTCACCACTTAACAGTTAAGGTAAATTTGGGGAGACTCATTTACCTTACCGCTCTATACAGGAGACCGTACGCATCTCTCCAGGAGTACTCAGCCCTGCTACACGCATGTTCGCAGAGATCTAACCACTGGGTGGTAGGAGATCTCAATGCGAGACACACGATGTGGTATAACATCGCAACAAACATGGCTGGGAGACTCCTGTTGAGAACGCCGTTTACGGTCGTTCACCCCCAGACTTTTACTTTTCGACATAGAAGTAACCCGCAGGCTACTTCGACGATTGACTTACTACTGACAAAACAATCCCACCGTATCACTAGTTGCACCGCCCTTGACTTTATTACGTCTGACCACAGGCCAGTACTGTATGCAGTGGATGGTAAAGTGGCGACCCTTCGCCCCACGAGATACGACTACCGTCGTGCTGACTGGGATCTGTATCGGTCGCAAATTTACCATAACCTGCATACGGTGCCAGTTCTCCGCACGAAAGAGGAAGTAGATCTTCAACTTACTTTCATAACTGATGTGATCATAGACGCAGCAAACACTGCGATCCCGAAGTACACTCCCATGCCACCGTCTCTGCGACCACCTCCAGACAACATTCTTAAAATTATTGCCTTGCGCCATACTTGGAAGAATAGATGGTACAGGACGAGAGATCAGCAAGCCAAGGTCGTTGTGAATTCTCTCACAACGCAAATCCGGGGCTTGATGAAACTCTGGAAAACAGCCCAGTGGCATGAGAAACTTCGTAGCACTCACGGAGATCACAGAAAGTTTTGGAAGCTGTTGAAGACTACAAAAGGCAAGACAGCCACTGTCCGTCTTCACGAAGGCGACAATGTTCTGACTGCTGAGCAACAGGCAACAAAACTGGCCGACCACTACGCTAGGGATATTACGGCTAGGACGGGATACTACCACATGCCTCCTCCGGTAGATGCTGAACAGAACCACATGTTTGTATCACCGAAACAGCTCAAGGCGATTCTTCGCCGGTGTCAGGGAAACCGAGCACCAGGGCACGACGGGATACAAACAGTGCTGCTCAAACAAATGCCGAGGAGAGGGATAGTACAACTAGCAAACTTATACAACTCTTGTATAAGATTGCGGTACTTTCCTGACACATGGAAACAAGCCATCTTGTTTCCATTACTAAAGCCAGCCAAAAGTGGAGATCACCCAGCCGACTACCGCCCGATCAGTCTGCTACCACAGATGGGGAAAATCTTTGAGAAAATTCTTTTGAATTATCTCAAAGATTACTGCTCGGAAAATGATATCATTCCGCCAGAGCAGACTGGATTCCAATCCAGTATGAGCGCAGAGCACCCCCTTCTGAAGGTGCAGTCAGAAGTTAGCCATAACATGAATAGAAACATAGCCACGGCTATGATTTCCATTGATTGCACCCAAGCATTCGACTCGGTGTCTCACGGGACACTGTGTCAAATGCTCTGCGACCGGGAATGCCCGGAACAACTATATTCAATTCTGGCTAGCTTCCTGAAAAACAGATCGCTGCGGGTGCGGGTGGGTGATAGCTTCTCCGAAGCTGTGCCACTTACCTGTGGAGTACCCCAAGGCGCCGTCTTATCCCCTGTACTATTCAACGTATACACGTCTGAGATTGTCGGATCCCGCTACAAAAATACCACAGTTACTGCTTTCGCAGATGACATAGCGGTGTACAGCAGCAGCATGAGTGCCAAGGTAGCTCTAAGACAGGCTGAAGCAGCCTGTAACCAGATCAGTGAGAGATTGGGGGGACTCAATATCTCTGTAAACGCGGGTAAGACTGACTGTGCAATTTTCTCTTTTCAAAAGGAAAAAGCCCGCTCCCTACTAGTTACATAGTAGGAACGAAGCAAAATTCACCAGCCAACGACCTAGTATATCTGGGAATTAAAATGGACAGACACCTCCATTTTAGTAACCATTTTGCGAAGAAGTTGAAGCATACACGCATGAAGTCTTACCGGCTTACGCACTTATTGACTTCCCCCAATCTATCACTGCGTCTCAAGCTACTGATTTACAAGAGCATACTCAGGCCTACTCTGCTGTATGGTGCACCGCTATTTCGTTATCTGACGTATACGACAGCTAAGAAACTCCAACAATTCCAAAACGGTATACTGATGAAAGTGGTCAGAGGTACTTCTTTCGAGCAGCGACGGAACAGTGAGCTGCATGAGATATTTGAGCTGCCTACGGTGGATGAATTCATCCAGCGTAGACATATCAAATTTTTCGACGCATTACAATATTTGACAAACCCGGTGTTTAACACTATAACCCCCGCTCCGTTCCCCCAACGATGGCAGGACGCTGTCGCGGCTGGAACACTCTAGTCCTAGGTTCTAGGTAGAGATTTAGTTTGTTGTGTTTTGTTTAGTTGATTTGTTTTGTTCCTAGTGTTTAGTGTTGGTGTTGGTGACAAAAAGAAGGTGAGCCTCATCACCTAGTGTTGTATAAGAACGATGAACTTTTAACAACAATAAAAATTTTATTATATTATGCACTCCGCCAAATGCATGTAAATGCAGAAAGAGGAGAAATATGTAATCCAATTATTTTATTATTTATTTTCTGTACATTGTATTATTTTATTAAGGTTTTGAAATAAAAAAAACAATAAAAAAAAAAAACGGATTGCCATAACGAACCGGACCGTCACTTGGAACACTACTCTCTATTCTCTCTCTGCACTGGCTTTGCAACTTTATTGAAACCGTGGTCTTCTCATTCAACTACCTCTGCATCTTTCTCTCCTAACCCCGCTATCTTTTAGTCCGGCGTTGTCAGACCAGACCCTAAATTTTCCTATTGGAAATCTCTCCCTTTGTCTGGCTAAAACTAGCATCTCCTTAGGAGAGACCTCTCCCTCGTGGACAATAGTTGCCCAGGCCCTACAAACTTACCTCGTAGCGTTTCCTACCAGTCTGCTTCTCTCCGGTTCACACTCGCGTTTGGGATCCACACGGTTTTTGCCTACCCTTAGACACCAAGTGTGAATTCGTGGTCATTCCGAGAGCACATAAACTACCTATAAACCTACCCTGTACCTCTTCTCCGGAACATGGTGCTTTGTAGGGGCACACACGTTCTAAAGATCTTATAGAGTCAGATCTAAGTGAATTGAACCTGCCTGCCGATTAGGTTGGCAGCCAGGGTGAAAGACCACAGGTTCCCCAGATTTATCTCTTATTGGGCGCTCGCCGGACGGCGGCTAAGAGGTTGTGGTGACCCTAGCCCACGGCGGGCGTCTCCTCCCCACCTTGGGGATCCTCAAATCCGATAACGCCCGACCAAGATGAAGATATACATATTTAGTCATATTGTAGAATATATAGCTCGTAAAATTCTATTCAAACCAAGTTATTCAAATGGCAAACAACATCTCTGGCTCAACACATTCATGCAATTATCCATAGAAATTGAAGTAGCATGGCCTATAGATATACTGTGGATGCCTCGTTATAATAACTCCAAAAACTGGCCAGCAATCACGCCTCGAGTCAGCTCATCGTCACCTATTAAACCTCCATTCAGTCCGTACTGCTACTACATTGCATTAAGTTAGTCGCGGAGCCAGGGTTAGGGATCTCTGCGAACTCTGATTCAGTTTCGAATCATTATTGCCGCGTTTAAATTTCGGGAAATCCTAAAAATTTTTATGATCTATATTGGCAATTTTATTTTAGGATAGAAGGGGGGCCGTTCTCATAGCGCAATTAAAAATATCTTTTTTTAAATAACTTTAAAAATTATCTAATATTGAAGGATTCAAATATCTTGTAACTATATAAATGCATTGTTAAAAAGAAAATCTCCTAGCAATAAAAAAAAAAATTAAATTAATTTAGCGTTTTGCTGGCCTTGGAGAAACTACGCCCATCTGATTAGAAGAATATTCTTCGTAAAGACGTAATTTAATACACTACTCATATATGAATCCACGTTTATTGGCAATGCACGAAAAGAGCTGACTGTTGTTCCTCAATCCTACTCTATTATCAGATATTCCTTTGGATCGCTACATAACTTAACATATTCAAACACAAATGCCTGCTTAAAACCCCCTCCGGAATCCACAATACATTCTAACCGATAGGCCGCCTTAATTCGTTTAAGACTTTATGGAACATCCATGAGAAAAGCATTCCAAACCTCTACCCAAAGAGGATCGAAGATTAATTTAACAGTAGGGCTCAACAAGGTATCGGGTGGTTTGTTTATGGAAACCACCCTTTGCCTGTTGGGCGAAGCCTAAAAGGCAACGAGTCCACGGTTGTGCCTCCTGGGCGGACATGGAAACCAACCGATATTACAAAAAGACTTATTTTTGAAAAGTTTTACATTTTATTTAAGTAAGGTGTAAGACTGTCTAAAACCTCAAAAAAATGTGCAACATATTGTTTCATTTTTTTATGAATCCTTTGAATTATATTCATTTTACGTACATAACTTTGGTTTCTTTCAATGATAGTAAGTATTATAACAAAGTAAAGGCTGGATCAATCAGAAGAAGTGATATATCTTCCGAAAATACTTAAAGAACATTAATATATTCAGTCCTCATTTGATATCTATACATTTGTTTTATTATTCATTAGTGATTTCATCCTGGAATACATTTAATTTATCTACCTAACGGGTCCTACAAATGTTGAGACGACTAAAGGCTTAATGTAATTGAAGTATAGTCAAAGGACCCATAGATTGTTGTAGGCAACAAAAAAAGTGAGGAATTTGGGTCAGCTTAAAATTGCCCTTCGCCAGTAAGGCTTTAGCTATACTAAAACTAAATACATCGTAATATGAGTTGGCTTTCTTTTTAATTCACAATTGGCTACAGTACATTACTAAGAATTATGTTACTGTGGTTTTCATTGAGCAACAGCAACATTGATAAGCAATTATTTATTATAAGCAATTATCCATTGCACGCAAACGTTTTTTTTTGTCCCAGAGATCGATTACATCACCTACATTCGATAATTCACTAACTGAAACTAAAAATTCGCAATCAACAAAAAAAAAGTCTTCATTGATTCTTTATAAGATTGTTGTGGCCACCTCTTAATTATGAATAATTAAAAGTTCCCCTCTTCTCGAATCATATTATACCTGTCTATGTTTCAATATTGGTTGTTAATAAAGATTATGACGTCAGTGAGTGTAGGGGGAGGAGCTAGTGTGGTGGGGGCCTATCCCGACTTCTTCTAGCCACCTGGTGGGGGTCCTACCCCACCATGGCAGACCGGCTATATGAGCAGTGGGAGTAGACCGGATTGCCATAACGAACCGGACCGTCACTTGGAACACTACTCTCTATTCTCTCTCTGCACTGGCTTTGCAACTTTATTGAAACCGTGGTCTTCTCATTCAACTACCTCTGCATCTTTCTCTCCTAACCCCGCTATCTTTTAGTCCGGCGTTGTCAGACCAGACCCTAAATTTTCCTATTGGAAATCTCTCCCTTCGTCTGGCTAAAACTAGCATCTCCTTAGGAGAGACCTCTCCCTCGTGGACAATAGTTGCCCAGGCCCTACAAACTTACCTCGTAGCGTTTCCTACCAGTCTGCTTCTCTCCGGTTCACACTCGCGTTTGGGATCCACACGGTTTTTGCCTACCCTTAGACACCGAGTGTGAATTCGTGGTCATTCCGAGAGCACATAAACTACCTATAAACCTACCCTGTACCTCTTCTCCGGAACATGGTGCTTTGTAGGGGCACACACGTTCTAAAGATCTTATAGAGTCAGATCTAAGTGAATTGAACCTGCCTGCCGATTAGGTTGGCAGCCAGGGTGAAAGACCACAGGTTCCCCAGATTTATCTCTTATTGGGCGCTCGCCGGACGGCGGCTAAGAGGTTGTGGTGACCCTAGCCCACGGCGGGCGTCTCCTCCCCACCTTGGGGATCCTCAAATCCGATAACGCCCGACCAAGATGAAGATATACATATTTAGTCATATTGTAGAATATATAGCTCGTAAAATTCTATTCAAACCAAGTTATTCAAATGGCAAACAACATCTCTGGCTCAACACATTCATGCAATTATCCATAGAAATTGAAGTAGCATGGCCTATAGATATACTGTGGATGCCTCGTTATAATAACTCCAAAAACTGGCCAGCAATCACGCCTCGAGTCAGCTCATCGTCACCTATTAAACCTCCATTCAGTCCGTACTGCTACTACATTGCATTAAGTTAGTCGCGGAGCCAGGGTTAGGGATCTCTGCGAACACTGATTCAGTTTCGAATCATTATTGCCGCGTTTAAATTTCGGGAAATCCTAAAAATTTTTATGATCTATATTGGCAATTTTATTTTAGGATAGGAGGGGGGCCGTTCTCATAGCGCAATTAAAAATATCTTTTTTTAAATAACTTTAAAAATTATCTAATATTGAAGGATTCAAATATCTTGTAACTATATAAATGCATTGTTAAAAAGAAAATCTCCTAGCAATAAAAAAAAAAATTAAATTAATTTAGCGTTTTGCTGGCCTTGGAGAAACTACGCCCATCTGATTAGAAGAATATTCCTCGTAAAGACGTAATTTAATACACTACTCATATATGAATCCACGTTTATTGGCAATGCACGAAAAGAGCTGACTGTTGTTCCTCAATCCTACTCTATTATCAGATATTCCTTTGGATCGCTACATAACTTAACATATTCAAACACAAATGCCTGCTTAAAACCCCCTCCGGAATCCACAATACATTCTAACCGATAGGCCGCCTTAATTCGTTTAAGACTTTATGGAACATCCATTAGAAAAGCATTCCAAACCTCTACCCAAAGAGGATCGAAGATTAATTTAACAGTAGGGCTCAACAAGGTATCGGGTGGTTTGTTTATGGAAACCACCCTTTGCCTGTTGGGCGAAGCCTAAAAGGCAACGAGTCCACGGTTGTGCCTCCTGGGCGGACATGGAAACCAACCGATATTACAAAAAGACTTATTTTTGAAAAGTTTTACATTTTATTTAAGTAAGGTGTAAGACTGTCTAAAACCTCAAAAAAATGTGCAACATATTGTTTCATTTTTTTATGAATCCTTTGAATTATATTCATTTTACGTACATAACTTTGGTTTCTTTCAATGATAGTAAGTATTATAACAAAGTAAAGGCTGGATCAATCAGAAGAAGTGATATATCTTCCGAAAATACTTAAAGAACATTAATATATTCAGTCCTCATTTGATATCTATACATTTGTTTTATTATTCATTAGTGATTTCATCCTGGAATACATTTAA
Organism: Acanthosoma haemorrhoidale; assembly: GCA_930367205.1. Taxonomy (NCBI): domain Eukaryota; kingdom Metazoa; phylum Arthropoda; class Insecta; order Hemiptera; family Acanthosomatidae; genus Acanthosoma; species Acanthosoma haemorrhoidale. The sequence continues at coordinate 74,471,896 of OV884012.1, forward strand.
TTTATCTACCTAACGGGTCCTACAAATGTTGAGACGACTAAAGGCTTAATGTAATTAAAGTATAGTCAAAGGACCCATAGATTGTTGTTGACAACAAAAAAAGTGAGGAATTTGGGTCAGCTTAAAATTGCCCTTCGCCAGTAAGGCTTTAGCTATACTAAAACTAAATACATCGTAATATGAGTTGGCTTTCTTTTTAATTCACAATTGGCTACAGTACATTACTAAGAAGTATGTTACTGTGGTTTTCATTGAGCAACAGCAACATTGATAAGCAATTATCCATTGCACGCAAACGTTTTTTTTTGTCCCAGAGATCGATTACATCACCTACATTCGATAATTCACTAACTGAAACTAAAAATTCGCAATCAACAAAAAAAAAGTCTTCATTGATTCTTTATAAGATTGTTGTGGCCACCTCTTAATTATGAATAATTAAAAGTTCCCCTCTTCTCGAATCATATTATACCTGTCTATGTTTCCATATTGGTTGTTAATAAAGATTATGACGTCAGTGAGTGTAGGGGGAGGAGCTAGTGTGGTGGGGGTCCATCCCGACTTCTTCTAGCCACCTGGTGGGGGTCCTACCCCACCATGGCAGACCGGCTATATGAGCAGTGGGAGTAGACCGGATTGCCATAACGAACCGGACCGTCACTTGGAACACTACTCTCTATTCTCTCTCTGCACTGGCTTTGCAACTTTATTGAAACCGTGGTCTTCTCATTCAACTACCTCTGCATCTTTCTCTCCTAACCCCGCTATCTTTTAGTCCGGCGTTGTCAGACCAGACCCTAAATTTTCCTATTGGAAATCTCTCCCTTCGTCTGGCTAAAACTAGCATCTCCTTAGGAGAGACCTCTCCCTCGTGGACAATAGTTGCCCAGGCCCTACAAACTTACCTCGTAGCGTTTCCTACCAGTCTGCTTCTCTCCGGTTCACACTCGCGTTTGGGATCCACACGGTTTTTGCCTACCCTTAGACACCGAGTGTGAATTCGTGGTCATTCCGAGAGCACATAAACTACCTATAAACCTACCCTGTACCTCTTCTCCGGAACATGGTGCTTTGTAGGGGCACACACGTTCTAAAGATCTTATAGAGTCAGATCTAAGTGAATTGAACCTGCCTGCCGATTAGGTTGGCAGCCAGGGTGAAAGACCACAGGTTCCCCAGATTTATCTCTTATTGGGCGCTCGCCGGACGGCGGCTAAGAGGTTGTGGTGACCCTAGCCCACGGCGGGCGTCTCCTCCCCACCTTGGGGATCCTCAAATCCGATAACGCCCGACCAAGATGAAGATATACATATTTAGTCATATTGTAGAATATATAGCTCGTAAAATTCTATTCAAACCAAGTTATTCAAATGGCAAACAACATCTCTGGCTCAACACATTCATGCAATTATCCATAGAAATTGAAGTAGCATGGCCTATAGATATACTGTGGATGCCTCGTTATAATAACTCCAAAAACTGGCCAGCAATCACGCCTCGAGTCAGCTCATCGTCACCTATTAAACCTCCATTCAGTCCGTACTGCTACTACATTGCATTAAGTTAGTCGCGGAGCCAGGGTTAGGGATCTCTGCGAACACTGATTCAGTTTCGAATCATTATTGCCGCGTTTAAATTTCGGGAAATCCTAAAAATTTTTATGATCTATATTGGCAATTTTATTTTAGGATAGGAGGGGGGCCGTTCTCATAGCGCAATTAAAAATATCTTTTTTTAAATAACTTTAAAAATTATCTAATATTGAAGGATTCAAATATCTTGTAACTATATAAATGCATTGTTAAAAAGAAAATCTCCTAGCAATAAAAAAAAAAATTAAATTAATTTAGCGTTTTGCTGGCCTTGGAGAAACTACGCCCATATGATTAGAAGAATATTCTTCGTAAAGACGTAATTTAATACACTACTCATATATGAATCCACGTTTATTGGCAATGCACGAAAAGAGCTGACTGTTGTTCCTCAATCCTACTCTATTATCAGATATTCCTTTGGATCGCTACATAACTTAACATATTCAAACACAAATGCCTGCTTAAAACCCCCTCCGGAATCCACAATACATTCTAACCGATAGGCCGCCTTAATTCGTTTAAGACTTTATGGAACATCCATGAGAAAAGCATTCCAAACCTCTACCCAAAGAGGATCGAAGATTAATTTAACAGTAGGGCTCAACAAGGTATCGGGTGGTTTGTTTATGGAAACCACCCTTTGCCTGTTGGGCGAAGCCTAAAAGGCAACGAGTCCACGGTTGTGCCTCCTGGGCGGACATGGAAACCAACCGATATTACAAAAAGACTTATTTTTGAAAAGTTTTACATTTTATTTAAGTAAGGTGTAAGACTGTCTAAAACCTCAAAAAAATGTGCAACATATTGTTTCATTTTTTTATGAATCCTTTGAATTATATTCATTTTACGTACATAACTTTGGTTTCTTTCAATGATAGTAAGTACTATAACATAGTAAAGGCTGGATCAATCAGAAGAAGTGATATATCTCCCGAAAATACTTAAAGAACATTAATATATTCAGTCCTCATTTGATATCTATACATTTGTTTTATTATTCATTAGTGATTTCATCCTGGAATACATTTAATTTATCTACCTAACGGGTCCTACAAATGTTGAGACGACTAAAGGCTTAATGTAATTGAAGTATAGTCAAAGGACCCATAGATTGTTGTTGGCAACAAAAAAAGTGAGGAATTTGGGTCAGCTTAAAATTGCCCTTCGCCAGTAAGGCTTTAGCTATACTAAAACTAAATACATCGTAATATGAGTTGGCTTTCTTTTCAATTCACAATTGGCTACAGTACATTACTAAGAAGTATGTTAGTGTGGTTTTCATTGAGCAACAGCCACATTGATAAGCAATTATTTATTATAAGCAATTATCCATTGCACGCAAACGTTTTTTTTTGTCCCAGAGATCGATTACATCACCTACATTCGATAATTCACTAACTGAAACTAAAAATTCGCAATCAACAAAAAAAAAGTCTTCATTGATTCTTTATAAGATTGTTGTGGCCACCTCTTAATTATGAATAATTAAAAGTTCCCCTCTTCTCGAATCATATTATACCTGTCTATGTTTCCATATTGGTTGTTAATAAAGATTATGACGTCAGTGAGTGTAGGGGGAGGAGCTAGTGTGGTGGGGGCCTATCCCGACTTCTTCTAGCCACCTGGTGGGGGTCCTACCCCACCATGGCGGACCGGCTATATAAGCAGTGGGAGTAGACCGGATTGCCATAACGAACCGGACCGTCACTTGGAACACTACTCTCTATTCTCTCTCTGCACTGGCTTTGCAACTTTATTGAAACCGTGGTCTTCTCATTCAACTACCTCTGCATCTTTCTCTCCTAACCCCGCTATCTTTTAGTCCGGCGTTGTCAGACCAGACCCTAAATTTTCCTATTGGAAATCTCTCCCTTCGTCTGGCTAAAACTAGCATCTCCTTAGGAGAGACCTCTCCCTCGTGGACAATAGTTGCCCAGGCCCTACAAACTTACCTCGTAGCGTTTCCTACCAGTCTGCTTCTCTCCGGTTCACACTCGCGTTTGGGATCCACACGGTTTTTGCCTACCCTTAGACACCGAGTGTGAATTCGTGGTCATTCCGAGAGCACATAAACTACCTATAAACCTACCCTGTACCTCTTCTCCGGAACATGGTGCTTTGTAGGGGCACACACGTTCTAAAGATCTTATAGAGTCAGATCTAAGTGAATTGAACCTGCCTGCCGATTAGGTTGGCAGCCAGGGTGAAAGACCACAGGTTCCCCAGATTTATCTCTTATTGGGCGCTCGCCGGACGGCGGCTAAGAGGTTGTGGTGACCCTAGCCCACGGCGGGCGTCTCCTCCCCACCTTGGGGATCCTCAAATCCGATAACGCCCGACCAAGATGAAGATATACATATTTAGTCATATTGTAGAATATATAGCTCGTAAAATTCTATTCAAACCAAGTTATTCAAATGGCAAACAACATCTCTGGCTCAACACATTCATGCAATTATCCATAGAAATTGAAGTAGCATGGCCTATAGATATACTGTGGATGCCTCGTTATAATAACTCCAAAAACTGGCCAGCAATCACGCCTCGAGTCAGCTCATCGTCACCTATTAAACCTCCATTCAGTCCGTACTGCTACTACATTGCATTAAGTTAGTCGCGGAGCCAGGGTTAGGGATCTCTGCGAACACTGATTCAGTTTCGAATCATTATTGCCGCGTTTAAATTTCGGGAAATCCTAAAAATTTTTATGATCTATATTGGCAATTTTATTTTAGGATAGGAGGGGGGCCGTTCTCATAGCGCAATTAAAAATATCTTTTTTTAAATAACTTTAAAAATTATCTAATATTGAAGGATTCAAATATCTTGTAACTATATAAATGCATTGTTAAAAAGAAAATCTCCTAGCAATAAAAAAAAAAATTAAATTAATTTAGCGTTTTGCTGGCCTTGGAGAAACTACGCCCATATGATTAGAAGAATATTCTTCGTAAAGACGTAATTTAATACACTACTCATATATGAATCCACGTTTATTGGCAATGCACGAAAAGAGCTGACTGTTGTTCCTCAATCCTACTCTATTATCAGATATTCCTTTGGATCGCTACATAACTTAACATATTCAAACACAAATGCCTGCTTAAAACCCCCTCCGGAATCCACAATACATTCTAACCGATAGGCCGCCTTAATTCGTTTAAGACTTTATGGAACATCCATGAGAAAAGCATTCCAAACCTCTACCCAAAGAGGATCGAAGATTAATTTAACAGTAGGGCTCAACAAGGTATCGGGTGGTTTGTTTATGGAAACCACCCTTTGCCTGTTGGGCGAAGCCTAAAAGGCAACGAGTCCACGGTTGTGCCTCCTGGGCGGACATGGAAACCAACCGATATTACAAAAAGACTTATTTTTGAAAAGTTTTACATTTTATTTAAGTAAGGTGTAAGACTGTCTAAAACCTCAAAAAAATGTGCAACATATTGTTTCATTTTTTTATGAATCCTTTGAATTATATTCATTTTACGTACATAACTTTGGTTTCTTTCAATGATAGTAAGTACTATAACATAGTAAAGGCTGGATCAATCAGAAGAAGTGATATATCTCCCGAAAATACTTAAAGAACATTAATATATTCAGTCCTCATTTGATATCTATACATTTGTTTTATTATTCATTAGTGATTTCATCCTGGAATACATTTAATTTATCTACCTAACGGGTCCTACAAATGTTGAGACGACTAAAGGCTTAATGTAATTGAAGTATAGTCAAAGGACCCATAGATTGTTGTTGGCAACAAAAAAAGTGAGGAATTTGGGTCAGCTTAAAATTGCCCTTCGCCAGTAAGGCTTTAGCTATACTAAAACTAAATACATCGTAATATGAGTTGGCTTTCTTTTCAATTCACAATTGGCTACAGTACATTACTAAGAAGTATGTTAGTGTGGTTTTCATTGAGCAACAGCCACATTGATAAGCAATTATTTATTATAAGCAATTATCCATTGCACGCAAACGTTTTTTTTTTTCCCAGAGATCGATTACATCACCTACATTCGATAATTCACTAACTGAAACTAAAAATTCGCAATCAACAAAAAAAAAGTCTTCATTGATTCTTTATAAGATTGTTGTGGCCACCTCTTAATTATGAATAATTAAAAGTTCCCCTCTTCTCGAATCATATTATACCTGTCTATGTTTCCATATTGGTTGTTAATAAAGATTATGACGTCAGTGAGTGTAGGGGGAGGAGCTAGTGTGGTGGGGGCCTATCCCGACTTCTTCTAGCCACCTGGTGGGGGTCCTACCCCACCATGGCGGACCGGCTATATAAGCAGTGGGAGTAGACCGGATTGCCATAACGAACCGGACCGTCACTTGGAACACTACTCTCTATTCTCTCTCTGCACTGGCTTTGCAACTTTATTGAAACCGTGGTCTTCTCATTCAACTACCTCTGCATCTTTCTCTCCTAACCCCGCTATCTTTTAGTCCGGCGTTGTCAGACCAGACCCTAAATTTTCCTATTGGAAATCTCTCCCTTCGTCTGGCTAAAACTAGCATCTCCTTAGGAGAGACCTCTCCCTCGTGGACAATAGTTGCCCAGGCCCTACAAACTTACCTCGTAGCGTTTCCTACCAGTCTGCTTCTCTCCGGTTCACACTCGCGTTTGGGATCCACACGGTTTTTGCCTACCCTTAGACACCGAGTGTGAATTCGTGGTCATTCCGAGAGCACATAAACTACCTATAAACCTACCCTGTACCTCTTCTCCGGAACATGGTGCTTTGTAGGGGCACACACGTTCTAAAGATCTTATAGAGTCAGATCTAAGTGAATTGAACCTGCCTGCCGATTAGGTTGGCAGCCAGGGTGAAAGACCACAGGTTCCCCAGATTTATCTCTTATTGGGCGCTCGCCGGACGGCGGCTAAGAGGTTGTGGTGACCCTAGCCCACGGCGGGCGTCTCCTCCCCACCTTGGGGATCCTCAAATCCGATAACGCCCGACCAAGATGAAGATATACATATTTAGTCATATTGTAGAATATATAGCTCGTAAAATTCTATTCAAACCAAGTTATTCAAATGGCAAACAACATCTCTGGCTCAACACATTCATGCAATTATCCATAGAAATTGAAGTAGCATGGCCTATAGATATACTGTGGATGCCTCGTTATAATAACTCCAAAAACTGGCCAGCAATCACGCCTCGAGTCAGCTCATCGTCACCTATTAAACCTCCATTCAGTCCGTACTGCTACTACATTGCATTAAGTTAGTCGCGGAGCCAGGGTTAGGGATCTCTGCGAACACTGATTCAGTTTCGAATCATTATTGCCGCGTTTAAATTTCGGGAAATCCTAAAAATTTTTATGATCTATATTGGCAATTTTATTTTAGGATAGGAGGGGGGCCGTTCTCATAGCGCAATTAAAAATATCTTTTTTTAAATAACTTTAAAAATTATCTAATATTGAAGGATTCAAATATCTTGTAACTATATAAATGCATTGTTAAAAAGAAAATCTCCTAGCAATAAAAAAAAAAATTAAATTAATTTAGCGTTTTGCTGGCCTTGGAGAAACTACGCCCATATGATTAGAAGAATATTCTTCGTAAAGACGTAATTTAATACACTACTCATATATGAATCCACGTTTATTGGCAATGCACGAAAAGAGCTGACTGTTGTTCCTCAATCCTACTCTATTATCAGATATTCCTTTGGATCGCTACATAACTTAACATATTCAAACACAAATGCCTGCTTAAAACCCCCTCCGGAATCCACAATACATTCTAACCGATAGGCCGCCTTAATTCGTTTAAGACTTTATGGAACATCCATGAGAAAAGCATTCCAAACCTCTACCCAAAGAGGATCGAAGATTAATTTAACAGTAGGGCTCAACAAGGTATCGGGTGGTTTGTTTATGGAAACCACCCTTTGCCTGTTGGGCGAAGCCTAAAAGGCAACGAGTCCACGGTTGTGCCTCCTGGGCGGACATGGAAACCAACCGATATTACAAAAAGACTTATTTTTGAAAAGTTTTACATTTTATTTAAGTAAGGTGTAAGACTGTCTAAAACCTCAAAAAAATGTGCAACATATTGTTTCATTTTTTTATGAATCCTTTGAATTATATTCATTTTACGTACATAACTTTGGTTTCTTTCAATGATAGTAAGTATTATAACAAAGTAAAGGCTGGATCAATCAGAAGAAGTGATATATCTTCCGAAAATACTTAAAGAACATTAATATATTCAGTCCTCATTTGATATCTATACATTTGTTTTATTATTCATTAGTGATTTCATCCTGGAATACATTTAATTTATCTACCTAACGGGTCCTACAAATGTTGAGACGACTAAAGGCTTAATGTAATTGAAGTATAGTCAAAGGACCCATAGATTGTTGTTGGCAACAAAAAAAGTGAGGAATTTGGGTCAGCTTAAAATTGCCCTTCGCCAGTAAGGCTTTAGCTATACTAAAACTAAATACATCGTAATATGAGTTGGCTTTCTTTTCAATTCACAATTGGCTACAGTACATTACTAAGAAGTATGTTAGTGTGGTTTTCATTGAGCAACAGCCACATTGATAAGCAATTATTTATTATAAGCAATTATCCATTGCACGCAAACGTTTTTTTTTGTCCCAGAGATCGATTACATCACCTACATTCGATAATTCACTAACTGAAACTAAAAATTCGCAATCAACAAAAAAAAAGTCTTCATTGATTCTTTATAAGATTGTTGTGGCCACCTCTTAATTATGAATAATTAAAAGTTCCCCTCTTCTCGAATCATATTATACCTGTCTATGTTTCCATATTGGTTGTTAATAAAGATTATGACGTCAGTGAGTGTAGGGGGAGGAGCTAGTGTGGTGGGGGCCTATCCCGACTTCTTCTAGCCACCTGGTGGGGGTCCTACCCCACCATGGCGGACCGGCTATATAAGCAGTGGGAGTAGACCGGATTGCCATAACGAACCGGACCGTCACTTGGAACACTACTCTCTATTCTCTCTCTGCACTGGCTTTGCAACTTTATTGAAACCGTGGTCTTCTCATTCAACTACCTCTGCATCTTTCTCTCCTAACCCCGCTATCTTTTAGTCCGGCGTTGTCAGACCAGACCCTAAATTTTCCTATTGGAAATCTCTCCCTTCGTCTGGCTAAAACTAGCATCTCCTTAGGAGAGACCTCTCCCTCGTGGACAATAGTTGCCCAGGCCCTACAAACTTACCTCGTAGCGTTTCCTACCAGTCTGCTTCTCTCCGGTTCACACTCGCGTTTGGGATCCACACGGTTTTTGCCTACCCTTAGACACCGAGTGTGAATTCGTGGTCATTCCGAGAGCACATAAACTACCTATAAACCTACCCTGTACCTCTTCTCCGGAACATGGTGCTTTGTAGGGGCACACACGTTCTAAAGATCTTATAGAGTCAGATCTAAGTGAATTGAACCTGCCTGCCGATTAGGTTGGCAGCCAGGGTGAAAGACCACAGGTTCCCCAGATTTATCTCTTATTGGGCGCTCGCCGGACGGCGGCTAAGAGGTTGTGGTGACCCTAGCCCACGGCGGGCGTCTCCTCCCCACCTTGGGGATCCTCAAATCCGATAACGCCCGACCAAGATGAAGATATACATATTTAGTCATATTGTAGAATATATAGCTCGTAAAATTCTATTCAAACCAAGTTATTCAAATGGCAAACAACATCTCTGGCTCAACACATTCATGCAATTATCCATAGAAATTGAAGTAGCATGGCCTATAGATATACTGTGGATGCCTCGTTATAATAACTCCAAAAACTGGCCAGCAATCACGCCTCGAGTCAGCTCATCGTCACCTATTAAACCTCCATTCAGTCCGTACTGCTACTACATTGCATTAAGTTAGTCGCGGAGCCAGGGTTAGGGATCTCTGCGAACACTGATTCAGTTTCGAATCATTATTGCCGCGTTTAAATTTCGGGAAATCCTAAAAATTTTTATGATCTATATTGGCAATTTTATTTTAGGATAGGAGGGGGGCCGTTCTCATAGCGCAATTAAAAATATCTTTTTTTAAATAACTTTAAAAATTATCTAATATTGAAGGATTCAAATATCTTGTAACTATATAAATGCATTGTTAAAAAGAAAATCTCCTAGCAATAAAAAAAAAAATTAAATTAATTTAGCGTTTTGCTGGCCTTGGAGAAACTACGCCCATATGATTAGAAGAATATTCTTCGTAAAGACGTAATTTAATACACTACTCATATATGAATCCACGTTTATTGGCAATGCACGAAAAGAGCTGACTGTTGTTCCTCAATCCTACTCTATTATCAGATATTCCTTTGGATCGCTACATAACTTAACATATTCAAACACAAATGCCTGCTTAAAACCCCCTCCGGAATCCACAATACATTCTAACCGATAGGCCGCCTTAATTCGTTTAAGACTTTATGGAACATCCATGAGAAAAGCATTCCAAACCTCTACCCAAAGAGGATCGAAGATTAATTTAACAGTAGGGCTCAACAAGGTATCGGGTGGTTTGTTTATGGAAACCACCCTTTGCCTGTTGGGCGAAGCCTAAAAGGCAACGAGTCCACGGTTGTGCCTCCTGGGCGGACATGGAAACCAACCGATATTACAAAAAGACTTATTTTTGAAAAGTTTTACATTTTATTTAAGTAAGGTGTAAGACTGTCTAAAACCTCAAAAAAATGTGCAACATATTGTTTCATTTTTTTATGAATCCTTTGAATTATATTCATTTTACGTACATAACTTTGGTTTCTTTCAATGATAGTAAGTACTATAACATAGTAAAGGCTGGATCAATCAGAAGAAGTGATATATCTCCCGAAAATACTTAAAGAACATTAATATATTCAGTCCTCATTTGATATCTATACATTTGTTTTATTATTCATTAGTGATTTCATCCTGGAATACATTTAATTTATCTACCTAACGGGTCCTACAAATGTTGAGACGACTAAAGGCTTAATGTAATTGAAGTATAGTCAAAGGACCCATAGATTGTTGTTGGCAACAAAAAAAGTGAGGAATTTGGGTCAGCTTAAAATTGCCCTTCGCCAGTAAGGCTTTAGCTATACTAAAACTAAATACATCGTAATATGAGTTGGCTTTCTTTTCAATTCACAATTGGCTACAGTACATTACTAAGAAGTATGTTAGTGTGGTTTTCATTGAGCAACAGCCACATTGATAAGCAATTATTTATTATAAGCAATTATCCATTGCACGCAAACGTTTTTTTTTGTCCCAGAGATCGATTACATCACCTACATTCGATAATTCACTAACTGAAACTAAAAATTCGCAATCAACAAAAAAAAAGTCTTCATTGATTCTTTATAAGATTGTTGTGGCCACCTCTTAATTATGAATAATTAAAAGTTCCCCTCTTCTCGAATCATATTATACCTGTCTATGTTTCCATATTGGTTGTTAATAAAGATTATGACGTCAGTGAGTGTAGGGGGAGGAGCTAGTGTGGTGGGGGCCTATCCCGACTTCTTCTAGCCACCTGGTGGGGGTCCTACCCCACCATGGCGGACCGGCTATATGAGCAGTGGGAGTAGACCGGATTGCCATAACGAACCGGACCGTCACTTGGAACACTACTCTCTATTCTCTCTCTGCACTGGCTTTGCAACTTTATTGAAACCGTGGTCTTCTCATTCAACTACCTCTGCATCTTTCTCTCCTAACCCCGCTATCTTTTAGTCCGGCGTTGTCAGACCAGACCCTAAATTTTCCTATTGGAAATCTCTCCCTTCGTCTGGCTAAAACTAGCATCTCCTTAGGAGAGACCTCTCCCTCGTGGACAATAGTTGCCCAGGCCCTACAAACTTACCTCGTAGCGTTTCCTACCAGTCTGCTTCTCTCCGGTTCACACTCGCGTTTGGGATCCACACGGTTTTTGCCTACCCTTAGACACCGAGTGTGAATTCGTGGTCATTCCGAGAGCACATAAACTACCTATAAACCTACCCTGTACCTCTTCTCCGGAACATGGTGCTTTGTAGGGGCACACACGTTCTAAAGATCTTATAGAGTCAGATCTAAGTGAATTGAACCTGCCTGCCGATTAGGTTGGCAGCCAGGGTGAAAGACCACAGGTTCCCCAGATTTATCTCTTATTGGGCGCTCGCCGGACGGCGGCTAAGAGGTTGTGGTGACCCTAGCCCACGGCGGGCGTCTCCTCCCCACCTTGGGGATCCTCAAATCCGATAACGCCCGACCAAGATGAAGATATACATATTTAGTCATATTGTAGAATATATAGCTCGTAAAATTCTATTCAAACCAAGTTATTCAAATGGCAAACAACATCTCTGGCTCAACACATTCATGCAATTATCCATAGAAATTGAAGTAGCATGGCCTATAGATATACTGTGGATGCCTCGTTATAATAACTCCAAAAACTGGCCAGCAATCACGCCTCGAGTCAGCTCATCGTCACCTATTAAACCTCCATTCAGTCCGTACTGCTACTACATTGCATTAAGTTAGTCGCGGAGCCAGGGTTAGGGATCTCTGCGAACACTGATTCAGTTTCGAATCATTATTGCCGCGTTTAAATTTCGGGAAATCCTAAAAATTTTTATGATCTATATTGGCAATTTTATTTTAGGATAGGAGGGGGGCCGTTCTCATAGCGCAATTAAAAATATCTTTTTTTAAATAACTTTAAAAATTATCTAATATTGAAGGATTCAAATATCTTGTAACTATATAAATGCATTGTTAAAAAGAAAATCTCCTAGCAATAAAAAAAAAAATTAAATTAATTTAGCGTTTTGCTGGCCTTGGAGAAACTACGCCCATATGATTAGAAGAATATTCTTCGTAAAGACGTAATTTAATACACTACTCATATATGAATCCACGTTTATTGGCAATGCACGAAAAGAGCTGACTGTTGTTCCTCAATCCTACTCTATTATCAGATATTCCTTTGGATCGCTACATAACTTAACATATTCAAACACAAATGCCTGCTTAAAACCCCCTCCGGAATCCACAATACATTCTAACCGATAGGCCGCCTTAATTCGTTTAAGACTTTATGGAACATCCATGAGAAAAGCATTCCAAACCTCTACCCAAAGAGGATCGAAGATTAATTTAACAGTAGGGCTCAACAAGGTATCGGGTGGTTTGTTTATGGAAACCACCCTTTGCCTGTTGGGCGAAGCCTAAAAGGCAACGAGTCCACGGTTGTGCCTCCTGGGCGGACATGGAAACCAACCGATATTACAAAAAGACTTATTTTTGAAAAGTTTTACATTTTATTTAAGTAAGGTGTAAGACTGTCTAAAACCTCAAAAAAATGTGCAACATATTGTTTCATTTTTTTATGAATCCTTTGAATTATATTCATTTTACGTACATAACTTTGGTTTCTTTCAATGATAGTAAGTATTATAACAAAGTAAAGGCTGGATCAATCAGAAGAAGTGATATATCTTCCGAAAATACTTAAAGAACATTAATATATTCAGTCCTCATTTGATATCTATACATTTGTTTTATTATTCATTAGTGATTTCATCCTGGAATACATTTAATTTATCTACCTAACGGGTCCTACAAATGTTGAGACGACTAAAGGCTTAATGTAATTGAAGTATAGTCAAAGGACCCATAGATTGTTGTTGGCAACAAAAAAAGTGAGGAATTTGGGTCAGCTTAAAATTGCCCTTCGCCAGTAAGGCTTTAGCTATACTAAAACTAAATACATCGTAATATGAGTTGGCTTTCTTTTCAATTCACAATTGGCTACAGTACATTACTAAGAAGTATGTTAGTGTGGTTTTCATTGAGCAACAGCCACATTGATAAGCAATTATTTATTATAAGCAATTATCCATTGCACGCAAACGTTTTTTTTTGTCCCAGAGATCGATTACATCACCTACATTCGATAATTCACTAACTGAAACTAAAAATTCGCAATCAACAAAAAAAAAGTCTTCATTGATTCTTTATAAGATTGTTGTGGCCACCTCTTAATTATGAATAATTAAAAGTTCCCCTCTTCTCGAATCATATTATACCTGTCTATGTTTCCATATTGGTTGTTAATAAAGATTATGACGTCAGTGAGTGTAGGGGGAGGAGCTAGTGTGGTGGGGGCCTATCCCGACTTCTTCTAGCCACCTGGTGGGGGTCCTACCCCACCATGGCGGACCGGCTATATAAGCAGTGGGAGTAGACCGGATTGCCATAACGAACCGGACCGTCACTTGGAACACTACTCTCTATTCTCTCTCTGCACTGGCTTTGCAACTTTATTGAAACCGTGGTCTTCTCATTCAACTACCTCTGCATCTTTCTCTCCTAACCCCGCTATCTTTTAGTCCGGCGTTGTCAGACCAGACCCTAAATTTTCCTATTGGAAATCTCTCCCTTCGTCTGGCTAAAACTAGCATCTCCTTAGGAGAGACCTCTCCCTCGTGGACAATAGTTGCCCAGGCCCTACAAACTTACCTCGTAGCGTTTCCTACCAGTCTGCTTCTCTCCGGTTCACACTCGCGTTTGGGATCCACACGGTTTTTGCCTACCCTTAGACACCGAGTGTGAATTCGTGGTCATTCCGAGAGCACATAAACTACCTATAAACCTACCCTGTACCTCTTCTCCGGAACATGGTGCTTTGTAGGGGCACACACGTTCTAAAGATCTTATAGAGTCAGATCTAAGTGAATTGAACCTGCCTGCCGATTAGGTTGGCAGCCAGGGTGAAAGACCACAGGTTCCCCAGATTTATCTCTTATTGGGCGCTCGCCGGACGGCGGCTAAGAGGTTGTGGTGACCCTAGCCCACGGCGGGCGTCTCCTCCCCACCTTGGGGATCCTCAAATCCGATAACGCCCGACCAAGATGAAGATATACATATTTAGTCATATTGTAGAATATATAGCTTGTAAAATTCTATTCAAACCAAGTTATTCAAATGGCAAACAACATCTCTGGCTCAACACATTCATGCAATTATCCATAGAAATTGAAGTAGCATGGCCTATAGATATACTGTGGATGCCTCGTTATAATAACTCCAAAAACTGGCCAGCAATCACGCCTCGAGTCAGCTCATCGTCACCTATTAAACCTCCATTCAGTCCGTACTGCTACTACATTGCATTAAGTTAGTCGCGGAGCCAGGGTTAGGGATCTCTGCGAACACTGATTCAGTTTCGAATCATTATTGCCGCGTTTAAATTTCGGGAAATCCTAAAAATTTTTATGATCTATATTGGCAATTTTATTTTAGGATAGGAGGGGGGCCGTTCTCATAGCGCAATTAAAAATATCTTTTTTTAAATAACTTTAAAAATTATCTAATATTGAAGGATTCAAATATCTTGTAACTATATAAATGCATTGTTAAAAAGAAAATCTCCTAGCAATAAAAAAAAAAATTAAATTAATTTAGCGTTTTGCTGGCCTTGGAGAAACTACGCCCATATGATTAGAAGAATATTCTTCGTAAAGACGTAATTTAATACACTACTCATATATGAATCCACGTTTATTGGCAATGCACGAAAAGAGCTGACTGTTGTTCCTCAATCCTACTCTATTATCAGATATTCCTTTGGATCGCTACATAACTTAACATATTCAAACACAAATGCCTGCTTAAAACCCCCTCCGGAATCCACAATACATTCTAACCGATAGGCCGCCTTAATTCGTTTAAGACTTTATGGAACATCCATGAGAAAAGCATTCCAAACCTCTACCCAAAGAGGATCGAAGATTAATTTAACAGTAGGGCTCAACAAGGTATCGGGTGGTTTGTTTATGGAAACCACCCTTTGCCTGTTGGGCGAAGCCTAAAAGGCAACGAGTCCACGGTTGTGCCTCCTGGGCGGACATGGAAACCAACCGATATTACAAAAAGACTTATTTTTGAAAAGTTTTACATTTTATTTAAGTAAGGTGTAAGACTGTCTAAAACCTCAAAAAAATGTGCAACATATTGTTTCATTTTTTTATGAATCCTTTGAATTATATTCATTTTACGTACATAACTTTGGTTTCTTTCAATGATAGTAAGTACTATAACATAGTAAAGGCTGGATCAATCAGAAGAAGTGATATATCTCCCGAAAATACTTAAAGAACATTAATATATTCAGTCCTCATTTGATATCTATACATTTGTTTTATTATTCATTAGTGATTTCATCCTGGAATACATTTAATTTATCTACCTAACGGGTCCTACAAATGTTGAGACGACTAAAGGCTTAATGTAATTGAAGTATAGTCAAAGGACCCATAGATTGTTGTTGGCAACAAAAAAAGTGAGGAATTTGGGTCAGCTTAAAATTGCCCTTCGCCAGTAAGGCTTTAGCTATACTAAAACTAAATACATCGTAATATGAGTTGGCTTTCTTTTCAATTCACAATTGGCTACAGTACATTACTAAGAAGTATGTTAGTGTGGTTTTCATTGAGCAACAGCCACATTGATAAGCAATTATTTATTATAAGCAATTATCCATTGCACGCAAACGTTTTTTTTTGTCCCAGAGATCGATTACATCACCTACATTCGATAATTCACTAACTGAAACTAAAAATTCGCAATCAACAAAAAAAAAGTCTTCATTGATTCTTTATAAGATTGTTGTGGCCACCTCTTAATTATGAATAATTAAAAGTTCCCCTCTTCTCGAATCATATTATACCTGTCTATGTTTCCATATTGGTTGTTAATAAAGATTATGACGTCAGTGAGTGTAGGGGGAGGAGCTAGTGTGGTGGGGGCCTATCCCGACTTCTTCTAGCCACCTGGTGGGGGTCCTACCCCACCATGGCGGACCGGCTATATAAGCAGTGGGAGTAGACCGGATTGCCATAACGAACCGGACCGTCACTTGGAACACTACTCTCTATTCTCTCTCTGCACTGGCTTTGCAACTTTATTGAAACCGTGGTCTTCTCATTCAACTACCTCTGCATCTTTCTCTCCTAACCCCGCTATCTTTTAGTCCGGCGTTGTCAGACCAGACCCTAAATTTTCCTATTGGAAATCTCTCCCTTCGTCTGGCTAAAACTAGCATCTCCTTAGGAGAGACCTCTCCCTCGTGGACAATAGTTGCCCAGGCCCTACAAACTTACCTCGTAGCGTTTCCTACCAGTCTGCTTCTCTCCGGTTCACACTCGCGTTTGGGATCCACACGGTTTTTGCCTACCCTTAGACACCGAGTGTGAATTCGTGGTCATTCCGAGAGCACATAAACTACCTATAAACCTACCCTGTACCTCTTCTCCGGAACATGGTGCTTTGTAGGGGCACACACGTTCTAAAGATCTTATAGAGTCAGATCTAAGTGAATTGAACCTGCCTGCCGATTAGGTTGGCAGCCAGGGTGAAAGACCACAGGTTCCCCAGATTTATCTCTTATTGGGCGCTCGCCGGACGGCGGCTAAGAGGTTGTGGTGACCCTAGCCCACGGCGGGCGTCTCCTCCCCACCTTGGGGATCCTCAAATCCGATAACGCCCGACCAAGATGAAGATATACATATTTAGTCATATTGTAGAATATATAGCTCGTAAAATTCTATTCAAACCAAGTTATTCAAATGGCAAACAACATCTCTGGCTCAACACATTCATGCAATTATCCATAGAAATTGAAGTAGCATGGCCTATAGATATACTGTGGATGCCTCGTTATAATAACTCCAAAAACTGGCCAGCAATCACGCCTCGAGTCAGCTCATCGTCACCTATTAAACCTCCATTCAGTCCGTACTGCTACTACATTGCATTAAGTTAGTCGCGGAGCCAGGGTTAGGGATCTCTGCGAACACTGATTCAGTTTCGAATCATTATTGCCGCGTTTAAATTTCGGGAAATCCTAAAAATTTTTATGATCTATATTGGCAATTTTATTTTAGGATAGGAGGGGGGCCGTTCTCATAGCGCAATTAAAAATATCTTTTTTTAAATAACTTTAAAAATTATCTAATATTGAAGGATTCAAATATCTTGTAACTATATAAATGCATTGTTAAAAAGAAAATCTCCTAGCAATAAAAAAAAAAATTAAATTAATTTAGCGTTTTGCTGGCCTTGGAGAAACTACGCCCATATGATTAGAAGAATATTCTTCGTAAAGACGTAATTTAATACACTACTCATATATGAATCCACGTTTATTGGCAATGCACGAAAAGAGCTGACTGTTGTTCCTCAATCCTACTCTATTATCAGATATTCCTTTGGATCGCTACATAACTTAACATATTCAAACACAAATGCCTGCTTAAAACCCCCTCCGGAATCCACAATACATTCTAACCGATAGGCCGCCTTAATTCGTTTAAGACTTTATGGAACATCCATGAGAAAAGCATTCCAAACCTCTACCCAAAGAGGATCGAAGATTAATTTAACAGTAGGGCTCAACAAGGTATCGGGTGGTTTGTTTATGGAAACCACCCTTTGCCTGTTGGGCGAAGCCTAAAAGGCAACGAGTCCACGGTTGTGCCTCCTGGGCGGACATGGAAACCAACCGATATTACAAAAAGACTTATTTTTGAAAAGTTTTACATTTTATTTAAGTAAGGTGTAAGACTGTCTAAAACCTCAAAAAAATGTGCAACATATTGTTTCATTTTTTTATGAATCCTTTGAATTATATTCATTTTACGTACATAACTTTGGTTTCTTTCAATGATAGTAAGTACTATAACATAGTAAAGGCTGGATCAATCAGAAGAAGTGATATATCTCCCGAAAATACTTAAAGAACATTAATATATTCAGTCCTCATTTGATATCTATACATTTGTTTTATTATTCATTAGTGATTTCATCCTGGAATACATTTAATTTATCTACCTAACGGGTCCTACAAATGTTGAGACGACTAAAGGCTTAATGTAATTGAAGTATAGTCAAAGGACCCATAGATTGTTGTTGGCAACAAAAAAAGTGAGGAATTTGGGTCAGCTTAAAATTGCCCTTCGCCAGTAAGGCTTTAGCTATACTAAAACTAAATACATCGTAATATGAGTTGGCTTTCTTTTCAATTCACAATTGGCTACAGTACATTACTAAGAAGTATGTTACTGTGGTTTTCATTGAGCAACAGCAACATTGATAAGCAATTATTTATTATAAGCAATTATCCATTGCACGCAAACGTTTTTTTTTGTCCCAGAGATCGATTACATCACCTACATTCGATAATTCACTAACTGAAACTAAAAATTCGCAATCAACAAAAAAAAAGTCTTCATTGATTCTTTATAAGATTGTTGTGGCCACCTCTTAATTATGAATAATTAAAAGTTCCCCTCTTCTCGAATCATATTATACCTGTCTATGTTTCCATATTGGTTGTTAATAAAGATTATGACGTCAGTGAGTGTAGGGGGAGGAGATAGTGTGGTGGGGGCCTATCCCGACTTCTTCTAGCCACCTGGTGGGGGTCCTACCCCACCATGGCGGACCGGCTATATAAGCAGTGGGAGTAGACCGGATTGCCATAACGAACCGGACCGTCACTTGGAACACCACTCTCTATTCTCTCTCTGCACTGGCTTTGCAACTTTATTGAAACCGTGGTCTTCTCATTCAACTACCTCTGCATCTTTCTCTCCTAACCCCGCTATCTTTTAGTCCGGCGTTGTCAGACCAGACCCTAAATTTTCCTATTGGAAATCTCTCCCTTCGTCTGGCTAAAACTAGCATCTCCTTAGGAGAGACCTCTCCCTCGTGGACAATAGTTGCCCAGGCCCTACAAACTTACCTCGTAGCGTTTCCTACCAGTCTGCTTCTCTCCGGTTCACACTCGCGTTTGGGATCCACACGGTTTTTGCCTACCCTTAGACACCGAGTGTGAATTCGTGGTCATTCCGAGAGCACATAAACTACCTATAAACCTACCCTGTACCTCTTCTCCGGAACATGGTGCTTTGTAGGGGCACACACGTTCTAAAGATCTTATAGAGTCAGATCTAAGTGAATTGAACCTGCCTGCCGATTAGGTTGGCAGCCAGGGTGAAAGACCACAGGTTCCCCAGATTTATCTCTTATTGGGCGCTCGCCGGACGGCGGCTAAGAGGTTGTGGTGACCCTAGCCCACGGCGGGCGTCTCCTCCCCACCTTGGGGATCCTCAAATCCGATAACGCCCGACCAAGATGAAGATATACATATTTAGTCATATTGTAGAATATATAGCTCGTAAAATTCTATTCAAACCAAGTTATTCAAATGGCAAACAACATCTCTGGCTCAACACATTCATGCAATTATCCATAGAAATTGAAGTAGCATGGCCTATAGATATACTGTGGATGCCTCGTTATAATAACTCCAAAAACTGGCCAGCAATCACGCCTCGAGTCAGCTCATCGTCACCTATTAAACCTCCATTCAGTCCGTACTGCTACTACATTGCATTAAGTTAGTCGCGGAGCCAGGGTTAGGGATCTCTGCGAACACTGATTCAGTTTCGAATCATTATTGCCGCGTTTAAATTTCGGGAAATCCTAAAAATTTTTATGATCTATATTGGCAATTTTATTTTAGGATAGGAGGGGGGCCGTTCTCATAGCGCAATTAAAAATATCTTTTTTTAAATAACTTTAAAAATTATCTAATATTGAAGGATTCAAATATCTTGTAACTATATAAATGCATTGTTAAAAAGAAAATCTCCTAGCAATAAAAAAAAAAATTAAATTAATTTAGCGTTTTGCTGGCCTTGGAGAAACTACGCCCATATGATTAGAAGAATATTCTTCGTAAAGACGTAATTTAATACACTACTCATATATGAATCCACGTTTATTGGCAATGCACGAAAAGAGCTGACTGTTGTTCCTCAATCCTACTCTATTATCAGATATTCCTTTGGATCGCTACATAACTTAACATATTCAAACACAAATGCCTGCTTAAAACCCCCTCCGGAATCCACAATACATTCTAACCGATAGGCCGCCTTAATTCGTTTAAGACTTTATGGAACATCCATGAGAAAAGCATTCCAAACCTCTACCCAAAGAGGATCGAAGATTAATTTAACAGTAGGGCTCAACAAGGTATCGGGTGGTTTGTTTATGGAAACCACCCTTTGCCTGTTGGGCGAAGCCTAAAAGGCAACGAGTCCACGGTTGTGCCTCCTGGGCGGACATGGAAACCAACCGATATTACAAAAAGACTTATTTTTGAAAAGTTTTACATTTTATTTAAGTAAGGTGTAAGACTGTCTAAAACCTCAAAAAAATGTGCAACATATTGTTTCATTTTTTTATGAATCCTTTGAATTATATTCATTTTACGTACATAACTTTGGTTTCTTTCAATGATAGTAAGTACTATAACATAGTAAAGGCTGGATCAATCAGAAGAAGTGATATATCTCCCGAAAATACTTAAAGAACATTAATATATTCAGTCCTCATTTGATATCTATACATTTGTTTTATTATTCATTAGTGATTTCATCCTGGAATACATTTAATTTATCTACCTAACGGGTCCTACAAATGTTGAGACGACTAAAGGCTTAATGTAATTGAAGTATAGTCAAAGGACCCATAGATTGTTGTTGGCAACAAAAAAAGTGAGGAATTTGGGTCAGCTTAAAATTGCCCTTCGCCAGTAAGGCTTTAGCTATACTAAAACTAAATACATCGTAATATGAGTTGGCTTTCTTTTCAATTCACAATTGGCTACAGTACATTACTAAGAAGTATGTTAGTGTGGTTTTCATTGAGCAACAGCCACATTGATAAGCAATTATTTATTATAAGCAATTATCCATTGCACGCAAACGTTTTTTTTTGTCCCAGAGATCGATTACATCACCTACATTCGATAATTCACTAACTGAAACTAAAAATTCGCAATCAACAAAAAAAAGTCTTCATTGATTCTTTATAAGATTGTTGTGGCCACCTCTTAATTATGAATAATTAAAAGTTCCCCTCTTCTCGAATCATATTATACCTGTCTATGTTTCCATATTGGTTGTTAATAAAGATTATGACGTCAGTGAGTGTAGGGGGAGGAGCTAGTGTGGTGGGGGCCTATCCCGACTTCTTCTAGCCACCTGGTGGGGGTCCTACCCCACCATGGCGGACCGGCTATATAAGCAGTGGGAGTAGACCGGATTGCCATAACGAACCGGACCGTCACTTGGAACACTACTCTCTATTCTCTCTCTGCACTGGCTTTGCAACTTTATTGAAACCGTGGTCTTCTCATTCAACTACCTCTGCATCTTTCTCTCCTAACCCCGCTATCTTTTAGTCCGGCGTTGTCAGACCAGACCCTAAATTTTCCTATTGGAAATCTCTCCCTTCGTCTGGCTAAAACTAGCATCTCCTTAGGAGAGACCTCTCCCTCGTGGACAATAGTTGCCCAGGCCCTACAAACTTACCTCGTAGCGTTTCCTACCAGTCTGCTTCTCTCCGGTTCACACTCGCGTTTGGGATCCACACGGTTTTTGCCTACCCTTAGACACCGAGTGTGAATTCGTGGTCATTCCGAGAGCACATAAACTACCTATAAACCTACCCTGTACCTCTTCTCCGGAACATGGTGCTTTGTAGGGGCACACACGTTCTAAAGATCTTATAGAGTCAGATCTAAGTGAATTGAACCTGCCTGCCGATTAGGTTGGCAGCCAGGGTGAAAGACCACAGGTTCCCCAGATTTATCTCTTATTGGGCGCTCGCCGGACGGCGGCTAAGAGGTTGTGGTGACCCTAGCCCACGGCGGGCGTCTCCTCCCCACCTTGGGGATCCTCAAATCCGATAACGCCCGACCAAGATGAAGATATACATATTTAGTCATATTGTAGAATATATAGCTCGTAAAATTCTATTCAAACCAAGTTATTCAAATGGCAAACAACATCTCTGGCTCAACACATTCATGCAATTATCCATAGAAATTGAAGTAGCATGGCCTATAGATATACTGTGGATGCCTCGTTATAATAACTCCAAAAACTGGCCAGCAATCACGCCTCGAGTCAGCTCATCGTCACCTATTAAACCTCCATTCAGTCCGTACTGCTACTACATTGCATTAAGTTAGTCGCGGAGCCAGGGTTAGGGATCTCTGCGAACACTGATTCAGTTTCGAATCATTATTGCCGCGTTTAAATTTCGGGAAATCCTAAAAATTTTTATGATCTATATTGGCAATTTTATTTTAGGATAGGAGGGGGGCCGTTCTCATAGCGCAATTAAAAATATCTTTTTTTAAATAACTTTAAAAATTATCTAATATTGAAGGATTCAAATATCTTGTAACTATATAAATGCATTGTTAAAAAGAAAATCTCCTAGCAATAAAAAAAAAAATTAAATTAATTTAGCGTTTTGCTGGCCTTGGAGAAACTACGCCCATATGATTAGAAGAATATTCTTCGTAAAGACGTAATTTAATACACTACTCATATATGAATCCACGTTTATTGGCAATGCACGAAAAGAGCTGACTGTTGTTCCTCAATCCTACTCTATTATCAGATATTCCTTTGGATCGCTACATAACTTAACATATTCAAACACAAATGCCTGCTTAAAACCCCCTCCGGAATCCACAATACATTCTAACCGATAGGCCGCCTTAATTCGTTTAAGACTTTATGGAACATCCATGAGAAAAGCATTCCAAACCTCTACCCAAAGAGGATCGAAGATTAATTTAACAGTAGGGCTCAACAAGGTATCGGGTGGTTTGTTTATGGAAACCACCCTTTGCCTGTTGGGCGAAGCCTAAAAGGCAACGAGTCCACGGTTGTGCCTCCTGGGCGGACATGGAAACCAACCGATATTACAAAAAGACTTATTTTTGAAAAGTTTTACATTTTATTTAAGTAAGGTGTAAGACTGTCTAAAACCTCAAAAAAATGTGCAACATATTGTTTCATTTTTTTATGAATCCTTTGAATTATATTCATTTTACGTACATAACTTTGGTTTCTTTCAATGATAGTAAGTACTATAACATAGTAAAGGCTGGATCAATCAGAAGAAGTGATATATCTCCCGAAAATACTTAAAGAACATTAATATATTCAGTCCTCATTTGATATCTATACATTTGTTTTATTATTCATTAGTGATTTCATCCTGGAATACATTTAATTTATCTACCTAACGGGTCCTACAAATGTTGAGACGACTAAAGGCTTAATGTAATTGAAGTATAGTCAAAGGACCCATAGATTGTTGTTGGCAACAAAAAAAGTGAGGAATTTGGGTCAGCTTAAAATTGCCCTTCGCCAGTAAGGCTTTAGCTATACTAAAACTAAATACATCGTAATATGAGTTGGCTTTCTTTTCAATTCACAATTGGCTACAGTACATTACTAAGAAGTATGTTACTGTGGTTTTCATTGAGCAACAGCAACATTGATAAGCAATTATTTATTATAAGCAATTATCCATTGCACGCAAACGTTTTTTTTTGTCCCAGAGATCGATTACATCACCTACATTCGATAATTCACTAACTGAAACTAAAAATTCGCAATCAACAAAAAAAAGTCTTCATTGATTCTTTATAAGATTGTTGTGGCCACCTCTTAATTATGAATAATTAAAAGTTCCCCTCTTCTCGAATCATATTATACCTGTCTATGTTTCCATATTGGTTGTTAATAAAGATTATGACGTCAGTGAGTGTAGGGGGAGGAGCTAGTGTGGTGGGGGCCTATCCCGACTTCTTCTAGCCACCTGGTGGGGGTCCTACCCCACCATGGCGGACCGGCTATATAAGCAGTGGGAGTAGACCGGATTGCCATAACGAACCGGACCGTCACTTGGAACACTACTCTCTATTCTCTCTCTGCACTGGCTTTGCAACTTTATTGAAACCGTGGTCTTCTCATTCAACTACCTCTGCATCTTTCTCTCCTAACCCCGCTATCTTTTAGTCCGGCGTTGTCAGACCAGACCCTAAATTTTCCTATTGGAAATCTCTCCCTTCGTCTGGCTAAAACTAGCATCTCCTTAGGAGAGACCTCTCCCTCGTGGACAATAGTTGCCCAGGCCCTACAAACTTACCTCGTAGCGTTTCCTACCAGTCTGCTTCTCTCCGGTTCACACTCGCGTTTGGGATCCACACGGTTTTTGCCTACCCTTAGACACCGAGTGTGAATTCGTGGTCATTCCGAGAGCACATAAACTACCTATAAACCTACCCTGTACCTCTTCTCCGGAACATGGTGCTTTGTAGGGGCACACACGTTCTAAAGATCTTATAGAGTCAGATCTAAGTGAATTGAACCTGCCTGCCGATTAGGTTGGCAGCCAGGGTGAAAGACCACAGGTTCCCCAGATTTATCTCTTATTGGGCGCTCGCCGGACGGCGGCTAAGAGGTTGTGGTGACCCTAGCCCACGGCGGGCGTCTCCTCCCCACCTTGGGGATCCTCAAATCCGATAACGCCCGACCAAGATGAAGATATACATATTTAGTCATATTGTAGAATATATAGCTCGTAAAATTCTATTCAAACCAAGTTATTCAAATGGCAAACAACATCTCTGGCTCAACACATTCATGCAATTATCCATAGAAATTGAAGTAGCATGGCCTATAGATATACTGTGGATGCCTCGTTATAATAACTCCAAAAACTGGCCAGCAATCACGCCTCGAGTCAGCTCATCGTCACCTATTAAACCTCCATTCAGTCCGTACTGCTACTACATTGCATTAAGTTAGTCGCGGAGCCAGGGTTAGGGATCTCTGCGAACACTGATTCAGTTTCGAATCATTATTGCCGCGTTTAAATTTCGGGAAATCCTAAAAATTTTTATGATCTATATTGGCAATTTTATTTTAGGATAGGAGGGGGGCCGTTCTCATAGCGCAATTAAAAATATCTTTTTTTAAATAACTTTAAAAATTATCTAATATTGAAGGATTCAAATATCTTGTAACTATATAAATGCATTGTTAAAAAGAAAATCTCCTAGCAATAAAAAAAAAAATTAAATTAATTTAGCGTTTTGCTGGCCTTGGAGAAACTACGCCCATATGATTAGAAGAATATTCTTCGTAAAGACGTAATTTAATACACTACTCATATATGAATCCACGTTTATTGGCAATGCACGAAAAGAGCTGACTGTTGTTCCTCAATCCTACTCTATTATCAGATATTCCTTTGGATCGCTACATAACTTAACATATTCAAACACAAATGCCTGCTTAAAACCCCCTCCGGAATCCACAATACATTCTAACCGATAGGCCGCCTTAATTCGTTTAAGACTTTATGGAACATCCATGAGAAAAGCATTCCAAACCTCTACCCAAAGAGGATCGAAGATTAATTTAACAGTAGGGCTCAACAAGGTATCGGGTGGTTTGTTTATGGAAACCACCCTTTGCCTGTTGGGCGAAGCCTAAAAGGCAACGAGTCCACGGTTGTGCCTCCTGGGCGGACATGGAAACCAACCGATATTACAAAAAGACTTATTTTTGAAAAGTTTTACATTTTATTTAAGTAAGGTGTAAGACTGTCTAAAACCTCAAAAAAATGTGCAACATATTGTTTCATTTTTTTATGAATCCTTTGAATTATATTCATTTTACGTACATAACTTTGGTTTCTTTCAATGATAGTAAGTACTATAACATAGTAAAGGCTGGATCAATCAGAAGAAGTGATATATCTCCCGAAAATACTTAAAGAACATTAATATATTCAGTCCTCATTTGATATCTATACATTTGTTTTATTATTCATTAGTGATTTCATCCTGGAATACATTTAATTTATCTACCTAACGGGTCCTACAAATGTTGAGACGACTAAAGGCTTAATGTAATTGAAGTATAGTCAAAGGACCCATAGATTGTTGTTGGCAACAAAAAAAGTGAGGAATTTGGGTCAGCTTAAAATTGCCCTTCGCCAGTAAGGCTTTAGCTATACTAAAACTAAATACATCGTAATATGAGTTGGCTTTCTTTTCAATTCACAATTGGCTACAGTACATTACTAAGAAGTATGTTACTGTGGTTTTCATTGAGCAACAGCAACATTGATAAGCAATTATTTATTATAAGCAATTATCCATTGCACGCAAACGTTTTTTTTTGTCCCAGAGATCGATTACATCACCTACATTCGATAATTCACTAACTGAAACTAAAAATTCGCAATCAACAAAAAAAAGTCTTCATTGATTCTTTATAAGATTGTTGTGGCCACCTCTTAATTATGAATAATTAAAAGTTCCCCTCTTCTCGAATCATATTATACCTGTCTATGTTTCCATATTGGTTGTTAATAAAGATTATGACGTCAGTGAGTGTAGGGGGAGGAGCTAGTGTGGTGGGGGCCTATCCCGACTTCTTCTAGCCACCTGGTGGGGGTCCTACCCCACCATGGCGGACCGGCTATATAAGCAGTGGGAGTAGACCGGATTGCCATAACGAACCGGACCGTCACTTGGAACACTACTCTCTATTCTCTCTCTGCACTGGCTTTGCAACTTTATTGAAACCGTGGTCTTCTCATTCAACTACCTCTGCATCTTTCTCTCCTAACCCCGCTATCTTTTAGTCCGGCGTTGTCAGACCAGACCCTAAATTTTCCTATTGGAAATCTCTCCCTTCGTCTGGCTAAAACTAGCATCTCCTTAGGAGAGACCTCTCCCTCGTGGACAATAGTTGCCCAGGCCCTACAAACTTACCTCGTAGCGTTTCCTACCAGTCTGCTTCTCTCCGGTTCACACTCGCGTTTGGGATCCACACGGTTTTTGCCTACCCTTAGACACCGAGTGTGAATTCGTGGTCATTCCGAGAGCACATAAACTACCTATAAACCTACCCTGTACCTCTTCTCCGGAACATGGTGCTTTGTAGGGGCACACACGTTCTAAAGATCTTATAGAGTCAGATCTAAGTGAATTGAACCTGCCTGCCGATTAGGTTGGCAGCCAGGGTGAAAGACCACAGGTTCCCCAGATTTATCTCTTATTGGGCGCTCGCCGGACGGCGGCTAAGAGGTTGTGGTGACCCTAGCCCACGGCGGGCGTCTCCTCCCCACCTTGGGGATCCTCAAATCCGATAACGCCCGACCAAGATGAAGATATACATATTTAGTCATATTGTAGAATATATAGCTCGTAAAATTCTATTCAAACCAAGTTATTCAAATGGCAAACAACATCTCTGGCTCAACACATTCATGCAATTATCCATAGAAATTGAAGTAGCATGGCCTATAGATATACTGTGGATGCCTCGTTATAATAACTCCAAAAACTGGCCAGCAATCACGCCTCGAGTCAGCTCATCGTCACCTATTAAACCTCCATTCAGTCCGTACTGCTACTACATTGCATTAAGTTAGTCGCGGAGCCAGGGTTAGGGATCTCTGCGAACACTGATTCAGTTTCGAATCATTATTGCCGCGTTTAAATTTCGGGAAATCCTAAAAATTTTTATGATCTATATTGGCAATTTTATTTTAGGATAGGAGGGGGGCCGTTCTCATAGCGCAATTAAAAATATCTTTTTTTAAATAACTTTAAAAATTATCTAATATTGAAGGATTCAAATATCTTGTAACTATATAAATGCATTGTTAAAAAGAAAATCTCCTAGCAATAAAAAAAAAAATTAAATTAATTTAGCGTTTTGCTGGCCTTGGAGAAACTACGCCCATATGATTAGAAGAATATTCTTCGTAAAGACGTAATTTAATACACTACTCATATATGAATCCACGTTTATTGGCAATGCACGAAAAGAGCTGACTGTGGTTCCTCAATCCTACTCTATTATCAGATATTCCTTTGGATCGCTACATAACTTAACATATTCAAACACAAATGCCTGCTTAAAACCCCCTCCGGAATCCACAATACATTCTAACCGATAGGCCGCCTTAATTCGTTTAAGACTTTATGGAACATCCATGAGAAAAGCATTCCAAACCTCTACCCAAAGAGGATCGAAGATTAATTTAAC
Organism: Acanthosoma haemorrhoidale; assembly: GCA_930367205.1. Classification (NCBI taxonomy): domain Eukaryota; kingdom Metazoa; phylum Arthropoda; class Insecta; order Hemiptera; family Acanthosomatidae; genus Acanthosoma; species Acanthosoma haemorrhoidale. Next base: position 74,500,500 of record OV884012.1, read on the forward strand.
AGTAGGGCTCAACAAGGTATCGGGTGGTTTGTTTATGGAAACCACCCTTTGCCTGTTGGGCGAAGCCTAAAAGGCAACGAGTCCACGGTTGTGCCTCCTGGGCGGACATGGAAACCAACCGATATTACAAAAAGACTTATTTTTGAAAAGTTTTACATTTTATTTAAGTAAGGTGTAAGACTGTCTAAAACCTCAAAAAAATGTGCAACATATTGTTTCATTTTTTTATGAATCCTTTGAATTATATTCATTTTACGTACATAACTTTGGTTTCTTTCAATGATAGTAAGTACTATAACATAGTAAAGGCTGGATCAATCAGAAGAAGTGATATATCTCCCGAAAATACTTAAAGAACATTAATATATTCAGTCCTCATTTGATATCTATACATTTGTTTTATTATTCATTAGTGATTTCATCCTGGAATACATTTAATTTATCTACCTAACGGGTCCTACAAATGTTGAGACGACTAAAGGCTTAATGTAATTGAAGTATAGTCAAAGGACCCATAGATTGTTGTTGGCAACAAAAAAAGTGAGGAATTTGGGTCAGCTTAAAATTGCCCTTCGCCAGTAAGGCTTTAGCTATACTAAAACTAAATACATCGTAATATGAGTTGGCTTTCTTTTCAATTCACAATTGGCTACAGTACATTACTAAGAAGTATGTTAGTGTGGTTTTCATTGAGCAACAGCCACATTGATAAGCAATTATTTATTATAAGCAATTATCCATTGCACGCAAACGTTTTTTTTTGTCCCAGAGATCGATTACATCACCTACATTCGATAATTCACTAACTGAAACTAAAAATTCGCAATCAACAAAAAAAAAGTCTTCATTGATTCTTTATAAGATTGTTGTGGCCACCTCTTAATTATGAATAATTAAAAGTTCCCCTCTTCTCGAATCATATTATACCTGTCTATGTTTCCATATTGGTTGTTAATAAAGATTATGACGTCAGTGAGTGTAGGGGGAGGAGATAGTGTGGTGGGGGCCTATCCCGACTTCTTCTAGCCACCTGGTGGGGGTCCTACCCCACCATGGCGGACCGGCTATATAAGCAGTGGGAGTAGACCGGATTGCCATAACGAACCGGACCGTCACTTGGAACACTACTCTCTATTCTCTCTCTGCACTGGCTTTGCAACTTTATTGAAACCGTGGTCTTCTCATTCAACTACCTCTGCATCTTTCTCTCCTAACCCCGCTATCTTTTAGTCCGGCGTTGTCAGACCAGACCCTAAATTTTCCTATTGGAAATCTCTCCCTTCGTCTGGCTAAAACTAGCATCTCCTTAGGAGAGACCTCTCCCTCGTGGACAATAGTTGCCCAGGCCCTACAAACTTACCTCGTAGCGTTTCCTACCAGTCTGCTTCTCTCCGGTTCACACTCGCGTTTGGGATCCACACGGTTTTTGCCTACCCTTAGACACCGAGTGTGAATTCGTGGTCATTCCGAGAGCACATAAACTACCTATAAACCTACCCTGTACCTCTTCTCCGGAACATGGTGCTTTGTAGGGGCACACACGTTCTAAAGATCTTATAGAGTCAGATCTAAGTGAATTGAACCTGCCTGCCGATTAGGTTGGCAGCCAGGGTGAAAGACCACAGGTTCCCCAGATTTATCTCTTATTGGGCGCTCGCCGGACGGCGGCTAAGAGGTTGTGGTGACCCTAGCCCACGGCGGGCGTCTCCTCCCCACCTTGGGGATCCTCAAATCCGATAACGCCCGACCAAGATGAAGATATACATATTTAGTCATATTGTAGAATATATAGCTCGTAAAATTCTATTCAAACCAAGTTATTCAAATGGCAAACAACATCTCTGGCTCAACACATTCATGCAATTATCCATAGAAATTGAAGTAGCATGGCCTATAGATATACTGTGGATGCCTCGTTATAATAACTCCAAAAACTGGCCAGCAATCACGCCTCGAGTCAGCTCATCGTCACCTATTAAACCTCCATTCAGTCCGTACTGCTACTACATTGCATTAAGTTAGTCGCGGAGCCAGGGTTAGGGATCTCTGCGAACACTGATTCAGTTTCGAATCATTATTGCCGCGTTTAAATTTCGGGAAATCCTAAAAATTTTTATGATCTATATTGGCAATTTTATTTTAGGATAGGAGGGGGGCCGTTCTCATAGCGCAATTAAAAATATCTTTTTTTAAATAACTTTAAAAATTATCTAATATTGAAGGATTCAAATATCTTGTAACTATATAAATGCATTGTTAAAAAGAAAATCTCCTAGCAATAAAAAAAAAAATTAAATTAATTTAGCGTTTTGCTGGCCTTGGAGAAACTACGCCCATATGATTAGAAGAATATTCTTCGTAAAGACGTAATTTAATACACTACTCATATATGAATCCACGTTTATTGGCAATGCACGAAAAGAGCTGACTGTTGTTCCTCAATCCTACTCTATTATCAGATATTCCTTTGGATCGCTACATAACTTAACATATTCAAACACAAATGCCTGCTTAAAACCCCCTCCGGAATCCACAATACATTCTAACCGATAGGCCGCCTTAATTCGTTTAAGACTTTATGGAACATCCATGAGAAAAGCATTCCAAACCTCTACCCAAAGAGGATCGAAGATTAATTTAACAGTAGGGCTCAACAAGGTATCGGGTGGTTTGTTTATGGAAACCACCCTTTGCCTGTTGGGCGAAGCCTAAAAGGCAACGAGTCCACGGTTGTGCCTCCTGGGCGGACATGGAAACCAACCGATATTACAAAAAGACTTATTTTTGAAAAGTTTTACATTTTATTTAAGTAAGGTGTAAGACTGTCTAAAACCTCAAAAAAATGTGCAACATATTGTTTCATTTTTTTATGAATCCTTTGAATTATATTCATTTTACGTACATAACTTTGGTTTCTTTCAATGATAGTAAGTACTATAACATAGTAAAGGCTGGATCAATCAGAAGAAGTGATATATCTCCCGAAAATACTTAAAGAACATTAATATATTCAGTCCTCATTTGATATCTATACATTTGTTTTATTATTCATTAGTGATTTCATCCTGGAATACATTTAATTTATCTACCTAACGGGTCCTACAAATGTTGAGACGACTAAAGGCTTAATGTAATTGAAGTATAGTCAAAGGACCCATAGATTGTTGTTGGCAACAAAAAAAGTGAGGAATTTGGGTCAGCTTAAAATTGCCCTTCGCCAGTAAGGCTTTAGCTATACTAAAACTAAATACATCGTAATATGAGTTGGCTTTCTTTTCAATTCACAATTGGCTACAGTACATTACTAAGAAGTATGTTACTGTGGTTTTCATTGAGCAACAGCAACATTGATAAGCAATTATTTATTATAAGCAATTATCCATTGCACGCAAACGTTTTTTTTTGTCCCAGAGATCGATTACATCACCTACATTCGATAATTCACTAACTGAAACTAAAAATTCGCAATCAACAAAAAAAAAGTCTTCATTGATTCTTTATAAGATTGTTGTGGCCACCTCTTAATTATGAATAATTAAAAGTTCCCCTCTTCTCGAATCATATTATACCTGTCTATGTTTCCATATTGGTTGTTAATAAAGATTATGACGTCAGTGAGTGTAGGGGGAGGAGCTAGTGTGGTGGGGGCCTATCCCGACTTCTTCTAGCCACCTGGTGGGGGTCCTACCCCACCATGGCGGACCGGCTATATAAGCAGTGGGAGTAGACCGGATTGCCATAACGAACCGGACCGTCACTTGGAACACCACTCTCTATTCTCTCTCTGCACTGGCTTTGCAACTTTATTGAAACCGTGGTCTTCTCATTCAACTACCTCTGCATCTTTCTCTCCTAACCCCGCTATCTTTTAGTCCGGCGTTGTCAGACCAGACCCTAAATTTTCCTATTGGAAATCTCTCCCTTCGTCTGGCTAAAACTAGCATCTCCTTAGGAGAGACCTCTCCCTCGTGGACAATAGTTGCCCAGGCCCTACAAACTTACCTCGTAGCGTTTCCTACCAGTCTGCTTCTCTCCGGTTCACACTCGCGTTTGGGATCCACACGGTTTTTGCCTACCCTTAGACACCGAGTGTGAATTCGTGGTCATTCCGAGAGCACATAAACTACCTATAAACCTACCCTGTACCTCTTCTCCGGAACATGGTGCTTTGTAGGGGCACACACGTTCTAAAGATCTTATAGAGTCAGATCTAAGTGAATTGAACCTGCCTGCCGATTAGGTTGGCAGCCAGGGTGAAAGACCACAGGTTCCCCAGATTTATCTCTTATTGGGCGCTCGCCGGACGGCGGCTAAGAGGTTGTGGTGACCCTAGCCCACGGCGGGCGTCTCCTCCCCACCTTGGGGATCCTCAAATCCGATAACGCCCGACCAAGATGAAGATATACATATTTAGTCATATTGTAGAATATATAGCTCGTAAAATTCTATTCAAACCAAGTTATTCAAATGGCAAACAACATCTCTGGCTCAACACATTCATGCAATTATCCATAGAAATTGAAGTAGCATGGCCTATAGATATACTGTGGATGCCTCGTTATAATAACTCCAAAAACTGGCCAGCAATCACGCCTCGAGTCAGCTCATCGTCACCTATTAAACCTCCATTCAGTCCGTACTGCTACTACATTGCATTAAGTTAGTCGCGGAGCCAGGGTTAGGGATCTCTGCGAACACTGATTCAGTTTCGAATCATTATTGCCGCGTTTAAATTTCGGGAAATCCTAAAAATTTTTATGATCTATATTGGCAATTTTATTTTAGGATAGGAGGGGGGCCGTTCTCATAGCGCAATTAAAAATATCTTTTTTTAAATAACTTTAAAAATTATCTAATATTGAAGGATTCAAATATCTTGTAACTATATAAATGCATTGTTAAAAAGAAAATCTCCTAGCAATAAAAAAAAAAATTAAATTAATTTAGCGTTTTGCTGGCCTTGGAGAAACTACGCCCATATGATTAGAAGAATATTCTTCGTAAAGACGTAATTTAATACACTACTCATATATGAATCCACGTTTATTGGCAATGCACGAAAAGAGCTGACTGTTGTTCCTCAATCCTACTCTATTATCAGATATTCCTTTGGATCGCTACATAACTTAACATATTCAAACACAAATGCCTGCTTAAAACCCCCTCCGGAATCCACAATACATTCTAACCGATAGGCCGCCTTAATTCGTTTAAGACTTTATGGAACATCCATGAGAAAAGCATTCCAAACCTCTACCCAAAGAGGATCGAAGATTAATTTAACAGTAGGGCTCAACAAGGTATCGGGTGGTTTGTTTATGGAAACCACCCTTTGCCTGTTGGGCGAAGCCTAAAAGGCAACGAGTCCACGGTTGTGCCTCCTGGGCGGACATGGAAACCAACCGATATTACAAAAAGACTTATTTTTGAAAAGTTTTACATTTTATTTAAGTAAGGTGTAAGACTGTCTAAAACCTCAAAAAAATGTGCAACATATTGTTTCATTTTTTTATGAATCCTTTGAATTATATTCATTTTACGTACATAACTTTGGTTTCTTTCAATGATAGTAAGTACTATAACATAGTAAAGGCTGGATCAATCAGAAGCAGTGATATATCTCCCGAAAATACTTAAAGAACATTAATATATTCAGTCCTCATTTGATATCTATACATTTGTTTTATTATTCATTAGTGATTTCATCCTGGAATACATTTAATTTATCTACCTAACGGGTCCTACAAATGTTGAGACGACTAAAGGCTTAATGTAATTGAAGTATAGTCAAAGGACCCATAGATTGTTGTTGGCAACAAAAAAAGTGAGGAATTTGGGTCAGCTTAAAATTGCCCTTCGCCAGTAAGGCTTTAGCTATACTAAAACTAAATACATCGTAATATGAGTTGGCTTTCTTTTCAATTCACAATTGGCTACAGTACATTACTAAGAAGTATGTTAGTGTGGTTTTCATTGAGCAACAGCCACATTGATAAGCAATTATTTATTATAAGCAATTATCCATTGCACGCAAACGTTTTTTTTTGTCCCAGAGATCGATTACATCACCTACATTCGATAATTCACTAACTGAAACTAAAAATTCGCAATCAACAAAAAAAAGTCTTCATTGATTCTTTATAAGATTGTTGTGGCCACCTCTTAATTATGAATAATTAAAAGTTCCCCTCTTCTCGAATCATATTATACCTGTCTATGTTTCCATATTGGTTGTTAATAAAGATTATGACGTCAGTGAGTGTAGGGGGAGGAGCTAGTGTGGTGGGGGCCTATCCCGACTTCTTCTAGCCACCTGGTGGGGGTCCTACCCCACCATGGCGGACCGGCTATATAAGCAGTGGGAGTAGACCGGATTGCCATAACGAACCGGACCGTCACTTGGAACACTACTCTCTATTCTCTCTCTGCACTGGCTTTGCAACTTTATTGAAACCGTGGTCTTCTCATTCAACTACCTCTGCATCTTTCTCTCCTAACCCCGCTATCTTTTAGTCCGGCGTTGTCAGACCAGACCCTAAATTTTCCTATTGGAAATCTCTCCCTTCGTCTGGCTAAAACTAGCATCTCCTTAGGAGAGACCTCTCCCTCGTGGACAATAGTTGCCCAGGCCCTACAAACTTACCTCGTAGCGTTTCCTACCAGTCTGCTTCTCTCCGGTTCACACTCGCGTTTGGGATCCACACGGTTTTTGCCTACCCTTAGACACCGAGTGTGAATTCGTGGTCATTCCGAGAGCACATAAACTACCTATAAACCTACCCTGTACCTCTTCTCCGGAACATGGTGCTTTGTAGGGGCACACACGTTCTAAAGATCTTATAGAGTCAGATCTAAGTGAATTGAACCTGCCTGCCGATTAGGTTGGCAGCCAGGGTGAAAGACCACAGGTTCCCCAGATTTATCTCTTATTGGGCGCTCGCCGGACGGCGGCTAAGAGGTTGTGGTGACCCTAGCCCACGGCGGGCGTCTCCTCCCCACCTTGGGGATCCTCAAATCCGATAACGCCCGACCAAGATGAAGATATACATATTTAGTCATATTGTAGAATATATAGCTCGTAAAATTCTATTCAAACCAAGTTATTCAAATGGCAAACAACATCTCTGGCTCAACACATTCATGCAATTATCCATAGAAATTGAAGTAGCATGGCCTATAGATATACTGTGGATGCCTCGTTATAATAACTCCAAAAACTGGCCAGCAATCACGCCTCGAGTCAGCTCATCGTCACCTATTAAACCTCCATTCAGTCCGTACTGCTACTACATTGCATTAAGTTAGTCGCGGAGCCAGGGTTAGGGATCTCTGCGAACACTGATTCAGTTTCGAATCATTATTGCCGCGTTTAAATTTCGGGAAATCCTAAAAATTTTTATGATCTATATTGGCAATTTTATTTTAGGATAGGAGGGGGGCCGTTCTCATAGCGCAATTAAAAATATCTTTTTTTAAATAACTTTAAAAATTATCTAATATTGAAGGATTCAAATATCTTGTAACTATATAAATGCATTGTTAAAAAGAAAATCTCCTAGCAATAAAAAAAAAAATTAAATTAATTTAGCGTTTTGCTGGCCTTGGAGAAACTACGCCCATATGATTAGAAGAATATTCTTCGTAAAGACGTAATTTAATACACTACTCATATATGAATCCACGTTTATTGGCAATGCACGAAAAGAGCTGACTGTTGTTCCTCAATCCTACTCTATTATCAGATATTCCTTTGGATCGCTACATAACTTAACATATTCAAACACAAATGCCTGCTTAAAACCCCCTCCGGAATCCACAATACATTCTAACCGATAGGCCGCCTTAATTCGTTTAAGACTTTATGGAACATCCATGAGAAAAGCATTCCAAACCTCTACCCAAAGAGGATCGAAGATTAATTTAACAGTAGGGCTCAACAAGGTATCGGGTGGTTTGTTTATGGAAACCACCCTTTGCCTGTTGGGCGAAGCCTAAAAGGCAACGAGTCCACGGTTGTGCCTCCTGGGCGGACATGGAAACCAACCGATATTACAAAAAGACTTATTTTTGAAAAGTTTTACATTTTATTTAAGTAAGGTGTAAGACTGTCTAAAACCTCAAAAAAATGTGCAACATATTGTTTCATTTTTTTATGAATCCTTTGAATTATATTCATTTTACGTACATAACTTTGGTTTCTTTCAATGATAGTAAGTACTATAACATAGTAAAGGCTGGATCAATCAGAAGAAGTGATATATCTCCCGAAAATACTTAAAGAACATTAATATATTCAGTCCTCATTTGATATCTATACATTTGTTTTATTATTCATTAGTGATTTCATCCTGGAATACATTTAATTTATCTACCTAACGGGTCCTACAAATGTTGAGACGACTAAAGGCTTAATGTAATTGAAGTATAGTCAAAGGACCCATAGATTGTTGTTGGCAACAAAAAAAGTGAGGAATTTGGGTCAGCTTAAAATTGCCCTTCGCCAGTAAGGCTTTAGCTATACTAAAACTAAATACATCGTAATATGAGTTGGCTTTCTTTTCAATTCACAATTGGCTACAGTACATTACTAAGAAGTATGTTACTGTGGTTTTCATTGAGCAACAGCAACATTGATAAGCAATTATTTATTATAAGCAATTATCCATTGCACGCAAACGTTTTTTTTTGTCCCAGAGATCGATTACATCACCTACATTCGATAATTCACTAACTGAAACTAAAAATTCGCAATCAACAAAAAAAAAGTCTTCATTGATTCTTTATAAGATTGTTGTGGCCACCTCTTAATTATGAATAATTAAAAGTTCCCCTCTTCTCGAATCATATTATACCTGTCTATGTTTCCATATTGGTTGTTAATAAAGATTATGACGTCAGTGAGTGTAGGGGGAGGAGCTAGTGTGGTGGGGGCCTATCCCGACTTCTTCTAGCCACCTGGTGGGGGTCCTACCCCACCATGGCGGACCGGCTATATAAGCAGTGGGAGTAGACCGGATTGCCATAACGAACCGGACCGTCACTTGGAACACCACTCTCTATTCTCTCTCTGCACTGGCTTTGCAACTTTATTGAAACCGTGGTCTTCTCATTCAACTACCTCTGCATCTTTCTCTCCTAACCCCGCTATCTTTTAGTCCGGCGTTGTCAGACCAGACCCTAAATTTTCCTATTGGAAATCTCTCCCTTCGTCTGGCTAAAACTAGCATCTCCTTAGGAGAGACCTCTCCCTCGTGGACAATAGTTGCCCAGGCCCTACAAACTTACCTCGTAGCGTTTCCTACCAGTCTGCTTCTCTCCGGTTCACACTCGCGTTTGGGATCCACACGGTTTTTGCCTACCCTTAGACACCGAGTGTGAATTCGTGGTCATTCCGAGAGCACATAAACTACCTATAAACCTACCCTGTACCTCTTCTCCGGAACATGGTGCTTTGTAGGGGCACACACGTTCTAAAGATCTTATAGAGTCAGATCTAAGTGAATTGAACCTGCCTGCCGATTAGGTTGGCAGCCAGGGTGAAAGACCACAGGTTCCCCAGATTTATCTCTTATTGGGCGCTCGCCGGACGGCGGCTAAGAGGTTGTGGTGACCCTAGCCCACGGCGGGCGTCTCCTCCCCACCTTGGGGATCCTCAAATCCGATAACGCCCGACCAAGATGAAGATATACATATTTAGTCATATTGTAGAATATATAGCTCGTAAAATTCTATTCAAACCAAGTTATTCAAATGGCAAACAACATCTCTGGCTCAACACATTCATGCAATTATCCATAGAAATTGAAGTAGCATGGCCTATAGATATACTGTGGATGCCTCGTTATAATAACTCCAAAAACTGGCCAGCAATCACGCCTCGAGTCAGCTCATCGTCACCTATTAAACCTCCATTCAGTCCGTACTGCTACTACATTGCATTAAGTTAGTCGCGGAGCCAGGGTTAGGGATCTCTGCGAACACTGATTCAGTTTCGAATCATTATTGCCGCGTTTAAATTTCGGGAAATCCTAAAAATTTTTATGATCTATATTGGCAATTTTATTTTAGGATAGGAGGGGGGCCGTTCTCATAGCGCAATTAAAAATATCTTTTTTTAAATAACTTTAAAAATTATCTAATATTGAAGGATTCAAATATCTTGTAACTATATAAATGCATTGTTAAAAAGAAAATCTCCTAGCAATAAAAAAAAAAATTAAATTAATTTAGCGTTTTGCTGGCCTTGGAGAAACTACGCCCATATGATTAGAAGAATATTCTTCGTAAAGACGTAATTTAATACACTACTCATATATGAATCCACGTTTATTGGCAATGCACGAAAAGAGCTGACTGTTGTTCCTCAATCCTACTCTATTATCAGATATTCCTTTGGATCGCTACATAACTTAACATATTCAAACACAAATGCCTGCTTAAAACCCCCTCCGGAATCCACAATACATTCTAACCGATAGGCCGCCTTAATTCGTTTAAGACTTTATGGAACATCCATGAGAAAAGCATTCCAAACCTCTACCCAAAGAGGATCGAAGATTAATTTAACAGTAGGGCTCAACAAGGTATCGGGTGGTTTGTTTATGGAAACCACCCTTTGCCTGTTGGGCGAAGCCTAAAAGGCAACGAGTCCACGGTTGTGCCTCCTGGGCGGACATGGAAACCAACCGATATTACAAAAAGACTTATTTTTGAAAAGTTTTACATTTTATTTAAGTAAGGTGTAAGACTGTCTAAAACCTCAAAAAAATGTGCAACATATTGTTTCATTTTTTTATGAATCCTTTGAATTATATTCATTTTACGTACATAACTTTGGTTTCTTTCAATGATAGTAAGTACTATAACATAGTAAAGGCTGGATCAATCAGAAGAAGTGATATATCTCCCGAAAATACTTAAAGAACATTAATATATTCAGTCCTCATTTGATATCTATACATTTGTTTTATTATTCATTAGTGATTTCATCCTGGAATACATTTAATTTATCTACCTAACGGGTCCTACAAATGTTGAGACGACTAAAGGCTTAATGTAATTGAAGTATAGTCAAAGGACCCATAGATTGTTGTTGGCAACAAAAAAAGTGAGGAATTTGGGTCAGCTTAAAATTGCCCTTCGCCAGTAAGGCTTTAGCTATACTAAAACTAAATACATCGTAATATGAGTTGGCTTTCTTTTCAATTCACAATTGGCTACAGTACATTACTAAGAAGTATGTTAGTGTGGTTTTCATTGAGCAACAGCCACATTGATAAGCAATTATTTATTATAAGCAATTATCCATTGCACGCAAACGTTTTTTTTTGTCCCAGAGATCGATTACATCACCTACATTCGATAATTCACTAACTGAAACTAAAAATTCGCAATCAACAAAAAAAAGTCTTCATTGATTCTTTATAAGATTGTTGTGGCCACCTCTTAATTATGAATAATTAAAAGTTCCCCTCTTCTCGAATCATATTATACCTGTCTATGTTTCCATATTGGTTGTTAATAAAGATTATGACGTCAGTGAGTGTAGGGGGAGGAGCTAGTGTGGTGGGGGCCTATCCCGACTTCTTCTAGCCACCTGGTGGGGGTCCTACCCCACCATGGCGGACCGGCTATATAAGCAGTGGGAGTAGACCGGATTGCCATAACGAACCGGACCGTCACTTGGAACACTACTCTCTATTCTCTCTCTGCACTGGCTTTGCAACTTTATTGAAACCGTGGTCTTCTCATTCAACTACCTCTGCATCTTTCTCTCCTAACCCCGCTATCTTTTAGTCCGGCGTTGTCAGACCAGACCCTAAATTTTCCTATTGGAAATCTCTCCCTTCGTCTGGCTAAAACTAGCATCTCCTTAGGAGAGACCTCTCCCTCGTGGACAATAGTTGCCCAGGCCCTACAAACTTACCTCGTAGCGTTTCCTACCAGTCTGCTTCTCTCCGGTTCACACTCGCGTTTGGGATCCACACGGTTTTTGCCTACCCTTAGACACCGAGTGTGAATTCGTGGTCATTCCGAGAGCACATAAACTACCTATAAACCTACCCTGTACCTCTTCTCCGGAACATGGTGCTTTGTAGGGGCACACACGTTCTAAAGATCTTATAGAGTCAGATCTAAGTGAATTGAACCTGCCTGCCGATTAGGTTGGCAGCCAGGGTGAAAGACCACAGGTTCCCCAGATTTATCTCTTATTGGGCGCTCGCCGGACGGCGGCTAAGAGGTTGTGGTGACCCTAGCCCACGGCGGGCGTCTCCTCCCCACCTTGGGGATCCTCAAATCCGATAACGCCCGACCAAGATGAAGATATACATATTTAGTCATATTGTAGAATATATAGCTCGTAAAATTCTATTCAAACCAAGTTATTCAAATGGCAAACAACATCTCTGGCTCAACACATTCATGCAATTATCCATAGAAATTGAAGTAGCATGGCCTATAGATATACTGTGGATGCCTCGTTATAATAACTCCAAAAACTGGCCAGCAATCACGCCTCGAGTCAGCTCATCGTCACCTATTAAACCTCCATTCAGTCCGTACTGCTACTACATTGCATTAAGTTAGTCGCGGAGCCAGGGTTAGGGATCTCTGCGAACACTGATTCAGTTTCGAATCATTATTGCCGCGTTTAAATTTCGGGAAATCCTAAAAATTTTTATGATCTATATTGGCAATTTTATTTTAGGATAGGAGGGGGGCCGTTCTCATAGCGCAATTAAAAATATCTTTTTTTAAATAACTTTAAAAATTATCTAATATTGAAGGATTCAAATATCTTGTAACTATATAAATGCATTGTTAAAAAGAAAATCTCCTAGCAATAAAAAAAAAAATTAAATTAATTTAGCGTTTTGCTGGCCTTGGAGAAACTACGCCCATATGATTAGAAGAATATTCTTCGTAAAGACGTAATTTAATACACTACTCATATATGAATCCACGTTTATTGGCAATGCACGAAAAGAGCTGACTGTTGTTCCTCAATCCTACTCTATTATCAGATATTCCTTTGGATCGCTACATAACTTAACATATTCAAACACAAATGCCTGCTTAAAACCCCCTCCGGAATCCACAATACATTCTAACCGATAGGCCGCCTTAATTCGTTTAAGACTTTATGGAACATCCATGAGAAAAGCATTCCAAACCTCTACCCAAAGAGGATCGAAGATTAATTTAACAGTAGGGCTCAACAAGGTATCGGGTGGTTTGTTTATGGAAACCACCCTTTGCCTGTTGGGCGAAGCCTAAAAGGCAACGAGTCCACGGTTGTGCCTCCTGGGCGGACATGGAAACCAACCGATATTACAAAAAGACTTATTTTTGAAAAGTTTTACATTTTATTTAAGTAAGGTGTAAGACTGTCTAAAACCTCAAAAAAATGTGCAACATATTGTTTCATTTTTTTATGAATCCTTTGAATTATATTCATTTTACGTACATAACTTTGGTTTCTTTCAATGATAGTAAGTACTATAACATAGTAAAGGCTGGATCAATCAGAAGAAGTGATATATCTCCCGAAAATACTTAAAGAACATTAATATATTCAGTCCTCATTTGATATCTATACATTTGTTTTATTATTCATTAGTGATTTCATCCTGGAATACATTTAATTTATCTACCTAACGGGTCCTACAAATGTTGAGACGACTAAAGGCTTAATGTAATTGAAGTATAGTCAAAGGACCCATAGATTGTTGTTGGCAACAAAAAAAGTGAGGAATTTGGGTCAGCTTAAAATTGCCCTTCGCCAGTAAGGCTTTAGCTATACTAAAACTAAATACATCGTAATATGAGTTGGCTTTCTTTTCAATTCACAATTGGCTACAGTACATTACTAAGAAGTATGTTACTGTGGTTTTCATTGAGCAACAGCAACATTGATAAGCAATTATTTATTATAAGCAATTATCCATTGCACGCAAACGTTTTTTTTTGTCCCAGAGATCGATTACATCACCTACATTCGATAATTCACTAACTGAAACTAAAAATTCGCAATCAACAAAAAAAAGTCTTCATTGATTCTTTATAAGATTGTTGTGGCCACCTCTTAATTATGAATAATTAAAAGTTCCCCTCTTCTCGAATCATATTATACCTGTCTATGTTTCCATATTGGTTGTTAATAAAGATTATGACGTCAGTGAGTGTAGGGGGAGGAGCTAGTGTGGTGGGGGCCTATCCCGACTTCTTCTAGCCACCTGGTGGGGGTCCTACCCCACCATGGCGGACCGGCTATATAAGCAGTGGGAGTAGACCGGATTGCCATAACGAACCGGACCGTCACTTGGAACACTACTCTCTATTCTCTCTCTGCACTGGCTTTGCAACTTTATTGAAACCGTGGTCTTCTCATTCAACTACCTCTGCATCTTTCTCTCCTAACCCCGCTATCTTTTAGTCCGGCGTTGTCAGACCAGACCCTAAATTTTCCTATTGGAAATCTCTCCCTTCGTCTGGCTAAAACTAGCATCTCCTTAGGAGAGACCTCTCCCTCGTGGACAATAGTTGCCCAGGCCCTACAAACTTACCTCGTAGCGTTTCCTACCAGTCTGCTTCTCTCCGGTTCACACTCGCGTTTGGGATCCACACGGTTTTTGCCTACCCTTAGACACCGAGTGTGAATTCGTGGTCATTCCGAGAGCACATAAACTACCTATAAACCTACCCTGTACCTCTTCTCCGGAACATGGTGCTTTGTAGGGGCACACACGTTCTAAAGATCTTATAGAGTCAGATCTAAGTGAATTGAACCTGCCTGCCGATTAGGTTGGCAGCCAGGGTGAAAGACCACAGGTTCCCCAGATTTATCTCTTATTGGGCGCTCGCCGGACGGCGGCTAAGAGGTTGTGGTGACCCTAGCCCACGGCGGGCGTCTCCTCCCCACCTTGGGGATCCTCAAATCCGATAACGCCCGACCAAGATGAAGATATACATATTTAGTCATATTGTAGAATATATAGCTCGTAAAATTCTATTCAAACCAAGTTATTCAAATGGCAAACAACATCTCTGGCTCAACACATTCATGCAATTATCCATAGAAATTGAAGTAGCATGGCCTATAGATATACTGTGGATGCCTCGTTATAATAACTCCAAAAACTGGCCAGCAATCACGCCTCGAGTCAGCTCATCGTCACCTATTAAACCTCCATTCAGTCCGTACTGCTACTACATTGCATTAAGTTAGTCGCGGAGCCAGGGTTAGGGATCTCTGCGAACACTGATTCAGTTTCGAATCATTATTGCCGCGTTTAAATTTCGGGAAATCCTAAAAATTTTTATGATCTATATTGGCAATTTTATTTTAGGATAGGAGGGGGGCCGTTCTCATAGCGCAATTAAAAATATCTTTTTTTAAATAACTTTAAAAATTATCTAATATTGAAGGATTCAAATATCTTGTAACTATATAAATGCATTGTTAAAAAGAAAATCTCCTAGCAATAAAAAAAAAAATTAAATTAATTTAGCGTTTTGCTGGCCTTGGAGAAACTACGCCCATATGATTAGAAGAATATTCTTCGTAAAGACGTAATTTAATACACTACTCATATATGAATCCACGTTTATTGGCAATGCACGAAAAGAGCTGACTGTTGTTCCTCAATCCTACTCTATTATCAGATATTCCTTTGGATCGCTACATAACTTAACATATTCAAACACAAATGCCTGCTTAAAACCCCCTCCGGAATCCACAATACATTCTAACCGATAGGCCGCCTTAATTCGTTTAAGACTTTATGGAACATCCATGAGAAAAGCATTCCAAACCTCTACCCAAAGAGGATCGAAGATTAATTTAACAGTAGGGCTCAACAAGGTATCGGGTGGTTTGTTTATGGAAACCACCCTTTGCCTGTTGGGCGAAGCCTAAAAGGCAACGAGTCCACGGTTGTGCCTCCTGGGCGGACATGGAAACCAACCGATATTACAAAAAGACTTATTTTTGAAAAGTTTTACATTTTATTTAAGTAAGGTGTAAGACTGTCTAAAACCTCAAAAAAATGTGCAACATATTGTTTCATTTTTTTATGAATCCTTTGAATTATATTCATTTTACGTACATAACTTTGGTTTCTTTCAATGATAGTAAGTACTATAACATAGTAAAGGCTGGATCAATCAGAAGAAGTGATATATCTCCCGAAAATACTTAAAGAACATTAATATATTCAGTCCTCATTTGATATCTATACATTTGTTTTATTATTCATTAGTGATTTCATCCTGGAATACATTTAATTTATCTACCTAACGGGTCCTACAAATGTTGAGACGACTAAAGGCTTAATGTAATTGAAGTATAGTCAAAGGACCCATAGATTGTTGTTGGCAACAAAAAAAAGTGAGGAATTTGGGTCAGCTTAAAATTGCCCTTCGCCAGTAAGGCTTTAGCTATACTAAAACTAAATACATCGTAATATGAGTTGGCTTTCTTTTCAATTCACAATTGGCTACAGTACATTACTAAGAAGTATGTTACTGTGGTTTTCATTGAGCAACAGCAACATTGATAAGCAATTATTTATTATAAGCAATTATCCATTGCACGCAAACGTTTTTTTTTGTCCCAGAGATCGATTACATCACCTACATTCGATAATTCACTAACTGAAACTAAAAATTCGCAATCAACAAAAAAAAGTCTTCATTGATTCTTTATAAGATTGTTGTGGCCACCTCTTAATTATGAATAATTAAAAGTTCCCCTCTTCTCGAATCATATTATACCTGTCTATGTTTCCATATTGGTTGTTAATAAAGATTATGACGTCAGTGAGTGTAGGGGGAGGAGCTAGTGTGGTGGGGGCCTATCCCGACTTCTTCTAGCCACCTGGTGGGGGTCCTACCCCACCATGGCGGACCGGCTATATAAGCAGTGGGAGTAGACCGGATTGCCATAACGAACCGGACCGTCACTTGGAACACTACTCTCTATTCTCTCTCTGCACTGGCTTTGCAACTTTATTGAAACCGTGGTCTTCTCATTCAACTACCTCTGCATCTTTCTCTCCTAACCCCGCTATCTTTTAGTCCGGCGTTGTCAGACCAGACCCTAAATTTTCCTATTGGAAATCTCTCCCTTCGTCTGGCTAAAACTAGCATCTCCTTAGGAGAGACCTCTCCCTCGTGGACAATAGTTGCCCAGGCCCTACAAACTTACCTCGTAGCGTTTCCTACCAGTCTGCTTCTCTCCGGTTCACACTCGCGTTTGGGATCCACACGGTTTTTGCCTACCCTTAGACACCGAGTGTGAATTCGTGGTCATTCCGAGAGCACATAAACTACCTATAAACCTACCCTGTACCTCTTCTCCGGAACATGGTGCTTTGTAGGGGCACACACGTTCTAAAGATCTTATAGAGTCAGATCTAAGTGAATTGAACCTGCCTGCCGATTAGGTTGGCAGCCAGGGTGAAAGACCACAGGTTCCCCAGATTTATCTCTTATTGGGCGCTCGCCGGACGGCGGCTAAGAGGTTGTGGTGACCCTAGCCCACGGCGGGCGTCTCCTCCCCACCTTGGGGATCCTCAAATCCGATAACGCCCGACCAAGATGAAGATATACATATTTAGTCATATTGTAGAATATATAGCTCGTAAAATTCTATTCAAACCAAGTTATTCAAATGGCAAACAACATCTCTGGCTCAACACATTCATGCAATTATCCATAGAAATTGAAGTAGCATGGCCTATAGATATACTGTGGATGCCTCGTTATAATAACTCCAAAAACTGGCCAGCAATCACGCCTCGAGTCAGCTCATCGTCACCTATTAAACCTCCATTCAGTCCGTACTGCTACTACATTGCATTAAGTTAGTCGCGGAGCCAGGGTTAGGGATCTCTGCGAACACTGATTCAGTTTCGAATCATTATTGCCGCGTTTAAATTTCGGGAAATCCTAAAAATTTTTATGATCTATATTGGCAATTTTATTTTAGGATAGGAGGGGGGCCGTTCTCATAGCGCAATTAAAAATATCTTTTTTTAAATAACTTTAAAAATTATCTAATATTGAAGGATTCAAATATCTTGTAACTATATAAATGCATTGTTAAAAAGAAAATCTCCTAGCAATAAAAAAAAAAATTAAATTAATTTAGCGTTTTGCTGGCCTTGGAGAAACTACGCCCATATGATTAGAAGAATATTCTTCGTAAAGACGTAATTTAATACACTACTCATATATGAATCCACGTTTATTGGCAATGCACGAAAAGAGCTGACTGTTGTTCCTCAATCCTACTCTATTATCAGATATTCCTTTGGATCGCTACATAACTTAACATATTCAAACACAAATGCCTGCTTAAAACCCCCTCCGGAATCCACAATACATTCTAACCGATAGGCCGCCTTAATTCGTTTAAGACTTTATGGAACATCCATGAGAAAAGCATTCCAAACCTCTACCCAAAGAGGATCGAAGATTAATTTAACAGTAGGGCTCAACAAGGTATCGGGTGGTTTGTTTATGGAAACCACCCTTTGCCTGTTGGGCGAAGCCTAAAAGGCAACGAGTCCACGGTTGTGCCTCCTGGGCGGACATGGAAACCAACCGATATTACAAAAAGACTTATTTTTGAAAAGTTTTACATTTTATTTAAGTAAGGTGTAAGACTGTCTAAAACCTCAAAAAAATGTGCAACATATTGTTTCATTTTTTTATGAATCCTTTGAATTATATTCATTTTACGTACATAACTTTGGTTTCTTTCAATGATAGTAAGTACTATAACATAGTAAAGGCTGGATCAATCAGAAGAAGTGATATATCTCCCGAAAATACTTAAAGAACATTAATATATTCAGTCCTCATTTGATATCTATACATTTGTTTTATTATTCATTAGTGATTTCATCCTGGAATACATTTAATTTATCTACCTAACGGGTCCTACAAATGTTGAGACGACTAAAGGCTTAATGTAATTGAAGTATAGTCAAAGGACCCATAGATTGTTGTTGGCAACAAAAAAAGTGAGGAATTTGGGTCAGCTTAAAATTGCCCTTCGCCAGTAAGGCTTTAGCTATACTAAAACTAAATACATCGTAATATGAGTTGGCTTTCTTTTCAATTCACAATTGGCTACAGTACATTACTAAGAAGTATGTTACTGTGGTTTTCATTGAGCAACAGCAACATTGATAAGCAATTATTTATTATAAGCAATTATCCATTGCACGCAAACGTTTTTTTTTGTCCCAGAGATCGATTACATCACCTACATTCGATAATTCACTAACTGAAACTAAAAATTCGCAATCAACAAAAAAAAGTCTTCATTGATTCTTTATAAGATTGTTGTGGCCACCTCTTAATTATGAATAATTAAAAGTTCCCCTCTTCTCGAATCATATTATACCTGTCTATGTTTCCATATTGGTTGTTAATAAAGATTATGACGTCAGTGAGTGTAGGGGGAGGAGCTAGTGTGGTGGGGGCCTATCCCGACTTCTTCTAGCCACCTGGTGGGGGTCCTACCCCACCATGGCGGACCGGCTATATAAGCAGTGGGAGTAGACCGGATTGCCATAACGAACCGGACCGTCACTTGGAACACTACTCTCTATTCTCTCTCTGCACTGGCTTTGCAACTTTATTGAAACCGTGGTCTTCTCATTCAACTACCTCTGCATCTTTCTCTCCTAACCCCGCTATCTTTTAGTCCGGCGTTGTCAGACCAGACCCTAAATTTTCCTATTGGAAATCTCTCCCTTCGTCTGGCTAAAACTAGCATCTCCTTAGGAGAGACCTCTCCCTCGTGGACAATAGTTGCCCAGGCCCTACAAACTTACCTCGTAGCGTTTCCTACCAGTCTGCTTCTCTCCGGTTCACACTCGCGTTTGGGATCCACACGGTTTTTGCCTACCCTTAGACACCGAGTGTGAATTCGTGGTCATTCCGAGAGCACATAAACTACCTATAAACCTACCCTGTACCTCTTCTCCGGAACATGGTGCTTTGTAGGGGCACACACGTTCTAAAGATCTTATAGAGTCAGATCTAAGTGAATTGAACCTGCCTGCCGATTAGGTTGGCAGCCAGGGTGAAAGACCACAGGTTCCCCAGATTTATCTCTTATTGGGCGCTCGCCGGACGGCGGCTAAGAGGTTGTGGTGACCCTAGCCCACGGCGGGCGTCTCCTCCCCACCTTGGGGATCCTCAAATCCGATAACGCCCGACCAAGATGAAGATATACATATTTAGTCATATTGTAGAATATATAGCTCGTAAAATTCTATTCAAACCAAGTTATTCAAATGGCAAACAACATCTCTGGCTCAACACATTCATGCAATTATCCATAGAAATTGAAGTAGCATGGCCTATAGATATACTGTGGATGCCTCGTTATAATAACTCCAAAAACTGGCCAGCAATCACGCCTCGAGTCAGCTCATCGTCACCTATTAAACCTCCATTCAGTCCGTACTGCTACTACATTGCATTAAGTTAGTCGCGGAGCCAGGGTTAGGGATCTCTGCGAACACTGATTCAGTTTCGAATCATTATTGCCGCGTTTAAATTTCGGGAAATCCTAAAAATTTTTATGATCTATATTGGCAATTTTATTTTAGGATAGGAGGGGGGCCGTTCTCATAGCGCAATTAAAAATATCTTTTTTTAAATAACTTTAAAAATTATCTAATATTGAAGGATTCAAATATCTTGTAACTATATAAATGCATTGTTAAAAAGAAAATCTCCTAGCAATAAAAAAAAAAATTAAATTAATTTAGCGTTTTGCTGGCCTTGGAGAAACTACGCCCATATGATTAGAAGAATATTCTTCGTAAAGACGTAATTTAATACACTACTCATATATGAATCCACGTTTATTGGCAATGCACGAAAAGAGCTGACTGTTGTTCCTCAATCCTACTCTATTATCAGATATTCCTTTGGATCGCTACATAACTTAACATATTCAAACACAAATGCCTGCTTAAAACCCCCTCCGGAATCCACAATACATTCTAACCGATAGGCCGCCTTAATTCGTTTAAGACTTTATGGAACATCCATGAGAAAAGCATTCCAAACCTCTACCCAAAGAGGATCGAAGATTAATTTAACAGTAGGGCTCAACAAGGTATCGGGTGGTTTGTTTATGGAAACCACCCTTTGCCTGTTGGGCGAAGCCTAAAAGGCAACGAGTCCACGGTTGTGCCTCCTGGGCGGACATGGAAACCAACCGATATTACAAAAAGACTTATTTTTGAAAAGTTTTACATTTTATTTAAGTAAGGTGTAAGACTGTCTAAAACCTCAAAAAAATGTGCAACATATTGTTTCATTTTTTTATGAATCCTTTGAATTATATTCATTTTACGTACATAACTTTGGTTTCTTTCAATGATAGTAAGTACTATAACATAGTAAAGGCTGGATCAATCAGAAGAAGTGATATATCTCCCGAAAATACTTAAAGAACATTAATATATTCAGTCCTCATTTGATATCTATACATTTGTTTTATTATTCATTAGTGATTTCATCCTGGAATACATTTAATTTATCTACCTAACGGGTCCTACAAATGTTGAGACGACTAAAGGCTTAATGTAATTGAAGTATAGTCAAAGGACCCATAGATTGTTGTTGGCAACAAAAAAAGTGAGGAATTTGGGTCAGCTTAAAATTGCCCTTCGCCAGTAAGGCTTTAGCTATACTAAAACTAAATACATCGTAATATGAGTTGGCTTTCTTTTCAATTCACAATTGGCTACAGTACATTACTAAGAAGTATGTTACTGTGGTTTTCATTGAGCAACAGCAACATTGATAAGCAATTATTTATTATAAGCAATTATCCATTGCACGCAAACGTTTTTTTTTGTCCCAGAGATCGATTACATCACCTACATTCGATAATTCACTAACTGAAACTAAAAATTCGCAATCAACAAAAAAAAGTCTTCATTGATTCTTTATAAGATTGTTGTGGCCACCTCTTAATTATGAATAATTAAAAGTTCCCCTCTTCTCGAATCATATTATACCTGTCTATGTTTCCATATTGGTTGTTAATAAAGATTATGACGTCAGTGAGTGTAGGGGGAGGAGCTAGTGTGGTGGGGGCCTATCCCGACTTCTTCTAGCCACCTGGTGGGGGTCCTACCCCACCATGGCGGACCGGCTATATAAGCAGTGGGAGTAGACCGGATTGCCATAACGAACCGGACCGTCACTTGGAACACTACTCTCTATTCTCTCTCTGCACTGGCTTTGCAACTTTATTGAAACCGTGGTCTTCTCATTCAACTACCTCTGCATCTTTCTCTCCTAACCCCGCTATCTTTTAGTCCGGCGTTGTCAGACCAGACCCTAAATTTTCCTATTGGAAATCTCTCCCTTCGTCTGGCTAAAACTAGCATCTCCTTAGGAGAGACCTCTCCCTCGTGGACAATAGTTGCCCAGGCCCTACAAACTTACCTCGTAGCGTTTCCTACCAGTCTGCTTCTCTCCGGTTCACACTCGCGTTTGGGATCCACACGGTTTTTGCCTACCCTTAGACACCGAGTGTGAATTCGTGGTCATTCCGAGAGCACATAAACTACCTATAAACCTACCCTGTACCTCTTCTCCGGAACATGGTGCTTTGTAGGGGCACACACGTTCTAAAGATCTTATAGAGTCAGATCTAAGTGAATTGAACCTGCCTGCCGATTAGGTTGGCAGCCAGGGTGAAAGACCACAGGTTCCCCAGATTTATCTCTTATTGGGCGCTCGCCGGACGGCGGCTAAGAGGTTGTGGTGACCCTAGCCCACGGCGGGCGTCTCCTCCCCACCTTGGGGATCCTCAAATCCGATAACGCCCGACCAAGATGAAGATATACATATTTAGTCATATTGTAGAATATATAGCTCGTAAAATTCTATTCAAACCAAGTTATTCAAATGGCAAACAACATCTCTGGCTCAACACATTCATGCAATTATCCATAGAAATTGAAGTAGCATGGCCTATAGATATACTGTGGATGCCTCGTTATAATAACTCCAAAAACTGGCCAGCAATCACGCCTCGAGTCAGCTCATCGTCACCTATTAAACCTCCATTCAGTCCGTACTGCTACTACATTGCATTAAGTTAGTCGCGGAGCCAGGGTTAGGGATCTCTGCGAACACTGATTCAGTTTCGAATCATTATTGCCGCGTTTAAATTTCGGGAAATCCTAAAAATTTTTATGATCTATATTGGCAATTTTATTTTAGGATAGGAGGGGGGCCGTTCTCATAGCGCAATTAAAAATATCTTTTTTTAAATAACTTTAAAAATTATCTAATATTGAAGGATTCAAATATCTTGTAACTATATAAATGCATTGTTAAAAAGAAAATCTCCTAGCAATAAAAAAAAAAATTAAATTAATTTAGCGTTTTGCTGGCCTTGGAGAAACTACGCCCATATGATTAGAAGAATATTCTTCGTAAAGACGTAATTTAATACACTACTCATATATGAATCCACGTTTATTGGCAATGCACGAAAAGAGCTGACTGTTGTTCCTCAATCCTACTCTATTATCAGATATTCCTTTGGATCGCTACATAACTTAACATATTCAAACACAAATGCCTGCTTAAAACCCCCTCCGGAATCCACAATACATTCTAACCGATAGGCCGCCTTAATTCGTTTAAGACTTTATGGAACATCCATGAGAAAAGCATTCCAAACCTCTACCCAAAGAGGATCGAAGATTAATTTAACAGTAGGGCTCAACAAGGTATCGGGTGGTTTGTTTATGGAAACCACCCTTTGCCTGTTGGGCGAAGCCTAAAAGGCAACGAGTCCACGGTTGTGCCTCCTGGGCGGACATGGAAACCAACCGATATTACAAAAAGACTTATTTTTGAAAAGTTTTACATTTTATTTAAGTAAGGTGTAAGACTGTCTAAAACCTCAAAAAAATGTGCAACATATTGTTTCATTTTTTTATGAATCCTTTGAATTATATTCATTTTACGTACATAACTTTGGTTTCTTTCAATGATAGTAAGTACTATAACATAGTAAAGGCTGGATCAATCAGAAGAAGTGATATATCTCCCGAAAATACTTAAAGAACATTAATATATTCAGTCCTCATTTGATATCTATACATTTGTTTTATTATTCATTAGTGATTTCATCCTGGAATACATTTAATTTATCTACCTAACGGGTCCTACAAATGTTGAGACGACTAAAGGCTTAATGTAATTGAAGTATAGTCAAAGGACCCATAGATTGTTGTTGGCAACAAAAAAAGTGAGGAATTTGGGTCAGCTTAAAATTGCCCTTCGCCAGTAAGGCTTTAGCTATACTAAAACTAAATACATCGTAATATGAGTTGGCTTTCTTTTCAATTCACAATTGGCTACAGTACATTACTAAGAAGTATGTTACTGTGGTTTTCATTGAGCAACAGCAACATTGATAAGCAATTATTTATTATAAGCAATTATCCATTGCACGCAAACGTTTTTTTTTGTCCCAGAGATCGATTACATCACCTACATTCGATAATTCACTAACTGAAACTAAAAATTCGCAATCAACAAAAAAAAGTCTTCATTGATTATTTATAAGATTGTTGTGGCCACCTCTTAATTATGAATAATTAAAAGTTCCCCTCTTCTCGAATCATATTATACCTGTCTATGTTTCCATATTGGTTGTTAATAAAGATTATGACGTCAGTGAGTGTAGGGGGAGGAGCTAGTGTGGTGGGGGCCTATCCCGACTTCTTCTAGCCACCTGGTGGGGGTCCTACCCCACCATGGCGGACCGGCTATATAAGCAGTGGGAGTAGACCGGATTGCCATAACGAACCGGACCGTCACTT
This sequence comes from Acanthosoma haemorrhoidale, assembly GCA_930367205.1. Taxonomy (NCBI): domain Eukaryota; kingdom Metazoa; phylum Arthropoda; class Insecta; order Hemiptera; family Acanthosomatidae; genus Acanthosoma; species Acanthosoma haemorrhoidale. The sequence continues at coordinate 74,525,390 of OV884012.1, forward strand.
GGAACACTACTCTCTATTCTCTCTCTGCACTGGCTTTGCAACTTTATTGAAACCATGGTCTTCTCATTCAACTACCTCTGCATCTTTCTCTCCTAACCCCGCTATCTTTTAGTCCGGCGTTGTCAGACCAGACCCTAAATTTTCCTATTGGAAATCTCTCCCTTCGTCTGGCTAAAACTAGCATCTCCTTAGGAGAGACCTCTCCCTCGTGGACAATAGTTGCCCAGGCCCTACAAACTTACCTCGTAGCGTTTCCTACCAGTCTGCTTCTCTCCGGTTCACACTCGCGTTTGGGATCCACACGGTTTTTGCCTACCCTTAGACACCGAGTGTGAATTCGTGGTCATTCCGAGAGCACATAAACTACCTATAAACCTACCCTGTACCTCTTCTCCGGAACATGGTGCTTTGTAGGGGCACACACGTTCTAAAGATCTTATAGAGTCAGATCTAAGTGAATTGAACCTGCCTGCCGATTAGGTTGGCAGCCAGGGTGAAAGACCACAGGTTCCCCAGATTTATCTCTTATTGGGCGCTCGCCGGACGGCGGCTAAGAGGTTGTGGTGACCCTAGCCCACGGCGGGCGTCTCCTCCCCACCTTGGGGATCCTCAAATCCGATAACGCCCGACCAAGATGAAGATATACATATTTAGTCATATTGTAGAATATATAGCTCGTAAAATTCTATTCAAACCAAGTTATTCAAATGGCAAACAACATCTCTGGCTCAACACATTCATGCAATTATCCATAGAAATTGAAGTAGCATGGCCTATAGATATACTGTGGATGCCTCGTTATAATTACTCCAAAAACTGGCCAGCAATCACGCCTCGAGTCAGCTCATCGTCACCTATTAAACCTCCATTCAGTCCGTACTGCTACTACATTGCATTAAGTTAGTCGCGGAGCCAGGGTTAGGGATCTCTGCGAACACTGATTCAGTTTCGAATCATTATTGCCGCGTTTAAATTTCGGGAAATCCTAAAAATTTTTATGATCTATATTGGCAATTTTATTTTAGGATAGGAGGGGGGCCGTTCTCATAGCGCAATTAAAAATATCTTTTTTTAAATAACTTTAAAAATTATCTAATATTGAAGGATTCAAATATCTTGTAACTATATAAATGCATTGTTAAAAAGAAAATCTCCTAGCAATAAAAAAAAAAATTAAATTAATTTAGCGTTTTGCTGGCCTTGGAGAAACTACGCCCATCTGATTAGAAGAATATTCTCCGTAAAGACGTAATTTAATACACTACTCATATATGAATTCACGTTTATTGGCAATGCACGAAAAGAGCTGACTGTTGTTCCTCAATCCTACTCTATTATCAGATATTCCTTTGGATCGCTACATAACTTAACATATTCAAACACAAATGCCTGCTTAAAACCCCCTCCGGAATCCACAATACATTCTAACCGATAGGCCGCCTTAATTCGTTCAAGACTTTATGGAACATCCATGAGAAAAGCATTCCAAACCTCTACCCAAAGAGGATCGAAGATTAATTTAACAGTAGGGCTCAACAAGGTATCGGGTGGTTTGTTTATGGAAACCACCCTTTGCCTGTTGGGCGAAGCCTAAAAGGCAACGGGTGGTTTGTTTATGGAAACCACCCTTTGCCTGTTGGGCGAAGCCTAAAAGGCAACGAGTCCACGGTTGTGCCTCCTGGGCGGACATGGAAACCAACCGATATTACAAAAAGACTTATTTTTGAAAAGTTTTACATTTTATTTAAGTAAGGTGTAAGACTGTCTAAAACCTCAAAAAAATGTGCAACATATTGTTTCATTTTTTTATGAATCCTTTGAATTATATTCATTTTACGTACATAACTTTGGTTTCTTTCAATGATAGTAAGTATTATAACAAAGTAAAGGCTGGATCAATCAGAAGAAGTGATATATCTTCCGAAAATACTTAAAGAACATTAATATATTCAGTCCTCATTTGATATCTATACATTTGTTTTATTATTCATTAGTGATTTCATCTTGGAATACATTTAATTTATCTACCTAACGGGTCCTACAAATGTTGAGACGACTAAAGGCTTAATGTAATTGAAGTATAGTCAAAGGACCCATAGATTGTTGTTGGCAACAAAAAAAGTGAGGAATTTGGGTCAGCTTAAAATTGCCCTTCGCCAGTAAGGCTTTAGCTATACTAAAACTAAATACATCGTAATATAAGTTGGCTATCTTTTCAATTCACAATTGGCTACAGTACATTACTAAGAAGTATGTTACTGTGGTTTTCATTGAGCAACAGCCACATTGATAAGCAATTATTTATTATAAGCAATTATCCATTGCACGCAAACGTTTTTTTTTGTCCCAGAGATCGATTACATCACCTACATTCGATAATTCACTAACTGAAACTAAAAATTCGCAATCAACAAAAAAAAAGTCTTCATTGATTCTTTATAAGATTGTTGTGGCCACGTCTTAATTATGAATAATTAAAAGTTCCCCTCTTCTCGAATCATATTATACCTGTCTATGTTTCCATATTGGTTGTTAATAAAGATTATGACGTCAGTGAGTGTAGGGGGAGGAGCTAGTGTGGTGGGGGCCCATCCCGACTTCTTCTAGCCACCTGGTGGGGGTCCTACCCCACCATGGCGGACCGGCTATATAAGCAGTGGGAGTAGACCGGATTGCCATAACGAACCGGACCGTCAGTCACTTGGAACACTACTCTCTATTCTCTCTCTGCACTGGCTTTGCAACTTTATTGAAACCATGGTCTTCTCATTCAACTACCTCTGCATCTTTCTCTCCTAACCCCGCTATCTTTTAGTCCGGCGTTGTCAGACCAGACCCTAAATTTTCCTATTGGAAATCTCTCCCTTCGTCTGGCTAAAACTAGCATCTCCTTAGGAGAGACCTCTCCCTCGTGGACAATAGTTGCCCAGGCCCTACAAACTTACCTCGTAGCGTTTCCTACCAGTCTGCTTCTCTCCGGTTCACACTCGCGTTTGGGATCCACACGGTTTTTGCCTACCCTTAGACACCGAGTGTGAATTCGTGGTCATTCCGAGAGCACATAAACTACCTATAAACCTACCCTGTACCTCTTCTCCGGAACATGGTGCTTTGTAGGGGCACACACGTTCTAAAGATCTTATAGAGTCAGATCTAAGTGAATTGAACCTGCCTGCCGATTAGGTTGGCAGCCAGGGTGAAAGACCACAGGTTCCCCAGATTTATCTCTTATTGGGCGCTCGCCGGACGGCGGCTAAGAGGTTGTGGTGACCCTAGCCCACGGCGGGCGTCTCCTCCCCACCTTGGGGATCCTCAAATCCGATAACGCCCGACCAAGATGAAGATATACATATTTAGTCATATTGTAGAATATATAGCTCGTAAAATTCTATTCAAACCAAGTTATTCAAATGGCAAACAACATCTCTGGCTCAACACATTCATGCAATTATCCATAGAAATTGAAGTAGCATGGCCTATAGATATACTGTGGATGCCTCGTTATAATAACTCCAAAAACTGGCCAGCAATCATGCCTCGAGTCAGCTCATCGTCACCTATTAAACCTCCATTCAGTCCGTACTGCTACTACATTGCATTAAGTTAGTCGCGGAGCCAGGGTTAGGGATCTCTGCGAACACTTATTCAGTTTCGAATCATTATTGCCGCGTTTAAATTTCGGGAAATCCTAAAAATTTTTATGATCTATATTGGCAATTTTATTTTAGGATAGGAGGGGGGCCGTTCTCATAGCGCAATTAAAAATATCTTTTTTTAAATAACTTTAAAAATTATCTAATATTGAAGGATTCAAATATCTTGTAACTATATAAATGCATTGTTAAAAAGAAAATCTCCTAGCAATAAAAAAAAAAATTAAATTAATTTAGCGTTTTGCTGGCCTTGGAGAAACTACGCCCATCTCATTAGAAGAATATTCTTCGTAAAGACGTAATTTAATACACTACTCATATATGAATCCACGTTTATTGGCAATGCACGAAGAGAGCTGACTGTTGTTCCTCAATCCTACTCTATTATCAGATATTCCTTTGGATCGCTACATAACTTAACATATTCAAACACAAATGCCTGCTTAAAACCCCCTCCGGAATCCACAATACATTCTAACCTATAGGCCGCCTTAATTCGTTTAAGACTTTATGGAACATCCATGAGAAAAGCATTCCAAACCTCTACCCAAAGAGGATCGAAGATTAATTTAACAGTAGGGCTCAACAAGGTATCGGGTGGTTTGTTTATGGAAACCACCCTTTGCCTGTTGGGCGAAGCCTAAAAGGCAACGAGTCCACGGTTGTGCCTCCTGGGCGGACATGGAAACCAACCGATATTACAAAAAGACTTATTTTTGAAAAGTTTTACATTTTATTTAAGTAAGGTGTAAGACTGTCTAAAACCTCAAAAAAATGTGCAACATATTGTTTCATTTTTTTATGAATCCTTTGAATTATATTCATTTTACGTACATAACTTTGGTTTCTTTCAATGATAGTAAGTATTATAACAAAGTAAAGGCTGGATCAATCAGAAGAAGTGATATATCTTCCAAAAATACTTAAAGAACATTAATATATTCAGTCCTCATTTGATATCTATACATTTGTTTTATTATTCATTAGTGATTTCATCCTGGAATACATTTAATTTATCTACCTAACGGGTCCTACAAATGTTGAGACGACTAAAGGCTTAATGTAATTGAAGTATAGTCAAAGGACCCATAGATTGTTGTTGGCAACAAAAAAAGTGAGGAATTTGGGTCAGCTTAAAATTGCCCTTCGCCAGTAAGGCTTTAGCTATACTAAAACTAAATAAATCGTAATATGAGTTGGCTTTCTTTTCAATTCACAATTGGCTACAGTACATTACTAAGAAGTATGTTACTGTGGTTTTCATTGAGCAACAGCCACATTGATAAGCAATTATTTATTATAAGCAATTATCCATTGCACGCAAACGTTTTTTTTTGTCCCAGAGATCGATTACATCACCTACATTCGATAATTCACTAACTGAAACTAAAAATTCGCAATCAACAAAAAAAAAGTCTTCATTGATTCTTTATAAGATTGTTGTGGCCACCTCTTAATTATGAATAATTAAAAGTTCCCCTCTTCTCGAATCATATTATACCTGTCTATGTTTCCATATTGGTTGTTAATAAAGATTATGACGTCAGTGAGTGAAGGGGGAGGAGCTAGTGTGGTGGGGGCCCATCCCGACTTCTTCTAGCCACCTGGTGGGGGTCCTACCCCACCATGGCGGACCGGCTATATAAGCAGTGGGAGTAGACCGGATTGCCATAACGAACCGGACCGTCACTTGGAACACTACTCTCTATTCTCTCTCTGCACTGGCTTTGCAACTTTATTGAAACCATGGTCTTCTCATTCAACTACCTCTGCATCTTTCTCTCCTAACCCCGCTATCTTTTAGTCCGGCGTTGTCAGACCAGACCCTAAATTTTCCTATTGGAAATCTCTCCCTTTGTCTGGCTAAAACTAGCATCTCCTTAGGAGAGACCTCTCCCTCGTGGACAATAGTTGCCCAGGCCCTACAAACTTACCTCGTAGCGTTTCCTGCCAGTCTGCTTCTCTCCGGTTCACACTCGCGTTTGGGATCCACACGGTTTTTGCCTACCCTTAGACACCGAGTGTGAATTCGTGGTCATTCCGAGAGCACATAAACTACCTATAAACCTACCCTGTACCTCTTCTCCGGAACATGGTGCTTTGTAGGGGCACACACGTTCTAAAGATCTTATAGAGTCAGATCTAAGTGAATTGAACCTGCCTGCCGATTAGGTTGGCAGCCAGGGTGAAAGACCACAGGTTCCCCAGATTTATCTCTTATTGGGCGCTCGCCGGACGGCGGCTAAGAGGTTGTGGTGACCCTAGCCCACGGCGGGCGTCTCCTCCCCACCTTGGGGATCCTCAAATCCGATAACGCCCGACCAAGATGAAGATATACATATTTAGTCATATTGTAGAATATATAGCTCGTAAAATTCTATTCAAACCAAGTTATTCAAATGGCAAACAACATCTCTGGCTCAACACATTCATGCAATTATCCATAGAAATTGAAGTAGCATGGCCTATAGATATACTGTGGATGCCTCGTTATAATAACTCCAAAAACTGGCCAGCAATCACGCCTCGAGTCAGCTCATCGTCACCTATTAAACCTCCATTCAGTCCGTACTGCTACTACATTGCATTAAGTTAGTCGCGGAGCCAGGGTTAGGGATCTCTGCGAACACTGATTCAGTTTCGAATCATTATTGCCGCGTTTAAATTTCGGGAAATCCTAAAAATTTTTATGATCTATATTGGCAATTTTATTTTAGGATAGGAGGGGGGCCGTTCTCATAGCGCAATTAAAAATATCTTTTTTTAAATAACTTTAAAAATTATCTAATATTGAAGGATTCAAATATCTTGTAACTATATAAATGCATTGTTAAAAAGAAAATCTCCTAGCAATAAAAAAAAAAATTAAATTATTATTATTATTATTTGTTCCGGCATTTGTGCACCGCGGCCTCACTGAGACCTATTGTTCGCCGTCCATGTCCCTGTCCTATATATGTGACAGGCCCACGGCCTTTGCAAATCTGAGGATACTGAATGGATCGATCAGTTCACATAGTTTGGGGTCTACAATGCGATCACTACCAAAGTGAAGGTATCGCTTTCTAGCTAAGTTATCACAGTCACATATTATATGACGTGCCGTTTCTCCCTCTTTCTTGCAGAATCTGCAGATTGGTGATCCCACTATCCCCAAATTAAAGAGGTGTTTATTTAACCGACAGTGACCTGTATAGAGTCCTGTCACACTTTTGAGTGTCCACCTGTCCATTGATAGAAGTGCTGAGCTTCTTCTCTTACAGGGTCCATTAAGAAACAGTTTCGAGTGTTCCTGTTTCTTAGTTTCTCTCCAAGAAAGTCTTGCCTTGTCCTCTAAAGCTAATTTTATACGCCTTTTAGCGTAGCTGAGGCTGATACCACATATGGGTTCAGGTGCAAGAGGTGTCTGTTCTGAGCCCACCCTTGCAAGGCCATCTGCCTTCTCATTGCCTGTGATGCCTGTGTGTCCTGGCACCCAGTCGATTCTAACCTTATTGGCTAGCGAGAGTGTGTTTAAGTTGTTTTTACACTCCTCAACCAAATAAGATCTGGTCGTATAGCTTCTCAGGGCGCCAATGGCTGCCTGGCTATCCGTGAAAATTGTGATCAGTCTGTTTCTTACACCCTCCCCAATTAAGGTTTGGGTACAGACATTGATCGCCATCACTTCGGCCTGAAAGACCGAGGTGTGTCTACCTAAAGGAATAGAAATCCCAGATTCTGGTTTATCTTTCCTCCATATGCCGGCCCCTGACCCGTTTTCTGTTAGTGAGCCGTCTGTATAGCAATTAATCCCATTACACAGTTTATGTGGTTTGGTCTTTGTGTTTTCCGCACAGTATAAAACGTCTGTGTGTTTCTTAACTTGTAGGTCAGAGTGCATTGACAGCACCTCGTCCTCATCAATTCTTCTGAACAAGTTCCCATGTCGCATGTGAGTCATGACTTTGGATCTTGTTCCTGATTTCGCAAGTCTGTAAGCCACGTTCAAGGCTTGCGCTTCTACTTCTATGTGCAGTGGATTCAAGTTCAATAAGACTTCCATTGCAGCAGTAGGAGTTGTACTCATGGCACCAGTGATCATGAGACATGAAAGCCTCTGTAATTTGCCAAGCAAAGTTCTATTTTTACTAACACTACCTCTGTGCCACCACACCATAGAGGCATAGAGCACCATTGGTCTAACTGCTGCGGTATATAGCCAGAATAACATTCTGGGTTGTAGTCCCCAGGTCCTACCCACAGCCCTTTTACATGCATAGAGGCATCGAAGTGCCTTCATAGTAGTATTCCTGATGTGTTTAGACCAGTCCAATTTTCTATCCAGAGTAACCCCTAGATGCTTTACCTCACTACAAATGCTTCCCTGTGTCCCCCCTATATAGGGTGGTCTAACTATAGCATTTCTTTTGTTAGTGAAGATACAGAGATTTATCTTCTGGGGATTGATTCCTAAACCATTCTTTTCACACCAATCCCTCAAAAGATCCATCGATGCGGAAAGCAACTCAGAAATGGTTTCTGAGAACTTGCCCCCTATGAGCACAGCAATGTCATCAGCATATCCCTGTGCGTAGAACCCTGCAGAGTTTAGGTTTGTTAACAATGAGTCAACGACCAAACACCACAGTAATGGAGATAACACCCCTCCCTGTGGACATCCTCCCACTGGCTTCATCCACAGTTTGGTTTGTCCCAATTGTGATTGTCATCAAAATTAAATTAATTTAGCGTTTTGCTGGCCTTGGAGAAACTACGCCCATCTGATTAGAAGAATATTCTTCGTAAAGACGTAATTTAATACACTACTCATATATGAATCCACGTTTATTGGCAATGCACGAAAAGAGCTGACTGTTGTTCCTCAATCCTACTCTATTATCAGATATTCCTTTGGATCGCTACATAACTTAACATATTCAAACACAAATGCCTGCTTAAAACCCCCTCCGGAATCCACAATACATTCTAACCGATAGGCCGCCTTAATTCGTTTAAGACTTTATGGAACATCCATGAGAAAAGCATTCCAAACCTCTACCCAAAGAGGATCGAAGATTAATTTAACAGTAGGGCTCAACAAGGTATCGGGTGGTTTGTTTATGGAAACCACCCTTTGCCTGTTGGGCGAAGCCTAAAAGGCAACGAGTCCACGGTTGTGCCTCCTGGGCGGACATGGAAACCAACCGATATTACAAAAAGACTTATTTTTGAAAAGTTTTACATTTTATTTAAGTAAGGTGTAAGACTGTCTAAAACCTCAAAAAAATGTGCAACATATTGTTTCATTTTTTTATGAATCCTTTGAATTATATTCATTTTACGTACATAACTTTGGTTTCTTTCAATGATAGTAAGTACTATAACATAGTAAAGGCTGGATCAATCAGAAGAAGTGATATATCTCCCGAAAATACTTAAAGAACATTAATATATTCAGTCCTCATTTGATATCTATACATTTGTTTTATTATTCATTAGTGATTTCATCCTGGAATACATTTAATTTATCTACCTAACGGGTCCTACAAATGTTGAGACGACTAAAGGCTTAATGTAATTGAAGTATAGTCAAAGGACCCATAGATTGTTGTTGGCAACAAAAAAAGTGAGGAATTTGGGTCAGCTTAAAATTGCCCTTCGCCAGTAAGGCTTTAGCTATACTAAAACTAAATACATCGTAATATGAGTTGGCTTTCTTTTCAATTCACAATTGGCTACAGTACATTACTAAGAAGTATGTTACTGTGGTTTTCATTGAGCAACAGCAACATTGATAAGCAATTATCCATTGCACGCAAACGTTTTTTTTTGTCCCAGAGATCGATTATATCACCTACATTCGATAATTCACTAACTGAAACTAAAAATTCGCAATCAACAAAAAAAAAGTCTTCATTGATTCTTTATAAGATTGTTGTGGCCACCTCTTAATTATGAATAATTAAACGTTCCCCTCTTCTCGAATCATATTATACCTGTCTATGTTTCCATATTGGTTGTTAATAAAGATTATGACGTCAGTGAGTGTAGGGGGAGGAGCTAGTGTGGTGGGGGCCCATCCCGACTTCTTCTAGCCACCTGGTGGGGGTCCTACCCCACCATGGCGGACCGGCTATATGAGCAGTGGGAGTAGACCGGATTGCCATAACGAACCGGACCGTCACTTGGAACACTACTCTCTATTCTCTCTCTGCACGGGCTTTGCAACTTTATTGAAACCATGGTCTTCTCATTCAACTACCTCTGCATCTTTCTCTCCTAACCCCGCTATCTTTTAGTCCGGCGTTGTCAGACCAGACCCTAAATTTTCCTATTGGAAATCTCTCCCTTCGTCTGGCTAAAACTAGCATCTCCTTAGGAGAGACCTCTCCCTCGTGGACAATAGTTGCCCAGGCCCTACAAACTTACCTCGTAGCGTTTCCTACCAGTCTGCTTCTCTCCGGTTCACACTCGCGTTTGGGATCCACACGGTTTTTGCCTACCCTTAGACACCGAGTGTGAATTCGTGGTCATTCCGAGAGCACATAAACTACCTATAAACCTACCCTGTACCTCTTCTCCGGAACATGGTGCTTTGTAGGGGCACACACGTTCTAAAGATCTTATAGAGTCAGATCTAAGTGAATTGAACCTGCCTGCCGATTAGGTTGGCAGCCAGGGTGAAAGACCACAGGTTCCCCAGATTTATCTCTTATTGGGCGCTCGCCGGACGGCGGCTAAGAGGTTGTGGTGACCCTAGCCCACGGCGGGCGTCTCCTCCCCACCTTGGGGATCCTCAAATCCGATAACGCCCGACCAAGATGAAGATATACATATTTAGTCATATTGTAGAATATATAGCTCGTAAAATTCTATTCAAACCAAGTTATTCAAATGGCAAACAACATCTCTGGCTCAACACATTCATGCAATTATCCATAGAAATTGAAGTAGCATGGCCTATAGATATACTGTGGATGCCTCGTTATAATAACTCCAAAAACTGGCCAGCAATCACGCCTCGAGTCAGCTCATCGTCACCTATTAAACCTCCATTCAGTCCGTACTGCTACTACATTGCATTAAGTTAGTCGCGGAGCCATGGTTAGGGATCTCTGCGAACACTGATTCAGTTTCGAATCATTATTGCCGCGTTTAAATTTCGGGAAATCCTAAAAATTTTTATGATCTATATTGGCAATTTTATTTTAGGATAGGAGGGGAGCCGTTCTCATAGCGCAATTAAAAATATCTTTTTTTAAATAACTTTAAAAATTATCTAATATTGAAGGATTCAAATATCTTGTAACTATATAAATGCATTGTTAAAAAGAAAATCTCCTAGCAATAAAAAAAAAAATTAAATTAATTTAGCGTTTTGCTGGCCTTGGAGAAACTACGCCCATCTCATTAGAAGAATATTCTTCGTAAAGACGTAATTTAATACACTACTCATATATGAATCCACGTTTATTGGCAATGCACGAAAAGAGCTGACTGTTGTTCCTCAATCCTACTCTATTATCAGATATTCCTTTGGATCGCTACATAACTTAACATATTCAAACACAAATGCCTGCTTAAAACCCCCTCCGGAATCCACAATACATTCTAACCGATAGGCCGCCTTAATTCGTTTAAGACTTTATGGAACATCCATGAGAAAAGCATTCCAAACCTCTACCCAAAGAGGATCGAAGATTAATTTAACAGTAGGGCTCAACAAGGTATCGGGTGGTTTGTTTATGAAAACCACCCTTTGCCTGTTGGGCGAAGCCTAAAAGGCAACGAGTCCACGGTTGTGCCTCCTGGGCGGACATGGAAACCAACCGATATTACAAAAAGACTTATTTTTGAAAAGTTTTACATTTTATTTAAGTAAGGTGTAAGACTGTCTAAAACCTCAAAAAAATGTGCAACATATTGTTTCATTTTTTTATGAATTCTTTGAATTATATTCATTTTACGTACATAACTTTGGTTTCTTTCAATGATAGTAAGTATTATAACAAAGTAAAGGCTGGATCAATCAGAAGAAGTGATATATCTTCCGAAAATACTTAAAGAACATTAATATATTCAGTCCTCATTTGATATCCATACATTTGTTTTATTATTCATTAGTGATTTCATCCTAGAATACATTTAATTTATCTACCTAACGGGTCCTACAAATGTTGAGACGACTAAAGGCTTAATGTAATTGAAGTATAGTCAAAGGACCCATAGATTGTTGTTGGCAACAAAAAAAGTGAGGAATTTGGGTCAGCTTAAAATTGCCCTTCGCCAGTAAGGCTTTAGCTATACTAAAACTAAATACATCGTAATATGAGTTGGCTTTCTTTTCAATTCACAATTGGCTACAGTACATTACTAAGAAGTATGTTACTGTGGTTTTCATTGAGCAACAGCAACATTGATAAGCAATTATCCATTGCACGCAAACGTTTTTTTTTGTCCCAGAGATCGATTATATCACCTACATTCGATAATTCACTAACTGAAACTAAAAATTCGCAATCAACAAAAAAAAAGTCTTCATTGATTCTTTATAAGATTGTTGTGGCCACCTCTTAATTATGAATAATTAAACGTTCCCCTCTTCTCGAATCATATTATACCTGTCTATGTTTCGATATTGGTTGTTAATAAAGATTATGACGTCAGTGAGTGTAGGGGGAGGAGCTAGTGTGGTGGGGGCCCATCCCGACTTCTTCTAGCCACCTGGTGGGGGTCCTACCCCACCATGGCGGACCGGCTATATGAGCAGTGGGAGTAGACCGGATTGCCATAACGAACCGGACCGTCACTTGGAACACTACTCTCTATTCTCTCTCTGCACTGGCTTTGCAACTTTATTGAAACCATGGTCTTCTCATTCAACTACCTCTGCATCTTTCTCTCCTAACCCCGCTATCTTTTAGTCCGGCGTTGTCAGACCAGACCCTAAATTTTCCTATTGGAAATCTCTCCCTTCGTCTGGCTAAAACTAGCATCTCCTTAGGAGAGACCTCTCCCTCGTGGACAATAGTTGCCCAGGCCCTACAAACTTACCTCGTAGCGTTTCCTACCAGTCTGCTTCTCTCCGGTTCACACTCGCGTTTGGGATCCACACGGTTTTTGCCTACCCTTAGACACCGAGTGTGAATTCGTGGTCATTCCGAGAGCACATAAACTACCTATAAACCTACCCTGTACCTCTTCTCCGGAACATGGTGCTTTGTAGGGGCACACACGTTCTAAAGATCTTATAGAGTCCGATCTAAGTGAATTGAACCTGCCTGCCGATTAGGTTGGCGGCCAGGGTGAAAGACCACAGGTTTCCCAGATTTATCTCTTATTGGGCGCTCGCCGGACGGCGGCTAAGAGGTTGTGGTGACCCTAGCCCACGGCGGGCGTCTCCTCCCCGCCTTGGGGATCCTCAAATCCGATAACGCCCGACCAAGATGAAGATATACATATTTAGTCATATTGTAGAATATATAGCTCGTAAAATTCTATACAAACCAAGTTATTCAAATGGCAAACAACATCTCTGGCTCAACACATTCATGCAATTATCCATAGAAATTGAAGTAGCATGGCCTATAGATATACTGTGGATGCCTCGTTATAATAACTCCAAAAACTGGCCAGCAATCACGCCTCGAGTCAGCTCATCGTCACCTATTAAACCTCCATTCAGTCCGTACTGCTACTACATTGCATTAAGTTAGTCGCGGAGCCAGGGTTAGGGATCTCTGCGAACACTGATTCAGTTTCGAATCATTATTGCCGCGTTTAAATTTCGGGAAATCCTAAAAATTTTTATGATCTATATTGGCAATTTTATTTTAGGATAGGAGGGGGGCCGTTCTCATAGCGCAATTAAAAATATCTTTTTTTAAATAACTTTAAAAATTATCTAATATTGAAGGATTCAAATATCTTGTAACTATATAAATGCATTGTTAAAAAGAAAATCTCCTATCAATAAAAAAAAAAATTAAATTAATTTAGCGTTTTGCTGGCCTTGGAGAAACTACGCCCATCTCATTAGAAAAATATTCTTCGTAAAGACGTAATTTAATACACTACTCATATATGAATCCACGTTTATTGGCAATGCACGAAAAGAGCTGACTGTTGTTCCTCAATCCTACTCTATTATCAGATATTCCTTTGGATCGCTACATAACTTAACATATTCAAACACAAATGCCTGCTTAAAACCCCCTCCGGAATCCACAATACATTCTAACCGATAGGCCGCCTTAATTCGTTTAAGACTTTATGGAACATCCATGAGAAAAGCATTCCAAACCTCTACCCAAAGAGGATCGAAGATTAATTTAACAGTAGGGCTCAACAAGGTATCGGGTGGTTTGTTTATGAAAACCACCCTTTGCCTGTTGGGCGAAGCCTAAAAGGCAACGAGTCCACGGTTGTGCCTCCTGGGCGGACATGGAAACCAACCGATATTACAAAAAGACTTATTTTTGAAAAGTTTTACATTTTATTTAAGTAAGGTGTAAGACTGTCTAAAACCTCAAAAAAATGTGCAACATATTGTTTCATTTTTTTATGAATCCTTTGAATTATATTCATTTTACGTACATAACTTTGGTTTCTTTCAATGATAGTAAGTATTATAACAAAGTAAAGGCTGGATCAATCAGAAGAAGTGATATATCTTCCGAAAATACTTAAAGAACATTAATATATTCAGTCCTCATTTGATATCCATACATTTGTTTTATTATTCATTAGTGATTTCATCCTAGAATACATTTAATTTATCTACCTAACGGGTCCTACAAATGTTGAGACGACTAAAGGCTTAATGTAATTGAAGTATAGTCAAAGGACCCATAGATTGTTGTTGGCAACAAAAAAAGTGAGGAATTTGGGTCAGCTTAAAATTGCCCTTCGCCAGTAAGGCTTTAGCTATACTAAAACTAAATACATCGTAATATGAGTTGGCTTTCTTTTCAATTCACAATTGGCTACAGTACATTACTAAGAAGTATGTTACTGTGGTTTTCATTGAGCAACAGCAACATTGATAAGCAATTATCCATTGCACGCAAACGTTTTTTTTTGTCCCAGAGATCGATTATATCACCTACATTCGATAATTCACTAACTGAAACTAAAAATTCGCAATCAACAAAAAAAAAGTCTTCATTGATTCTTTATAAGATTGTTGTGGCCACCTCTTAATTATGAATAATTAAACGTTCCCCTCTTCTCGAATCATATTATACCTGTCTATGTTTCGATATTGGTTGTTAATAAAGATTATGACGTCAGTGAGTGTAGGGGGAGGAGCTAGTGTGGTGGGGGCCCATCCCGACTTCTTCTAGCCACCTGGTGGGGGTCCTACCCCACCATGGCGGACCGGCTATATGAGCAGTGGGAGTAGACCGGATTGCCATAACGAACCGGACCGTCACTTGGAACACTACTCTCTATTCTCTCTCTGCACTGGCTTTGCAACTTTATTGAAACCATGGTCTTCTCATTCAACTACCTCTGCATCTTTCTCTCCTAACCCCGCTATCTTTTAGTCCGGCGTTGTCAGACCAGACCCTAAATTTTCCTATTGGAAATCTCTCCCTTCGTCTGGCTAAAACTAGCATCTCCTTAGGAGAGACCTCTCCCTCGTGGACAATAGTTGCCCAGGCCCTACAAACTTACCTCGTAGCGTTTCCTACCAGTCTGCTTCTCTCCGGTTCACACTCGCGTTTGGGATCCACACGGTTTTTGCCTACCCTTAGACACCGAGTGTGAATTCGTGGTCATTCCGAGAGCACATAAACTACCTATAAACCTACCCTGTACCTCTTCTCCGGAACATGGTGCTTTGTAGGGGCACACACGTTCTAAAGATCTTATAGAGTCCGATCTAAGTGAATTGAACCTGCCTGCCGATTAGGTTGGCGGCCAGGGTGAAAGACCACAGGTTTCCCAGATTTATCTCCTATTGGGCGCTCGCCGGACGGCGGCTAAGAGGTTGTGGTGACCCTAGCCCACGGCGGGCGTCTCCTCCCCGCCTTGGGGATCCTCAAATCCGATAACGCCCGACCAAGATGAAGATATACATATTTAGTCATATTGTAGAATATATAGCTCGTAAAATTCTATACAAACCAAGTTATTCAAATGGCAAACAACATCTCTGGCTCAACACATTCATGCAATTATCCATAGAAATTGAAGTAGCATGGCCTATAGATATACTGTGGATGCCTCGTTATAATAACTCCAAAAACTGGCCAGCAATCACGCCTCGAGTCAGCTCATCGTCACCTATTAAACCTCCATTCAGTCCGTACTGCTACTACATTGCATTAAGTTAGTCGCGGAGCCAGGGTTAGGGATCTCTGCGAACACTGATTCAGTTTCGAATCATTATTGCCGCGTTTAAATTTCGGGAAATCCTAAAAATTTTTATGATCTATATTGGCAATTTTATTTTAGGATAGGAGGGGGGCCGTTCTCATAGCGCAATTAAAAATATCTTTTTTTAAATAACTTTAAAAATTATCTAATATTGAAGGATTCAAATATCTTGTAACTATATAAATGCATTGTTAAAAAGAAAATCTCCTATCAATAAAAAAAAAAATTAAATTAATTTAGCGTTTTGCTGGCCTTGGAGAAACTACGCCCATCTCATTAGAAGAATATTCTTCGTAAAGACGTAATTTAATACACTACTCATATATGAATCCACGTTTATTGGCAATGCACGAAAAGAGCTGACTGTTGTTCCTCAATCCTACTCTATTATCAGATATTCCTTTGGATCGCTACATAACTTAACATATTCAAACACAAATGCCTGCTTAAAACCCCCTCCGGAATCCACAATACATTCTAACCGATAGGCCGCCTTAATTCGTTTAAGACTTTATGGAACATCCATGAGAAAAGCATTCCAAACCTCTACCCAAAGAGGATCGAAGATTAATTTAACAGTAGGGCTCAACAAGGTATCGGGTGGTTTGTTTATGGAAACCACCCTTTGCCTGTTGGGCGAAGCCTAAAAGGCAACGAGTCCACGGTTGTGCCTCCTGGGCGGACATGGAAACCAACCGATATTACAAAAAGACTTATTTTTGAAAAGTTTTACATTTTATTTAAGTAAGGTGTAAGACTGTCTAAAACCTCAAAAAAATGTGCAACATATTGTTTCATTTTTTTATGAATCCTTTGAATTATATTCATTTTACGTACATAACTTTGGTTTCTTTCAATGATAGTAAGTATTATAACAAAGTAAAGGCTGGATCAATCAGAAGAAGTGATATATCTTCCGAAAATACTTAAAGAACATTAATATATTCAGTCCTCATTTGATATCCATACATTTGTTTTATTATTCATTAGTGATTTCATCCTGGAATACATTTAATTTATCTACCTAACGGGTCCTACAAATGTTGAGACGACTAAAGGCTTAATGTAATTGAAGTATAGTCAAAGGACCCATAGATTGTTGTTGGCAACAAAAAAAGTGAGGAATTTGGGTCAGCTTAAAATTGCCCTTCGCCAGTAAGGCTTTAGCTATACTAAAACTAAATACATCGTAATATGAGTTGGCTTTCTTTTCAATTCACAATTGGCTACAGTACATTACTAAGAAGTATGTTACTGTGGTTTTCATTGAGCAACAGCAACATTGATAAGCAATTATTTATTATAAGCAATTATCCATTGCACGCAAACGTTTTTTTTTGTCCCAGAGATCGATTACATCACCTACATTCGATAATTCACTAACTGAAACTAAAAATTCGCAATCAACAAAAAAAAAGTCTTCATTGATTCTTTATAAGATTGTTGTGGCCACCTCTTAATTATGAATAATTAAACGTTCCCCTCTTCTCGAATCATATTATACCTGTCTATGTTTCCATATTGGTTGTTAATAAAGATTATGACGTCAGTGAGTGTAGGGGGAGGAGCTAGTGTGGTGGGGGCCCATCCCGACTTCTTCTAGCCACCTGGTGGGGGTCCTACCCCACCATGGCGGACCGGCTATATGAGCAGTGGGAGTAGACCGGATTGCCATAACGAACCGGACCGTCACTTGGAACACTACTCTCTATTCTCTCTCTGCACTGGCTTTGCAACTTTATTGAAACCATGGTCTTCTCATTCAACTACCTCTGCATCTTTCTCTCCTAACCCCGCTATCTTTTAGTCCGGCGTTGTCAGACCAGACCCTAAATTTTCCTATTGGAAATCTCTCCCTTCGTCTGGCTAAAACTAGCATCTCCTTAGGAGAGACCTCTCCCTCGTGGACAATAGTTGCCCAGGCCCTACAAACTTACCTCGTAGCGTTTCCTACCAGTCTGCTTCTCTCCGGTTCACACTCGCGTTTGGGATCCACACGGTTTTTGCCTACCCTTAGACACCGAGTGTGAATTCGTGGTCATTCCGAGAGCACATAAACTACCTATAAACCTACCCTGTACCTCTTCTCCGGAACATGGTGCTTTGTAGGGGCACACACGTTCTAAAGATCTTATAGAGTCAGATCTAAGTGAATTGAACCTGCCTGCCGATTAGGTTGGCGGCCAGGGTGAAAGACCACAGGTTTCCCAGATTTATCTCTTATTGGGCGCTCGCCGGACGGCGGCTAAGAGGTTGTGGTGACCCTAGCCCACGGCGGGCGTCTCCTCCCCGCCTTGGGGATCCTCAAATCCGATAACGCCCGACCAAGATGAAGATATACATATTTAGTCATATTGTAGAATATATAGCTCGTAAAATTCTATACAAACCAAGTTATTCAAATGGCAAACAACATCTCTGGCTCAACACATTCATGCAATTATCCATAGAAATTGAAGTAGCATGGCCTATAGATATACTGTGGATGCCTCGTTATAATAACTCCAAAAACTGGCCAGCAATCACGCCTCGAGTCAGCTCATCGTCACCTATTAAACCTCCATTCAGTCCGTACTGCTACTACATTGCATTAAGTTAGTCGCGGAGCCAGGGTTAGGGATCTCTGCGAACACTGATTCAGTTTCGAATCATTATTGCCGCGTTTAAATTTCGGGAAATCCTAAAAATTTTTATGATCTATATTGGCAATTTTATTTTAGGATAGGAGGGGGGCCGTTCTCATAGCGCAATTAAAAATATCTTTTTTTAAATAACTTTAAAAATTATCTAATATTGAAGGATTCAAATATCTTGTAACTATATAAATGCATTGTTAAAAAGAAAATCTCCTATCAATAAAAAAAAAAATTAAATTAATTTAGCTTTTTGCTGGCCTTGGAGAAACTACGCCCATCTCATTAGAAGAATATTCTTCGTAAAGACATAATTTAATACACTACTCATATATGAATCCACGTTTATTGGCAATGCACGAAAAGAGCTGACTGTTGTTCCTCAATCCTACTCTATTATCAGATATTCCTTTGGATCGCTACATAACTTAACATATTCAAACACAAATGCCTGCTTAAAACCCCCTCCGGAATCCACAATACATTCTAACCGATAGGCCGCCTTATTCGTTTAAGACTTTATGGAACATCCATGAGAAAAGCATTCCAAACCTCTACCCAAAGAGGATCGAAGATTAATTTAACAGTAGGGCTCAACAAGGTATCGGGTGGTTTGTTTATGGAAACCACCCTTTGCCTGTTGGGCGAAGCCTAAAAGCCAACGAGTCCACGGTTGTGCCTCCTGGGCGGACATGGAAACCAACCGATATTACAAAAAGACTTATTTTTGAAAAGTTTTACATTTTATTTAAGTAAGGTGTAAGACTGTCTAAAACCTCAAAAAAATGTGCAACATATTGTTTCATTTTTTTATGAATCCTTTGAATTATATTCATTTTACGTACATAACTTTGGTTTCTTTCAATGATAGTAAGTATTATAACAAAGTAAAGGCTGGATCAATCAGAAGAAGTGATATATCTTCCGAAAATACTTAAAGAACATTAATATATTCAGTCCTCATTTGATATCCATACATTTGTTTTATTATTCATTAGTGATTTCATCCTGGAATACATTTAATTTATCTACCTAACGGGTCCTACAAATGTTGAGACGACTAAAGGCTTAATGTAATTGAAGTATAGTCAAAGGACCCATAGATTGTTGTTGGCAACAAAAAAAGTGAGGAATTTGGGTCAGCTTAAAATTGCCCTTCGCCAGTAAGGCTTTAGCTATACTAAAACTAAATACATCGTAATATGAGTTGGCTTTCTTTTCAATTCACAATTGGCTACAGTACATTACTAAGAAGTATGTTACTGTGCTTTTCATTGAGCAACAGCAACATTGATAAGCAATTATCCATTGCACGCAAACGTTTTTTTTTGTCCCAGAGATCGATTATATCACCTACATTCGATAATTCACTAACTGAAACTAAAAATTCGCAATCAACAAAAAAAAAGTCTTCATTGATTCTTTATAAGATTGTTGTGGCCACCTCTTAATTATGAATAATTAAACGTTCCCCTCTTCTCGAATCATATTATACCTGTCTATGTTTCCATATTGGTTGTTAATAAAGATTATGACGTCAGTGAGTGTAGGGGGAGGAGCTAGTGTGGTGGGGGCCCATCCCGACTTCTTCTAGCCACCTGGTGGGGGTCCTACCCCACCATGGCGGACCGGCTATATGAGCAGTGGGAGTAGACCGGATTGCCATAACGAACCGGACCGTCACTTGGAACACTACTCTCTATTCTCTCTCTGCACTGGCTTTGCAACTTTATTGAAACCATGGTCTTCTCATTCAACTACCTCTGCATCTTTCTCTCCTAACCCCGCTATCTTTTAGTCCGGCGTTGTCAGACCAGACCCTAAATTTTCCTATTGGAAATCTCTCCCTTCGTCTGGCTAAAACTAGCATCTCCTTAGGAGAGACCTCTCCCTCGTGGACAATAGTTGCCCAGGTCCTACAAACTTACCTCGTAGCGTTTCCTACCAGTCTGCTTCTCTCCGGTTCACACTCGCGTTTGGGATCCACACGGTTTTTGCCTACCCTTAGACACCGAGTGTGAATTCGTGGTCATTCCGAGAGCACATAAACTACCTATAAACCTACCCTGTACCTCTTCTCCGGAACATGGTGCTTTGTAGGGGCACACACGTTCTAAAGATCTTATAGAGTCAGATCTAACTGAATTGAACCTGCCTGCCGATTAGGTTGGCAGTCAGGGTGAAATACCACAGGTTCCCCAGATTTATCTCTTATTGGGCGCTCGCCGGACGGCGGCTAAGAGGTTGTGGTGACCCTAGCCCACGGCGGGCGTCTCCTCCCCGCCTTGGGGATCCTCAAATCCGATAACGCCCGACCAAGATGAAGATATACATATTTAGTCATATTGTAGAATATATAGCTCGTAAAATTCTATTCAAACCAAGTTATTCAAATGGCAAACAACATCTCTGGCTTAACACATTCATGCAATTATCCATAGAAATTGAAGTAGCATGGCCTATAGATATACTGTGGATGCCTCGTTATAATAACTCCAAAAACTGGCCAGCAATCACGCCTCGAGTCAGCTCATCGTCACCTATTAAACCTCCATTCAGTCCGTACTGCTACTACATTGCATTAAGTTAGTCGCGGAGCCAGGGTTAGGGATCTCTGCGAACACTGATTCAGTTTCGAATCATTATTGCCGCGTTTAAATTTCGGGAAATCCTAAAAATTTTTATGATCTATATTGGCAATTTTATTTTAGGATAGGAGGGGGGCCGTTCTCATAGCGCAATTAAAAATATCTTTTTTTAAATAACTTTAAAAATTATCTAATATTAAAGGATTCAAATATCTTGTAACTATATAAATGCATTGTTGAAAAGAAAATCTCCTAGCAATAAAAAAAAAAAATTAAATTAATTTAGCGTTTTGCTGGCCTTGGAGAAACTACGCCCATATGATTAGAAGAATATTCCTCGTAAAGACGTAATTTAATACACTACTCATATATGAATCCACGTTTATTGGCAATGCACGAAAAGAGCTGACTGTTGTTCCTCAATCCTACTCTATTATCAGATATTCCTTTGGATCGCTACATAACTTAACATATTCAAACACAAATGCCTGCTTAAAACCCCCCTCCAGAATCCACAATACATTCCAACCGATAGGCCGCCTTAATTCGTTTAAGACTTTATGGAACATCCATGAGAAAAGCATTCCAAACCTCTACCCAAAGAGGATCGAAGATTAATTTAACAGTAGGGCTCAACAAGGTATCGGGTGGTTTGTTTATGGAAACCACCCTTTGCCTGTTGGGCGAAGCCTAAAAGGCAACGAGTCCACGGTTGTGCCTCCTGGGCGGACATGGAAACCAACCGATATTACAAAAAGACTTATTTTTGAAAAGTTTTACATTTTATTTAAGTAAGGTGTAAGACTGTCTAAAACCTCAAAAAAATGTGCAACATATTGTTTCATTTTTTTATGAATCCTTTGAATTATATTCATTTTACGTACATAACTTTAGTTTCTTTCAATGATAGTAAGTATTATAACAAAGTAAAGGCTGGATCAATCAGAAGAAGTGATATATCTTCCGAAAATACTTAAAGAACATTAATATATTCAGTCCTCATTTGATATCTATACATTTGTTTTATTATTCATTAGTGATTTCATCCTGGAATACATTTAATTTATCTACCTAACGGGTCCTACAAATGTTGAGACGACTAAAGGCTTAATGTAATTGAAGTATAGTCAAAGGACCCATAGATTGTTGTTGGCAACAAAAAAAGTGAGGAATTTGGGTCAGCTTAAAATTGCCCTTCGCCAGTAAGGCTTTAGCTATACTAAAACTAAATACATCGTAATATGAGTTGGCTTTCTTTTCAATTCACAATTGGCTACAGTACATTACTAAGAAGTATGTTACTGTGGTTTTCATTGAGCAACAGCAACATTGATAAGCAATTATTTATTATAAGCAATTATCCATTGCACGCAAACGTTTTTTTTTGTCCCAGAGATCGATTACATCACCTACATTCGATAATTCACTAACTGAAACTAAAAATTCGCAATCAACAAAAAAAAAGTCTTCATTGATTCTTTATAAGATTGTTGTGGCCACCTCTTAATTATGAATAATTAAACGTTCCCCTCTTCTCGAATCATATTATACCTGTCTATGTTTCCATATTGGTTGTTAATAAAGATTATGACGTCAGTGAGTGTAGGGGGAGGAGCTAGTGTGGTGGGGGCCCATCCCGACTTCTTCTAGCCACCTGGTGGGGGTCCTACCCCACCATGGCGGACCGGCTATATAAGCAGTGGGAGTAGACCGGATTGCCATAACGAACTGGACCGTCACTTGGAACACTACTCTCTATTCTCTCTCTGCACTGGCTTTGCAACTTTATTGAAACCATGGTCTTCTCATTCAACTACCTCTGCATCTTTCTCTCCTAACCCCGCTATCTTTTAGTCCGGCGTTGTCAGACCAGACCCTAAATTTTCCTATTGGAAATCTCTCCCTTCGTCTGGCTAAAACTAGCATCTCCTTAGGAGAGACCTCTCCCTCGTGGACAATAGTTGCCCAGGCCCTACAAACTTACCTCGTAGCGTTTCTTACCAGTCTGCTTCTCTCCGGTTCACACTCGCGTTTGGGATCCACACGGTTTTTGCCTACCCTTAGACACCGAGTGTGAATTCGTGGTCATTCCGAGAGCACATAAACTACCTATAAACCTACCCTGTACCTCTTCTCCGGAACATGGTGCTTTGTAGGGGCACACACGTTCTAAAGATCTTATAGAGTCAGATCTAACTGAATTGAACCTGCCTGCCCATTAGGTTGGCAGCCAGGGTGAAAGACCACAGGTTCCCCAGATTTATCTCTTATTGGGCGCTCGCCGGACGGCGGCTAAGAGGTTGTGGTGACCCTAGCCCACGGCGGGCGTCTCCTCCCCACCTTGGGGATCCTCAAATCCGATAACGCCCGACCAAGATGAAGATATACATATTTAGTCATATTGTAGAATATATAGCTCGTAAAATTCTATTCAAACCAAGTTATTCAAATGGCAAACAACATCTCTGGCTCAACACATTCATGCAATTATCCATAGAAATTGAAGTAGCATGGCCTATAGATATACTGTGGATGCCTCGTTATAATAACTCCAAAAACTGGCCAGCAATCACGCCTCGAGTCAGCTCATCGTCACCTATTAAACCTCCATTCAGTCCGTACTGCTACTACATTGCATTAAGTTAGTCGCGGAGCCAGGGTTAGGGATATCTGCGAACACTGATTCAGTTTCGAATCATTATTGCCGCGTTTAAATTTCGGGAAATCCTAAAAAATTTTATGATCTATATTGGCAATTTTATTTTAGGATAGGAGGGGGGCCGTTCTCATAGCGCAATTAAAAATATCTTTTTTTAAATAACTTTAAAAATTATCTAATATTGAAGGATTCAAATATCTTGTAACTATATAAATGCATTGTTAAAAAGAAAATCTCCTAGCAATAAAAAAAAAAATTAAATTAATTTAGCGTTTTGCTGGCCTTGGAGAAACTACGCCCATATGATTAGAAGAATATTCCTCGTAAAGACGTAATTTAATACACTACTCATATATGAATCCACGTTTATTGGCAATGCACGAAAAGAGCTGACTGTTGTTCCTCAATCCTACTCTATTATCAGATATTCCTTTGGATCGCTACATTACTTAACATATTCAAACACAAATGCCTGCTTAAAACCCCCCTCCAGAATCCACAATACATTCCAACCGATAGGCCGCCTTAATTCGTTTAAGACTTTATGGAACATCCATGAGAAAAGCATTCCAAACCTCAACCCAAAGAGGATCGAAGATTAATTTAACAGTAGGGCTCAACAAGGTATCGGGTGGTTTGTTTATGGAAACCACCCTTTGCCTGTTGGGCGAAGCCTAAAAGGCAACGAGTCCACGGTTGTGCCTCCTGGGCGGACATGGAAACCAACCGATATTACAAAAAGACTTATTTTTGAAAAGTTTTACATTTTATTTAAGTAAGGTGTAAGACTGTCTAAAACCTCAAAAAAATGTGCAACATATTGTTTCATTTTTTTATGAATCCTTTGAATTATATTCATTTTACGTACATAACTTTGGTTTCTTTCAATGATAGTAAGTATTATAACAAAGTAAAGGCTGGATCAATCAGAAGAAGTGATATATCTTCCGAAAATACTTAAAGAACATTAATATATTCAGTCCTCATTTGATATCTATACATTTGTTTTATTATTCATTAGTGATTTCATCCTGGAATACATTTAATTTATCTACCTAACGGGTCCTACAAATGTTGAGACGACTAAAGGCTTAATGTAATTGAAGTATAGTCAAAGGACCCATAGATTGTTGTTGGCAACAAAAAAAGTGAGGAATTTGGGTCAGCTTAAAATTGCCCTTCGCCAGTAAGGCTTTAGCTATACTAAAACTAAATACATCGTAATATGAGTTGGCTTTCTTTTCAATTCACAATTGGCTACAGTACATTACTAAGAAGTATGTTACTGTGGTTTTCATTGAGCAACAGCAACATTGATAAGCAATTATTTATTATAAGCAATTATCCATTGCACGCAAACGTTTTTTTTTGTCCCAGAGATCGATTACATCACCTACATTCGATAATTCACTAACTGAAACTAAAAATTCGCAATCAACAAAAAAAAAGTCTTCATTGATTCTTTATAAGATTGTTGTGGCCACCTCTTAATTATGAATAATTAAACGTTCCCCTCTTCTCGAATCATATTATACCTGTCTATGTTTCCATATTGGTTGTTAATAAAGATTATGACGTCAGTGAGTGTAGGGGGAGGAGCTAGTGTGGTGGGGGCCCATCCCGACTTCTTCTAGCCACCTGGTGGGGGTCCTACCCCACCATGGCGGACCGGCTATATAAGCAGTGGGAGTAGACCGGATTGCCATAACGAACCGGACCGTCACTTGGAACACTACTCTCTATTCTCTCTCTGCACTGGCTTTGCAACTTTATTGAAACCATGGTCTTCTCATTCAACTACCTCTGCATCTTTCTCTCCTAACCCCGCTATCTTTTAGTCCGGCGTTGTCAGACCAGACCCTAAATTTTCCTATTGGAAATCTCTCCCTTCGTCTGGCTAAAACTAGCATCTCCTTAGGAGAGACCTCTCCCTCGTGGACAATAGTTGCCCAGGCCCTACAAACTTACCTCGTAGCGTTTCTTACCAGTCTGCTTCTCTCCGGTTCACACTCGCGTTTGGGATCCACACGGTTTTTGCCTACCCTCAGACACCGAGTGTGAATTCGTGGTCATTCCGAGAGCACATAAACTACCTATAAACCTACCCTGTACCTCTTCTCCGGAACATGGTGCTTTGTAGGGGCACACACGTTCTAAAGATCTTATAGAGTCAGATCTAACTGAATTGAACCTGCCTGCCGATTAGGTTGGCAGCCAGGGTGAAAGACCACAGGTTCCCCAGATTTATCTCTTATTGGGCGCTCGCCGGACGGCGGCTAAGAGGTTGTGGTGACCCTAGCCCACGGCGGGCGTCTCCTCCCCACCTTGGGGATCCTCAAATCCGACAACGCCCGACCAAGATGAAGATATACATATTTAGTCATATTGTAGAATATATAGATCGTAAAATTCTATTCAAACCAAGTTATTCAAATGGCAAACAACATCTCTGGCTCAACACATTCATGCAATTATCCATAGAAATTGAAGTAGCATGGCCTATAGATATACTGTGGATGCCTCGTTATAATAACTCCAAAAACTGGCCAGCAATCACGCCTCGAGTCAGCTCATCGTCACCTATTAAACCTCCATTCAGTCCGTACTGCTACTACATTGCATTAAGTTAGTCGCGGAGCCAGGGTTAGGGATATCTGCGAACACTGATTCAGTTTCGAATCATTATTGCCGCGTTTAAATTTCGGGAAATCCTAAAAATTTGTATGATCTATATTGGCAATTTTATTTTAGGATAGGAGGGGAGCCGTTCTCATAGCGCAATTAAAAATATCTTTTTTTAAATAACTTTAAAAATTATCTAATATTGAAGGATTCAAATATCTTGTAACTATATAAATGCATTGTTGAAAAGAAAATCTCCTAGCAATAAAAAAAAAAATTAAATTAATTTAGCGTTTTGCTGGCCTTGGAGAAACTACGCCCATATGATTAGAAGAATATTCCTCGTAAAGACGTAATTTAATACACTACTCATATATGAATCCACGTTTATTGGCAATGCACCAAAAGAGCTGACTGTTGTTCCTCAATCCTACTCTATTATCAGATATTCCTTTGGATCGCTACATTACTTAACATATTCAAACACAAATGCCTGCTTAAAACCCCCCTCCAGAATCCACAATACATTCCAACCGATAGGCCGCCTTAATTCGTTTAAGACTTTATGGAACATCCATGAGAAAAGCATTCCAAACCTCTACCCAAAGAGGATCGAAGATTAATTTAACAGTAGGGCTCAACAAGGTATCGGGTGGTTTGTTTATGGAAACCACCCTTTGCCTGTTGGGCGAAGCCTAAAAGGCAACGAGTCCACGGTTGTGCCTCCTGGGCGGACATGGAAACCAACCGATATTACAAAAAGACTTATTTTTGAAAAGTTTTACATTTTATTTAAGTAAGGTGTAAGACTGTCTAAAACCTCAAAAAAATGTGCAACATATTGTTTCATTTTTTTATGAATCCTTTGAATTATATTCATTTTACGTACATAACTTTGGTTTCTTTCAATGATAGTAAGTATTATAACAAAGTAAAGGCTGGATCAATCAGAAGAAGTGATATATCTTCCGAAAATACTTAAAGAACATTAATATATTCAGTCCTCATTTGATATCTATACATTTGTTTTATTATTCATTAGTGATTTCATCCTGGAATACATTTAATTTATCTACCTAACGGGTCCTACAAATGTTGAGATGACTAAAGGCTTAATGTAATTGAAGTATAGTCAAAGGACCCATAGATTGTTGTTGGCAACAAAAAAAGTGAGGAATTTGGGTCAGCTTAAAATTGCCCTTCGCCAGTAAGGCTTTAGCTATACTAAAACTAAATACATCGTAATATGAGTTGGCTTTCTTTTCAATTCACAATTGGCTACAGTACATTACTAAGAAGTATGTTACTGTGGTTTTCATTGAGCAACAGCAACATTGATAAGCAATTATTTATTATAAGCAATTATCCATTGCACGCAAACGTTTTTTTTTGTCCCAGAGATCGATTACATCACCTACATTCGATAATTCACTAACTGAAACTAAAAATTCGCAATCAACAAAAAAAAAGTCTTCATTGATTCTTTATAAGATTGTTGTGGCCACCTCTTAATTATGAATAATTAAACGTTCCCCTCTTCTCGAATCATATTATACCTGTCTATGTTTCCATATTGGTTGTTAATAAAGATTATGACGTCAGTGAGTGTAGGGGGAGGAGCTAGTGTGGTGGGGGTCCATCCCGACTTCTTCTAGCCACCTGGTGGGGGTCCATCCCGACTTCTTCTAGCCACCTGGTGGGGGTCCTACCCCACCATGGCGGACCGGCTATATAAGCAGTGGGAGTAGACCGGATTGCCATAACGAACCGGACCGTCACTTGGAACACTACTCTCTATTCTCTCTCTGCACTGGCTTTGCAACTTTATTGAAACCATGGTCTTCTCATTCAACTACCTCTGCATCTTTCTCTCCTAACCCCGCTATCTTTTAGTCCGGCGTTGTCAGACCAGACCCTAAATTTTCCTATTGGAAATCTCTCCCTTCGTCTGGCTAAAACTAGCATCTCCTTAGGAGAGACCTCTCCCTCGTGGACAATAGTTGCCCAGGCCCTACAAACTTACCTCGTAGCGTTTCTTACCAGTCTGCTTCTCTCCGGTTCACACTCGCGTTTGGGATCCACACGGTTTTTGCCTACCCTTAGACACCGAGTGTGAATTCGTGGTCATTCCGAGAGCACATAAACTACCTATAAACCTACCCTGTACCTCTTCTCCGGAACATGGTGCTTTGTAGGGGCACACACGTTCTAAAGATCTTATAGAGTCAGATCTAACTGAATTGAACCTGCCTGCCGATTAGGTTGGCAGCCAGGGTGAAAGACCACAGGTTCCCCAGATTTATCTCTTATTGGGCGCTCGCCGGACGGCGGCTAAGAGGTTGTGGTGACCCTAGCCCACGGCGGGAGTCTCCTCCCCACCTTGGGGATCCTCAAATCCGATAACGCCCGACCAAGATGAAGATATACATATTTAGTCATATTGTAGAATATATAGATCGTAAAATTCTATTCAAACCAAGTTATTCAAATGGCAAACAACATCTCTGGCTCAACACATTCATGCAATTATCCATAGAAATTGAAGTAGCATGGCCTATAGATATACTGTGGATGCCTCGTTATATTAACTCCAAAAACTGGCCAGCAATCACGCCTCGAGTCAGCTCATCGTCACCTATTAAACCTCCATTCAGTCCGTACTGCTACTACATTGCATTAAGTTAGTCGCGGAGCCAGGGTTAGGGATATCTGCGAACACTGATTCAGTTTCGAATCATTATTGCCGCGTTTAAATTTCGGGAAATCCTAAAAATTTGTATGATCTATATTGGCAATTTTATTTTAGGATAGGAGGGGGGCCGTTTCATAGCGCAATTAAAAATATCTTTTTTTAAATAACTTTAAAAATTATCTAATATTAAAGGATTCAAATATCTTGTAACTATATAAATGCATTGTTGAAAAGAAAATCTCCCAGCAATAAAAAAAAAAATTAAATTAATTTAGCGTTTTGCTGGCCTTGGAGAAACTACGCCCATATGATTAGAAGAATATTTCTCGTAAAGACGTAATTTAATACACTACTCATATATGAATCCACGTTTATTGGCAATGCACCAAAAGAGCTGACTGTTGTTCCTCAATCCTACTCTATTATCAGATATTCCTTTGGATCGCTACATTACTTAACATATTCAAACACAAATGCCTGCTTAAAACCCCCCTCCAGAATCCACAATACATTCCAACCGATAGGCCGCCTTAATTCGTTTAAGACTTTATGGAACATCCATGAGAAAAGCATTCCAAACCTCAACCCAAAGAGGATCGAAGATTAATTTAACAGTAGGGCTCAACAAGGTATCGGGTGGTTTGTTTATGGAAACCACCCTTTGCCTGTTGGGCGAAGCCTAAAAGGCAACGAGTCCACGGTTGTGCCTCCTGGGCGGACATGGAAACCAACCGATATTACAAAAAGACTTATTTTTGAAAAGTTTTACATTTTATTTAAGTAAGGTGTAAGACTGTCTAAAACCTCAAAAAAATGTGCAACATATTGTTTCATTTTTTTATGAATCCTTTGAATTATATTCATTTTACGTACATAACTTTGGTTTCTTTCAATGATAGTAAGTATTATAACAAAGTAAAGGCTGGATCAATCAGAAGAAGTGATATATCTTCCGAAAATACTTAAAGAACATTAATATATTCAGTCCTCATTTGATATCTATACATTTGTTTTATTATTCATTAGTGATTTCATCCTGGAATACATTTAATTTATCTACCTAACGGGTCCTACAAATGTTGAGACGACTAAAGGCTTAATGTAATTGAAGTATAGTCAAAGGACCCATAGATTGTTGTTGGCAACAAAAAAAGTGAGGAATTTGGGTCAGCTTAAAATTGCCCTTCGCCAGTAAGGCTTTAGCTATACTAAAACTAAATACATCGTAATATGAGTTGGCTTTCTTTTCAATTCACAATTGGCTACAGTACATTACTAAGAAGTATGTTACTGTGGTTTTCATTGAGCAACAGCAACATTGATAAGCAATTATTTATTATAAGCAATTATCCATTGCACGCAAACGTTTTTTTTGTCCCAGAGATCGATTACATCACCTACATTCGATAATTCACTAACTGAAACTAAAGATTCGCAATCAACAAAAAAAAAGTCTTCATTGATTCTTTATAAGATTGTTGTGGCCACCTCTTAATTATGAATAATTAAACGTTCCCCTCTTCTCGAATCATATTATACCTGTCTATGTTTCCATATTGGTTGTTAATAAAGATTATGACGTCAGTGAGTGTAGGGGGAGGAGCTAGTGTGGTGGGGGCCCATCCCGACTTCTTCTAGCCACCTGGTGGGGGTCCTACCCCACCATGGCGGACCGGCTATATAAGCAGTGGGAGTAGACCGGATTGCCATAACGAACCGGACCGTCACTTGGAACACTACTCTCTATTCTCTCTCTGCACTGGCTTAGCAACTTTATTGAAACCATGGTCTTCTCATTCAACTACCTCTGCATCTTTCTCTCCTAACCCCGCTATCTTTTAGTCCGGCGTTGTCAGACCAGACCCTAAATTTTCCTATTGGAAATCTCTCCCTTCGTCTGGCTAAAACTAGCATCTCCTTAGGAGAGACCTCTCCCTCGTGGACAATAGTTGCCCAGGCCCTACAAACTTACCTCGTAGCGTTTCTTACCAGTCTGCTTCTCTCCGGTTCACACTCGCGTTTGGGATCCACACGGTTTTTGCCTACCCTTAGACACCGAGTGTGAATTCGTGGTCATTCCGAGAGCACATAAACTACCTATAAACCTACCCTGTACCTCTTCTCCGGAACATGGTGCTTTGTAGGGGCACACACGTTCTAAAGATCTTATAGAGTCAGATCTAACTGAATTGAACCTGCCTGCCGATTAGGTTGGCAGCCAGGGTGAAAGACCACAGGTTCCCCAGATTTATCTCTTATTGGGCGCTCGCCGGACGGCGGCTAAGAGGTTGTGGTGACCCTAGCCCACGGCGGGCGTCTCCTCCCCACCTTGGGGATCCTCAAATCCGATAACGCCCGACCAAGATGAAGATATACATATTTAGTCATATTGTAGAATATATAGCTCGTAAAATTCTATTCAAACCAAGTTATTCAAATGGCAAACAACATCTCTGGCTCAACACATTCATGCAATTATCCATAGAAATTGAAGTAGCATGGCCTATAGATATACTGTGGATGCCTCGTTATAATAACTCCAAAAACTGGCCAGCAATCACGCCTCGAGTCAGCTCATCGTCACCTATTAAACCTCCATTCAGTCCGTACTGCTACTACATTGCATTAAGTTAGTCGCGGAGCCAGGGTTAGGGATATCTGCGAACACTGATTCAGTTTCGAATCATTATTGCCGCGTTTAAATTTCGGGAAATCCTAAAAATTTGTATGATCTATATTGGCAATTTTATTTTAGGATAGGAGGGGGGCCGTTCTCATAGCGCAATTAAAAATATCTTTTTTTAAATAACTTTAAAAATTATCTAATATTAAAGGATTCAAATATCTTGTAACTATATAAATGCATTGTTGAAAAGAAAATCTCCCAGCAATAAAAAAAAAAATTAAATTAATTTAGCGTTTTGCTGGCCTTGGAGAAACTACGCCCATATGATTAGAAGAATATTTCTCGTAAAGACGTAATTTAATACACTACTCATATATGAATCCACGTTTATTGGCAATGCACCAAAAGAGCTGACTGTTGTTCCTCAATCCTACTCTATTATCAGATATTCCTTTGGATCGCTACATTACTTAACATATTCAAACACAAATGCCTGCTTAAAACCCCCCTCCAGAATCCACAATACATTCCAACCGATAGGCCGCCTTAATTCGTTTAAGACTTTATGGAACATCCATGAGAAAAGCATTCCAAACCTCTACCCAAAGAGGATCGAAGATTAATTTAACAGTAGGGCTCAACAAGGTATCGGGTGGTTTGTTTATGGAAACCACCCTTTGCCTGTTGGGCGAAGCCTAAAAGGCAACGAGTCCACGGTTGTGCCTCCTGGGCGGACATGGAAACCAACCGATATTACAAAAAGACTTATTTTTGAAAAGTTTTACATTTTATTTAAGTAAGGTGTAAGACTGTCTAAAACCTCAAAAAAATGTGCAACATATTGTTTTATTTTTTTATGAATCCTTTGAATTATATTCATTTTACGTACATAACTTTGGTTTCTTTCAATGATAGTAAGTATTATAACAAAGTAAAGGCTGGATCAATCAGAAGAAGTGATATATCTTCCGAAAATACTTAAAGAACATTAATATATTCAGTCCTCATTTGATATCTATACATTTGTTTTATTATTCATTAGTGATTTCATCCTGGAATACATTTAATTTATCTATCTAACGGGTCCTACAAATGTTGAGACGACTAAAGGCTTAATGTAATTGAAGTATAGTCAAAGGACCCATAGATTGTTGTTGGCAACAAAAAAAGATAGGAATTTGGGTCAGCTTAAAATTGCCCATCGCCAGTAAGGCTTTAGCTATACTAAAACTAAAAACATCGTAATATGAGTTGGCTTTCTTTTCAATTCACAATTGGCTACAGTACATTACTAAGAAGTATGTTACTGTGGTTTTCATTGAGCAACAGCAACATTGATAAGCAATTAATTATTATAAGCAATTATCCATTGCACGCAAACGTTTTTTTTTGTCCCAGAGATCGATTACATCACCTACATTCGAT
This sequence comes from Acanthosoma haemorrhoidale, assembly GCA_930367205.1. Lineage (NCBI taxonomy): Eukaryota > Metazoa > Arthropoda > Insecta > Hemiptera > Acanthosomatidae > Acanthosoma > Acanthosoma haemorrhoidale. The sequence goes on from OV884012.1 coordinate 74,558,654, forward strand.
AATTCACTAACTGAAACTAAAGATTCGCAATCAACAAAAAAAAAGTCTTCATTGATTCTTTATAAGATTGTTGTGGCCACCTCTTAATTATGAATAATTAAACGTTCCCCTCTTCTCGAATCATATTATACCTGTCTATGTTTCCATATTGGTTGTTAATAAAGATTATGACGTCAGTGAGTGTAGGGGGAGGAGCTAGTGTGGTGGGGGCCCATCCCGACTTCTTCTAGCCACCTGGTGGGGGTCCTACCCCACCATGGCGGACCGGCTATATAAGCAGTGGGAGTAGACCGGATTGCCATAACGAACCGGACCGTCACTTGGAACACTACTCTCTATTCTCTCTCTGCACTGGCTTAGCAACTTTATTGAAACCATGGTCTTCTCATTCAACTACCTCTGCATCTTTCTCTCCTAACCCCGCTATCTTTTAGTCCGGCGTTGTCAGACCAGACCCTAAATTTTCCTATTGGAAATCTCTCCCTTCGTCTGGCTAAAACTAGCATCTCCTTAGGAGAGACCTCTCCCTCGTGGACAATAGTTGCCCAGGCCCTACAAACTTACCTCGTAGCGTTTCTTACCAGTCTGCTTCTCTCCGGTTCACACTCGCGTTTGGGATCCACACGGTTTTTGCCTACCCTTAGACACCGAGTGTGAATTCGTGGTCATTCCGAGAGCACATAAACTACCTATAAACCTACCCTGTACCTCTTCTCCGGAACATGGTGCTTTGTAGGGGCACACACGTTCTAAAGATCTTATAGAGTCAGATCTAACTGAATTGAACCTGCCTGCCGATTAGGTTGGCAGCCAGGGTGAAAGACCACAGGTTCCCCAGATTTATCTCTTATTGGGCGCTCGCCGGACGGCGGCTAAGAGGTTGTGGTGACCCTAGCCCACGGCGGGCGTCTCCTCCCCACCTTGGGGATCCTCAAATCCGATAACGCCCGACCAAGATGAAGATATACATATTTAGTCATATTGTAGAATATATAGCTCGTAAAATTCTATTCAAACCAAGTTATTCAAATGGCAAACAACATCTCTGGCTCAACACATTCATGCAATTATCCATAGAAATTGAAGTAGCATGGCCTATAGATATACTGTGGATGCCTCGTTATAATAACTCCAAAAACTGGCCAGCAATCACGCCTCGAGTCAGCTCATCGTCACCTATTAAACCTCCATTCAGTCCGTAATGCTACTACATTGCATTAAGTTAGTCGCGGAGCCAGGGTTAGGGATCTCTGCGAACACTGATTCAGTTTCGAATTATTATTGCCGCGTTTAAATTTCGGGAAATCCTAAAAAATTTTATGATCTATATTGGCAATTTTATTTTAGGATAGGAGGGGGGCCGTTCTCATAGCGCAATTAAAAATATCTTTTTTTAAATAACTTTAAAAATTATCTAATATTGAAGGATTCAAATATCTTGTAACTATATAAATGCATTGTTGAAAAGAAAATCTCCTAGCAATAAAAAAAAAAATTAAATTAATTTAGCGTTTTGCTGGCCTTGGAGAAACTACGCCCATATGATTAGAAGAATATTTCTCGTAAAGACGTAATTTAATACACTACTCATATATGAATCCACGTTTATTGGCAATGCACCAAAAGAGCTGACTGTTGTTCCTCAATCCTACTCTATTATCAGATATTCCTTTGGATCGCTACATTACTTAACATATTCAAACACAAATGCCTGCTTAAAACCCCCCTCCAGAATCCACAATACATTCCAACCGATAGGCCGCCTTAATTCGTTTAAGACTTTATGGAACATCCATGAGAAAAGCATTTCAAACCTCTACCCAAAGAGGATCGAAGATTAATTTAACAGTAGGGCTCAACAAGGTATCGGGTGGTTTGTTTATGGAAACCACCCTTTGCCTGTTGGGCGAAGCCTAAAAGGCAACGAGTCCACGGTTGTGCCTCCTGGGCGGACATGGAAACCAACCGATATTACAAAAAGACTTATTTTTGAAAATTTTTTAAAAGTTTTACATTTTATTTAAGTAAGGTGTAAGACTGTCTAGAACCTCAAAAAAATGTGCAACATATTGTTTTATTTTTTTATGAATCCTTTGAATTATATTCATTTTACGTACATAACTTTGGTTTCTTTCAATGATAGTAAGTATTATAACAAAGTAAAGGCTGGATCAATCAGAAGAAGTGATATATCTTACGAAAATACTTAAAGAACATTAATATATTCAGTCCTCATTTGATATCTATACGTTTGTTTTATTATTCATTAGTGATTTCTTCCTGGAATACATTTAATTTATCTACCTAACGGGTCATACAAATGTTGAGATGACTAAAGGCTTAATGTTATTGAAGTATAGTCAAAGGACCCATAGATTGTTGTTGGCAACAAAAAAAGATAGGAATTTGGGTCAGCTTAAAATTGCCCTTCGCCAGTAAGGCTTTAGCTATACTAAAACTAAATACATCGTAATATGAGTTGGCTTTCATTTCAATTCAGAATTGGCTACAGTACATTACTGAGAAGTATGTTACTGTGGTTTTCATTGAGCAACAGCCACATTGATAAGCAATTATTTATTATAAGCAATTATCCATTGCACGCAAACTTTTTTTTTGTCCCAGAGATCGATTACATCACCTACATTCGATAATTCACTAACTGAAACTAAAGATTCGCAATCAACAAAAAAAAAGTCTTCATTGATTCTTTATAAGATTGTTGTGGCCACCTCTTAATTATGAATAATTAAACGTTCCCCTCTTCTCGAATCATATTATACCTGTCTATGTTTCGATATTGGTTGTTAATAAAGATTGTAACGTCAGTGAGTGTAGGGGGAGGAGCTAGTGTGGTGGGGGCCCATCCCGACTTCTTCTAGCCACCTGGTGGGGGTCCTACCCCACCATGGCGGACCGGCTATATAAGCAGTGGGAGTAGACCGGATTGCCATAACGAACCGGACCGTCACTTGGAACACTACTCTCTATTCTCTCTCTGCACTGGCTTTGCAACTTTATTGAAACCATGGTCTTCTCATTCAACTACCTCTGCATCTTTCTCTCCTAACCCCGCTATCTTTTAGTCCGGCGTTGTCAGACCAGACCCTAAATTTTCCTATTGGAAATCTCTCCCTTCGTCTGGCTAAAACTAGCATCTCCTTAGGAGAGACCTCTCCCTCGTGGACAATAGTTGCCCAGGCCCTACAAACTTACCTCGTAGCGTTTCTTACCAGTCTGCTTCTCTCCGGTTCACACTCGCGTTTGGGATCCACACGGTTTTTGCCTACCCTCAGACACCGAGTGTGAATTCGTGGTCATTCCGAGAGCACATAAACTACCTATAAACCTACCCTGTACCTCTTCTCCGGAACATGGTGCTTTGTAGGGGCACACACGTTCTAAAGATCTTATAGAGTCAGATCTAACTGAATTGAACCTGCCTGCCGATTAGGTTGGCAGCCAGGGTGAAAGACCACAGGTTCCCCAGATTTATCTCTTATTGGGCGCTCGCCGGACGGCGGCTAAGAGGTTGTGGTGACCCTAGCCCACGGCGGGCGTCTCCTCCCCACCTTGGGGATCCTCAAATCCGATAACGCCCGACCAAGATGAAGATATACATATTTAGTCATATTGTAGAATATATAGCTCGTAAAATTCTATTCAAACCAAGTTATTCAAATGGCAAACAACATCTCTGGCTCAACACATTCATGCAATTATCCATAGAAATTGAAGTAGCATGGCTTATAGATATACTGTGGATGCCTCGTTATAATAACTCCAAAAACTGGCCAGCAATCACGCCTCGAGTCAGCTCATCGTCACCTATTAAACCTCCATTCAGTCCGTAATGCTACTACATTGCATTAAGTTAGTCGCGGAGCCAGGGTTAGGGATCTCTGCGAACACTGATTCAGTTTCGAATTATTATTGCCGCGTTTAAATTTCGGGAAATCCTAAAAAATTTTATGATCTATATTGGCAATTTTATTTTAGGATAGGAGGGGGGCCGTTCTCATAGCGCAATTAAAAATATCTTTTTTTAAATAACTTTAAAAATTATCTAATATTGAAGGATTCAAATATCTTGTAACTATATAAATGCATTGTTGAAAAGAAAATCTCTTAGCAATAAAAAAAAAAATTAAATTAATTTAGCGTTTTGCTGGCCTTGGAGAAACTACGCCCATATGATTAGAAGAATATTCATCGTAAAGACGTAATTTAATACACTACTCATATATGAATCCACGTTTATTGGCAATGCACGAAAAGAGCTGACTGTTGTTCCTCAATCCTACTCTATTATCAGATATTCCTTTGGATCGCTACATTACTTAACATATTCAAACACAAATGCCTGCTTAAAACCCCCCTCCAGAATCCACAATACATTCCAACCGATAGGCCGCCTTAATTCGTTTAAGACTTTATGGAACATCCATGAGAAAAGCATTTCAAACCTCTACCCAAAGAGGATCGAAGATTAATTTAACAGTAGGGCTCAACAAGGTATCGGGTGGTTTGTTTATGGAAACCACCCTTTGCCTGTTGGGCGAAGCCTAAAAGGCAACGAGTCCACGGTTGTGCCTCCTGGGCGGACATGGAAACCAACCGATTTTACAAAAAGACTTATTTTTGAAAATTTTTTAAAAGTTTTACATTTTATTTAAGTAAGGTGTAAGACTGTCTAGAACCTCAAAAAAATGTGCAACATATTGTTTTATTTTTTTATGAATCCTTTGAATTATATTCATTTTACGTACATAACTTTGGTTTCTTTCAATGATAGTAAGTATTATAACAAAGTAAAGGCTGGATCAATCAGAAGAAGTGATATATCTTACGAAAATACTTAAAGAACATTAATATATTCAGTCCTCATTTGATATCTATACGTTTGTTTTATTATTCATTAGTGATTTCTTCCTGGAATACATTTAATTTATCTACCTAACGGGTCCTACAAATGTTGAGATGACTAAAGGCTTAATGTTATTGAAGTATAGTCAAAGGACCCATAGATTGTTGTTGGCAACAAAAAAAGATAGGAATTTGGGTCAGCTTAAAATTGCCCTTCGCCAGTAAGGCTTTAGCTATACTAAAACTAAATACATCGTAATATGAGTTGGCTTTCATTTCAATTCAGAATTGGCTACAGTACATTACTGAGAAGTATGTTACTGTGGTTTTCATTGAGCAACAGCCACATTGATAAGCAATTATTTATTATAAGCAATTATCCATTGCACGCAAACTTTTTTTTTGTCCCAGAGATCGATTACATCACCTACATTCGATAATTCACTAACTGAAACTAAAGATTCGCAATCAACAAAAAAAAAGTCTTCATTGATTCTTTATAAGATTGTTGTGGCCACCTCTTAATTATGAATAATTAAACGTTCCCCTCTTCTCGAATCATATTATACCTGTCTATGTTTCGATATTGGTTGTTAATAAAGATTGTAACGTCAGTGAGTGTAGGGGGAGGAGCTAGTGTGGTGGGGGCCCATCCCGACTTCTTCTAGCCACCTGGTGGGGGTCCTACCCCACCATGGCGGACCGTCTATATAAGCAGTGGGAGTAGACCGGATTGCCATAACGAACCGGACCATCACTTGGAGCACTACTCTCTATTCTCTCTCTGCACTGGCTTTGCAACTTTATTGAAACCATGGTCTTCTCATTCAACTACCTCTGCATCTTTCTCTCCTAACCTCGCTATCTTTTAGTCCGGCGTTGTCAGACCAGACCCCAAATTTTCCTATTGGGAATCTCTGCCTTCGTCTGGCTAAGACTAGCATCTCCTTAGGAGAGACCTCTCCCTCGTGGACAATAGTTGCCCAGGCCCTACAAACTTACCTCGTAGCGTTTCCTACCAGTCTGATTCTCTTCGGTTCACACTCGCATTTGGGATCCACACGGTTTTTGCCTACCCTTAGACACCGAGTGTGATTCGTGGTCATTCCGAGAGCACATAAACTACCTATAAACCTACCCTGTACCTCTTCTCCGGAACATAGTACTTTGTAGGGGCACACACGTTCTAACATTAGCGTGGATGAAGATTCAGGCGATCACGGCTCAGGATATGAGGAAGTCCATTTCCGATCTGGAGAGATTCGCAGGTGAGACCGGGGAACTGAATCATTTCCTTAAGGGGGGTGACCGGCTGATGATGCGGATAGAAGGAAAACGGACGGAGGACTTAATAACTGAAGGAGATGCCGATTCACTGAGAGCAGCTCTGGTGTGCAGAGTTAAGCAGAGTATTCTGAATATGATCCAGGCTGACGAGGGACCTCATGGACCATAGTGAAGGAACGGCTGAAGAAAGCATTCGGTGGGGGAAGATGGACCCTGGAAGAGGAAATTTTTAAAATGTTCCGGGAGACGAAGAGGCACCGACAAACAAACGGGCAGTACGCCTTATAATCCCTTAACACAGTCATTATATTGTGCCTCTCATAGCCATTCATTAGCCAAAGAATACCACACAGGGAGTACAAAAAATTTGTTTCATTCTTTGTATAAAGGAGCAATAGTCCAGCTTTCGTGAATGAAATCAACGTATGGTGCAAAGACCTACAATTAATGTAATGAAATTTTAAAGAGTACAGTGGCTAACGGTCACAAACATAATGATGGGATACAAAACCGTATCATTCAGCGCAGACTCCAGGCTAGCTGAAATTTTATACCAATTGCAATATTACAGCTTACTTGTATAGCTTTTCTATCTGATTTCTGTACAAAGAGACATACAAAGAGCATCCGGCGTTCGCCCCCCCCCTCTGCCCCTGCCTATGATATTAATTGTGAATAAATTTTCGGTTGTCAGTACTGTGTTTTCATGTAAGTATAATCATGAACTATTAGTCAGTTCTATCAGTCAAAGAGGATCATCCCAGTTAATAGAGTAGCAATGTTGAATGATAATTTTGTATTTTCGTCGTGGTATTGATCCCACTATTATAATTAATTATTAATAACTAAAATTAATTTTTAACAATTTTTTTTTCGTGATGTGCATCCAGTCGGCCCGGCCATCTTTCACATCTTGAGCAAGTTTGTGCTCCTCTGCAGGCCTGGCAGGTGTGATGAAATTTAAGACAGTTCCTAAGCCCTCTTAGCTGAAAGCACTCTTGGATTTATACCTTCTGATGGCTAAAATTTATTTTTTCTCAAATGAAAAATATTAACCGAGGAATAGTTTGCGTAAGGCGCGGTGTAACCTGATTTTGTGCCTCAGGACAGGCGAACTGTAGTTTATAAGGTTATGAATTCTTCTAGGAATTCCAATAAGGCTAGGATTTGGTTTATTTATTACGTCTTAAGGTATTAGGTGGGAACTGTTATCAATTGTATATATATATATATATATATATCTTTCTTCATTGATTACTACCAAAAGAATACCAGCTTCGATTTCACGGACCCTATTAGAAAGCATTCGTAGATATCTGTTCTTGACTACTTTATTAAATTCTTCCATCGTTGACTTTTCTGTATATTTTCTGAGTTTTAATAGTTGCTGTCCTTACTTTAGGCCTTAGAGTCCAGTCTTAATGTGCCTAGTCGTATTGTTGCAGAAATTACATTATAATATGCCTCTGTATACTCAATGAATTAATTAAATTCCAAAAGTTCATTGTTCGAACTATGTAGCGTTATTGCATCAATTAATATGTAATTGTATATACTGCAGGTTCAATGATTAATTTAATTGAACTCAAAGTTCTTATATACCCAAATTTTATAAAGCTGATGTCTTCGGCATGCTCGAGGTATCACCTTAGGAGGGGTTTAGCATGCTTGTTACATCGTCGGGAAGATGCAGGCCAGAATGAGAACTTTATCAAATGAGACCCTCGAGAATTTTTTGAACTTATCCCCACTTCATTTTCGTGTTCGCAACGGGTTCTATTGTCCTTCCGGCTCAAGGTGTTGAATGTCTAATGGCTTTCACATGTCCAAGTCTTATATGTTATCGTATTTTTTAACTGGGCCATTACAGGTCTGAGTAGGTGATCACTGCAAAATAAGGGTCAACCTCCCAGACAATCTCCTGTTTGGGTTCTCGCTATGGTATTTTGCTAAGTATCTTACTTCCATGAAGAAGTGGGTCTCATTTGTTTTGCCTGTCGTGGGTATTAGAGTTTGGACAGTCTGTGGCACACCTCGCAGTTTTGTTTTATGATATTTGTGCACGACATTATTTTGAACTTTTAATATTAATGAGTCTAACCAGCTTGTTATATCTTTAGTTAATTGACTAATTAAACCTCATGAATGCAATCTTGCCTCTAGAGCGTGCTTATCAACAATCACTAAATATTCTCTAAACTTTGCCTAGGATATAAAGGTAAATACCGGGAAGTATTTTTATGCGGCAATGTTCTTCAAGACATTTCAACGGATATAAAACATAAGGTGGAAAACAACTTGGATGTGAACGTGCTTTCAAAACAAAAATGAGTGTGGTCATAAAAGAGCAAATCGTTCTGCAAGGGAGTACCACTCTAAATACTTTTATGAGGTTTTAATGAGAGCAGAGGAGATCTCAATCGGATCGCACCCCAATCCATGGGGTTGTGACAATAATTATATTCCTATTAATGAATTTAAGCTATAATCTATTCAAAATATTTCATGCAATTTGTTTTGCGTATATACTTTTATAATACAGATCGATTGAATTAATCATTTTTAAGACCGTCTTTGTTATCTATTTATCTACTTTTTTTTTCAAAGAACTCAAAGATCTTGACTAGTAAATGTATTATTTGGTTAATTTAAATTAATGATCATAATTAATTCAAAGTTTATTTTTTATTGAGGATGTCGTTACAGATACCAGAATAAAATTATGTCCGTTTCAACATATATATATAACATATAATATGCGGGCCTTTTCAGTATATTATTTTGTCAATCTGTTTGGTATTCTGAGTGTTAGATAATAAGTTATCTGTAATTAATTTTTTAAAAGATATACATAGGTTGGTTATACAGTATTTGTGTTAAGTGTCTCTACACGAATAATTGTCATTTCGGAATGTTCCATCATTGGTGACTGATAACTGATCTGCTCTTCTCGAACTCTAATTTCGTGGTAAATATTGTTCTAATTTGGTGACTTATGACAAACAAAATACAAAGAGTTAAAAGTTTTAAATGACCTGTACTAACGAATAGGTTACTATAATTTTCTAAATCTTGCTAAAGAAAAAATATACTGACAGAATCAGGACGGGAATCCGGAAATTCCATCCATCGGGTGCTCTACCAAATAAGCTAGTGCTACTATGAATGAATTCTCTTTGGCTTAACTCTCGCACTAAGGTGGGCCCGCAGGCTGACAGCGGTTCCACAATGTAACCCCTTAATTTGATTTGCCAAGAGATAGTTCGCCTGTAGCAAGGTCTTATATGAAAATATGGTTGGTAGAGATCCTGACTGAATATTAAGGTGGTCTGTATTAATATTTTTCTTTCGCTGAAAATTATTAATAGTAATGGGATCTATACTACAACAAAAATGACTGTATAAAGATTGCAAATGAAAATATGATCCAATGAAATAAGAAAAGAAGAAGGAATACTTTGTCATAGGAAAGCGGAGTAAATGATCTATGAGACAAGAAATTGATAACCACGCAAGAAACTCATGAACGATGCTACGGCTGGTCACCTCATACATGACATACTTCATAAAGGGACGGTCTGCCTATGATCCATCAACTAATTTCTTTGGTAGACTAAATTTTACTGTATTTATTTAGGAAATATTTATTTATTTTAGAAACAAAAAAAAATTTAAAGATGCCTAACATAACATATACATAGTAATTTTATGATTGTATTACTTAAGTAATTCCTTACAACCTCGATTATTCGGGTAATGACGAGGAGAGTATACCCGAATAATCAAAAAACATACTAACAAAAAACGTGATGTCAATGAACAAAAAACACGAGCTTTCAACTCAAAAATGCATTTTTATTTTCAAAATTACATAAATAAAAAAAAAGTAAATTCACAGCTTAACTACTGTATGTAGTAGTCTGTTATCAGTTTTTGCTTTTTACTCTCAGATTGAATTTTTCTAGCTTCAGTATAATTGTTCCGTATTCAGAGTTTTGATATTAAAAATTAGTGATAAGCCGGTCAACTACATCACCAAAAATCACATTTATCATCTTTTATCATCCACATTTTCAAAACGTCCTTCACGGATTTTGAACAGTTTTCTTCAAGAATAAAAGTGTTTCTGTACCTTCTTTTTAAAAAGCCATCACACTTTGATCAATTGGTTAATTGATGATGTTACATTATGTAGTAGTTAGTGGGGGGGGGAAATTTATCCATCATCTGTTTTTAAAATGGATTCAGATGGGTGAGATGGTGCATTGTAAAACCACAGTCTTACCAGTAAGCCCGTTATAGCACTGATATTCGCGGACATATGGAACAATGTTGAAAAACACTTTAATTCATACAAAAAACCAGATAATCATCTACACAGATAATCGAGGTTGTACTGTATGTGTAAAAAAAAGCTTATCTTATCTTGTTATAATCATGGAAAAATCAGAACTTAGATAGGGGCTTTTCTCACTTTTAATTTGCTTCCCGTAATTTCAGTATTTGTAGTAAAAGGCAACACCACAAATGTTTTTGGAAGTTTAGCAAAAAATACATTTCAAATTTGAGATCAGTTAAATAATCTTTTAAAAGAAAATAAAGGAAAGCTTTACTATAAAGTACAAGCAAAACACTGGTATATACAAATATTAAGAGTTACGTTACTACATTCTAGTTGGGATGTGTGGGGCCTGGGGCTAAAGCTGAGACACATATGTATAAGAAAAGGGTAGTTCCGGGAATAGGGAGCGAGGTCTTGGAGGGATGCGGTCTTAAAAAAATAACAGGAACCATCAATGACTTCCATGAAGTCACGAGGCAAGGTATACACTAGAAGGGGCTTGCTTCTACTTTTAGCACTATATATAATATTAGCATTATACTATTCTTAGCATTATATAACTATCGAATGAACTATTTTTACGAACAGTGTCGTAACTAAATTAAAGTTCAGCTTCTTCCTTCAGGTTTACCAATAAGTTTAGCTCCACAGCAAATCGATTGCACGATATATTGATCTTAAAATATTTCGTCCGTGACAGCTGAGAAATTTATTTTTATTACTTAACTATGCAAAGCACACTCTACTTTTTATATCCGCAATCTAAGAGAATATCTGTTGTAGACAAAGTTGTCCAAGAAAGACTTTTATATTTACCGGAGGCCTCCCCCGTCCCAGAAGCGTCTCTCATTTGGAATACAGTGCACATACTGTTGTTTTCCTCTCAGGAAATCGAGGCTTGGATATCTACCGGAAACTCCTATTAGGAACCAGTTTACTTGTATACCCTTCAGCAACATTGGATGACAATCGTTCAAAGACACGAAGAGAATTTTTAGCCTCATAGGAATAAAAGTGATGAATGAACAATATTCATGTAGATTTCACTTCCACTGGGCTTGTCTAACTTAGTCTAAAGTTTTGGCGTTTCTATCGAGTGAACCGAAACGTATTAATACCAGCTTGGAATCTAAACAATATATTATATTATTAATAATTTTGGAGGTCGTTATGATCTAGGACGATGTTAAAAGTGAGCGAATCAAACAATACTTATATAATCAGACTGATCAATGTACCGAAAAAAATCTATACTATAGGGAAATCCACGTACTTCATCAATGTGGTGGTTAAAACATCCGTATAGACGAATGTTTCGACCCGATCACATCGCGATCATGCTCCTAGTGAGTAAAAGGTTGGATGTAGTGTGGTAATTTTGTCGTTAGTTATATAATGCTAAGAATATTGTAATCCTAATATCAAATATAAGGCTAAAAGCCCCTTCTAGTGTATACCTGCCTCTGGACTTCATGGAAGTCACTGGTGTTTCTTGTTATTTTTTAAGTTAGCGACCGCATCCCTCCCAATTCCTGAAACAACCCTTCTCATATTCACATATGTCTCAGCTTTAGTTCCAGTTCCCACTTGTTCACAGTTGTTTCACAGACACCAGTACCAAAAAACCCAACCAAGTATGTAGTAATATAACTCATAATATCTGTATATACCAGTGTTTTACTTGTACTTCATAATAAAGCTTTTCTTACTTTTCTTTTAAAATACTCTCCTCAACAAAGATTATTTGACTGTTGTTGATGTTTCTTAGTAAATATCATACAGATACGTTTACGTTAATGATTACAAAAGTAGCGAACTGAAATAGAGAGTTGATCCACTTTAGTTCATATTTTTAAAGAAAAGTTTTAATTAAGTAACAGTATTAAGTTGATGAAACCGGCTTAAGTTGATGAAAATTCTCTGAATGTATGACTGTAAATAGTTTTCTGTGTTATCGTAAGAAATTAACTGGATTAAATTATCTTGAATAATAATTAATTAGTAAATATTTATTACTAAAGAAATTAACACCTTAAATTAAACTTGAAAAATACCTAAATTATATTTCGTATATTTAAGTATAAATTATTATTACCTTTGCTATTCTATTGTTAGATTTTTCTTTAATAATGAGTTATTTGTTACTGTTGCGTAAATTTTATATTGTCTTCTTCTACTTCAATAAATATGTTTATATTTATAGATTGGTCCTAGATTATTATTCGCCCTCATATATCACTTGGGTATAATTTTTATATATTCAAAACTTTATTGTGATAAAATTACTATCTGTCTTATTGGGCAATAAGCAATTGTGTTTAATGTTCTCATTCATACCATATTTACAATTCTCGATTTACTCTGTCATTCATACAGTATATACAATCAGCCCAGAGACCTCCCTAATCCACAACATAATTGCAAACTCCCTCGCATGCGAAAGTCTTAGGAAATCTACCTCGCTCCTCCATCAATTATGTCAGATCAATATGAAGGGTTTTTTTGCTAGCGTAATAAGGGGAACCGACTATTGTTCTCAGGACTTTTGATCGAAAGGATTGGATAAGCGTGATGTTCGACTTTTTGCTGCCCCCCCCCCATAGCTCTATTCCGTATGTCCAGATTGACTTAAGTATCACTTTGTAAATTAGTAATTTATTTTCTGTTGAGAGATGGAATGTCCTTTAAAGTAGTCTCTAAACTTGTACAAAGCGGCTGTTTGGTTCTTGTATTTTTAGCCTTATGTGTGAGTTCCATGTTAGCCTTGTTGCCATGTTAGCCTTGTTGCCATGTTAGGACCTGAGGCAGAGGGTAAACTTAATGTGGGAACATTTTGCTTCATTAAATTTGATCCACCATTGGCACCAATACTCAATCTCATCAAGGTGTTTTTGAACGTTATGGGATGACAGGACTGCAGTGTCTTCTGGAAATGTTACCAAAAAGGTATTGAGAGTAGAGGGGACATCATCTGTATATAGGCTACAGAGGATATTACCCAGGACACTGCCATGTGAAACTCCTGCTTTTATAGTATAGTAGTTAGAATATTATAAACCACAGTGGACTTGGAAAAAGCTGTTTGAAAGGTAGGACTGTAGAATTAGAAAAGGATATGAAATAAATATGTTTACCCCCTGTCAAAAGCTTGAGATATGTTCTGAAAGGCAGCAGTGTAATACTGCTGGGTTTCAAGGGCTGAGGATATGTGATCCACACCGTTAAGGCCTTGTTGAGAAACGGAATGTCGTAGACGGATATTTTTGAGAAGATAAGGAGTAGGCTAATTAGACTGTAAGCTGAGGCGTCATTGGGTGGTTTACCGGGTTTAGCAGATGGGGCAGTAATAGAATGTTTCCATTGGAGAGGAAAGTTTGGATAATGCAATTATAAATGTAGGTTAGGAAGATTATGGCTTTAGGAGGAAGTTGTTGGAGAATTTGAGGAGTAAGGAGATCATATTAGGGAGATTTTCGGTAAGGTAAAGGGCATAATCTAAAAATAATAATTATATTATTAATTAGGATGTACACATAAATTACAAATTTTACTCCTTACAATCTGGCTCGAAATATTCTTTATGCTTTTCGATTAAGCATGAGTTTTTTTGGTTAAATCATCACCCCCTTGACTATCTTTTTTCGGGAATGATTTTTGAGTTCAGTTTCCATTCTTTGATTCCATTAGTGTGACCTGGCACCCGTAACCATTTAATCCGCGTGGCACTAATATAATATACATGCCTGATACAATAAAAAAAAAACTTGTCGGCACACACTTTCTTAGGCCAATAGAAATCGTCACATATTTTTCTAAATTGTCAGCTATTGCAGATATGATTAATTAATGTGTTTTGTATACCAGTGGGTTCAATGACCAGTGTCAGGTTATACTTCCATTGACAGGACACCTCTTGAGAAGATAATTGTATTGAATAGTTTGATACGATGTCATCGAATTTCATTTATTTTTCATTCCTAAGGCAACAACAGCATTTTTATCGCAGTTGATAGTCTAAACCTTAGTTCACAGCAGAACATTGTTGCAGGTCTTTGTTGCGGGGCTGCACTGATTCAACGTCCCGTGCCTGTTTAGGGACAGCCCCGCAACAATGAGTTTCTTTCACAATACAAGGGGCAGTTCTACTCGAAATGTCTCGGGATTTAGCCCACGCAGGTCTCTATGGTTTTTTTAAATCTTATTAAAAATCGAAATAAACAAAACCAGTTAAAATTCAAGATAATAGACGAATATGTAACATTCTGGCATGTAGATCAACTGTTATTTGCTTAAAATGCCTCTCTTTGCAAGTTGAATGAAATATCAACCAAATATTTTTTTGCTAGCGTTCTATAACTTCATATTCGGTCTTCCACTCGCCTCAATGAGTCAGAAACAAAGTCACCAGAAATGATGAAAATATTTCTATTTGTCATAAAATCCACCGTAAATGGCTTTTCAGAGTGTGATTTTTTCGCCAGTTCCACTGTTCTGACAACGCCTAACTATACTGATAACTGATATTCTATAAGTAGTAGCTAATTTGAAGATCTTTAATTAGTTTTAAAGTAACTTCAGTCGTCCACTTATTAAAAAATATACAATACAGAAAAAAACACGGGAGACAATATACCGTACCACTGTGACAACTATTTGCCAGACTGAGCCTAACTTTCTCCAAACACGTCTAGACTTGAAATGTTGCGCACCATAGTTTGGGGGGAATTCTGTTATGATGGAACTTATAATCTTGTATCACGTAGGTAGACCCGCTTACACTCCGGAGACATGAGGACATGTTGCGGGCATGAATTACAGCAGTGCCGAACGCTGTTAGGTCAATATCATGGAAATGGTTTAACCGATAAAACATACACTATACTTTTCCCAATTCAACTATTTTTTATGTAAAGTTAGTTACTGACAAATATAATACAAAATTACAGACAGGCTGTTTATTTAAAAGTTGTGTATACATTACATTTCTTGCATTTTACTATTATTGGTACAAACTTTGAAATGCTACGAGAAATAAAGTGCTATCATGTAATACTTATTTTTATTATATTCTGAAAATGTTTAGCGCGGTGCTGTAGAACTTTTTTCCACAGTATTGAATTATAGCGGAACGCACGGCCACTCATCAATAAAGCTAAAGTTTTTCTCTATTTCAAATAGCTTGAATAAAATCCGTACCAGTGGATATGAATTGCAATAGCTCAATTATCCAGTGGAAAATTCTTTAAATGATAAAACGTGCAGGAAAAGAGACCACATCTCTTATTACATTAAAGATTTTAGTAATCTATTTTTAAAAAGGTGTGCCCTGGCAAAGCACTATGTTCAGGAGAAAAGGAACAGTGTAGGTTTATAGGTAGTTTATGTGGTCTTGGAATGACCACGAATTCACACTCGGTATCTAAGGGTAGCCGAAAACCGTCCGAGGTGAAGGCGAGTGTGAACCGGAGAGAAGCAGACTGGATTGCCGTGGGAAACGCTACTAGGTAAAGTTTGTAGGGTCACGGCAACCGTCGTCCACGAGGGAGAGTTCGCTGCCAAGGAGGTACTAGTTTTAGGGATAGGAAGGCAGAGATTCCCTCTAGTAGTGTGTGAGGTCTGACAACGCCGGACTAAAACATAGCGAGGCTAGGGGGGGGGGAGAGAGAGATATGTGTTCCAAGTGCCGGTTTTGTTTGTTCTGTGGTCTGCCTTTTTTTTTTTTTTTTTTTTTTTTTTTTTTTTTTTTTTTTTTCATAGCTCTCAAACTTAAAAATAGGAATGTGGAAAAATTATTTTTGGCTGGGAGTGCCTTTCTCTAAGGGGAGACCCCTACTTAAAGGATGTATGAGAAGGATATAGGGTGTGGAATGCCTAGAAGGCGGAAGGAGTCAGGAAGGTAGTGAGAGTCTACCAAGGATGGAGCCTAGGCGATGGATTGTTACGGGCCAAGGCGAAGCCTGGCCGGCCGCCCCGCCAGGGGCCTTAAAATGAGTCGGCCTGATCGGCCGGAAGGTCAACCCTGCTTACACAGGTAGACGGGGTAGTGTTGAGTCGGTTGAGTCGGCCGGGAGATGGGCCTCCATCTCTCGGCAGGGTGTAGGTCGGTCAGTCTATGATGTCCTTCATTCTCCAGGCTTCGGCGGTCCAACAGTGCTTCCATCTGACGGGCATTGGTGGTGGCTGAAGGTCGGAGAACAGTGGGTTGTGGCTGTGTCGGAGTGAGTCAAAAAATTTGATGTGCCTTCTCTTGATGAAGTCTTGAATAGTGAGCACTTCAAATTTTTTGTGGATGTCGGCAGCCTTCATACGGTCGAACGGGGTGTGTTTGAGGGACGTGCGGAGAACTCTGTTCTGGAACTGCTGGAGCGTTAGTAGAGTGTTAGGGGTCAGATATTTGTAGAGAGGGGTACCGTACAACAGTGCAGGTCTTAGGACGCTCTGGTATATCAGCAGCTTGAGGCGAACTGATAAAGCCGGGCTATGAAGTAGGTGACCGAGGCTGAAGAATTTCTTCCTAACACTCTTTAACTTTCTGCCGAGGTGCGTTGTAAACGACAAGTGCCTACCGAGGGTAATCCCGAGGTAGCACAGCTTGTTGCTTATGGGGCACTCTTTGCCGTCTAAGACGAAGGATTTCGGGAGTTTCTTTTTCCCTGATTGGAAACTAAAGATGATTCCTTGCGTCTTGGCCGGGTTGACTTTGATGTAGACGGCATCGAGTTTCTCGGCGATCTGTTGGCTGGCGCTCTCAGCGAATTTCAGGGCTCTTGAAGGGTTGATACTGGTGCTGAAAACACCTATGTCGTCTGCGTACGCGGATACCTCGCAGTTGGAGTACGAGGCTCCTACGATGTGGGCGGTATAGATGTTAAACAGCAGGGGTCCAAGCACCGACCCTTGGGGTACACCGGCAGAGTAGTTCCTACGTGTCGTGGTCGTGGAGCCAATACGAACAGAAAAAGTTCTGCCTGTAAGGTAGGATCTCATCAGGTTCTGCATCTGTTCCGAGAATTCATATTCCCTCAGACGTTGGAGTAGGATGTAGTGATCGACGGAGTCAAAGGCCTTCGAACAGTCCAGAGAAATCATAGCGGTCGCTCTGTTGCTTCGGATGTTCGATGCGACGTGATGTTGCAACCTCACCAGGTTGTTATTCGCACTTAGGCCTGTGCTGAAACCATTGTGGTCTGCCCTAAGACAGGGCGGTTATATAGGCAGGTCAGTCGTGGTGGGGATGGTTTCCCCCTTCAGCGGCTGTTTCCCCCACTAGCTTCTACCCCCTCTCTCACTGACGTCATAACATTTATTATAAAAATATTGAAACATAGATAGACATTTTCTGGGCCGAGAAGGGGGGAACTTCTAATTATTCATAATTAAGAGGTGGTCACAACAGTGGCCATTGCTACGTATAATAATAGAATTAAGTTTGTCTCCATACGCACATACAAAACTTTTTTAACATTCAACTTTTTATTTTATTGTTGAGATAATTGAAGATGTCAGCTTAGAGCTGCCGAAAGAGCTTTTTAATAAATACGAAAACCCATTGTGGATAGATAATAAAGCTGTTTTACAATTTTATAACTTTTTTTAACAATTATTTTATTGTATCAACGGCATGAGTGTGAACTTTATACTAACGAGTTGGAGGAATAGTGTATAAGGTATAAATTAAATATTGTTATTTTACTGATATCGAAGTTTTCCTGATTTTTTTAAAACATGTTCGCGTGATAGATTTAGGTACATACAGAGTTTAAATATAATTCCAACAGAGATCCTGTAAATTAATAACAATAACATATCTTCAAATTTACTGTCAACGATATGAGTAACGGAGAACTCATTGGATGTACTCTGACTTCAGACCTACCATTTTCTTGTATTTAAAGAAAATTCATTGGTATTTAGTTGCGAATCAATAAGCAAGGTTTTATATATAAGAGCGAGTTGTTTCTTAGTGATTGTACTTACTCTGTATTCCAATGCACGTATTGCAACAAAATATGTATTACAAAGAAGTTTTATTTTAAAGTAATGTAATGTATAATTTTTTTTTTGTTTTCATTTTAATAAGCAGTAAGAGAAAGGACAAATTATCAAGATTTAATAATACAAATAATTTTGAACGGGAGCTTCGTCGAGTAAATTTGTCTGTACCTTGTATAAAGGTTGAAAATACTATTACCTTTGTCTAATATATGAAATGAACCTCTCGCAGATGTGCACACTGTTTGATGATGTCACCTGCAGTTCGAGTAGCAGGTGTGCGTTGAGAAAAACAATTGGTCTAATTCATTTATGAATCAATTAATTTGTAATGACTGGTTTCCCACCAATTATACTTTACAATCAACTTAATTGATAATTATTTTCATTGAACAGTATTCTACTGACTTCATTTCATTATTTTTAGCCGAAATTGCCATTAAAATGCTGAAAATCAATAAGCATTTAGATAGACCGACAAAAATTTGTATTTATTTCAAATGCTTACGTCTTGGGAGGAATGACCGTGATTGGGATAATAGGTACGCTTGGCAACAGTATCCTATGCCAGGTATCTGTGATAGCTATCGCAGGAGATACCCCCGTTGACCTGGATAACATCGTTTATCAGATGTTGTCCCACTTTCCATAGGTAGGAGATTAAGTTGAGTATCAGACGCTGAGGAAAACGAGTTAATTTTACAATGCCTAATTGTTTAATTATTGCATAGTTTGATTTTATATGGGAAAAATAACTCCTAGACTAACGCATACAATATGTATTAACATGGAAAAGGTTTCGTGGGAGGGGTTGGATTAATTCATAAAGACAAGGACACCGACTAGTAGACAACAGTAAGAGAAATTTACAGATACTCTAGGATGGCTTTGTAGACGAAGGAGCATCCGTATAGTTATAACTATAAAACCTTATAGCTTCCTAAGAAAAAGAGGTGAAATCCTCATTTTTATACCGTTTTGAAGAGGATGAAACCTCCGATAATAATTATGTTTACAATAACATACCAACGCGCTGTAGCGGTTACTGTTTATGATTCTTATTTAATTTGGAAGTTACCTCTTTCAACTTCACATAAAAATATATGGCAATAATAACCGTTGTGAGTAAAGCAAAAAAAACTTGGAATTTTACAAATTTTAAACTAGCACACCCACTAACACCATAAACACTAGATGATGAGTTAAAACAAAACTTTCTCAAGCACCGAAGTCAACTAATTTATTTAGTTAGACATAAGTGCAAACAAATATTATTTATTTTGAAGGAATAATAATTTATAATTCCTTTATTGTGCTGAAATTACAATCTGCCTTGCTAGGCAATAAGTAATTAAGATATACTATCATTCATACCATATTTACATTTCATCATTCACTCGCTCATTCATTCAGGCCATGATTGGATAAACTGGCCATTGCCAGGACTCCCACTGTCACTTGATTATAGCAGGTCACGAGGCCACTGCCGTTTCAGTCTCCGAGGAGGAGTATAGGGATGAGTGACGCAGTGCAATGACTGTGCTACAGGATTAGGGTGGTTGGAAAGGCTACTGTGGAATTTCATAAACTTGGAATGGATGAGTTCTAGAATGTAGGGTATATTAAGGTCGTTATGAAGGCTTTTGTTGCTGACATAATAAGGGGAATTTACTATTGTTCCCAGGACTTTTGATTGAAAGGATTGGATACGCTTGATGTTCGACTTTTTTGCTGTCTCCCATAGCTCTATTCCGTATGTCCAGATTGGTTTAAGTATAACTTTGTAGATTAGTAGTTTATTTTCTATTGAGGGATGGGATGTCCTTTGAAGTAGTCTGTATAGTTGTCCAAACCGTCTGTTTAGTTCTTGTGTTTTTAGTCTCGTATGTGGGTTCCAGGTCAGTCGTTTGTCGAGATGGAAGCCTAAGTACCGTACTGTCTTGGATACAGGGAGAGGAATAGAATTAAAATAAACTAGTGGACAAGACTTGCGACAAAGGGTGAAGGTAATGTTGGAACATTTTGCTTCATTAACTTTGATCCGCCATTGGTTGCACCAATACTCGATCTCGTCAAGGTGTTTTTGAAGGTTATGGGATGCTATGTCGGGGTCTGGGTTAGATGACAAGACTGCAGTGTCATCCGCAAATGTGGCCAGGAAGGTATTGGGAGTAGAGGGGACATCAGCGGTGTATAGGTTATAGAGGATGGGGCCCAGGACACTGCCCTGTGGAACTCCTGCATTTATAGGATAGTAGTTTGAATATTCTAAACCACAGCGGACTTGGAAGAAGTGGTTTGAAAGGTAGGACTGTAGAATTAGGAAAAGGGTCTGTGGTAAATATCTTTTTAGCTTGTAGAGTAAACCTGCGTGCCGAACCCTGTCAAAAGCTTGAGCTATATCAAGAAAGGCAGCAGTGCAATACTGTTTGGTTTCAAGGGCTGAGGAGATGTGATCAACAACGCGAAGGCCTTGTTGAGCAGTGGAATGCCGTTGGCGGAAACCAAACTGGTGTGTAGGTAAAAGGTTTTTGGATTCAATAATTGGAAGTAGACGTTTTAGTAGAAGTTTCTCAAATATTTTTGAGAGGATAGGGAGTAGGCTTATTGGACGGTAAGATGAGGCGTCATTGGGTGGTTTACCAGGTTTGGCGAATAGGACAATAATGGAATGTTTCCAGAGGAGTGGAAAGTGCGTCGTTCGGACAATGCAATTATATTTATAGGTTAGGAAGATTATGGCTTTAGGAGGAAGTTGTTTGAGTATTTGAGGAGTAAGTTTTTCAGAAGGTATTTGACCTCAGAGGGATTAACGGCTAATGGTGGAAGGGAGAGAGGAATAGGTGAAGTGGGGAAATCTTCCACAGTTGTGCTGGGAGTATGGTTTTGATGTAAAAGGTGAGGTGTGAACGTATGGGTAAGATGCAGAGCAAATTCCTCCGACCAATCTCCATCCGAAGCCGCCCAGGACCCATCATCATGACGGAGTGGGTGTGAAACAGGTTGATACTTTAGGATTTTTTTTACATTCCACAAGGAGTTATCCCTGGTAGACAGAGAGGAGAGGTAGGAATTGAAAGAATCGGAACGGAAGGATGCCAATCGCCGCTTTACCAATCGGCAGTACTGATTGTACGTGTGGCGATCAGCAGGATGCCGGGATCTTTGCCACACTGTTCTGGAGCGGCGTTTGGATTGGATTAGATCTTTGAGATGCTGAGGTAAACGATTATGATTGTGGATTTTTGGGTGACGATGCCTCCCAAGCCGACCGCTGGACCAGAGCAGTGAAGGAATGCACTGCATCGTCTAGGTCTTGGGATGTTTTCAGGGGCAATTTGAGGTCTACAGACTCTGTAAGTAGCTGGCGAAAGCGGTCCCAGTCAACTGGGCCCCTAATAAATGAAGGAGGAGGCAGTTTGTGACTTGGTCTTAGGCAAATGGTTAATAATAAAGGACTATGATCAGAGGAGAGGTCATCGAGGCGCGTGTGTGAATAGTTTAGTGTTCCTAAATTATTGTAGAAAAAGAAGTCAAGGAGATCAGGATTTCGGTTGGGATCTGATGGCCAGTAGGTGGCTGTGTCAAGATGAGATAGTGGAGCAATGTTTCCGTGTGATCGCAGATAGCAAAGCACGTCCTCGTGTATTCGTAGCTCTTGACCCCCAGTGTCGGTGCTTCGCATTAAAGTCCGCATCTACAGGGAAACTATGTCCTATGGAGTCTAGAAAGGAGATGAATTGGGAGTCGGAAATGGATTTATTGGGAGGGCAGTACGCTGATGCTAGAGTAAGGGGAAAAGTGAAGGTGGTGATTGACACTGCAGTGGATTGAAGGAAATCATTTGCTACCAAAGGAACTATGTGGTGGGATATGGAGTTATGGACAATGGCAGCGGTACCTGCATGAGCTCTTCCATCAGGGTGATCAGTTCGATAAGTCTGGTACTGTCGAACGGTAAATGGTCGTTTACTCGTAAGTCTTGTTTCAGTAATAAGAGCTACGTCGATGTTTTTGTCGTGGAGTAGTGCTGTCAGTTCGTTAGTGTGGGTGCGAACGCCATTCACATTCCAAAGGAGAATGGATAAGTAGTCAGAAGGATCCACTTATGGGTTTTGTTTAACGGGGATCAGGTAGGAGACAAGATTTGTAAGAAGGGAAATGAGAGGGGTAATTAGGGTTATGAATTCTGTAAGGAATGATGTTAATAGGCTAGTGAGATCTGAAGAGCTTGGAGGTGGAGGAATATGCGAGATGTGTGGTTGAGGATGGGATTGGGTTTGCTGGTTAACGGGATGAACGGAATGCTGGGGAAGAGAAACTTGCGGACAGGGAGTAGGCGGTGCCTGTGACTGCTCTCTGTTGCGAACGGCATCGGCGAAAGAGACAGTAGGCCTCAAGTTTCTGGCTGGACCGCTTCTTGTTACTAGTTTTTCCTCTTCTGGCTGACGTCGTTGTTCTGTCCTGGACTTCAGCGTTCTGTAGGCCTCGCAGCCCTTGTAGTTGGCCGGATGTCCTTGCTGGCAAAGCACGCATACAGCAGGTGATTTTAGTGGCTTCTTGTACAGTTCACTTTTGTGCTGCCCACTGCACTTTACATACCGAATAATAATTGATAAATAAATTGTGGGTAGGTTATCGTTAAAAAGTATAACGTATTCTACGCATTATTAGGCAGGGTGCTCAAGGAACTGCATCAGTGAAGTCATCACCTTGCTAATATGATCATTATTATATTTTCAACTTTTTACAAAATCTTTATTATGATAAAATTACAATCTGCTTCGTTAGGCAATAAGTAATTGTGGTAAATGTTCCCATTCATACCATATTTACAATTCTTCATTCACTCGCACATTCATGCATAGTATAAAAACAGCCCAGAGACCTCCCAAATCCACAACATAATTGTCGCCTCCGTCGCATGTGAAAGAAGAAGCGGTGTCTTGGGAAGTCCCTCACGCTCCTCCGTCAGCCGCGTAACCGGATACGAGCCATTTGAGGCTGACCAAGAGCAGGAGAGCCGCTTCTGTAGCAGATTGGAAAAAGTAGCCATTGTAAGGACTCTCATTGTCACGAACTTATAGCAGGTCACGAGGTCACTGCCACTTTAGTCTCCGAGGAGGACTGTAGGGATGAGTGGTGCAGTGCTACGGGATTAGGGTGGGTGAATAGGTTTCTATGAAAGTTATAAACTTGGAAGGGATGAGTTCAAGAATGTAAGGTATATTAAGAGTTATATAATTAGAGAGACTGAAAAGTCCTTACTAACGAAGAAGCCAAAGATCGTAATCTCATTAAACTTCCTCTATTATTTTAATGATCATTGGAACTTGCCAATAAAAGTTTGTAACTTTTTAATGGAATCCTGAATCAAATTCACCTAATTAGCCACAGTACTTAAAAACTCAAATACACATCGTATATTAATTATGGTGTTAAATTATTTCCGCTATGTACTTCATTTTTTATTGTTAATTTAGTTAATGGCACATACTGTTTTAAATAAATAAATCCCACTATAAATCACACAAAAATCATCTATATCTATAAATCTTTTCTTACAGAATTTATAAAAAACATTTATTCCCGCACTAAGCTCGTAATAGTAATATAATAATAAATAATGATAAAGCCTCTGCGGGAAAAATACAAGTAATTATGAAATAAAATAAAAATTGTTTAGCAACTTTAAGTAACTAAATTCATAGGTAAATCAACCTATGAGAAACAAAATACAAAAATAAACATCAGAAAATGTAATGTGACGAATGAACGAATCGTTAGATTGGTTAATAGTTTCTCATTTATCAATTTTATTCATATAATCGTGTTTAAGTTACTTCAAGTAACAAAATAATATAATTAACTCAGTTATAATTAACATGTTCATCTTTGAATAATTAATCTTTAATAAAACTAATTGTATGCATTCTTGTAATACTTCTATCTAAATTGGTTTTAAAATATACAGAAACGATTCAGTATATATTCAAATCAAAGTTTTGAAAACGTAAATAATTGCAATTGAATCTGTAAGAGCACCCTTGATTTAGCATTATGGTGCGTGTCTATTCATATTTCGACCATCTATAACTATATATCTATAGCTGTAACATAGTATGTTATTGATTAAGGTCTATGGCATTCTTATAATTCCACAAACTAATAAGGAGGAACAAAAGCTCGCTGTAGCAATTACTTTTATAACATAGACGTTTGTGTCACATCCTAAACGCACTAAGTCTTTAATCAAATTGAATTACAAAACACAGCAGGTACCTGTGTCGCGAGGATAATTTCACACACCATCTTAAAAAGTCAATTTGCACATCTTATATTTTCTATGCATATTCAACACCATATGAATAGATAATTTAACAACCCCCGTGTTAGGTTGATACTCGTGGATACCTTTTTATTTTATAAAATTCAAACAAACAGAAAACGTAATAGGTACAGCACCTAAAAAGCGAGAGTTATTTAAAGTAAAACCACGAACAAACGTTTTATAAAAATCAAATTATACCTAGTAATACTACAGCTCAATGTGGATCTTGTAGTAGTTTTTTATTTACCAACTGCTAAATGTTAAGAGACTCCCCTGCCGAAGCTAATAAAAATAAATGTTTCAAATGAGGGTCGGTTAATGACACCATGTTGTCATCTTTTATAAAGTTCATATTGGAGAGTGATTACTTGTGTAGATATGTTGAACAAAAATGACAAGCATATCGGAGTGCTAAATCGCCTGAAAAAGAGTTTTTATAACTTCCAAAACTCCAGATAATCCGGTGATTCGTTTTTAGTTATAATCTCTGCATGTGATTAATGTAAGAATAAGGTTGTACTGTAGGTAAATTATTTCACTTTGAATTCCAAGAGAGTACTGCTACAGTTTCGTGTATTTTATTGCAATGGGGCTGGATAAAAATATGACAAAAGCATTTTTCTCAAAGAGAAAATCTGGTTTTGAAGGCTTGAATCAAAGAAAAAACATTGATTTTATATTTTTTGTTGTCTGAGGCTATTTAAAAAAAAACCGACTCGTAAAGTTTATTAATCTAAACGCAAAAAATTTATTAAATGAATAAATTGGAGTCGGTTCAGGTTCTTAAAGGAGGGGAGAGATGGAAGAAAATTGTCCATTTTCTTTTAAGGTAAGTTGAGACATCACAGTGTACTTTCCAGAACCTTTCCAAAGACTTTCCTCTTGAGAGCCAACGATCATTGGAAGGGAGAAATAGTTCTTCATTTTCCTCAAACTCGTTTTGGAAATTGGGCTGAAACTTTTGAGCCCGTATTTTTTTGATACAGCCGATCACAGGTTTTTGGACAGTAGATAGTTCCAGTTCCTTGGCACAAAGCGCTAGTAAATGATGGAGGTATGCCTAAGAAGAGGTATATTCAAATAATTATCCATTAATTTAATACCATGTCAGGAGTACCATCAGAGCAAGCACCGTCTAATTTTTGGCATTCCAAGTTTTTTCCTCCAGATCGATTTCCAGCACAAAGTGTATGTTCTACAGTAGCTGCTTTTCGTAGTTGAAGGAGGTGAAGAGGTTCTACATATGTTTAAAAATTCTTGCTGACCATACGAACACAAAATACACACAGCTGTGCAGATAATTTTCATCCGCAACTTTCGTCCAAAGCCAGAAAAAAATATTTGTGACTCAAAAGCTTGAAAATGACCTATGAGCTTACCTGGTCTACCAGAGAATCGCCACCTGGATCAAAAACACTGGGACATCAAAAAGAGTGGTGCCGCATGAATCCTTTTGTTATCAAACCACCCCCAGCCCACTTACCACTTACCGACATTGCCAATTTTTCCATAAGCTGACCGGTACAAATATTTGTAGGCCTTTCTTGTGCTGAGTAAATAAAATTTATACAAAAAAATCCTGGACGAGATGGCCGTGGGTCGATAAAGCGTATGGATGTTTTGTTAGAGAAATAAATGCTAACAAACTACTACTATTAATAAACTAATAAACCTGACTTACTTTTTCTTAATAGCAGCAAAGAGTTATAACTACGTTAAATTGGCCTGCATAACCTTGTAGCATTAAGGGAATAATCGTACTAAACAGGGTTATAGTATCTTACAGCAGATTAATAAACTATTAACCATAATGACGTACTTACACAGGGATTGTAAAACATTAAAGCCGTGGACATAAGACTTGCTCAAATTATCTCCTAACACCGAAGCAGTTACTTCCG
Source organism: Acanthosoma haemorrhoidale (assembly GCA_930367205.1). Taxonomy (NCBI): domain Eukaryota; kingdom Metazoa; phylum Arthropoda; class Insecta; order Hemiptera; family Acanthosomatidae; genus Acanthosoma; species Acanthosoma haemorrhoidale. The sequence goes on from OV884012.1 coordinate 74,585,373, forward strand.
CTCATCAAATAGCGCCAAGTCTTATAAGCAACCTTGGCCGATTTATTATAAGTGGAGCATAAATGTCATAATATTAGTCTATCAACAGCATACCAATGTCTGCTTCGAATCGTAACATAAAAGTAAAAAAACGAAGCTAACAACCCACGAAAACGTCCAGTTTGATTCATTAAAGAATAAAATAATATTCAGAAAGACTGACTGAATGTACCTTACATGGGTGAACACATTGATCCTCTCCGTAAAGGAAACAGTCACTCAGGCTGCTTTTAATTAAACGGTTCATTCATGTGATGATAACGATAATAAACGATTAAATTATTGATGAATGTTAACAAACCATCAAATCCCACCTATCATGTAAAGTATCCACACCACATCGCAAATGCTTGCTTACTTTTTCCTCCACAAAATTTTCTGAACCCAACAACCTACTCACAAATTTGTTCCATATTCAGGATCACAGCAGGCGGCCATTTGGGCCAAACCCACTCTTGAAAATCCAACTTATGTACTCCCCCCTCCTAAAAAATCGCAATGATACACAATCCCTTCGTTGAAATTGCACAGCCCTTCTGGAACTCAAATCCCACCTCCATTCGCCATGCTCCTTCCTTAAGTATTTTTGAAACTAGAATGTTTAATTAGCACAAAATATTAGTTATTATTAGTGGAACTTATACAACCAGTTATAAAAATTGTTTTTATTACATTTATCTAATTTTTAAAAACTATTTTCATTTATTTATTATTAATGTGCTAACTAGTGTTAGAATTAGAATGTTTGTGTTTTTGTTTTTTTGATTAATGAACTTCAGAATTCAGTTGTATACCACTTTGCTATTGTGTCATCTTTATGGCTTTGTGACGAGTAAATCTGGGTATGTGTGAATAACTATAATATTTTAAGCTGGTTATAGGATTATATTCTTCATTTTTTCATTTGCATTAATTTTATTTTTGATTCATAGTTCTTTATAAATATGTGTTATTCTTGTATAATATAAAAATGAATATAATTTTAATCGTCTTTTTTATTCTTTAATTTTTTTATCTTTTGTGGACGCTGATTGTAAATATTATGAGGATTGATGTTAATGAAAACTCACTTTACCTAAAATAAATGTTTTTTTTAGAGGGATATAGACTTAGGATAAGAAAGATATATTATAATTTTCCTTGACAACTGCAAATTCGCTTCGCACTTTGCCTGTTACTATTTTGGAACATTATTATTAGTCCAGCCGTTCTTTCAACCATACGGATGTCATAGTAAAAAAGATTACGATAAACACGGTGTGAATATTTAATGTTTCTTGATTTTAAATAAATAGTAAATTTATATCATTTTTCGTCTTTTTTGATTTTCCCAAGACCGGAAACCCTTATGTCATTATTACCAAGCACAAAACGAATTTTAAATTTTTGACAATATCATAAACTAGATGTAATAAATACAAGTAGTGCTTAGTATTATTACATATCTTATAGTATTTTACAATGTTTGTAAGGAATACGAAGGAATGTATGGGGTAAAAAATTCGCTGCGGGAATGCGGTGTGCCGCAGCGGTATTCACCATGCAATATTCACGCGATTATGGGTCTACTGTTATTCCGAGTGGGCGAGGCTCCTTTCAATTATAATTTGTGATATGCTCATAGTAATTTAATAGACATTTATTGCTTAGCCGTATATGTAAGTCAATAAAAAAAAAATTTTTAGTAGTATAATTCCTTTATTGTGCAATAATTACAATCTGCCTTTTATAAGGCAATAAGTAATTAAGATATATGCTCTCATTCATACAATATTTACAGTTCATCATTCACTCGCTCATTCATACAATATTTACAGTTCATCATTCACTCGCTCATTCATACAATATTTACAGACAGCCCAGAGACCCCCCAAATCCACCGCAAAGAGAAAGCGGAGTCCTGGGAAGTCCCCCACGCTCCTCCGTCAGCCGCGTCACCGGATACTAGCCAGTGGAGGCTGACCAAAAAAAATTAAATCCACAATCAGCAGCAATTGAAGTCGGCTGATACTTTTAATGAGTTGTACGATACTTTTACACTAAAATTTAAATATACTACTTGAGTTATAAGCAGATAGTTATGTTATAAATGTAGAAATATTCTAGATTGAATAACAGATCTACACGATCAAAAACATTAAATAAATTCAACTTTCCAACCAAAGAATAATCATCCATTTTTACGTATTTACATTGGCCAGTTAAACACTATCACATGGAATCAAACTTTTCCAAGTTTTTCAACGATACATGGAGAAAACTCAAACCTGAACATTAGGCCACCGTAAACGCGCATGTTAAACGTACCATCGTTTGGCGACCTCAAGGGGTAGCCCCCTTACAACAAGAAGGGTTGTCCTCAATAATAGCATCATATCTGCTCGATATTTAAATACGCACTAACATAGATATATAAGAAGAATTGTGGAATCTGTAACTCTGGGACTTCCCCTAGTGAAAGGTTATCAGCAATCCAAGATAAGTATCCTTTTTATTTTTCCCTTATCCTATTTTTGTTATTTTGAGAGATATGGATAAAAACAATTTGTAACTCACATATATTGTAATGAAGGGTTTTGAAGAAACCCCCCAAAAAACTCAAAAAATATATTCTGTACATCAACCTACCATAGCAAAGTTCTTGTATAGCCCACAAATTATATTTACTGTAGCATATATAATATAAGGATATATATCTATGTAATTTCAAATTCAGAAACTTAAAGGAGGTGGAGGTTCTCAGGTTATAAATCGAACACTTGCAGATGCAGTTTAGAACTGTAATATTAAACATATGTACACATTAGCTAGCGCTACAAATATTACAATAAACAAATAAAGCTTATAACTAACTTGAATCAATACAATTGTCGATAGTTAGTGTTGACCATTGTCTTAACAAGCGTACCCATATTCAGGAGGTTACAACTCAGAGTGTCCTTTGATATTAGCGCTCTCTGTCGGCACATCTCGCATATGTGCCGAAGTTTGGCGGTTACGTTCAAACTTACATCCCCCCTTTTTGAGACAGAGGGTAATAAAGCCCTTTGGAATAAGGCACGAGCTTACTAACATGAAATAAGTTTGACTCCTTTTTACGAAATCTACTATTAAAAATATTACCTCTGAGATTTTCTGTTTTATTTTGAACATTGTCCTACTCTGATCGCATCTAATTTATCTCTATTCAATTTGTTACTGTTTTGTATATATACAAGGTCTCCAACTTCGTATTCAAACTTTTTAACATTTTTATCATAATATTTTTTATTTTGGTTATGTGTCTTTTCTGAGTTTTTATAAGTTATTTCCCTATTATTTTCTAAATTTGTAATTTTATTTTCATTTAGTTCGTCAGGTACAAATGATACATCTATGTAGTTTACAGCAAACTTATCTAGGTTATTTCTTCTAATCACACTTGACAAGGCTCTTTGGAATATAGCCGGAGCAGACTTCAAACCATATGGCAAGCAATTCCATTGCCAATGACTATGATGGGTTACAAAAGCCAATTTATATTTATTCTTTTCGCGCACTGGTATCGACCAAAACGCCGAATTTACATCCAATTTTGAAAAAAATTTACAGTTTCTGGCGCGTACTGTCAGATCATCAATCCTAGGAAACGGTTGACTTTCTGGCACAATTATTTTATTTAGTTCCTTAAAGTCAATACAAAAGCGTGATCTTTTTCCTTCTTCATTCTTAAATACTAAAGTTAATTAACAATTAAACACTCAACAACAAATGGAGCAGCAGAAACGTTTCTAGACACATTATAAGGCACAAGATAATATTTCTAAGATGTTTAAATATAGTGAATCTGTTGTGCACAGTTTTATTCTGGATTAAAGGCGGATAGAGCACTCAACTACTGGAAGGCCACCTTCTTATGAAGCTTGTATACAGAAGAGAAATCAAAACAAAATTTGACCTCCTGAAACCAAGGGTGACTCAAGCAGTGTTAGTTAGAGGAATGGAAGGGAGTTCTCTGGTTGGTCAAGAAGAGGATACCGAGGGTGTTTCAGGGAGAGAAATGGAAGAGAGTAACTGCGAGGGTTAGTCAAAAGGAAGGAAATAAAGAGGGAGCTAAAGGAAGATGATCGAAGAGATTACAGGGAAAGGTAAAGAAGTGATACTGAATGTAGGTGCTCTTGAGTGCAGGAGATTCTGTTGATTGATAGTTCCTATTTTCATAATATTTTGTTAGTTGACATGTGTCCGGTCCTCACAAGGGGGTGCCTAATTACCCTAGCCCTGGTGACGAAGTGAGGGTTGATTAGGCTATGACCTGGACAATTGCTTCATGACGGGTCTTACTATCTGACTCCATATTTGATAGGTATGTGCCCCGACAATGCACTATGTTCAGGAGAAGAGGTATAGGGCAGGTAGTGTAGGTAGTTTGCGTGGTCTTGGAATGACCACGAAATCACACTGCCGTGGGAGACACTACTAAGTAAAGTTTGTAGGGACACGGCAACCGTTGTCCGCGAGGGAGAGGTCTCTCCCAAGGAACTGCTAGTTTTCGCGAGGTGAACGCAGAGAATTCCACTAGGAGAGTGTGGGGTATGACAAGGCCGGACTAAAACATAGCGAGGTTAGGAAGAGAGGTCCAGAGGTTTTCATAAACGAGAAGGCCAAGTCTTGAAACATCAGTGCAGCTGCAAGTTCACCAGTTACAGAGCCGTCGTAAGAATGAATTACAGGCAAAAACCCGGGTCTATCTATTTATACTCGGCTGTGCCTTGTTAGTAGCCAATGATGAAAGGCGTTATTGTGGCCAATGATATCCCAGTTTGCAGTGACGCTTTGTTCTCGGCAGTGACCCAGGCCTAGGCCTGGGTCGCCCGCTACCTGCTCTACCCTTTCCAGCCTCTAACTAGTTTTTTTGCAGGTGCGTCTTTTATTTTTTACAACATTTACAATTCTAATGGTTTGGTAATGTTATTTACATTTGCTTAAATTAATTTACAACATATCATAACCAATTTACAATATATATACAATAGAGTATAGGGTGATTTATGTTATGTAGTTCGCGGTCGCTACAACATGTTTAAACTATACTGCTGCGTTGTCAGAAAGATGAGAGATTTTGATATCTTTGATATGAAGATTTAGATAGGCACTGGAGGGAGGTTATGAAGTAGCAGTGTGAGTCAACTGTAAAAACACCGTGAATAAAGAATTATTGTTAACCATTAAATACTTCAATTATTTCCGTTGATTGTAAACTGACATTTTGTTAATAAAAGAATATTTTGGAGAGACTGAAAATTTATGAACAACCCATAGCCCAAATATACATATGTAAATGTCTCTTTTTTTCATTTCATTCATCATCATTTCATTTGAAAGTAATATTTTAATTAATTATTTACTAGTAGGGTGCCCCAGGCACTATTTTTACTTAAATAATCGATTTACGAGGTAATGGTACTGTTTTGCTCTCGCTTTGGGGATCTAAAAGTTGTTGGTCATTCACCAAAGCAACAAGTGAGGTTTTCAGATATCTAAAGTTCTAATCCTCCATTGATATCTTTTTAAATTGGTATCAGATCATTTATATCCATCATCAAAATGACATTTATTTGTATAAACTTTGTTTGAACTTACATTGGTCAATAGGATGCTCGTTTGTAACGAAAATAAGGGACAGACGATGGTATATTTGTAACTTGGCTTTTTATTTATGATACATGTTGATGCCTTATATTGATAATAATAATAATAAATCAATAATGAATAATGTCGGGCTATACTGTATTACGTTAAGGTAGGATACCATTAATTTTTCTTGATTATTATTATTGTTAATCTCTTATCTTCAGGACATTTAATTAGAGGCCGCAATATGGGATGTTATGTAAGTGGTGTGTATTTATTAATATCACTAATTAAGTAATGGCATGCAGAACGTACAACATTGAAATGGCCTCACTTGAGGGGAGTCAGGAATGCAATTAGGTATTTAAGCTTAGGTGGTTTATAAATAATTATAGTTCTAATTATAGTAATGAGACAGACGTCACAAACCACTCAATTCTAAACTAATGAGAAAGTTGCCTAAAATCGACCCATTAATGTAGTGTTACATGTAACATCAGATTCACACATATATAATTTATAAAATAGATGCAATTTATAAAACAGTATTGGGTATAACAGGAATCGTCATAATTAAAATCCCTTCTTTGATGGGTTTGATATGTATAAAGTCAAATTGTTTTCATGTCAAACACACAAGTCCTAAGGGTATACATGAATATTCATTTTCAAATATGTTTCATAAGTGTTGATACATGCATGAGAATCTTTCCTGGAGCAACAAAGCAACGGATGTACCGTTTTGAAATAAGCGACTCATTTCCAATTCATATGAAATTGATTTACATTGCACAATTTAGGGAGAACTTGGTAGTAAGTTTCTGGTTCTGTTTATACTCCTTCGATACAGGTAGGTGTAAACATTCTCGATTAACGGCAGAGTGATTAAACTTGATCAAAAATTGTTAAATATTAAACCAACATTTTAATTAAGGTGCTGTTAAAAATTAACGAGTATTAAGTTAATATAAATTTGCATTGCACTTGTTTTTATAACTAGCATCGTGTTTAACCCTTCTTGACTAAGCACTCGTATTGTTAAACTTTTACCATGCTGAAAAATAAAAGTTTACCCTCCTACCGATGAAATTTATTGGAAGTCACGCTTCAGCTAGTCTAGCCCATTAATCATCTATGAACCCTTCATTTATAAAAGCTGTTCGATCTAGTTCAAAGTAAAATGAATACATCCCTTCTGTGTTAAAAAATCATCATAATGTAATATGAAATCTTTGTATTTTTACAGCAAAAAATAATATGTTTTCTAAAACCAAATATAAATAAAGATTAGTTATGTAAAGATAGTTTTCATACAAGATAAAGTACATAATACTATAGCTACATACCATTTATTTAATTATATTGCTTCCCAAAACAGTTTACGCACCTGAAAAATAAAAATTATTATTATACATAATTAAAAAAAAACAAGTAAATTAGTATGAAATCAACTTCCCTTCCACACAAATATATTCCACATGACAGAATGTCAATATTTTCCGGTGAATAGCGACAGACACATTTTTACTTAGAATATGAACGAAATATTTTCTGAATATCATTATTTCTTACTCACACCGGCATATGTCTGACATTCAGCATGCAAATTTTTTTTTTTATCCTAATGGAACTATTTACTTAAAATGTGATAAACTCATAATAAAACGTTAAATCTGAAAAGAACAGTGCATTCTAAATCCGAAAAGAAAAAGATACCAACAATAAACTTACAAATAATTATATATATATAATCCTTTATTGTGCTAAAATTACAATCTGCCTTTTATAAGGCAATAAGTAATTAAGATAAATGCTCTCATTCATACCATATTTACAGTTCATCATTCACTTACTCATTCATACAATATTTACAGACAGCCCAGAGACCCCCCAAATCCACCGCGAAGAGAAAGCGGAGTCTTGGGAAGTCCCCCACGCTCCTCCGTCAGCCGCGTCACCGGATACTAGCCAGTGGAGGCTGACTAAGAGCGCGAGAGCCACAGACGCTCAGGACATGATTGGAGAAACTGGCCATTGCCAGGACTCCCACTGTCACGCGTTTATAGCAGGTCACGAGGCCACTGCCGTTTCAGTCTCCGAGGAGGATTATAGGGATGAGTGGCGCAGTGCAATGACTGTGCTACAGGATTAGGGTGGTTGGAAAGGCTACTGTGGAATTTCATAAACTTGGAAGGGATGAGTTCTAGAATGTAGGGTATGTTAAGGTCGTTATGAAGGGTTTTGTTGCTGACATAATAAGGGGCATTTACTATTGTTCTCAGGACTTTTGATTGAAAGGATTGGATACGCTTGATGTTCGACTTTTTTGCTGTCCCCCATAGCTCTATTCCGTATGTCCAGATTGGTTTAAGTATAACTTTGTAGACTAGTAGTTTATTTTCTATTTGTCTAGTTGTCCAAAGCGTCTGTTTAGTTCTTGTCTTTTTAGTCTCGTATGTGGGTTTCAGGTCAGTCGTTTGTCAAGATGGAAGCCTAAGTACCGTACTGTCTCGGATACAGGGAGAGGAATAGAATTAAAATAAACTAGTGGACAAGACTTGCGACCAAGGGTGAAGGTAATGTGGGAGCATTTTGCTTCATTAACTTTGATCCGCCATTGATTGCACCAATACTCGATCTCGTCAAGGTGTTTTTGAAGGTTATGGGATGCTATGTCGGGGTCTGGATGGGATGACAAGACTGCAGTGTCATCTGCAAATGTGGCCAAGAAGGTATTGGGAGTAGAGGGGACATCAGCGGTGTATAGGTTATAGAGGATGGGGCCTAGGACACTGCCCTGTGGAACTCCTGCACTTATGGGATAGTAGTTAGAGTATTCTAAACCACAGCGGACTTGGAAGAAGCGGTAAATATCTTTTGAGCTTGTAGAGCAAACCTGCGTGCCAAACCCTGTCAAAAGCTTGAGCTATATCGAGAAAGGCAGCAGTGCAATACTGTTTGGTTTCAAGGGCTGAGGAGATGTGATCAACAACGCGTAGGCCTTGTTGAGCAGTGGAATGTCGTTGGCGGAAACCAAACTGGTGTGTGGGAAAAAGGTTTTCGGATTCAACAATTGGAAGTAGACGTTTTAGTAGGAGTTTCTCAAATATTTTTGAGAGGATATGGAGTAGGCTAATTGGACGGTAAGATGAGGCTTCATTGGGTGGTTTACCGGGTTTGGCGAATAGGACAATAATGGAATGTTTCCAGAGGAGAGGAAAGTGCGTCGTTCGGATAATGCAATTGTATATATAGGTTAAAAAGATTATGGCTTTAGGAGGAAGCTGTTTGAGAATTTGAGGAGTAAGGGGATCATATCCAGGGGATTTTCGGTAAGGTAACTTTTTCGGAAGGTATTTGACCTCAGAGGGATTAACGGCTTTTGGTGGAAGAGAGAGAGGAATAGGTGAAGTGACGAAATCTTCCACAGTTGTGCTGTGAGTATGGCTTTGATGAGAAAGGTGAGGTGTGAAAGTATGGGTAAGATGCAGAGCAAATTCCTCCGACCTATCCCCATCCGAAGCCGCCCAGGACCCATCATCACGACGGAGTGGATGTGAAACAGGTTGATACTTTAGGATTTTTTTGGTTACATTCCACAACGAGTTATCCCTGGTAGACAGAGAGAAGAGGTAGGAATTGAAAGAATCGGAACGGAAGGATGCCAATCGCCGCTTTACCAATCGGCAGTACTGATTGTACGAGTGGCGATCAGCAGGATGTCGGGATCTTTGCCACACTGTTCTGGAGCGGCGTTTGGATTGGATTAGGTCTTTGAGATGCTGAGGTAAACGATTATGATTATGGATTTTTGGGTGACGATGGGGTGACGATGCCTCCCAAGCCGACCCCTGGACCAGAGTAGTGAAAGAATGCACTGCATCGTCTAGGTCTTGGGATGTTTTCAGGGACAATTTGAGGTTTACGGACTCCGTAAGAAGCTGGCGGAAGTGGTCCCAGTCAACTGGGCCCCTAATAAATGAAGGAGGAGGCAGTTTGTGAATTGGTCTTAGGAAAATGGTTAATAATAAAGGACTATGATCAGAGGAGAGGTCATCGAGGCGCGTGAGTGAATAGTTAAGTGTTCCTAAACTATTGTAAAAAAAGAAGTCAAGGAGATCAGGATTTCGGTTGAGATCAGATGGCCAATAGGTGGCTGTGTCAGGAGTGATAGTGGAGCAATGTTTCCGTGTGAGTGCAGACAGCAAAGCACGTCCTCGTGTATTAGTGGATCTTGACCCCCAGTGTTGGTGCTTCGCATTAAAGTCCCCACCCACAAGGAAACGATGTCCTATGGAGTCTAGAAAGGAGATGAATTGGGGGTCGGAAATGGATTTATTGGGAGGGCAGTACACTGATGCTAGTGTAAGGGGGAAAGTGAAGGTGGTGATTGACACTGCAGTGGATTGAAGGAAATCATGTGCCACCAGAGGAACTATGTGGTGGGATATGGAGTTATGGACAATGACAGCGGTACCTGCCTGAGCTGTTCCATCTGGGTGATCAGTTCGATAAGTCTTGTACTGTCGAACAGTAAATGGTCGTTTACTCGTTAGTCTTGTTTCAGTAATGAGAGCTACGTCGATGTTTTTGTCTTGGAGTAGTGCTGTCAGTTCGTTAGTGTGGGTTCGAACACCATTCGCATTCCAAAGGAGAATGGATAAGGAGTCGGAAGGATCCACTTATGGATTTTGTTTAACGGTGATAAGGTAGGAGACAAGATTTGTAAGAAGGGAAATGAGAGGGGTAATTTGGGGTTCTGAACTCTGTAAGGAATGAGGTTAATAGGCTAGTAAGATCCGAAGAACTTGAAGGTGGAGGAATATGCGAGATGTGTGGTTGAGGATGTGATTGAGCTTGAGGGTTAACGGGATGAATGGAATGCTGGGGAAGGTGATCTTGTAGACAGGGAGTGGGCGGTGCCTGTGACTGCTCTCTGTTACAAACGGCATCGGCAAAAGAGACAAAAGGCCTCAAATTTCTGGCTGGGCCGCTTCTTGCTGCAAGTTTTTTCTCTTCTGGCTGTCGACGTTGTTCTGTCCTGGACTTCAGCGTTCTGTATGCCTCGCAGCCCTTGTAGTTGGCTGGATGTCCTTGCTGGCAAAGCCCGCATACTGCAGGCGATTTAAGGGGCTTTTTGCACAATTCGGTTTTGTGCTGCCCATTGCACTTAACACACCTGGGAGGGTGGTGGCAGTAAGATTTTGTATGCCCATACGCCTGACAGTTATGGCACTGGACGATATCGCGATTGGGATACGGTTTTTCAACCTGTACCCTACAAATAGTTATTAACGGTATACAATCTTATTTACTTGAACAGCTTAAACTGTAATGAAACTTCCTTGAAGTCCTTGCTTTTAGTCGTGTAACACTTATTTTAGAATTACAGGAGGTTTCACTTCTTGAATTAGTTGCTGTTGCTTGAGTTATCAGCAATAAAAAGTATCGATAAAAAAAATGAATAAACTATTGAAGGCCAAGAAAATTAAAAATAACCAAACGTCTCACGCAACGTAAAGTCTAGCAACGCGACCTTATTTACAGAACAGGATTTATTTGTCACTTTTCCATAATGTGGCTTTTTCGCTAGTCTTTTGTACCTCCACCAGAGCTTATTTGTGCTTGTTGACATATACTGGCGAACGTATGATAATATAACCAAATATTCAGTCTTTCAATAGCGTATTTGGTATATGTTGACATTTACCGGAGAATATTGACATTCTCTAATTCCGATAATTTCATAATAACATGTAATAGGTTGGTGAAAAAGTCCATTCGGTTTTTGTCGTCAGAAAACTGTAAGCAGTCTAATATGTAGGTAACTTCAGTCCGTCCCTTGCGAGTGCGCTCGCGTCAGATACTAGACACTTCAACGTAGTTTGACGTGAAATTCTCACGAATGATTGTATTTTGTGTGTTTAGGATCATCCTGAAAATGGAAAACCAAAAAGAACATTATCGACAACTCATGCTTTTTTATTTAAAAAAAAGCAAGAAAGCAGTGGAAACTTGCAGGAAGATATGCGCTGTATACGGAGAGGATGCTGTTACAGAACGTGCCAGAAGTGGTTTTCAAGATTTTGATCGGGAAATTTTTCGATTCAAGACGCACCTCGCTCTGGCAGGCCAACTGAGATTAACAGTGACAAAGTGAATAAGTCGACACCAATCCCCGTTATACAACTATGGAGATAGCAGTTATCCTCAAAATATCTAAATCGAGTGTTGCAAACCATCTGCATCAACTTGGCTACGTGAGCAGGCTCGATGTTTGGGTTCCCCATCTACTTAGTGAGGGTGAACTGGCCCAAAGGATTTCCATGTGCAATTCGTTGCGGAAACATGAAGGAAACGGTCCTTTTTTAAAGAGAATGATGACAGGGGACGAAAAGTGGATCATCTATAACAATGTGGAATGCAATCACTCATGGGTGAAGCGCGGCGAATAACCACAAACAACCCACTAAGCAGGACTTCACCCAAATAAGGTTATGTTCTCGATTTGGTGGGATTGGAGGGGTGTTGTCTTTTACAAACTTCTTCCCACGAACATGACCATCAATTCAGATGGGTGCTCTGACCAGCTGGACAAATTAAATGCATACGATCCACCAGAAGCGTCCAGAACTAGCCAACCGTGAGGGGATTCCATCACGGCAATGCCAGACCGTCCACTTCTTTGCAGACGCGGCAGAAGTTACTGGAGCTTGGCTGGGAAGTTTTGCCGCACCCTCCATATTTGCCCGACCTTGCACCTTCAGATTTCCACCTGTTTCGGTCTCTTCAAAATTCATTAAATGGACAGACCTTCTACTCAGAAGAAGGTGTAAAAATCCACTTGGAATTTGTTTTTGCCAGTAAAGACAGGAAATTCTTTGAGCATCTGCCCATGAGATGGCAGAAGATACTGGAACAAAACGGCAATTATATCATTGATTGAATAAATCGCTTTTTGTTTAAAAGTTGTGACTTATTTTCGCTTAAAAAACCGAACGGACTTTTTGGATATATTCATGCTACAGTATATAAGATACAAACAATAACAAAATCAAACGTCTTGCGTAAAAGACATTGTCCTTAGAGAAAGAATCAGAACATTAAATATTGAATTGCTGTACTGCTGGGACATAGACGAAACATGTGACTTGATATTATGAAGTTAACGACCTCTTAGGACCGTTTTGTATTTTATAGTGAATGTGAGACGAAGAAAAGTTTCAGGATCATGAAGTATGTACGTAATTGTTCAGGCAAATCGTCTTTTTCAGCAGTATGTTTCGTTTTAATAACTTTTGTTAGGTATTTGTTACTACTAATGATTACTTGAAGTGTGAAAAAATTATATTCAAATACAGAATATAGCAAGATTTGACAATAAGAAATATTAGGCTATTTTTCGTTGATTTTTGTTCGTAAGCAGTTTATCCTAACATGGCTGCCAAATAATAAAAACTTGTTCCTCTTTGGAGAAAAAGTAGAAATGACGATGCAACACTGAATCGTTATTTGAACTACAAATTGATAAACCAAAATTAGATTACTATCAAAACATTCATTCCATTCACCTGGTATCCAATAATTATTTAATTTTGTGATCGCGATTCCAACTACTAGTTTCTATTAGATTATAATATTTAAATATTTGTTCTTAAACGATTAAACAGTTCGATCCAAATATCTTTAATATCCAGTATTTACTAGCAATACGGAATTAATTTTAGGAGAAACAAAGACCCATTGCGAGAAATTCTTAAACGTAAAATATAACCGATTTGCTTACACTTATAAAACGGGTGGGGGGGGGGGGGGGGTAAAACAGGAATCGGAGGTAATCTTTCGGCCACAATTTTTCTACAAAACGTAATTAATTAGAAAGGGATTTTTATATTCTCAGTGGATGTTTGATTGATTAGAATTTGTATCAAAACTGGGATAGACAAAATGTGCTTGGGACAGAGCACCTAGTACAAGTCGAACGTACTACATAATTTTGACAAAACAAAAATAAGCAGCGATTTCTGTGAATGTTAAATGTGAACTCTTGATCATATGAAATACCCTTGTTTTCAGTTATATAGCGAAGGTTCTGATATTTGAGCATTTTCCCCTCGTATCAAATTGAAAGGGAAAAATCGATTGATATTTATGTAGGAGAAAGTAAAGGAGCTGTTGATCTTCAAGTCTTTTAGACCACCTGTTTATGTGATTCTCTGTTATGTGGTCAACTACAAGGATTTCAAGAAAAATTTACTAAGTAGGACAGCGATTTGGCTGTATTGTGCATAAACAACAGTTTGCCCAACCATCTGGACCAGGTGAAATTCTGAGGATTTCACAATTTTAGGAGAGCGTAGGTTCATATCAAGCTTATCAATCCTTGCGATTTGAAGTTTCCAAGGAAAGAGACGATATTATTAAAGAAGAAATCAATCAGTTGGATCTCAATTCGAGTCTATGATTCCAACTTAAATGAACTCGCTGGTTTTAAATCATCATCTCAATTTGACGATGATATTTGGCAAAATATGCACTAAATCATTATTGCGAAGTAATATTTGTTAAGATGAAAATTTTCGAGTGTTTTGGATTTAAATAGTTCACTTGCAAGAAGCTTCTGAAATTCTAAGGAATTATAGAAAGAATTCCCTCTTTGCAGAAAATATTATGAACTCTTTTGATGAAACAAGGAGTGGGAAATTATAATGATGGAAGCACTGCAGAAAAATTTTATATAAGCCAAAGATACTGCCAAACGTTTTAAAATACCTATGATCGATATCTATATGCCTCTAGCTGTGAACAAAGTGCTGACTCAAGAAGAAAATAGTATTTAATGTGAAGGAGTCATCATTCGACCACATTCCATTTAACGATGCTCAAGAGCCCTTAAAAAAAATACAAGGGATGCAAAAGAATTTAAATCTCAGAAAATTAGCATATTATAAAATAATGACTTATTCATGCATCATGCAGTGATTTTTTTCTTCCACTATTTTGTTTCTTTCACCAAGCGACGTCTTTGTTATGGAATGGAAGGTCAATAAGCTATTGTTTCTGAGGCGCTTTGAGTTTTGTCAGAGAAGTTTAATGTGATAATTTTATACAGTTAAGAGACGAATGATTCACAGAAGGTAGTAGTAGATTTATGGATAGAAGCTTGATGAACACTTATTATCTTTGAATGTTATATTTATTAAATTTACATTTTTTATGATTCTCCATTCAAGTGTTTTCATGGTTTGAAACTCATTGCTAACTCTCACTCTCTCCTTTTAGATGTTTTCATTCAATTGTGTTTAAGTGTTTAGCTCATGTCAAGTCATACATCCTTATTTTAGAATCTGCGAAACTGTTTTCTAGTAGAATTTCATAAACATATACGAATATGGTGTTTTTTTGTTTTTTTAAACATTACCTATTTGTCATTATAAATTTAGATAATATATCGTTGGCAAAACTCCTTTTTTTACTTTATATTTACTATTACTACATTACATTTACACTGATGTATTTACATAATATAAGGCTTTTGAAAAATTAAAAGGTAATGGGGCTTTCCTTTATGAACTGAAACTAACTTAAATTCCGATTTTAAAAGTACTAGAGACCAAACTGCTCTTTTAAGGAGTAACTCCACTTAAAGGGAGAAGATTCAAGAAGTTGTCACCCTTTCTGCCCTTGAGGAAAAAAACAAACAGTAAACAGCTGCTCATGGCATTCATAGTCACTGATCTGCCGGCTCAATATCCTGTGGGATATCGAAAGCCTACTTGGAGATCAACGAGATCATAGATCATCCTAGTTTATACCGAGGGTGGCTTACGTTTGTACCTTTACAAACGGATGTTCTGTACTCAGATGAGACTGCAAGCCTGTATTTTCGTACAGAATGATGGAATTTTCCGAACAGAACTCTTTCAAACAATTCAGTATAATATTTTTGAGAAACTTCACCATGTAAGGTAGGAGACTAAGCGGGGGATGGAGGGCTGGGTGGTGGCCGCTCTTTGTGGGCTTCTTCTGTGGGAACAAGATAGCTTGTTCCCACGATGTCGGGAAGTATCGCAACCTGATCCATGTATTGTACAGGTTTATAAGTTGAGGGATCTCTTTCCTCGGCAGCTGTTTCAGCAAGATAGTTTGCATATCGTCGTGACCTGGCACTGGCAAAGAATCGCCTTGAGTTGCTTCGGGGAGACATGTAGTTTTGTCCTGTTCCCGGAAAGCTAACTGTCGATTCACTTACTTTGTAGCATAGAGGGTATATTCGTGGTCTATAGAGTTTCCGGTCTACCTTATTATACTCGTACCTCGTAGGCTACTGGATCACAACTTTGAACGGCAACGATCGAATGCAGGAATGGCCGGAGGTCAGACATCCCAAATTTATGAGCCACTATAATTGTTTATCCTGTCCGACTATTTTGTGAGTAGATGGAAGAGATTAGAACTGATGGCTCAAGTTTTACTAATAAACTAAAAATTAAAAATTAGAGTCGCTCTCTAGTACACTTATCAAGCGATTCAGCACTAAAAATTACTTGCTTGATTTTTACTGAAAAATGAAGTTGTAACGAGTTTTCATATCGATCTTTTAAGAAAGAGCAAAGTCGTTTCCATTGACAGTTTTGATAATCAGTGCAAATGTGAAGAATTTAGGGAAATGACGGAGTGCTAGGGGCTTGCTCCACCTCTGTCGCGGGTTGACCCGGTATTGCAGTAAGTACCTCCGGAAACGGCCCATATTTGTTTCGTTTATTGAATCAATTAAATTAGTTAATTGATTCCTGTTTATATTTATATGGGCCGTTCCCGGAGGTACTGCAATACCGGGTCAACCCGCGACAGAGGTGGAGCAAGCCCCTAGCACTCCGTCATTTCCCAAAAATCAGTTTAATCTTCTGGACCCCCGATGGGAGTCGTACCAGAGATTAAGCTGATAAGAACAGATACTACACTTTCAATTTCAATCAAATCACTACAACGCACAATTCGTGGACCTCCTCCAACAGCAATGTTAAAGCTACTATCCTTTGAGATGTGAGTCGCAATCCAGTTGAGGATATTAAAACTTCCGCAGCCCAACCATCACGAATTCATGTTGTGGGAGAGTTTTATACTTTCTAGGCTTGTCATGTCTTGTTTGTTACTAGGTACTTTTCCAATTGTTTTCCAGTGCGATAAGTTGAAGGATATGTTCTGGTTATTTTGCATCGTTTACTTCGTTCTTCCAACTCTTCAGCGCCCTGAAAGGTTTTTCTTCGACTCTCATCCTCAATGAGGCCAGCCAACCTAAGCCTTTTTATTGTTATATGCTTTGTAATGTCAGACATATTGTCCAGGTTGATCATTGTCCCACTAAAATTTCGTCAGAGGAGCCCTTGTCTTTAGTATACACATTGTGCAACTAAAGAGGTAGTACAGGGAGGATTACAGTTTTTTTGCAAGGTTACAGAGGCGCGAGATTACGTTCAAGGCTGTTTAGGCCACAGCCATATATATTGCAAGTATTTTTTTATGTTTAAACTAAACTATTCGAGGTCGATTTAAGGGCGAGTTTCCGAGGAAATTCCCTCGTAACAGTGTTTATTTCTTAGACATGCATCTTTAGGGGTCACTCTAAGACCTGTTTTTTCCTTTGGCACACGTTTTGATCTTCTAAGTGCAGACTAACCAGACAGTCGCTCAAGTAACACGGAGAGACATCAGAAGGGTCTTTAACTCATTTATTATTCCATTTATTCTAAATATCTTTCTATCCAGCGATTACCTAAGGTTAGCGAGTAAGCTAGATCACTAAATTAATTTTTACAGTCTATATTTTTTTATTGTGGTCTAACTTTTTTATTATTGTATCACTTAATTTCATATTCCAATATTACTTCTCAAACTAGCACAGATACAGTGGCCAAGTAGGTTTTTTGTTTTTTTACTGAGAGAGTATTGCTAACAATAATCCTGTTATAGTATTTTTATCAATACCTAATGGGCATTTTTAGAGTTGTTGTGGAATCTACTTTTCAAATTTTATATCGCCTAGATCATTATTTCGATCACTATTGTTGAACATAAATGCATACAGGCAGACAGATTAATGACGAACAACCTATGTCAAAAGGCCAACCCCCTACTAACATTTCTTCTCATTAACAATAATGGACAAAGGTGTGTTGACTGGACATTTGACATGCTCCTCCGTGACACTCGCGATAAGAGTGGTTTGCTTCCGGACAGTAATTGACATTTCATGTGAACCATAACTGATAAACGAAATAATAAACGACTTATGACGATTACTGGACACCATTAAAGGGGGATATCAGAAAGTAATAAATCTCATACAGCGTCGGTTTCCTACGTCGGTATACCAATAAATCCGATAGCGACCATTCGTTCCAATTTTACACCATTAATAACTTTCCACCATCCCGTAACAAAGTACCCTCATCAATTCAAGTGCTGTCATGCACATTACCCTTCTCGTAAATTTTTCAATATCATCATATCTGACCATATTTCGCATCTGTAATAACCAGAGCACGGCTCTATTGGTGCGATCTGTCCTTGATTATTCTCCTCTTGACAGAATAGCCTGTGGGGTGAAGGCATCAATTGTCACTGCAAGGGACTGCTTTTGGCTTTTCGGCCTATTTACTTGGAGATTTATCAAACTAATGATATTAACATCTAGTTGTTCTATTTATTTAACATATTTATGCATGTCTAAGTGCTTTTTACTACTTAGTAAACGCTATTACGATTAAAATATATGTAATTGCGTAAGAAAGGATAGGAGGTTATTTTTCAAGAATCTGTGTGATAAGAAGGGCCTAAAATCCAAGGATGAGTGAAAACGACCCACAGTACGATAACTGATAAGAGCATGTTTAAAAATCATAAATGAGGAAGGCTGAAAGCCAGAAAAGTATCGTGGGTAAGCGGAAATAGAAAAGAGTGGAAGAAGTACTACACACACATATAGAAAGAACAAAAAACTAATAAACCCGAACTCAACAAAACCTTTGAATTTTGATAATAAAGAGAAATAATTAACTGTTATATCGCTATATATTATATGTATCATATAACTCTATATATGTATATATTACTGATAAATAAAAATAAAGCCATGGCATAGGTAGTGAAGAGGTAGTGTTGACCAACAGTTACCGCCGTAGTTGATAGGTTGATGTGGTCGGAAGCACTCTCAAACTTAAAATTAGGTTATCTTAACCGGAGTGGCTACTTGTTTTTCATTCAAGTACCTACTCATTTATTCTAACGTTGGTAAGTTAACCCCTACCAGATCCATTCCAAAGGAAAACATCCTTAGGCGAGACGGGTATTGAACCCGCGTCCCCCCGCACTTTGAAGTCTGTATGCTTCATTTGAAAGGGTGTTAGGTATCCATATACGTTATGGGGGCAATCGAAAACGTGGGAGGAAATGGGGCATGCTTTTGCTGGAAATATTTTCAGATTCCTTGAGTTAGATGCTACATGCAAAAGTGCTACTGAGTTCTTCATCTTAATTGATAGTAGATTAGTATGGTATGAACGATCTTGGAGTAGAATGTGAAGAAACAAGGGATGAATCCTCAACATTTCGTCCTTTGAGCTGTTGAAGGGGTGCGTGACAGGTTGCCTTTTATTACGTTCTATCGTAAACATGTAACAGGTGGCTGGAAGAAAATTAATCACAGACCAGTGAGAACAGGTGTGAATTTAATTATACGTTCTTTAATGTCACTACAATGGGAAAAAAGAGGGTGGGATCGAAAAGTAAAAAATTCAAACATAATTATATTCCTTTATTTACGTATTCTTCATCCATACGTTTTAATACTACAATATTCACCTTAGGAAAGGAGAAAGGCCTTGTTCTAAAAGTAATACACGCATATAAATAAGTAACACTAACTAATAAAACCGAACACAACAAAACCTTTGCGTTTTGATAGTCTAGTGAAATGAATTAACTGTTATAGGTACTAGATAATTAAATCAACATAAATGGTAATAACAAATGATCAAAAATAATGTTACTTTAAGTACCCTGGTAAAAACCAATAATGAAGAACAAGGGCTTGTACAAGTGAGAAATTTACCAAAAATGCATGGGAAAATTCCGGGATTAATTTGTTGGGCGTTTGTTCCAAGCGAAAAACAGGAATACGCTTTTTGGGTATAGAAGAACAGTAAGAGTGACATTTACAAGATTGAAATCTATCAACGACTCTAATGGACGATTCACGAGGCTCTTATACTGGACTCCATGTATTAATCCATGATTATCGATGGAGATTGTAATCTGTTATCTTTTTGTTATTTTTTTTTGTGTAGCGAAAGATGAAATACTGAGGAAAGTACATCAACGCTAAACAAAATATTTATTTATTACTGGATTCTAGTGTTATTTTTGTGTTTTATATTACAATATTTGTATTGATTTTTAGACCATGTGAACCTCAAGGATCATTGAAGCCTACATATAACCATCTTTATAATTTTATAATAGTGAAATTTTTGTATTTATAATTATTGTTGTTTTTTTAACTCAGAGAGATACAGGATTTATTTTCTATAAAATGTTTACGTACTATATTTGTATTTTAATAATAATATTGTCCGTTCACGCAGAAGACACAATAATTTGTAACATTATGTTACAAATTTTCAAAAAGTGTTTTCCTCTTAAAACATTCTCCGATCTGTTTTCGTGTCCTAAAACGCCATACTAATAACCACCGCCTGATATGTGTCGGGGTGCTTTCTGGGACTCCCAATGGAGGCCTCCCGAAAATGAGTTTCACTAAACAAACAACAGCATCGATGACCTGAGGCTTATACATCTAAATAACATAAATCAAACAAAAGCACATTGAAGTTATCTTTGAAATCACATTCATGGACAATATTTAGCCAGAAATCGATAAATGAATGATATCCAATTATTTTTATGCGCTTCCATTTAAAACTGTTATGCGACTGGGTTTACTGGTACACAGCGGCAAAATACAGTGGGCGAGTGAAATAATTAAAAAGTCTTTTAAACAAATTTTTAAATAAAATAAAATAATCTAATTAAAACAGAAGAGGCGGGAAGTACCTCTACTTTCCATTGGAGAGAAGGAGGGGAGGAGCGAATGAGTGGAAGGACAGAGCTTGGCTTCCTTCCACCTGGAAACTTCAGCCCCTATACCTGGCACTGAATGAAAACTTCCTCTGACAGCTTCTGCTAACTTTAATGCACACTGGCCACAGCCTGTTCTCCAATAAGGCACCCCTCTCTCGTATACACCAGCGATTGAGTTCGCTACATTGTACTAAGTTCACTTCTAACGCAGAGGGATCTCCAGTTGTTGCGGATAAACTCCAATTATTCATACATTTAAATAGATTAGGTTTTGCATTTGAATCAACTAAAAAATATTGGCGAACGTTCATAAATTGGGTTGGTATTTCTAAGCTATAAGTTTTTTAAACTTTATTATTTACTAACGATTTATAAAACAGCTAAAGAAAATGTTTAATTTTTATCGTAACTTCATTTATAATATTAGGTTACTGCTGGTCACGGATACCTAAATTTAAGAAATTAAACTACTTTGAGGAAAGATAAGTAATTCCATTTCATGAGTACGATTAGAAAGTTGTTAAAATCATTGATTTCTATGTCTGGACTTGTAGGACATACTCTTGTAATAGGATGTTGCAGTTAAACTTATTTTGAGTAATTTATAAATGTATCACATGAATGTTGTCATTTGCTGAATTAGTGATAGAAAAATATTGTTATTATCTTCTCTACTCTGTTGGGGCAAGGTGGAGTAACGAAAAATACTTTCAATTTAGGGGTTTGACGGTTTGTTACGGTAAATACACATTGGGAAAATTGTCCTTATCTAGTTTTCGAAAAATTCGGTTCTCAACAGCTGGAGGAAGAAATCTATGAAGTTTATTTATATATATATATATATATATTTAAAAATACAATTTACTTTATAATAAATGTTCAAGAATTGTTTATGGTAAACAAATCTATTTAATTATCAAAATAATATGGTGGGGCTACTGATCAACGGATTACCTATAAAAAATAGTAAATATGAGTTGATGGTAACAGCGCTAAGAAGGAAATTTGCCAAAAGGTATTTGAAGTTAATAAAAAAGACATTGAAGATGGCCGATAAGGCGGGACGAGGGGCCGGGGCACCTGTAGAGGTTGGCTGCTTTAAATTCCGGCGAGGAGATAAAGGGGTAGCTAACCTGTTTACCGGCTAGCAAAGCCGAATATAAAATATTTGGCCCCACCACCGAACGCCCCTCTGCGGTGATAAAATTCAATATTCTCCCGTCTCCGGCTTTGCCCCATAAGACCCAGTTATGGGAGTGCAGGGGCCACAACTCCCCAGTCGATACTACCCACTTCGATCTACACCAGTAGCTTTGCTGGAAAGGGTACGTTTATCTCTTATATGTGTGATTTATGAATGCGTCTAAAAAGGCAGATGCCTGCAATTAAAGGGGATAATTGATAGTTCATTCAGTCCACCCTTTGTTGTAGTAAATAAGGGCGTATCGCTCCTTCAAAAAAATATTACAGGAGACCCATATACCTTATTTACGTGACCTTTGTACTTGCAAAGTTTATGTAAATTTGTTATAATATAAACTAAAAATTATTTCAAAAACATAAAAATAAGCGTATTTTTTACAGTTACTGAAACAAAATAACAAAAGTAAAAACTAATAAAATATTTTTTTAAATATAGATAATGGACATATTGGTAATAATAAAGCTGCATTCAAAGGTGAACCAGTGAGTTCTTGCTGGTGATAGAAAAGACACAATGCAATGAAAAGGGTAATTGAGCTAGCAAACATGGAATAATGTATGACAGTAAGCGCCACAAGCTAAGCGTGATAATCACTTGTCATTCGAAGACGGAAGAGTTATAGGTGCAGAATATAGCTAATGATTCTGACTCTTCTTATTCTGGACATTTGGACAATACCTTTCAATTCTTATTAAAAGAAACTTTATAACCATCACATCAAATCAAAGTTTAAAATACTTCGGCAATTAAAATAAAAAGGCAACACTTTTGTTACTTTTTTTGGCTAAACATATTAATGAAAAAAAAATATAATAATGAGCAATATGACCAATGTGCATCAAGTAAGTGATATATACATTGGCGTAAATTCGCCACTTACTGAGGCATAATTCGAAACTAAATAATGAAAATAAGTAAGCATAAACACAAGTAAAAAAGTGGTGGCGCTTGCCTCACTGTCTATCAATGGCACAAAGCCCATCAAGACTATTTCCCAAGTAAGTGCTAGCCTATTACCCCCCCCCCCGACGTTTATTCTAATTTACTGCACACAACCCCTAAAAAAGGCTAATTGGACTATTTTTCACATTCATCCCCGTTGAAAAAACAAAAAGAAACAATTAAAGTTGATAGCGGAAGTAGTTCAAACTGGAAAACCCAAAACCATGGAGTTCCTTTCAATTATGCAAACCCTTTAAGGGGTCATGTTATCTTAGGGTACTATGCTAATTCATGTAACAACTTTAAATTAATCAGTCTGCCGGTGTTGGCTCAATACCACTAGAAGGTATTATCATGTTAAGATACCGGAATACCTTTCTACAAGTGTTTCATAGCTGAGCTTGTTTTGTTTTTTTCAACAGAAATATAAAAGGCACATTTAAATATAAAAGATAATTAAATTCTGCCCTGTAACATTGTTTCATTTATTCCAATCCTTCCAATTAAATCCTAGGTTTTCTTATCTGAAATTTATTTGCAAGTCATTTTTATTTGGTTTGGTTTTTTTGCTTCCAAATGATGTATAATCAACTAATAAAACGTTTCTAAAAAATGAATAATTTTTTTTTTATTTCAAAACCTCAAATACAATGTACAAAAGAAAAATAACAAAATAATAATCGACTTACAAATTTCTTCTCTTCCTGCATTTAAATGCATTTGGAGGAGTGCATAATACAATAAATTTTTTGATGTTGTTAATAGTACTCAGTCTTATATTCACACTAGGTGATGAAGCTCACCTTCTTTTTATTTTTTTGTGGTAATTTTGTAATAATTTTGTGGTTGATAATGCAACATAATAGAGCAAGAAGCGTTTAATGCCAAGCCGAGAGCCAGATGCTTTAATCCTCAGGTGATTTGAGCTTCATCACTGTAAGTAATCCTTGGGTATGACGAGGCTTCAGAAAACACTGCGAGTATTCATCATACTCCCCAGGGGCTCCATTCAGTTTCAGCGGACAATCGAACCCCCTTTTTTTTTTGCCTTTAGTAGTTGTTAAATCACAAGTTTTAAACCAGGCTTCATCCATAAGGATAGGTAATCTAGATATTTTCTGCTTAGATTTTTAGAAAGCTTAAGATGTTTTATAAAAAAAAAAACTACTGCAACGATAGGTTGTATATAGTTCAATTGAGTTTATTTAATATTATATAATACTCCATTGTCTAATTGGTATTCAAGCAGAAACAAAATAATTAACTTATTTTAATGAAGTAAAAAAAAAATAAATGAAATATATTGGTGAAATTTTAATCGACAAGCCATGGCACAAGTTGGTGAAGAATCATGTTAAAGGGATGAAATCTACGGTGTTGGGCTCGATTTTATAGGCAAAAGCGGCCTGGAGGACAGCCGCAACTTTACAGCTGGCTGCCAAGTTTTTAAACAGTCTGCTGAAGATTACATCAACTCATCTGCTTAAAAGTAGCACGCTCGGCAAATAATAAGGATTCACAAGCTCACAGGTAATCAGAGAATCGTATTAAATTTCAAAGCAGCCTTAGTTGTGTACTATGAGAAAACTACTTACATGTCTGAAGGATGTTAACAAAGCAAAATATAGGATATAACATAATAATAATAGCAAAATAAATATTATTCCTGAGTCGTTAATAAACGGCGTTTTTGTATTTTTTGTATGTTATTCATAATACTGCATTATGTGAAATAAGGATTAAAATCTCTCTTTGGGTTAGTATTTTTTTACATCAATCAACGTTTTGCCTATTCTGGTATCTGCAGGACTAACAATAAAATACATTACATGTTAAGAAAAACTTATATAAAACCATTTTTTCAGTTCATATTAAAATTAAAATGATGAAATTGGTAACAATCCAAAGAATAAAACAGCAGACCTATGATTGATATAATTTTTTAATTCATAGTAGATACTCTTATACTAATGCAAACCGAATCAGTAAATTCCTACAATGTTTCAAATTTTAACTCATATGACATTGAAAGGCAATTGCGTTAAAAACCGACGTATAAATATATTTTAGTTCACATTTCAAAACGCTTTAACGAGGGTTAATCAACCTCAAATCTATTTCCAAATAATTCATAATATATAATATGCCTGGGTGGTTGCCTGGTAAAATAATATACACTAAGCTATTTATTTATGTACAGTGGACTTATTAATAGACAAAATGTTAATGAAATAATACATACAATAGTTTCTTTGCATGCAGTTTACATCAAAACATAAATCATAGATTTTCACAACGTTGCATGAATTCGCAAGTGGAATTTTGACTAAAGAGAAAGTATGAATCGATTCTGTTCATTTTTTGATCAATAATGAATCAATGTTTTATAAAAAATATCATTTATTATGTTGTATGTACAACAAATTTGTGACGTGTGAACTATCACAGACCTGGTATCCAAAAACAAGTCCTTGGCCGTGGTCTCACACCACGTTCTCAGTATAGAGCTCTTTCAATCCTTTTTGGGTGAGTTTTAAGAAAAGTGTCCGATGTAAGTACATTCGGATATTTTTTTGCACTTTCGTCGTCGTTAATTTTGTTTATCTAACCACAGCTCTTTTTTTTTTTTTTGTCATCCCCATCCCTCTGAGTACCATTCCCCATACAAGATAAGATGCTGGATGAAGGGGTGTAGGCTGTAGAGGACTCGACACAGGCATAAGACAGGACGCAGGTAGGTCCTGTCGCCAGCCCAGTCGCTTCTTCCTAGTCTTAGGATTTAAAAATAAAAATTACTACCAGATTGTAGAGTGGTACAATTATAAAAAAGTTTTATGGTCTTTCCACAACTGATAACCTCTTCTTTATTGTATTAGCGCTTTCGACAGCTCTAAGCTGTTAGTTGTGATAACGAGATCTGTCAGACAAGATTAGGAGAATGGAACGGAATATGTAATATAAAAAATTATTAAAGTTAAATAAAAATAATCTATATATTAAAAAATGTTGCTACGTATATCTTAGAAATATATCCGACAAATTAGAAAATATTTCGAAAAAAAACTGTCCTTGGTGAAGCCTACATAAGTGAAGTACCTTTATTTCCTACACTAAAGACCCTATTCAATTAAAGGTGCATATATAATATTCTGTGAAGAATGCAATAAATTGTATGTTGTTAGAACAAATAGAACATTATTAGATGCAAACAACATCTGAAACAGAAATCAAGTCAATTCTACAAACACCTACAGAAAGGCCGCCATAAGGCACCACACACAGTTGCACTGCTACACCATACAAACGATAAAAGATTAATTAATAGCCTGGGAAATATTAAAATAAAATTAGATTCCCTAATATTTGCCAGCTGATAGGGCCATTTGTCTAATATGTATATTATTCTATGTAATATTATTTTTTTATGTTAGTTTTATTATTGCTTTGTGTATTTATGATGCATTTTATGATTATGCTTTGACCAAAAATTATAATTTCAGACCGATCTCTGATATTTACAGCAAGGTTAATTTATGCCTAAGACCAGCAAGATACCGATCGGAAACAGGGGACAATAACGGAATCCCCAGTAGGCTGGTGAAAGATATAACCCCGCAGTGGCGGCCACAAAGGCCCCGCCCACTAAATTCCACAGCAACATCCCTTTAAAGTCTAGGCCCTTAATTATGTAATAACTACCCCCGCCTACCCTTATAATAGGGGATTATTGCCCAACAGCATGTCCTGAAATATGTCTTGCCACCAACAACAGCCCTTGTCTCAGCTTTATGGCTTGTTGTTAACGATTAGTTGGACATTTTTTTTTACATCTAGATCATTTATTTAAGCTCATTTATTAATGATATACTCTTTGCCCAGCCAAAACATAGAGGCTCTACGAAGCTATTCCAAACCATTTTAATACGTTTTAAATATAAATATTTTAGTAGGTGATTTTCTTAATAATAAATAAATATTTTATTTAGCCAGTCAAATTTAAATGTTCCAGTGACCAAGAATGGAGGAATAGAAATTCTAGAAAAATCACGATAGTTAGAATTGTACTACTTAAATATTTTTTTAAAAACTGTTAGAACATTAGTTTTAATGATTTTTAAATGATATTTACCTACATATAATATATAAGAATGTTTTATAATAAGATTGCAACATGGTCTGTTATTTAACCTGAATCGAACTGCCTGATATCTTACAAAGGTACTAGTCCTACTATTTACTAGTCCATTATTAATATTCTTAGTAATTTTACAATCAAAATATAGGATCATATATTAATAATCACCTCCTTGCATCCTCAACATCCTACCTTCATTAACTCGCTCATACTTGCAGTATTTACAAATAACCCAGAGACCTCCCAAATCCACGTGGTTGTCACCTTCCTCGCATGCGAAAGAAAAAACCGAGTCTTGGAAAGCCCCGCCCCCCCCCACTCCTCCATCAGCCGTGCCACCGGATTATCTTTATTACCTATTTTCCAATAAGGCCGATTGTAATTTTATTACAGTAAAAGTTTTGATGATTATCATCCTTTCTACCCAATAACTACCGCAGGTAGGTGATGAATGTCTTTGAGTTTGTAAATTGTTAATAATGTGAGTTACAGGTTACTATGATCTACGTTGATGTAAGATGCTCTTGCAAGAGCTAGGTAAACGAAGGAGGTGTAGTTAATCGTTAACTGAGTTAATGTATTTTGATGGGGGCAATATATATAGCTAATCAATATATTGATTAGCCCCTTCTGCTAATCCTGGCAGCACTATGCAAAGTGCAATGAGCTTTCTTGCCACCGAGTCATTTAACGCGAGTAATAAAAAAAAAGATCTAACGGGGGGCTTTTATAGCACCATTTATGGATACGACAGCCTCACTAAAAGAGCTGACGGACAGTGAATATTAATTTACTTGATGCTCATAACAACATTCCTATTCAATAAAACTGAATATTTAGATAAAAACAAAATACTGACTAAAAATAATTATATAAATAAATGTAAACAGTAACTTATCAATAAAACAATTGATATCAGTATTTGAAAATTGTAGAACAGATATGCTCTACAGACTCTGCCATTCCTTGTCCTGTGTGCAAGCTAGAAACAAAATATTACGTTGTGGTCTCATACAACAATCATAACTATCCTAATAAAACCTAAAAGTATAATTAATTGCCTTATATAAATAAATGCTATTACACTCACATATATATGGTGTATTATAATACATTTATAAGCTATGTTTCACATAGAGGGATAATATTATGCTTGACATTGTCAGTTGTAGATACTAGATGTACCTAGAGGTTGTATTATCATGGAATATTATTTTTAATAATTTTTTTGTTCAGAAATTTTATTTATGTAATTCTAATTTGATTTTAGATTTGTTAGCAAACACGATTTGAATTGTGGTAGACCACAAAATTCCAACACAGATTATTTATCAGATATTAAATATCAAATCAAACATAGTATCAAATATTTTAGGAAAATATTGAGTTTACTAAGACTTGATTAATGACATTTAATTATTTTTTATAAGGTTGATTACATTTTTTGGATTTTTATGGTGACATTGAAGTGCTGTTCATTTAAGATAAGTGCATCGTTGGGCCTTTGTCATATACGAAAGTTTTACTGAGGTCGTCCGACTTGACGGTAGAAAGCGATGTGTCAGACTGAAGTTTTACTGGAGCAGCAAAATATACCAACAGCCAAGATGGTGGAACCTGCTAGCAAAGACTTGAAGAAGTTGTATGATTTTTTTTGGCTTGTAAAATGAACCCCGTAAGTTCGACATCCCGAATAGATGACTCATTAAAACCAAAATCACTGCGGTAATCAGACAGACCAAGGAGTAAAGGAGGAAGCCCTGAGGTTTACTGGTATTGAAAAACCAAACCCTAAAATTGAAGGTTTTATATTGCGTTTGTGTAAAACTTCGTAGGTGTTTTTGCAGGAATTGTTTAAAAGGATAACTGACTCTACTCGGCCAATTAATGAAATCGGTCATTTTATTACAAATACATAAGATATTATGTAATGTGTAATAGATAATAAATAATCTGTAATGAAAAAATGTAAAATGGATTAAATTAATGCTAGGTTTAGTTCAACATTTTGGGGAGTGTAGGTACTTACTCTTTAGTAGTTAATGGTTAAGTTTATTTGTTTTAGTTTACCATCCATTTAGTAACTTTGCACTACTCATCAGCATTTATTAAATTTAATAAGCTTGTAAAGTTCTGGCTTAATAGAATACCCAATCTAATCTGTATCGTGTTAAACAAAAGCAATTTAGTCTAATGCATGTTTAAAGGTTTGAAATCATTGAAAATTTTCCAAGTGATGAGCGTGACTTGCTCTAATAAATTTTGCCTTAATTAGTACTGACACACTGACGGGATTAACCGAGTCACTTGATTACCATAATTCATAAAATTTATATTCTGTTGATGTTAATGAAATGTGAAATAATTTTATTATTATTTATACCAATAGTGCTGTTTAAATTAGCATTTTTTCAATCATTGATTATGCGCATTACAAATGAATAAAATCCAATCACAAGTAAAATAATATGTGCACGATCTAAAACTAACAAAATACGTGCAACTCTACAAATTAGTACCTTTTTCATTTTTAATATTGTAATTCAATTAAATTAACATGATTTTCAGTACAATAAAATTAATACACAATAAATCAGATTGTCTTTATCTATTCATTGGTTGGTTTGTTCAAAGTTCAGGCTTTTGATGTTAAAAGTTCCTGTATTTGAAGAAAGCAGTCTACAATAATGTACTAATTGACAAACCGTCGAACGCTGGATCAGGAATATATCCGTTCATACACGTAGAAAATGTATACGTAACACATTTGCATATTTATATATGCTTTAACTGAATATTGATCGACGACAGTCTAAAAATACATGCCCCCGAGTCCAGTGATGGGCATGAAAGTAAGAAGAGCTTTGTTATATCGGCTTTCGGGGGTCTATCAGCATGTCGGAAATTTACCATTCGTTCATATAGGTTTACTGAACAATATAATCTGCGTTTTATAATTTACTAATGAATGACCGAGTCTGGCAATTGTATTCCACGAATTGAGCCCTAGCATGAGATGGCACACCATTTTACCCGCAGATAATATTTTTTTTTTTTAAGCTGTGACAGAAATCATGACAGACAATTTATTGGGTCATTCCCCTTAAAAGATATCAAATATTATAATAAAGAAGGTAAGTTATCGTCTATCACCTTTAGACTATTAAAAAAAGAGAACGAAAGTAAAAGGAACTGATAATTGAACAACGGCTAGGTTTAAACTGGCTTTATTCCGCTGCTTACATGTTTACATGGGGCTACGTGGTATTAGGGCTAACATTGCCATACCACGAGCCGTAACTGGTAATTTTTTTTTTACCATATAAACTTGCTTTCCAGAGACAGCTAAAGATCTGTACCATATAATTTCTGATAATTTTATAATTTATAAAGTTATTTTTAAAAATCCTCTGTCCTGTCATTTCCTCATGAAAGGCATTTGTTTAAAAATTTTCAATGTAAGAAAAAAGCACGCAGCTGAGCTGCGGATATACTATATTTCCTATTAAATACGGAAGGAATCACTCTGAATTCTTTTTGGAAAAATAACTGTAAGGTTATGTATGCAAAATTTCAGAATTATAATTGACCTATTCCAGTATAATGACCCATATACTTTTTGTAATTATAAAGAAACAAAATTATTACTAAAAAGAATGAGATGTGATGAAAAATTACAATTTTCTATTGTACTACGTTATTAGTTGGGATTTATTCATACGTATGAACAATTCACATTCATACCGATGCTGATAGAATATGTGCATACAGATTCTGTACAAGCCCCCCCCCCTACTCCCAAGACAACTCCCCCTTCAAGCTGGTAGAAGGACCGGAAGTAGTGGTGCTTCCTTGACTCCCCCCTCCAACTTTTTTACATTGAGCAAGAAAGCCACAGACACTCAGGTCACGAGTGGTGGATGATGGCAGGAACCAGGACCCATGACATAAATTTCTGCTTAAAGTATATCGTGAGGCGACCACCGTTTTAGACAACGAGGAAGATTGTAAGAATGAGGTTTTCTAGATAAGGAGTTGACAAAACGATTGGGATGAGGAGGAGGAAATCTTGAGGGTCAATAACTGTTTGGGCATGGAGATTACTGCAAAGGGAGGAGTTTTTAATTTAGATTGGACCGTTGACTATATTCTGAGAACTTTAAATTTGAAAAACAAAATTAAGGGCGTGGAAGTGAAGCAACAATAGCGAGATATTTTCTTTGTACTTTCTAAAAGAAACCTTTCTATTTACCGGAAAAGCACTGGACTAGCCACAAATGATAGTATAAAGTAAAGATATATGTTTTAGTGTTTCATCAAGCGGTTTTCAAACAAAATTCAGTGTGACAACATAATGTCTCAGGGTTTTCCTGAGATAGTTTATCACTGTTAGTAGGTTATTGGTTCTATCAACAAGTAGTTGTGATTATAAACCCAAATTTTGTTTAATTGTTTAGTCCTAGAAATATTAAAATCTTAGAAAAAACTAAGGAATTGTTGAAGATTAAAGAAGAGGAGTCAAGTGGAGAAATACTTAATGAGTAAATATTCTTTTTACTTTTACTCTTAAGTAAATATATTTTTTTATTCCCTTAGTTCTCAAATACTAAGGGAAAAATAAAGGGAATTTATTGGGGGTGATCGGATCCTTTTACTGGGAGTACCCGTTTGAAGGTGGAGTGAGGGAATTAAGGAGTGTGGGAAGCCTTGGTAGAGGTGGAAATGTTGGGGTGCAGTGGTGAGAGTCCACTGAAGCCTGAGCCTAGAGTCTCTTAAGGCATGTAGTGGAAGCTCATTCAGTTGGAAAGCAGTGATGGGTGCCCGTCAAAGGCTTGTTGTTGGTTGGCGAAGAGCTATAATGTCCACCATTTGGTCTGCTTTCACAGATCTAGAGAGTTGCCATCTTACCGGTAGTGGTGGGGGTGTCAGGTCTTGGAATAGGGGGCTTTGGAAATGTTTCATTGAGTCGAAGAATTTGATGTGTCTTCTTCTGATGGCTTCGGTGATGGTGGGGACCTCGAACTTTTCATGGATGTCAGGAGCCTTCATTTCACGAAAAGGGGTATGCCATAGTGCCTTGTGCAGGATGTTGTACTGGAAGCTCTGGAGGCTAGTTATGGTCTCGTGTGGAGAAAACGGAAAAGCGGAGTTCCAAACAGTAGTGCTGGCCTCAGGACGCTCTGATATATGAGCAGTTTCAGCCTCAAGGATATAACCGGGCTTGTGATGAGATGCTGGAGAGAGTTGTAAGTCCTACGTACTCTTTTCAGCTTCTTCTGCAGGTGTGTGCCAAACGTCATGTGCCTAACGCCTAGGTTGATGCCTAGGTAGCATATGCTATTGGCAAATTCGCAATCAGCCCCGTCTATGTTGAAGCTGGGTGGATGCTTTCTTTTCCAGTGCTGGAACGAGAAGACGATCCCTTGCGTCTTGGCTGGGTTTACCTGAATGTGGACAGCTCGTAGACTGTCGGTGATTAACTAACTGGCGCCCTCTGCTGCCT
The DNA here is from genome assembly GCA_930367205.1 of Acanthosoma haemorrhoidale. Taxonomy (NCBI): domain Eukaryota; kingdom Metazoa; phylum Arthropoda; class Insecta; order Hemiptera; family Acanthosomatidae; genus Acanthosoma; species Acanthosoma haemorrhoidale. The sequence continues at coordinate 74,617,950 of OV884012.1, forward strand.
TTAGCGCTTTCGCTGGGTTGAGGCTAGTGCTGTAGACCCCTATGTCGTCCGCATACGCCGCTACCTCACAGTTGGAGTATGATGCTCCTACTATGTGCGCGGTGTAGATGTTGAAGAGTAGGGGTCCCAGTACCAACCCTTGAGGAACTCCGATTATGAAATCTCTACTAGTGGTTGATATGGCTCCTATTCACACAGAAAAGGTTCTGCCTGCGAGATAGAAAGCCATTATGTTCTGTAGTTGCGTGGGAAATTCGTGCTCGTTCAGGCGTCATAGGAGTGTGTGATGATTTACAGAGTCAAATGCTTTCGAGCAATCAAGGGACATCATCGCAGTAGTATATATATATATATATATATAATAGTGCAGTAGTCTGGGAAACGACAGTAGCAGTCCTTCTTCAGTCTGGTATCTGTTAGAACTGGTCACATCCGGGTTATGACAACGTGAGATAGCTTCGACATCGCCTTGTTTGGGCCTAAGGCCCCAATCACTATAATTGAGAATATTGTGCCAAATCATGGAGTTGCTGTTCTTTCGAGTCTTGCCAGAACTCTTTCAGTGAGACCAGTCAGCTGTGACGTCAGCTGGTTCACGCATGTGATCATGGCACCTAACATGTTGAACATGGCGTCCATGTTTGAATTAGGTGGAGCTGAGGGCGCGAGAAACTCTTCCGCTATCAGGTGATGCCCAGAGGTCACCTGAGAATATGAAGCCGTTTGTCTTGGAGGTGTTTGTGCCGGCGCGTACTTAGCGTCCCTAGGTGATGCAATTGTTTTGGCTGGGCCTGGGGTCTACCTCCATTGCCTGCATCAGTTTTATTCTGTAGAGGCACTGCTGATATGAAGCAACATGGCCCTCCCCGCAGTCAGCACCGCGTAGGGGAACCGCCTGGTCACGTGGACATTCCTTTATTTCGTGAGGCTGGCTACACCTCACGCATTTTGGGGATTTAAAACAAAATCGCCTAGTATGGCCATATTCTTGGCAATTTAGGAACATGGGGATCCCTCGTTTCTCGTTATATTACTCTGCTAATGTGCTCTCACATTGTTTACATGGTGGATTTGTTTAAGTTTGTTTGCAGTAAGTGTGGCGTTCCCTATTACGAGAACTGGCTCAATTTCAGATTTGGCGCAATTGTGGTCACTTTTTCTCAGTATGTAGACCGATATTACACCGCCTGCAGGAATGATGTGGTTTTGTATTTCTTCGATGAGATGAGTTAAATCGAATCCGTGTAATAGAAACTTTTTATTCGGTTTTGTTCCCCTCGGGGCGTAGGTGTGGAAAGGTATTTTAGCTGCTTTAAGAGCGGATACTGTTGATAATAGGTCTTGCTTAGTGCCACAAAACACTTTAGTGTCCTGTTGCCTTTGTACTACTCGGTACCCCGCAATTTCGTGTTCGGTTAGTAGGCGTGAAAGGTCATAACTACTTAACTTTCCCATGACTAGGGGAGGTATTGGCTTGGGCTTAGTAGTCGTGGGCTCGGTTTGTGGAGCACGTTGTTGAACCGTGTTTAGTGGTTCGAATGAGTTTGTGACATGGGTCTGGGGCACTGTTCTGGGTCAACAGTGTCGTTTGGGCTGTTGGAATCCCTCAACATTGTCGGGAATTTCGCTTTCGGGGGAATCACGTAAGTCATATGTGACTTTTCTGGGGTCCCTACGGCTTGTCATTACTCTATGACGGTCCGTGCGGTGCACGTCCAGTTAAGGGGAAGAGCCTCAATTATAATAGTTAATGTACTCACCTGTCTTCACGGGAACAATGCGCCACTGACTAAAATATCAAAACTTTACCAGATTTGAGCTCTTGCCACAATGGAAGCTGGATAGGGTCTCGAGTTAAGTCACGAGAGCTAAGTCAATTTCAAGAGCTTTTATTTTTCCTTAGCTCTCAAACTTATAAAATAGGATGTGGGAAAAATAAAGGAAAATCATTTTGGGCTAATGAGTGCCTTTCACTAAGTCAATTTGAAGGGTGTATGAGAAGGATATAGGGTGTGGAATGCCTGAAGGAGGCGGGTGGATTCGGGAAGGTAGTGAGAGTCTACCGAGGGTGGAGCCTAGGGGTACTTAGGCAATGGTTTGTAGTCGGCCAGGTCAAGCCTGGCCCGCCCCGGCAGGGGGATGAAATAAGTCAGCCACTCGGCCGGAAGGTCTACCCTGCTTAAACAGGTAGATGGGGTCTTGTAGCTTCGGTTGAGTCGGCCGGGAGATCGGCCTCGATATCTCGGCTGGGTGTAGTTCGTTCAGTCATCGGGTTCAATGACGTCGATCATCTGGATCATCGATTATGACTCTGGATGTATCTCGATAATATATAGTAGTGATGGCTAAATATTCTTTTGTTTTTACATTTACATTTACCTCGTCCTGGTTTAATATGCATAGTACGGGTATGAAAAAACATTTTAAATGATTAATTCAGAAATTCAAACTTTTCTGCATTTACCATACTAATCTTACTGTAATAGATTAGTACAAAATCCAGTTTTTAAGATAAAATAAATTATTTTTTAATATCTCAAATATATTTTTTGTACCTAATATTTTATGTTGTTAAATTTCTCTTTTTGACAATATAATATCTGTAATCGGGTCTCTTCAGTTTTTTTTTTTTTTTTTTGTCTCAACGTTCAATCAACGTGTTTGCTTCTAGTGATTGATTGTACGAAACAAAACAAACAAAATTTTTAAAAGGTTTTGGTTTCCAAAATTGAGTTATTTATTAATTTAAAATAAATCATGAGACTAGTATTCTCATTTAATTGTTGACATAAATTTAGAAAATAAAATGAAAGTTCATTTTTATTTGTTGGTTGTTATTGTGCATTGTTATTTCCCTAAACAATACTCTAAAACAATCTATTTTATGTTGTTAGTGATTATCAGCTATAATATTTGGATCAAGGTTTTTTTGGGGGTTCGTTTTTTTTATCCACCTGTCTGGAAAATATTCATCCTGAACGACTTATCCGATTGCCACTAAATTTTGGTTTCGTTTTAACGTTAATTCAATAATTGTTTTATAGTAAAAAAAATAAATAAAATAAAAGGGTTGCTAAAGCTTGATTTTTTTCTTGATTAAGTGTTGAATTAAATCTAACGGGAATATAATCATCATGTACAGAAAACATTAACATATCAAATTTCTGTGATTGCAATCGAAAAGACTACAAGATACAGACGCAAATACAACCATCTTTAAAATTACAAGCTGGAGAGTGGGGAGAAATAAATATTTTGCATTTGAATGTGATTTTTTAAGATCATTTTAATTTACAATCATACATCACAAAACATTATTCAAAAGATATACAAGATCTGACTCGTTTGAAACCAAAATACAAAGAAACCGTAAATAATAATAATGGTCTTTTTGATAGTGGCGAGAATCATAATCCCAATCTCAGAATCAGATAGTGACCCCGTTGAAATACTAAATTTGGAGTTTAGAAATCTAAGGCGTTGAAAATGTATTGGGCAATCATCTATTACAGTACCAACGGAAGCTGAAAAACAAAATCAATGAAAGAAAACTGAATAGAAAGCGTCAAAGAAATGAAGGTGAATATGCTCGCAACTTTAAAAAAAATAAAACGATAAATGCAGGTTTGGCTTACATATCCCGGCTAGGTAAGATATAAGAAGCAAAGGCTTTGGTGCCCACCATTTTCATACGCTCAAGTAGAATACCTCTTGATGAAATAAAATTAATTTTTGAGAATTATTCAAGATCAGACAAGAAAGATCTAAAGAAAGATCACTCTAAGTTGATGATTCAAGATCAGCAGGTAATAGAAAGGCAAATAAGTTGTACTTTCTTGAGATTGATAGCTAAAGGCAGAGGGTTTACAAATGCATGTTTAAATAACAATTTGCCATTTCAAACTTTACTATATTAACTATTATATAGAAGATAAATGGAAATGGATTTATTTATGCTAAAAACACGGGGAAACTGACAAAAATGTAAGCAAATAAGGTTCACATTAACAGTTTTCCTCAGATAGTCACAATATTGCAGAGTAAAATTTTAAAAAAAGTACATAGATGGATCACGGAATTTAAGCAAGATGTATCAAAAGTGTGTTGATCGGTGCAGTGAACTTGGTTTACAGTGTGTTAAGAAACAGTAATGAAAATGTTCTCAACACAAAATTATGATTAGCTTCTTCAAGAAAAAAAAAGATTTATGTGTACGGTGTGAAACGTTTAAAAACTGAAAAAGCACGTAAGGACGAGGGCATAAAAAAACGTAAAGGATCCACTTCTTCGAATTGTAAAAGAAAATGACAAACAGTGCGTTACAAAAAAAATAAAACCACACCATAAGTATTTGACTTGCAGGGAGTGTTCCAATTGCCACAGCGAAATGTTTGTAATGTAAATGACATTTCGAAAAATTAAGGTTATTGCTTTTTATGCCATAAAGCAAGTGCAAAGACAGATTTTAGAACGCTAAAAGAATAGGCGACAAGTACTTGGTTGCGAGCAACACTAATAACGACGTCATCAACATGCATTAAAAGAAAAAACAAATAATTGGACTATCTATGTCCCAAGTGTAGTATCAAGAGAAATGTATCTGAAATGACTCGAAAATTGTTGAAGTTCGCCAAGGTTATGAAGATTCAATATTTTATAAAACACCCTACAAAGACATGAGTTAGGATGTAACAACAATAAATAAAAAGGAAAACAATACAGTACAACTGGAATGGTTTTCTGAAAAAGCTTATAAGGCAGCACTACAAATACGGGAAAGTAAAAAAAAGAATTCGATGTCATTGTGATATGCGAATCACCCGTGTGGTTGATGTCACTACTTTTGCTGGGACCGTTGCTCGTCCCATCGTCAAGCTTTGCCCTATTCCCACCCAATAGGCAGGTTTATCTTTGCCAGTTAACTCTTTGAAGTCATCTCACTTAATCATTGTTTCAGGCTGATCGGCATGTTAGACCGTGGATTAGGAGGGAAACTGGACCTGCGCCGTACCGCAGGCAACGAGCTCTTGACTGTCGCAAGGAACATCGTCCTTTCTCCATCTAATTTTCCTCAACATTTTCCTCTATATACCGTCTCTTCTCTTTGTAAGTACAACTTACGATTCGTTGCACGCCAACGTTTTTCTTAAGGGTAATCTCTTCTTTTTTTAGTCTGTTTTCTTTGAGGTGGCTTCAATCATTCCAAGACTCCATTGACATTACCCAAGCTTTATTTGTATCATAATAATTTGAGATATAAAATGATGCACATTCCTTGTAAAATTCAAACAAATAAGTAAAATATAAAATTATTTTATTGAGCATTTTCTTGATACCTATTCCTAATATTTGTTTAATTTCACGTTTGGGAATTTCTCATTTATATTTTTTTTTCTTAAACTTAATTATCTTGGGAAAAATCTTAATACTAGAACAGTTTGAGAAAATTATAAAAAAATGAAAATAAAATTTGGAAAACTATGAACCATTAAGCTCTGTATTATTTATTGATAATATCAGTCAAAAAGAGATCAAAAATCAAGCTCGATTTTCAAAAAATTTGGGACTGACAAACAAATGAAAATACAAGCCGTTAGTAATAGCCACTCTATCCTCTAGTACCTACCCCGCTTCTCTTACCAGATAAGGGTTGATCGCCTCTACTCCCACCCTGTAACCCCCGGCACCCACAAAGCTTCTTGGCACAGGATTCAGATTACACAATGACTCCAGGACAAAGCTTGAGCAGTCGGACTGGGCCCTTGCCAAACCTTTCCACTGCTGATAGCAAACCAATAAGCAGGCAGTTAGTGAGCGTATTTTCCACATTATTTATTAACAAATTAAAGTTAAAAGTTCAATATGTGATCGATTCGACGCGGATGGCTTCTAATAGTGAACGATTCAAGGAAAAATAATACAATATCCTCGATATTTTCAAGCACTTATTATTACTCCCCATTCTCCATTCATATGACGCAGGGACCTTGAGAAACGCATCGTGGCTTAATTCGGACTACTGTGTTGCCTGTTCAACAAAATAACTGGCTTTACAATCCTAAATCAAACCCTCATTTATAAATCCAAACCAAATCTTATCTTGAAAGAATGCGGGCCTAGAACACGCTAAATAATCAGGCAACTCTTTCCAATCTATAGGTAGTCAATTCAACATTTAATTTTACCAATTGAACCATTATGCTGGAAGGTTGGTTGAGGGCTATTTAAATTATTAGAGTTAGACTTCTCTTTGGTCTAACCAAAATTTATAGTGTTATGGGCGCTTTCAGTAACATGTATGTTAGAAAAGGAGAACTTTTTTTAAATTATTTTAAGTCCTATTCATTTTAGGTATAAGATACTTAAATGCCGCTGAAAGCATTTGTATCATTATAAAATAAATTGTGTGTATCCAGAGAAAGATGACTACATTTATTAATAGAACCAACCCTTAGTACCACTAAATGTATTTACTTTCCTTGATAAAGTTATCGTCAATTCTTAACGTGCCATCGAAAATCATTGATAGATTGCACTGAATAAAATTAGGTGGTTTACTAGGGTTTTAACTACATTATCCGATCAAACCTCGTGTCCCATAAAAACTTACGTGTGGGCCAGTTTCAGAAAACCGGTGCTCTGCTCTCCCCGTTACTATCTCGGGATCCATTAACGATCCCTGAATGACTATAAATGTAAAGACACGAAGGTTTTACGCTGAAGTAAATCCCCAATTTTTTGTTGAAAATCATCTAACAACCCAAAACCGCAGGCTATAGTGGCTAGATAGGATTGAAAAACAAAGTGATTTTTGGGAGGAATGGGGACAAATTAAGAGAGCCTGAACAGATCTAGCTGTAAAGGTCTATTCAAAGTTGCACAGTACCAGATTAATCGAACTGATCACCCTGATAGAAAAGGGTTTTCTACAGTCTATTGTTCATAACCTGAGAATCAGAGTTTTTTTTTTAGTTTTTTATTAAATATCAGTGGATACTTTAATGCACACGATTTTTGGAAACTTGGTGTTGCCGGTTGTATTGCGTTTCTTATAACACTAAGAAATGTTTGAATCTTATATTAGAGTTGCTTTTTCGAAGATGACTGACCACAAGATGATTGCCTGAGGGGTGTGCTCGAATACAGAGTAACTGAGGTTACCTAGGACACAAAGGTTGAAGGAAACTGTCCTTATGAGAATCCTTCCAGAAGGCATGGGAGGACGAGTAAGGGACTCTATACCCTTACTAAGGGGAGTAAGGGACTCTATGCCCTTACTAAGGGGAGTAAGGGAGGACGAGTAAGGGACTCTATACCCTTACTAAGGGGAGTAAGGGAGGACGATTAAGGGACGAGCATAGGAGGACGGAAAGGTTTTCGTTAATAAATACATAATTTTGGTCGACACGACTATTTTGAGGGGTAAATATAAAATACTTGCTTGTTAAATAATTGCAACATATATCTCGTTTTGATTGGTGAAGAAGATGAGACCCGTTACAGGATAGAGATTTCGGCAAGGCCTTAAAAATAGGTATTCGCACGAACGACGACTTGATGGGAAAATTGCCTTTATGTAATTTAAATAAATAGATTTTTTCAATATTCGTTTAGCTGGGCGTTTTCGTTAATAAACACATAGTTTTGTCGACACGACTATTTTGAGGGGTAGTTATAAAATACTTGCTTGTAAAATAATTGCAACATATACGATTTTATTTGCCTACACGAGGGTGTCATACACATGCAAGTGATCACTTAATATGATTATGTTTATAACTTTCAAGTAACTTAAAGCAAAATCATGGTAATCTCTATCCACTTACTATATTAGTCTTTGGTTGATTAAGCTTGATATTGGAACACCAGTTAAATATTGAAGGTAGAATCTAAGGATTAAGTGCCAGTATGAAGATCGGCTGTGCTCTGATTTACCGCCCCCTAATAAATATCCCGAAGGATAGATACCTGGATTTATGTTCTATATCTTTATCTGAGGCCTGATGGATGACATTTCTCGACTGCCTACAATGAGCATTTGTCTCACTTTCCGATAGAGGCATCAGTCTTCTCATTTACCCCCAAGGGTTGTAAATCAAGTTAACCCCTCTTTCCCTTTTTTTCCCTTTTCTTCCTGTACTTTTCCGGCAGAGATATATTTTATTTAAAGCCCTTCGACGGTTGGCATATTTTATGTATGTTGCATCGTTTCAATTGATCTTACTATTCTTTCATTGTCTCTCCTTTGTACTTTTATTTTAATGAAATATAATGAAAGTTTTATGTAATTAAGAGATTGGTCTTTCGTTTTGAGATATTGCATTGTTTCAAAATGATCTAATTGAAAAATGTCTTGATACTACACAATGAAATATTTCTGAAAATACTTACTCATGTAAAGAAATTTTTTTTTCTTATGATTGTGAGTAGCTTCCAAGAAGATATGATTTTAAAATGTTTGTACGATCTCTTCCATTATGGTTAAGACACACCAACCAACTTGATCTAATCATCCTTTTTTTTTTTTTACTATTTTGCAAATATTTCTTTAGATTAAGATAACTTAAGTAAACGCGACGTGAATTATTGACTAAGGCTCCAATCATATAATTATTTAAATAAATTCGAGTTAGAAGTTAATATGGTGTATTTATTCATTAATAAACATTTTAAAAGTGCTCCTATGTTTGAGACCAGATACATGTACGGAACTATGCCGAAAGCATATTGCTTTATATCTGGTTCCGAACCATTAATTATTGGGATTAATAAGAACCTAACACCCAAATAACAAATTTCAAAGTATTTGAGTAATACCAGTAATGACAGTTATAATGTGTTATGCTGTCATCACTGCCAATATATCTACAATATGAATTAAGATATTAAGTTAAATAAAATAAGGAAAATTTGTATACGGTTTATCATTTAGTTTGGGGCTTACCTGCTATCAATTTTTAATAAAAGTACACTCGTGTAATAATTACAAATAAAAAATTGACGAATAATATTGACCCTCGGATTATGATGGCTCCTACTTGAAAAAAAACTGAAAGAAGTATTTGAAACAAGTGAAACCTTTGTTTTTAAGACTGTATGTAAATGAAATCTTATTTGAAATATACTTTCTCATTTGAATGTAATGTCTTACTTTTCCTAAGCCCAACTGATTTATACTCTGTTTGTAAACAAAATTTAATTTATTTTCGATTTGGAGATGATATTAAAGAGGGAAGGAGGGTTCCACTGATTTAGAGTGCCACCCGGAGCTTTCAACTCGCGAAGTTGCATTAAAATAAAAGAAAAAAAACTTCATAAGTAATAAAAGGTTTCCGTTGAGAATTCCATTCAGCCTTATCTTCACAAAGCGCGTACTTTTAACTTGTAAACCATTTTTACTCCCTAAATTACATAAATATATAATGCATGTTACCGTATATGGCCGTGTTTATCTTGCAAGACGACTCTTTGAACTTGAAATGATCCAAAAAATGGTAAATTCATTCAAAAATAAAAACATTAGTTCGTAAATGCTTCGAGATATCTCATTTGAAATACGAATTATTTAGCTAACCTAATTTATAAGCGAAACGAGACACTCTTTGAATAAAATAAAATATTGTTTTAGATCAATAGGGGTTTTTTGCAAGTGTTGCTATTTATTTTTTATTTCACCTGTGTGATTCTTACCTTTTCAGTTCGGTTTTATAGATAAAATCATAAAAAACAAAATACAAAAAAATTGGTGTTAAAAAAATTAATCAACGCTTAACTGTTATTATTTCATCTTTAGAACGGAACCACATCCTTACCTTCTGTAAATTATCGTGCACGGTACCAATCAACTGGGTACTAGTGAAACTGTTTCTAAATGTATAGTTTAATACAAATAAAGCAAAATTCAGGAGGATATTAAGATCTTTGAATCCTTAAAATTGTTTGATTCTGTACAATTTTAATCCAAAGTCCTGAGAACAAAAGTAAATGTCACTTATTACGTCAGCAACAGATCCCTTCATAACGATCTTAATATACCCTACATTCTTGAACTAACACACTTCAAGCTCATAAAATTCAATGGAAACCTATCCAATCACTCTAATTCTCTAGCACAGACACACATATCTATAATCTTCCTCGGAGACTATAAATACGAGACAGTAAGAGTCCTGGCAATGATCAGTTTCTCCAATCATGTCGTGAGCGTTAGTGGCTCTCCCGCTCTTGGTCAGCCTCTACTGGCTCTTATCCGGGCACGCGGCTGATGGAGGAGCGTGGGGGACTTCCCTAGACTCCGCTTCCTTTTTCACATGCGATGGAGGTGACAAGCGCATGGATTTAGGAGGTCTCTTGGCTGTAAATAAAGGAATGAGCGACTGAATGAAGAATTGTAAATATGGTATGAATGTGAACATTGAATGCAATGGCTTATTGCCTAATAAGGAAGATTGTGATTTTATCACAATAATGATTTGATTTGAGTTTGAATGCTTATACGGTAAGGAAGCTAGAATATGAGGTTTAGGTAGTCCAGGGAAAAGAATCCATAACTGGAAACACCGGAACAGATATTAAATCGGCGGTGTTCGAAGATCAAAGAGGAAGGATTATGTATATAGCTTTGACTTTTATTCTGTTTTAGTTCATGGCTTCTATTTCTTATTTCAAAGGATGGTCTGGAACAGTCTTGACTTTTGTATATATGTTTGAATTATTTGTATCTCGCTTGTACTATATTGAATCTATTCCAGATAAAGGCCCAGTTATTGCAGTTTTATATTGATGTAATCAATGATGAAACATAGTCTAAGCCGAGTACATAAGTATTCCGAGACCTGACACCCCCACCGCTACCGGCACGATGGCAACTCACAAGATCGAGTAAAGCAGACCAAATGGTGGACATCACGGCGCTTGGCCCACCAACAACAAGCCTTTAACGGGCACCCATCACTGCTATCCGACTAAATAAGACTGCACTACCTGCCTAGAAGGATTCTAGGCTCCGCCACCAGTGGACTCTCACCACTGTACCGCAACAATCAACCTCTACTGAGGCTTCCCACACTCCTTAACTCTCTCACACCACCTTAAAGGAGGTACAACCCTTACAGATCCTAGTACAAGGATCTGCTCAACCCAAATCTTTCTTCATTTTTCCCTCATCCTTAATCTTCCAATTAGAGAGCTTAGAAAACAAAAAAAAGTTTTATATTGAAACTATGACCTGATGGAATTTTAGACATATAGATATGTACAAGAAAATCTGTTTGTTGTATTGAGATTATGACTATGTATAATCTAGGATCAATTGTCAATGAGTGTTTTCGGGCTGGCAAATATTTTATACCGATAGGAGCTTTCTACCTACCTTTAATCGCAAATACAAAAACCATGTCGAATTAAATTTTCAAAAAATATAGACCGATTACAATCCTTGGATCTACTATCTGAATAAACTATTCGATCAAATCATATAAAAGCCTTAACATTTTTTTTTAATTTTGATGTATAAATTTATCTGCATACTTAATCAATTGAAATAAATGTGTATGAATTTTTTCATGATTATTGATTTAAAGTAGTAATATGGTGATTTATAGTCTGACTTTTGCTACCCATAATTAAAAATTGTATTTGATAACCATATTATTAGTCACTGCACATTACCCCAACGGATGCCAATTTGTTAGGGTGCCAATGGTAGGTTAATTGACTGGAGACACATTACGTTTTTTAACGCGTTGCTGCAACTTACAATCCCAGTGTTTGACACCAAGGCTACACCACTCTTCTCGCATTAATGGCAACGGACTATCCGGAAAACTGGAGTTAAGGTTTTATTCTACAATTTACAGTTTCTGGAAGGTGTGCCCCATCATAATAAAACATCAAAATATTTACATTATATAAATGCAGTCGTGTAACTTCAGTTATTGTATTACAATATGTATCATAGCTGCAGAAAATATAGAATCACACGGTGCAATTTAAGTTTATACAGTTCCTTGCAGATTATAAATATTAAAAATCAAAATATGTCAAAGTAAAAAGCTTTTGAAACAATTATTGAAACCTTTTAAACAATTATAAAAAAAATAATATATGAATAGCTAAAATAATGATCAAATAAAATCTTATTGAGGTCAGCTGAAACGACACAAATGTATCCTCAAGATTGGGGATAAGTTCATAGCATTTATCTTAAATAGCTGCAATGAGAAATGTTATGGTACCGTTGACTTCTTTGATTAATACTGCTATAGTACAACAACGAGAGCTGACTCGGTGTGAACTTATTGTTCTCGATTTCACTTCTAACTACGGGACCAATCATAGTTCTCTGGTAATTAATCATGATTTCAATTACTAGCCTAGGTCGACAGGGAAAGTGGATGTTACAAGAGAAATACATTATAACTTTGCCTAATTAATGTTTCCTGAAAACTATCCATCATGTTTCAAAATTCGGCTATAAATTGTGAATGGGGCAAGAATGTAAGAGCTGGCCGGCCCGTGATCCCGCTAATGACGGAGACGTAGCATTATTTAAAGCTGAGCCGGACCGGCGGCTTACATATTCATGAGGGGGATCCCTGGGTCCTATTTCCAATCCACTCCGACCCTACTGAATCACTTCTGATTGCAGCGGCTCTGTTGGCAGTACTGGCTGGCTAGGCATCTGAATGCCACGTGAGGTGCACACAACTCTCGAACTCTACAAAACTGTAGAATAACTACTACTCACTACAGAAGAGAACGGCAGGATATTTAGATTACAATGTGTAAAATGAAAGACACGGTATTATCTATAAGAAATAAAGGAGTCAATGTGAGAATACAGAAACATGATCCATGTTGCGAAGAAAACTCTCCGTCTTTTCAAGGATACATGGGAATGTACTGCTTTGATCTCACTTCATCACACGGCATAATCGAGAACGGGTCACACAAATGATCTATAAGATCCAGGTACCACGGTTAATACCAATATTTAATACAAATACAAATAAAACGGGTCTAACGATAATTCGTTAGCATATTCTCTATGCAAAAATTAAATATGAATTAAACGACACAACAGTGAAAACGTTAGACGATGTAAAATTAATCTTCTTTTCTTAGCATTGCTCACGTAATCTCGTATATATGTGGTAATAATTGGAAACAATGTTTAGGAAGCTAGAGGTGAGGATTACAATGAAGAGACACTTATGATGCTTGAAAACAACTCTAAAATAAAAAGCACTGTAGTGTAAGTTGTACAAAGAGAATTCAGCATCTTGGTTTGACGACAGAGCAGCAAGAAGGGGCTCGTATGGTGCAAAAAAAAAAAACTCCTACCACCTTCAGGTGATTCCAACGGGTCTAAGAAGTGCAGTCAATAAACACGCTTAAATATGAGATACTGACTCGCTTAAATAAAACTAATCCTAATACATAAAATTAGTTTGATTATAAAATATCAGTTCAACATATATGCCTATACAGTCAGAAATTCCTAATAATTATTTACAATGATAAATAGTAGGTACATGGTAGATATGAGTATTTTTACTGTTCATGAACATTGTTTTGATTCATGGTTGATTCTCTGTTGAACCATTTATTGAAAAATTTTAGACTGTTTTGTAGCGTTTGTCATTCTTTGAGAAGATGTTAGAATATCATTTATATTTTCGATTCTTTTAGGAAAGGTACATGAAGTTTTGTTCTGGGAGTTTACTGGGGTTTGAATTGCTAGTAATGGGTAATAGTGATAGTATAGTATAGTATAGTAATAGTGAGTGATGGGAATTGATGTATTGGAAAGGATTGTATTTGATCCGAGAAATCAAAGGTCTGCGAAAGGAGATGAAGAGCCTCTCTAACTAAACCCAGAGATGTTGGAGAGATGTAAAAGTAAAAAGTAACACGTTGGAGGCCCAAAGACAAATCTCACGAAGCAGATCATTACTCGCTTCTACCTTCCCCTATTCTACTAGACCTACTGAGAGGCCCCATATACCATAAATGGTCAAATGGGAGGGTGGAAGTAGGATTTACGCTTGGGGAGGAGATAGGAGAGCGATGAAATATTTTAAGGATATCTATTTGTCAATCTATTGATACATTCATTTTTGATTTATTATAGTATCTATTTTCTGACGGAAGATTTGGAAGATGTGGGGTTTCTAGGTCACAGTTGGTGATACCTGGGAGTAGAAAGTGAAAGAATGATCATTATGGTTTGAGGCAGGGGTGTTGGCATTAGGTATGAGAAAGGAAGCCCGAATTTTTGCAGATTTATAATGCAGGTTGTCACTAGGGGAGTGCCTAATCACCCTAGCCCTGGTGACAAGTGCGGATTGCTCAAGTTTATAACCTGGACAATCGTTCCATGTCGGCGTTATTATCTGACTCCATTTCTGATAGGTGTGCCCCCCGACAATGCACTATGTTCAAGAGAAGAGGTACAGAGGTTTCATAAAGAATAAGTTAAATTTTCAGAGTTCGAACAGAGTGTCACTGAGTAACGGTCGCGGGAGAATGGTTAGCTGGGGCTAGTCGCCTCCGTTAAGTATCTAACCAGCCTATCTAGAAGAGGCTGAAAAAGGTTGCTTAGTGCCTACGATCCTAGTATGTGTTAAGGAGTACCCTGCCGGTCCTAAGTAATCAGTCTGGAGGCTGAAGGGGTCACTTAGTAACTACGGTTTCTGCATGTGTTAAGGAGTACCCTGCCGGTCCTAAATAACCCCTGGAGGCTGTAAGGGTCTCTTAGATTTATGACTGACAGATGTAGACCCGTCTAGTGTTAATTTTCTTCTGCCTTTTTTTATTGCTAATACATTTATAATAATTTATTTTTGTTCATGTTATTTACTTTGCTTACAATATATGTACAGTAGTTAGCGGTCGCTATACAGGTTATTACAAGCACTGGTCCGATCTAGGTATTCCTGAAATGGGAAAGGCAGCTAATAAATCAGAGTGGAAAGTTTGTGAGTTGTCAGCGTAACGATGATAGGAACTACAATAGATGAATTCGAGTAGATCAGTAGTGTAGGGTCTAAAAATAAGAGGAACATCCAAGTACAGATTAGGAGAAGCAGATAGGGGTTGGTTAGGGACAACGACAGCTTGAGTGTGGTAAAACAGCAATGATTAAATGCGGAGCTATTGGTTAAAATAAGCATTTGAATTTGAAAAATAATGAATGGTCTATGGTAAGGTTTAGATGATGTCTAGGTGAAGTCGGACTGTTGATGGTTAATTTAATTATAGTGGTATGAATGACACTATTGATTTTAACTATCGCGTATTGTGGGACGTAAACAAAACGGAAACTAGAAAAGAAAGGATCTAAATTGTTAAACAGCTTATTTTTTGGCAATTAATCAGTAGCATTATAATAATATATGAAATAAATACTAGGGAAGTAATAATATAAAAAGGAGTTCGTAATTAATAAGTTCCGGTAAAGAAGTTGCCTTCGAGGATCACCATCTCTCTACGTGGCAGACCCTCACAGGAAATACTAATATTTTAGGCTGGTGTCACTAACATTGGTGGATTACTACTGGGGCTTCGTTTTAATAAACTGTAGGGAGCACTCCCCCTTCACCTTCACCCTGTGCGCCACTTAATATCTAAGGGTGGGGGTCGTTTATTAAAGAGCATATTTATCTGGAAGACATGGGCCCTGGTTTGTTATAAAAATGAAGCAATTTAATCTAAAATTAATCTCAAGGATTTTTAAGTGTCAATGAGTCTTAATGAACTTGAACGCTTATACTGTTAGAAAAAAGATGAATTGTAAAAGAAATCACCCTACAATAAATAAACAAAAAAGTTAAAAAAATTATTTTCATGCCCAATAGTAATTTTTATGTAAGCATTTATAGTGACCAGCAACGGTGAGGTGGAAAGGTCATTTGCCTGGCTCTCACACCACTCACTGGGACGACAGCTTATTACAGTTATACTTGCGAAATTCAAAATTCCTCGGAATACTCCGTACATATTTACCCGGACGATCAGTCAACGTTTAGACTAAGCATTATCTTATGTTGCTGAATTTTCGAACTATTCTGGCAGTTCCTAAAGTCGTTTCGTACTGAACCCTGTCAAGTATATTCTTTGGAAGATTTCATTATGTCCTCAGGGATCAAGCAGTTGCAAGAAACACTTTTTCTTTCATTTTTAAATAACCATAAAAAATTAAAGAAAAAGAAATTTCCTAATTCTTCCTTTTTTTCACTGTAATTTTTTTTTTCACACTTTCCTTGTTCTAGTCTAGGTTAATTAATAGACAATGCTTCGGTCTTAATGCTAGGGGGCAAAATCTTTATCTTTAGTAATAAAAATAATAACACCGGAACGGATTTAATAAGTAATTCATAAATACGTCCAAGTTGCAATCCATTCTTGAAGTGTTCCTAGTACTTGGAAGGCATGGAATCATTTATGATTTGCATCTTACCCAGTCACTGAGCCATTTACTAATGGAATATGGGCAGTCGTTATCATGAAGTATTAGTTACATAAGGGATAAAATATGTTGAAATTATTACGTGTGTTACCTTAGAGCAAGAGGCAATCGTCTGATGGAAAATCGCATTATTACCATCCAGTACTGTTT
This sequence comes from Acanthosoma haemorrhoidale, assembly GCA_930367205.1. Taxonomy (NCBI): domain Eukaryota; kingdom Metazoa; phylum Arthropoda; class Insecta; order Hemiptera; family Acanthosomatidae; genus Acanthosoma; species Acanthosoma haemorrhoidale. The sequence continues at coordinate 74,634,571 of OV884012.1, forward strand.
GAATTGATTGATGCGAATGTTTCTGGGAATACCGATGTGTCTAGTCCAAAATTATTGCTCATTTGTTTTTTAATTATTTTGTAATTTCTGTTTTTATCTACTCAAGAATTGTTTGTTTGTACTGAGCATTTACTCTACTGCTTAAAATATAGTTTATAAGCAACGTTTGAAGGACGCTCGAACGTTCTAATTAAACAGTGGAGGGGTGAAAATAGTTCTTCTTCATTTTTTTCCCTCTTGAGTTAGCTGTCTAAATGATCATAACGATACGGTTTGTCTTCGTGTCTTCGAATTTTATTTTACGATTAAAGTTTTCTCCAAGTGACATTGATTGGCGTCAGAAATGGGTGGCATCCTTTAGTTGTCCAGACGCCTAACTTGTGCCCTAATGAATATCATCAGTTCGCGTGTCAATTAGAAAATAAATTAATAACCAGTAAAACATGAAACCTTCTTAATGATTCTGATTTCAAATAATTAAGGTGCCACTAAATAATCCAATTCAATTAATAAGCAGTGGATTCTATAAATTATTTAATATTACTACAATAGTAAAAGTAATATTGTTACTTTGCGGCAAGACCTAGTTTCGTAATTTTTTATAGTTTTTGAACTGCTGTTTGTTTAGCTGTCCATCACTAATTCAAAATCTCTTCTTCTATTTGTGAAATTTTTCGAAACGAATAGGAGTTTCTTAATGACGGTATTATTTTCACACTGGGGGTGTCGAGCTACAGTCACAACTAGATGGTCAGGGGAAAGCACTCGATATTTCCTGTAATGATGTCATGTATAATATCAAGAAAGTCTTCAATCAATTTTTTTTATGGGCAAGTGAAGGACTTTCCTTATTCAACGGTGGGACCAACTTATTTATTTTTGATGTCTTATTTCTTTTAGGGTAAAAGGTCTTTGAAAAGATTGCGGGTTTAGTCGTGATTTGACGAGTAGGGCTAGGAATTTATTTTTCCGCTTGAGCTTACTGGTTTCATTGAGCAGAACTCTTTGTTAGTTGACTTGGCGCAAGTGAACTTCTTAGAGTCCTTCAAGGGATGAAGGAGAAAGGAGTTTAAAAATTCTCAATTTGGTGCAGTGTTTTTTTTTGCAATGATTTGTATTGGCTTGTTATTTCGTTGGATGATGGTATTAGGATATATTTTGGCTCTGGTAGTTTCTTCTTTTTGAAAGCGAGTATTTTTAGGGTGGTTGTGGCTAATTTGGTGTCAGGGCGGGTGTAGTTACAGGATATTTGAATTATTGGGTGTTTTAGGCATTTCTGATTCCGGCCAATCAATTAAAATGCCCTGGCTTTTCGCAAACAACAAGTTAATATGGGCTGGTCACGTGGTATCAAAAAGCTTAATAGCAGGGTATATTAGAATTGAGCTAAATAGATTTACCAAGCATTCAGGGGAAATTTTCCAAAAGGTTTGGTGAGCTCAGGATTAGGTCATTTTTTCGAATCAAGAAAACCATTCATTTAAGAAATGTGCATAGGGAATACAAGAATTAAGAATAGTAGAATGGTTTGCTTGGCTTTGATACGTTGATTAGCAAACATCCAAAGTATCGGAAAATGGATTGTTCTCAGATAGGAATCACATGTACAAGTCGTTCGGCTTGTAGTTTTGGTAAACAAATTTTATAAGTATATTTGATGTACTGCATCAACAATAGAGACAAAGGCTGCAAACCGCTGTGTTTTTAATCCCGATCCGTTGTAGATTATTATTTTTTTTTTTTTTAACAGAGGTTCCCAATTGATTTTACAATGTTGTTTTTTTTTTGGATAATGTAATACTTCACATTTATATTAGCTTAATATAATATTATTAACTCGAATTTGCAAAAAAATATCAAAACATACAACCACGTCGAGGAATAAACCAAAAAATACAATTGTGGTTCGAAAGGGTAAATAATAAAATGGTGAACTGAAAATAAAATAAACCAGCAAGAAAAATATAGATAAATTAACTTTGTTTATTCCAGTTTTGTTTATTATATAAATAAATTTAATTTTTTCCTAAAAGAGAGAAACAATACAAAAATATTTTGTGATGGAAACCTCCAAGTTAGCATTTAAAAAAGAGACGGGAAGTAAAACTATTAAAATAAATCAAAAGCTGAATAAACGAAACGAAACTTTGTGAAAAAAAAAGTGAACTTTCTACAGTTACATACGAGGGATCCCAAGTAACAACCTTTTCCTTAGAAGTCAAGAACGCTTTCTTTGGGCTATATTTTTTCACTTCAAGATTTCAACGTTAAACCAGTTAAGAATTGTATTGGGAAATTTGATTTTTTTTTTCAAATCTGTTATTAGCAATTCTATTAGTTTGCATGCAAATAATTTATTCAAAAAAGAGACGTCCTAGCATAGAAAAAAAATTATACATATTTGAACTAAAAGGAATAACAACCTGATCTTAAAATATCATGTGCACACTAGGATGAAATATTAACTTTTGATATATGGTCACATTTGATAAAAACCCAATTTTGGAATCACAATTTTTTTTCAGTACTCAAACATAATGGAATCACACAAAATAGAAAAAACAACGTGTTTAGATGTTTGAGAACTTTTAATAAGAGATATCTGATTGTTACTAACAAAAAATAATTGTACAAATTGATTTCTTAACAAATAACTATTATCTCACCAGGCCTGTAATTATTAATAAACCTAAATAAAATTAAATGATTTCGTAATAATAAAATACGAAGGAAACAAAATAATGGCCATTTCTAATCGTTTGAGAGAGGGAGGGAGTGAACAATGGTATTTTCAAAGTCCACAAGGTTATTTCTTTTCCACTACAATTAAAAAAAATAAAAAAAAAAGGAAAAAAATAATATGATCGCACGACGCTTTTGTTGTTAGTTACGTCACCGTTTTAGTGGCTCCACACGAAAAACAACAAAACCCTCTACTCGGAGTAGTTTTCAGTTTGCAGGTAACAGAGACCTGCCGATTTCGCCTCCCCCACATTTTGTCTATTTCCCTGATACAACTCTCTCACTCCCTACAAGAACCTTTCTCTCTTAGGTTTACATGCCCTTATCATGCTATCAAAAATAAATTTTTCCCTACATTAAAATTAATATTAAACAAAATTTACTTACGCTAAATATTACATTTAGTTATGCCTACTAAAATGCTATTATTTAACTCGGAAAAAATATAAACCAATATAACTTATTTTAATTTACAAAACTAACTATTCTGAAATTAAATTCGCAATTGTGAAATTAAGGAATACGCGAGATAACAAATCGTTTTAGGCAATCAGGGAAGAGAACAAAAGTCAGAGTAACTATGAGATGTGTAAAATATTTCCTCCAAATTTACCCTTCTCAATTGTTCCCAATTTTATATTATAAACTGCATATTATTATATTAGTGTTTAGTATTAAAATATATATACTTTTATTTTCAAATAAGTACACTTTGGATTGGGTTTGCCAGATATAACAAAATAAGAATAAATTTGGTAAATTTCCATGATAAGCGTTGCAAACAAAGAAAAAAAAGTATTTAAACTTACCTTTTTTCTTACCACCAAACATTTCCAAAGTGAACCGAAATCCTTTGCCTCTTTGGCCTTACATTTGGGGTTGTCATTTAAGGACCTGTACAGTTTTTGAAAGTTATTAATTAGATTTACTACCAAGATATACTGATTAGTGTAGTAACGTTTGTTGCAGCCACGTGTGATATCAAAGAAAATATGCACAAGTTGCTTCCTTTAGTTTTAGATTTATTGATGTTATACTTATTGTGCAATTATTCAATTTAAAGGATTCTCTGGAGTATGAAATTGTGACTGGATAGGTGACAATATAATATAAGTATTGCAAATAAATTAGTTATAGCCTACCTAACAAAATACTTCACATCATGACGCATCTATGGCAATCTTAATGTTACATTTCAAATCTTTATGTACCCAGGGCTCATAAACTGTGTTGCAAGCCCCAGAGTAAGGTGTGCTACAAACACTGACTCATAATGTTGTATTAGTATATTTAAATTCAACAATTTCATAACTTTGTGAAGTAGGAGCATACGTCATACAGAATTTCAGCAACAATTAATGAAGTAGTAAATGGTGGGCTTTTATATATTTTAAACCAGTAAGCTAATGTTATGTCAACTAAGATTTCAAAGTAGAAAATTCTATTTGATGATAAACGTCGTGTCGGGTCGTCACGAGGGGGGTGCCTAGTTACCCTAGCCCTGGTTACGAAGTGAGGGTTGATTAGGCTATGACCTGGACAATTGCTTCATGACGGGTCTTACTATCTGACTCCATATTTGGTAGGTATGTGCCCCGACAATGCACTATGTTCAGGAGAAGAGGTATATGAGAAGAGGTAGTTAGTGTGGTCTTGGAATGACCACGAATTCACACTCGGTATCTGAAGGAAGGCGAAAACCGTCCAGATCCCAAAGGTGAGTGTGAACCGGAAAGAGGCAGACTGGATTGCCGTGGGAGACGCTACTAGGTAAGGTTTGTAGGGCCACGACCACCGTTGTCCGCGAGGGAGAGGTCTCTCCCAAAGAGCTGCTAGTTTTAGCGAGGTGAAGGCAGAAAATTGCACTAGGAGATTGTGGGGTTGGACAAGGCCTGACTAAAACATAGCGAGGTTAGGAAGAGAGATGCAGATGTTTTCATAAATGAGAAGGCCAAGTTTTGAAACATCAATGCAGCTGCAAGTACCAGTCGTGAGAATGATTTATAGGCCAAACCCCGGGTCTATTTATACTCGGCGTGCCTTGTTAGTACCGAATCATGTGTGGTCTTATTGGGGACAATGATATCCCAGTATGCGTTAGCTCTTTGTTCTCGTAGTGACTAAGGCCTCGTCTGGGTCTCTTGCTACCTGCTCTGGGTAGAGGGTAAGGGTTTCCAGTCTCTAACTAGTTTATTTGCAGCTGCGTCTTTTAATGTTTACAACATTTAAAATGACTTATGGTTTGGTAATGTTATTTACATTTGTTTAAATTAATTTATCTTAATATTAATTTATAGTTCTATATACAATAGAGTATAGGGTGATTTATTTTATATAGTTAGTGGTCGCTACACGTCGTATTAATACAAAAGCGGAAATCTCTAACATATAAATTTTATAATTACAGATATTGCCACCCAGACCAGGCAGAAAATCAAATCAAATAGGCCTTTAAATTAAATTAATCTCCAGTTTTTTAAAACAGTTTTTAGCTGTGAATATTTTATGTTGTCGTCTCAAAAAAATTACTTTTTGTTGTTTTTCCGGTATACGCTCGTGATTTAATAAAATTTTGCTATTCTCGCCATTGGTATTTTATTGAGACTCAATAAAAAAAGATTGATTGTTTACCATCCACTATCGAGGCCGATCTCCCGGCCGACTCAACCGAAGCTACAAGACCCCATCTACCTGTTTAAGCAGGGTAGACCTTCTGGCCGAGTGGCCGACTTATTTCAGCCCCCTGCCGGGGCGGGCCAGGCTTGACCTGGCCGACTACAAACCATTGCCTAGGTACCCCTAGGCTCCACCCTCGGTAGACTCTCACTACCTTCCCGAATCCACCTGCCTCCTTCAGGCATTCCACACCCTATATCCTTCTCATACACCCTTCAAATGGGGGACTCCCCTTAGTGAAAGGCACTCATTAGCCCAAAATAATTTTCCTTTATTTTTCCCACATCCTATTTTATAAGTTTGAGAGCTAAGAAAAAAAACAAAAAAAAACAAAAAAGAAAAAAAAAAAAAAACCATCCACTATGGTACTCTCACTACCTTCCTGATTCCATCCGCCTTTTTAGGCATTCCACAACCTATATCCTTCTCATACATCCTTCAAATGGGGGACTCCCCTTAGTGAAGGCACACATCAGCCCTAAATAATTTTCCTTTATTTTCCCCACATCATATTTTTTATAAGTTTACGAGCTAAGAAAAAAAAAAAAAAAAAAAAAAAAAAAAAAAAAAAAAAAAAAAAAAAAAAAAAAAAAAAAAAAAAAAAAACCATTTACAAAAATAAAGAGTAAAATAAATAAAAGAAAATGAAAATAAATAAATCTAAGAGCCTTTGTTATCAGAAGCGTTCTTGGAAACCGCTCAATTGTCTTAGAGAGGTAGTTGCTCGTAGGGGCTGAATGTTGGTCGTGTATTGTGCTTTATAAAAAGGATAAAGATCAACAAGAGGGGCTATTTACCTTGCAGCTCTTGGAAAAATAACGTCTATTTTTTAAACACAACGGTGAAGGGAAAATCGTGTTTTGCATTAGTGAATGTTCCCTTTCAAGTCAACAGCGCTAACTGTGTACTAAAGGTGGTAGACATTTTTTTTCGTATGACAACGTCCTTCTTATTTCCGTATAAGTACCTAATTTTCTATTTGTTTTGTTAATAATTTTAAATAATCATCAATACAAAACTATGTAATTCACGTCACTTTAAGCCAACCTTACAAGTTACCTTACAAGTAATATGTCTTTAATACCAATGGAAAATGCGTTAAAATGTACGTACTATTTCCTTACAATAAAGAGGTAGACAGAAAAAAAGGTGACTGAAAAAAATTGAATAGTATATTTATCATTAGTTAAGTTAGTTTTTCAATATTTATGCGTATATTAATAAGTTTTATTCAGTATTGGTCGAACTGTTGGAAAGACTGAGAGTTAGTTAGATTTGTTGCTAGGATGCCAAAAAATTATTCAGTGCTCATCCAATACAAAATCAAAATCGTTGATTTCTCCAGATATGTTATTATAGACCTTCTAAGAGGTAGATAACATTTTTCCACGTGTTTATGAAATGTAAAAATAATCCCATTATTTTGAAATTTTAAGTATGCATTTTTTCTATTTATCCGATTCGTTTGTCTCTAAACCCCAAACGTTTGTAATTATGAAAAATGTAATAGATATATACAATTATGGAATGGTCTACCTACTCTACTCTTCATATGGGGACTGTATCTTTATAGTTTGAAGTAAAGAGATATATCTTATAGACCCGTGAAATAGGCTTGTAAACTCCTGTATCGATAAGAATCTATACTACAAGATAATTCACCGGCGCCACCTGTTGGTGTTGTGAAGACAAGCAGGAATTCTTTTGCCCTGGACTAATAACATCTTGTAACCGGGAGTGAAAAAGATCGAATGTATTGTGAAGTTGTTTTGTTAATAAAGTTTCTTTTTATAAGTATGAGTTATAAAATTGTTATAGTTAAATTCAGGTGAATATATATTAAAAATTAAAGCTGTATAAGATCCGAAGTAGGTTATTTGTATAAAGGAAAGTGAACGTAATATTTTAATTATGTATTAGCATTTAGTTGAATAGATATTGTTTCCATTATCAGTCTATAGTTCATGTTAATGGACATAAATACGATTTAACACAGTAAATAGTTTTCCTGTGTTTGGGTAAAAAAGTTATTATGTCAAATTGCAAAAATGCCCAACTCTCTTTTAATATCGGTGGATGTGTGGGTTTAATTGTATTTATTGTAAATGCTTATATTATTCTTCTACTTTAGTAAAGTTCTTTCCGGAACCAAGTTGTAATTATTTATTAACTTTCTTAAAAGAATAATTCATTTGGATGTCCGTAAATTGTACTTATTCTTCTACTTATAACGGTGTACTAAGTGCACCTTAAGGTTTGGGATTAAGGATGAGGGTTTCAATACAATCACCTTTTCACTAGCTGCTAATTTTGAGTTCAGTTTTCTTTTATTAATTCTTTACTGGCACCTATACTAATTATCGAAAAAACCTTATTATGGCTAACAGCGAAAATTGAGCTATTGAATATTGAAATTAAATGTTTAATACATTTAAAGCTGCTTTTGATAAGTTTTTGGAAATATTTTTACTATTTAATTTTTTTTGTTTTTCAAAAACATCGAGTAGTTTTAACGTAGCCATATTGTATGTTTTTAAGAAATTGACACGGTGGCTCAAACCCTAATTTATGTATCGTATGGTATCGTTTTTGCGGGTCATCAATTTCCTTCATACATTATTCAAGTAGTAATCAATTAAATGATTAAAAATAAAGCAAATTACATAAAACAATTGATTTGAGTGGCGGAATCATGGGGAAAAAACTGATTATATGATGTAAACAAATTTTTATAAATTACCGATAATTAAAACAGAAATTTTGGAGAACCAATAAAGAACTCTTATTTAGCTATCTGAAAGCAGCTCAGGCCATTGAAGGTCTTGCGATTACTGTATACCCACAGCGCCGCACATTGGATCGATTACAAGGTGGGATTACTAGAGATGAATGACAATGGCAAGTGTAATAAATTTATTAGTTAAAAACCGGGACCAAACACTACGCAGACTTTCATAACTACAAAATGTATTATAATATACATTAACATTTAAGAACGCTCACATACAAGAAAAAAGGAAAATAAAACATACATCATTTACGTCTACAGCCATCCACAAATATTCAGCAAAGCATGCTCTCCTCTCCCCACTCCTACGACACTGGCTCACCATCAACGCTCCTATTGGCAACCTTCTGAAGCTCATTCAGTGGGCAATTCCCTTATACATATCATTACCCCACCACCCGGTTAAGAAAATGCTGACTGCTGGAAGAGCATTTTATTCTAAATTCTTCAACTGCTAGCCAATTCTCTGGATTTGCATCATACATGACATGATAACGGTGCTTCTTGTTGAAACTTCCGTAATTGACGTGTGTTTCACACTACGTTAACTTTGAGCACTACCCTCAAAGGTTCAATAATTTTCTGTCTAGACAATATGGAGATTATATTAATGCTTTTTATGTTATACCTCAATATTGTCTTAGCTAATACCCTTGAAGGCGGTGGACAAGTCTGATGAAAAAGTTGGGATACAAATTAATAATAAAGCTGTAATGGGCAAAAGTTGTTTTATTTCATATTATTTCATAATATGAACTCTTCACACTGCGACAAAATAACCAATGATAGATTACGTAAGTATCAAAATACAAAAAAATAATTGAATCAGATTTGTATATTTATATCCAATACTGCTAAATATATCTGTATTTTCTAAAACAGGAACAGGTATTTATATATGACATATTCTTTAGTGATCTAATCATAATAATTCTTGACCGTTGATGTCTAGGGTTCGTATATGATGGTTCCAGTGTGTTCCGGATGTATCAAACAAACACGAGAGCCAAATAAGTGCTGTGAACGTTAATATTAGGTTCGTTCCAACACTGGCCTTCCAATTCCAAACCTGGACCAACTGGCCGTTCCAACAATGGACTTCCAATTCCAAACCTGGAACAACTGGCCGTTCCAACTCGCTCGAAACAAAAACTTATACTCTGTTCCAACACCTTGTTTAAAAACAGTTTGTGATTGTCAAAATGATTCAAGGATTGGAGTATGGACTAAGAATCAGAGACATTTTCAGTAATTTTTCACTCTTTTCCCGCTTTCCGTAAAAAGGAAGGTTAGAATTAATTTAAGCTATCAAACTACTTCAATTAAATTATTAATCGTAAAATTAATATACTTAAGCTTTTATTTTGTTCATTAATAATTGATTATTCCTTATAAAATTAATAATCGTTGAAAATATTTATTAGTAGAGGTTAATTTATAGATGAACTTTTCTTACTTATCAATTATTAATGATTAACAAGCGCTTCGAATAATAATTTTTGTACCAAGAAAATATTTGACTACATTTTACATTGTAAAACCTACATATTTTATGTCTTTAACATATTAGGTTAATAATCAAAACCAGATGCTTCTCTAATAAAAACTGAAAAGAATTCACGTTTTTCCAGTCCAACAAGCAATACATAAATAAGTAAGTTGCTTTGTAAAGTAACAGCTCAGAGATTGGAAAAAGCGTCCCAAGATGTTCTTAACCCGTGACCAGGTACGACCAGGCGCATGCTTCGTAAATAATCACAAATCGGTTTGAAACTGGTCCGCGATTCTCTGTTGGAGCAAACCTATTATTACATTAACATTAATACTATTAATATTTCAAAAATATGTCTCCTACTACTCAATGTTCAAATTCACTTTAATTCTGAAGATATGAATTTTCTGTTTATAAGCGAAAGAACTGGTTTTTGTAGAGATCGGACATTAAAAGAATAATAAAATATCTAGTTCTTACAGGTTTCATTCACGTTGGTTTGTCTTTATGCTTTCGATAAAATACAACATTCGAACATTCAAATGTTCAACTGGTCTTCATTATGGACAAAATGGACCATCACTAGTACGAAGTTCTTAAGACAAGTGCACTTTATTCTCAATAGATGAGCTGTATTTAAGCCTTAAATGTCAGTAGTGAATCAAAAAGTATAGCATGAACCCTTTGTGTGTTTATTTATATTCAATCAAAGTTATTGTTTAAAATAACTGTAATATGACGTTATTATATAGTTTATTTGCAATTCTTCTAGACTTTGGCGATATAATTTAATACTGTAATCATATGATACAACTGTGGTGATATATTATTCTTATAAAGAAGTTACTGTGTTCATTTCATTACAGACAACGCCACGTGTAGTTTAGAACCTTGAGCCTTACTGTGGCTTACAGTTGCTTTGGGACCATCAGAGCAGTCCGTCCTCTGTTTCCTGTCCAAGAACCTCATTCGCAATAAGATGATATTTATTATGTTTGTTTTAAAGTATTAAGGCAAAAGGTATAAGATATAATTTTATTTTGGTAGCTTTGACCAAAATATAATGTTATTTCGTTTTTTTTGTGATTCTTAATTTAATAAAATACAAGGCCCCACTGCGTATTTCATTAAGAAATCACATAATCATTCAAATCAAAGTTATAACTTTTTCTTTCTAAAAATTAAAAACCATGTATGCTATAAATTAAATTATTATATCATCAAATCAACGATTTTTAGTTTCAAGCCGGGTAGAGGGTTCGAGTTCCAATCCATCTAATATATTTTTCTTTGACTATTATTTAATAAACTCACTATAATTAATAAAATGCCAAAATGTATGTAATTATTTATCTAATGGATGCTGAATTCAGACTAGAAATTATTCCGAAGTTTTTAGGCAGCAGGACTCCGCAGCTGGTGAACTAATGCGACTTATAACTTTTGCCCTAACAGCCACTAACGAGAAGTAATTACATTTCTTCATGTCTAAGTTGTTGTTGCACCCTTAGGGGCAATGGGTCGTGAAATCGTTATTAAAACTTATTCATTCGCATGAAAGAGTTTAACGGATTATTATTCTAGCAGCCAAAATGTGTGCTTTCTATAGAGGTTTGGATGTCTATGCAATTAAAACTAATTAGCTCATAAGAGAAAGAAAATAGTATCGATTTAAAGTATGATAATACAAGGAATTGTTTAACACTCCAGCTTACCTCTAGGTTAGGAAGAATAGAAACCACGTATCAAATGGCGTTCTACTTGATGTCAGTCATTTTATTTAGATTTTTAAGGAGGTAACCTTTCTGCGATCAGTGGGGTTTAAAAAGTAGCATTTTTTATGAAAAGTATTTTAGTGAAAGATACTGGATATTTTATTACAAACATCTAATAAACTTTTAGATGAACCTGGAGTGGAAGCTCTGACCTAATAAACCATAAATTATAATCTCGAACTAAGTCAGTAAGAAATATATTATTACGACTTAAGAACTCACAAATGCAAAACGTCATTTGCATCAGTTGTGATATAGTAACTGTTAGAATAAAAAAATTACACTTCTTAGAGAAAATAAAGAATAATTTAAATGGGGAAGGCCATGAGGGCAAAGAGATACAAACATTGTGCCCTGCCAATCGTCAAAAAAAAGTTAAAGGCTAATTTTAAAATGAATATACTCTTTTAATACAACAACCGTACTCTTTTCGCTGATTTCAATGTCCCATTCATTTATGATCTCGCCATCTTCCGCTACCAGAATTTCCATTACTGTCTCCCTGGCCATCCTAGTCATGCTGAATACTTCCACTCTTCGATCTCATACAAGCATCTTCCTATAGTGAGCTTTATAGAGCGGTGATTACTAAAGCTACAAGTTAAATCATTTTTCCTAATAAGCCTTTTTTTCTCCAAAAAGAAACGAAACCACTGAAGAAAACTGCTTAAAATGCTTTGTGTTGGTTCATGTAAAGATTTCAATAAATATGTAGGCCTAGGAAAAACATTTTAATCATGTGTGTTGGACGAAACTTCTAATGTTAGGTAGAGCATGGTTTGAAGCTGGTCGGAAACATAACACTTGTAGTATCAGTGAGGCTTCGAGTGCTCGTTAAGACAGCAGAGCCAGTAGGTAGGGTCCGATGAGGAAGGTAACTGGTCACAATGGGATCTCAGGAAAAGACGGACGAATATCGATCGATGCAGGGAACTGAAGGAATCGAATGCTAACGAGGGGCCGAGGCAATCGTAATGAGAGCCCGTGGAGGTGGCCTTTCAACGTCGTCTCGTCTCTGCCATTGCCATGGGAGCTCTACTGACGTCGTCGTCGTTCCGTGACGACTCTATGCTGTCACTGGTGTAACATTGAGTGTGACAGAAGTAACAGGCTGCTAATGATGGTATTTTCAGCAAACGCTAAATATCATCGATATTTATCGAGAACGTTTAAAAAAAAGTTTTCTTTAAAGCCGTACCACAAATACAGTGTTGTTTCTGTTTTTTTTTTTACTTTTAAACCAATTTAAAGTAAAAAAACAACATATATACATATAGTATATAAGGTAAGAATACACGTCCATCGAAAGTGACGTAAAAGCCATAAATGAATTTACAACCTACCTCAATAGTATTAATAAAATTTAGAATGTACCACAGAAATTGAAACGAAAAACCATACAAACTATTCAGTATTGACAACAAATAGGAAAGATCCCAAGCACGAGTTCGACATCTGCTAAAAACATGATGTTACCGACGCAGCTAATCATAACAGATCCTACACCAATTACAGATTTAACAATCTGCATTCTACTCTCTGACAGAATCATAAACCTTGTTTGATGACCAAACTTTTTTAAAAAATATCTTAAGTAAAGAGGCATGATTAAGAAATTATAATTACTTATACTATAAAAACTAAAAAAAAAAAGATAAAATATACTAAGAAAGACTATAATTAGAATAAATGGCACCACACGCGATATTTAGGCCCGAATTCAAGCAAACTGGCAAGAATAATTTTATAAAACTCAGGAGTAGGGTCGTTGTTTGGTAAGTAATAAGTTTCTGGTTTGAAAAAGCTCAAACAAGCAAAATATCAGATTGGGGTTTAAAGAAAAAAGTGCAGAACCGTATGCGCGAAGAACAAACACGTTCTCAATATTAGCTGCTTAGTTGCTCCCACAATGTCACCTTAGTGAATAATGGCAATAATTTCTTCCTCAAAAAGAAACTAATGACTATCTAAAAAAAACCATGAACCCCAATAGTACACCATAAAATAAAAAAAAATGTGATATAGTTAACATCATGAGTCTTCCTCATCAATTTAGCCAGTCACCACTTTAGAACTGTCGAGTTGAGAACCCATTAGAAAATTAACATTATCATTTAATATTCATCAAGTTTTATTAATCAATTTAGGTAAGGTAATCTCAGACAGAGCATAATATTGTACATATAAACTAAGCATGGCGTAAGGCAATGACCGCATAAAAGCTCCCACTTTTATTTAATATTATAAGAAGTAATAATAGATACAAATTAATAAATGAATACAATACAATAAATATTTATTACTGAAATAGTAATATAAAGTCAGAACATGAGCTCTTAATGTAATTCAAACCACGACTGCATTGCGGACAGAGACGAGTCTAATAAAAGTGACAAAAATGATCGTTTGATGATGAGTGTTTAGGGTTACAGATCATAACTGTGGTGTTTAGTTATAATATTTGAAGAATTTCTGTTGTTTGAGCGGTATTGGAATTATTAAAATGGGATAGCGACTATCCCTAAAATACAACACATACAAAAATTAAACCTTTATCGAATGACATTTTTCACAGTTTTAACATACGATATAAATTGGTCAAAATTACTATTCAGATTATTGTTAACCAATATGTTGCGTGAAATGGATATCATTTGTCTTTTTTAGGAGCCGAAGGTGTCAGTATAGTCAATCAAATGTATTAATGCAGGAATAGAAACAACTTTGCGCAAATAAATATTTTTATTCGGAATTCAAGCAGACAATAAGTTTCAGGTCTGTCTAACATTAAATTCTGATTACTAACAAACACTCGATAAACCTACTTGGAAAACCACAGTAAATAATTATTATTAAATTTGAGAAATACAACTCATAAGGAAATGCCACTCTTCAACCAGTTCGGTATAAAATACAACTTCTGCTAGTTGGAACATAATTTTGCCAAAATTTAGTTACAAAGATAACATTATTAATGAAACATTTTGTACCAACAGCCGCAAAATTGTAATGCTTAGATGTTTACCGTACGCAGTTAAATTTAAATAAATAAATTAAATAATATAATATTTAATCACTGGTAAAACCTCAATACGTATATTTATTTTCTTAAACATATTTTAAATTTATCGTATTAATTCAGATTCCTGTATTGCTGTCATGCAGCTTTTTATGGAAGTGGTGGTGTCTGAAATATTTTGTGACTAGGCAGTTGAGAAGTTGACTGAAGATTTGAGAGAGTTACGGGACTTACCCTCAGGTTTGCAATGGTGGGATAACGTAAGCTAGGTTTCCTAGAGAGGAATGATGGAAAATATCTCTTGAACACAAAGTCTGTCAGAAGTAAATCAAAGCATTTGACGCGTCTCCAGTAAATAAAATCAAACACCGCAGGCAACAAGGGAACATGCAGATAACCATACTATTTTTCCTGTAATAACGGGTAGCCACCTTCTTGTTACTTAATTTTGGTTGGAGGTGTCCAGATATGCTTTCAATAACGGCGCCTAATTGCCGTTAATAATAATAAGGCATCGTACCACTCGAGCTCTTTTAGATCATTAGAAATTTTAGGTGTGAGAGCTGGTACGACATAGTGCAGTTTTGCATGACTGTTTTCTTGACGTGAACAGAAAAATGGATTTGCCTGTACAAATGACAAGTTGTATGGATGAGTAACTTTGTTTATTTATGCCCAAGGCAATATTCTAAAAGAATATTACATAGTAGGTTTTTCATTAAGTTTAAAGATATGTTTTATCTAATTTCTCAATGATTACGTTGCAAGCTGGCTCATCTAGTACCTATCAAATATTCCGATCACCACACATTTTCTGATAGAATAGGAATGCTAAACATATTCGAAGGTGCTAAGGCTACACCATATATATACATAAATATAATGGTTCTTTCATTAAGCGCTTTCTATCTTTAAATTTAAATAAAACAAAGTGTGTGTGATATATTGACATTTTAACGAGTGACATAAACGAGTGACAAGGATATCTGTACTCAGGTTATTACTTCTACTTCGTGCTCAAGTTAAAAATCCCAAAATTTCGTATACATCTATTTTTAATAAGCTAAGAAGAATGGAGAATTTCTAGAATACCTTAAGATTCATTACGGATAAAATTCAACATTATTTTAGACTTATCTTCAGTAATTTCGGATTTATATTTTTACCAACAATTTAAATCCCCAAGATAATTAATAAGGAATTGAAAATATAAAATTTTGATGTATGGATATAGAAGACATGTAGCTTAAAACGTAGTGTCAAATTTGAATTTGTTGCGGAATTAAAAAAAAACAACTTTAGACCATCTTGCCGGTAGTGGTGGATGTGTCATGGCTAGGAATATAGGGGTTTGGCTATATTTCATCGATGTGTCTTCTTTGGATGGCTTCGGTGATGGTGGGGACCTCAAACTTTTCGTGGGTGTCGAGAGCCTTCATATCACGAAAAGGGGTATGCCATAGTGCCGTGTGCAGGATGTATGAGAACGATATGGGGGTGTGGGATGCCTAAAGAAGGTGGGTGGGTTCGGGAAGGTAGTGAGAGTCTACCTATGGTGGAGCCTAGGGGTACTAGGCATTGGTTTGTAGTCGGCCAGGTCATACCTAGCCACACCTCTGAAGGGGCTGCACTGTGTTGGCCTATCGGCCGGGAGATCGACCCACCCTGAGCACGTAGAAGGGGTCATGGTGCTTCGGTTGAGTCGGCCGCGAGATCGGCCTCGATCGGCTGGGTGTGAATCGTTCAGTCCCCGTCAGGGGGCTCGGGTTCTATGAGGTTCATCTGTCTCCAGGCTTCGGCTGTCAAGCAGTGCCTATCGGACGGGCATTGGTGGTGGTTGAAGGTCGGAGAATAGCGGGTTGTGGCTGTGTAGAAGTGAATCAAAAAATTTGATGTGTCGTCCCTCAATAAATCTTGGATGGTGAGCACTTCAAATTTTTCGTGGATCTCGTCTGCCTTCATTCGGTCGAACGGGGTATGTTTGAGGGAGGTGCGGAGAACTCTGTTCTGGAATTGCTGGAGCCTTTTTAGAGTGTTAGGAGTTATATACTTGAATAGTGGGGTCCCGTACATCAAAGCAGGTCTCAGGACGCTCTGGTAAATCGGCAGCTTGAGGCATAATGATAAAGCCGGGCTGTGAAGTAGGTGTCCTAGGCTGTAGAACATTTTCCTAACACTCTTTAACTTCTTGCTGAGATGTGACATGAACGACAAGTGTCTACCGAGGGTAATCCCAAGGTAGCATAGCTTGTTGCTCACGGAGCACTCTTTGCCGTCTAAGGCAAAGGATTTAGGTAACTTCTTTCTTCCAGATTTATAACTAAATATAATTCCTTGCGTCTTGGCCGGGTTAACTTTGATGTTGACGGCGCCGAGTTTCTCAGCAATGGGTTCTGGGGCTCTCAGCGAATTTCAGGGCTCTGGTTGGATTGATGCTATTGCTGTAGACACCGATGTCGTCTGCATAAGCCGATACCTCACAGTTGCGGTACAAGTCTCCTACGATGTGGGTGGTGTAGATGTTGAACCGCAGGGGGCCTAGCACTGATCGTTGGGGGACACCGGCAGTGTATTTTCTTCGGGTCGTAGACGTGGTACCTATCCGAACCGAAAAAAATCTGCCTGTGAGGTATGAAGTGATCAGGTTCAGTAGCTGATCCGAGAATTCGTATTCCCTCAGACGTTGGAGTAGGGTGTAGTGGTCCACAGAGTCGAAGGCTTTCAAACAGTCCAGTGAGATCATAGCGGTAGTTGTGTGGCTCCGGACGTTCGAAGCGTCGTGGTGCTGCAGTCTAACCAAGTAGTTGTCCGCACTTAAGCCTGTGCTGAAACTAGTCTGCTCCGGTGGGATAACTTCTTGCATCTCGCAGTTCCCGGAGAGATGTAGGTGGATGATTCTCTCGAACAGATCGAGAGTTGAGTCAGCAGACTGATGGGTCGGTAATGAGATGGCTCATAACCGCTTTTTGCTGGTTTCAGCAGGGGGACGACCACAGCGTGCATCCAGTTCTGAGGGAAATAATACAGCCTGAAGCAGGAGTTCAACACGTTGGTGATGTACGATATTCCTTTCCTCGGTAGTTGCTTGAGTAAGATGTTATGGATCCCGTCTTCACCTGGTGCCTTGTTCCCGTTCGTTCTTCGAATGGCGACCTGCCGGTGGGAGGTGTAGATTTAGGTAGTGGTGGGGTGGGAGGGGGAGGGGGTGTCGAGGGCTTCTATTGGCTGGCCTTGGCCACGGCTCACGACTTCATAATAATCCGCCAGTATGTCCGCGTGTTCGGTGTTGGGGATGAACTGCCCGTTCACGGCCAGCCTTACACCGTTCTTTTTGGACCTGCATGTCTTCACGAGATCCACATTGCTTGTGGTCACCATGGAGACTAGTGAGGCGATCTTCCCAAACCGAGTTTTTCCACCTGGGCCATCAGGGACTTAACTTGGTTTGTGAGAGCATTCAAAACCGGTTTTAAGTCCCTTTTTTTAAAATTTTAAGAACCACCTGTTCTTGATATTGTTACGCTTTCTAATCAGTTGTAGAATGTGACCCAGAGGTTTCCTCAGAGAAGAGGGCTTCGGAGAAAATTTCGGGATCAATGCATTGGCGGCTCGGTCTATGACATCTTGAAGCTGATAGATAGCATAATCGATATCTCAAGTGTGTTTCAGGGGCGTAATTGTTGGCAACTTGGTCTTTCGTAGGATACACTTTCAAATCTTAAATAATACTAATAAAACGTTATATGCATTTGTGCCCCGACAATGCACTATGTTCAAGAGAAGAGGTACAGAGGTTTCATAAAGAATAAGGCGAGTTTTCAGAGTTCGAGCGGGAGCCCAGCAGCGTCACAGCTACAAGTCGTCAGAGGGTCTGCAAGGAGACTAAAAAACATGGTGACAGACTCAGAGGCGATGAGGAGAAAGGGGGAGACTAACTTCCAGGGCCAGGGGCCTTGGCGTACGGCGTCACCGAGTAAAGGCGGATGAAGAGACTCAGAGGCTGATGAGGAGACTAGACTAGACTTACAGGGACAAACGCCCTGGTTTAAATATTGTTCCTACTTGGGGTGGGGGGAAGGGCCTTGAGAACATGCGACCGCTGGCCCAATACGTGACCCTTCGACCCCTAAAATACTGTTTATGACTGTTTTATGGCTGCTAGATGGTACCCCTGCACACCTGCGCCGAGGCACGTGACCGATAGAGATGCACTAAAAGGGTTGCCAAGTTTACGACTGTTTATGTCATGCCAGGTAGTACCCCTGGGCCCTTGGCCGATGTGTACCTGGCTGTTCTCTGCCGACCCTTTTAGTTTTATGACTTCCGGTTTCCGCATTTATTGCTAAACACTTTTACCATGATTTACATTTAATTGCAATACATTTAGTTCCTGTTATTTTACTTTTGCTTACAATATATATGCACCAGAGTATAGGGTGATTTAACTTATGTAGTTAGCGGTCACTACACATTCAATATTATTGAGCTTAAATCGCCAAATTAATCATTATTTTTTTTACGTCCACGATTAGAATGTTGAGTTCGTATATGATTGTACAGTAATTTTTATTCAAATTATTTATTATATATTTATTTATTAATTCAACTATTTTAAAATTCTAGATTTTATTTTTTACTAACTCCAGATTATTCAGAAACCCGTTCGAGTGTGAGGAACCGTTGTACACTTTGGAAAACAAATTAATATAACAGCTTCCAGAGTATTAAAATAATAACTTTTAGGATATTACATTCTTTATGTAAATTTAGTGTCACATAGACAGTGGAATGGCGTTGCTTTCAATATTTATAGTCCTCATTAGTCCCTAAGATACGGCTGCTTTTCATTTCAATTCTGTGTAGCTGTGGACAGAAATGAAAATAATACAAACTGCAAATCACTTTACCCATAGGGGTGTAAATTATAATAACTATTATTAACAAACCCACAAATAAATTCGGAACCGAATATTTTTCAGTGTTGCAAAAAGTTATTTACTTTAGATGCAAATTTTGTTTTAACGTTTTATTAGTATGCAAAATAACTGTTAAAAGAAATCTTTTATTTTTCTTATTTGTTTACATATTTATTAAAAGTATTGATTTTAATTAAAGATATTGAAACGCAATGCAAACTTATGACGCGAATGATATTTTACAAGAAACAAAAATCTGAATTATTTTTATATTCTCATACTTAATTCATTTCTTGATAGTTTACATAAAGTATTCGACAGCATATATTGGATTCGAAATTTTCAAAGCTTTCTAAGCTCTCAAAAGCTAAGAAATTACCTGCGAGGTCACATCTGCTGCCATCTCGTCCACAGCAGGGCCGTCTTTTGAACGAGAGCTGAGTGGACGATAACACTGGTATAGAAATTTTCGGATCGTATGTTTGTTTTGCTGGGCTTGATGCTCTTTATCACGGCTTGGTTTCATTGGTCATGTCAGCAAAAACAGAGATCTTATAGGAAGCTGTGGCCATTGAAGAACGCTCATTACAGTTGTTTTTTGAAAATTAATTACTGACAGCATAACCACGTTTTTCTTTTTTTCGAATGAGATCAGATCTCAAGACTGAACCAGCCGTATACTTGGAATAAAAATCAGAATGATTCTTCGTGAAGTGGTTCTTCAAAATGTTTTCTAAGCATTGAAACAATACCACCACAGATCAAAATGACTGGTTTTGATACGTTTGTATTAGAAAACAGAAACCGTTCTTCCGAATCGCCGTAGAACACTCGATCAATGTCCTTTTCGTATTTCCGCTTATTCATTTCAGTAGTAAAAGGAGAAAGCTTGAAGAAATTGATCAAATGAAGAGGTCTGAGAAATTGGAAATCAAGTTGAAAAGTGGGGAATACACGTGCTAGTTTATCTTTAGAAAATATCAGAGGATGCGCTTCCTTTGTACTTGGGCGCCTGGAACAAAAACACTGGGATATCAAAAAGAGTGGTGCTGCACGATTCCCTTTGTTATCAAACCACCTCCTGCCCTTTATCACCTGCCAGTGTTCCTATACCTTTACTAAAAGAAAGGTCCTCCAGATATATACAACACAAAAAAAAAATATACCTCTTGGGCTGATACACTAACTGCGCGTAACCAGCATTTAACAAAATAACACCACACAACTAAATTGTTACGGTGGGGTTCCGGCTCCGCCACGGGAAACTTTAACTGTTTGACGTGAACTGTCCTCCGTTTGATAGGTGGTGTTATGCTTTCTATCGTGACTGTATTGTGTGCAC
Organism: Acanthosoma haemorrhoidale; assembly: GCA_930367205.1. Classification (NCBI taxonomy): domain Eukaryota; kingdom Metazoa; phylum Arthropoda; class Insecta; order Hemiptera; family Acanthosomatidae; genus Acanthosoma; species Acanthosoma haemorrhoidale. The sequence goes on from OV884012.1 coordinate 74,655,321, forward strand.
GAATGGCGATCACCCTGAAAGGACCCTCGTACCTCACCAATTCTTTGCCCCGGTTAGACCCTTTTTTCCAGTACACGATCTTTCCAATTTTAATCCTACCCAGCATATCTTTGACTTTGTGATTGTCTCGCGCACTCGCCTGGGTGTCCCATCCACGAGTTTCCCCTGAATGTTCACCCACTGTTACCCCAGAGCGATTCGGTTATTGACCACACGTGGCGCAAATTCCTCGTCGACCGTTGTTCTGCTGCTATCCCGACGCCGTCTTCGAAGTCCGAAAAGGGTCTCGACTGGTGAGAATCCCGTGGCAGAATGTATGGAGTGATTATATTCCATGACTGCCTTCTCCATAGCTACATTCGGTTCTAGCCCTTTTTCCCCTTGATAGATTCTCAGGTGGTCGCTGCCGTGTACTCGCTCAACGTCTCTTCGACTTCTCGGGTGTTAAGATGCCAGTGGATCTCCAAGGCCACTGCCTCGGCCCTTATTTTGGTATTGTCAAATTCTCTTCCACCGTCGGATGCAACGATGTCTGGCACACCATAAAATTGGCACCATGTGTGTAGCGCTCATGACACCGCCCCCACCGGTCGTTCACCAATCAGATGTGCCATCACAGTCTTGCTAAATCGATCAATGATGGTGACCCACTTATATCCCCGCAAAGTGAACGTATCCACTTGCAAGTCCACCAGTGGCATGTCCACTTTAGGGGTTTCCTCCTGTACCGATCACTCTGGGGGGGGGGGGATGTCGATCGTACTTAGTGGTGAGGTATATGTCGCAGATACCAACAACGCTCGTGATTGTGTCCTTCATGCTCCACCAAAAATATCGACGCTTCAATGCTTGTACGGGTTGCCTCTACTCCGCGTTGATTCGTTTTGCCTTGGTGAAACGCGATGGTTACCTCCGTCTAACGTCCTTTATCGTTGACCGTTTCCACCTTCAAGGTACAGCGGACGAATGTTCGATCGATCCATATTCGTTCCGTCCTCCATAATCGCTTAGTGCGATCCCATGTCGTCACATTTCCCACATACAGGTGATGTGTCTTCCCTGGGGTAGATGCGTCCTTAAGGGCCCGACAAATTTTATTGTCGTTAATCCCCGGCTGCAACCAAATCGTTACTATATCGCATCGCCTATATTTCGTGTGTTCGGCTTTCAATAGCCCAGTCTTAGTTAGCCATATCGTTGCTTGTCATTGATTATGTCCACCACACCTTCTATGTCGGAGGGCCGGCCGGTCTCCTGTTGAGCTATCGTCACTGAGCTGGGCCGTCCTCTGCATCAGTCCCCTCAAGCAGTCCCCACTCACATTCTCCGCCAGATGACAATTCCTGGTTGCATTCCCGGATGTCTCACGATGATCCTGCTACATCTTCCTTGATTGCATTCACGATGATCACCACTAAGATTTTCCGCCCTGGTTTATATACAATGTCCATATTGTATTGGCTGAGAAACTCTTTCCAGCGGGTAATTCGCGCCGATGACTTCTTCATTGTTCCTACCCACTGCAGGGGTTGATGGTCCGTTTAGATTTTTAACCTGCCAAATAAATAGGGGCAAGGGTTTGATTGTCCCCACAATTCCCAACAGTTCTTTTTCGAGTGCGCTTTACTGGCTCTCAGGATCAGTGAGGCGTACGCTATCGGTTTTCCCTCTAACGTGGTCCTGGGAGAGTACCACTCCCAATGCGTACTCACTGGTGTCGGTGATGATCGTGAACTTGAATCGTAAAAAGTCAGGAAAGGCTAATACCGGTTCCTCCTAATACCACCTGCAGCCGCTCCATGCATCGCCGTAGATTGTGCTCCATTACTGGTGTGATCACTATATACCGTCCCTTCCTGAGGAGGTTATTGATGGGCACTAGATACTCCACTATTTTTGGGAGAATCCGCCGATAGTAATTTAAGGACCCGAGTAGTCGTCGGATTCCCTTTACATCTTTCGGAACGGTCGTCCACTGGATCACCTTGCCTAAAAAACAAACCTGCTCCGGTCCTAACAGCGACTTTTCCATAGACCTGATGTTTCAGCCCGAATTGACCAATGGGGTTAAACATGGTGTGTAAGTTTTCTGCATGATTAGTAAGTCGTCCATATAGACCTGGCAGAAAGAATCCTCTATACCCCACAAAAACTCGTCCATTAGCCGCTGGAACGTAATCGGCGCGTTCTTTAATTCAAACCTATGCAATCTCATTACCGTTTCCCCTTCCGTTTCCCACCGCCTTCTGCTTGAACTTCCGGTGTCTACCAGGCACCGTACTCCTCTAGTCACTTGGATTATGGATACCACCGTAGTCTCCTCGTACACTGTAATTGACTAACGCGCGGTCACCCCTCCGCCGGCCCACTCCTCAGGCCACCGTTTACATTTTCCTTCCCGTTTCTGCATTTCGCTTTCTGCTTTCTACGTAGGCCCTGCTGCCATCTCCTCCATAGCTCCTGCTGCTTCCGGGTTCTCCAGGTGTCTTCGTCGATTCGGAGGGGACCCTAGTTCTCCCCCACCCTCATTGGGCGTTAACGTCCATTGGTTCCGGTCTGTAACTTTCAGCTCTATGAAACATTTATAGACACTGTCGAGCGATGGTTCTCTCCATTCCACATTCTAAACATTTTGTGCGCTACTAGATGCCCGGTTCTCCCACACCCATGACTTCGCCTGTCCTCTTTAACTCCACTTGTTCTAGCTCTTGCTTGGCTAGTCCTCTTTCTTTCAGCCACCGTTCTTTTCTTCTCCTCCTAATGCTGTTCCAGCATCCTCACCCTACTGTATGTCATTATCGTCCAATCTTGTTCCTCTGCTTCTAGCTGCACTTCTTCCTCGCGTCCTCTAGCGGCCATCATCTCTTGAGTGCATTTGACGAAGGCCCTTGGTAGATCTTCTTTTCTCCCCGTCTCTCTGGCCAGCTATACCTTGAGGATGGTTGCTAAGAATGCCATACTGGCTTCTACCTCCACTGTATCCACCACTCTCTCTCTCTCAATTTCTGTGTAATCTTGTTGTACCGCGCCAACAGTTCCCCTTCGTACTGCCCTTTTGTCTGTTTCGATCATCTTTTTTCCCGGAACATCTGAAAGATATCCTCCTCCGGAGTCCATCTACCGCCCCTGTAAGCCTTCTTTAACCTTTTCTTTACCACCCCCATGGTGTGTCTTCATCGGCATCTATTAGGTTTTATACATTTCTTTTTACGCTTCACACCAAGTCTGCCTTAATTGACTTCGCGTCGCCTGGATCAAGTAGACCTTTATTAACCTTTGCTTCCACTCTCTCCATAAATCTTTCACTGCCTTTGAGAAAATTACTATAAGTCCGAGATAGCCCTTCTCAGGCACTTTTATCCACGCCAGGGAGTTTGCGTTCCCTTTCAAACGTTTCCTTAGGCAACAGCGAAACTTCGAAAAAAACTGACCCGCACGTTGTTTAACTGAACGTTCATAGTCCCGGGTTTCGTCACCAGATATGGTCTATTGGGCATTAGACTATTAAAAAAAGAGAACGAGAGTAAAGGTAACTGATATTTGAACAACGGCTAGGTTTAAACTGTCTTTATTCCGCTGCTAATCCTCTATCTCTGTTTACAGCCTTTTTTTACATAGGTGGTATTAAGTCTATCATTACCATACCACGAGCCTTAACTTTTATAGTATATTATTTATATACTATTATATATAAACTATTATATAAGTATATTATATTATATGTTAAAATATTCATGCAGATCCATCTACCTGCCAATCAGCTGCCTTCACGTTGTTAAAATTAGTTATATTTTATATGTTTTCTACAGACCTGAGTCGTCGTGCTGCAATGCTCAATCCAAGATTTTTGGGTTTCTTCTTCTATTTTCAAACAGCATTTCAGCATTTTAGTAATGAAAAGGAAGTAAATTGAGTTATTTGGGTTATTATATATTTGGAGGTGGCTATTGGGTTTATTTTAATATATCCTTATATGTTGTTTTTTATAATTTTCTTTTGCTTCCGTAAGTTCTTGACTCAACGCTAAGTCATTCATACAAGAAGGTATTGTTTTTCGCAAGTTTTTTAAATGCTTAATTAATTATACTAAGTACATTTTGTACTCCCATTAAGGTTAATGGGCTGGTTCCAACCCTTGCTTGTTGCACTCGTCAAACCCAGTGCCACCCCCAGTCACCTGTTTTATGTATAAGTGAAGAAATAGAGATATAAGAAACACGAATTCTATGTTTTCAATAAGAGTAGTGTAATAAAACGACGGACGGAAAAGAGTATTTTATGTAATAGAGAGACTGACTATTAAATGTTTAAGCATTTCTTTGTAAAAAGTGATTTCCAATTCGTCATTATATCCGGTTTTTAATTTGTTGGAAATCTTTTAGCTTTACTTTTGTATAAATTATTTCAATTAATTCGCTTCTATAATTATTATCATATTAATATGTGCTCGTTCTAGTCAGTGTTTAACATTTATAACTAGCTGGCCAGTGGTAAAACGGTTTGTAGGGAGGCATACTCTAGTTTAGACTCGCACGACTGTTCGAAGTCAATTAAATCATGTTTTACTTTTTCGCAAAAAGCGGTTAAATACTGGAGAAACATGGAGAAAAAAAAACACAATCAAATAAGAAGCATATGTATACTTCCTAAAAATAACTTATAACTACTGTGTACTATAATAACTCGTGGTATAGGTCGGTACCAAGTAATAGTGCGTTCGTTCTATTCGGTTCGCTGGGCGAAGGCTAAAACAGAAAATAATGTTACTGTAATTGGTTTTCCCGGCGGACCTAACTAATTCAAGTCACGTTTCAAATTTACAGCTCAAATTTCAACACGTTTTAATTAAATCGATGGGTTTCAGGGTAATTTCGGTGCTGATATCTGACCTTTGGTGGCTACGTCACCACAATATATACATATATATATACGAGTATATATATAGACATCGTAGTGCTTCTAAAGAAGAATATACTTTTCTAGTTAGATTCATATAAAACTGATTAGATTCATTTACAATCTTATACTAAAATTTCTATAAAGTAATTAAGAAATGTGTCAATTTTAATAAAAATATTAGCCTTTTATAAACTAAAATCATTGAGAACTCAAAGATCGCAGGTTGTTTCTATGGCTGGTATTGCTATTGTCATTGGCACTGGGTTTGACACCAATCTGTCTTATATTAGGTTTTCTTATCCAGATTCTCTACTTATTTATCCTCATCACAATTGAGGATTTTTGTAGTAATGACAGCTTATGATATCTTCAATTTTGACTAGCTAGCTTTTTATTTAGTTTTTTTTTATTTTACATTGAGACAAGTGAAATTTCATAGTTCCAGAAAAAACAGAAGCTGCTCAGAAATGCCCATGATGACAGTTTTAACGACTTTTTTGACTATAGACCATGACAAAAATTTGATTAACCAAAATTTAGAAACCTTTCATTTTATATATTGCTTAACTTAAGGTTTTTCGTTTCTTTTTTTGGATTTTGCAAGTAGTGTATTCCTATTGTTCTTAAAACAATGAAAGTATTTTTCCGGTTAACATTATAACATGGGGTCAAATGTTGTACAGGTGATCTAGCAGACAGAGAGATGCCTGGTTTTGATCACAAAACTTGGTTTTATAACGTGTAACATAAGAATGAAGGAAAAAAAAATGATTCTGGGAGAAAGTATCCTATAAATGTTCAGATGATAAATTTACGTCTGGTAAAAAATAAGAGCTATTGCGTCATCATAAAAAGTGAATACAAAACGTAATGACAACGTAAAATAAAGGGTAACCTCTATAGGAAAGATAATAACAATGGAAACAATGATGAGTAGAGTTAAAGATATAGTTTATGTAACAACTAAAACCAAGGGATGAAATGTTTGAGCTCAGGGATACACCCGAGGGAAACCTAAAGGAAGCAGATAGTGTTTAATTAGGCATATTTTCAAGTAGTAAGAAAATGATTTGAGAAAAATGATCGAAACCAACGAATATGGAAGCTTAATGATTCTAACTTGGAATGAAGGACTGTGTGGTCTATGGTATCAAATAGTTTGGAGGAATCTAGGAGATCTAGGACTGGTAATTGTTGTTAATCAATAGCAGCATGAATTTCACTATTGATATTAGTTAGTGCAAATTGCGTGAAGTAACCTTGACGGAAACCAGATAAGAAACGATCAAGAAGTTGGAGCTGTTTAAGGAAAGTGGAGATTCGGGCTTGAACTAATCTTTCATAAGGTTAGAAAGGATAGAGATTGGCCGATAATCGTTGTCGGGTCGTCCCGAGGGGAGTGCCTAGTTACCCTAGCCCTGGTGACGAAGTGAGGGTTGATTAAGTTTCATAGCGGTCTTACTATCTGACTCCATTTTTGATAGGTATGTGCCCCGAAAATGCACTATGTTCAGGAGAAGAGGTATAGAATAGGTGGTGTAGGTAGTTTGTGTGGTCTTGGAATGACCACGAATTCACACTCGGTATCTGAGGGTAGGCGAAATCCGTTCGGATCCCAAAGGCGAGTGTGAACCGGAGAGAGGCAGACTGAATTGCCGTGAGGAACACTCCGTGGTAAGCTTGCAGGGCCACGACAACCGTTGTCCACTAGGGAGAGGTCTCTCCCAAGGAGGTGCTAGATTTAGCGAGACGAAGGAAGAGATTCCCACTAGGAAGGTGTGGGGTCTGACAACGCAGGACTAAAACGTAGTGAAGTGAGGAGACAGAGATGCAGAGGTTTTCGTAAAGAAGCAGCCAAGTTTCAGAGTTTAAAGCAGAGCAGCCACGAGCCAGTTAGTTCCCAGGAGAATGATATACAGGCCCCATACCGCCGGTCTTAAATACCCAGCTGGCTTCGTCAGCAGCCAATCAGGACCGTTTTTATAGTACCCAATGAGTGTGTGGTTGAGAATGAATTCGTGGTCATTCACCAATGGTTGGGTGTGTGGTTTTCTTTGTTCCCTGACAAAGAGACGTGAGCCGGGAAGGTCTCTCGGCGGTTGGGTCTACTACCTGCCACTGGCAGCTGGTGCCCCAGCCCATATAACTAATTGGCTCCTAACTGCATGTTTTATTGTTTACCATATTTACAATGATTTATATTTTGGTAATGTTATTTACATTTGTTTACAATATATATGTATACAATAGAGTATAGAGTGATTTATCTTATGTAGTTAGCGGTCGCGACAATCGTTTTTGTTAATGTAGGATTTGGATGTTTTTTAAGGGGGGGACTACAGCTTTTTTCTAAGAAGTTAGGAAGACTAAATTTTTTGAGGGGAAAAATTGTAAATATGGAGAAGAATAGTGTAGATGACTGGAAAGAACAGTTTTACTAAGTTAACGGGAATTCCGTCAAGACCAATAGTGTTTGTGCGTGCTTTCATTACAAAGGTTATAAGTTTTGAGAGAAAGGCATATTTAAAATAAAAATCATTGAGAAGCCAGACACAAAATATCAGTTTAGCTCATCAGGGGAAACGGGGAATGCCTCCCAAGTGAAAGCACTTGAGGAGTCATAGAGGGACAGTTTTCGAAGGATTTGTCATTTGGATTTTAAGTCAGGAGCATAGGAAAGGGCTTCATGGATGTTCTTAGACTTCACCTGCCAGGCTGACGTCGCTTGGGCCAGGTTTCGGAGTACCCTGAACGCTTGATAGTCAGTCATCTTCAAGTCTTGGGTGTCCAAAGTGTTTTGGGAAAGCCTTACGCTTTCTTTGCAAGTCTCTGATCTCCTGACATTAGAAAAGACATTAAAAGAATGTCACCATCTTTAAGGAATGGAGGCAGTAGACCTTTCCGGAGGAACGATTGAGGGGAGGAGGGTCCATAGGATATTTAAATGCAGTTAATTAATATTATATATATAATTAATAAAGTTAATGTCAGTGAATAGTGAAGCGAAAAACACTCCGATATGCAAAACTATTTACTGTCAGTTACACATCGCGGAATTACATTAACTCCGTTTCGTTACCGTTTCTACAGTTAATTTCCGTATTTCTTCTGGGAGATGCCTAGATAGAGATCATTCTGGTATGGCAAGAGAAACTTGTTGCTGATAACATTTATCGGAGTAAAAGGAGAAAGGAAGCGGTATTTCCCTGGAGAGCTTCTGTCTTTAGGGGAAAAGTTTATCGCTTAATGTTTTGCCAGCCAAAGATCTTATCACCTGTCAATTTTCTAAAAGAGCCTGTCTTGATTTTTTTAAGTTTGCTTTTTCTACAATATAGCAACGAAAAGTATATACCAACAAATACTTTAATTCAAAAGTTCTAATATTAATTTATTTATCATTGTTTGTTTATAACTTTATAGATATGTAAGTTAAGCTCCGGGCAGCATCAGTACTCAACCTTAATCCCCGAACGTCGGGATGTAAACATCCCGAATGTAAATATACAGGGTTATAGACTCGAAATAAACAGTCTAGTTCTAACTTTCAAGCGTGTTGTTTCTCTGTACCTTTTTTCCCTTTGTTTCTTAATTCTAAAGCCGGTAAGCATTAACTGGTGCCGAAACCCGTGAACTCGTGGTGTGGAAAGAAAAGTAAGCGACGTCTGTTCGATTTTTTTTTTTCCTTTTTGCCGTGTTAAATAAAAAATTGAAGAAAGAATGGCGGAAGGAGGCGTGCTACGACCACCTGTTCTGAACGTAGCGGATGGCGCGGAACATGTAGCAACGAGAAGGGTGGGCATTTTGCCAGAAGCTCATGCTACCGCTCTTGCGTTGATGAGAGTGAAAGCAATGAACACTCAAGATCTGAGAAATGCAATTTCAGAGCTGGAATGGTTCACTGGCGAATTAGGAGAACTCAACCACTTTCTGAAGGGAGGAGATCGCCTCACTGCCTTAATCCTAGCAAAATCGGAGGAAAATCTTCTGGACCCCAGGGATGCAAAGTCACTAAGAGCGGCCCTGATATGTCGGGTCAAGAGAAGGATTCTCAACCAGATCCAAGCGGATGAGGAGACGTCGTGGGAAACGGTGAAGATGCGGCTAAAGAAAGCATATGGAGGGGGGCGATGGACGCCCGAAGAAGATATTTTCCAGATGTTCCGGGAAACAAAATCATCAAGGCAGAGTAGCGGCCAATATGCCGCAGTTCTTCTAACCCGTTATAATCAAATAATGGAGAAAATGAGAGAGACAATGAGCATCGAAGAGGTAGAGGGCAGAATGGGATTTCTGTCTACTATACTAAAGGTACAGTTGGCGAAGGAAACAGGGAGAAAAGAGGTATTCCCTAATGAGCGATCATTCCTCGAATGTGCCCAAGTCTTGATTGACACCAGCGCCAGGGAGGAGGAATCGAGGATACATGAGGATGAGGGAGAATGGAGCCGGATAGTGTACAGAAGAACCAGGGTCCCTAAATCAAATTGGAAAAAAGTCGAAACACCAACCGGTAGGGACAGGGGAGCGGCAGGCGAAAGGAGGTTCAGGGCGGCGAGACCCAGGTACGGACCCCGCAGAGAAGAGAGAAAATGCCATGGGTGCGGGAAGACGAGTCATTTAGTGGCACAGTGCCCCCGCACAAAATGTTTCGAGTGCAGTGAGGAGGGGCATATCGCTAGGCACTGCCCTTACGTGTATCGGAGGAGAGATGTTCATAGGGCAGAACCCATGGAAGTGAATACGCAAACGATGCGGGAAAGAAGAAATATATCACCCAGGGGTAATGAATCTTCAGCTGAGGAATCTTCAGGAGCGTCAGGAACGTCGGAAACGGAAGAAGAGCCGGCTCGCGACAGGAGCCGAGAGCATGAGCGAAAGAAGACTACTTCGAGAAGATGGGAGCGGCGTGTGGCAGCCTGAGGAGGGTGGCAGCAGAGTGGCGACCGCACCCTAAAGTGTAATACAGTGAGAGGGATACTGTGCGAGTTGCCAATAATCAGAGTCGAGGGGGGGGAGAGGTGCTTGGTGGATACAGGAAGCACCAATACCATAATGTCACGCGGTGCGTTGGAGCGGATGTATGGCAGAGAGAGGGCACTCCAGGTCAAGGTATGTAAGTGCAAGTTAATTACCCTGGGCGGGCCCTGTAAAGTGGCGGGAGAGGCGGTCGTGAATTTAGAGAAATGGGCGAAAAAAAAGGGCGATATTAACGTACATATTGTGGAGTACATGCCGCGCGAGTATGAAATAATAGTGGGGTGTGACTTATTGGGTCGGGTAGGCGCGCTTGTAGAGAACAAGGGAAAGGAGTGGCGGATCAAGTTGGGGGGGGTTACTTATCAATGTCAAGGGACCGTAAGAGGTGGGAGTGCGCGGATAGGGGCAGTCAAGAAAGTTGTGGACTGGAGGGAAAGCTTACGTAGGGAGTTCGGAGATATTTTTTACGTGGAGGGTGATATGCTTGGGGCAACGGGGAAGACAGTACATGAAATCCCATTAAAATCTGACTGAATAACGTACGTGAAGGAGAGACGATATCCGCAGGCACTCCGCCAACATATCCGGACAGAAATCGACAGCTTAAGACGACAGGGTATAATCGTTGATAGCACATCCCCTTATAATAGTCCTCTGTGGGCAGTACGAAAGAAGAGTAAACCGGGAGAGGAGAGGGAGAGATATAGAGTCGTCGTCGATTTTAGAAAATTAAATGAAAACACAACGGATGAGAAGTATCCGATTCCCCGTTTTGAGGACATTCTCGACAGACTGAATGGAGCCACAATCTTTAGCACTTTGGATTTGAAAGCAGGGTACCATCAAATCAAAATGAGCGCTACCGATCAACACAAAACAGCGTTTACTTTCGAGAGGGGGCACTATGAGTTCACTCGGATGCCATTTGGTTTGAAGAACGCTCCGATTACTTTCCAGAGATTGATGGACGAAATCCTGAGGGGGATAGACGAGGCGGTATGCCAGATTTATATGGACGATCTGTTGATCTTCAGCCGAACAGAATCCGAACACATCGAAGATCTCCGGAGGGTATTTCGACGTTTGCGTGAATTCGGGTTAAAATTGTCGATGGAAAAATCATCGCTGGGAGAGGATCGGATCAACTTCTTAGGACATACCATCTCGAGGGAGGGAGTCCAGCCGGATTCTGCAAAAGTCGACGCAATTCGAAAGATAGCGGTGCCGAAAGACGTCAAGGGCATTCGGCGACTTTTAGGTACGCTAAATTACTATCGGCGTTTTGTGCCAGACATGGCAGAATAGCTCGTACCCATCAGTAACCTGCTGCGGAAGAGGGCGCGGATAGCGATTACACCTATTATGGAGCAAAACCTTCGAAAATGCATGGCTCGACTGCAAGAGGAACCAATCCTGGCGTTTCCCGATTTTGAGAAACTATTTACTATCACCACCGACGCAAGTGAGTATGCATTGGGAGCGGTGCTGTTGCAGGAGGGAGGTGGGGGGGAACGACCAGTGGCGTACGCGAGTCGAAGACTGACCGACACGGAAGCGCGGTACAGTGCCCTCGAGCGTGAACTTCTTGGCATCATATGGGCTATTGATCATTTTCGTCCATACGTCTTCGGGCGGAGATTCAGAGTACATACGGACCACAGACCTCTTCAATGGGTGGGGAAGCTTAAGGAATCATCAGCCAGGGTGACACGCTGGAAGGAGTTTTTGTCCCAATACAACCTGGAAATTGTATACAAACCAGGGAAGGACAATGTAGTGGCGGACTGGCTATCTCGAGCGATTACCGTAAATGCAGTCGAGGAAGGGGAAACGTCCGGGGATCACAGACAATTTATCCAGGAATGGGCGCCCAGGGAAGATGGAAGTCGCGGTACGCGGGACGATAGCGATGGGAGCGAACACCAAGAAGCGGAAGAATCTGCCGGAGAACGTCCGGTGGAAATGGAGACGATCGAGGGTATGATTAACGATAAACGGCGACAAATTATTTGGAAGACGCAAACGACCGGCCTGATGCGAGCTACTCATGAAAACTATGGCAAGAATAGTATTACGACAATCTGGTCCCAACCGGGTGTCAAGGGTGACCAAATTTGCCAGGCATTGAAAGATGCATCCAGACCAGGGAAGACCTACCATCTATTTGTCGGCAACGCGACAGTGTGGGATCTGATCAAGAGATTATGGAGAACAGAACAACTGGGTATTGATCGATCGTTTGTTCGTTGTCTGTCTATGGTCCAGACACTGCGTGATGAGGAACGGCAGCGGGAAGTAACGCTTGCCTACCATCAAGGGAAGACGAACCACCGCGGTGTGCAGGAGACTTTGCAAGCATTACAGCGACGGTACTTCTGGTGGGATATGAAAAAGACGATCCAAGTGATCATAGGAACGTGCGATATATGTCTTAAGACTAAATATGATCGACACCCACCACAGGGACAACAGGAGAAAACACCCACAGCAGAGACGCCACTGAGTGAACTACAGATTGACACGTTCACTTGGAAGGGATATAAGTGGGTTACGACAATAGATACCTTCAGTAAGGTAGCTATGGCGTATGCCGTAAAAGACAAATCATCCAACGCCGTCTTACAGGCATTACGAACGTGGTTCCAGTTTTATGGGGTACCGGACCGAATCTCGTCTGATGGGGGTAGGGAGTTCGATAATGCAAACGTTCGGACGGAGATGAAAAATCTTGATATCGTGTGGCATCTCAACACCCCAGGACATCCTAAGAGTCGCGGAGGCATCGAAAGGTTGCACAGTACCTTGAGTGACCACCTGCGGGTGTATCAGGTAGAAAAGGGTCTGCAGGCGAACGAGGCGATGCCGAAGGCAGTGGCGGCATACAATCATTCCATCCACTCCACCACGGGGTTTACGCCGTTCGAGATCCTCTTCGGACTGCGCGCGAGGCGCCGGAACGGGACAGAGACGGTGGCGGACGAGGGAATGGCGGAGCAAATGTTAAGTGCTCACTTAGAGCTCGGAAAACTTTGGGGCAAAGTTCGTGACAAAATCGTGAGGGAGAAGGTCAAGAGAGTTTCTCGGGTAAACCTCAAAGTCCGGGGTCGAATAGGAGACCTTAAAATTGGGACGATTGTATATCGTAAAATTGGCTCTAATCGGAGCAAAGAGTCGATCAGATACGAGGGTCCATTCAAGGTGGTGGTGATCAGGGAACATAACATCGTCACCATCGAGAGTACAAGACCTCCGACGAAACGGAGGACCGTCCACGTCGAACAGTTAAAACTCCCACCAGGGGGGAAGGGTGCTGGCCATGAGTGAGTTGGAGTGTCCTCGCTTCTGCACGTAGCCAAATTTGGTATGGTATACATACGTACACTTTGTACCATTTGTAGAAGTATTTTTTTTTTTGTTGTTTTTTTAGAATGTACACAGGCTGTGTAGAAATATCGACTTTGCGTAGCGTGTAAGATGCCATTGTTTTCTGTGAGTAATGAGCCATGTAATTTTTTTTTGTTTTTTTTTATTTTGTCACTAGTGGCTGCAGTGTTAGAAGCAGCGTTTTATTTGGACTATAAGTGTCTTATAAATACGACCGAATGTAAGGGATTACAGGTTGTGTACTGTTTGGGCTGGCCTTCGCTCCCTTAGTACGATTAGGAGAGTGATCGTAATATCGCCTAAGTCGTCCTCAATTTAGACTTAGACTTCATAGTTTACGAGGAGATGTGCGTAAACTGGCAGGGGGGAGTTAAGCTCCGGGCAGCATCAGTACTCAACCTTAATCCCCGAACGTCGGGATGTAAACATCCCGAATGTAAATATACAGGGTTATAGACTCGAAATAAACAGTCTAGTTCTAACTTTCAAGCGTGTTGTTTCTCTGTACCTTTTTTCCCTTTGTTTCTTAATTCTAAAGCCGGTAAGCATTAACTTGTATATATATATATATAATTATTATATACTTATAATATTATATATTAATAAACTAATTATATTATATACTAATTTATATGCATTTATATCTTTATATATAGAATGTGTTTTAACGTTCCTACATGCAAGCTATATTGTCAGTTACTCATCGCGGAATCGCATTAACTCCGCTTCGTGACTGATCCTACTATTAATTTCCGTACTCCTTTCTCAGAAGGATTCCCCAAGATACCTAGATAGAGATCATTCTGGTATTTTGAGAGGAACTTGTTGTTGATAACAGTTATCGGAGTATATAATATTTATATGTGTATATTTAACATAAATATATATAGAGCTGATAAAGAATAGATACGATATATCAAATAGATTCTTTGATGCATGATATTTACAAATAGAAAATATGAATCATTTTTGACAGGCATTACGCTTTCATGCCCTTAATAAGTTAAGGAAAGGAATGTTACGTGGACCATAACATACCAGGTTGTCATATTTTACTAACAGTTCATGTTTATTGAGATTACTGTCTTTCAGTTAAATGATCTTGTCGGGATATTGGTTGAACAATTGTCGGAGGTGCACAATTGTCGGAAAAGGTGAACAATTGTCTGAGGTCAACAATTGTCGGATTGTTGTAGCTAATAACATGGACCATGTTCCATGTAGGCGTTAATATCTGACTCCATATATGATTAGGAATGTGTCCCGACAAGACACTGTGTTCAGGATGAGGTTCAGAGGTTCATAAAGAATAAGACCAGTTTAAGAGTTCGGGCGAGAGATCGGCAGCGTAATAAGTACAAGTCGTCAGAGGTCTGGTATAGGCTGTGAGGCTAAGGGCCGTCGGTGGTAGCGGCTATCGGTATGTCGAAACTAGAAAAGAATGAAGAGTGGGGCCTACCAGGGGCCAAGTGCCCCCGGTGTCGAGTTACTCGGAAGACTGAGTGGCAGAGTAGCCCACCAGGGCCAGGTGCCCTGGGGTTAGTGATAAGTCGTGCGCTATGAAGACTGAGGGACTGACTGGGGTGAAGAGTGAAATTTACTGATATAAATATGATAACCCCCTCCCTCGTGGAAGGCCGGTTTGTCTGCCCGGCGTAAGTTTTACGATACACAGGTAGTCAGTTTATTGACCGTTGGGGTACGAGGGTGTGTTTTTTATAGCTGTTAGGGCTTCACCCCCTTGGGTTATTTGACCACCTATAGCAAGGTTATTATCCCATGGGTCCCAAAAGGGTTCCTAGCATGATTTATTGACCGTGGGAACGTGACTGAAGGTGTATTTTAATAGGGGTAAGTGTCCTTTGCCCAGGTTTTATGGTACCAGGTGGCTAATTCTCTTGGTTTATTGCCACACCCTTTTAGTTACCTGTCTACGACTTCCGACCTCTCTATGATTTATTACCAGAAGTTACATAATGAAGTTACATGACATTTTCTATTATAATACATTAATTATGAACCAGAGTGTAGGGTAATTTACATATATAGTTAGCAGTCGCTACAGAGCTCCCCCAAATTGCCCTACACTCGGTAATTATTGACAGTTTTTTGTTTACAGTGACTTACATTACATAATACGTACATGATACAAACAGATTTTTACCAATTTTTCTTAAATGCTTACACTTGTGTGTATATTGGAAGTTATTTGTCGAACAATCATTACTAATAAACAATTAAATATATGTTATACTACAAAAAACAATTATCTTTCACATGGGTGACAATAAAAGAATTCATATTTTACTTGATTAAGTACCAAGTGAGCTCATTACAATGTAACAATTACAAACAGTTAAAAGTATTAAGATACACATATTTACGTACACGTTTGACTGACATTATTTTACAATTGTTGTGGTCTATTGATTGCTGTTAACATTTACGACGAGAAAAACAAAAAAACATATGCGCAAGTGCGAACTTTCGGTCCTAATAAAAATTATTATAGCGTATCTTTCGAAACAACCTACAACAGAGAAAAAAAAATTAATTTATATTTGATCAGTGAGTTTACTTTATATTTACCGTCGCGTTTCAACTTCTCGTGCAGATGCATAGTGGTGGCTGGTAGACCCGGGGCAGCGATGTGGCTGCGGCAGGCGCGTTTCCGGCTCCCCCAGTTGTAGCGCCAATCCGGATGAACTCGTTCGCAGGGTTGTTCGGTCAGGTGTCGATTCGTCTTGAGTTGATTTTCGCGTCCTGTCGTTGTAACATCTCCCGGGTGTCGCGGGTCGTCTCTATGCAGTGAGTAGTTCCCCGGGGTTTCGTGTGTCCTGTCGAAGTCGATTAGCAGGCGTCCGGGCAGGTTCGAGCTAGTGGATGAACTCGAGACACTTCGGAGAGATGATAGTCGTTTTACGGTTTTACGGTCGTTAACCAGCCAGTTTTTAGAATGCGACAGCTACGGTGTAGCTTCTATGACGCTGAGGTTCGAAGGCTCTGGCCATCTAAAGTCAGTCGATCTTAGTGAGTTTTATTGCATCCTCGCAGGCGGTGGCAACGGTCCCATGAAGTCCAAGTGGATGTATTGTGTCTTCCTGCGTTGGCGAATTGTTGTTGAGGTGTCATCGGATGTCTTGCTTCGTGAAGTGGTAGCGATTAGGTTTACTCGGATTTTCGAAAATACTGGTCGGCTATTAAATTTGACGGTAGCTTACGGGGAAAATTAACCGTGACGTTGATTTGAATTTCGTTCGGTGTGCTAGAATGGGGTCTTCTTCGTGAACTCTGGTGGTATGCACGTCCGAGAGTTGGCGTGTACGGTTGTACAGCATGCTTCGTCGGACGGAGCTGGTGAGTTGGCCATCGTAAGAAAAGGTTTCTTCTGAGATCACGGCGGTTTCTCGCGGCGGGTTCACCAGTTGTCGGATTTCTCGTTCACATCAAGTTCACCAATTGTCGCGGTGTCTTGATCATGTTGAGCTTCTCATTCACGTCGAAGGTTACCAGATGTCGGGTAAGCTTCTTGTGCACGTCGTGGGTCACCAGATGTCGGGAAAACCTCTTGTGCACGTCGAGGGTCACCAGATGTCGGGATATTGGTTGAACAATTGTCGGAGGTGCACAATTGTCGGAAAAGGTGAACAATTGTCTGAGGTCAACAATTGTCGGATTGTTGTAGCTAATAACATGGACCATGTTCCATGTAGGCGTTAATATCTGACTCCATATATGATTAGGAATGTGTCCCGACAAGACACTGTGTTCAGGATGAGGTTCAGAGGTTCATAAAGAATAAGACCAGTTTAAGAGTTCGGGCGAGAGATCGGCAGCGTAATAAGTACAAGTCGTCAGAGGTCTGGTATAGGCTGTGAGGCTAAGGGCCGTCGGTGGTAGCGGCTATCGGTATGTCGAAACTAGAAAAGAATGAAGAGTGGGGCCTACCAGGGGCCAAGTGCCCCCGGTGTCGAGTTACTCGGAAGACTGAGTGGCAGAGTAGCCCACCAGGGCCAGGTGCCCTGGGGTTAGTGATAAGTCGTGCGCTATGAAGACTGAGGGACTGACTGGGGTGAAGAGTGAAATTTACTGATATAAATATGATAACCCCCTCCCTCGTGGAAGGCCGGTTTGTCTGCCCGGCGTAAGTTTTACGATACACAGGTAGTCAGTTTATTGACCGTTGGGGTACGAGGGTGTGTTTTTTATAGCTGTTAGGGCTTCACCCCCTTGGGTTATTTGACCACCTATAGCAAGGTTATTATCCCATGGGTCCCAAAAGGGTTCCTAGCATGATTTATTGACCGTGGGAACGTGACTGAAGGTGTATTTTAATAGGGGTAAGTGTCCTTTGCCCAGGTTTTATGGTACCAGGTGGCTAATTCTCTTGGTTTATTGCCACACCCTTTTAGTTACCTGTCTACGACTTCCGACCTCTCTATGATTTATTACCAGAAGTTACATAATGAAGTTACATGACATTTTCTATTATAATACATTAATTATGAACCAGAGTGTAGGGTAATTTACATATATAGTTAGCAGTCGCTACAGATCTTTTTGGAGGAGAGTCTTCTAAAAGAAAAGAAAGAAAAGCTCTATTATGAAGTACAAGCCAACTCTGGTAGTTACGTTACTACAAACTGGGTGGAATGTGTGGGAACAAGTGAGGTCTGGGGATAAAGCTAAGACATATATGTATAAGAAAAGGTCTTCTTTCTTCTAAAGTCTATCTATCTATATAAAGTCCTATTATTTATATGTATAAGATTAGGTCTTGGAGGAATGTGGTCGCTTACTTAAAAAATAACAGAAAACATCAGTGACTTCCATGAAGTCATGAGGCAGGTTAACAGTAGAAGGGGCTTACTTCTACTTTTAGCATTATATATAATATTAGCGTTATAATATTCTTAGCTTTATATGACTTCTCCCGTTTTTAATTCCAGAACTCCTGGCCAGGATGGTAATATTAAGAAATAACATGTTTTATAGACAATGCATTAGTTTCTAAATACATTTTTCTCAATTTGGTTATAAATAATTTCCTTAGTATCTAACTTAATAATAGAGGAGAAGGGTAAGCATATAGGCAAGGTACTATTGCTTACAATGGATACATATGATAAATTAAAAGTTAATTTCATTTACAATTTAAGTTATTAATGTTAATACAAAATGAATTGGATTTTATATAGTTACATGTTCCAACAAAGATTTCTTTTATATTGTGCAGAATTAAATTGTTTGGTATTATAGTGGTTATTACATTATTGTCCTTTCGTACAGGCACAGGTAAAAGATAGATTGAACTTAGTTTTGGTTCATTCTTTGGTAATTGTATGCTGTAATGTACTTGAGTTAGATTGAATCAGTTTAGGAACCACTGCCATAGGAACGCTGTTATATAATAAGCTGTTACCTCGTATCAGCTATAAGTACTTCGTAATTAACTTGATGCTGCAAGCAACTCAAATTTGCTTTATCAAGTATTAGTATAGTTAAACAATAAATGTAATGCAAGACTTGTATCCGCAGTGATACAGTGGAAGTGTAGCAGAGGCATCCCTTACATACTTAAGTCAGGGAGAAGCTGAATAGCGGATTGACCTGGATTTAGCGAGTCGCTCGGGCGTGTATCCCATGAATGTGCTTTCGTATTATTCTTATGGTTATAGTCGGCCCGAGGTCAACATGTATCTCTGGCGGAATTCATGAATGGATGATAGTGCCTTATCGGAAGCGACACAAATAATCGTATTGTTTTCTGAAACAAATACATTATAGAGATATAAATTCAATATAGTGTGATCTGAACCCTATGCTCCTTAGGTAGACCTTACGGCTAAACAACTAGATGCCTAATAATGTGGTGATTAGGAACAATATCGGATGGAGTCAGGCTTTGAAAAGTCCTTAAATACTTATTAATGTTTTCGATAACACCAATGTTCGCTTCAATTCCTACCTAATTGGCAAACGCTTTCGCCTGCGTCTGTTATCCTAAAGCGATACGCAGCGATTGGTCCACCGCTGTCAACCTGTGGAGAACACTTGTCGCTTATAAATACATAAATAAAAATATAAATAACTGTGATGTATACCAGTGAAAACTTATCAAATTCAACTAGAACGAAAAGTAAATTAAAGAAAACGGAATATCTCGGAGTTTGTTCAGTAGCCATCTCTTATGTTACTGTCTTTAACCATGGCAAAACAAGAATTTTTTATATAAAATATCCTAAATTGGTAATTCAAGTGTACGTGACCAATATGTTTGTTTTTTAATCTACTTATTGTATTTTTATAGGTCACAGCCATATATATTTTTATGATGAAATTAGATCTATTTATTAAAATTAGAATGATTTAAAGGTAGTGAACTATTGGTTGAATCCATCCTCATAGAGTGCTTAGGACCTATTCATGGGTTTTCCCAAAGACCCTGTGGATAATCCACTGTGGGTGTATGTCGCTAGTAAATAGCAGAAGAGTAAAACAAAGCTTAGGTACATCCTACGTGCCAAGACGAGGCAACACGTGTAATCTTAGTGGAAGTTTCATTTGTGTTATAACGAGTTTGAAGACATTAAGCTAGAGTTTCAGACACTGAGGTATAACATGTCAAATTGTTTTATTTTATATTGAAAAAAGTATCCCCTCAACTGTCACAAACATCATTACAACGCGTCCAAAATATGTACGGCATGTTTAATTACGGTGATGTTGAATAGGACTGTAGCGACCACTAACTACATAAGGTAAATCACCCTATACTCTATTGTATATATATTGTAAGCAAACGTAAATAACATGAACTAAATGTATTATAGACAAAATGTAAATAACATGAAGAAATATAAATCATTGTAAATGTGAAGCAATAAAAGGCGGAAGCCAACTAAGTCACACGAGAAGGGTCACCAGCTGCCAGCCTCAGGTATCCACAGGGCCTAAGCGCCAGATGAGTGAGGAGGGTACCTGCAGGTCATAAACAACCCTTTTGCAGCCTCTCTACCCTCCAGGGGACAGGGCTGGCCGGGTAACTAGGCAACCCTTGCCAGACCTCCCAGTAGACAAGGCTGGATAGGGTACTTAAGGCGGGCTCCGAGCCCTGTAAATTAGTCTCTCGTGACCTTTACTCGTTGACGCTTGGTTTCCGCTCGAACTCTGAAAACTTGACTAATTCTTTATGAAAAACCTCTGTACCTCTTCTCTTGAACATAGTGCATTGTCAGGGCACATACCTATCAAAAATGGAGTCAGATAGTAACACCGTCATGAAACGATTGTCCAGGTTATAAACTCGAACAATCCTCACTTGTCACCAGGGCTAGGGTGACCATGCACCCCCCTAGTGACGACCCGACCAGAACATCAATATCACATTTACAAAGCCAACCAACACACGTAAAGACATAAATATTGATTGGAAATAAGGGGCTATTCCTCTTAAACCGGCAAAATAACTTATTAAATGACAGTTAAAACAAATAATTGTATAATGAATCGATATGGTAAAGTAAAGTTTACTATCATTGAGCTTGCCTTGATAAATCTTCAGTTCATGATATAGGTTCATGACGACGTTTTGTTGTTTTCATAAACACTGGCGTGCTTTATCGCATTGCAGTTCAGCTTACTCATATATTTTCTCAAATCTTAAGTTTATGAGCTATAAAAAAAAACTATATATAATATAAATATATAAGTTAAAGTTAGTACTTGAGATAGGAGAAACATAATATAAAGAATGTGGGGTCCCTCCAGCAATTAAATCAACCAATGGTCTTGAACTTGATGTCTCAATTTCAGATTTTCCCATTTTTAATATTTGGGCTATAAATTAAAAAAAAAAGACAGATCTTGTTTTAAAGCATTCAAATATTTTTATCTCCAAAACTGTTTGCTTTAGAAATTTGAAAATAGTGCCAGTCACATCAGAACTTAAAAGGCTTTACATTGATATTTTACTCGACTTTACCAAGCCAATCCTAAAATTCTAAAGAAAACAAATTTTTTAATTTATTTTAAAACATATATGTTACATGTACATGCTATTAGAATGTTGTTGGGTCGTCACGAGGGACTCTAATTGACCTAGGTCTGTTGATGGAGATAATGGAGATAATGTTGAATAGTCCATGGCCTCGATGATTGCTTGGTGACTTGTTTTACTACTGAGCTATCTTACCCCATATTTTATAGGTATGCACCCCGACAGTTCACTATGTTCAGAAGAAATGGTACTGACTAGCTAGGATATTAGGCAGATTACGTGGTCTTGGAATGACCACGAGTTCACACTCGGTATCTGACCGTTAGTGAAAACCACCCGGATCCAAAAGGCGAGTACGAACAGGAATGAGGTGGACTAGACCGCTGAGGGAAACACTACTCGGATTAGTTTTAGGGCCCCAGAGAGCGTCTTCGGCATGGGTCCTTTCCTAGGATGTGCTAGTTTAGTGGGGCAAACATCTAGAACGCCACGGGGAAGGTGTGGAGATTGAGAGCGCTGGGATTAAAATAGCAAGGTTAAGGATACAGACGTAAGAGGGTTTCATAAATTATAAGGCAATATTTAGAAACATTGGCGTAGCAGCAAGCTCCAATTTAGAGGCTAGCCGTAGCTTGGCTAAAACCAGGGGGTATATACAGCCCGAAGCAGCCAATGAGCAAGATTTTTATTTCGGCCAACCAGCTTGCTGGTCTATCTCCTGCTGCTTGGCACGGTGACAATAACGGGTGCTTATGAACTCGTTTGCAGCTACGTCATTTCTTTTTGTGAAAGTATTTTTTTAGGGTATTACATGCTTTCTTTATATTATTTACATTTGTATATTTAAATTAGCAATATAAACATTGGTATACTCGCATTGATAAAACATTGGTAGAAGTGAAATAATTCAAAAGAGAAATAACGTGATGTTAGAAAATGTCATTCGCTAATTTTTTTTTTTTTTCTAGAAGCGATTTTTTTTTATTAGTTGCTATTTACATCGTACGTGGTCTTAAAATAAATTAGTTGTTTTTAATAATTTCTTTTTGTGTATAAAGTATAACATTTTTTCTTTCATTTTAATTAATTATTTAGTTCTGTAGTGCATTTTCAAAATATACGTATATATATATATAAGTATAATATATATATATATAATATATATATAATATATATATATATATAAGTACGCTTCAGCATTTTCAAAATATTTTTCCTTTCTGTCACCCGTAGCTAAAAACTGTTAATTCTTCTGTATTCATAAGTGGTTGTCTTGTGTGCAAGTAATACTTTTTTTTTAGTGGTTCGCTTATGGTTGAAGAGTTTATCGGGTGGATAGTGATATTATTTCAATTTAGGTGATGTATTCATTAATTATATTAATCTGACTTCTTACTATTATTGTTATATTATTGACGCCCTCGCGCACACTATTTAGGGCTGAGATGCCCTTCTATCCCTCAAAAAAAAAAATCCATTTACTTCTAGGGATTTGAACCAAGAACCTTCGTATCAAGGAGAAATTTCGCCAACTACAACACCATGTAGCTCTGGATGAAACCTTTGTTAGAAAAATATATAATAACTAAAAAACAAACATTGAACAAATAAATAAAAGGCTCCAGAGTCTTTAGATACTCTTGCATCATGTTATAACAATAAAATGATTTATTTAAAATTCAGCTAAGAAAACTAAATGAAACTAAACTGGATCAAACATATAGCCTTACTTAGGTTGTTACGCAACGGTCCAACCCGCAGGGGCTAGAATGTAATAATAAGCACCCACAAATACAATATTGCCCAAGACAGTGTTACCTAAGAGAGACTAGTATAACTCGGTCGAGACCTAGGTGTGTTTCTTAAGCTACTTATCTCATTATACAGCCCTTGTAAAACTACTTGAATTGTTTTTGCACGATTATCAAGGGCTTATTAACACAAGCTGACCGTTATGTATGCCAATATAATACATATATATAATATATAATATATATAACGCTTTAGAACTTTTAGCTAGAACGCAAAGGTGGAAATAAAGTAACTAGGCAGTCTATTGGGTCGTCGATGGTAGCTTGTTGGTTAGAATGATGGCTTCTATCTGACCCACTCCTTCCAAGAAGTATTTTTGCCTTTTTTGGTTTGTGAGATGGGCCAGGTAGCGCTTCGTGAGGAGAATCAATGAGCAGTAGCAATGATATAAGAAATAGTAAATCCGATACGAAAAACCAAAATATTGGTGAAGAGATAACCCACGTAACACTCAAGGACCTTTTCTCCATCCACGCTGACTTCCCTCGGTCTGCCCCACCTGTTCAAAAGTTATTGTTCCATGTATTTATATTTCAGGGAATGTTGTGTTAATTTCAAGGGTTTCTTTTAGTTTAATACTGTCTTTGACTCGCTGTTCGCATAATGTTCCAACAATGAATTATTGGATAACTTTAGATATTTTTTAATAATTTTTCTTTTAACTAAGGTTTACGCTCTATTTGATTTGTTCTTTTTTGTGAAACATATAGATTTTTCTTAAATTTCTCTTAATTATTATCTATAAAAGACTTGGTCCTGGAATATAGTTTTGTTTCTACCTTTCTATCTAAATAATACAATCCTCCCCTACTATCTAAATGTTCCTTACTCTATCTGTTTCTATTAGAGACTCGTTCCTAATTTTCAAAGCTTCTCAAGCCCCAGTTCAAAAGCTGTTTATGTATTGATTTTTTACCCACGGTGTTCTTTTTTTTTTTAAATCAGGCCGATTAATTATAGGGATAGTTTATTACAACACAAGTAGCAAACATTGTAAAAACCGAAACAAGCATCTATAAAACAGCTATCAAGGTTCAAAGATTAAATAAAAAAAACGAATAAAGTATTTTATTATTAGCATTAATTATAAAAATTAATAATTTCCACTTCAACAAAGTAGAGTCAAGAGGCGGAAACACAAAATAGTAGTGCATCGATTATATATACTTAGTGAGCCCACGATAGATTTACTCTATAAGTGTGTTTTGTTTATTTATGATGCTTATGTATGCATAAGGAATCACTGTGGCAAATAACATTATGTTAAGTGAAGTTGATCAAAATTCAAAATTATTTTCAAAACTCTTCGAGGGACCCGTAAGTTAAGTGTTTTGTTGATATTGTTTCTTCACTTTAAATAAGTTATTTATTACATTTAGGCGTTATAAACATAATTCAAGACAAGCGTGGTGTGTCCCAAAATGAGTAAGGGTTTTGTTACAGCTGCGAAAATGATTTGAATGGCAGTTTTAGTGACTTTTTTTAATGTACTAAATACCCAAACAATATTGTAATAACCAAGAATTCAACAATTTTATTTCTGTGATAGAAAAAGATTTATTTTTTTAATCTTTAATAGTATGCCCTACTCAACATAATTAAAAAAACATATTTTTTTGTTTGAAAATCAATTTTCAAATGATCTTTCTTTATTTTCCGTAAACCCTGTTTCATGGAACTGCCTTGAAAATTAAGATAAAAAAAAACATCGATACAGTTATGAGTACGATGCTAGTTTTATGGTCTTTTGGCAATTATGGTTTGTGAAAAATATAATATATCGTTACGTAGGAAGTCCAGATTTTTCCTTTTTTACCAAATTAAAATGTTCTTTATTAGCAACTAATTATTAATTTATCAATTACTGACAATAATTTCTAAGCTTAATTTACAGACTTACAAAAACTTAGACAGACTATTAGACATTCGCACGCATGGGGAAAATATAAGGATCCCTTAGGAAGTTAATAAAAATAAAATTAAAACCAAACTCACGTTAATTGATATTTTATGTGATAAAATTTAGAAAATAAAATTAGATAAGAAAGCTCTCAGATAATGTAAATAAAAAGGAACGCTACATTTGAATAACTATCATATTTAGTTAAAACAAAATTATTTTTTAGAGGTTACCTTGTCCAGACTTAGCCGAACTAACAAAGGTTTCCCCATAGTGAGAGCCGGGAACGGAAACCACGTAGCTGGCTTAAAATAAATGAATTCGAAAAAATAAAATAACACATGTTTGCTGGTAAGTGTTAAGGATAAGTTAAAACGAGGAAGACAAAAGTGTTCTATTTCTAAGCGAACTCTAAACACATGATTGACTGGTTAATCAACCTTGCCAGCTCTGCCATCCATCTCACTCGACTGGTCGGCTCTTGGGTTTGGATGTTTAAATCTGCAAAAAAAACAACCCAACGCTACAACTCGTCAAACAAAGGATTCTTTTTAACAGGATTATACAATTCCTATTATTTACAGCGTACTATTCGATGAAAAAAGAAATTTGATTGGGAAGTTCTATACTTCGTTCTATCAATAGAAACCAATATGAAGACTGATTAAACTGTAGTCTTTGAATAATTACTTGAAACTTCTTTATTGTGATGAAATTACAATATGCCTTATAGGGAAATAAGTAATTGTGATAAATGTTCTCATTGATATAATATTTACAATTCATTCACGCGCTCCTTTATACAGTATTTACAAACAGCCCAGAGACCTCCCAAATCCACATGGTTGTGACCTCCGTCGCCTGCGAAAGAAGAAGTGTGGAATTTTCGGAAGTCCCCAATGCTTTACCGTGAGCCGCGTCTCTGGATACGAGCCAGTGGAGGCTGACTAAGGGCGTGAGACCCACAGACGCTCAGGACATAATTGGAGAAACTGGCCATTTCTAGGACTCCCTTGAATATTAAGTCGCAACGGCTAATATGAAGTGTTTTATCTCAATTCGTGTAAGTGTATTTGACTTAATTTGGATGGAACTGACTTCCCAAAATGAAAAATCTGGCAAGCAGTGGGAAAAGGGCAATTGTCTAAAAGGGTCCATATTTTTCTCATAATTATTTAGAGACCCATTACTTAATATAATAAATCATAAAATACGAGGAGAGGGTTTTTAATGTCAGCCGGAGGTCGTTTTTCATTTTTTTCTCCTACTTTACCTGGAATTAATATTTTTAGCTACTCACCACACACTTAACGACCCCAAAAATTACTGTAATTTTTTTTCGTTATTTACAGGTGGCTATGATAATGATCTTCACTTCTTGAGCTTAATTTTTCTCTAATGAGCTGCATTTAAACTTTACGTTAAAGTATTAAAATTGATCCTGTTAAAAAAAAAAATATGTTAAAATTGTGAAAGAGTTTCCTTAAGTATTCTGAAACGGAAGAAAGGAGAAAATAACGTTTGGGAAAGGAATCAGGTTTCTTAGTACAACCAAGAGCCTCCTCATGAATTATTCATTTTCATATTTTTATTTGGTTAGGGAATCGGTTTTTGAGAGGCAGGAAGCGAAACCTTGTGGTAGTGTATTTTTTATAAGGGCAAATATTACTGAATATTTTTATTTTATTCAATGTATTACTGTATGTATACAATCTTGTGCTAGAATAGGACTAGTGAATGCCAATTGTCCCTTTTTTTCATTTGAGATTAATTCAAGTTTGAGCATTTTGACCTATGTAATTCAGGTTATGATTTAAATTTTTACTGAATTGTATCAAAGTTAAATTGATCACACTTGAAAAAGATGAGAATCTTTGTTAATTGATAAAAAAATTAACATATATACGACAATAATATATAATAGGACCCAATAATAAATGCATCTTTTAGATATGATGCAATTTAAATATGAAATTAACAAAACTACAATTAGACTAAAGTCAGCCCAAATACGGCAAAGTATATAAAATATAATTCATTTAATATTTAAAGTATTTTCTCACATCAGTATCTTCATGCAAACAATATTTACGATACACAAGCAGATGATATAAACATGAATACATATTTTTAGGAATATAACCACACGAATGCTATAACAATAAGAAATAAAATGATTGTTGTATATTTCCACTGGTTCACCACCAAATAAATTTTTCAATTCTTTTTTTTGTTTCATATCCCCTTGTTAAAAAATTAATATACGTTACAAAACATTCTACCAACGAATCTATTTTCAATTGCTTCATTAAATTTTCCGTAGCTAGGCTACATTTTATTCCTAGTACAAGGATCCGCTCAACCCAAATATCCCTTTATTTTTCCCTCATCCTTAATCTTATAATTAGATAGCTACATTTTATTCGATAGTGTGTAACATTAATAATAACATCAAGCATTATTATGTATTATTGGTTAATTGATAAATAAAAAATAAATTATGTTCTTACCATTTTAGCTACCAAAATTAATTTAGTAAAATTAAATATCTTTTCATCCTGACTATTAATGTGAAACTTTAAACTGTTTCATTAAACGTTATTAAAACACCTATTACAATCGTACTCATAATTTTAATTGAATCCGTGCTTTACAAAGTAAGATGATATTTGGCTTGTTAGTTTCAAGTAATATCAAGATGATGCCAAAAATAAGATCAACCCCACTGAATGTAATTAATTACTTGGTAACTCAAAAAATTCTGTATGTTATCCAATTAAAGATCTAGACGAACTTAATAGGAATATGTAAAATATGTTTAGGTTTGTATTAAAAAGATACAAAATTCCATTTCCAGTACCAATCACTAGAGTGTGATATAGAAACTAATTTTAAATGTTTATAATGAATGTGTCAAAAAAAAAAATTCATAGAAACTTAAAAGCTAAATCAAGAGAGAGTAATGATCATCATCGAAATATTTAATTGCCTACATGACGTTTTTCTTTATATGTTATAGATAATGGCAGAATTGTGTTGGTAGTCGCTACCACACAGTGTCCCTCTCAAGTGTAATTGACCCGGAATAGCTGTGCTACAAAAGTTACCCCCCCCCCTCCACCAACTTCTCAGCTATGGAGATTTTATGACCCGACCAGGCTGTTTCTTTTTTCCGCAGCATGTTCTTCTTTACATAAAGGCTCTTCCATTACCTGGTGAAATTCTATTATGCATTCAAATCGCACAGTTTAAAAAATAAGTGCCCGTAGCGTTGAATAAACGGTATTAGTATCTAGAACTTTGGACTAAGCCATTTGTTTGTATATTACATTTTTTCCATTTTTGTATGGCCCATTGTAATTGGCATAAAGACGAAAATTAATACTAATCTATAAATATATGTGCGCGTCTGTATATTCCAGCACAACCCTTAAGTGCATGGAGCAATGTGCACTACATGATACGCATGTGAGTCATGATTTTGTGTTTTTTTTATGATATTTATTTATGTTGTTTAACGACCCTTCCAGGATTATGTTGCTACTTGGGATTCCCAAAATTTTTACCGTAAATATTTGGGAAGAACTTGTGATTTTGAACTTGATCAACCATTTTGTGACTAGATAGGTTTTTGATTTTTTTAAATAGAACTTGAGTTGAAGTCGTTTAGTTTTGTATTAGGTATTACGGAGCAGAAATATGTCCTTTTATGCATACGTGTTTAGGTTAGGTTTATTAGTCGATTTGGTTTTATTTTCGTATAATATTTTGTGGATTATTCATTCATTTATTTTCCTGCATCGTAACTAGAAATGAATGTTAACTAGTTGCTTCCAAACGAACTTGAGTATGAACTTAAGATAAGAGTTTAGTTATCAAAAGTTTAGGATTTGCAAAAAAAACAGAGGAAAGCTTGGGTGAACAAGGGAAGCTTACTCCTCCGCCCATTGAATTGGAAGCATCCACAAAGAAAGTATGAAAAAACAATAACTCGGGGAAATCATCAATTTCAGGTAAATTCGATAAAGTTAGCACAGGTACACATATCATGAACCGACTAAACCGGATATCAACTTCGGACAATACAAAAGAAAAAAAGAAAGGCAGTTTCGAAATGGATAAATGTGTGGGAAGACATAGAACAACGGATGAGAAAATCAACCAAATCCTAGGGAACCAAATAGTACGATGTTAGTGAAACACCACCAATCTTTTTTGGTCATTCGACTTCTGCTGATCAAACCCATGTTAGGACTTAAATTCCAATAAAGGTTTGGGGAATACATTTCAAGTGAGGTACCGAGCGCATGATTTTTTATGCGTTCATAGACAGTGTGGAAGACTTATGAAGAGCAAGACATACGATACAAGCCATGAAAATCTATTTTTATCAGCGTAAGATCTTTTCTGTGGGCACGCTCTTTGGTGGTTCAGAGCAATCAAACGTGATGCAAATAACTGGGGACAGTTAATTGAAGCTCTCAAGGTGGAATATAATCCAAATGCGGACACAATATCCAACGGAAACCATGAGCATGTACATTGCATGCTTGAAGGATTATTTGTGTCGGCTACCTTGTTCACTCACCAAACGAGAAATGTTGGAGATATTATTGTGGAGAATCCATCCGTACTACCTCGATTGGAAGGATTCCGTCCCACTTGCTCCATTTAGAGCTCTTTAGTCTAAGCAGCCAATTGGAAAAGGTTATCTATCTGTTATCAGTTACTAACCCGATTAGCCAAGGCCAGTTAATCCCTGGATCATGAGACACGAGCCGCTTGAAATATGAATGACTTTCGTTGCTGAAACTGTGGTGACTCAAACCACTCGTTAAGGATTGGCAAAGGTCTAAAAGCAAACTTTGTGAGGTTGGGGACTTCGAGAAGTTGATACGACGTCTTGTCCTGATGAAGTAACCAGCTAAAATTTAAAAGCTTAGATGTATTATGCTTTGAAAGGGCTTTTCCAATTTTGTCATGATATTAGGCATGTACATAGTATTGTGTTGATCCAAGATGGAATTTTGTCATGATATTAGGCATGTACATAGTATTGTGTTGATCCAAGATGGAATTTCGTCATGATATTGGGCATGTACATAGTATTGTGTTGATCCAAGATGGAATTTTCTCATGATATTGGGCATGTACATAGTATTGTGTTGATCCAAGATGGAATTTTGTCATGATATTGGGCATGTACATAGTATTGTGTTGATCCAAGATGGAATTTCGTCATGATATTGGGCATGTACATAGTATTGTGTTGATCCAAGATGGAATTTTCTCATGATATTGGGCATGTACATAGTATTGTGTTGATCCAAGATGGAATTTTCTCATGATATTGGGCATGTACATAGTATTGTGTTGATCCAAGATGGAAATTTGAAATGTTGGAATTTAATAGACTGTTTTTTTTTCTATTTATAATTAATTTATTTATCCCCCCCTCTCCAAAAGCCGTTTAGAACTACTATGAGCACTTCGTGCTCATCCTCCCGTATCGTGAGCATATTGATCCAACGGGTAGCCGAAAACTAAAAAAAAAAAAATACTCTGTTTATCCACTATATCGAAATATTATTGTCAATACCACTGGTTGTTTCCGGGGTGTATCGACTGATTTCCTTATATTGTGCTGACACTAATGTAGACCATACGAAGAGTAAATTGTACACCTGATTGAGATAGCAGCTTTTTAGACTGAGCTCACATTTTTTCACCATTGCTGACACGACTTGCACGTACATTTCATCTATATTTTTAATCAATTGAAACACACGCACATTTTTATTGATGATTATATTTGAATAATAAGCTAAGGTTATAGTAAGTTTTATTGTATCTTATCAGAATCATAAAAGGGCGTCTTGATTGTAACTTATTAGTTTTTGCATCATTTATCATATTTATGAATTTAAATTAAGAGTTATAAACTTTATTGTATTTGATCATTTTAATGGTTTTAGTGTATTTTAACTATTTATTTAAAAAAAACTTTAGAAATATTTTATTTTATTAGAGATGCTCATATACTCTAACAATATTATTTGGGATGATTTGTACCCCGAAGATGATAACATAAGTTGTCGAAGTTCGAGGCCGGAAAATTTTACAACGTAGATTTTTATTTTCTGTTTAATATAATCTATAGCTTCCAACCAAGTGGTTTCTCGTTCATAACTTGGATGGTCATATAAAATATTATGAATGAGGGAGCTAAATTGAATGGTCAGATCTCACAAATTAGTGGAGACAAAGGAGTGGTCGTATGAATGCTCATATATATTTCGGTATAGAACAAACCCTTGGTATAGAACAATACCGAAACGATCCCATTCCAGTTGATTCCTGTAATGGTTTAATATTATCCTACACATATAATAATTAGTTTCAATGCTTTCTCCCCAGCAGCATAATTCCGAAATACCGTGACCTTATAACGAATGAACATTGTCCAAGTCTTTTTGGAAATATACAATGAGTTCTCTTACCAAATATAAAAAAGAGTAAAATTAAAATTGGCAATAATTAATTTTCCACCCTCTAATACGAAATGGGGCTCTACGATGCAATATGTTTCAGAGGTATACATATCTGTAATTAGGTAAATCAACATTACAGATATGTAATTGGGTAAAAAATGAAATATTACTGTTTGATGTATGGAATGTTAATGAACGAAGTATTGTTCTTATCTTGTTGTATAGCATGCAAATATAGTGTTGATGTAATTTTTTATTGCTTTTTTTTTTTTTTATCCCCGAAGCATTGCTGAATCCAATTAATGCTTATGGTAACTATGTACTTCAGCATACAATCAAAGGTAGGCTTCTATTCATTATTTTTATTTAACTAGCGCTTTTGGGAGCTATACTGTCATTATTAAGTACTCAAAAGGCTGATTTTGTATTTATAGATTCACATTTACTACTCTTCTTATGCTTTTAGCGGTAAATGTGTCAAGATAAATTTAAGCGACCTTTAGCAATTATAAGTAGATAAATATATGCTAAAGTATGAACGTGATTTATATTAGTTCAAAGACAAAAACAGCATACAGAATACTATGAATTTGTGACTATGAGTCAAACATTTCCTAAAACTTCAACACCCACTCTCTAACTTGATATTGCCAGTGTGTTTGCCGAAAGTGGTAGTGAAATAAAGGGAAGGCAAAATTTCTATCTTATCTATATCTATCTACCTTATCTCAATAATCTATTTTATCTTAACCTACAAGCAACAGTAAACCATAAGGTTCTATTATGAGTACTAATCGTTCCAATTGGGGGCTAATATCTCAATTTTGTTGAAGTTGCAAACGCTCCATAGCATAAATATCCGTACAAAGCAGATCCACAGCAATGGAAAGTTAACAAAAGATTGCCCCAGCACCTTAGTACTTTTTGCAGGTTTTCTTTTATGAATGGAAATGTATACTGCCAGAAGGGCTGTAACAATCTTAAAGTTCTACCTGGGCTGTTTGGATTGTTGTTAATTTATATAATTAATTTTCCTTTGTGTTTGAGTCGAGTTCTTCCTGTGTGGTGACAAAGATGTTTGAAAAGTCGGCAGAATGCCAACAGTTGTTAATTTATCATTTTGATAATAAGTAGCTAAATATGTGTTTCAAATTAATTCAAAGACAAAGACAAAACCAGAATACTATGAATTTGAGATGAGTGAAACATTTCTCTAAAATTTAAAAAACACCCAAACCCCAACCTATGACCTAAATAATACAAAACGCCCAAACTTGGCCCCTCCTTAACGAAACACAGGGCCGACTCATTTTTTGGGGAAGCTTAATAATTGATGAACTCATTTCGGACAAGTACCAAAAGTTAGGGACGCTACAGGCGAATCTCTCTGAGGATAACTAGGTTCATGAATAACAAAAACCTTCAACCATTGAACAGCGAAACTGTACAAATCATTCGGCGCAACCTACCTGAATTATTACAAGTTCTGAAATCAGTTCTTTGAACTTGACCATTATTTAGGAGGGTGTTTATTGTACAGGAGATTCCGTCCTAATTTACCTGCAATTTAATTGGGTTGTCATCTGAAAGAGATGTTGATTCCCCTTTAAGGTAGAAAAAGTGCTTACAGGTCAAAGTGGAACTTCCTAAGGGTGTTCTAAATAGCAGACAGTAGACACCAGGTGACAGTGATACCGATTTAAGCTCTTATAATTATTATAAAGCTGTAATAATCATATGTGATGATATATACTGAAGACATGGTAAATCCGAAATCAATAGTTGCTTGGATTTTAGGTCAATTTTTCGGTCACTTTTTTTTAGTTCACGCTTTGCATAGTTATGCACTGTAAACTTGATAATTTAGATTTGTTTAAACAAATAAAATCCGCGATGTTATTTCACTAAAAAAGTATACTTAATTCATATATTTTTATATTTCTATTATTATAAAGTCTTGAAACATTATGTTTGGATCAATATTTTTTTATGTTAAGCTCCACTATTTTTATTACTAAATAATTATTCATTTTCGTTTGTTAAGCTTTATTTTTTACGCATTTATGTACTCTACTTTTGGGCCTATACTAGGAGACTTATTGGTAGCTAGCCAATGATGTTAATAGAATTGAAACTAAAACACAGAGTACATCTACGGATTTTATCCAAGAATTATCATATATGACTATGATTGTGACTGATGACTATGAAATACGTTTTTGGCCTAGTAAAATGTATGGAGGGCTGAATGGGCATATCACTGTTAGAGGGGGGGAAACTGTGATGGGACCACTCTACAAGGAATATGTCCCTTCATAAAGACGTCGGCCATGTCATGTGGATAAGAGTGAAGCAATTTCAGGAAAGCTCCAAGAAAATGAACAGATAGAACCAACCAGAACTATATTCAACATAATGAATTGGAATAGTGCACTAAGAGAAAAAACTGGATGTAATTTCTGGGGACGGGAATGCTCAGACCGTAGTGCTTGTTGGGTAGTGGTTAACCAACAATTGAGTAAGGAAGGCTAACCACTGCTACAGATAAGAGTGAGTTAGTTCAGAATTTGAGAAACAGTTAATATTACACATGATATGATTAATTACTGAAGTACATCTTTTTGATAATACTCATTCTCTCTAATAATTTTAATGAAAACAATATCTCTCATTAATCACAATCATAATATATGGCTTTACTTATTGCGTACATTCCAAATATAATATCAATGAGAGCCCTAATTTTTCCCATGGAATCTTAAATGCGGTAAAGTACGTAAGACAAAGCATTGAATTATGAAAGGGGAGTAAGCGGGAAATGGACATACATTGATAAGAGATAAAACATTTCGGCAGGAAGGGTGGGACGGGATGGCCGGGATAATTAACACCTGATAGCTGGATGAATATTCATACCCCATAGCTCCTACAATTTGCCGATTAGGGACGGCCAATAATTGGCTGCGAAACCCAGTACGGCCGGCCCTGTACCAGGCCCTTATCTCGATATTTGTTAGCTGTTTGTTCCTACTTATATTCTTATATTGGTAAATAATGTGAGGAACCATTTCTGTGCAAGGAAACACGGGGAAAAGTGCAAAAAGTTCGTTGTTTCCATTTTAGACTCTAATATTTCTGCTGAGTTTATAATGAACAGATTATGATAAACATGGCATGGCTGGAAAACTACTTAAGTACGAGTGAACCTCACGAACATTAGCGATGATTTGGTCGATGACCTCGCATTTTTGAAGGAGCTATGGACACATTTGAGAACTATGACTAACAGTATGAGTATGGATGTGTGGTGAACGGGAATGGGATTGCAAAGAGTCAGGAACTGTATTTGTCTACGAAACTCTAGGGTTTTTCCGTGTATCACATCTCTTCGTCAAATTCAGGTGGATCTTCCTCTTCCACGGTAGAGAATACATCCTTGGTTCATAATTTTTCCACATTATTCAGTCTCGTCGCCCCCCCCCCCCTCTCTTATATTTACAATATCCTACAGCTTAAAACCTCAGTCCATTCCTGGGACGGGATATCCCTGTCTTCATGATCTTTATACTCCTCCACACAGACCAGCAGCATTCGACCGCGCCTTTCTTGTTCACTCTAACTCCCTCTGGTTTCAAATATTTTTTTTAAAACCCTCCTAACCCACACACGAGACAAAAAAGACAAGAACTAAACAGACGCTTTGGACAACTGTACAGACTACTTCGAAGGACATCCCACCTCTCAATAGAAAACAAACTACTTATTTACAAGGTTATACTTAAGCCAATCTGGACATACGGAATAGAGCTATGGGGGACAGCAAAAAAGTCGAACATCAAGTGAATCCAATCCTTTCAATCAAAAGTCCTAAGAACAATAGTAAATGCCCCTTATTACGTCAGCAACAAAACCCTTCACAATGATCTGAATATACCCTATATTCTTGAACTCATCCCTTCCAAGTTCATTAAATTCCATGGTAACCTATCCAACCACCCTGATTCCCTAGCACAGTCATTGCACTGCACCACTCATCCCTATAATCCTCCTCGGAGACTTAAACGGCAGTGGCCTCGTGACCTGCTATAAATAAGTGACAGTGAGAGTCCTGGCAATGGCCAGTTTCTCCAATCATGTCCTGAGCGACTGTGGCTCTCGCGCTCTTGGTCAGACGCAGCTGAAGTAGGGGCGTGGGGGACTCCCCAAGACTCCGCATCCTCCTTCGCATGCGAGGGAGGTGACAACCATGTGGACTTGGGGGGCCTCTTGGCTGTTTGTAAATATTGTATGAATGAGCGAGTGAATGATGATTTGTAAATATGGTATGAATGATGACACTTATCTCAATTACTCATTGCCTAATAAAAGGCAGATTGTAATTTTATCTTAATAAATTGTTGTTCTCTCTCTCAAAAAAAAAAAAAAAAAAAAAAAACCCTCCTATTCCAACACCTACCAACACACAGCCAGATAATTGCAAACTTAGGATCTTAGTAGAGTAAAATCTCCCAGATCCAGAATTATGTGGGCAGGGCTGATCTGGGATATACGGAATAAAGAAAAATGTAAGTAATTATAGATTTATTTTATGTATTTAGAATAAACTTTACAATTTTACTTCAAAATATTTGTTTGAAGTTGTTTGGTTTTAGGTCCACCTTTTCAAGAATGTCATGACTCGCCAGTGCCTTGTTAGCATGACGTCTATTTAAAATTATAAAATTTTAATTCCCACTTTAGTTTCGTCTTATTAGATATGTAATTCTTAATTTAAAACAGACAAACCGATTTTTTGTTTTTTACTTATTTGGCTGTCCGTATATGGGAGAGTCCAGATATTGGAAAATCGGTCATAACTGTTAATCATATTTCAAGGTGTACTAAAGAAAAGTGGGATGAATAACAGAGAAGTACAGACCAACAGATGCAGGCGGGACAGGTCCGTCCTTGAATGAAAGTAGAGTCGGTGCCATCGGGATTATTTTTCAACGGGATGTTTTTGGGTTCAAGTTGATCGGATAGACAAGCATTATATTTTATTCTAATATCATATATGTTTATTAGCCACCCGCAACTTTTCGACTTTACAAGCAATTAACAGAATCTGTCTGGACAGTAGCTGAGTAGTCCTCATAAACTAGGCACTTAAGACAATTTCGATGGATGACAATATTACGAAATGATTAAGTTGTTTCATTTTTATGGGGTAGAAATGGATGTTGATGGTATATACGTGACAATTATCGGCCTAATTGTGGAGATAGACTTAAAAATATTTGTTTCAGAATGAAAGTGACTGTTAATCGTTACTACTAAAAATGCAATGATTACCTAATCCATTATTCATAAGTTCCTATGGTGTTTGGAAAATCCTAATCTTAATTACTATATCATTCTTGGTTGTTTTCAAAATACTTGAATCTCTTCAAGGAGATATTTTGCAAAAGATCAAAGATAGTGTGTTGTTTGTACAGAGTAATTACGAATACACAAAAGGATTCTCATTGCGATGAGATTTTTCATAGACCGCATCACACTTTTTGTAAAACTAAAACAATCCTCTTTTGACTTCAGTAATTTCCGGTATATTACACTCGTGATTGGGTATGTGACTGTATAATGATGCCTTGAGGAAAAGTCAGAGGAACTACCCCACCCAAAGAACAGTAGAGAGCTGATGAAAGTCTAAGAAGGCAGGGGATAAAAGTGCAGCTCGGATCTAAAAGGCTGTGTGTCTACCATCTTTATTTAAGAGTCTGCAGCTTCAACAGAAGATTGATCTCCTACTGGCTCGTGCTGACACCAGCTTTTCACATCACAAACAGGAATAATTACAAACAAAACGATGAAGAAGTTTATAACACAATAATAGATTATGAGTGAGAGCTCCACCATCTCACTCTTGTGTTTCCTTTTGAAGGCAACTGATATTTACTAAAATTGTAATAACACTATTACAATGTTGTCATTTTGATTTTTTTAAGTTGCATTAAAATTAATTTTCTTTGTTTCTTTTTGTCATTAAAAAAGCCAATATTTATTTTCTTTTTCAGGGGTTATTTTAATTTATAAAATCGGTCTAATCGGTTGGAAATAAGAAGTCCATGGATATGCTTTATATATATTGTTTTTGTTATCCCCTTAAACCGTTTGGCGAAACCTTTTATGATGGTGGGGTATGTCCCAAAAAACTAGAGATTAGAAAGACAAAAGAGAGTTATTCAGGAATTCGCAAAGGTAATGAATGCGTTGTGTTCAACAACAACCTTATTATTTAAACGTAATATCAATACTCTCTCATATTGCACTTAAAAAAACTACAAAAGTCAATAAGATTACATAGATAACTATAATATCAGATAAATAGATAATAAAAAAAGACCTTTATTGCTATTGTATTTGTCATATATTGTAATATTCATGATATTTGAGAATATCATGGCCAGGAACCCTCACATCTGGTAAGCATCTTCCCTTATGCTCCTAGGAGTGGGGATGAGATAAAAGGGCAGTCTTAGCACAACCGTCGAGAAGAGCGTACTTAGCAAGCTCCCGAAGCTGTTGGCGGTCACCAACAGGAAGAGAGGAGAAGAACCAACAGCAGAAAGTAACGTTGATTGGATTACAGGAAGATCATCGATTGGGTGATATTAATATTGTTTTTATTATGGATCCATTAAAAGAAATTGAGCTCAAATTTCATTTTTATTGTAATTAGTAGTAATTATCCTAATTTAAAACGAATTGAATATTTTTTTATACGTTTTGTCAGCACTCTATATAATTATAATTATTTGTTATAAACATTTTATTTGAATATATTTCACAATTCCTAGTTTCTCAATTTATAAATAACTACAACATTAGCCTTGAGATCGGGCAATTCAATCGGGATAAATTCCTATGTCAAAGACATAAAACAATTTGAATTAAAGATCTCATGACGGACCTGCCAAATTAGTTAAGGTAAATTAATCAAATAAAGTAAAGAGGGAAATGGTAAAAAATGAGGTAGGTTTCAATATATATATTTGCATATGATTCTAAGTTTCATATCTAGGGCTTTCATTAACGAATAAATCTAAAATTAAGTTTATTTATTATGCATAAGCACTTTTGTTACTAAATGTTATCATGTGACACCATATATAAAAAACAAATCATTGGTTTTCCCACTCTAGTAAGGCTTATTTTTTGCTATATATTGCTATCTGTAGTATTAAAATAGTATATAATGCAAGTTCATTCATGTTTATGAAGTAATATAGAATTTTAGCGCACAGTGACGTGGAGGTTATGTAGTGCGGGTATAAATTAAGGTGTATTCCCCGAAGTGCTAATAAAGGTCTCAGCGGGTGGGTAAAGGGAATATATAGGGAATGACCCTGTAATATATTAGAATCGGACGGTATTATTAAATAGGGAATTTACTGGACACTTTGCCGGGAGGGGTTGGGACTCGCGGGACCTGTCGCCTTTGAGATGTCCCTGGGGACTAAGAGCTGCTTCTAGTTTTGTGTTGGAGGCTCCTATCTTCGCTGGAATATTGACTGCAGTCAGCTTTTATCGGAGTTTGGAGGTAAGATAAAAGGAATACTTTCTTCTTGAAATGTTAGATGTGCTGCTAGGTAGATGCACACCACACTAGTTTTAAAATGAAAGTATTCATTGGTGATCTCACTAAATTGAAATTTATGTTTTAACATATATGTATGCATAATGAATTAGATAGATTGTTTTTAGATTTGTTTGGAAATAAATACTGAAGATGAAAATAATTAATTATTGATGTTGAGGCCACAGTCATATCACATTAAGGATACAAATAAATTTATTTAGTGTTGTAATCGTATGTATAGTGTTGTGATCCTTGGAAGAAGCCATATGCAGGGAGAGTTACCCTTTATGGCATTTTTTGCTCAAAATACCCTCCCCCTCAGCGACTCAATGTTACTTTAGACCTCGCCAAGCAATAAGTTATGACCTCTCAGTATACCTTATTTTAGCGTTTATTTGGGTAATTGGGGGTTAATAAAATGTGGTATTCAGATATCAAAATTGCCCCTCTAGCCATAGCAAACGTCAGAAATATAGGGCTGTGATGAATAAACAGTAAAGGAAACAAAATTAAATTCCCACTTCAATGCAACTTTCAATTAAAAAAAAAATACGTGATGTTTTGCTGGGAATTTCTATTTATTGCTACAACAAGAAAGGTATAAATTAATATTATAGACGTCATATTATGTGTAGTATGTAATGGTAATATTATTTAAAAAAACAAACAATTAAATCTGCTTTTAAAATTGGAATCGTTGCGGGAAGTACTACACTTGATTTTTTTGGTGAATCCTAAATGCCCTCAACTAGTGGCAAAAATTCAGGACTTATTTCTTGTATCCACTTCAAGAAAATCTATTAGATTCTGAGCAATGACACGATACAGATGAAAACCCAGATATGATGACATGGTCACAACCATTCGTTAAAACATATGAATAGATTTTTTCCCACGTTTAAAATTGCTTTTGGAAACTTACAGTTTTCCGATTTTATCTTTATTAAAATATATGCCGTAATATTGACTAAATGTGACTTTAATGTTCTTTTTTTTTCAAAGTAAATCCTCTCCCTAAGGATTTATTTGGCTTGTCAACCAATCCTATCCTATCCATTAAATATTATAACCCGAGTACAGATTAAGGATTTTTCCTGATGGCTATGGACCGAACTTCCTTGTCCTTAACTAGATTCCTTATGCGTCTCCAAGGATGAACAAGGATGAAGTAGCGTAACGAGTCGAAAAAACTGAAGTATGGACGGACCGTTACACCACATCCCAGGATCGATCAGCAACAATGACAGCCAGTAAGCATTAGGGACTGGCGTTCAACAACAAAGTGCTTCAATCCGGAAACGGATGAGAGGTCACGTGTTACTATTGCTGACGGCCTTCACATAGAGCGGAACTGCGGTTCCAGCTCGTTAGGCCGCACGTTGCAATCTTGTGGCAGTTCCAAATGATGTCACTTATTACAAAAGTTTTATAGAGAAATGTAACATCAAGTAATATGTTGTTCAGGGTGTTTCTGAAAAAAAAGATTTATCCTCTATAAATATATATATATACAGTCCTTTGAAAAAATATAAACTCAAGATAAAAAAACTTTTTTGAGCTTTTATTTCGGAGTTAATTCGACAAAACATATTACCTCTTATAAGAAGGCATGGAAGATTTGTTGCAATTTATCATAAGTCGAATTGCACTGCCTGGATTAGATTGAAAGCGAATACCAGTAACAATAACAGTAAAAACAGATGTGAAAAAGTACAAACTCAGAATGTTTTTGACTGTTTAATGTGTGGGTTCATTCAATAATGAGAACTTCCATCGCGTTTTGGGAACACTTCTTCCCAAGTTTATCAGAGTGCTCTCTGTTATATTTTCCAGAGATTCTGTTATCCTTTCTCTAAGGTCCTTGATATTTTGGATCTCTGGCTTCTGAAGGTCATAGACGACCCTAGACATTCACACAAATTTTCAATGGTTAAGGTCCGGACAATGTGTCGGTCAACAAAAAACTCCGCTCAAGCATGAAACCCTCAAACCACTGTTTTGTGGACCGTGCTGGGTGTATCAGTTCATTATCTCGTTGGAAAATTATACCTCCTTCTTATAACAATGTAATAAACGGCAAAATAAATTCTTCCAACACTTTTTGATAACTAACATTCATTTCGTCAGTAATTAACGTGATAAGAGACTTGCATTTTTCATTGAAAGCAGCCGTTTCTTCGCCAATGTGAGAATCGCTACATCTTTTTTTCTTTGTTAGGTCGTGCTAGTAATAATTGGAACCATTATGGCCGACATGATTAAACTTTTTTTCGTTACTAAAAATAATCCTTGACCAAATTTGGATTTCCTGAATATGTGATGAAGTTGACATCACACCCTAGGTTGAAACTTTTAACAATCTGGGCAGAAGAAGCGCCGGTTTTTGGGATTTCCCTTAAAACGGCGCGTTTCACATAACTATAATATCTTGGAGGCCTTTGTTTTTTTCTGTAATTTTCTGGACCTCAATTAAAAAAGTTTTTAACTACGCCCTGGGAGCGGTTTAACTCATGATCGATTTGCCTTTGTGTCATCCCAGCTCTTGTGAAGTCAATTATCCGTTATTACTCAATTTAACTTAGTTAAGTCCCGCGCGGGATATTAAAAAAAAATAATCAACACGAACACTCTCTCTTTAATGTGAAAAGCTAATGCGGACTTATATTATTTCATAAATATAAAAGTAAATTGAAAATAATCATAGATTAATACGTTCATAATTACAATTCGCAATGTAAACAAGGTTTGTTACGTGTCTTGTTGTTAGATTATCAAGTATAGCAATGACCTTAAGTGCTTTTTGCCGATATAATAATATAAAATCTAGT
Source organism: Acanthosoma haemorrhoidale (assembly GCA_930367205.1). Classification (NCBI taxonomy): domain Eukaryota; kingdom Metazoa; phylum Arthropoda; class Insecta; order Hemiptera; family Acanthosomatidae; genus Acanthosoma; species Acanthosoma haemorrhoidale. The sequence continues at coordinate 74,697,229 of OV884012.1, forward strand.
TTAAAATAATTGTTTAGCTTTGTAACGTATTTTTTTTACAAATTTTACACTATTTTAATTTTATCTATGGAGTATATATTTTTTCACAGGACTGAATATATATTAGTTATCGTCGCCCGACTGTAGACGATTAAAAAAGAGAGAATAAGGATGGTAATATTACACACAAATACGATTGTTAACTGGCTTTATTATCTTCTCATCCTCTATACATAGGCTTTGTTTACATTAGGTCCTGTGGCATTAGGCTGAACATTGTCTTGCCACTAGCCATATATATAAATATATTTAACCGACACACAACAACATAAGTATGAACAGAGTTGATACCTAATATTCCCAATACATATAAATAGCCCACTAAACTTTTTGTGACTCAGAAACTATACTGCTGTATCGGCGGTAAACTAAAATTTGGAAATCCTAGTTCACCATTTGTCAGTGGTTCAAGCTCAACGACAGCTCATTGTTTGAGACCGGTCACATGGGAAAAATATGTTTAGACTGTGAGGGACGTGCTTTAGACGAGATTTCATAAATAGCAATTATAGAGTTTTCAGGTTAGGTTCATGATATATATAGATTATAAAAGTAAGTGTATCCACTGTAATTCACTTGCACATATTGGAAAGAGTGTTTAGTGCATTTTGATATCATATGCTTGATTAATGTTTGAAGGCCATCTTAAGCATATTAGTTTAATATCGATTGGTTCCTCCACTGCTTTATAGTTTATGATAGTAGACAAAGATTAATGTTGGACTGTAAATAGTTTTATGTGTTATTTTATTAAAGATAAATCTGGTTTAATTGAACAAATGCCTAAATATTAACCCGAAGATTGTAAACGTATATTATCAGTGTATTTTTATTCATAATATTGCATCCTTTCTTGTAATAAAGGGTTTGAGTATATAATTTAATTCATGGTAAATGTTTCTATTACTTTCCTACTATTTCATTAAATATCTCATATTTAGATATCGCTCCCCAACCAAGTTGTAATTGTTATCAAAGTTCCTTCAGAATTGAATATTTTAAAATGTATATTATAATAAGGGGATCCTTAGTTTGTGAAAGGGCTTAAATGTTTCGATACAACCACCGATTTTCAATAGTTGACAGTCCTGAAAAAGGCAGACATAAATAAAATAAAAGTGTTCAAAAAGGTACCTTGATCTATATCAATAATAATCATACATTTATTTATCCCTGTTAGGCAATGTTTTATATTGATTAAATATCTATTATTAATATAACCAATGTAATTATAAGTTTCATGGGTGAAATACACTTAATGATTGTATGAGAACATGTAGGATATGAACTCCCTCTCTTATAGGGTTACTCGACAGAGAGGGAAAAATAAGACCTGGCTATGTGACCATTAGTGAGTTATAGGACCCAGAACTGTTAAGCACCTTAGCTCACTTGACAAACAAACTGTCGTAAGACTGAGTATCTGCCTAGCTCCTGCTGGCACGGTCGTCACTACTGAAGAAGACGTCACTGTCAAAAACAGTTCAGTTACAACAAAACGTAATTGTATTTTATATATATATTTATATCAAACAGAATAAAGGATTGAGATAGGCCAGGTTCACAGCGTCAAGAGATTCTTGAGGGGCTTCACAAATACTGAAATAAAACATTAACATTTAAAAAAAATATCATTCAACATTCTCGAATGTTTATTTATAGTTATTAGTTTGTAATAGAGTTGAAGCTAAATGTCATCTTCAATATGCCGGACAACAAAACGGCGTCGGGTAGCTGTTCCGTTTTGTATAAGTGGCTCTCAGCAATCAGCATTTGCATATTTACGCAAGTGGAGGAAATTTCCTCAATGGGTCCAACTTCTCCCAAGGATTACATCCCATTCATTACTTTCATTCCAGTTTAATTTCCCATTGTTATAACTTGATGCTTGAAAGATTATTGCCAAATATTAATGGCTTACGGCTATTCAGAAAGTTAATTTATCTTGCTGAATAAAAAAATCTTTATTCAGCACATTACTCCCGTTCTTTATTGAATAAAACATATATTTAGTTCATATTGTTCATATAGACATCGAATCAGTTGTTTTTGTGTTTTTCAGGTCGGTGATTGTATTTATGATTTACTACTTGTTCTATAACTTATTTACTTACACACCTGAATGAAAGTACACTTGTTATTCATATCATTGTTATACAGTTGCTATGAAACATAGCTTGAAATGATACAAGTATATGTTAAATAAAGAAGTTTTATATCTGCGCCCAAATAGCAAAATGGTCACTTTTCAAACTTTTAAATGTTCTAAAGTCACATTTTCTGAAAGATTTTTTTTCACATTTCAGTCTATAAGTACCATGAAAAATGAAAAATCAGAGAACGCATGACCAATGACAGTTGGGTAATACTTATAGTCTCTTGTTATAGCACTTATTAACTCTGGAGTGTAAAAAAATTCTCTTTGTAAAAAAAATGCCATTTGACCACAGATATCATAACAAAGACGTTCAAATTTCAAGGTACAAAATACATTGTTTTAATCCAGTAACAGCATTTCATAGTTGGCAATGTAAATATTAAAAGGTTTTTTGACAAAGGCTAACGGCGCTTTGCTGTTTCTGGGTTCCTAAGACTTGTTTTGAAATAGCAAATGTCAATATCAGAATTATTTTCTTGGCGATGTTTCAACAGGCTGGGAAAAAAAAACGTTTCTCTTTTTAAATTTTTGCTCTACGAAAACTGATAATCTGTTTTCGAATGTAACATCTTGTAACATCGAAGAAATTGTGTTTCCTTTTCCCTGTAGTATACGATAGAGCTTATTTAGATGAGACGGAACTCCTACCACCCGTCTCAAGTATAAATGCATTCATTTCTGTAAATAAGGAAGCGAAACGTTTCCTCTTGATAACCAACACACCTTGTTATGCACTTTCCATTTGAACTAAAAATTCTTTAAATTGGCGATGATTAAGAGCTTTAGCTATAATAGAGTTAATAATCTTAATCACTAATTTCATAAATTTGCAAATTTATTCTGAAAATGTCTGCATACAAAGCGCTTCTTGATAAATGATGCAATGGTAAGTAAGATACTCGTGACTATTTTTTTCTTTAAAAATAATAACAAACCTGTTTCTTACGCATGTCATAATTTACTTACACCTCCATCAGTTGAAAGTGAGACAATTTTATCAAGTAAAAAATTATGTTTTTCAATGCACTCTACTACATTAATTTTTTTTTTTAGAATATCTGCTTTGTTCTTAAAATCCCAAAATAGCTCTTCGAATGCATTTATAAAACTAGTTTTCATTTATTCGTCGTCTGCATATGGTACTAGCAATATGGTCCTTCCTCTCTTAGCAATCTCTTGACTAACCACAGAACATGCAATATTAACATTGTGGGAAGATTGCATCTAGTAATAAATACAGATCTTGATTTTTCTTGACCCTTCTGAAGTTCCCCAACTGCTTTCTTCTCCCTTGCATCGCCGGCAGCATATTTAGTATTAAATGACATGCATTCAGTTGTAAAGTTTCCCTCCAAATTTGATTTCTTGATATGCGCCAATTTCACCTGACGAATAAGAAAGGTCGGAAGGCTATTTATGTTTGGAATTATTTCAAAAATATCGGTCTATTCAACGTTAAATACACGATTTTCGTCTTCTGTTTTCTTCGCTTCTTCTTTGTAGCTATGCCAAACAGGCCACTTAAAAATGTTTTTAATTTTATAATAATAAAGCTACCAATGCAAAAAAATTACAATTCATAAATTTGTGACAACCATACCGGTAGAATTTGCATCTGGTTGGATTTTTTTTTTTTTTTTTTTTTTTCTCAGCTTTCAAACTTTAAAAATGTAGTACAAGGGGAAAATAAAGTAAAATTTATTTGGGGTGAAAGGATCCTTTTACTAGGAGGGCCTATTTGAAGGTTGGGTGATGGAATTAAGGTGTGGGAGACCTCGGTAGAGGTGTAAAAGTCACGGTGCAGTGGTGAGAGTCCTCTGATGGGTGAGCCTAGAGCCTGTCCAGGCATGTAGTGCAGGCTCATTGAGTAGGATACCAGTGGTGGGTGCCCGTTAGGGAGCTTGTTGGTTGCATAAGGGCCGTAATGTCCACCATTTTGTGTGCTTTCCCAGACGTAGTGAGTTGCCACAGTTGGTAGCGATGGGGATTGCAGGTCACGTAATAGGGGGTTTTGGCAGTGTTTTATCGAGTCGAAGAACTTGACGTGTCTTCTTCTGATGGCTTCGGTGATGGTGGGGACCTCAAACTTTTCAAAGATGCTGAAAGCCTTCATTTCACTGAAAGGGATGTGCCATAATGCCGAACGCAGGATGTTGTTCTGGAATTGCTGGAGCCTAGTTATGGTGCTAATGTGGAGAAATCGAAAGAAACAGCCACTGTTGGGGATCCATCGCCACCACGGCTAGCCTGCCTATGTGGGACGACAATGGCGTGATCCACGTCTGGGGAAAATAGTGTTGTCGTAGCGAAGAATTGGTGATGCTCACTATGTGGGATATTCCCTTCCGTGGTAGCTGCTTCAGAAGAATGTTCTGGAGGTCATCATCCCCTAGTGCTCGGTTTCCTCTGGTTCGACGAATGCATGCTGCAACCTGGTGGTAGGAGGTGTGTATGGCGGTAAGGTTGGGGGTCTGCCGGTCGGGCACTGTGATTGGCTCGCTGTCACTATCCCGTTCAGGTGGCCGGTTAGTACGTTGCCCTGCTCTGCATGAATTTCCCGTTGTCTACCAGTCTTACTGTATTCTTCTGGGTTACAGTGGTTTTGCTGATGACAGTGGTCACCAGCCACCAGGATGCTCGGAGTAACTGTGCAGACTGTAGATACAGTCACCCCATATATGGATCCCCTCTTCCACCGGATCATCAGAGATGCAATCTGGGTTGTGAGAGCGTTTATCACTGGTATCAGATCTTTGTTCTTCATCCGTATCCACCTGTTCTTTATATTATGACGTTGCCGTATTAGTTTCAGGATGTGTTCCGGCGCTCGGACTGTCGTGGCCTGACATTGGTAGATGGCGTTGTCTATATCCCAAGTATGTCTCAGAGGCGCAATTGTGGGCAATTTAGAACTAATGAGATGCTTGTATTGGGCCCAATTGGCCTCTTGGTACTCATATCTCGTAGCAGGTGCCTCAGGAATATTACCTTCTAGCTCGTAAAGTACCGGCCGATGGTCCTAAGATTCGAAGTCGAGCGCTGAGCACCCGGTGACTTGATGGGGTGGTTGTTTCAGTGTCCTGCCGGTAGGTCTCTAGCCTTGGAAACGACAGTAGCAGTCCTTCTTCAGTCTAGTGTCTGTTAGAACTGCTACATCCGGATTATAACAGCGCAATGTTGCTTCGACGTCGCCCTGTTTGGGCCTAAAGCCGCAAACGTTATAATTTAAAATATTGTGCCCGATCATGGAGTTGCTGTTCTCCCAAGTCTGGCCTGTTTCATTAAGACCAGTCAACTGTGACGTCAGCTGATTCATGGAAGTTATCATGGTGCCTAACATGTTAAACATGGTGCTCATATTTGAAGTGGGTAGAGCCGAGGGCGTGGGAAACTCTTCTGTAATTAGGTGCTGCCCAGAGGCCACCTGAGAATATTAGGCTGTTAGTCTTGGTAGTGGGGGTGCTGGAGCGTATCTGGCGGGCATAGGTGGTACAATTGTATTGTGCTGGGCCTGGCGTCAATCCTCTACGGCCTGGATCAGTTCTGTAGGGGAATTGTTGAAACAAAGCAACATGGCCCTCCCTGCAGTTAGCACCGCGTAGAGACACCGCCTGGTCACGGGGGCATTCATTTATTTCATGAGGATAGCTACACCTCACACATTTCGGGGATTTGAAACAATATCACCTAGTATGGCCATATTCGTGGCATTTCAGGTACAGGGGGATGCCTCGTCTCTCGTTATATGTCCTCACTCTGAAGAGCCAATTTTTTACGTGGCGGATTTGTTTTAATTTATCTACAGTGAGAGTGGGGTCCCCCTATTACGGGAACTAATTCATTTTCAGTGTTGGCGCCATTTTGGTCGCTTTTTCTGAGTCTGTAGATCGAGATTATACCACCTACAGGAAAAATGTAGTTTTGAATTTCTTTGATGGGGTGTGTGAGGTCGAATCCGTGTAATAGGAACTTTTGGTTGGGTCTTGTTCCGCTCGGGGTGTATGTGCGGAATGGTATCTTAGCTTCTTTAAGAGCGGCGACTGTTGAGATCAGGCCTTGCTCAGTGCAACAAAGCACTTTTGTGTCCTATTGCCCTTGTACTACTCGGTATCCTGTAATTTTGTGTTCGGTTAGCAGGTGTGTAAGATCATAGCTATTTAACTTCCCCATGACTACGGGAGTCGTGAGCTCGGTTTGTGAAGCAAGTGGTTGAACCGTGTTTAGTAGTTCGAAAGTGTTCATGACCTGGGTCGCGGTTTGCGGCACTGTTCTGGGTCAACGGTTTCGTTTGGGCTGTTTTAATCCCTCAACATTGTCGGGAATTGTGCTTTCGGGGGAATATCACCTTCTCACATGTGACTTCCACGAATATAGATTTGCTTAATATGCTTCGATAACGTACCACGCTGTAATGAAATCACTTAGAGAAGTGCCTAGAAAGAGAACCGAGAAATTACGAGTGGAAGTTCTTTATTTTCTTGTTATAACAACATCGCTTTTTGGGTTTTTTATTCTGTACTTAAGTTTTTTAATATAAATATTCCCCAAGCTTTTGAACTATCAAAAAATACGCAATTGGTCAATAAAACTACAAAATATTATTCATCATAATCAGAAAATCAAATCGGGACTTTGACTCATTGTGAGAACATGGATGAATTCATCCACTGGAGAAATTTCAATTTATTGGCTCGTTGACACTTTACCAACACAGGTATCAACCATCCCCGTGTGGGCCTAAAGCCCAGGTAGGGGTAAAAAAAAAAAAAAAAAAAAAAAAAAAAAAAAAAATAAAAAAAAAAAAAAAAAAAAAAAAAAAAAAAAGGTATCAACCATCCTTACTGTATTGATGACTACAGACTATAAAGGAAACTTAACTTAAGTTAGTTTTAGTCTTGCTGAAGGGTATTGCAAATTTAAATATGTCAAAATAAAGGAATAAAATTTGGAACTAGTATTAAAACAAAATAGACATTGTTTTCAACCATGAGCGCATCAGTAGGAGGATTAAGAGTTCTGAGGACGATCAACGGTGGAATATTTCCCACCCTCTCTACCACCTAGCAACTCGATACCAATACAATGTACAGACTGAATAATTCATTTATCACATCGCCTATTATACGATATCCGGATGCATAGTAAGCAATTTATTCCTAAGTTTGGCTGTAAGTTTATTGTCATCTATCACACTAGGCCGCGATAGGTTTTTGCTTAGACAAAGACCCCCCGGCGGGTACTTGGGCCGGGGGCCATCCATCTTATGCCATTCACACCGTAACCATAAACAGCGTAACTTATCATCCAGCTCTCGTTGGCTCCCGAAAGGAGCTGTAGGCAGTCACGCCTTTATAAAGCCGGCAGCAATTAACACTTCGCTAGCGCCACGTCTGTTGTTTCTTTATATTGGCTTCACAATGAGACGCCATCAATGAGTCAGTGAACCATCAATTGAGATTGTAAATGAAGTTCGGTCAATGATTATAAATATAAATGTAAGTAAGAAATACATAATATTTTGAAAGATGCGAAATTTTTCGACAAAGATATGAGCAACATCCATCCCATTGTTGTTGTTCTGTTTTGGACTGATATCAGTCTATCCTCGGGCCACATTTACACAATCAAAAAAAACTTAACAGAATAACATTAAGTTATAGTTTTGTTTATGTTTCACTTAATATAAAACATGTGCCTAAAACTCACATGTCCTTAAACATAGTATAAATCAAAGCATTCATCAAAAAATATTTTTAAAAACATTTCCTGGCCATGAAATCGTCATGTTAGTTAAAATTTTTGTTGTCACGTCTGTACTTTTAAAGGAATGGAATAATGTGGGAGGTCATCAAGCGTTAGAAGACCAAAGTATTGTTTTTATATGCTTAGTCAGATTGTCTAGCTGTTACCAAATATTCATATTAAATACCATTAGAAAAATGGGCCTGTATATTATATCTACATAATGCAAGCCTATATTAACCCAGGGTCAGGTCTCCAAAGTGTCCAACCCAAACGGTTTCACGGGCCACTTGCGGTCCATGGGGGAAACATAGGTCTAACAACCAATCATCATTACGTAATTCAGGAACAGATGGTCTTCCTTGTTTATAAACATATCTATGTCATCCCGTAAGTTAAGGAATAGTTTTAAACATTTTCCGCGACTTCCACATTGATAAAATTTACGATATCACCATATTCAGAAGATAATTCGCTAAGGAATTCTTTGAATTCCTGATGCTGAAGAGCATGTGAACAAATGTAACTTACGACCTTTATAACTACGTTCATAACGTGATTTATGGATAATAATCGAGTACATAAATTGTGTTAATGTATCAGTGAATAATAAGCTTATCCAGAAGTAATTTTATATCTCCCTTATTTTTACCTACCAAAGCAGGTGCCCCGTCTGTTTTTAATCTGGAAAGAGCCTAAAAATTTAAGATATTTTCGGCATTTTTTCAATCACCTGGAAAACCAAGTTTTTTCTAGTTGTGTCTTTTAAATTCAAAAGATTTAATATTTCTTCTGTCACTTGGAATGAATCATTAACACCGCGAATAAATACCACAAGTTGAGATGTGTCTAAGATATCTGTACTTCAATCAAATGGCAAAGAATATGCTTTGAATTAGTTAATTTTATCTCCTAAAGTTACCACTATTTCAGATGAAATGCCATCAATGCAACTTCATTTAGTTTGGCGTGAAAGACTAATAATTGAAAGTAATTTGCTTTTATTGGGCAAACCGTATCTGCTTCCAAACAGTCTTTCATCACTTTACCATCTGGAAATGGTTTCATTTTTTTAGCAATAAAAATAGCAACAGAATAACTTTCTTTCAAAATGATAGATGGTTGTACTGATAAACCAAACATAGTTTCCTGACCTTTCAGATGCAATTTAAGCGCGGTTTTCTTAAAACTTTTTACTTCTTTACTGAAAATTACATATTCAATTAGTTTTTTTTCATAGCACCTTTTAACCTTATGTTCTTTAAATATAGCGGCTGTCTCTCAAAAAACTAAACATTACTTTTGAGCTCTGGATTGTGAAAAAAAAAATATTTCGCCCACCGATCATTAAACTTACAGTCTTCATCGACAACGTTTCTTTTCATCGAGTCCTGAAATGTTGAAAATAAAAAATGGAAATAATTGTTAATTGAAGAATATTGGTATATTACACAGAGAAACGAAGTTCACTGTTTTTAGTAAGCTTGTTTTCTAATGATTTATTATAATTATGTAAAAATGCAAACCTTTAAGAACTTTTTTAAACCTAATGCAAATAGTAATAACTTGACACTTTAATTTTTTAACTCATATTCTACTTAACACCTAATTCACCTTTCATTGAAACAAAAGAATTTTTTCGTTGTCAATCCTTTCAGTTCGAGGGTAGAAGCAATATGCCATTGAAAACAAGCCCACTTAAAACTAAAATTTCACCACCAAAGTTAGTTCATAGCCGCACTTGCACATTATAACAATTACACTTGAAATCTTTTATTTTTATAATATTTTTTGTATACATACAACGAGAAACAAAAGCTTCAATAGAAATATGAAATTGCCCGGCCGCACTACGTATTTAACCTGACGGGCCACGTGTTGGCCAGGCGTCTTTTGACACCTATTTTAAAACTAAACTGTTTTTTTTTTTTAGATTTTTAGTTATATAAAATGGATTGTATGTAGCATTTATCTTTAAAGTATTTGCAATCATTTTGTAAATTACGTATTAGATATGGAAACCTACTATGAAGTCCTTTTAATCAGAATATGACTAGCCTGGAAGCAATCTTGAAGTTTTTTATAGGTATGGGTACTTAGTAATATCACCCCCTAATTTTCATTTCATCTTTCAAGTATGAGGAGAGCTTATGGTTGAGTTATTGTTATTATGTTTGGAAAATTTCAAAGCTTACTGATCTTAAAGTTTAAAATGGTTATCTCATTTGTCAAGTTTGGAATATATTTAAGTTTTTGGTAATTATTGAATCCTCATAATTGGATCAGGTTCGTTTTCAGTGGCTATATATTAAGATGTTTCATCATCATCTTAGCTTATTTGCGCATTATAGAAATCAGTAATTAGTTTGATATGATGTGAGCAGTTTTGCAATAATTAATTAGTTGGTAATGATAGATAATCCAAATCTCGTTGATTAGTTTACATCATTTATGGGTACATATGATTACGCCTTGCTGATGGTTAGCATAATTGCCAAATATAAATAATTACACAGGCCTGAAACTAAAAAACTGCATAGGATTTAGGAGAAAATACTTAAAAAAATCCATCACGTCAAGCTTTTTTTGGGAAGATCAAGTTTTATGTTTCATTCAGGGTGAAATTTATATTTAAATTAAAAACTAGTACCCTGTTTTTTATTGTAAAAATTACCGTAATAACATGACTGCTCCAGTTCCAGTATGGATGATATTCTGAGTGAGTTGGAGGGCGGAGACACATTGCCTCCCAAGGACGAGTGCAGCTCAGATTTTTTTGTTGAACTGGGACCTCAACTTTTTTCTTTGAGTCATCTCTGACCTACTTAAAGATTTAGGCCTTTTCAGAGATTCAATCGAATTCGAAGAAGAGATCGAAAAAATCGAGGCTAACAAAAAACAACTATCGCCTGGGACCTCATTTACTTGATTGACGTTGAGAGAAATAATTTACTTAGTTTTTCTCCAAAGAGGGAAACCTAGTTGTTTTATAGTGATGTTCAAGGGCTCGCGAAGTGCTTTTAATTAGAATATGACTTAAAGCAATCTTGATTCTTTTAATTACAGTGTATTTTTTTTTCAAACATCTCTTATTTTGCAAAAACACTGTACGTGATGGGAGGAATTGAAGACATTTTTGAATTCAGCACACTTTAAAAATATCCCAAATTTTTTCATGAACTGAAAACAACTTTTTTTGTTTGCAGAACTGTGCTGTAATTTAATTGCTAATTGCTTGAGAATTAATGTATAATTTCTCTAATGATTGGCAGAGAGGCAAACTAAAGATTCATAAGATGTTATTTAAAGTTAATTCAAAGAAATTTGGTGAGGTCAAACATCTACATTGAATAATAATTAAAAATAACAGTGTTTTCAAAATCAATGGAGTGGTGGTGACTGAACTCGGTGAAGAGTCGAAATGATGGAGAATTTTCTTTGTGTGATATCAGTTATAAAAATTATTATATTAAAAGTAGAAGAAGATCCGGATGACAAGCAAGAATAGAAAATATTGATCTACAAACTTATTTAAAAGTTCTAATCAGTTTTGTTTACATTGTTGTGGTTCCAAACGGCTAATATGAACTTCTTGATCCTTATAACAGTCAAAATAATTGAATGATTAGTTAAAAAAACAACCACACTCCATAAATGGGTTTGGTTTCTCAGCTATGAAGAGATTTTTATCTAGGGTCTATAATTTAAAAAAGAAACCTAACGTTAAAAAAACAACTGTTTGCCCTCAAGCTCATTCGAATGTCATCTTCAATGATTGGGAGGTATTTTATTTTTTTATTAATATTTTAACTTTCATTGTTAAAAAGATAATGTGAAACATGGGGAAAATATATATTCTTCGTAAGTTAATACTCAAGTTGATGCTGTTCGAACAAAATACTAGAGAGAAAATAATAAACCTCAATAAATACCGTAAATAAAGAGGAAGTGGGCTCCATTTGGGACCAGGTAGCAAGCCAACTCAATTACCGAAGCTATACATCAAGTTAATATTTTTATTACCAGGAAAACTTCTGTGGCATTGGGTGTGTATAAATCATTCCACAGGAATTTCTTTTAAATGCTCCTGTCGTGGCCAGAAATAATAAATGGACTCCTAGATAAGATCATTCGGCAAGCAACTAAAAATAAACCTACCAGATAGTCGTTTAGTAACTTTCACGAATATTACTCCTCCTTGAAAAAAGCTACTGGTATATTTATAAGTAGTATCACTTAATTGTTAGTAGTACTTAGTTTTAATAAGTAGTTGACTTAATATACTGAGTGTGGGCTTTACAACCCCTGGTTGCTGAGAATAGTACTCTATACATATACTGGTACCGTTGCAGTCAGTAAAGTCAATTAATAATTTGTCATGATCAAACACGCAAAAACATTTACGGTTGATGTTGAGATGGCGTGGCTAATTGTGCTGTTAGCTGAAAAATCCCTCCTAAATACAACCAATCAAACCTCTCTAAATTCATTGTAACTCACTCCTACACGCAGTATGTACGTGGGTGTTTACGGTAATAGGAAACAAATATAGTTATAAACTGTGTTTTGTTTACATCATTGCAAATATTTGTAGGGAAAGCATTTTATAGTTTATTTTATTTTAGTTTATTTAGTAGTATTTTTTTAATGCCAGTATAACACAAATATTTCTTCCTAAACCAGCAATTCTAATGACGGTAATCATAGCTAATGAAAATTTATATATAAGTTATTCACCACCGGGTAAAATGTGATAAAGAGAAGGAAAACGGGAACGAAAGACTAACTCCAGTTCTCGAAATCAACTGCCTTTATTTCTCTCTGTAATCCAACATATATGGGATCATGGGATGTTTACGTTCAGTATAACAGTGGGCTATGTACAATCGATCGTACCCCGATACTCTTGGCAGACGATACAATATTGCCTTACATCATAAAATAAAAAAAACAGAATCCTTATCCCTTCATACACAGACTAAATAGTAAAAACTAAAACAAACAAACAAAAAGAAAAATACAATCGCTGATACAGATTTATGATTTGGAGTGAGGAGTGTATGGGGGTGAGGGCGTTACCCGAGACACTCGCTGGGAGGATGTCCCCGCTGGTATCTTAAGCTGCTCTACATGCACGTTCCAGCGTGGTTCGCGAACACTCTGTATGGTTACAATATTGTGTTCGCGAATCGCGACCACCCTAAAGGGGCCCTCGTAACGGATCAGCTCTTTACCCCGGTTCGATGCAATCTTGTGGTATACGGTGGTCCCTAGTGTGACGCGACTTTCGATGGGTATGACGCCCACGTTCTCCCTCGCCACTCTCCTACGTTTTTCGGCCGTAATCCTCGCGTAGGCCTTCCCCCAGAGTTTCCCTAACTCCGCGTGGTTGTTGACGAGAAGTGTAGCCAACTCGTCTCGCTCCCTCGTTCCTCTGGTTTTTCTGCGACGTTCCGCAGGCCAAAAAGAATCTCGAACGGTGATAACCCCGTAGCTTTGTGTACGGAGTGATTATAAGTTATCACCGCTAGTGGGATAGCTTCTGACGACTTTTCGCGGACGGGATATGCCATGGCCACCTTACTAAATAGATCAACGACTGTTACCCACTTGTGGCCCTTCCAAGTAAAAGTAACCGTTTGCAGGTCGGTCAGGGGTGTCTGTGCCGTGGGGGTCTTTTCTTGCGGTCCCATCGGTGGGTGTCGATCGTACTTCGTGTGATGACAGATCTCCCACGCTCCTATCGTCTCCTGGATGGTTTTGCGCATTCCCCACCAGAAATACATGCGCTTCAATGCCTGCGCTGTTTTCTGTTCCCCCCGATGATTCGTTTTGCCTTGGTGGTATACAAGCGTAATTTCTCTTTTAATGGTATCATCTGTGACCGTTTCCCCCATCATCGTGCATCGCACAAACGTCCGGTCAATCCCGATCCGCTCCGCTCGCCATAACCTCTTATTTTTCTCCCAAATGGTCCCGTTCCCTACATAGATATAGTGCGTTTTCCCCGGCTTGAAAGCTTTGTTGAGTCCGCAGATCTGGTCCAGTTTTACTCCCGGCTGCGCCCAAATGGTCGTTGTTGTGGACCTGTTGTGATCGCTTCAAGCAATCTTCGTCGGTCTCGCTGTATGCGTCTTCCAGATTATCTGACGACGTTTATCGTTCACTATTTCCTGGAGCCCTTCCATATCCACGTATCTGTCACCTCCCGAGCTCCCTCCTCCTATCGACTGCCCCTCCTTCGCGGAACCAGATTTTCTTTGGTCACCCTCCCCCTCTGGCGTTTATTCCCGGAGGGACTGCCGGTCATCTCTGGATGATTCCCCTTGTTCTGGTTCTATGGCGTTGACTGTGATCGCCGGTGACAGCCAGTCCGCGACGACGTTTTTCTTGCCGGGCTTATATAAAATCTCCATGTTGTACTGGCTAAGGAATTCTCTCCACCTCGTGACCCTTGCCGATGACTACTTCAGTTTCCTTACCCATTGTAACGGACGGTGATCCGTGTGGACTCGGAATCCTCTCCAGAATACATAGGGCCGAAAATGGTCAACTGCCTACACGATCCCTAGCAACTCCCGTTCTATTGCGCTGTATCGGCTTTCTACCTCCGTTAGGCGTCTACTGGCATACGCTACTGGTTGGTCTCCTTTGTCTCCCGCCTGCGATAGGACCGCTCTCAACGCGCATTTGCTAGTATCCGTCGTAATTGCGAACTTCTTATTAAAATCAGGAAATGCCAACACCGGGTGTTCCTGCAAACGGCTCATGCACTTTCGGATGTTCGCGACTATATCAAGGGTGATGATCACCTTGCATCCCTTTTTTAGGAGATCATTGAGAGGGACTAGATACGCCGCAATTTCGGGGACGAATCTTCTATAGAAATTTAGTGTTCCAAGAAGGCGTCAGATTCCCTTTACATCGGACGGGACCGCCATCATTTGGATGGCTGCTATCTTCCTAGCATCTAGTCGCTATCCCTCCTTGGAGTTTGTGTGTCCTAAGAAGGTAATAAGTTCCTGGCCTAACCGGGACTTTTCCTCTGACAATTTTAATCCGACTTGCCTCACTTGGTTGAACACATTCTCCAGGAGCACTTCGTGTTGGGCCTCGTCCGCGCTAAATACTAGGAGGTCATCCATATAAATTTGGCACATGGACTCATCAAGAATTTTCACCTCAGAGAGGGGAGATGTAAGGAAAGTATTCTCTCTTTAATTTGTATTTGCTGCGCTTGCTTCCACTGGCCCCCACCAGATGGAGCAGCCATCGTATAGAGAAGGTTATGTTAGGTAACCAAAGTTGTAAATAGATTGTGAATATAGAAAGGATAGTTATAAACTGTAATTGTTGTTACTTTGTTTACAGAGAAACTGATTTCAGTTTATTCACCCCACCTTCAATAATTGTCTTACATATTTATATTTCAAATGCCAAGATATTTTCAAAAATATGTTTTATCTTTAGCTTATATGTGTGAGAATGTTCATACTTTCTTATTAAAATATAATCCTTTGCTTAGAAAAATTTATTAATAAATTTAAAAGCATCTAAAATATTAATGTTAATTAGTTTTTGTTTTGTCTTTTATTTGGAGGGAAGTCCTTTATATTGTATGTTTTTATTTATTTCCTTCATACCCCATCTCTTTTCTTACATAATGAAAACTATTTCATGATTTCTTTTATTTTTTTTTTCACTGAAATTTATTTTAAGATAGTTTATCCACTTTACTAATAATATATTCTAGTCTCTACCATTGTTTTAATATTTCTTTCCCTGTATCTTGAATGATTTCGTCTAAATCCATATCTAAATTCAAAAATAACGGAACTTGAGAAATGGGAACCATCGTGCGTGAAATCTTTTCGATTAATTTTACCAATATTGGGATGATCATACGCTGAATAGCATGTACATACTCAAGTATGCGCTGTCCATCACGACTTGCTGAAGTTTCTAGGGAGCAAAGCTAAGTGCCGCTCAACCAGAGCCCACTCCGGAATCATCATCAAATATTAACGAGGAGCTACAACCTCGGCGCGATCGATAGCGCAATTATCGACCCTATCGCATTAATAAAATAACATTTTGAAAACACGAAGGAAACAGTATGTGAAGTCCTATTAATGCTTGAATAATGGAGTAGTCAATGGACTGCTGATAGGATCTCAGCTTCCGACTAATGACTTATAAATATGACTTTTAGTCCAGTCAAATGGGGTCCAGAAAGGGGTCTAGGTGGAAAGTTTTTGAAAAGTTTTGAAAATTTGTTTATTTATGTTTCTTGGGGAGCTGACTATACAATTATCCCATAATATGAAAACCGTCCATTTTTTTTATTAACATAAACTGATACTTAATTAAACATAAGTAAACTACCTACGATTTTGATTCTAATCTTTTTTTTTGTTTCGAGCTCTTTTTAGAAGCGAAGGCTATTGACTATTGTCAAGTGAAATGGTCACCAGAAATGGGTGCCGAAGAAAATTTTGAAAAAGCTCTGAAAATATCTTTATTTACGATTTTATATGGTTCTGATTACGGAATTCTACTTTTTTCAACAACATATTTTTCTGTCGGGTCGTCAGGAGGGGGGTGCCTAGTAGCCCTGGTGACGAAGTGAGGGTTGATTAGGCTATGACCTGGACAATCGTTTCATGACGGTCTTACTATCTGATTCCATATTTGATAGGCATGTGCCCCTTTCAGGAGAAGAGGTATGTTCAGGAGAAGAGGTACAGGGTAGGTAGTTTGTGTGGTCTTGGAATGACCACGAATTCAAACTCGGTATCTGAGGGTAGGCGAAATCCGTCCGGATCCCAAACTGGGTCGCTATCTGTTTCTGGGTAGAGGGTGAATGAGATGGAAAAATGAGTTATGGACAATGACAGCGGTGCCTGCATGAGCCGTTCGATCTGGGTAATCAGTTCGATAAGTCTGGTACTGTGAAACGGCAAATGGTCGTTTATTCGTAAGTCTTGTTTCAGTAATAAGAGCTACGTCGATGTTCTAGTCGTGGAGTAGTGCTGTCAGTTCGTTAGTGTGGGTTTGAACACCATTCGCATTCCAAAGGAGAAGGATCCAAAGTCGGAAGGACCCACTTCTGGGTTTTGTTTAACGGGGATAAGGTAGGAGATTTGTAATAAGGGCAATGAGAGGGGTAATTAGGGTTCTGAACTATGTAAGGAATGAGGTTAAAAGGCTGGCGAGATCTTAAGAACTTGTAGGTGGAGGAATGTGTGAGATGTGAGGTTGAGGATGAGATGGATTTGTGGGTTGACGGGATGGTTCCGTTCATCCTGGGGGAGAGGAACTTGCGGACGAGTAGCCTGTGACTGCTCTCTTTTTCAAACCACATTAGCAAAAGGGACTGAAGGCCTCAAATATCTGGCTGGACCACTTCTTCTTGCTTGTTTCGCATTTTCTGGTCGAGGGCGTTGTTCGCTCCTGACTTCAGCGTTCTGTAGCCTCGCAGCCCTTGTAGTTGTCCGGGTGGCCTTGTTGGCAGAGCACGCATACATCAGGTGATTTTAGGGGCTTTTTGCACAATTCCCTTTTGCGCTGCCCACTGCACGTTAAACACCTGGTAGGGTGGTGGCAGTACGATTTTGTGTGCCAATATGCCTGACAGTTAAGGCACTGGACGATGTCGCGTTTGGGATACGGTTTTACAACTTGTACTCTTGTTGTGATACAGGTGGGTCTGTTCGTAGATTGTTTCTACTCAAGGTGTTCGCTCAAGATCGAAAAAGAACAAGGGCAATGGTGTCTTGATCACTTCGCCTTGTTGCATATTCCTCACGGAGCACATTGGTAATTTGGCGAACTTTGGTGAACTACTTCTAGCGATCTTTTATGCTTTAACTGGTAAGTATGGATGTATTTAACTATCGTTCGATATGTATCGGCTGTGTTTGGAGAAAGTTTTGTGTCCTGAGACCGATTGAGGCCCGTAGCTGTATGTATTGGCCCGTACCTACGATTTTACTCATTTGAGTGCATAGTAATTTAAAATGACTAATGTTACGCTCAAATATCGCAGGTGGCTTAGGCTGTGTGGTAGTTTGAGCAGAGTCCATGTCCTCTACTTCAATATTTTTTAGCACCTCATTACTGTAGGGCGTGAAAAATGGGGGCTCAACAGTTGTTTGTTGTTTTGTGGTGGCGGTAATTCCCTGAAGAATTTACAGGGACAATATTTCTATTGGATCGCCGTGGCTTACGTTTGATAGACGACGTTGGTGGTGTTGGTCCCAGAGACCTTGATCGTTTTGTTGTTGTTTTTTCGGACACACTAATTAATAAAAACGCATGTCTCGTTATCAACAATATTTTATAGAATTTTTAAATATTTTGTTTAAAATAAAAAAATAAGTCATCGAAGCTAACCTTGAACGCACGTATTCTAGATAAGAGCCTACGACAGTTATATAATATTCGTTTTTAGCTGAAATGTGTACTTCAGTTGAGACATATGGTCTACCCTTCCCTTGTTCTTTTACAGCCCTTCCTAACCCTTTGCTACCTGCCAGGGCCTTCGACAGAACACTTGTGCTTTAGCCTTAGACAAGGAATGTCCTAGTGCTGTAATTCATTAATATTTGTATATATACCAGTGTTTTGATTGTTATTCATAATAAAGTTTTTTAAAATACTATCCTCGAACAAGATTATTTAACTGACGCTAGAAGTAAGCCACAATAGAGGTTGTGAGGGATGGGCCGGCCACCCTAATTTTATCACTAGCACAGCTGGTCTACTACCAGCCTGTAAATATGGCCGCCTTCCCTATTAAATAACCAACATACACTTAGCAAATACAGTCCACAGCTTCACAATCCACTCACCTGTAGACAGCTCCCGCGTGAACAGTTCACCCAATAGTCTGTTAAAATAGTTCTACTACCTAAGTACTTGCTATAAACAGTAGCGAAAACAGTTTGTTTACAGAGCGACACGAATACGGTTTGTTAAAGTTTAGCGCAGGCGCAGTACTCAGGAGATTTTAAGTGAAAAAGTTTCGTCCCCAAAAGGGCATGTTCGGAAGTGTCCTTTTATTTCTTCCCGTATCCTCCAGGAATAGCTTGTTTGTTCTCCAGGAGTTAAGGAAACTCGCTAGCCCATAGTTCCCGCATATTAGTAGGAGCCGAAAAAGTTTTCGTGATAAAATACAAATGATTAAACCGCTTAATAAACCATATCATATTTCTGCATGGTTTAGCCGGATTGTTAATAAATTATTCTCCATTCAGTTTATGTAATGACCCTTAGTCAAAATTTCGTATAGATTAGATACGAATATTAAACTACCAGGATGACAAAGTTAAAAAAAAATAATATGTTTTTGGCTAAACTGAAACAGAAATTAAATGAAAACCAGAAGAATCGATCCAAATTTACTATGGAGATATCGTTTGAGATAAGAGTATGAGATTTTTCAGCTAAAAGACACATGCAGAATATATTATTAGCTTTAACAAGACAGAAAATAAAACTGATGTACTTCAAGTTATATAAGGTGTTTTGACATATGGAATCTGTGCATATTATTGGTAATTATTTACTACAAATAATTTGATTTTTTCTACATCGAGGGTCACAACACATACAACGCCAGTGTCTTTAAACATTATTTTGTTATAAATAATAAACAAGTAATTATAGTAAGATGTAATAAGAATGTTCAAGATACGTTCATCCTTAAATTTCGTGCCAGCTACATTCATCTAATTTTAAAGTCACGGGCAGTTAACGATCTGCTATCCAATCAAATTAGGAATCCCCCCTCTCGTCACCACCCGCTTACACTTTGCTACGGAGCCGGAGCTTTTTCTCGATACAGATCTGTCTTTGGCTGTCCTACTACTGGTACAATCCATATTCATCTATGACCCGTTTCTGACACAAGGTGATTACGTTATTTATTAGTGTATAATTTAAGGATATTACATTTAATTGGATTGGTCATCCCTTGTAATTAAGAGTTCAATTCTCGATAATCCAAAGCAAATAATTTATCCAAATCTTTCATCGCAAAGTAGTTAGAACATCGCAACAAATGCTTGATTTGCTAAGCTTTTGATCCGAAGTGAACGATTTTGCTAAATGAATAACGAGAACATGTCAGTGTTTGTAAAGTTAACCTATATTGCCTGAACAAATGTTATTTTCAAAGCTACAAAAAAAATAAAATAAATAATGAGCTCCACCTTCCTATAGAATTAAAACAAATCCGCGAAGACCTGTTTCTTCTGAAAAATTCCATAGTGAAAAATATTAAGTCCTACATGGTGTTTGAAAATTACTATTTGACAAATTGTTTATGAACAGCAACAATATGATTTAGAGCACCAAATGCTGGACCGCGATCCACATCTGAACCGTAGGCAAGACCACAAAAGGTTTGTGAATAACAGAAAATAATAAACGCTTCTCCCCCAATAGGAAATTAACCTTCCAAAAAGTCAACATCAGAGTCTATATTTAAATAAAAAATCAAGTGTGATCGGATCTATGACTAAAAAAGAAAAATGTTCAGAGGCTTTTTTAAGTATTTCTTGGATATTAGGCTCAAAAATTTTTTTTTAGCTTAAAACGTAGAAAGAAAATTTCATTAAATTTAATATGTATTTTGGTGGCTTAAATTTGATTTGGGTACCAGCAACAATATAAAAACCCCGTTATCGAGCGAGCAACAAACGATGTTTATATGGTGTAACCATAGTTATTTCAATTTCACCGGATTGTTTAACTTTTAAATCATAACTACCTGGTAAAGGTATATCTTTTCAAGCAGATCAGGTAAAGTTATGTTTACTTCAGGTTTATATATATATATATATATATATATATACACTTACTTGGTATTACTTGGTTACTGACGACAAAAGTGTTGTTTGTTTATGAAATAAGAAAATATCGTTTTTATACATGGTTAATGTAAACTGAAACAAGTTTAACATTTTTCGTGGGTGACTTTGGAAATGAAATGCGTTAATTCTTGTTTTATATCTTAAATTTCAATTTAAGTTCATTGAACGATTTGATGTAAAAACAACCTTGTATATAGGTAAAGCATATGATTGTGGTTATTTATTGTAGTGTATTTGTGTTTTGCTTATATTTTCGACATATACCCGAGTATCCATTGATCTAACACTCAGTAGATTCACCATTAATCGTTTATAATTCATTTGAAACAGCCACGGATTATGATTTATAAAGATTTCACAAAAACAAAATAAATGGCTTAGAAATTGAGAAAGCTATCAAAAAATACTTTTGGACTCGAAATGTCAAAAAAATTTAATTCAGAATTTCGATCAAAAATAATTTCTTGTTAATCTAATGTACTTTGTTCACAATTTTAAACAAAACATGAAGTAAAAATAAATACAGGCTGAAAATACGAGTTAAATGCGTTTGCCACTTAGTTATTAGAATTTAGATGCAAAAATAAAAGGATCAGCTAATCAGGTTTAAAAAAATTCCTTCACTGACAAACTCGGAAACGATTTGATTTTGAAGAAAGCTACAATTATTTTTTTAGTGTTACTTTGAAATTGGTACTAATAATGTGCAATATCCATTTTTGTGTTTATTAATTAAAAAATATCTTTTTCTATTAATCAAAAAAAAAATCTACATGTATACAAAAATTAATCATTTATGCATGCTTACCTGAAACCTAAAAGCAAACAATATGCTAACTCTACTAAAGCAAAATATGTCAGCCAGGGTAAAAAAAGGACCCTGGATCGCCTACATGTTTGTTGTTATCAATCTATGGGCGGAAGGAGATTGATTTTCTTGAAACCTTACACTCCTCCCTCAAGCTCTTCTACTGGCAAATTGGTAAAAGTTAAGCATAGATTTTTTTTATATGTCAACATTTATTATTTTTTATATTTAGTACAGTTTTTCAATACAAATGAGTAAAATAAAATGCTACACACACATACAAAATACACTCCTTACAGTAGCATTTTTTGATGAAGATCAACAGATTGTTATAATAGACCGCTAAACTTTAATTACAATTTTAATTAATTTTAAAGTTTAAAATAAATATAATATATAAAAATATTGTATACTAATGATGTGGTTTCCTTTAAGTGGGAGAACAAAAGAGTGGTAAACCTTATCATGTAAAGAATAGTTAATATCACTAGGATTTTAAATGATATTTAAAAATTAAATTCAAGTAATCCTCCCGAAGAAAGAATTTAATTAATATTAATATTTTTTACTTTAACAGTATTTGCTAGGAATATTCATACCATTCCATTGGAAATTGAGTTAAGGGAACTCCCAGCGGATCCGTGAGGGTTTTCCGTACTAAGATTACCTGTTAATCTCAAATATTGAGCTGATATAATGTTTTAGTATCAATTCCACTGTTGGGTAGTATGACTGGTAGGTAGGACCTTTACATACATCAAGTTGTGTTAGTTCCAAGCACATTTCATGATACTTAGTACTTTTTTCCTCTAAATTCTTTATCAATATAGGAGGTATTTAACACTGTAATAAAGTCTCTAGTTGAAGCAAAAAACGACAATCAAAGAGTAAACCACCAGTAGCTAATCTCAATAGTGAGTTTTCGCGTCTTTTTTTATGGACCATATGGAATGGTTCATTTCAATAAGTGGAGTTCTCTCCAGTTTTCAATGGCATTGTGAGCGATCTAACACCGGCTAAGTTTGATGATTCCTTATTGAGGGGATGAATAGGGAGGAAATGGTCCATGGGCTACACAACTTCATGCCCAACTTCATAATGAAAACGAAAAGCAATTTCCCGAAACCCTTCTACTATGAATAAAGATGAAAGCGTGTGTTTGGTAATCGACATGAGTCTGATTGAGCGATTAGGATTTTGAGTAAATGACAGACTCAAATGTTTTCGTTATGAATAGATTATCACGGGTTGACTGATCTACAAAAAAAATGATCGTTTTTTTAAATACACGAGGTGCTCTCAGATATTTGCTGCAATAAATTCACTAAGATATGAGCTGAAAAAATAATTTACAATTATTATTACATTTAAATCATAATTTTTAAATCATGCAATTCTATGATGAAGTTCTAAGATGTGATATTCTGTTCACTGTTAAAAAATGCATCACCAAGACAATCGATTATTACCACATTCCTAAGTATAAAATTACCGAAATAGACAAATAAAGATTACTTGACATGCAATACTTCATACAACTGTTAAAGCCTAACAATTGTATATTTAGAAATTTGACAGGTAATATGGAATCAGAAATGATTTACTAGGCAATTCATGCAAGGTAAATGATGTTAAATTTGTTATCAATGAATAAAATGTGTTTAAAACATTAATTCTCTGATTGTTCGTAAAAAAAATATTTTTAGTATTATTTTTAATCTATCAATGATTGAAAAAACCAGAGGAGCGCCCTAAAAATATTTATGAAACTTAATTTAAGAATAAGAAACATTGGATTGTGAAAAACACGTGACAATTAAAGGAAAATAAAATATCAAGATTATGTCTTCTTTATTTTTTAGGTCTTCCATTACCTTCTGTAATAGTTAGTAGTAGTAATGTTATTAAATGAGTTGTTATTTTGCCATATTGTAATACTTATGTATTATATTATATGATAAATCATTCCATTATTCTATATGGGAAGACTTCCAACTCTTTCTCTAAACCATGTGTAACAATATTTGAAGTCACCACGGAACAATTATATCGAGAATCCAACTTGCCTCATTCTAGCTTTGCAACGGAATTCCATTGGAACGTCTTAGGCGGTCACAGTTCTAGACCGACACGGCAAACCTACATACACAATGAGAAAACTTGGCAGCCATTCAAACAATTCTAGCAAATACCGTCTCGATAGCTAGCCGAAAGTTCTCAATCTAATCTATGGACAACAATAGTTTTGGTCATAAAATACTTTAATTACGAATGAATTGATAATAAATGCATTGCACTGAAATCAAATATAAAATTATCAGTCATTATGAACCACTTACTACTCCCAAAGTAACGAAAAAATCTATTTTTATTTTTGAGTTGAATATATATGAGAGTATGGACAGTTCTAAAGAGAAGAATGGAAAACTAATGAGGGAAAGGAACTACTAGTAAGTAAATAGAGATAAAGTAAATAAGTATAGAATGCATTTCCTCAGCTTAATTACATGCATGGCAAGAGTAATAAAATAAAATTAGAAAACTTAAGTTCGATATAACTGTGAATTAAATATTTTTGTGAAGCTATTTTTAATACCTGAAAGTATATATAGTGGACATGTACTTAGTTTATTTAGTGTAAAGTTTATATGCTAGTATTATATATTTTTTAATTTTAGTTTTAAAATCTTTTAACGTATTTTTGGGTATAATCTAATTTGTCTAAAATATCACAATATAGGTTATATGTTTTTAGTTTTATATATGACTTATTTTCTCAATTTTACTGAGTTCTGATGACGGCATTGACTCAATCAAAAAAAACACAATTAAGCTAACTGTGGGGGCTCCAATAAGTTTTATAAACATTATTTTTATTGATATACACTTGCGTGGCTTTATCTATGAGCTTTATCTATGATGATACAGGTCATCCATTTTTTCTTTCTAAAATTCTATTTTTTTTTCAATCTGACAAAATTCTTTGTTCCCATAATCTACTTCCAAGAAGAAACAAAATTGATGTAAGCCTGCTAGATTTTATAAATAACGCAGGTCTACTTCCAAGACACAGCATATTTGCATCCTAGCCAGATTCAAGTTTTAACATATCTGAACAATAGTAAATGCCCCCTATTACGTCACCAACAAAACCCTTCATAATGATCTTAATATACCCTACATTCTTGAACTCATCCCTTCCAAATTCATGAAATTCCATAGTAACCTATCAAACCACCCTAATCCCGTAGCACAGTCATTGCACTGCTCCACTCATCCCTATAATCCTCCCCGGAGACTGAAACGGCAGTGGCCTCGTGACCTACTATAAATGCGCACAGTGGGAGTCCTGGCAATGGCCAGTTTCTCCAATCATGTCCTGAGCGTATGTGGCTCTCGCGCTCTTCGTCAGCCTCCGCTGGCTCGTATCCGGTGACGTGGCTGGTGGGGAGCGTGGGGGACTTCCCGAGACTCCGCTTCCGCTTTCGCTTGCGAGGGAGGCAACAGCCGTGGACTTGGGGGGCCCCTGGGCTGTTTGTAAATATTGTATGAATGTGCGAACGAATGATGACTTGTAAATATGGTATGAATGAAAACACTTATCTCAATTATTTATTGCTTATTAAGTAAAGGCAGATTGTAATTTCATCATAATAAAAAAACATATCGGAACAGCATGCTATAATGTCTCCTTGACCACAGCATGCACGTAGAGAGTTGGTGGCTCTTCTGAATCAATAAAACTTGATCGTGATTAATGATTGAAACGTGAGAAGTCATCCCTGTCAGTTGAGAATCTGGGGGAGCCAGGAGCCAGGTAAGAACCCCGAATCTGATGGTGAGCATGTTCACCATGTTAGTGTCAGGAAGAAAACTATCAGTGTACTATCTCTGGACGAGAACACCCATCGTCTAACAGATGCTAGAGCATGCGACTTCTATGTTCTCTTCCCAAAGTGGTTCTGACACTTCCTCAAGCTTCTTCAATTCAAAGTGTGGGCGATCATCTATTGAAGTGCAGGTCAATAGACATGAGCCCGGCTCTGATGTGAAGTAGGATAACAGGTGATGTTCTCGTAAACATAACCATTGTCACACTTTGTACATGCACTGGCTTGTTAATGTAGAACTAAGTTAGATTTGTTTACCAAATAGTAATTGCGAACCTTAAGACACTAAAAACGACCCTGATATAACTATATCGTTGTAGAAAACTGAAAGGGAAATCCACCCTATAGGGCTATCCGAGTAGTTGCTACCCTATCTAATAGGTATCGTGTTTGGGATACGGATGACTCGGACAAGTGTTTTACAGTACAAGATTTATTTTCATTGTTTAAATGTTCTGGTTAATGATATGAGGTTGTTTAACTTAATAACATGAAATGAAAACTTAAGTAATGTATCAAAGCCCTCCCATAACATTGATATCTATCTAACTAACAGGTTTGAATTACGTGTGCGAGATTAGTTCAATTGGGTGAATCCGAGTCACGGAGTTCCCGAAGTTACAAGAGCTAAATTAACCGACAAGGGACTAACCTTAAGGAACTAGACTAGGAGCTAGCAACTAATACATTCAATGAAATAACGTACAGGCAAAAACTATTTTAAATGCTAGATAATCCTCATCTAAATAAACAACTCCGGCCGGTCGCTCGAAAGCCATTGCTTTATACATTAAAACTTAAAATGAAGTTGTGAAATTTGGGGTTTAAAACGAGAAAACAAGCAGTTGAAATTTCGTTACGATGTTTAGTTTGTGTTCCTAAAAGACGAATCGCACAAAATGACCGCGTTGACGGTGTAAAAGTGACCAAATTTGTGTGGTGCATTTAACTACAATATAAATTTGTGCCTTGATGAGGAATTGGCAGACGGCGTCGTGGCTCGTGACTGGGAATGGTCAGAGTATCTATATACTATGTTGGTTTCCTTCCTGAAGAACAGACCGATGAGGGTAAGGGTGGGTTACTGCTTCTTGAACCCCTTCCCTCTAGCCTTTGGAGTTTCTCAAGGAGCGGCTTTCCCCCCAGCTCTTTTGAATATGTACACGTCTGACATTGTTGGGACAAACTACAAGAAAGCTACTACAATCGCTTTTGCCGACGACATTGCGGTTTGCAGCAGTTGCTTAAGAGAAAAATGACCTCTTAAACAGGGCTAGTTAATTTGTAATCAATGACAGACTGAATAGATTAAACATTAGTGTGAACGCCGAAAAGCCCGACGGGGCAATCTTCTCCCTCTAGAAGGGGAAAAATCCTTGCCAAAGTCCTGTACTGTATGAGGGCTAGAGAACTAACCAGATTTCTCAATATAGCATTATCTTGGTACAAAAATGTATAGGCATCTCCATTTCTCTACCCATTTTATTAACAAAATGACAT
This sequence comes from Acanthosoma haemorrhoidale, assembly GCA_930367205.1. Lineage (NCBI taxonomy): Eukaryota > Metazoa > Arthropoda > Insecta > Hemiptera > Acanthosomatidae > Acanthosoma > Acanthosoma haemorrhoidale. Next base: position 74,724,244 of record OV884012.1, read on the forward strand.
AGGTCTTACCGGATTTCGCACTTGCTGACTTCACCCAACTTGTTGCGTTTTAAACTTTTGAGTATTAATACGAGTATATCTTCGGGCCATCCCTTCCTTGCGGTATCCCGCTTTATACTCACTTAACTGGCAGTAGAGCCAAAAGTCTCCAGAACGGTATCATGAGAAAAGTGGTTAGATATACCTCTCCCCCGAGGTTAAAGAACGCCGACCGCCGGGTGAATTCATCCATCGAAGATACATACCGTTTTTCGACTCCTTGCAGCACCTGACAAACCCAGTGTTTTACAAACACCATGACCATTCCCGCATCGATGACAACAGGCTGTCCGGGAAAACTAGGTTCAGTTAGTTTATTTAGATTGAGGTTAGTATTAGCACAATTCTGTCTTAAGATGAGCCCTATCACTTCTGTCTTTACACGCATTGTATTCTATACATAAACCTACCATATAAATTCATGTAAAGCTCACAAATTATATATAATTTAGCTACGGTTCAGTAAATATAATAAACACAATGTGCACTTATGTAAAGATCCCTCCTTATTGTGGAATCTGTAATAATCAATCTGCATATATTAAATAATGGGTTTGAAAAGAAACAAATAAATTTCAAATCTGACTAAGTTAGTTAGCTTAAAACTCCTTTGAAAAAAGGCAGATAAAAAAAAAATACAGCAGCTATTTGTTGTGTGGCAATTTCAAAAAACCTTTACGGATTCAGTTTAAACAAGATTGGTTGAGTATTTTATGTCCTTTTAAAATTGTAAGGTTTTCAGTTAACTGTACACGAGAATTAGAGGAGTAAATTTTTAAATTTCGACCACTCTGAGAGGTCACTCAATGTGATTTTTACTTTTGTTGCTTGTAGTGCTACTTTTATTCTAATCTATCGAAAGTGAGTATTTTGAGTTACGATTCGTTGAAAAGTATCAACCCAATTTTAGAATTCGGACAGTTATTAAATTCCAACCACCTACATCGTCGGTTAACTCGAATTCCGTTTCAGGGTAGGTTGCTTCAAATTTTAAGCCTATTTTCAATCTTAAGACTTTTCGTCAAATGCACTACACAAATTTAGGTTGGTTGAGGTTATTAGTTCTGGAAATGCATTACTTTTTGTGGGCAGTTTGTGGGATATCGATCTACAACCATCTGATCTATCAAACACAACCACTTTCATCCATAAGTTTTTTTGTTAAATGTTTCAACCCATATTTTAAAATTCGGTCTGTTGCAGATCTTCAACTAAAATTCTCTTACAGGGTGGCTTAGTATCCTTTATAAGGGGTTTTCAATTGTGACCAAGCTGGCGGTAAGTTAATGTGATTCCTCTTTTAAGAACACATACTAAATATTGTATCAACATTTCAACTGTAGGGTTTCACGTTAATGAAACGCCAAATTTCGCATATTTAATTTTAATTTTCATGCATAAGCAACGGCGTTCGAGCTAATAACCAGAGTTGTGTATTCATATGAGGATTACCTATCATTTAAAATAGTTTTCAGTTGTATGTTCTTCCGTTGAATGGATCCGTTACCTCCTAGTCTAACTTGATTTGAAACAAAAGTACGGTCAGGCGAGGGGAAATCACACACCAGTCTTCGTGCTATATTGCCTGGAAATTAAGCGGGAAAGTTCAGTGAATTAGTTAGCTCTGTGTTTATCTTTGCCGACGTTGTTAGCAGGATTTATGTTTACAGAACATCGGCAGATATGAATATATCGATGAAACAGTTACCTGGAAATTGTAATTTGTTAGTATCGCACTTCAGAGAAGAGCTTCGCACTCTATCTCACTATGTGATCACTATCTAAAAAACGATACTCAAAATTTTCAAACAATCATCAATCAAAGAACTAAGGAACTGACTAGGCCGAGGCATGGACTCTGAACTCCCCGAACACCAAGGAGGCTAATACTCATTAAACAGCCCAATTTTATGCCACAGTAATTATTATACGTTTAATACTCAAATATTTGACACTTGGGAAGGATCTACAGTAAGCTGAAACAAGATTCCTTGATCACACTTAGAAAAAACGGGTGCTAATGGCCGGTTCCACGGCTAACAACCAGAAAGTTAATTTCTTATTTATTGTTTCTTATTGGTGTATGTATTATTGTATATTGTTCGTGTTTTATTTGTTTATTTTATAAATTGTGCTGTTTAGTTACAACTCCGAACAAATAAAAATTGTTCGGGAGTCAGTATCAGATCCGTACCTTTTTGAATATTACCTCACAACTTCTATGTATAAACTGGCTCTATATGTTTGCCACCTCCATCTGCACCCAGAACTCCTAGATGCTCAAATTGTAACGAGGCAATCATTTCTGTAAGTGCCTCAAGCCCATAGGTCGATAAGATGTCCGGAAAAAGAACGTCCGGCAATGAGAGAAATCCACATGCTGTTTCACCAAGACGACCACTCATTTCTTTATCCAGTAACAACGGAAGGTATCCCTTAACAGAAACCACCGGATCCCGCGTGACTGAGGCTCTTTTGTACTACGTCCATACGTGAGTTTGGAACAGAAGCAAGGGGTGTCACAACATGTTGTCACAAGTATGCTGAAGATAATGAACAAATGATCACGGAAATCGTTAGCCCTCTGATTAATAAAATGGTGTTGTAATCAAGCAGTCTATTAGCTTCAGAACGTTCTGGGAAATCATAAATTGGAAACAGCCATGACCATTAGTTCGGAGCTTAAACATGAAGACTATGTACATCATTAACATTTTTTTATCTTTCTTCAAGTGACTAATTGTGGCATGTCAAGTGATTTTTCTCTTATTGAATACGATATTTTGTCCATCGTGAAAATCCTCATGAAAGCGGATGTTAGACAGCGCTGAGGTACCTTAGAGATGTTTATTATAGGACAGTAATGTTTATTGAAGGAGAACACCACAGGTCAGGTATGGATAGCACCGGGATCAGGCCAGCCGCTCTCTCTGATACTATTCACCTCTGCAGGTTTTTAATGAAACGAATAAATTAAGTTAACATGTAAATTTGTTTTGTTTTAAACCTTTTTATTTTGAATCACAATAGATTACAATATTTTGAAACTAAATAATCGAAAATTGCACCGGATTCGCTTAAATTTTCTGTAACCATCCTAAATTATCTAAAAAATGAAATTTACACTTTGAATTTTGAAGGACATGGGTTCCCCAGAAAAAATGTAGACTAAAACTAACTTAACCTAAGTTTTCCTCAGTACATTCTGTCTCCATCGACACGGGAAGGGCATGGAGAAACGAGTGCATCGGGTGCAGGTCGGCGTTCTTTCTCTCGAGAGAGGTATGCCAGACTTGAAAGATACGTTGCAGAAAAATGTGAACGGTTTCATCGGGAATCGGATTAGATTAATGAAATATATAAGAAATTAAATATGTCGATGATGTTTCCGGTACAGAATACATATTTGCATCAGATCCGGCTAGATCTCCATTCAGAAGGAAAGGTTCAGTCATATATTATAATAAATCAATAGTATCTATTGTGCGTGGTGGTAATGAAGATTGGTCTATTGATAATAAAAGTAATGAAGTTGTTACTCAATACTAAACATCTTTTAAAAAATAAAAACGAAAGTTCATTGTTAGCGCTGAGTTAGCCTTCCTTCAAATTCCTTCAAATGAGTTAGAATTCCTTCAAATCAACCATTCGCTTTCTATTTCTAGATAACCATTGATTTGAATTTATCTCGTAAATATTAATTGTGCTGTGTATGAAACTAAGTTTATCGATTAATAGATCATTTGCTAATCAATGTCATTTGATCTAATTAGACATCAAGGAAATGAAAAATGCATACAATTTTTCGTCAAAGTTGAGAAAATCTTTTTGACAATTGACAAAAGGGTGTAATCAACCCCAAGTCTAAGTTTAGGGCTAAAAGGGATGAATAAGGCAAAATTTCTGGGTTATGTGCCCAACATGTATATTTGTATATGTTAGTTTCACCCCTAGTCCTATTTTCTAATAGCATTTAGACGGCATGTGTGAGCGATTTAATTGAGACTTCCTCCGTATGTCTCGTACTGGCAATGACTTCGCATGTTTTTGTTTTTTTTCGCAACAGAATGAGATGTACCAAAAATGTATTGAGTGATTCGTTAGAAAAACAACAATACATACATTTAGTGTATGTGGAAAAAATTCCAATTTACTAAATAGACATGTCGCTGGTACTATAAATAAATAAAGGCCTTATTTTTTTTATGGTTCCTTGACGGCGAGGCTCATCACCCTCAAATTTGAATCCCGTAGTATTATAAATACATTAGGATTTATTAGATGGGAGTATATTACTTCATAAGATATATAAAATGTCGATTGTGAGAACTCAGTTTAGTATACATAAATTCATTGCAGATTCTTGTGATTTGAAACAAATATTTTGATATAAAAAGGGTCTTGAAAAAGAAATCGTTTTTTGAACAATAGGTTTGTGAAGAAATAATATTTTATAATCGCCCTTTATAATATATATACAATAGTATGTAGATATGATGTTCGTCATAAATAAATGGCATACGTTTGCAATGTAATTGAGCGTGATTATAACTCCTGTTAGATCTTAAAATGTTTAAATGAACTGTAAAGATTGTAATTAATGAAATTTAATTTCGTTATAAGAAGTATAATTAATTATATTTCTGAATACAAAATGCGGTAAATTATTAGCAAATTAATTTAGATAGGGACGCTACTAATCCAGTTATAACCCTTCCAACCCAGCTTAAAAAAAACATAAATGAATTCGCTCCTAAATTGAGTTCCACAGTTAAACACTAAACGGTAATTGTATAATCGTAATTTATGTGAAGACCACTAAATTATTACAGCGTAATGAGTTTTTTTTGTTCTTTGTAAAGGGAAAGATAAAACATTGACTTATAGGTATTTTACAGCACTCTTTAAAATTTTACTATCTATGTTTTCAGCGTTGTTATCACTTTAATACATTACACTCAATGTGAGAATTGTGAAACAGAGGGCTAGAAACCAAATGTAGATTTGAGCCTGAAAGGTACCTACAGTAAGCAGGATTATTTTTAGATGAATATATTTTTTTGGGAAATAATGGAATGGACACAAGGCTTACACTAATCCAAAAAGGCAGCCTTTTTTTACTTATGGCTGGATTATTTCTCATCCAATTAACGGACCTTTGAATTATGTGACCACGTATTGGGACCTCTCCATCCCCTGTCGTGGGTCTTAGAGATACATTATGAAACGTATAATCCAAATTGGCTTTTTGTGTCTAAATTGACTGTCTGACGTTAATTATTATTTATATCGACAAAACTGAATTCAGAAACCAGTTTTAATGAATTATGATGGTATATATTTTTTTGTGAAAAGCATTGACAATTCAAGGGCTTGGACGTGCTCGGGAGCGTAGATCTTATCTCCAAATTGTTGGTCCATTATTATTAGTTTATTTATGATATTATGACTTCAATTTATATTTCCTATCAATATCCATCTTTTATAATATTATGCATACTTATGAATGTGGTTGCTTTTACTCCACCGTGGTTCTAATTATCAATAATTATTAGACAAAAAAAACATACAGTGGAAAGATCGAGACTGGAACCCAGAATCTGGCCAATATACGGAGCCTACTGTGTCTCAAGTTCGCCTGAATCAGGATTACGGCGATATGAACTAATGAGAGATTGTCTTTCGTTTTCTGTATGGGTTCATGTGCTATGATATTGGTCCAAAAACTTATTCAATGTATGTATATGAAGTTGCAAGGAATATTTCAAAACACTTAGGAATATTCTGATGATTTCTTCGTCTTTGGGATGAATGGAATAACAAATTATATGTAAAAAATAATTACTGCCCCTTTGACTAAGTTTAAAGATTATTCAATTCCTATATCTGGAGCTAATTATGATTTTAAGTATTGTTTTTTTCTATAATAAAGTGCTTTGGAAACAGAATGATGACGTATAATTGAAATATCATAAATCAAAAAGAGAATTTTTGGGAGCTATCTATGTGAATCGTGTAGTTGGTGTCGTTTTTTGTATTGATGTTTTTGTTATTTTCAGTCGTTTTCGTTTATTAAAATTTTAAGTGACCGAAATAGATTGTCAGATAAAATAAAGCATTTTTAATAAAAATGACGGATGTGTTTTTTTCAAAATCGTTTTCCAAGTCCCAAGCTTATATCTCGATACTTGTTTCGTTTATTATAGTAGCGGTGGTTTCTGAAAGTATAGCTTATAGTTTCCAGCAAAATGGGAGGGCTTGAGTTTTTGTCGCTCATTCTAAGCGAATTCATGGCTGCAACACTATTTGAGAGAATAACGCATTAATGCTCGCTTTTAATAACACAACACTGACATTCATCCGAGTTAAATGTTTATTATCGGTCATTTTTAATCATTTATTGACCTTTTTTATGAGTTGTTCACAGATTTATTCTGTGGAAGTGGATTTTTAAATTTATCGTTGCAATATTTTTGATAGTTTTTTTACAATATGCCTAGCCACAAACGTATTAGTAATGTTGTAACCGTTAAAATTCTTTATCTTTGTCATAATAAATATAATAGTGTGATATTAAAATCTGTGGAATTGTGTTGTTTTCTTTGTCTGCTCAAGTTTATCAAATATTTATGACCAGGAAAATGCAGATTTAAACGACGGTGTCCACGGGGCTAAGTTGTGTTTTTGAATGTTATAGTGGAACATAGCAAAACAGGTTGTCGGACGAGTGAGCTTATCTTGACTTGTTGACTGCGACTAACACTGCTAATGCATTGATTAAACTCTGATTTTAATGTCTGATCGACCAAGGACATACTCGCTGTTTGCATGAACAATGGCATCGCCAGATCAATTCTCCATTTCAGGTAATGACAGATCCGATGACAAAGATAACCACACACGGTGAATCTGAAGCGTGTGAGATAAAGCTACAGAACTCTGTCGATTGACAAATGACCTGATTACTATAGATTTTTTGTGTATAAAGATGTGTCAAAGGTAACTGCTCATGTATATTCAGCCGATTGCCACTTCGCTATTGATAGACAATTCCCAACACAACCTTCTCCGCACAGCTGTTGCTGGGAAATTAGTTTATGTAATGAGAAACCATACATGATCAACTATCAATAGCATATTTAGTTCCATATATAACTATTCTTAGAGTGCAAGCTATTGTGAGCTATTAACGTTACCGCTCTTTAGGTTCCAAAATGAATACCAGCAATAAAATATGATGTTTTATGTTCCCCTGTTTTATTTTTAAAGATTAAATATTTTAAGCATATTAAATTTACAAAATTATTATGCACCTCGGATTGATGCTTATCTCATGTCATGAAATATATGCATAAAATTAGCATTATAAATTATAATTATTTTTTATAATTATCAAGGTTTTGAGATATATCTATCGCACGTAATGATAAATGCAGAAGTACGTCAAGTTCAGCAGATGTACTGCCCAATATATAGATTTTTTTAAATTTTTACACCATTAAATTTGTTAGCTTAATTTATTAACAATCGCGTAATATTATGTTTTCCTATGCATGACCTTACACAAGACTGAGACGGCAAATACACATTTCAATAAATATTCTCGTAAATAATGCTTCTTGAAGAATTATTAGGAAAAGTACTTTCATGTATTTTTATAGATAGATTTCAAGAAAAAATTGTGGACAGTGATTGAAATAGTGTCGAAATATATATTTTATCTTTATTTTTGGATTCGAAAATGTCCAAATGTTTTCCAGCCATTTCAGAGAGCTGATAGTAGTTCAGCAGCTAAAGTAACAATTGGTACTTCTATTAAAAATTCACACGATCAACTTCTACTTTGTTCAATTAATCAAACAGTACAGATACTAAGTGAGTATAAATATAAAATGTAATAATGGTGAAATCAACACTATTGAATATATATTGTGTTTATACCAGAAGTAATGGGTTAAAAAATGTACTCCTACTTAGGGTTCACAAAAGTCATAGAGGAAGCTATTTACCATTCAATGTAAACCTAAAGGTTGTTTTTATTTTTGCATAATGTTTGAGTGTTTTGATTAACCAAGAGAGGATATACTTCACTACTTGGGTAAAAAATATAGTAATATAATCTAATAGATAGAACAGGATAGAAGGTTGCCGAATACATCATGAAATAGAGGCTGTTAGCTAAGATGTTGAGAGGAAGCAACTGTACGATAGAAGACAGAGAGGCTACAAAGGTTCCCTTGAGAGAAAGAGTGTCTTTGACCAACCTCTGAAATGCATGTGTTAGTGTCGCGTCTGTGTCGAGTGTGTGCGGATGGCGAGGAGCTAGCAGGCTGACCGTTCGGTTGGCACTAGTTCTGTGCGTTGGAGGGACCGGGCTCCGTGTGGGGAGGGGTTCACTGCGCCTGCGCACTCCACTCTCACAGGATCGTCTTCAAAAACTTAAGGGTCTTGGCCAACTGCAGTCATAATTGATCGATACTTAGTGAAAATAAAAATTTCGAAAGACACCAATTCACCGGTTGTCGAACCCTAGCGAATTTAGTTAAGGCACAGGAGCGATCGTCTTTCATGAGTATGACATTCAGCATGTTCTATAGCAGTTGTAAAAATGATTCATTCTATTATTCAAATTATTTATATATACAGTAACACAAACTAAACAGACAGTGGGAGTCCTGGCAATGGTCAGTTTCTCCAATCATGTACTCAGCGTCTGTGGCTCTTGTGCTCTTGGTCAGCCTCCACTGGCTCGTATCCGGTGACGTGGTTGACGGAGGGAAAGTGCTGCTTCCCAAGACTTCGCTTCCTCTTTCGCATGCGAGGGAGGTGACAATTATGTGGATTCGTGATGTTTATTTATTAGTGTATGGATGAGCGAGTGAATGAAAATTGTAAATATGGCATGAATGAGAACATTTATCACAATAACTTGTTCTCCAATAATGCAGGTTGACACAATAAAGAAGTTCATAAAAATAATAAAAAGCTATTTTTATAAAACACATAATATATTGCATGCCTGTTCTATTTAATTCTATAAAATAACTTCAATCCCATGAAAAATGATTAAGGGCTCTGTCAATTTTGGTGTTTTATTCTTAGGAATATTATGATCATATAAGATATTAAATTATCCCAAAATATGATATGAATCATGTCTTAAAATTTGAATCGTATGATCTTACCGGAATTTATTAAAATTGAATTGTAAATAGCATTTACAATATATTTCGTAACCCCAGTTGAAAAATAGAGGGTTATTATTTTTCAAGGGGAGTTTTATATGATAGCTCAAACATGCCTAAAGATAATAGTGATCTGATGAAAAATAATGAATAATAATAAATAATGAAAAATAATGTGCACACTGAATTAATTTATAATAATATAAGTCAAATTGTTATAACTAAAAAAAAAACCTTGAGCTTAGCAACCTATTTGGAGATGTTGTAAATTGTATTCCTCAGCAGTGTCATACTTACATTTGCACATAATGAAGTGGCATTTCCAAAAGGCCTGGAAACTCCTAGGGTACCTGCTCAGGTCATTAACACTTTAAACACTCACTCCCTTAAAACTCCTTACTTCTAATAAATAAATTTAATTTAGCCTGTTTGCAGATGTGTTTATTCTAATAAGTTGCGCTCAACGGAGACAGGTGAATAGGTCCTTAGGATGCAGGGAAGAGACTGGCCAATTAACTAGCTGGCAAAACTAGAAAATCTTTTACAGATGACAGCAATATTTATTTAACTTTTTGTTTAATACATAACTGTCACTTACTTTTATATTCACCAAATGTCCATCTGGATGGAAACTAATCATTAAACGTCCATGATAGAAAGGCATGCAAGCTTTCAGTGATGGTAATCGATTCAAAGTTTTTTAATTCCTTAACATAAACTTTAATAATTACATTATGTTAATAGTTTTTTGTGAGTCGTCTTGAAGTGTTCAAATTATTTAGTAGCTCTCGTGTGAGATAAATATATTTTAGTTAACATCTTTTAATATATATAATATCTTTTAGTTAAGTATAGCGTTTTTTGGTTAACAACATAATTCCAAAGCTAAAATAAAGTATTTTTCTCTAAAATAGAATGCATTTTTCCCACAATCAATAAATAATATTTTAGGATACTATGGATATCGTTACTTCATTTTTAAGGTAATTTTAGTTATTATAAATGTAATAAAAAAAAATGCGATTCTTAATTATTTTTTTTGTTTTTTAATTCCTTATTATGTGGGTCAAGGGAATAAGTATGTAAGTCGAATTAACATTTAGACGATTAGGCTTCCCCCGGCAGGTGAAGAAATGGGTTCCAATTATTTATTCTGAGTTTATTTTATACTTCAGAGTGCAAAAAAAGTTAGTATTCATTAAACACATAGTTTGTAGGCAAGTCAAATTATTTCTGGAGCAATATTATGAGTGTGCTTTGTGCTTGCAAGCGTTGCATGAATGAAAATTTGTTGAAATTGCTTAGTAATATTTTCATAACTTTTATGCGAGTACTGCTAAACATTTACGTCTGTAAGCTATATCTCCTTAAACAGGAGGGGGCTTGTGTGCTGGAGTCAAGAGCTTTTTTATTAGTTTGGTTTTTGAGGAAAAAAGTAAGAAAGCTGCTCACGTCACAAGTAAGTGTGATGACGATAGTTTCATAGGAGTTCGTGGCAAAAGTTTGAGAGTTCTGACAACTTGGAATCCTCGACGAGAATTTGTGGGATGGTGAGTAAAGGTGACTGGCACAGTCTGTACGGGCCAAGTAAATAATTTTAAGCAGAATTAGTGTACTGCACAAAAGCTCTAGGGTGGCAAATTCATAAGTTTCATAAATTTGTAATTAATTTTGATTGCGCCTAAAAAGTGATAAAACGAATTAAGAAAATTTCCGATAAAAGGACTTACGGTTAACCGAATCTCTATTGTGTGTTATAATTATTAATTTTTCATGCTTATACTCATTAATTATTGCTCATTTCGTGTTTATATTTTAGCATAGATTTCTAAATTACTACTTCATTTTACAAAGTTTATTATTGTACGTTGTGATAAACAGACAAGATAGATACTATAACAAGTATAATAAATATCTGCCAAAATAATGTTCATTGCAATATATAAAATTAGATCGTGTTGATTTTATGATATTGGTAAATATATATTACTCCAGTCAATTCAAATTTTAAGAAACTGTATAGTTGAAGTAATGCTCAGAGTCATAATTTTTTATTCATTACCCCTTGATAACATGATCGTGCGGGAACACACATACATATAGATTTATATGCATGTATGTATATATATTTATACAGATAGACAATATTAACAATTAGATTTAGTAAGATTTCTACTCCTTGTATATGTTATTTTTAAAACATTACATTATATTTTTATTGCCTTTATAATTTTGTACTTTGTGACATTCTGGGGTTTTGTTTTCTTTTTCCATTTTTTTAGATTTTATCTCTATATTTTTATATTGATAGATATACCATTGTATTTCTAGTGATGTTTCATTGATTTAATTGTGTATGAACAATTATTATTTAAAATCACCGTGTGATTTATAGTTTTTTTTGCGATTATACATTACTTATATCTAACTATATAATGCTATAAATTATTTTTGTTATCTTTTCTTTTCTTATATAACTTACAACTAACTATGTTATTTATTAACAATATTTCTTATGTTCTACGTTGAAAGTTTTACATCCTAATTATTACTATCTACAGTTTACAAACCTATTAACTATTGTTTATTAACAATACATAATAATTTGAGTGCCGTATCCTATTTGCATATCCCTCCCTACATCTAATTAACCTAAGTACAAAAGGAACCTTATGCTAACCTTATACTCTATGTTATATCTAACAAATATATGCGGCCTAACCTAAGTACATTTTACAACTGTGCATCTCACTCCAGACCGAAGTCTTACTCATACCTCGTTCTGCGGATCAATAATTCCACTTCCTTTATTAACTGAGGGCAATTAACAGCCCCTACCTGGTGCCTTGCATCCTCCTCTGGTATCCCAGCCCGGATGCAGTTCACACAGCGTGGGTTTTCGTCCTTGTGCGTGCAATTCTTAGCTATGTGACCTTCGTAGGCACACCACCTGCAAGACTCCTGATACTTAGGACAGGTGGCCTTAGAATGTCCGTATCCCTGACAGTTCAGGCAACAGGGCGCATCGAGAAAGTCTTTTACGACCAGCCTATGCCACCCCCCCCACACCCGTAAGTCAACAGCCCCTAACAGGGCATACCTCCACTGGTGTAACCTCCACAACCCAGCTGATAAAAACCGGGTCCCTACCTCCCTCCATCTTAAAAATCAGCCTTAGCGAGCTCGGCCTCTGATCCTGAGGCAGGCCCACCAAGGATGGGTCCACCCGAGATAGGGCACTCCAAACCTCACCATTGAATTGTTCATCAGTCCAAGACTTAGGGAGTTCCCGAAACACCACCCTAGGTCCTCTCTTCATGGCCAACCTGGTATTGAGACCTGCCAATTTACTAGATTGGAGCAGGCTCGTTGCTTAGGGTCTATATATAAGCCTCACAGACTAGCGGGGAGACCCCGAGTTACGAGGGTTTGATAACCGATCCCCGAGCCTGCATCACGGGCTTAAGGGAAACCCCGTATGAGGCTTCGCCTCAGGTAGGGGCAAAAAAAAAAAGTTTTTTTTGCGATTTTTCATCAATTGAACATGTCAATGTGGGTGGCCGATAGTGCTAGTGTGTTAACTAGTATTCCATCCTTTTAAATAAGCTTGTATTGGGATATTTTAAAGAGATGGCTTTCAATTTCAGACTGAAAGTTCTTATGGATAGTGCTGGTACGTCAGTGTAAGAAAAATAAATATAGGTTTTATACCCTCTAAAACGGCCTCTATATGAGAATTTTAACTCTCTCTGACGAGCTGTTTGGAAGCAAAGAACAAAACATACTCTTATATAATATATATATATATATATAAGTTATCGTCTCCCAGCTGTAGACGATCGAGAAAAAGGAATGAAGAAAGGAGGTAGATGATATAATAAGAAGGTTTGTTTTATAACTGGCTTTATTTTCCTCCTGATCCTCTATACACACGTTACGGGTTTGTTTACCCTAGGCTACAAGGTATTAGGCTTAACATTGCCGTACCGCTAGACGTAACTCCCCCCTACCAGTTTACGGACATTCCCCGTAAACTCCTAACATGCGACATCAGCTATGTATCTATAGCAACACAAAACAAAAAGTATACTCTGTTAATAAAAAAAATTTGAAAAGAAAAATGTCTTCCAGGTCCATCTAAAATCACAGCACAGACCCATATAACACAAAAAAAACATAATAAACCAACAAAAAATATATATATATAGGCCTCTCGGGACTGGTCACCTGTGACACACACCGGAGTTATGTTTCGACGACGGGGCTCCCAGGCTCCACCGCGGGAAACTTGAGCTGTTCCACATGTACCGTCCGCCGTTTGATCGGGGGTGTAATGCTTTCGACCGTGACCACGTTGTGTTCGCGGAGAGCGATCACTCGGAAAGGACCCTCGTACCGCACTAGTTCCTTACCCCTGTTCGACCCTTTTCTCCGGTACACGAGCGCGCCGAGTTTAAGATTGCCCAGAATATCGCGGACTTTGAGGTTGTCGCGCGCCACCCGTCGCCGTTTCTTATCCTGGAGCCTTCCCCGAACGGCCACCCACTGTTTCTTTAGCGCTATCTGATTACTTACTACCCGTGCGGCCAGTTCTTCATCGATCGCCGTACTCCTGCTATCGCGCCGGCATCTTCGAAGTCCAAACAGCGTCTCTACCGGAGAAAAACCGGTGGCAGAATGGATTGAGTGGTTATACGCGATGACTGCCTTTTCCATCGCCACGTTTGGTTCTAAGCCCTTCTCTCCATGGTAAATTCGTAGGTGGTCGCTAAGCGTGCTGTGCAGCCGCTCTACGTCTCCTCGACTCTTCGGGTGTCCTGGGGTGTTGAGATGCCAACGGATCTCTAAGGCCGCCGCCTCAGCCCTTATTTCGGCGTTATCAAACTCCCTACCAGCGTCGGAAGCTATCGTGTCTGGTACGCCATAAAATTGGCACCATGTGCGTAGTGCCCTTAGGACTGCTTCCGCTGATCGTTCTGCTATCAGATGGGCCATCGCTGTTTTGCTGAACCTATCAACAATGGTGACCCATTTGTATCCCCTCCATGTGAACGTGTCCACCTGCAAATCCTCCAACGGTTGGTCTGCCGTTGGCGTCTCCTCCTGTATTGCTCTGGGGGGGTGGCGATCATATTTCGTGGTGAGGCATGTGTCGCAGGTACCAATAACTCTCGCAATCGTGTCTTTCATACCCAACCAGAAATATCTCCTCTTCAATGCTTGCAGGGTAGCGTCGATTCCCCGGTGGTTTGTCTTCCCTTGGTGGAATGCAAGGGTCACTTCTCTCTGCCGCGTTTCTTCTTTTACTGTCTCCACCTTCAGGGTACATCGGACGAACGTACGATCGACTCCGATCCTCTCCGTCCTCCATAGGCGTTTGATGCGTCCCCAGATGGTCGCATTTCCCACGTACATGTGGTGCGTTTTCCCTGGAGTAGATGCGTCCTTCAGAGCGCGGCAAATCGTATCGTCGTTTATCCCCGGTGTCGACCAGATTTTGACGATGTTAAAGTGGCCGTACTTCTCAGATTCCATCTTGAAGAGCCCAGAAGTTTTGGTGAACCAAATGATCTGGCGCCTCTTGTCATTTATTATGGCGTCGAGGTCCTCAATGTCCGAGGGTCTATCCCCCACTGAACTCCCGTCACTCGGAACATCATTGGCTGGAGCCCCCTCCCGCTCCCCTTCCTCGCCGGGTGACCATTCCTGGACGAATTGGTGGGTGTCACGTGATGGTCCCGGAATCTCCTCTTCGATCGCATTCACGACCAACGCGCGGGATAACCAATCGGCCACGACGTTCTCCTTCCCCGGTTTGTAAATAATGTCGATGTTGTATTGACTGAGGAACTCCTTCCATCTGGTAATCCGCGCTGATGACTCTTTCATTTTTCCCACCCATTGGAGGGGTCGATGATCTGTTTTAACCCGAAACTTCCTCCCGAATACGTAGGGCCGGAAGTGTTCTATCGCCCATACGATACCCAGTAATTCGCGTTCTAGCGCGCTATATCTACTCTCGGATTCAGTAAGGCATCTGCTAGCGTATGCTATTGGTCGCTCCCCCCCGTCGCGATCCTGCGAGAGTACCGCCCCCAACGCGTATTCACTCGCATCTGTGGTAATCATGAAGGGGAGTGCAAAATCTGGAAACGCTAGTATAGGCTCTTCCTGTAGCCGCTCCATGCAACGTCTTATATTGTTCTCCATTACCGGGGTAATGACGACTTTTTGTCCTTTTTTAAGGAGATTGTTAATAGGGACCAGGTACTCCGCCATTTCTGGAACGAATCTGCGGTAGTAGTTCAGGGATCCGAGTAAGCGCCGGATTCCTTTTACGTCTTTCGGGATAGTCATCCGCTGGATGGCCTCCACCTTCCCACGATCGGGTTGCACTCCCTCTCTGGAAATTATGTGGCCTAAAAATTTCACCTGCTCTTGTCCCAAAAGCGACTTCTCCGCAGACAATTTCAGCCCGAATTGCTTAATTCTGTCAAAAACCTGTCGCAGATGGTCCTGGTGTTCTACCTCATCTCGACTGAAAACCAGGAGGTCGTCCATATATATCTGGCAAAACGACTCCCCAATTCCTCTTAAAAATTCGTCCATCAGCCTCTGGAACGTTATTGGCGCGTTTTTCAGCCCAAACGGCATTCTGGTGAATTCGTAATGTCCCCGCTCGAACGTGAATGCCGTTTTGTGTTGGTCTCCACGACGCATCCGAATTTGATGGTAACCCGCCTTCAGGTCCAGTGTACTGAATACCTTTGCTCCACTTAGGCGGTCCAGGATGTCTTCAAAGCGAGGTATGGGGTATTTTTCGTCTATAGTATTGTCGTTTAATTGCCTGTAGTCTATTACTACGCGGTATTTTTCGTCACCGGACGACCCTTTCTTTTTCACTGCCCACAGGGGACTGTTGTATGGAGACGTACTATCTACTATGATGCCCTGTCGTTTCAATTCCTCGATTTCGTCCCTTATATGCTGTCGCAGCGCCTGCGGGTATCGTCTCTCTTTGATATATATCACTCTCTCCTGCTTCAGTGTGATCTCATGGAACGTTTCCCCCGTCACTCCCAGTTTGTCCCCTTCGTTGAAAAATATATCGGCATACTCTCGCCGAATAGCGCGTTCCCAGTTGTCCTCCCGATCGATCGCTCCTTCCCGTCCCCCACGGTTCCTGTACACCGGCATAACATTCTTCCCAGTCTAATATCCCATATTCCGTTACGGCACTTCACTCTTGCTCCTACCCTTCCCAAGAGATCGCACCCTATGATACCATCGTACTCGCGCGGCATCTTCCTAACCACGTGTATTTTCAAATATTCCCCATTTTTCGCCCACCTATCCAATCCCATCGTCAATTCGCCTTCGATTTTACACGGCCCTCCCAGGGTGATAAGCTTGCACTCGCATGCCTGAATCCGCGACGACCCCTCGCCCACACACAATCTGTCCGCCGCTTTCCTGCTGAGAATAGTACAGGAGCTCCCCGTGTCTATCAAGCATCTCACTCCTCTCGCCACTCCAATAATGGGTATACCGCCGTAATTCCCTCTGACGCTATAGTTTATTAACGTGCGGCCACCCCTCTGCCAGCCCGCTCCTCAGGCCACCGCTTGCCGTTTCCTTCCTCCTTCCGTGCCATATCGTCTGCTTCTTACGTAGTCCCTGTCGTCCTCTGCAGTCTCTCCTCTTCTGCTCCTGGGTTCATCTTCTTCTTCTTCTGTTTCCGACGCTCCCGTAGTTTTTGACGATTCGGAGGGGGTTCTGGTTCTTCTCCATACCCTCTGTGCGTTTACCTCCATCGGTTCCGGCCTATACCTCTCTGTTCGCTGGAAAATGTATGGACACTGCCTCGCGATGTGTCCCTCAATTCCGCATTCAAAACATTTTGTTCGCGGGCACTGCGCCACTAAATGTCCAATTCTTCCACATCCGTGACATTTTCTGTCCTCCTTCCTCCCGCTGGGTCTCGGTCTCCTTTGGCTAAGTCTCCTTCCTTCAACCGCCGCCCCTTTTTTCTCCGCATACCGTTGATCTTTCCTCTTCCATGCCTGTTGCGGCATTCTCGGCCTCCTGTACATCACTTTGGACCACCCTGCCTCGTCTGCCTCTAATTTTTCTTCTTCCTCACGGGCACTAGTGTCCATTAAATCTTGGGCGCACTCAATGAACGATCGGTCTCCCGGTAGACTATCTTTCTTGCCGGTATCCCTGGCCAACTGTACCTTCAGAATGGTCGATAGGAATGCCATCCGGCCTTCCACTTCCGCTAGGTTCACCGTTTCTCTCATTTTTTCCGTTATTTTGTTAAATTTTGCCAAGAGTTCTCCGGCGTACTGCCCTTTCGTTTGATTGGGCCGTCTGGTCTCCCTGAACATCTGGAAGATGTCCTCTTCTGGTGTCCATCTGCCTCCCCCGTATGCCTTCTTTAGTCGTTCTTTTACCACGGTCCATGGGGTGTCTTCGTCGGCCTGTATTAGGTTTAGTACGCTCCGTTTTATTCTACACACTAGGCCCGCTTTGATTGATTTTACGTCACCAGGGTCGAGTAAACCCTCACTTGCCTTCGCCTCTACTCTTTCCATAATCCTATCCCCACCTTTGATGAAATGGTTCAATTCGCCTAACTCTCCTGAGAATTTCTCTAGGTCCGATATTGTTCTCCTCAGGTCCTGTGACGTCGCCGCTCGCACCTTCATCCAAGCCAGGGAGTTTGCATGAGCTTCGGCCATCGTTTCCCTAGGTAATTCGGGCACTTCGAAAGCCGCAGGCCGTAATTCTACCATGTAACTAGGTCACTTTTTCCCAATAAAACAACTGGAAAAAAAAATTAAAATTTTACTCACAGTTGTTTACCAGAATACTCGTAGTTCCCGGGTTTCGGCACCAGTTATCGTCTCCCAGCTGTAGACGATCGAGAAAAAGGAATGAAGAAAGGAGGTAGATGATATAATAAGAAGGTTTGTTTTATAACTGGCTTTATTTTCCTCCTGATCCTCTATACACACGTTACGGGTTTGTTTACCCTAGGCTACAAGGTATTAGGCTTAACATTGCCGTACCGCTAGACGTAACTTATATATATATATATTGTAACATTCATGATATTTGGGAATATCATGACCAGCCACCCTCCCACTTTGTCCAACATCTGCCCTTATGCTCTTAGGAGTAGGGATGAGACGAAGGGCGAGTTTTAGTCAGTCTTAGCCTAACACCCAGAGAGTGAACCAGAGCAAGACCCCGACTTGGCGGTATCCAACAGAAGAAGAGGAGAAAAAGAAGAAGAAGAAGAAAGATCAACAGTAACGTTGATTGGATTAAACGGAGATCATCGATTGGGTGATATTTATGTTGTTTTTTTATTATTATGGATCCATTAAAAAGAGATTGAGCTCAATTTTCATTTTTTTTATATAACTAATTAGTAGTAACTATCCTTGTTCAAAAGGAATTGAATATTTTTTTTATATAATTAATGTCAGCACTATTTATAATTATAATTATTTGTTATAACCAGTTTACTTGTATATATTTCACAATTCCCAGTTTCTCAATTTATTAATAACTATAACATTAGCCTTGAGATCGGGCGATTCAATCGGGATAATTTCCTATGTCGAAGACATAAAAACAAGTTGAATTAAAGATCTCATGACGGACCTACCAAATTAGTTAAGGTCAATTGATCTATTAAATTAGAAAAATAGAATGGTAGAAAATGAGGTAGGTTTCAATATATATATATATATATATATATATATATATATATACGTTTTTCTTTTGGGATATAAAAATTCATTGTCTAGGTTCTACTGTCGTAAAGGTACCTATGATCCCAAGGACACCATATCGCCGGCTAAATCAAAAGGAAATTTATCTGGGGTGGATAATTGAGTGCACTTGCGTTCACCAAAGACGAGTCGTGTCAGCTAGATAAAATGTAAATAGTAATTATCCACAATCAGGAATCAAAACTTAGATTTTATCTTTTAGACTTTATTAGTTTGAATACTTATGCTGGACAATAACTTATAAAAAATGACAGTGAACCATGACTGTAACTTATTTTATTAAAGATAAGATGAATATCTTTACTTACAATAATGGACTGAACAATGATACCGCAAAGACGTAAAATCTTAACACAAACCTAGCCATCTACCAAGAATACCTCTGAAAACATTTATTATTGCCTCAAATAATAACGTACAACGAAACTGAAAGAAATTTATAACCACATGAATTTCAGCAATTGAATCTACTTGGAACTTCATTTGTAGAGCTGAACCAGTCTAGCTGCAGATCAGGCACTAATGGATAGTTTTCTTCTCTGAAAATTACTGGTGCCTGGGAAAGTAGGTATGAACCTGTTTCGATTGTCCTGGTGCCCAGTAATCTGCTTCAGTCCTTAAATGATACTCTTCTCCTTCAGCAAACAGCTGTTCCACCTCCATATCTCAAATAATAAGATGTGCATTATGGGGAGTATCGATTGATATCAGAAGTGCAAGCCGTGTCAAAGATCTCCACCAGCGGCCTAGTCTTTGTTGTGCAGCCGTTGCACTTTGGATTTTCCCAAGGGCGGCCTCGATCCGCTGATCACAGACTCGTCCTTGCCAACACCACAAAAATCAAGACTATCCATTTCAATTTAAAACACATTCAATGGAAATAACAACACTCTTACTGTATATTACATTTCCACGGCAGTTCAATTTATGGCATTTGAAAGTAAAAAAAACAGGTGATTCTTCCGCAATTTTTTAGTTTTTGTAGGGGAATTATTTTTTTATTTTCCTCGTAACTTCTCAATATATAGTTATAGTGCACCCGTGCTAACATTCTAAGAACTATGAATCACCCCTTTGCTGACTCTTATAAAAACCCCGTGAGAATCAGAGAAGGAGGTCAGTCTATTGTATCTCATTAGCCCGTCACTATGCTAGATTAGATCTGTATATTACCATGTCATTTATGTTTGTTATTCAAAATAAATCTTTTTAAAAAGTCTTGTGTGCTTTGAAGATATTTAACTGGCGCCCGAACGTGGGACTTGGGAGGAATTTTGAAGGTATTTAAAGTAACTTTGCGGAGCTTAGAATCGTGTGTAATACCGAAATCAAGCAGCATAACTACTTCTCTCCGTCTTGAGGAAGATTGCCACTGCGTATACAAGTATAGCAAGCATTCTCCACGACTACAGAGGTATCTTTCAACTTTCTGAAGATTTTCAAATCTTATCACCCGAGTTTCAAAACTATTTGTTGAGACTTCGCAGCACCAAGGAAGAAGATTTTTCCACTGAAGACAACATACTTGATGGTAATTATAAGTAATTATAAGTTTATTGTATGTCAAATTTACAGGATAGATTAAACCAATTAAGACAAGTATATACAACTTTTAATCTAGATAATATTGATCAATTACTATTAGAAAATACAAATTCAGAGATGGCTATGGAAATAAAAGATCATGATTTTAAATTAATTCCGGAATATGATGGTGATCCTTTACAATTAGTAGATTTTATTAGAAATACAAAATTTGTGTATGACTTATATTGTGAAGATAATAACCAATATAAAGATATAAACCATTCAAAATTAGTATTAACTTTATTAACTAAGCTAAAAGGAAAAGCAAAAATTGCAACCTATGATAAGGAATTCACTAGTGTGACAGAAATTTTAACATTCCTTAAACGTAAATATCAAGATACGCGAACGAGAGAGCAATTAATATCAGAAATACTCAATACTAAATCGTACCATAACGAAAACCCACATGATTACTTAGAAAGATTAGGTAAGAAAAGATGCGATTTATATGCTCGCGTGTATGCCGACTCGGAAATAGTGAATAAACAGTCGGAAATGGAAAGATACGACAAACAGATATCACATCACACCGTTCATAATTTACATCCCTCGCTTACTGATTTTATTTATCATATTAAATTCGAGACAATCGAAGATATTGACGAAATCTTAAGAAATAACGCTGCGCACATTGTGCATCGGGTGTACGGTCCGGGTAGTCGAAAAGACAAACACCACCAACCACACCAATCGAATTATAAAGGCAAAAATTTCGATCCAAATTACAAACATAAATATGAAAAACAATTTCAAAAACAACCTCATGAACAAAAACAAGATTATCAACATCAACAAAACCAAAATTATAAAAGTTATCAAAATGCACAACCAAATTATCACAATTACCCAAATAATCAACAAAATTATCAAAAACCTATTCATAATCAATCATGGGATCCAAAATCTCAACATAGATTCTTTAATAAACCTCCATCCGGAAATTGGAGAAATAATCAACAAAAAGTAGATCCACCACAACAAAATGATTCAAATACGGTTTCGATGAGAACTGTTTCTAATCGCGTACATTACGCCGAGGATGAGAGAGATGAACAAATTAGAATATTAACTGAAAGAGTAAAACAACTTGAAACTAATAAAGATAATTTTTTAGACCAAGGTCCGAACAAAGGAGAACCACCGGATCGAATGTAATTAAAATAAGTGACGAAGTTAATTTTTTAAATAATTTACCACAGCTCTTGGATAAAGAAAATAATAAATGGTTAATTGACACAGGAGCAACAAAAAATTATATTTGTCCCCAAGCAATTCCGAAAGATGCTAAAATAAACATAGAAAACTTCGCGATAAAAACCCCTACAGGACGAGCAGAAGGAACACAAAGTGTAAACCTCAACCTGCAAAATCTGATAGGAATTAATCAAGAAGTAAAGTTCTTAGTTTATCCTATTAGTTCACGGTTTGATATTTTACTTGGGTACGAAACAATGAAAATGTTAAAAACTAATATAAATTTAGAAGACATGGAAATAAAAATAATGGGAATAAAATACAAACGTGAAAGAGACGAAATGTTTCATATCGAAGATACTAATGAAATTAAAAATGTTATAAGACACGAACACATAAATTCGGAGATAACGAAAAAACTCACAAAAATATTAAGTGAAAACGGTGAAATATTAAAAACAGAAAATGAAAAATTAAAACCGACTAAATTATTAAAACATAGAATAATAACTACGAATGAAAATCCGATTTATACACGAAATTATAGATATCCGGAACAATTTAAAGAACAAATTAACGAAGAAGTTGGAAAATTATTAAAAAACGGAATAATTAGACCAAGTAAGTCGCCGTATAATTCCCCTTTGTGGATTGTTCCAAAAAAAATGGACGCATCGGGTATAAAAAAAGTTCGCATGGTAATCGATTATAGAAAATTAAATCAGGCTACCATAAAAGATAAATTCCCGTTACCCAATATCGAAGATTTGCTGAATCGATTAAGAGGTGCAAAAATATTTTCGACTATTGATTTAACATCGGGATTTCATCAAATAGAAATGGATGAAGAATCTATTCCAAAAACAGCATTCTCTACTGAAAATGGTCATTACGAATTTGTTCGAATGCCATTCGGAATAAGTAATGGACCGCCGACTTTTCAGAGAGCAATGACAATGATGATATCAAATATTCCTAATGCAATGGTTTACGTTGACGATATTATTATTTATTCAAAAAATGAAAACGAACATTTAAGAGATTTGGAAAAAGTTTTCAAAGCATTAAAAGAACATCAGTTATCAATTCAATTAGATAAAACTGAATTTTTCAAAAAAGAATTAAAATTTCTCGGCTATATTGTAACTGAAGAAGGTTTAAAAACAGATCCGAAAAAGATAGAAACTATAGTAAACTTTCCAGTACCTCATGACGAAAAGTCGACAAGACAGTTCTTAGGTATGACAGGATACTATAGGAAATTCATTAAAGGATATGCAAAAATAACTAAACCTATTTCAGATTCGATTAAAACAAAAATTTATAAAACCGAAGAGATAAAAAGGGCTTGTAAGACATTAATAGATTTAATGGCAAATGCACCAATTTTAAAATACCCCGATTGGAATAAATCATTCATATTAACTACAGATGCTAGTAATAAAGCAATTGGAGCGGTATTGTCCCAAAAAGACGATGATGATATTGAACATCCTGTAGCATTCGCTTCACGAGTACTACAAAATGCGGAAAATAATTATAGCACTATCGAAAAAGAATTATTAGCAGTTGTATGGGCGACTCAACACTTTAAGCCTTACTTATACGGAACTAAATTTTTACTTCAAACCGATCATAAACCACTAACTTGGATATTTTCTATGAAGAACGGTAACACCCGAATCATGAAATGGATTTGGAAGTTGCAGGAGTTCGAATTTGACATAAAACATGTTAATGGTAAAACAAATTATGTAGCAGATGCTTTATCAAGAAATATAAATGAAGTAAACCACACGGAACCAGAGGATATGGATATTGATGATGTAGATATTGATATTGATGTATTTATTGATGACATATTACAAAATCAAGAAGAAGCTGCTGAAAAAACAACAGAATATGAAGCAATTATGGAGGAATTAATAAATATTCCATCTACAGCGGAAAATGCAGAAAATCAATCAGATCTAGAAACTATTCATTCACAAGAATCCAGCAATGAACAAACTTGGATATGTGAACCAGATAAATGTATAAATGTAGAAAAAAATCAAATTATTATCATTAGAGGAAACAAAGAAGACATGAAGTTCTCTAAGCCATTTGGAAACAAGAGAAGATACGAACTCATCATTAACAGGAAAGATGACTTGCAAACTCTACTCTACCAGATCGTAGAACCGGACAAGACTTACGGAATTTTCTGTTCACCGAACATAAAAACTTTAGAAAAAACTTACGATGAATACTTTAAAGAGATTCAAAATATAATAGAAAACGAATTCCCTTCTGTAAGAATAAAACGTTATTTTAACTTTATCAATGACGTAGAAAATGTAAATGAACAACGCGAAACTATTGAAAACTATCATTTAGGAAAAACTAAACATCGTGGAATATTAGAAACTTTTGAAAAATTAAAAAAACAAGTTTATTTCCCCAATATGAAAGACAAAATTACAGAATACATTAATAAATGTGAAATTTGTAAAAAATCAAAGTATGATAGAAAACCTATCAAAACTAAATTTCAACAAACCCCAACACCAGAAAAACCTTTTCGAGAATTAATGATTGACATTTTGAAGTATGAAAGGAAAATAATATTTACTGCTGTTGATACTTTCTCAAAAAGATTGTTCGCACAAGTTATTCCAACACACAATGCAATCAATATTTGTGATTGTTTACAAAATTATTTATCTCATTATCCTACGCCAGTACAGATCTCATTAGATCAAGGCACAGAAATGAAAAACAATTTAGTTAAACAATTTTGTGACCACAATGATATTTTATTACATTATACATCCACTAATCACTCAAATTCTTTGGGATTATTAAATAGAGTTCATTTAACACTAAGCGAATTACTAAGACTTATCTCGCATGAGAGAAAATCTTATTCATTTGAACAAAAATTAAAACTTGCAATTATTGCGTACAATAATACCTTAAATAACAATCTAAAATTAACACCCAATGAAATCACTTTCGGATTTATAAAAGAAAATAACAACAACAAAAATATTAGTATAACAGAACTATACGTACAAAAGTATCATAAAGATTTACAACTTTTGCATGAATTAGCTCACACAAAAATTAATGAAGAAAAGATAAAGCGTACAGAAAAATTAAATAAAAATCGGGAAGATCCACCTGAATTAATAAATCAAGAATTTATCAAAGATACTCAATCGAAGATTAAAAGTAGAGACAAATTCAGAAAAGTAAATGTGTTAATCCAAGGCGCTAGGCAATTAACAACACATGTTGATAACGTTAGGAGACCCAACAAACGTAAAAAGAGGAAACATTTTGTTTCAGATGAAGATTCACTACATGTCAATAATTCTGATACTTCATCTTCAGAAGATTCTGACGATAAAAGTAGTAGATCTCACTAACTCTCCAGGAATTCTCCATTATTCTGTAAATAATATTAGAGTAGTTAATCAATATTATGAAACTTATCATTTTTATAATTTAAGTTTATTAGAAGTAGAAATAATAAATATTGAAGATCATGTTACTAACTTTAGATCACATAAAATGTATCATTTGCTAAAAGATTTAACAAACGAAGTTTTTGAACAATTTCAATTAATGCAACAAAGAGATATTAAAAATCGTCACAGACGAGGCTTGATAAATGGTCTAGGTAATGTTATTAGTTGGATAACAGGTAATATGAATAATGACGACAAGGAATACTACGATAAAATAATTTCAAATGTAGAACAAAATAATTATAAGATTGAACATAACATCGAAAATTCTGTCAATATTAATAAACGTCTGATTGAGGATTACCAGAATGAAATCAAAACAATTAATAAAAATTTCATAATTAATAGACAAAATTTCGAATCGCTAGGACAAAATGAAAAAGCTTATGACTTATATATTCACATCATGCATTTATTAAATAAAATTAAAGATTTAACTTTATCTTTAGAATTTTGTAAGCTTGGCATTGTTCACACCAATTTAATGATTGATGTAATAAAAAATCTACCAAGTAACATAAAACTAATCTCAGATAATACTGAAATTCTATGGACAAATAGTAAAATCTTTTGTTCAACTCATCACAATATAATCCATACTTTTATCAAATTACCAATTCATGATGAATCCTATAAAGGATATTTTGTGATATCAGTACCAAGAATTATAAACCAGACAATTTACGAAATTGATTTAAAAACTGATCTTTACTTACAAAAAGGAGCCACTCTCTATCAAGGAAGTTGTATTTTTATTGACAATTATTACTGTATAAATCTTAATAAAACAGAATCAAAATGTGTTTCATCTATTGTACATAACGGAAATTTAAAAGAATGTAAACTAGTATTAAGTAATCAAAATAATATAAGATATTTAGATCATATTAAGCAATATATCACTGTAAATATTAAAAAAATAACAGATTGTCATAATAACACTGTATTTTTACCAAATGTAGGATTAATTAATATTAGTAAGGAGGATTGCTTTCCAGAATTTAATAAAATTTATACTCATGATTTTAACACTATTTTACAACCATTTTATGAAAATGTAATATTAAATACAACTATGTTAGAAACAAATAATTATACTATACCAGAATTAGAAATATTGTCCTTTGTAGACAACACTAATATTTATCATTATTCTTTTGTATTATGTATTATTCTAATCATTGTACTAATTAACATTTTTATTTATAAAAGAAATTGTAAAAAGATCCAAAATTCAAATTTACCTTTAAATAATGTAAAGGTTTCAACAACACCTATTACTATTGATGATCATAAAGTAATTTTAAGTAAATTGTATAAATCAAGTTTTTAAAATGTAAAAATTAAATGTTTGTTTTGACCAGAGTTCAAAACTTAAGGCTGCGGGGAGTTATAGTGCACCCGTGCTAACATTCTAAGAACTATGAATCACCCCTTTGCTGACTCTTATAAAAACCCCGTGAGAATCAGAGAAGGAGGTCAGTCTATTGTATCTCATTAGCCCGTCACTATGCTAGATTAGATCTGTATATTACCATGTCATTTATGTTTGTTATTCAAAATAAATCTTTTTAAAAAGTCTTGTGTGCTTTGAAGATATTTAACTATATATATACATAATAACGTAGCTAACAGTCACCATTACTGATAAAAAACCGACATAAATGAATAAGTCTGAGAAAACCTATATTATAGCAAACATATTTATAAATTGCAATAGTGACCGCGTTAACAGATATCAAATAGGTGAAGAAATGATTATCAAGTATTATAAACACTGTATGTGTACGTGACATACAGTAATTGAGTGTGACGGTATATAAAAACATTTAGCAACAATAACGATTACTATACGTAAATATAAATCAATATAACTTATAATATGTTGTTTGGGGGATTGACGTTTTCCACTAAATTTTGGGTAACACCATTTCCTCCTGAAGTGATTCTAAAGACTGAAAAGTATGATGCTAAAACAACAGCTGGGGAGTAAAGAAAAATACTAAGGAGTAGTCCTGATGGTGTGACCAGTGTTACGAACATTCCTTTACAAAATCACCGATCCAGGAGAAATTGTGAAATGTATGTTATAACAGATAATATGGCTTGAAAAAAATGATTTGAGGCACCGAAGCGGCGAGATGATAAGGTGAGTTACGAACGTGAGTAGGCCGACAAAAGGAAATATCGTCAAATTTGTCAACGGGGAATGAGCCAGTTTAGGATAAAATATTTTAAATCGATCCCACTCGTTTTGTACTCTCTGGAACAAATGACTCGGAAGATGTAGTGTACCTAGTAGATAACAAACATCGTTTTTGTAGAAAACTCATACAAACCGGTTTCTGAGAGGAGTACATACTGACAATTATTTTTGGTCGGTTTTGTCAATATTTAAATAAAAATGGCTTAAATGGTCGTAATATAATGTACCAAAAATTTTTTGTACACTTACGAGATGAAATAAAGTTAATTAATTATGAGACAAACATCGTTTGAAAAAAAAAATGAAGTTGATATAGGAAGAAAATTTTGGGTAAGAGCTCTTTATAGAGGTATTCTAATTTAATGCAGATAAACGTTGAAGGAAATTGCTTTTTAATTTTTCACGACTCGTGTTACATACATAACAACAACGACGCAATAATGACTTATTGAAATATTAAAACTACGTTAACAGGAAAGTCATTTGCAGAATGAACAATTCAAAGCCCGTGGTCTACTATCAATCACTGTCATATTATAAATATTACATAACGATTTCAAGAGAGGGAAAAAGAAAAACTTGTTTTTACAAACTTATGGACAGTTGTTCAATTTTTCATTCACCATCTTTAAATAAACGGATGTGCATTATAAATGGATATTCATGTTGTCTGTGATTTTGTCCGATTTGCATATGCTCATATGATACTTATAATTGTCATAACTAACTTAACTTTCTTCATAAATCTTCAGACCAAAATAGACTTAATGAGGAGCCTCGTTCAGGTATTGCATGCTAGTGATTTTAATCATTAGTATTATATCATACATTTTTTTTTTTTACATGGGATTATTTGATCTTTCAACCTTTTGTTTAGAATTGTCGTTGGTAAGCTTGCAGGGCCACGAAAACCGTTGTCCACTAGGGAGAGGTCTCTCCCAAGGAGGTGCTAGATTTAGCAAGACGAAGGCAGAGATTCCCACTAGGAAGGTGTGGGGTCTGACAACGCCGGACTAAAACGTAGCGAGGTGAGGAGAGATAGATGCAGAGGTTTTCATAATGAAGAAGTCAAGTTTCAGAGTTTAAAACAGAGCAGCCACGAGCCAGTTAGTTCCT
This sequence comes from Acanthosoma haemorrhoidale, assembly GCA_930367205.1. Taxonomy (NCBI): domain Eukaryota; kingdom Metazoa; phylum Arthropoda; class Insecta; order Hemiptera; family Acanthosomatidae; genus Acanthosoma; species Acanthosoma haemorrhoidale. Next base: position 74,752,895 of record OV884012.1, read on the forward strand.
AGGAGAATGATATACACGCCCCAAACCGCCGGTCTTAAATACCTAGCTGGCTTTGTCAGTAGCCAATCAGCTCTGTTTTTATAATACCCAATGCCCGTTGAGTGTGTGGTTTTCTTAGTACGCTGACAAAGAGACGTGAGCCGGGTAAGGGTCTATCGGCTGGTTGGGTCTAGTACCTGCTATTGGCAGCTGGTGCCCCAGCTCATATAACTAATTGGCTCCTAGCTGCATGTTTATTGTTAACCATATTTACAATGATTTATATTTTGGTAATTTTATTTACATTTGTTTACAATATATATGTACAATAGAGTATAGGGTGATTTATCTTATGTAGTAAGTGGTTGCTACATATGCTTTATAAATACTTTATTGCAACAAAATAACAAGTATATAATAAACATTTTATAATTTAGTGAGAATGAATTTGGTCATTCAACAGAAGAAGAGCGCCTACATAGCACCTCTGTCATTATGTTTGATTTAGAATATGCATGAATAAAAACAAATAAAATATGTAAAAAAGAGATAATCTTTTATTTATACTTATAATGTATAATTAGGGTATAATTATATCTAGATAATTTGTTTCCTATGCAGATATTGCTATTGTGGAAAATAAACACAAAAATCGTAAAATCAGTTAAATAAATAGAACTAATTATCACTGCACTAGTTAAGTTTTTTTAAAAATTTTTACTTTATATAAGGCTCGATAAAATCCAATAATTGGTGTATTTACAATACTAGTTTTAATAAAGTTTTTCTGGCAAAAACGTTTCTTAAACGAAGTTTAGCCATTATAAAGCCTGTATTTCTGAAACCTAGGAAAACATATCAGAAAATTATTTGATTGATCTATATCATATATCAATATACTCATTAGGGAGGCTATTGGTGGCCTGTTTTTATATTTTGATGAATTTGGGAAACTATAAATGACTATGAGCTAGAAAAAAAATGCCGCATATTAGCTTTCTGACCATATATTAAATATTTATTACTCTTGAAGAGTACAACAGCGTAGACTACAGCTTTGAATCTAAGTCTTCATTAGCTGATTTATGATGAAAAATAGATTAATTAAATTTTCTACGTGGATATATTGTAGGTTTTGCAGTTTATAGTTTTAAATATTCCTGTGCAGTCTGTGTATGTTAAATATTTCAAACATATTATGCTGCAATAAGTAAAAAATGTCTAGCTGACTTTAAATTTTGCTGCTTTAAAAATTAACTCGTATAGGTTTTTAGAAATTATACGAGATTAGTTGAAAAATTGTACATTTACCAAGCAAAAGGCTTACATGAATGGCTCATCTGGGAGAGCCCCTGACCCGAGACCAAGATATTCCGCGTTCAAGCGCCGGACTTGTCAATGCCATTGGATGATAACGAGATCGTGATAACGTTATCGAGATGAAAGATTCTGACAGATTTCACAGATAGGTCATGTGTGACCGGATTTCATGACTGTGTTATTGCAGCCTGTGGCAATTTTCGAAGGTAGTGGCACCACCTGGTGGAGGAGGTCAAGCGACAAATGCTGCCAGCAGGGGCTGACGTATTAGAGCTCGATGGAAACTGTCCATACCAGCCGTCGCCTTTTCTTAACAGCTTCACTCTCCTTTCATCGCATTAGTCAATAAAGTCACACCACACAACCAGGGGTATTAAAATTTCACCTCTTTTTCATTAAAAATAAAACAAAAAAAACATCTGTTTCAAGTTGGGTCAGCTTTTAAGATTTAATTGTCCACGGACCCATAGCTTGAGAACCATTTTAACATTCAGCTAATTAAAAATATGTTTTGTACTACAAAATTTGTAATTATATATGACGACATTTTTTCCCAAGTGAAACTATCGTGGCTCATGTTGGAATGTGTTGTTACTTTCTAATTCAATACCCAGCCGAGTTAGAAGTTTAACTGCGGGCGGAGGTGGTCTAAATTTGTCATTTTTGGCGGGTACCAATCAGAAAAAGTGCTACTTTTGAAATAAATTCAATTTTTAACTATGTGGAAAATAATACTAAGTCAGTAAAATGTCTTTCTCATTTTTTAGTTTACTTAACATGTATGTTTTATTTATATATTAGCCAGTAGTCTTGATTAATTGTATTTCAATGTTTATTTAGGTAGTTATTGCGTAGAAAATATGTTTATAAAGCAAGTAGATGCGTATTAAAGGAGGATTAGAAGCTACTGGATATCTGGTAAACTACAAACTAACTGCCCAATGAGGCAGATTGAAATTTTATCACAATGAAGAATTTCTATATCTGAAAAATAAAACAAAAATCACTTCAAAAAAATAAAAATTCCTTTAATCCTGGATGGTATTGATTGATAGATCAAGTATAATATACTATTATATTAAGAAACAGGAGGAACAAATTATAAAATAAATCAATGCATACAATTTATTTCACTACATTACTAATTAATTAGTTATATTTTTATTAGATGTCCACTTCAGTGTTTTATTTATATAATGTCTGTCCAGCGATTTGCAACCGATGATTATTATTGTTACTATGATATGGTGTTACGTAACATGTTTATAACATTAAATTGGTGCAGAAATGTAATCTAATTACAAATAATTAGCGGATGTGTGAATCGGTTAGACTTTGAATCAACTCCAGTGGCAAAGCCAACCTAACTACTGAGTGGATAAATTGAGGGCCGGGACGTGTTTCACTTTTGAAGGTCTGGATTTGCCATGCTCGACTGATGTCACAACCACACCGCACATAAATCTAAACAGCTGAATATGTATTAACTAGAAAAATAAATTTCAGCTTATACTTTTCTAAATTGTAAATTTACTTTACTATATAAAACCAAAAGCTATTCAAGAGGTTGGAATGAGGAGCTTAGAATACAAAGCGTCTTTCTTGGGTGACACTAATGACTGCGCCAAACGATCCATAATTCTAAATAGGTTTGGCTAAAGTATCTCCTTTCATAAAATACTCCATCATCTATCAAAATATGTGACTATCCAAATACTAGTCAAAATATTTTAGGGAAAATCTATTCTAATCTATTGATCAATTCGAACTGGGGGCTCCCACTAATTCATAGCAGATATCGCAACTTAACTATTTTTCAAAACGTAGAACAATGTTAACAACAACATTTACATCGACTAATACCTTTGTCTAAAGCTAAGTTATTTCATGAGAAAGATATACTTTAATGTTGACTCCTTTATCTCACACCTACTTTTTATAAATATTTATTAACAAATTGGTTGATATTGGTTCACTCCCAAAAAATGTACATTCCAATTCCTAAGTAATAGAGCCCGTCTAAAGCATGTTAGTTGGTGTATATGTTGAACCATTTGTGAGGTAGTGGCGTATGCGGACGACATAGGGGTCTACAGCACCAGCCTCAACCCAACTAAAGCTCTAAAGGCTGAAGAGGGCGCTAGCCAATTAATCGCCGACAGGCTGCGAGCTGTCCACATTCAAGTGAACCCAGCCAAGACTCAGGGGATCATCTTCTCTTTCCAGCATGGGAAAAAGAAGCGTCCACCCAGCTTTACCATAGACGGGACTCAATGTAAATTAGCCAACAGCATCTGCTACCTGGGCATCAACCTAGACAGGCACATGACGCTCGGAACACACTTGCAAAATAAATTAAAACGAGTCCGCAGAACTTGCTACTCTCTCCAGCAACTCATCACCAGCCAGGCCATATCCCTCCGACTGAAACTCCTCATATACAAGAGCGTCCTGAGGCCAGCTCTACTGTTTAGGGCACCACTCTTTAGATTCCTACATGTCAGCACCATAACTCGCCTCCAGAGCTTCCAGAACAACATCCTGCGAACGGCACTGTGGCATACCCCTTTTCGTGAAATGAAGGCTTCCAACATGCACGAAAACTTCGAGCTCCCCACCATCACCGAAGCCATCAGACGAAGTCACATCAAGTTCTTCTCTCGATGAAGCACAGTCTAAGCCCTCTCTTCCGAGACATGACACCACCACCGCTACCGGCACGATGGCAACTCACAAGATTTAGTAAAGCAGAAGAAATGGTTGACATCACGGCGCTTGGCCCACCAACAACAAGCCTCTAAGGGGCACCCTCACTGATACCAGACTAACTACAACTGCACTACATGCCTAGAGAAGATTCTAGGCCTAGCCACCAGTGGACTCTCACCACTGTACCGTAACAATCAACCTCCACCGAGGATTCCCACACTCCTTACTCCTCTCACACCACCTTCAAGCAGGTCCTCCTAGTACAAGCATCCGATCACCCTAAATATTTTATATTTCTCCCTCATCCTAAAATTCTAACTAGAAAGCTTAGGAAAAAAAAAAAAAAAAAATGTTAGTTGGTGCATTTTCTGGCTCACGATGAAATTCAGAGGAATTCCCACTATTTGTCTGTACATATCGATTTAAAATAGTGTAATTCTACAATAGCTTCTTAAATTTAATTTACTACTTTTCGTGACTAGAAAGTTGAAATATTCTATCGCCTACTATTTCATCATTCTGAACGTAAAGAACGTTTTTCAACTTTTGCATCTCACATCCCCGTAAACCATCACGCCCCTGACATAGTTAAATTCTCTACTAAACAGTTATACTTACTTTTAAAAAGTAATTTGTGAATAGAACATACAAAAAGTACATAAGCAATATATACAACTTAAACGGGTTAGTAACAGTACTAGTCTAGAAACTTGAATGTCTATCCTCCTACTTCATGAGATATGTATATATATATATATATATATAAATATAATATATATAAATATATATATATATAGACCATTATGGTGGGGGTGATTTAATGTTTTATATTATAATCTATGGTTAAATAATAGGGAGAAAGGTTTGAATATATATATATATATATAAGTTAATGCTTACCGGCTTTAGAATTAACAAAACAAAGGGAAAAAAGGTACAGAGAAACAACACGCTTGAAAGTTAGAACTAGACTGTTTATTTCGAGTCTATAACCCTGTATATTTACATTCGGGATGTTTACATCCCGACGTTCGGGGATTAAGGTTGAGTACTGATGCTGCCCGGAGCTTAACTCCCCCCTGCCAGTTTACGCACATCTCCTCGTAAACTATGAAGTCTAAGTCTAAATTGAGGATGACTTAGGCGATATTACGATCACTCTCCTAATCGTACTAAGGGAGCGAAGGCCAGCCCAAACAGTACACAACCTGTAATCCCTTACATTCGGTCGTATTTATAAGACACTTATAGTCCAAATAAAACGCTGCTTCTAACACTGCAGCCACTAGTGACAAAATGAAAAAAAAACAAAAAAAAATTACATGGCTCATTACTCACAGAAAACAATGGCATCTTACACGCTACGCAAAGTCGATATTTCTACACAGCCTGTGTACATTCTAAAAAAACAACAAAAAAAAAATACTTCTACAAATGGTACAAAGTGTACGTATGTATACTATACCAAATTTGGCTACGTGCAGAAGCGAGGACACTCCAACTCACTCATGGCCAGCACCCTTCCCCCCTGGTGGAAGTTTTAACTGTTCGACGTGGACGGTCCTCCGTTTCGTCGGAGGTCTTGTACTCTCGATGGTGACGATGTTATGCTCCCTGATCACCACCACCTTGAATGGACCCTCGTATCTGATCGACTCTTTGCTCCGATTAGAGCCAATTTTACGATATACAATCGTCCCAATTTTAAGGTCCCCTATTCGACCCCGGACTTTGAGGTTTACCCGAGAAACTCTCTTGACCTTCTCCCTCACGATTTTGTCACGAACTTTGCCCCAAAGTTTTCCGAGCTCTAAGTGAGCACTTAACATTTGCTCCGCCATTCCCTCGTCCGCCACCGTCTCTGTCCCGTTCCGGCGCCTCGCGCGCAGTCCGAAGAGGATCTCGAACGGCGTAAACCCCGTGGTGGAGTGGATGGAATGATTGTATGCCGCCACTGCCTTCGGCATCGCCTCGTTCGCCGGCAGACCCTTTTCTACCTGATACACCCGCAGGTGGTCACTCAAGGTACTGTGCAACCTTTCGATGCCTCCGCGACTCTTAGGATGTCCTGGGGTGTTGAGATGCCACACGATATCAAGATTTTTCATCTCCGTCCGAACGTTTGCATTATCGAACTCCCTACCCCCATCAGACGAGATTCGGTCCGGTACCCCATAAAACTGGAACCACGTTCGTAATGCCTGTAAGACGGCGTTGGATGATTTGTCTTTTACGGCGTACGCCATAGCTACCTTACTGAAGGTATCTATTGTCGTAACCCACTTATACCCCTTCCAAGTGAACGTGTCAATCTGTAGTTCACTCAGTGGCGTCTCTGCTGTGGGTGTTTCCTCCTGTTGTCCCTGTGGTGGGTGTCGATCATATTTAGTCTTAAGACATATATCGCACGTTCCTAAAATCTCTTGGATCGTCTTTTTCATATCCCACCAGAAGTACCGTCGCTGTAATGCTTGCAAAGTCTCCGGCGCACCGCGGTGGTTCGTCTTCCCTTGATGGTAGGCAAGCGTTACTTCCCGCTGCCGTTCCTCATCACGCAGTGTCTGGACCATAGACAGACAACGAACAAACGATCGATCAATACCCAGTTGTTCTGTTCTCCATAATTTCTTGATCAGATCCCACACTGTCGCGTTGCCGACAAATAGATGGTAGGTCTTCCCTGGTCTGGATGCATCTTTCAATGCCTGGCAAATTTGGTCACCCTTGACACCCGGTTGGGACCAGATTGTCGTAATACTATTCTTGCCATAGTTTTCATGAGTAGCTCGCATCAGGCCGGTTGTTTGCGTCTTCCAAATAATTTGTCGCCGTTTATCGTTAATCATACCCTCGATCGTCTCCATTTCCACCGGACGTTCTCCGGCAGATTCTTCCGCTTCTTGGTGTTCGCTCCCATCGCTATCGTCCCGCGTACCGCGACTTCCATCTTCCCCCGGCCGCCCATTCCTGGATAAATTGTCTGTGATCCCCGGACGTTTCCCCTTCCTCGACTGCATTTACGGTAATCGCTCGAGATAGCCAGTCCGCCACTACATTGTCCTTCCCTGGTTTGTATACAATTTCCAGGTTGTATTGGGACAAAAACTCCTTCCAGCGTGTCACCCTGGCTGATGATTCCTTAAGCTTCCCCACCCATTGAAGAGGTCTGTGGTCCGTATGTACTCTGAATCTCCGCCCGAAGACGTATGGACGAAAATGGTCAATAGCCCATATGATGCCAAGAAGTTCACGCTCGAGGGCACTGTACCGCGCTTCCGTGTCGGTCAGTCTTCGACTCGCGTACGCCACTGGTCGTTCCCCCCCATCTCCCTCCTGCGACAGCACCGCTCCCAATGCATACTCACTTGCGTCGGTGGTGATAGTAAATAGCTTCTCAAAATCGGGAAACGCCAGGATTGGTTCCTCTTGCAGTCGAGCCATGCATTTTCGAAGGTTTTGCTCCATAATAGGTGTAATCGCTATCCGCGCCCCCTTCCGCAGCAGGTTACTGATGGGTACGAGATACTCTGCCATGTCTGGCACAAAACGCCGATAGTAATTTAGCGTACCTAAAAGTCGCCGAATGCCCTTGACGTCTTTCGGCACCGCTATCTTTCGAATTGCGTCGACTTTTGCAGAATCCGGCTGGACTCCCTCCCTCGAGATGGTATGCCCTAAGAAGTTGATCCGATCCTCTCCCAGCGATGATTTTTCCATCGACAATTTTAACCCGAATTCACGCAAACGTCGAAATACCCTCCGGAGATCTTCGATGTGTTCGGATTCTGTTCGGCTGAAGATCAACAGATCGTCCATATAAATCTGGCATACCGCCTCGTCTATCCCCCTCAGGATTTCGTCCATCAATCTCTGGAAAGTAATCGGAGCGTTCTTCAAACCAAATGGCATCCGAGTGAACTCATAGTGCCCCCTCTCGAAAGTAAACGCTGTTTTGTGTTGATCGGTAGCGCTCATTTTGATTTGATGGTACCCTGCTTTCAAATCCAAAGTGCTAAAGATTGTGGCTCCATTCAGTCTGTCGAGAATGTCCTCAAAACGGGGAATCGGATACTTCTCATCCGTTGTGTTTTCATTTAATTTTCTAAAATCGACGACGACTCTATATCTCTCCCCCTCCTCTCCCGGTTTACTCTTCTTTCGTACTGCCCACAGAGGACTATTATAAGGGGATGTGCTATCAACGATTATACCCTGTCGTCTTAAGCTGTCGATTTCTGTCCGGATATGTTGGCGGAGTGCCTGCGGATATCGTCTCTCCTTCACGTACGTTATTCGGTCAGATTTTAATGGGATTTCATGTACTGTCTTCCCCGTTGCCCCAAGCATATCACCCTCCACGTAAAAAATATCTCCGAACTCCCTACGTAAGCTTTCCCTCCAGTCCACAACTTTCTTGACTGCCCCTATCCGCGCACTCCCACCTCTTACGGTCCCTTGACATTGATAAGTAACTCCCCCCAACTTGATCCGCCACTCCTTTCCCTTGTTCTCTACAAGCGCGCCTACCCGACCCAATAAGTCACACCCCACTATTATTTCATACTCGCGCGGCATGTACTCCACAATATGTACGTTAATATCGCCCTTTTTTTTCGCCCATTTCTCTAAATTCACGACCGCCTCTCCCACCACTTTACAGGGCCCGCCCAGGGTAATTAACTTGCACTTACATACCTTGACCTGGAGTGCCCTCTCTCTGCCATACAGCCGCTCCAACGCACCGCGTGACATTATGGTATTGGTGCTTCCTGTATCCACCAAGCACCTCTCTCCCCCCTCGACTCTAATTATTGGCAACTCGCACAGTATCCCTCTCACTGTATTACACTTTAGGGTGCGGTCGCCACTCTGCTGCCACCCTCCTCAGGCTGCCACACGCCGCTCCCATCTTCTCGAAGTAGTCTTCTTTCGCTCATGCTCTCGGCTCCTGTCGCGAGCCGGCTCTTCTTCCGTTTCCGACGTTCCTGACGCTCCTGAAGATTCCTCAGCTGAAGATTCATTACCCCTGGGTGATATATTTCTTCTTTCCCGCATCGTTTGCGTATTCACTTCCATGGGTTCTGCCCTATGAACATCTCTCCTCCGATACACGTAAGGGCAGTGCCTAGCGATATGCCCCTCCTCACTGCACTCGAAACATTTTGTGCGGGGGCACTGTGCCACTAAATGACTCGTCTTCCCGCACCCATGGCATTTTCTCTCTTCTCTGCGGGGTCCGTACCTGGGTCTCGCCGCCCTGAACCTCCTTTCGCCTGCCGCTCCCCTGTCCCTACCGGTTGGTGTTTCGACTTTTTTCCAATTTGATTTAGGGACCCTGGTTCTTCTGTACACTATCCGGCTCCATTCTCCCTCATCCTCATGTATCCTCGATTCCTCCTCCCTGGCGCTGGTGTCAATCATGACTTGGGCACATTCGAGGAATGAGCGCTCATTAGGGAATACCTCTTTTCTCCCTGTTTCCTTCGCCAACTGTACCTTTAGTATAGTAGACAGAAATCCCATTCTGCCCTCTACCTCTTCGATGCTCATTGTCTCTCTCATTTTCTCCATTATTTGATTATAACGGGTTAGAAGAACTGCGGCATATTGGCCGCTACTCTGCCTTGATGATTTTGTTTCCCGGAACATCTGGAAAATATCTTCTTCAGGCGTCCATCGCCCCCCTCCATATGCTTTCTTTAGCCGCATCTTCACCGTTTCCCACGACGTCTCCTCATCCGCTTGGATCTGGTTGAGAATCCTTCTCTTGACCCGACATATCAGGGCCGCTCTTAGTGACTCTGCATCCCTTGGGTCCAGAAGATTTTCCTCCGATTTTGCTAGAATTAAGGCAGTGAGGCGATCTCCTCCCTTCAGAAAGTGGTTGAGTTCTCCTAATTCGCCAGTGAACCATTCCAGCTCTGAAATTGCATTTCTCAGATCTTGAGTGTTCATTGCTTTCACTCTCATCAACGCAAGAGCGGTAGCATGAGCTTCTGGCAAAATGCCCACCCTTCTCGTTGCTACATGTTCCGCGCCATCCGCTACGTTCAGAACAGGTGGTCGTAGCACGCCTCCTTCTGCCATTCTTTCTTCAATTTTTTATTTAACACGGCAAAAAGGGAAAAAAAAAAAAATCGAACAGACGTCGCTTACTTTTCTTTCCACACCACGAGTTCACGGGTTTCGGCACCAGTTAATGCTTACCGGCTTTAGAATTAACAAAACAAAGGGAAAAAAGGTACAGAGAAACAACACGCTTGAAAGTTAGAACTAGACTGTTTATTTCGAGTCTATAACCCTGTATATTTACATTCGGGATGTTTACATCCCGACGTTCGGGGATTAAGGTTGAGTACTGATGCTGCCCGGAGCTTAACTTATATATATATATATATATATAAGTTAAGTCCAGGCGCCGCTAGTGCCCAGCCTTAATCCCCAAACATATGTTATCTGTATATGTTTACAGGTAATACCTATAGATAGAGGTATCTTGGTCTAAATAAAGTAGTCTTGTTATAACGTTCTACGTGTTCTTATTACCAACCTTTCTTAGCTTGTAATTCAATAAACATTAACTGGTGCCGAAACCCGGGAACCGTGGAGAAAGAGAGTTATCGAGTGCGAGCGTAATTTTTTTTTGTTTTTTTTTCTTCTATACGCGAAAGAGAGAAGATGACTGAAGGAGGAATTTTGAGACAGCCCGTCTTGAATCTCGTAGAGGGAGCAGATATTAGAAGAGTGGGAACTATGCCAGAAGTTCATGCCACGGCGCTCGCGCTGATGAGGGTAAAAGCGATGAATACCCAGGATCTGAGGAAGGCTGTTGCGGAGCTGGAGAGATTCACTGGGGAACTGGGTGAGCTGAACCATTTCCTAAAAGGAGGAGACCGTCTCACAGCTTTAATTGGAGCTAAAGCAGAAGAAAATTTAATAGATCCCAGAGACGCGGAATCGTTGAAGGCGGCCCTGATATGTCGGGTCAAGAGAAGTATACTGAATCAAATTCAGGCAGATGAAGAAACCCCGTGGGAATTAATTAAGATGAGATTGAAGAAGGCGTACGGAGGAGGACGATGGACTCCCGAGGAGGACATATTCCAAATGTTTAGGGAGACAAAGTCCCCAAGACAAAGTAACGGGCAATATGCTGCGGGGTTAGTAGTCCGTTTCAATAAGATAACGGAGAAGATGAGAGAGTCTATTAGCGTAGAAGAGGTGGAGGGTAGAATGGGATTCTTATCCACAATTCTAAAAGTGCAACTGGCCAAGGAGACAGGAAGAAAGGAAGGATTCTCTGATGAGCGCTCGTTCTCGGAGTGTGCACAATCAATGATCGACACTAGTGCCAAGGAGGAAGAAGTGAGGGTGCAAGACGTCGACAATGAGTGGAGCCGAGTTGCATACAAAAGAACCCGGACCCTGAAACCAACCTGGAGGAGACCAGAAACGTCCGTTATTGGCAGAGACAAGGGAACGACAGGAGAAAGAAGATTTAGAGGAACGAGACCGAGGTATGCCCCGCCCAGGGAAGAAAGAAAATGCCACGGATGTAGGAAGGCAGGACATTTAGTGGCACAGTGTCCTCGAACAAAATGTTTTGAGTGTGGCGAGGAAGGACACATCGCGAGGCATTGCCCGTATATCTTCCGGAGGAGAGAATACCAACGACCAGAACCAATGGAGGTAAACACTCAAGAAGTAAGAGAGAGACGGAGCATGACACATGGGGAGAGTGGATCATCAGAAGATGAGTCATCAGGGACTTCGGGAACTGAAGGAGAAGAAGCGAGGCGCAGCAGAAACAGGAGACAGACAGGGCAGAAGGTCGAGTCACGTAGATGGGAGCAACGCGATGAAGCCTGAGGAGCGTGTCGGCAGAGAGGCGACCGCATCCTGAGATGTAATGCAATTCGGGAGAGGATGTGTGCGTTGCCAATAATTAGGGTCAAAGGAGGAGAGATGTGTCTGGTGGACACGGGAAGCACCAACACCATCATGTCCCGCGGAGCGCTGGAGAGGCTGTATGGTGGAGAGAGGGCACTCCAGATTCAGGTATGTAATTGTAGTTTAATCACCCTGGGAGGCCCTTGCGAGGTAGTGGGAGAGTTAGTCATAGGGCTAAATAGGTGGGCGAAGAAAGGGGGAGATCTAAAGATACATATCGTAGGAAACATGCCGCGGGAGTACCAGGTGATAGTTGGGTGCGACATGTTGGGGAAGGTAGGTGCGCGTGTGGAGAATATCGGGGAAAAATGGAACATTAAGTTGGGCAAAGTGGAATATAAATGTCAAGGGACTATATGGGACGGAAGAGCGCGGATAGGGGCGGTTAATAAAATAGAGGGCTGGAGGGAAGGCCTACAGAGGGAGTTTGAGGATATTTTTTACGTAGAGGGAGACACGCTAGGAGCGACTGGGAAGACGGTCCACGAGATCCAGTTAAAGAAAGAACGCGTCACATACGTGAAAGAGAGACGATATCCGCAGGCACTACGTAGGCATATTAGAGAGGAGCTAGAGAGTCTCAAACGGCAAGGGATTATAATTGATAGCACTTCGCCATATAACAGTCCTCTATGGGCAGTGAGGAAGAAAAATAGACCTGGGGACGAGACGGAGAAATACAGGGTAGTTATCGATTATCGGAAGTTAAACGAGAACACGACGGATGAGAAGTATCCTATTCCCCGATTTGAGGACATATTAGACAGATTGAACGGGGCGACAATATTTAGTACCCTAGATCTAAAGGCAGGCTATCACCAGATCAAGATGAGTGCGAACGACCAAGACAAAACGGCCTTTACATTTGAGAGGGGGCATTATCAATTTACCAGGATGCCATTTGGACTGAAAAACGCCCCGATTACCTTTCAACGCCTAATGGATGAATTTTTGAGGGGAATAGACGAAGCGGTATGCCAGGTCTACATGGACGATCTGTTAGTTTTCAGCAGAACGGAGGCAGAGCACGTTGAGCACCTAAGAAGTGTATTTCAAAGAGTCCGCGAATTCGGATTAAAATTGTCCATGGAGAAGTCTCTGTTGGGGAAGAAAAAAATCAATTTTTTGGGCCACACTATCTCACAGGAGGGGGTTAAGCCAGACTCTACGAAGGTCGAGGCCATTAGAAGGATGGTGGTGCCCACAGATGTAAAGGGGATCCGTCGACTTCTGGGGACGCTTAATTATTACAGAAGATTTGTGCCGGACATGGCGGCATACCTGGTGCCTATTAATAATTTACTGCGAAAGGGAGCGAGGGTGGTAATTACCCCAATCATGGAGCAGAACATCCGGAAATGTATGTCTAGCTTACAAGAGGAACCGATATTAGCATTTCCCGATTTCCAACATCCCTTCACAATCACCACTGATGCCAGCGAATACGCACTGGGGGCAGTGTTGTCGCAGGAGAGAGACGGTGGGGAGCGCCCGGTGGCGTACGCTAGTCGACGGCTCACAGAAACGGAAGCGCGGTATAGTGCTCTAGAGAGAGAGCTCCTAGGTATCGTCTGGGCTATAGACCATTTCCGCCCATATGTCTTCGGCAGAAAATTCCGTGTTCACACCGATCACAGACCCCTACAATGGGTAGGAAAGTTAAAGGAGTCCTCGGCGCGGGTCACGAGGTGGAAAGAGTTTTTGTCCCAGTACAATATGGAGATCATATATAAACCCGGGAAAGAGAACGTAGTGGCAGACTGGCTGTCCAGAGCCATTACTGTGAATGCTTTGGAAGAAGGGGAACCATCCGGGGAAATCCAACAGTTTCTCCGGGAATGGACACCCGGGGAGGATGGAAGCCTCGGTACGCGAGGAGATAGCGAAGGTGAGGAAACCCTTGAAGAGGAAGGTTCCGCTGCCGAAAGACCTGTTGAAATGGAAGTAACAGAAGGGATCGTGAACGACAAAAGACGGCAGATCATTTGGAAATCCAAGACCTCAGGGCGGCTGCAGATCGCATACGAAAGTTATGGGAGAAGTAAAATCGCGACGATTTGGTCGCCACCAGGGGTTAGGAACGACCAAATTTGCCGTGCATTGAAAGATGCCTCGGAACCCGGAAAGACCCATCATGTATTTGTAGGGAATGCCACTATTTGGGAGAAAATTCGTAGACTCTGGCGAACGGAACAACTTGGAGTGGATAGGATATTTATTCGGTGCACGTCGATGGTGGAGACACTCAAAGACAGAGAACAGCAGCTGGAAGTGACGCTGGCCTATCACCAAGGAAAAACGAACCACCGTGGAGTTCAGGAAACGTTGCAAGCGTTGCGGCGGAGGTACTTTTGGTGGGGAATGAAAAAGAGCATACAAGAAATGATAGGGGCATGTGCAGTTTGTCTCACTACGAAGTATGACAGACATCCGCCACGGGGGCGACAAGAAGAATCGCCCACCGCCGAGACACCGTTGAGTGACTTACAAGTGGATACCTTCACTTGGAGGGGGTATAAGTGGGTTACCACAATCGACAGCTTTAGCAAAGTGGCCATGGCGCACCCGGTGCAAGATCGGTCATCAGACGCGGTAATGCTGGCATTAAATACCTGGTTCCAGTTTTACGGAGTACCAGACCGGATCGCGTCGGATGGGGGCAGAGAATTTGACAATGCCAACATCCGAAAAGAAATGAAGACTCTCGATGTCTCTTGGCATCTTAATACCCCAGGGCACCCTAAGAGTAGAGGAGGGATAGAAAGATTGCACAGCACCCTGAGTGACCACCTGCGGGTATATCACGCGGAAAAGGGTCTGCCGGCGAATGAGGCAATGCCGAAGGCGGTGGCCGCTTACAATCATTCGATCCACACCGCGACGGGGTTCTCCCCGTTCGAGATCCTCTTTGGGCTGCGCGAAAGACGGAGAAATGGGGCAGAGACGGTAGCAGACAAGGGAATGGCGGAGAAAATGGCGAGTAATACTGTCGCTTTGAGGAAAATATGCGACAAAGTCAGAGAAAGGATAACGAGGGACAAAGCGAGACGAGTGGAACGGGAAAACCTCAAAGTCCGGGATCGAATGGGGGAACTTAAAATCGGGACTATCGTCTATAAAAAACTAGGGTCAAATAGGA
Organism: Acanthosoma haemorrhoidale; assembly: GCA_930367205.1. NCBI lineage: Eukaryota > Metazoa > Arthropoda > Insecta > Hemiptera > Acanthosomatidae > Acanthosoma > Acanthosoma haemorrhoidale. Next base: position 74,767,992 of record OV884012.1, read on the forward strand.
GCAAAGAGCTGGTGCGATATGAGGGCCCATTTAAAGTGGTCGTGATTAGGGAACACAACGTCGTGACAATTGAGAGTATACGACCCCCTAAGAAGCGGCGAAATGTCCACATAGAACAGTTAAAGCTTCCACCTGGGGGGGAGGTTGTAGATCAGGAATGAGCTGGAGTGTCCTCGCAGCATACACGCAAGGAACATTGTAAATAGTTATAGTTATGTGATTTTTCCCACAGAAGTATTGTTTTTTTTTAAAAGTCAAAGTTTTCTTTTATGTTTTTTGTTTACAAGTGACAGTTGGTTTTTACGTTTTATAGGATTAGAGCTTAATGTGAGGGATTACAGGCTGTGTACGGGCGGGGCTGGCCTTTGCTCCTTTGTAACATTAGCGGAGCATTATTTGAATGGACTAAGACGTCCGAGTGTTGGACTTCAAAGTTTGCGAATGGGTGTTCGTAAACTGGTGGGGGGGAGTTAAGTCCAGGCGCCGCTAGTGCCCAGCCTTAATCCCCAAACATATGTTATCTGTATATGTTTACAGGTAATACCTATAGATAGAGGTATCTTGGTCTAAATAAAGTAGTCTTGTTATAACGTTCTACGTGTTCTTATTACCAACCTTTCTTAGCTTGTAATTCAATAAACATTAACTTATATATATATATATATATATGTATATATGTATATGTATATGTATATATATATATATATATATCCATATTTCTTATAATTATTATTAGTGGATAATTAGTCACTCCCCTGACATAGTAAAATTCTCTGCTCAACAGTTAGGCTTACTTTTGAAAAGTAATTTGTGAATAGAACATACTTCATGAGATATATATATATATATATATATATATATATATATATATATATATATATATATGTAGACCATTATGGTGGGGGTGATTTAATGTTTTATATTATAATCTCAGTTTTCAAACAATTTTATTAAGATAAAATTACAATCTGCCTTTTATTAGGCAATGAGTAATTGAGATAAATGTCATCATTCATACTATATTTACAATTCATCATTCACTCGCTCATTCATACAATATATTATAATCTATGGTTAAATAATAGGGAGAAAGGTTTGAAGGATACTCTTATCATATACTGTACAGTAAAGATGATAACATCATATTCTATTCATTTAAGGTAACATAAAGTAATATTTTTATAATTATTATTAGTGGATAATTAGTCATTCATCACTCATATATGTCCTATTCGAGCGTATTCATCCATGTTTGATAGTATGGACGTAGTTTATAATTATGCAAAATGCAACCGTGCTACAACTTTACTGACCTACTGAGGGTAATGACATTCTGGATAAGGAACAGTTTTGCTCTGTTTATAGTGAGTCAGAACCATATGTCAAAATGCAAAAACGGAAATAATCATTAGGGGAGTGTTTTATATAGAAATTGGCTGGGACTCACATGGTCCTGGTTAATGTCTTAAGAAAGTGTGGATGCATAACAGCATTTTTGACTACATTACTTATTAAGATAAATTAATGGGGAATTAAGATAAATAAATGTCTAGTGTTTTCTACGGAATCATATGAAAATGGGAGTCAAGTTTAGTCCAGTAGTTCACACGCGGATTCTTGAACCTTTGAAAAGCAGTATTATAGTCGAATAAAAGCGAAAGATTTTCCATGCTGAGATGAATTAATTAAGGAAGAATTACAATGATTCCTGGAAACTCACTTAAGACATCACAAATTAGCTATACATCCACTAAATATACGTATATCTGTGTAAAGTATGCAACTATTATTATGGAAATCACTATAGAATTCTATAGTGAATAGTAATTCGATAGAGAATTTGATGTCTTTTTTAAATTTGAATAAATTAAGATATTGTAAAATAACTGTGAATTAGCCCATATGATGCCTAGTAATTCTCTAAGGCACTGTACCTCGCTTCCGTGTCTGTGAGCCGTCGACTCGCGTACGCCACCGGGCACTCTCCGCCATCTCCGTCTTGTGACAACCCAGTGCATATTCGCTGGCATCGGTGGTGACTATGAATAATTTGTGAAAATCGGGAAATGTAAATATTAGTTGTTCTTCTTGTAATCGTACCATGCATTTCCAGATGTTCTGCTCTATGATTGGTGTAATCACCTCCCTCGCCCCCTTTCGCAGCAGATTAAAAATAGGACCAGATATGCTCCCATGTCCGGCACAAATCTCCAATAATAGTTTAATGTACCCAATAGTCTCTGGATACCCTTTACACCTCTTGGTACCAACATCTTTCTGATCGCCTCAACCTTCGTAGAATCCGGCTTAACTCCCTCCCGCGAGATGGTATGGCCCAAATATTGATCTGGTTTTTCCCCTTCGACTTCTACATGGATAATTTGAGTCCGAATACCTCTCCAGAGTACACTTCTTAAATAATCTACATGCTCCACCTCTGTCCTACTAAAAACTACCAGATGGTCCATGTAGATCTGGCACACTGACTCATCGATTCCCCTCAGAACCTCATCCATTAGTCTCGGAAATGTAATCGGGGCGTTTTTTAGTCCAAACGGCATCCGGGTATATTCAAAGAGCCCCATCTCGAATGTAAAGAAGATTTTGTGCTGAACTCTGGTGCTCATCTTAATTTGGTGGTACCCTGCCTTTAAATCTAGGATGCTGAACACTTTTGCTCCGTTCAGCCTGTCGAGTATGTCCTCAAACCGGAGAATCGGGTACTTCTCATCAGTTGTATTTTCATTTAACTTCCGATAGTCTATAACGATTCTTTTTTTTCCGCCCACAGAGGGCTGTTATATGGCGAAGTACTGTCTACAATAATTCCTTGCCGTTCAAGGCTCTCTAGCTCCTCTCTAAAAGGAGAGCTTACGGATATCTTCTTTCTTTTACGTATATCTCGTGGTCTAAATTTAACGGGATCTCGTGGACCGTCTTTCCCGTCGGCCCCAACGTGTTTCCTTCTATGTAGAAGATATCCCGAACTTCCTCTGTAGGCTTTTTCTCCAACCCGCTACTTGATTAATCACCCCTATTCGCTCTCCGCTCCGAATGGTCCCATGGCATTTATAATTAATATTCCCTAATCTGACTTGAAACTTGTTTCCCTTATTTGCCACGCGCGCACCCACCTCCCCCAACAGGTTGCACCCAACTAGCACTTGGTACTCCCGTAGCATGTTCCCCATGATATGAACCTTTACGTTTCCCCCTTTTCTCGTCCAACTATCTAGTCCTAAGACCGCCTCTCCCAATACCTCACATGCCCCCCCCCCCAGAGTGATTAATTTACAGTTACATACCTGGATCCGGAGTGCCCTATCTACGCCATAAAGCCTCTCCAGCGCACCACGTGATATGATGGTGTTATGTTATTGGGAACTCGCACGCTTTCCCCTTTAATGCATTACACTGAGGGGGTGGTTGCTACTCTGCTGCCACCCTCCTCAGGCTTCAACACGCCGCTCCCACCTTATCGTTGTCACCATCTGTCTCTCGGTCTTCCGGTGGCTGTTTGTTTTTTTCTCTTCCAGGTTGCTGACGGAATCGTGGGTCGTCTATACGCTATCCGGCTCCATTCCACCTCGTCTTTCTGTATCCTTGTTTTCTCCTCTTTGGCGTTAGCGTCAATCAGTGCTTGAGCACACTCGAGGAATGAGCGCTCATTGGGGAATGCTTCTTTTCTCCCGGCCTTCTTTGCCAGTTGCACCTTTAGGATGGTAGAGAAGAACCCCATCCTGCCCTCTACTTCCTCGGTGCTGGTAGCCTCCCTCATTTTCTCTATTATATGGTTATTACGGGCTACGAGGACTGCAGCATATTGGGAACTGGTATCCCTTTTGAACATTTGAAAAACGTCTTACTCCGGGGTCCACCTTCCTCCTCCATATGCCTTCTTCAGCCTCATTTTTCTCACTGTTTCCCACGGGGTTTCTTCATCCACCTGTATTTGGTTGAGAATACTCCTTTTGACGTGGCATATCAGGGCAGCTCTTAACGATTCCGCGTCCCTGAGGTTCAACCAATTTTCCTCGGCCTTGGCTAATATCAATGCCGTGAGTTGGTCTCTGCCTTTCAGAAAGTGATTTAACTCACACTTCTCCTGAAAATCTTTCTAATTCGGAGACAGCCTTTCGCAGATCCTGCGCATTCATGGTTTTCACCCTCATCAGAGCGAGCGCGTTGGCATGATTGCCTGGCATCAACCCTGATCTCGGTGGTAAAAGTTCAGACCCATCGGCCAAGTTTAACACAAGTCATTATTTCTTAGCGGTCCCGAATGAAACACGACAAATAAGAAACTACAGAGAAAAAAAAATTATCAGTCGCCGATTTTCGGACTTCCGGACTCTCCGCGATTCTGAATTTCGGCACCAGTTAATGTCTGTAGAATTAAACAAAAAAAGAGAAAGGAAACGTGAAAGAACAGCAATGAATGTCAAAGCAATACTACTTTATTCCATCGAGTGATCTTCTATACATATCTTCGGCATGTTTACATCTCGAAGTTTGGGGATTAAGGCTGGCTACTGGTGGTGCCCGGACTTTAACTTATAGTACAGTACATATAGTATAGAGTCTTAGTTATGGTCTGGTACATGGTCTAAGTATATGGTCTGAATGGTTTTCGTTAAATAATATCATGATTCCACCTTCAAATAAAATACGGGAAAATCAAGAACCGGCGTTGGCCGAGACGCTAGCTCATACTTTTCAACATGCGTGAAACATTGAGTTTTAACCGGTTAATGGATCCAATAAAAGTAGCCGAAGACAAAATTACTGGTAAATAAATTTGGCTCAAAGTAATCTAACGAAAGCGTTAGAGCAAATCAAAAATCATAGATTGAGGTTTGCTGGAGCCTGAATGATTCCATGAGACTTTCTACCGAGTTCAGAGGAAGTTAAAGGGAAACAGTACAGAGAAACGAGGAATGCTAATGATGAAAATAGTGAAATGTTAACTACCCAAAAATTATTGTGAGCAGATGGCCTAGACTATGAAAATGTGTTTATGTTTACAGACCTTATGAGTCACATTGACACAATTACTGGAGACGATTGTATAGGAGACCCCTTTCTTTCCCAGTAAAATAGGAAGACTAAGTCATGGATGCTATGGAAAATAAATTAATTGGTATAAGCTACTGAGAATTGACAACGTTCTGCCTTAAGTCATCAGGTTTGGAGGTTACGAAGTGGCCCTGAAGTTCGTATTTCAAAATGATATGAGGTGAGAAAATCCTGTAGAATGACAATATAATATAATCACAACCATCCACAATAGTATGACAGTAATAATTACGGAAATACTTGCCTTTCCAATGCATTATTGCTCTTAGAAAGAAAGTTAAGAAAATGTTTGAAAATAGAATTTAGGAGCGACGTAAGCAGATTTTAGGCTATGAAGTCAATCACCAGTCCGAATAGTTTTGTTTCATAATTCTTGAAAAACTTGAAAAATGATAAAAAGATAAGCACGGTGTTCTTTGACTGAAAAACGACGTTTGATTGTCACAAAGGATGAAATTTAGAATATATGTCCCAAACATAAATAATGTCCCCTAGGTTTTTAAATTCATTTCTGACTGAACCCAAACCCTTTGTTTTGCATTGCTTTTATGAACGAAATACATAAAACATATAAAAGAGGATAGCCTGTTCAACATATAAGTTGAAATTAATTTTTGGGGGAATGATGATTAAAAAATGGTACATGAGGTAAGCACAGGTACTTCATTTCATTTCATTAACGGCCTCTAATAAATTAAAAAAAGCTGTAATCGAATTGCAGGCTATTTTCGAAAGGAAATTAATTACAATCAATGTCAGTAGAGGTAGTATTTATGTTATTAAAAAGAAATGAAGACTAAGAAAGATTACCACTAGCTTGGTATAGTAATAAGCAGGACAACTATACTTGACATGGTACTCTGTACTCGTAATAGGATGAAAATGAAAAACCAGACACATTATCAGATTTGCAGTTCATTTGCTGGTCAAATAGAGTTGCATAAATATGTCAAACTGCGTATCTTACTGTGGTGCACCTCCCAGCTCTATTATATGAGAGCTGTGTGATTTTAGATCAAAAGCAAGCAAATTGACCTCAGTAGAAACGGTGTACCTCCTGCGAGAAGCTGGAAAGACTAATGGGACTACCACAGGAATAAAAGAGCAAATCTACAGATTCCATTCCTAATGAAAGTATGAAAAAAAAAAGCTAGAGTAAGTTGGACAAGTCTGTCAAATAGATGAAAAAGCAATAACCCAGGAAGCTGATGGGGGCTAGGCCCAGGAAAACCCCCCTTTCTGGAAGACTTAGAAAAACCTACTTAAGCCTCAGAATGAAAAAAGATAAAATCATCCAGGAGACGAAAGTGCTTTTTACTGAAAAAGCAACGTGTCTTTAAGCAAGGGACATAGACAGCTGACTAAGTTAAAAATAAGCATGCACGCTTAAAGACCCAAACGTAGAATGAAAAGATGAAGGTAAAACTGATTGATGGTTACAAAGATGAGCACAGACGTACTTAATAGGCACTTCAACTCTGGATACTATACTTCGTCATCTCCATCCATCCATAAGTACATTAAAATTTATCTCCATTACTCTAAGGCACTCATCAGTGGTGGTTTGTAAGTATCAACGCTTCAGTCTTGATTGTAATTCAATCTATGGAGTTCTCGCTTTGGTAGGAAAGAATCGCTCTGGAGATCATTAAGCTAATTTGAGAGAGTATTTATGCTTTGTTTTAGTAATTTATCGTTTACAATTAAAAGAGTAAATTAGACAAGGAGAGAAAAAGAAAGATTGCCTGAAGATGAAATGGAAGGGTAGTTGTGCCCAAAACGATTAAGAAGTCATTTTTTTTTTTTTTGAAAATGAGAAGTTCAATATTTGCTATATAATATATATTTCGATGCAACAATAAAATAGTTTGACATTGCAAAATTAATTCGCTTACTTTAGTACCTGACGTGATAGCTTAGACTCTTCTTTGTAGTAATGATCAGATAGAAAGGATGTGAGTAGTAAAAGAGGATAAGAATCTTCTGACATCTAAAAGTACTCTATTATAAGATGAAACTACCACCGAGGTTACAGGTGGTGTTGCTTTGCTACAGGTCAACTCTATAGCTGTTTTACCAGTCTACTATTAACTGGAAATATATTATATCCCCACAATAATAATAGCCTTTTTCGCAAATTCCAAGGAGCAATCCCTTTGTACATGACCAGATACTGAACAGAGGATAAAATCCTAAATCCTACTCCCTCAAAATCAACCTAATACCAATAAATAAATTAAATGTGACAAAATAAATATAATTATAATATGAACGGCTGTGACACAAACAGATTGGTACAGCTTTCACAGGAAAGTAAATTGAAAAAAGCAAAGAAAGTGCTTGAAACTATAATCATTATTGTTGTTTACTCTCAAAGATTTATTTGCCTTTACATGGATGCAGTGATTAATAATTTACTGGCCTGATTCTGTGACCTTTTTACCTAAATTTCGGTAAGAATGACTATTTCTTGGATTTTCCATCTCATTTTGTTGGTGCTTTCATTAAATAAACGGTATTTCACAAGTTTATTTTACCCTTAAAATAAGATTAATACAAAAATTTAGTTATACACTTAGTGTTGGTCTTGAAAAGATATAAATCAAATAATAAATCTTAGTCTCTCTTCAATATCGATTTTTATAATACTTCAAATCATGAAGTTAAATTTCAGATTTATTGATTAATTTTTGTGTGTAATACAAACAAACACAGAGACAAATTACGATTGCCTCGTTCCTAATTTTAACTTACACTTTTATTATGTTTTAGATGGCTGTAATAAATGAATGAAATTTAATTTTGAAATAGAATCTATAACAGTTTCAAACAATGTTTGTTCAATTATTCTAATGTTTTTCATTGCTTTGTTTTTGCTAATTATAATTAGTATTTGTATTTATATTTTAGTCAGTATCCCTAATTTAAATTATTAGGAAGTCCTAGTTGACAATAGTACAAGATAATTTTTGGGATTATAAGAATGAGACCTTTATCCTGCAAGACGGTCCCGCCGTGCAAGATAGTAGAATAGCGCCGTGGTATTACAAAAAGATGAGGCTGGGGATCATCCTGGCATGAAACAGTGCTGAGCGATATTTGCTATTCGCTGATATTAAGTTTTCATTAAATGTATACAAATTAATGTTCACAAGAAGCAAAAATCACTTTGCGACTCTTCCTTCATTTATGATATCAAAATAAATGTCTAAGTTTCCTCTATTCAGTCATCTTCTGTAGACTTAAGTTAACAAGTTATTAGCATAAATAATGTAGAAATGTTTTAAAATGAAGATTGTGACGTGTTAATGTATATTCTAAAAAATCTTTGAATGGAAAAAAAATTATTTATGACATGGACCGTCTATATAATCTAACTTGTATAACATTAGTATAATTTACTTTTTGGAGGCAAAAGAGCAATAAACATTATAGTACTACATAACCTCGCTCTACATTGTAGTATTGTTACCCCACGTGGTGTTTTTATTGTTTTTTTAATTTTTTTAATTATTCACACGCTATCAGCGAATGGGCTATAAATATGATAAAAATGGCACGTCTAAGATAAAGGCAGAGGACATCCCGTGATAGCTCCCCTACATTGTTGAAGTTAATTTTGAGAATATTTCACTTTTAGTAATTTAGAAGATCTCTCCTCAGACATCGTTGAATGTTTCTAGGTAAGTCAGGCGTAGACAGTATTTGGGGGCCCTTGGGATCAGCTTTTGATCCTTGGGATCATGAAAGCTTTTGTATCATGTTCTAGTAGTGAAAGTAAGGAATTTTCAGGTCAGTTTGAAGAGGTCGATTTCGTGTATAAGGAAGAACCTGTGATTAGTCATAGAACCATTGACGGGAAAATCTATAAATAATTGATGTTAGTCTTCTTAGCAAATTCGTGAAATTGGGCTGCCTGTGTCCAAATAGGTTTCCGTAGAAGTTTGTATGTCAGTAGTTTCGTTCATCAGTCCCACTATATGCTTCAATTGTATTAACCGTTCCATTTTGGTGTTTGATTTTCAATTCAGCCTCGTCTCAAATTTAAGTCCTAAGTACTTATTTGCGTAAGTTGGGTCAAAGGTTGGATGCAAAAATTTACAGGAGGATGGGAGGTGGATTTTAATTATTTTTTAAAATAATATTTGTAACGATCGCCAACCATATATGTAAATTACCCTATACTCTGGTGCAAATAATGTATTATAATATAAATGTAAATCTTTGTAAGCTTCTTGTAATAAACCAGGTGGGTCCATGTGGCAGTTGTAGCAAGGCAGGTAAACAGAGGGGCACCGTCATAAAAGGTACCTGACCAGACCAGGGCAGACCCTAGGTCACCTTCCGGTGGTCATAAAATCTAAAAGCCATGCCATAAAACAGTCCTTTAGGGGTTGAGGGGCGCGGACCGCGGCGCAGATGTGACATCATAAACATACCCCCTTTAAGCTAGGCTCCTCCTTCCGGTAGGAAGGGGAAGTAATGTTTAAAACCAAGGGGTTTTGCCCTGGAAAAACACTCTTCCCCAGTCTCTTCATCTAGACAGCCACTATCACTCGGTCGCGATACGCCCTGGAAGTAAGTCCACTCAGTCTTCCACTGGTCTACACTTTCTCTGCCGAACCTCTGCGCCATCACTCTGTCTCACAGCCTCTAGCAGACCCTCTGGCACCTTAACCTGTTACGCTGCCGATCTCCCGCCCGAACTCTGAAAACTGGTCTTATTCTTTATGAACCTCTGAACCTCTTCTCCTGAACACAGTGTATTGTCGGGACACATCCCTATCAATAAAATGGAGTCAGACATTAACGCCTACATGGAACATGGTCCATGTTATAAACTACAACAATCCGTACTTGTCACCAGGGCTAGAGTGATTAGGCACTCCCCTAGTGACGCCCCCGACAATCTTAAAAATATTAAGATCAATTTAGCGTTCGGTCTCCTCAATGACCGCTATTCACATAGCTTGATCTTATGTGGAACATTTCGAAATTCTCCAACAACTTTGGTAACAACGTCCTCCTACCTTACATCTTGTGCTTGTTGAATCTAGCACAGAAATAGCCAACCTCAGTGTTTCCTGATTAAACCACACACTGCTTTAATCAGTTTGTGCACTTCATTTTAAGTGCTTCTGTTAGTACGAGCTTTTCTCCTAGTCATCTTATTTAAGATAATGCCAAAGTCAACAGCATTTTATAATTTTTATAACTAAAAATTAGAATTTAATTTTTCTCGGAATCGTTTACTGTCCATGTCTCTGAAGCTCTTTTACAGTTAAACTCTGATAATAAATCTGATTGGATTCAGTACATCTTTTGAAATGATTGATGATGAAATTGGTTTAATAACAATGAGAGTTTACTCTGTTAAAAATAGGAAAAATAAAATAAGGTGTTTTCCGGAAGGTTAAGATTTGATCAAAGGAATAAAGAATTAATGATTACAATGACGAATCTTGTAAATACCTTGGAAAAAGGGTTGAAATGCAACTTTTTAAAGGAAATTAGAAATTCGGAAAGTAGGGAACGGGGTAAGGCTGCATACATACTGCTTTATAAACAGATGGCATAACTATAGTAACATACTTATACATAAAGGCATTATTAGAAAACTGGGAAAGATATCCGGTGTTTCGTCCACCAAGCAAACCAAAAGAACGTTTTGTAGCTACAAAAGTGTGGAAGAAGCCAGCCAATCAGAAAATAGTATATTCAATGCCTCTACTTTTCGTACATTATATTATACAGGCTCCTTGGTTGCCGGCGTAAAACATTCAAATTTATAAAGCTATGTCACCTGACAACCACAATTATTCTAACTTTATCAAGTACGTAAATAACCTTCGGATTTGATATCAATCTTCTTTTATCAATAGTCATAATTCTACGAAAACATTTCGGTTATTTTAAATATTAACATTCCAGTTAAAAAAAAAAAAAACCGTCAGCACCATTGCTTTTTTAATTTAATTTTAATACCATTTAACCTTCATCTATTGTGAAATTTGCCTAAGTGATTTGTTATAGACTATCCACGATAGTGGGGCAAGAACTTCTTGTAGCCTTGTGAAATGGAGGCTTTTCTTAGTACTCAGGATTAATGACTATAAGGAATTAAGCAGGTTTTCTTATTATAAGATCCTTTCACGAGTACGGGCTTCTTATGTCGCCCAAGCTCTATACACTCCTGCTATAAATCAATTGGTCCCAGACTTTCTTCTCCACAGCACTCGTTCAGTGCAATGAATGGACGAATGGAGCCCCTTTCAGAATACTTACTATTCATATTTTAATCCATTCAAAAACTCGCAATTAAAGTCAAATTAAACTCATTAATTTATTTTTACCAGGCATTCATTTAACTGGTGTAGGAAGTGAGTCGTTTCTTTATGGTAGAAAATACTCCTACAGAAAATACTGCTTAGATACGCTCATATCATATACAAATTTACATTTATTTTTATAGACGCAGATATTGTTTTCTCAATAATAAAGTTTTGTCAAAAGCAGGTTTCTGGTCAATAATGATTGAGTGAATACGATAATATTGCAAAAATAAAGCTTGAAACATAATGCATTAAGCATACAATGTTGCATTAATTTATAATGTGAAATGCAAACTCATTTAAGAAGTTTAGCTTACCTGGCAATATGTTCATATTCTTTCCTATCAACCTCACAAACCATAACAACAAAGAGAGTGATAATGCACCATTCATCGCATCATTGCTGAATGCGGTAATTCCATACTGCTCCGCATAGAACCAGACTATCAGAACGGCTCGAATCAATAAAGCAATAGAAATTAATTACATAAAGAAAAAATATTCTCAATGCGATTAATAATCAGCACTGAATTATTTTACTTTACTCAAATTATTACTTTTTAAATTATTTTATTTATTACTTCTGGACATCGACTTATAGGCAGTCTAGCTGTCATACATCAATTGCTTACTATACTGCGGTTATTAAATGTAGAATATTTAACATATTTACTTAAAATTACGTAGTACCTAATTCATCATAAAAGAAAACATAGAATATCATCTATAAATAATAAAAGCGTACACACATTGCTAAGTGAAATATATCCGATATAGAAAGAAAAATAAATAACAGTACGACATATCATCGCATAAATAGCACCGAGCGAAAATTGAAACAATATACAGAGGGGTCCAAAAAAATGTATCCACTGGTTAACAGTCCATAACTTGCAAACTAATTGACGGAGTTGTCTCAATTTTGGTGAAAGTGTAGCTTAAAGTCCAACTTAAACATATCACAGTAGGTGTTCGAAATGGTCACCATTAACATCCACCCACAAACGATGCCGCCGAACTGCAGCACGAACTACTGACTGCAACGTGTTCAGTTGGATATTTGCACATGAATGTACGATGGATTCTCGAAGTTCGTCCAATGTGCGTGGATTTTGTCGATAAACGACGTCTTATCCCCACAGGTTCCTGTCCAGGAACAGTGTTCCCCACAGGTAAAAGTCCAGAGGAGTTAAGTCTGGGGAACGTGGTGGATACTCTACAGCACCTCTACGGCCTATCCATCTTCCTGGTAGATTTTCGTCGAGATAAGCCCTAACACGATTTTGGTAGTGGGCTGGGGCACCATCATGTTGAAAGTAAAATCTTCCGTCTCCATACAAGTCTTGGATGGCAGGTAAAATGGATGTTTGAAGCTTCTGAAGGTACACCTCACCGGTAACTGTGCCGTCAAAGAAGAATGGCCTCATTAATGTTTTCGTACTTAAAATACCACTTTAAAACAGACTTCCTTTCATGAAATGTAAGCCTTACTCCAGCCATGTTTACTTGAGTAATAAAGGAAAAACTAACAATAAAACACTAACTATCTGGCGACCGTCATCTGACAAAACAAAACAACGCAATACAACGCTTGTATGGCGATTGCCGGAACTACAAACTATTACACTACCAAAAATGAGACAACTCCGTCAATTAGTTTGCAAGTTATGGACTTTTAAACAGTGGATACATTTTTTTGGACCCCTCTGTATATACTCGAATATTTAATAGATGAACATTTAAATTTTTGTAGACAAATTGTGTTTCACAGGGTTTAAATTGTTGAGATGATTAATGTTCAGTTCTCCAGATAATCTACTATAGTTATTATTATCCCTTTGTTGACAATTGTGTTCAGAAGGGCTGGGAAATTTATTTAGTGCAATAGTTTTCACAAACGAGAAACTGTTTCAATTCTGTAGCGTTTCAAATCATAATTTTTAGTTAGGCGTTAGTTAATTTGGTAACTCGACTCTCAGTGCAAAGTAGCAAAAAAAAAAGCTCGTACACTTCTCTATCCAAATAGATAAAACATAAGTATTAAACTTGTACATTATATTGCAAAAGTTGAAATCCTATCTACTGATCCTTACACTGTCTTATTTTTTAAATTGGAATATTTTCATACATAATTTGATAAGCTGCGTATGTTACTGTTATTTGTTCCTCCTAATTGTATTCTCGTAAATACAATTTTTAAACTTTTTTAAAAAAAATGTTCTAGCTGTTTATAAGCTATTTGTCAAGGCAACAGTACGGCGTTAAAATTTACTGTCACCTTAATTTTTTTAAACAATGGAACGAACGAGTTGAGCACTTTACTTCTTAAGCTATTAGTAATATTTTATGACCGACGAATATCCTTTATTATGAAATTAAACGATTTTTAACATTACCCTTCAAATAGTTGACTATATTATTTATTACATTTTGTGAGTGGCCATCGCTTCCCAAAAATGTCTTTCGTCCAGAGTGGCCGTTAAGGGAGGGTCGGCTTGCCACACCGACTGAGGAGCCTAGACCCACTCGTCGGCCTTTTAGCATCTCCCTCGAGAGAGGCAGACCAGCTGCTGTACCTGACACAGCAAATTGAACCCATTTGTTGGGAAGAACAAGACATTTTTAACATTATTCATCACTTACTCTGAGATTATGTATTAATTAGTAAGATAACCATTGGATATATAATAGAAGAACCATGCCCCCTCCCCAAAGTGGACTAAACGAACTCTTTTCGTTATTTATACTAGATATAGGCACATACACTTAAATGGTAAGTTTAATGTTAATGTTTAACATCAAACCTTTTCAATAAAATGTTTGGCTTCAAAAGTTTTGGCTGTAGTTGCGCAAACCGGGCACCCTTTTGTTACCTATATCGGACCCGTTATTTTTTCATGTTTATAGTATGCCTGTAATTGTACACACTGTTATTCTGTTGGAATCCACTTGCAAAAAGACAAAGAGAGGAGGGGGGTTAAAAACGAAAACGGTGTCCGTCTACATCACTAAAGCTATAGGCGCAGTTGATAAAAAGGAACATGGGTTGGAACAAGTCCAGTAAAAAAAAACTCTCAGGTTGTCGCGGCACACCTGAGGAACCAGCAAAAACAAGAAGAGGTGGGCCTACAGTTTTGGATAAAGATCTTGAAGATGAGCTTGCTATGGCCACTATGGCCTTGCTATGGCAGCTTATTTTTGTTTTGTGGCAAGAAAATAATTGAGGATTCAAAAAAATAACATAGGGCCGTGTGGGTTATGTGCTCGCTGTGGGTTGTACTGGGGCTGAAAAGGACGCGTTCAAAGGTATTTTTCTCTAAACGATTTAATTCTGTTATTAATTTTCTGTATCATTTTTGAATAAATTTGGCAGCTTTTCTTAAAACATAAAACAAGTAATTGTTATATGACACATTGAAACTAGATTATGTTTTCTCGCCTTTTTTTAAGTGTGTTTAATGTTATTTTGATTATTTGTACAAAGGGTCCGATTTCGGTAACTATTTTCAGATCGCCAAAGTGTAATATTTTTTAAAAAAATGAAATATAAATAATAATTTTTTTTAAAGAAAATTTTCAATTTAGTTTTCTAAAAGTAAAATGTGAATGACATAATAAAGTAAATATTCCATGTTTTTAAAACATAATTATTTTCTTTTTTCTATTTGTTTTAATCAAAAGCAAAATGTTAGTACGGTTTTAAGTACTTTCCCACTATATATAATTAGATAGCAGCACCAGACTGACGAGGAATCTAGGTTAACCGATGTCTAGTTTTTTTTCGGATATTCACCCAGTGTTTCATAATCTTGTTCCATAATAGGACGTTGAAACATGAAAGTTGGATGAAAATCTAACATAAGTCTATTTTTAAACAAAAATTTTAAATCCATGATAAAATTAAACTCCAAATTCCAAAAATTACATTTTCATTATTGGATCTAGTGGTACAGTGAACATAATTGATTGCAGAGGGCTGCCACCGCCAATGGCAGGGATATATCATTGGTCACGTTTACTTCAATCTACTTTAATCTACTCTGATGCGATTAGCTCCATAGTTTGCTCTATATAAACTATTACCTTGGCAATCAATTCAGCGTCATCCAATTGACTCGTAATTAAAAAGTTATACTAAAAAAAATCATATTGATAATGATTAAATGAAAATAATAAAATAAAAGGCTAATAATCGCACCATTTAATTTGGTTTTATAGCAGAAAAATGTTCTCGGTAATGCAGAGTTTCAAGATTAAGCTAAAGTAACAAAAAGTAAATAAAATGTCTAATTTCCAACTGTATCCAATTTTGCACAATTTAATGGGTGGGCTAAATTATCTCTAACTACAGGTAAATTAATTTTACATTTGCTCAATGGTTTAGTTTTATATTATTTTTAATATTAGTTTTATGTTAGTGATTTTTTTTTTCTCAAACTCTCAAGCTCTCAAACTTATAAAAATAGGATGTGAAAAAATTATTTTGGATTGATGGGTGCCTTTCACTAAGGGGAGTCCCATTTGAAGGAAGTATGAGAAGGATATGGGGTGTGGGATGCCTAAAAGAGGCGGGTGGATTCGGGAAGGTAGTGAGAGTCTACCTATGGTGTATTAGTAATTATTAATTGTTTAGTATTATATATTACAAAACTAACACATAATCAGCGGGTACACACTTTTATATGCCTGTCCTACATAGAATAGCTACTGGAACAGGTTGGTTTATTTGCAGTCATCATACTTGTAGATAAATCATTATCATAGATAAATATAATAAAGTAAGTAAAGCACTATAGTTGCTAGAATTCAAAGTATATCCAGAAGAGCCACATTTCGGAGAGATTAGTTTCCAAGAACTAGTTCGCTAACTTGAAAAAGTCTGAATCCTCTAAAGTTCATAGAGCTTAAAAAGCACTGTGAGAGCACAGGTGTCAGCTAAAGTCCACGTATCGGCTCCCGAGGGGTGCGAGGTCCCTGCTCATAAACTAGGTTTAATAGCGTATTCAACCACTCCCCCCCCCCACCCCGACAAAAAAGAAAAATATTCTACCTATATAAAATGACTTGGTCGTTAGAGATATTGCTGAGCTTTCAAGAAATCTTAATGTTTCTACTTCTCCTTTAAAACTCTTAAGATCGAAAATGCACGAAAAACAAATGTCCAGAGTGTCATACCTTTTAGCAATAGACAGATCGATAAATAAACGCTAGGATATGAGAATTACATTAGCTGTTGTAAGTGATATCAGATTTCTGGGATAAACAATTGATAATTGTGGAAAACAAGCATTTCCAGCTTGACATTATATATTAAAAAAAAAATACGTGAAATTCAATAAATAAGAAAAGGCATATCATTTTACAATAAATGAGACGCCTTTGTAAAGGACGGGTTTCATTAAAATAAATAAATAAAACTTTGCCATGTGACGGGCAGTGGTAAATAATTATTTTTTGTCAATTTAGTCAATAATTCCTCAACCCCGTGTGGCCATCTTATATAACTCATTAAACCTAAAATAATACGAACATATCGAACAATTGTAACGCCTTACCTTACAATAAATTATGCTTGAGAAACATATGATGTTTGTTAGGTACCCATGGGTGTATACATATACCTGGGTTCATATCCTTTACCCTTAAGGGTATTTTTTGCTCGATGACACTTCCTCACGGGAAAACAAAGGGCTCACTTCTGACCACGGCAAAGCAAGATGTTAGTGCTCTCAGTACAAGTTTGACTATACTGGTTATTTAATACTGTTTAACAGTCCTCGGAAGCGTCTAATACCCCTTTAATAATCGCCTCCATGCTCTCTAAAGATACTTTTATGGGCTAGTACAGGTAGGAGGATACGCCAAATCCTAGGACACTAAGATCAAATTAATTGCACGTTTTATATCCATTTTCTTGCTTCAATGGATAATGAACATTCTTATTTTTTGAATATCGAGACTGACGAAAATTGCCATATATTATATGCACTTTGAATTACATAAATAGAAAATAATACGACCACAAAACACTGAGTTTAACCTAGATGATTTAATGTTTATATTTAATATAAATTGAAAGAAAAAATGGTAAATGCCTTTATATTAATGGACCCATAACGCCCACTCCACCTGAATAAAGTTAGTAGAAGTATCAGCGATTTTAAATCAAGTTTTTTTATATATCATTTACAGTTGGTTTTACTTTAGTAAAAAGGTTGGAAACGTTTGAATTGAATAAAAGCTTCCATAGAAAGAGAAGGATTGAAGAGGTTTTATTTCATTTTATTCATCCTCGAGATCCATCAGTATCAACCAGATAAAAATACTTAGAGTGCTAAAAGGTTGTCTTTTGATACAATCAGAGATATTATATGGTTACTGCTGGGTTTAAACTGTAAATGTAATTATTTAAAGTGGTACAGAAACGATTTGAATATGATTGGGTATTTCAGAACCTATTAGACGTGTCTAATGATTCGGAGTAGGAAGGAATATAGAAGCGAACTCTCTCACTAATGGTGATAATTGAGCAGGCTAGTAATTTAGCGTTCGGTTAGGGAGACTAATCTGGGCTGTAATGTTCAACGTAACGGTCACTTAAAGCCGGCGGCATTGGCCGAGATAACTTCTTGTCGATACTGCAGCAGCACTGGTATATTAAAGGTCGTGATCAAAAGCCATTGGCATAAATTTAAGCTCTCAATAGAACATATTTTGTGAAATTTCTACAAATAAAAAGAGATAGTGGTCACTAAATAAATAGGTGAGCGATTATAAGCCCGTAATATTGACCAGAGAAGCAGTTGGGGTGATATCATCAAAATATCTTTTCCCTTCAAGGATCTTCAAACAATTACCAAGATTTACCGTACTAAAACTTTTCAGTTCAGTACCAATACCATACGTGAATTATTTTTTTAGTGAGATACTTCGTACGCCAACTGCACGACAATTACCCCAGGAAGTGATTTGCATGAATATATATGTAGAGGGACAGGACAGATGTTGAAACTTCACCATGATACTAGAGTGCCCATGGTACTGACAGGGCACAGACAAAAAGTCACCTAAACCAGTAAGTACCACTTGACAACCCTTTATACTTCGTGACAAAACCGAGGAAACTTGCAAGTATCTTATATACAACTACGAAAAAATGTCCTTCGTATAAACGTATATAGAATAAGGATTGCGAACGCCTGTGAACGGTGAATTTCCCGTATTATTAGTTTATTAATTATTTTATTTGCTGATATATTATATATTTATAATAATCTTTTTATTCTTAAAATTGTACACTTTATTTCATACAGTTGTGAAAATAAATTTATTCTTGTTGTGACCTTGTTCGTTGGACCATATAGATTAATAAAAAAAACCCACATTAAAGCCACTGTATTTTGGAAACAGATGAAACAAAAATAATGAAAATTTCACAAATTTTAGTTTTTAGACTAATTGAAAAAATACGATGAATTACAATTATTTTTGTTATATGTTTTGATTTATTCTGTGAAAAAAGTAATACTAAATTGTAAAACATCATATCGCATGGATTACTTAGGTAATTAATGTAATAAACAACGGAAATATGTAGGTGTGATTATTACCGCAAGTAACTAGTAAAAGCAATTCTAGGGAAGACAAACTGCTTACTGGCAACTTCCTTTATCTAACTTAGTACTCACGAGTTCATTTACTTCGGGGACTTGCCTCTCTGCCATCGAGGGAAATGTAGCACTTACCATTTGTTCCTGTGCGTACACGTCTTGCTTCAAATAATTAAATGCTCTTCGTGAAATATATGATATTATACCCTAACCTAATTTATTATTGTACTCGTATCCTATTTCCAAATATTAGTGGTACCAAATTTTAATCACTGTTTGATTATGTCTTCGTGTTGAACCAGGGAAGAAAACCTGGCGGACCAGTCATAATCATATATATTGTAATGTGGTTTTAGAATCAAACTAAATTTAATTATTAGATGAAGGTTGAGTTAGGGATCGAACTTCCCGTATTAGGGGTGTTTGTTGCTACCATATGCATGATTTGAGATCCGTTAGGGTCGTCCGTTATTCGTTTCTTGCACTTTTTAACCCCAGCTCTCATCTTCAAAAGTTGCTTTGAGTCAGGACTCGGACCTCGGCCGGGAAACATGCGGGCCCTCAGTACAAGTTAGATCACCCAAAACAGAGCTTTGTATGTCTTGTCAGGTATTCATGGGTATATACCTGGTTAGGATTCAGAACCAGTTAGGGAATTTTTGCTTGAGGTCAAATATTTCCCCTCGAACAGCATAAGCCACAAATACTAGGTGATGGTTTTTATTTTACATATGTGACTTCCACCTCTGTAATGAGAGCAACAACCTTAGTGGCCCTGATAGAATCCCTGTCAAGGTAATAAAACTATGCATTTAAAACGCAATCTTCTTCAAATTATTGGAAAAAGCATTAGTCCAACCCTAAAAAAAAATCCTGACTGAAAAAATCCTATATCAGTAAACGACTATCTACATCCTTTCTAACCTTTGTCAATATTCCCATTTTATCCCCTAATAACCATGCCATCACTTTCTACTCCACCGTCCAAAACCTAGGGATAACCATTGACCATATATAACCAACCAATGACTATCTTGGAACCAACATTCCCGTCGGTCTCGCCATCTGCTCCCCTAGCCTACATGCTAACTTCTTATATCCTTTCTCATTTTCCTGCACTTTGGGAGTGTGGTATGGGGGTCTGTTGGTAGGGCTCAAGGAAAGTTGAAGGAAATCATAAATTACTTCGTTAGATTTGTATTTGGGACTCCGCAGCACTCTCTTAATGTCTCGCGCCTCTACGCCGAGTTAGGTTAGCTCTTTCTCTCCTTTCGTGTACAATATTTCCTTAGTTCATTCCTTTTTCAAACCATCAATTCGTGTAACCCTCCTTATATATACACTATTTTACAGTTCAAATCTTTAATCAAGTTGCAAAACACATGATCCTCTTTCTGATCTTTATACCATTATATATATATATATATATATATATAAGTAATCGTCTCCCAGCTGTAGACGATCGAGAAAAAGGAATGAAGAAAGGAGGTAGATGATATAATAAGAAGGTTTGTTTTATAACTGGCTTTATTTTCCTCCTGATCCTCTATACACACGTTACGGGTTTGTTTACCCTAGGCTACAAGGTATTAGGCTTAACATTGCCGTACCGCTAGACGTAACTTATATCCTTTTATATATCCTGCCCACAAAACCACGGCATACGTTCGGTCCTTCCTTCGTCACCCTACTATTCCCTGCAATCCTTTACCTCATAATACCCTCCATGCTTCATCATTATAAACAGTCAAAGCTCTCCTATTCCAATTCCCCACACCATTCAAAGAGACACTCATTAGTCTGGGAACGATTTATTCAATCATTATTTTATATTTTGTGACTTTTATGTTTGTATTTTATGTTTTGATTTTGGCTGCCACACATTTCTGTTCTCTTTTGTATTAATTTAATAGATTTTATTTAATGTCATACTATATAGACTTATAGATAATTTTGTTGTTTTGTTTTGTTTACTTATAGGTAGATCTTTATTTACTAGTTAACATTGCCGTACCGCTAGACGTAACTCCCCTCTACCAGTTTACGGACATTCCCTGTAAACTCCTAACATGCGACATCAGCTATGTATCTATAGCAACACAAAACAAAAAGTATACTCTGTTAATAAAAAAAATTTGAAAAGAAAAATGTCTTCCAGGTCCATCTAAAATCACAGCACAGACCCATATAACACAAAAAAAACATAATAAACCAACAAAATATATATATATATATATAGGCCTCTCGGGACTGGTCACCTGTGACACACACCGGAGTTATGTTTCGACGATGGGGCTCCCAGGCTCCACCGCGGGAAACTTGAGCTGTTCCACATGTACCGTCCACCGTTTAATCGGGGGTGTAATGCTTTCGACCGTGACCACGTTGTGTTCGCGGAGAGCGATCACTCGGAAAGGACCCTCGTACCGCACTAGTTCCTTACCCCTGTTCGATCCTTTTCTCCGGTACACGAGCGCGCCGAGTTTAAGATTGCCCAGAATATCGCGGACTTTGAGGTTGTCGCGCGCCACCCGTCGCCGTTTCTTATCCTGGAGCCATCCCCGAACGGCCACCCACTGTTTCTTTAGCGCTATCTGATTACTTACTACCCGTGCGGCCAGTTCTTCATCGATCGCCGTACTCCTGCTATCGCGCCGGCATCTTCGAAGTCCAAACAGCGTCTCGACCGGAGAAAAACCGGTGGCAGAATGGATTGAGTGGTTATACGCGATGACTGCCTTTTCCATCGCCACGTTTGGTTCTAAGCCCTTCTCTCCATGGTAAATTCGTAGGTGGTCGCTAAGCGTGCTGTGCAGCCGCTCTACAGTCTCCTCGACTCTTCGGGTGTCCTGGGGTGTTGAGATGCCAACGGATCTCTAAGGCCGCCGCCTCAGCCCTTATTTCGGCGTTATCAAACTCCCTACCAGCGTCGGAAGCTATCGTGTCTGGTACGCCATAAAATTGGCACCATGTGCGTAGTGCCCTTAGGACTGCTTCCGCTGATCGTTCTGCTATCAGATGGGCCATCGCTGTTTTGCTGAACCTATCGACAATGGTGACCCATTTGTATCCCCTCCATGTGAACGTGTCCACCTGCAAATCCTCCAACGGTTGGTCTGCCGTTGGCGTCTCCTCCTGTATTGCTCTGGGGGGGTGGCGATCATATTTCGTGGTGAGGCATGTGTCGCAGGTACCAATAACTCTCGCAATCGTGTCTTTCATACCCAACCAGAAATATCTCCTCTTCAATGCTTGCAGGGTAGCGTCGATTCCCCGGTGGTTTGTCTTCCCTTGGTGGAATGCAAGGGTCACTTCTCTCTGCCGCGTTTCTTCTTTTACTGTCTCCACCTTCAGGGTACATCGGACGAACGTTTGATACGTCCATAGGCGTTTGATGCGTCCCCAGATGGTTGCATTTCCCACGTACATGTGGTGCGTTTTCCCTGGAGTAGATGCGTCCTTCAGAGCGCGGCAAATCGTATCGTCGTTTATCCCCGGTGTCGACCAGATTTTGACGATGTTGCAGTGGCCGTACTTCTCAGATTCCATCTTGAAGAGTTCAGAAGTTTTGGTGAGCCAAATGATCTGGCGCCTCTTGTCATTTATTATGGCGTCGAGGTCCTCAATGTCCGAGGGCCTATCCCCCACTGAACTCCCGTCACTCGGAACATCATTGGCTGGAGCCCCCTCCCGCTCCCCTTCCTCGCCGGGTGACCATTCCTGGACGAATTGGTGGGTGTCACGTGATGGTCCCGGAATCTCCTCTTCGATCGCATTCACGACCAGCGCGCAGGATAACCAATCGGCCACGACGTTCTCCTTCCCCGGTTTGTAAATAATGTCGATGTTGTATTGACTGAGGAACTCCTTCCATCTGGTAATCCGCGCTGATGACTCTTTCATTTTTCCCACCCATTGGAGGGGTCGATGATCTGTTTTAACCGGAAACTTCCTCCCGAATACGTAGGGCCGGAAGTGTTCTATCGCCCATACGATACCCAGTAATTCGCGTTCTAGCGCGCTATATCTACTCTCGGATTCAGTAAGGCGTCTGCTAGCGTATGCTATTGGTCGCTCCCCCCCGTCGCGATCCTGCGAGAGTACCGCCCCCAACGCGTATTCACTCGCATCTGTGGTAATCATGAAGGGGAGTGCAAAATCTGGAAACGCTAGTATAGGCTCTTCCTGTAGCCGCTCCATGCAACGTCTTATATTGTTCTCCATTACCGGGGTAATGACGACTTTTTGTCCTTTTTAAGGAGATTGTTAATAGGGACCAGGTACTCCGCCATTTCTGGAACGAATCTGCGGTAGTAGTTCAGGGATCCGAGTAAGCGCCGGATTCCTTTTACGTCTTTCGGGATAGTCATCCGCTGGATGGCCTCCACCTTCCCACGATCGGGTTGCACTCCCTCTCTGGAAATTATGTGGCCTAAAAATTTCACCTGCTCTTGTCCCAAAAGCGACTTCTCCGCAGACAATTTCAGCCCGAATTGCTTAATTCTGTCAAAAACCTGTCGCAGATGGTCCTGGTGTTCTACCTCATCTCGACTGAAAACCAGGAGGTCGTCCATATATATCTGGCAAAACGACTCCCCAATCCCTCTTAAAAATTCGTCCATCAGCCTCTGGAACGTTATTGGCGCGTTTTTCAGCCCAAACGGCATTCTGGTGAATTCGTAATGTCCCCGCTCGAACGTGAATGCCGTTTTGTGTTGGTCTCCACGACGCATCCGAATTTGATGGTAACCCGCCTTCAGGTCCAGTGTACTGAATACCTTTGCTCCACTTAGGCGGTCCAGGATGTCTTCAAAGCGAGGAATGGGGTATTTTTCGTCTATAGTATTGTCGTTTAATTGCCTGTAGTCTATTACTACGCGGTATTTTTCGTCACCGGACGACCCTTTCTTTTTCACTGCCCACAGGGGACTGTTGTATGGAGACGTACTATCTACTATGATGCCCTGTCGTTTCAATTCCTCGATTTCGTCCCTTATATGCTGTCGCAGCGCCTGCGGGTATCGTCTCTCTTTGATATATATCACTCTCTCCTGCTTCAGTGGGATCTCATGGAACGTTTCCCCCGTCACTCCCAGTTTGTCCCCTTCGTTGAAAAATATATCGGCATACTCTCGCCGAATAGCGCGTTCCCAGTTGTCCTCCCGATCGATCGCTCCGATTCGCTCCTTCCCGTCCCCCACGGTTCCTGTACACCGGCATAACATTCTTCCCAGTCTAATATCCCATATTCCGTTACGGCACTTCACTCTTGCTCCTACCCTTCCCAAGAGATCGCACCCTATGATACCATCGTACTCGCGCGGCATCTTCCTAACCACGTGTATTTTCAAATATTCCCCCTTTTTCGCCCACCTATCCAATCCCATCGTCAATTTGCCTTCGATTTTACACGGCCCTCCCAGGGTGATAAGCTTGCACTCGCATGCCTGAATCCGCGACGACCCCTCGCCCACACACAATCTGTCCGCCGCTTTCCTGCTGAGAATAGTACAGGAACTCCCCGTGTCTATCAAGCATCTAACTCCTCTCGCCACTCCAATAAGGGGTATACCGCCGTAATTCCCTCTGACGCTATAGTTTATTAACGTGCGGCCACCCCTCTGCCAGCCCGCTCCTCAGGCCACCGCTTGCCGTTTCCTTCCTCCTTCCGTGCCATATCGTCTGCTTCTTACGTAGTCCCTGTCGTCCTCTGCAGTCTCTCCTCTTCTGCTCCTGGGTTCATCTTCTTCTTCTTCTGTCTCCGACGCTCCCGTAGTTTTTGACGATTCGGAGGGGGTTCTGGTTCTTCTCCATACCCTCTGTGCGTTTACCTCCATCGGTTCCGGCCTATACCTCTCTGTTCGCTGGAAAATGTATGGACACTGCCTTGCGATGTGTCCCTCAATTCCGCATTCAAAACATTTTGTTCGCGGGCACTGCGCCACTAAATGTCCAATTCTTCCACATCCGTGACATTTTCTGTCCTCCTTCCTCCCGCTGGGTCTCGGTCTCCTTTGGCTAAGTCTCCTTCCTTCAACCGCCGCCCCTTTTTTCTCCGCATACCGTTGATCTTTCCTCTTCCATGCCTGTTGCGGCATTCACGGCCTCCTGTACATCACTTTGGACCACCCTGCCTCGTCTGCCTCTATTTTTCTTCTTCCTCACGGGCACTAGTGTCCATTAAATCTTGGGCGCACTCAATGAACGATCGGTCTCCCGGTAGACTATCTTTCTTGCCGGTATCCCTGGCCAACTGTACCTTCAGAATGGTCGATAGGAATGCCATCCGGCCTTCCACTTCCGCTAGGTTCACCATTTCTCTCATTTTTTCCGTTATTTTGTTAAATTTTGCCAAGAGTTCTCCGGCGTACTGCCTTTTCGTTTGATTGGGCCGTCTGGTCTCCCTGAACATCTGGAAGATGTCCTCTTCTGGTGTCCATCTGCCTCCCCCGTATGCCTTCTTTAGTCGTTCTTTTACCACGGTCCATGGGGTGTCTTCGTCGGCCTGTATTAGGTTTAGTACGCTCCGTTTTATTCTACACACTAGGCCCGCTTTGATTGATTTTACGTCACCAGAGTCGAGTAAACCCTCACTTGCCTTCGCCTCTACTCTTTCCATAATCCTATCCCCACCTTTGATGAAATGGTTCAATTCGCCTAACTCTCCTGAGAATTTCTCTAGGTCCGATATTGTTCTCCTCAGGTCCTGTGACGTCGCCGCTCGCACCTTCATCCAAGCCAGGGAGTTTGCATGAGCTTCGGCCATCGTTTCCCTAGGTAATTCGGGCACTTCGAAAGCCGCAGGCCATAATTCTACCATGTAACTAGGTCACTTTTTCCCAATAAAACAACTGGAAAAAAAAATTAAAATTTTACTCACAGTTGTTTACCAGAATACTCGTAGTTCCCGGGTTTCGGCACCAGTAATCGTCTCCCAGCTGTAGACGATCGAGAAAAAGGAATGAAGAAAGGAGGTAGATGATATAATAAGAAGGTTTGTTTTATAACTGGCTTTATTTTCCTCCTGATCCTCTATACACACGTTACGGGTTTGTTTACCCTAGGCTACAAGGTATTAGGCTTAACATTGCCGTACCGCTAGACGTAACTTATATCCTTTTATATATCCTGCCCACAAAACCACGGCATACGTTCGGTCCTTCCTTCGTCACCCTACTATTCCCTGCAATCCTCTACCTCATAATACCCTCCATGCTTCATCATTATAAACAGTCAAAGCTCTCCTATTCCAATTCCCCACACCATTCAAAGAGACACTCATTAGTCTGGGAACGATTTATTCAATCATTATTTTATATTTTGTGACTTTTATGTTTGTATTTTATGTTTTGATTTTGGCTGCCACACATTTCTGTTCTCTTTTGTATTAATTTAATAGATTTTATTTAATGTCATACTATATAGACTTATAGATAATTTTGTTGTTTTGTTTTGTTTACTTATAGGTAGATCTTTATTTACTAGTTAAATAATTTAATTAAATAAGAACATTCAAACAGTTTTTACTTGATTTCATAATTATTATCACTTTTATAGTGGTTTAAACTTCATTTTACATTGTAATTATTTTGATAATAATTTTGATGTAATAGTTCTTTTTATTTGCCAAATGTGGATTTGTCATCTTAACATTATTGTTATTCTGACGGGTCTTTGTCCTGGAATAATTTTTTTTTATCCTATTCTACTGAATTCTATATTGTTTTTATTGTCAAGACGATGACACATTCATGAAATTTGAAATGAGACAATGACTTACAACCAGTCTACTAAAACCCCGTGTGAACCCTGCAAAATAGTGGATCAATGCTGGTTGCTTGATTTTATAAAAAAATAAAAATAATATCTTTATCATCAACGCTTTATTATGTGATACAATGTCATCAACAGGCTATGAAACCTTTTTTTTTTTTTTTTTTTTTTTTTTTTAAAACACCTTTATTTTGACATCTTTGATTTGCAATTTTGAATTTGTACAGAAATAAATAACCTAAAAATTCACCTGGAGCTTCTATATTTTCTGCAACCATGCTGCATTTTATACAGATTATGAAGGTTATATGTATAACTGGCTTAGATATTTAAAATGTTTATAAAAAACGTACGAATCTTTTTATTCGGAGGTGATGATGCTCACCCTCTGGAAGTCTTTAATTACTGGCATATGAACTTAAATAAACTAGCTCGTAATAATCAGATAGATGTCCTTAACTTTTACATTTTCATATTTGGCCTACTGAAAATCTTTTAATCTACATTAAATTTATCAGACTTGTTGTAAGTCATTGTCTCATTTCAAATTTCATGAATGTGTCTGAAGTTATATATATATATTATTTAAAACTAAAAAGTTATTACCGTCTTATTTTAACGAGAAAAGCATAAAAATGGTTCACCTTAGTATCTTGAAAGAGCTTAGTTTTCTACAGTAAAATAACTGAAGAAAGGCTGAGTTTTTATCTCAATCTTAACTTAAATGATAAGAAAACAAACTGAAGTTTTATCTTGAACTGAATAACAATCAAAGTGAAATGAACTAATTACAAGATAAAAATTCTGGCGATGGACTAAAATTGTAATTATAGTGAACAGACAGAAGATAGTGACTTTTGATTGAAAGGATTGGATACGCTTGATGTTCGACTTTTTTGCTGTACCATAGTTCTATTCCGTATGTCCAGAGTGACTTAAGTAATTTAGTAATTTATTAGTAATTGTAACCTTTGTAGATTAGTAATTTATTTTCTATGAGAGATGAGATGTCCTTTGAAGTAGTCTGTACAGTCTGTTTAGTTATTGTCTTTTTAGCCTCGCATGTGGGTTCCGGGTCAGCCATTTGTTGAGATCGATGCCTAAGTACCGTACTATCTCGGATATAGGGAGAAGAATGGAATTAAAAAAAAAAAACTAGTGGACAGAACTTGCTGCAGAGGGTGAAGGTAATGTGGGAATATTTTATTTCATTACCTTTGATCCGCCATTGGTTACGCCAATGGTTGTTCTCATCAATTTGTTTTTGAAGGTTATGAGATGGTTGGTTATAGAGAATGGGACCCAAGACACTGGCTTGTGGAACTCCTGCTTTTATGGGATATTAGTTAGAATATTCTATACCACAGCGGACTTGGAAGAAGCGGTGGAACTGTTCGATTAGAAAAAGGGTTTGTGGTAAATATATCTTGAGATTGTAAAGCAAACCTGCGTGCCAGACCCTGTCAAAAGCTTGAGCTATGTCCAGAAAGAGGGGAATGAAATACTTTTTGAATTCAAGGGCTGGGGAAATGTGATTAACACCTCCATTTTAGTAACCATTTTACGAAGAAGTTGAAGCAAACACGCATGAAGTCTTACCGGCTTACACACTTATTGACTTCCCCCAATCTATCACTGCGTCTCAAGCTACTGATTTACAGGAGCATACTCAGGCCTACACTGCTGTATGGTGCACCGCTTTTTTGTTATCTGACGTATACGACAGCTAAGAAACTCCAACAATTCCAAAACGGTATACTGATGAAAGTGGTCACAGGTACTTCGTTCGAGCTGCGGAGCAACAGTTTTACGATAACTTTGAGCTGTCTATGGTGTATGAATTCATCCAACGTAGACATACCAAATTTTTCGACTCACTGCAATACTTGACAAACCCGGTGTTTAACACTATAACCCCCGTTCCGTTCCTCCATCGTTGGCGGGACGCTGTCGTGGCTGGAACGCTTTAGTCTTAGGTTCTAGGTATAGTTTTTTAGTATGTAAGTTTTTTCTCCCACTTTTTTAAACTGAAGGTGAGCCCCATCAACTTGTAATGTATTTATGTATTTTTCTTTTAACTTCAATCTTATATATGTAACCCAACCTCCTTCAAATGCATCTGCGCATAGCAGAGTGAGGAGAAAAATTTGTTAGTTAATGTTCATTGATTGTTCATATTTTCACATCGTAAAATTCAAAGGGGTTAAGGGAGAAAAAAAAATGTGGTTAACAACGTGAAGGCCTTGTTGTGCGGTGTAATGTCGTTGACGGAAACGAAACTGGTGTGTAGGAAATCGGTTTTTGGATTCAACAATTGGAAGTAGACATTTTATTTGGAGTTTTTCAAATATTTTTGAGAGGTATTCCCTGTCCTCTCAATTGGCTAATTGGTCGGTCAGATAAAGGTGTCATTGACTAGTTTACCGGGTTTGGTGAATAGGACAATAATGGAATGTTTTCAGAAGAGAGTGTTTTTTAATTAAGTAACATTTTACATTCTTATGTTTGGCCTACTAAAAATCTTTTAATCTACATAAAATTTATTAGACTTGTTGTAAGTCATCTTCTCATTTCAAAGCTCATGAATGTGTCTACGTCTTGACAATAAAAACAAAATATAATTCAATAGAATAGAATAACAAAAGGAATAGGATTAAGACAATTAATTACATTAAAATTAATTTTTTAATTAAAATTCGTATGAAATGACAAATCTCGATCAAAATACGATACATTAAATCGTTCCGCATCTCCACATTGATTAATCAATACTAATTAATTAGGTGATTGGCTCATGATAAATAAATTCTTGACTTGTTCCATGATGGAGGGGAGCGCTAATGAAGAAATAAGGAGGCACAGCAGGAAAGACCTCCCTGTAAGAAGCCTTTTGCCAATTAGTAAGAAGGAGAGACGTGATGTCCCATTTTCTCAACTTGTAGAGACTCCTTAGTGTTTTATGTAAATCACATACCTTCACATCATCAATCTGATAGGAAAAATATGCCATGTTTGCATAATTATGTTAAACATGATTACTTAATAATGACATTTTGAAAGATAAGCTGAACCGTCTTAAAACATAAGATTACAGCCTTGAGTATTAGCAATAAATAGATAATATTATATTTAAGAATCAGTCAAACCTCGCAATAGGTTTTTTATTTGTATTTACTGATAATTTTTTTTTATATGTCAAATTGGAATAAAATTACATGTTTTCAAATCGTAGTGATGGATGTGTAAGATCAATGAATATTGACTAAATATGGTAGGTTGTAATTTTATTTCACTAAAACTTGATCAAAAAATTAAATGAAGTGTTAATAACTTCTAAACTACCTTATTTTAATTAAAAAAATTACCTGTTTAAATTGAGTGTGACAACAATAAATTTGTTTTTATTTTTTAATTATGTTTGTAATATTATCAGTGTTCCTGATATTTGGAAAAAAATCAAGACTAAAAATCAAAAATAGTTAGTTAGTTGAAATCTTGAAAGTTAGCAAAGCGGGTACACACTCATGAGCTGAAATGTTATTGAAAATAATTCAATAAATTATTATTGATAAATTTATCAACAATTTTTTTCCTTCCTGGCCCCTTTAAATTCACAGATAATTATATACAATTATAGATCCTCAGGCGAATCTATTTACAATTTATTTTTGTATATCCAATAGCGTCGCTACATTATAGACAGATTTTTTTTTTTTTTTTTTTCCCAACTTTAAAAATAGGATAAGAAGGGATATAAGTAGGATAAGGGAAAATAAAGTAAAATTTCTTTGGGGTGAATGGATCCTTTTACTAGGAGGACCTATTGGAAGGATGGGTGGGGGGGGGGGTTAGGTGTGGGAAACCTCAGTAGAGGTGTAAATGTCACGGTGTAGTGGTGAGAGTCCACTGATGGGTGAGCCTAGAGTCGGTCTAGGCATGTAGTGCAGGCTTATTCAGTTGGATAGCAGTGGTGGGTGCCCGTTAGGGGGCTCGTTGGTTGCATAAGGGCCGTAATGTCCACCATTTTGTGTGCTTTCCCAGACCTAATGAGTTGCCACCTTGCAAGTTTATTTTGTTTCGTGAGGCTGTTTACACCTCACAGATTTTGTGGATTTAAAACAATATTGCCTAGTAAGGCCGTATTCTTGGCGATTTAGGCAAGTGGGGATGCTTCGTCTCTCGTTATATGTGCTCACTCTGAAGAACACATTTTTTACGTGGCGGATTTGTTTTAGTTTATCTGCCGTGAGAATGGCGTCCCCTATTACGAGAACCGGTTCAATTTTTGTTTTGGCGGCATGTGAGTGAGGTCAAATCCGTATAATAGGAATTTTTAGTGGGTTTTGTTACCATTGGGGTGTATGTGTGGAAAGGTATCTTAGCTTCTTTAAGAGTGGCGACTGTTGAGATCAGGTCTTGCTCAGTGCAAAAAATCTCTTTTGTGTCCTTAAAATTTTAAAATAGAGTAAACAAGTATAATGATACACATTATACATGACTGGACTAAGGTGACTAATGAAGGTGATGGGACTCACCTTTTTGATCAAGCTTAACTTATATCTAACTTACATAATAATTCTTAACCTAATTTTTCCCCAACAGTCTGTTGCCATCGATGCGGAACGGGTGGCGGGGTCATAGTGTTAAACCTTATAAACAAATATTTATAAAATATACTTAATTAGTTTAGTTGAAATTTAATTAGATTGGATGTAAGTTGTTTTTTTTTGGAGTAATAATGTTAGAACAGGCTAATTGAATGAGGTGACGAGGAAGAGGATCTCACTTTTATATCCCTAAGTATATTTGCAATCACATTAGGAGGGTTTTTTATTTGTTGTACAGCGTTGAGTTGATAAAAAATACAGCTAAATAAAGAGCAAGAGAAAACATACTACCTTTCAAATAGCGCCTTCTGTTATTTTAGCAATATTGTACATATTTCCTCAATTCTTAGAATTTAATTAATAGGAATCTCAAGGACGTTTTTATTGCGTTTGTATTATCAATTTATGTGATTAACTCGAAAATTGTTTCGTGGTTTGAGTATACTAAGTACCCTAAACAAATAACAAATCACAGTATACCACAAATAACGCAATGATAATTGTAATTCACAGAAATATAAATAAATATTCATCATAAATGAGACGTTGGAACACATATTTTTGAAAAAAGCCTTTCCAGTCACTCGAAATATTTATTTTTATTTTTAGATAGGTCAACGTTTATTTATTTTGGGCGTTGGGGACAGACATGGTTATGGCCATGATATACGATCATGGTCTCCACCCTTTGTATGGTGGAGCCTCGAGGGGGAAATGATATTGCGAGTAAGGTGCTCAGGATCAGGCTCTATTTAATGCCCTACTGAAATTTTTGTAGGATAATTAGTTATAACATGTTGTCCATTTGGGAGAAAGTTTTAAATTAATCATTTTTTTTAATTTTTACCCTTTTGTAAGCTATTCCATTACTAAGTATCAGCCTTTGATTATCACGACTCGATTAAAAGCCACCGAATATAATTTACGTGGCACTTAGTAGGTTACAGCACTCCTCTAGATTCGGTGCTTATTGAAAATCACGTCACAAGTGACAAAGGGTCAGTTGCCAGTGTACAGGGGACCAGGAAGGAGGAACTGCTGGAGTATACAAAAGAAGCTAGCGAAAACTCTGAACATCCCCATCGCTGAACGTCTCCATGTGACGAAGGTTTCCAGGAACAATAGTCAATAAGGTCAGACCGTCACCCTGATCCCTATGGACCCTTTTTATTGTTAAAAATATGTATTATGTTATTTTATTTACGTGTAATAATAACGGTAAATTGGCCAATTTTTGTTAATTGTATTAAGTAGGGTCATTCTAGGTTTTTTTTTTTTTTTTAAATAAACTCCTACCATTTCAAAATAAACATTTGGTCCTTTTTAATTTCCTTTTTATGTATCCAACTCATAGAACTAGCCCATTTAAACATCATGATGAATACAGTTGTAGATAAATAAAGTTTATGCAGTTATTTTTTTCTGTAGGATCTTCCAGAATGAAAGCATAGACACATGTTAAAAATATTTTAAAATTTAAATTAAAATACAGTTGGTATTCATTTGGCATAATTTTATTTCTTAATTCTCTAATAATTCTCATAGCGTCTTTACAATACAACGTCATTTCAAGTTGTAAACTTGGCATCCTTGAATGTTTCAATATTAATATACGTCATACGGGCCTAAACATTGGGAATTTACTAATTAGGTAAATCGTACTAGAAGTCTGATCAATAAACGCTGATTGTGAAATATATTATATGATTGCTTAGCCCTGATGATGCCTGGAATATGCAAAAAATTAACCGGTGTACAAACAAAAATAAACATTTGAAGACACTAAAGCATACATTAAAAATGTTATGTTATTTGCATCGTGTTAATTTTAATACAACGAATTTTGTCCAATAATGTCGTGTTTGTGTTCACAACCCTTTAATAACTTTTTACGTCACGCTGGCGTGAAGAGTATCTTTCGATATTGCTATCTGACAGCACTCCTATTTGGTTTGTTTTATAAAAAAAAATAATTTAAATAATAATAAATACTGGTACGTGTAAAAGGTAACAACGGTCTGTTGGAGCTTAATCTGTGAATTGGTGTTTAATCGGGGGAGGAAATGAGCTAGAACTAATGCCCATTGTAAAAGGATCATTAGCCTATAGTAGATTTGGCCTCCCGCCCCGACTCTAATAATAATAAGCCTATCGTATTAATTGAGTTTCCGCTCTGATTAATGGTTCCACAGGATCCCCCAAAACCCTGCTATTTACCTAATTAAGACATGGACGTTATTATTGAAAATACATGAATGGTCGGTCTGTATGGGACCTGGATGATGATATATTGTCCTGACCTATCAAACTATCACTCAATCGGCCTGGGAAGGCCAACAGAGCCTTGCCCTGCCATCTAGCAAGGCGTGAAGGCACTAAATCGATCCCCCTTCGTCAAGGCGCCCTTCCAAGGCATACAACTTAACTGTAGAGCCAAGGCCCGGTAATTCTTTTCGCTTTTATTATTTCAAATAGTAAACTAATTTTTATGATTTAGTATAGTTTATTCATAACTACAAGTAACATAATGACCAGATGGTCTGATGCATGGCATGGCTTCCATCCTGTAAGGGATATCGAGTGATGCCTCTCCACTTTGTACATTACATTAGAGCTTCATTAATTTATATTAATAGAAGTTGAGAAAAATTCACCAGCCAACGGCCTAGTATATCCGGGAATTAAAATGGACAGACATCTCCATTTTAGTAACCATTTTGCGAAGAAGTTGAAGCATACACGCATGAAGTCTTACCAGCTTACGCACTTATTGACTTCTCCCAATCTATCACTGCGTCTCAAGCTATTGATATACAAGAGCATACTAAGGCCTACTCTGCTGTACGGTGCACCGCTTTTTCGTTATCTGACGTATACGACAGCTAAGAAACTCCAACAATTCCAAAACGGTATACTGATGAAAGTGGTCAGAGGTACTTCATTCGAGCAGCGAAGAAACAGTGAGCTGCATGAGATATTTGGGCTGCCTACGGTGGATGAACTCATCCAGCGTAGACATATCAAATTTTTCGACTCATTACAATATTTAACAAACCCGGTGTTTAACACTATAACCCCCGCTCCGTCCCCCCATCGATGGCAGGACGCTGTCGCGGCTGGAACACTCTAGTCCTAGGTTTTAGGTAGAGTTTTAGTTTGTTTTGTTTAGTTTTGTTCCTAGTGTTTAGTGTTTGGTGTCGGTGACAAATAGAAGGTGGGCCTCATCACCTAGTGTTGTATAAGAACGATGAACTTTTAACGACACTAAAATTTTTATTATATTTATGCACTCCGCCAAATGCATGTAAATGCAGAAAGAGGAGAAATATGTAATCCAATTATTTTATTATTTTTTGTACATTGTATTATTTTGTTTGAGGTTTTGAAATAATCCGGTCTTTGTTAGCCTCAGGTGACCGCAAATGTTCGTCTGTACCGAGTACATCAAGACTCAAGAGAGATGAACGTATGGGATTTGCATTATTATCTCTCTTTTAGTGTGCGCACCATTTGAGGAGAATTTATTGAGATGAGTATTAAAGGAGGATTAGATGCTTCAAATATGTGAATTCTTCTTTAAAATCTAGTTTGTACCGAGAATACACAATGCGTTGCTTGATCAAATGAAGAGATATTTCTTTTGGCAGGTCAATTTCTGGTTAGCTGGAAAGTACTCCCTCGACAATAATGTGGCGTTCTCAAGAGGTACAAGTGTGCCTGGCCGGGGCATAAACACTCTGCATGAAATTTCAGCCGAAAATTCACTCCCTTAAAATCAACCTACTTCTAATGAATAAATTAAATATAATCCTAAAAATATCATTACAATGCTATGCCTGGGACCTGAACAGTAAGCAAGAGGTAAATCAGTAAATCAAATCAAGAATTGATTGTTTTAGCATAAAAGAACCAAATTATTTTTCTACAATGTTTGTGAAAACGAATTCAAGGGAAAATCGTTTAGAGACAATCGTATTGAACTGGTGAAATAAGTCACCGCAGGTATAATTTATTTTTAAAATTTACCTAAGCTTTGGTATTTTCTTTGCTATACTAACTTGTTTATTAATCCTTAGGGGATAAATTAATAATTTTTATCTCATAGAGCTTCTAAGCTCATATTCCCCCTTCATTGCCTACTATTATTTATATATACTTATAGCCTAAATATTATCGATAGTAGATTAGATAATATCAATTCCAAAGGCCTTGATGTGGTTCTTCGTAACTTCAATAAATTAATACATAAACGATATGTCTGCCCACTGTATTTCTATTCATATTTCTATTTCAATTTCTCTAACGTTTTTGACACTAACAGAACAACAATATAGATAATGAACCATTAGACAACCCGCTTAGATCTTGATGACAAACAACCGTAATTACGTCTTCCGACGTACATCCTGTCTCCCAGACCTCATAAACACTCTACCGCGCCCAACATTTGTACTAGTACGTTTGAGTACCAACTTAGGACCAACACACTTCCCAAAGAGAACAACTCAATTGACAATTCGCACAGATATAAAAGTGATAAACCGAAAATCTTTATTTGGTCAGATACCACAAAGATTTTTTTTTTTTCAAACAAAGATTTTTCAAACTCGAATATCTCAAAGATTCGGGAAGTTCTATTTAATGGCAGTTACACTGTCATTTACAGTTCGTCTATGTATTGCATACAAATTAAAATGATTTAATATATTATTCATTCAAAAGGTCATAATAAGTTAATTTAATGATAAAAAAAATTATTATGCAAATTTTCTTTATAATATGGCATTTAAGCGTACCGTTCCCAGTTCAAGAAACAGTAATATACAGTAACTACTAAATAATCAGATTATACACAATGTTTCTGTAGCGTTCTTGATTCAAAGATGAATTTTAACTACGAATTAATTAAGTATATTTTATTTATTATGGAGAATATTTATTTAAGATATACATTTCTCAAAATAAATTAATTTAATTATACGTTGATTAAATTAACTGAAAGTTGGATCTATAATACAATGAAAAGTAACTATATAAATAGACATTATGCGATTATGCATTATATAGATACTATATACATATAGTTAGAGAAATAAGACCTTTCAATAATGGTGGCGAATGGACTTGTCTGCCATCTATCCACAAATACGGGAACTAAGCACTTTATGACCTATAGGGATATTATCCTCTCCAAATTTTGTTTATCATTTTCAAATTCACGTCGTAAGGAATTCATCCTTAGCAGTTTTAAGACATTATTAAAATAATTACCACAAAACAATTTTGAAAATTGATCGGCCTGCCAAAAATATTTTATTTAGTTCCAGTATAATTTATTTCGGATAGATTTTCAATCCCTTATTAACTCTTGTTTATCTTATAGAAGCTGACAGCTGACAAGTTTTCATCATACATGCAGTTGGAAGGCAAGGAATAAAATAACACTTAGCATAAAACAAGTTGTGAAAGTTTAAGAATGGAAATTATTCGTGGAATAATTTACCACGACCAGTATCCCGATAGTATACTTTGAGGAAATATTTTATGCGTTTTATAGGAAAACATGTCATTTGGTTCTAATCCATGCTACCGTGATGTATGCAACTATTATTCAAATTAATTTTATCATAACCATTTTTTTTAAGTTAAAACTACTTCACCAACTCTGGTTAGCCAATAAAATGTAGCATCTGATACTCATTTAAACTAGCAAACCGTAACGACGCTCGCATTTTATACTCGTATACCCTGCCCTTCATCGAACTGCAAAAATTTCATCAATATCGAGAAAAAAAATCATCATGTAACAGTTATCTGCCTTATCTATTTTGGGTTACTTAAAAAAATACACACCACCCATCATAAATAATAAAATATTTGTTGACTTACATAAACTTTTAAAAAATACCTAGACCTATAAATTATAGATTTTTTAGCATGTTACTAATATATATACTCAGGTGGCTTCTGGGCAGGACCGGATAACAGTAGATTCCCGCGCTCTCGGCTCCCCCCGCTTTGAAAATTGACGCCATGTTTAGCATGTTAGGCACCATGATTAATTCCCTGAATCAACTGAAGTCACAGTTGACTGGTCTTATCGAAATAGTCGTGACTAGACCCGAGAGGACAGTAACGCCATGATTGGTCACAATATTCTTAATTACAACGTTTGCCCAAACAGGACGACGTGGTAGCAATATTGCGCTGCCATACTGTGGATGTCGCATGTTAACAGATGTTAACAGCTAATGCCGCTTCCCAGGCTACTCTAGCTACCGGCAGAAGACCGAAATTACCACAGGGGGCGTGACTGTTCTAGTCAGACAGGGAGTGACGTGCAAACATCTAGAGCCAGTGGTGCCACCGGACAGGAACCACTTTATAATCACCCTCCACTCTGACACTCCGACTGTCCAGCAATGTTTCCGTGACTGGGAAGTCAGAAGAAGGACGAGGACCAATCTGACGACAGCCAAGCTTCTGATCAACAAGATCAGCAAAGACAGAAGACATGTCATTATGGAGACCTCAACGCCAATCACAGCTGGTGGAGTGGCACAAGAGCTAATAAGCTAGGCAGTGGAAAAAACAAAACAAAAAAACTGTGATTCATCCAGGTCTACCGAATTTCTCCTCTTCCTGCCATTTACAGATGCATTGGAAAGAGTGGATAAATATAATACATTTTGTTTTTGTGGAGAGGCCAATTGAGCCCAATACGAGCATCTTATTAGTGCCGAGTTGCCCCTAATTACCCCTCAAGAGAACTACTTGGGACATAGACAGCGCCATCTATCAGTTGCACGGCACCTTCATCCGAGCCACTGAGGCCGCGATACCGAAGTTTGCTCCGGTATCGACTTCGGTGATGAAGCCACCGGAACACATCCTGCAACTAATACGGCAGAAAATCAAGAACAGGTGGTTTTGGACGAAGAACGGAGATCTGTGACCAGTGATAAACGCTGTCACAACCCAGATCACATTTCTGATGATTCGTTGGAAGAGCTCTACAGCGAATGCACTAAAGACTGCAGATCAACACCCAGTTGAACCCGGTCAAGACACAAGGGATTGTTTTCTCATTCCAGAAATCAGCTTTTCCGGTTTCTCCACATCAGCACCATGAATCAGCTCCAGCAGTTCCAGAACAAGAGTCTGCGCTCGGGACTGTGGCACACCTCCTTCCGAGAGATGAAAGCTCCAGGCATCCATAAAAAGTCCACAAGCCACAAGAAGACGATACATCAAGTTCTTCGACTCAATGAGGCACTGCCAGAATCCTCTCTTCCGTGACCTGCAACTTCTACTACTACCAGCTAGATGACAACTCAGTAAGTCTGTCGAAGAAGAAGTCAAAAGCAGATAAGATGGTGGACATTACGGCCCTTGGCCAACCAACAAGCCCCTGACGGGCACACCACTGAATTCTACCCAACCCTGAACAAGTCAGAACTACATGCCTAGACAGACTCTAGGCTCCACCTTCAGTGGACTCTCACCACTGTACCGAGATGTCTACACCTCAGCCGAGGTCTACTACACTCCTCAATTTCTTCACCCAACCTTCAAATAGGGACCTACTAGTAAAAGGATCCCTTTCACTCCTATGAATTCCATGTTAATTACTTTTTCCCCCATTCCTCTTTTCAAATTTTGAGAGCTTTGAAAAAAAATAAAATACAATATTCATCCCGGAGAGGAAAGTTAAAAAGAATATGAAAAATATAATTTTTAAATCTTCTCAGGAAAACAGTGGCAAATATCCTGCGGCATATTGAATTATGTGAGTAAAATATCTATGAAGCCGATGTAAAATTGAATCTTCTCTCAGCTTGAATAGATTATCCATCGTGACTTTGTATTATACCCACCCCTAACGCTCTGGTTAGCTGGGGGAGTTAGTCTAGTCTAAATCAATATACAGATATCTTCGGACCTCTTAAAGTTTCAAGTTCACCTTCGCCGGTCCAAAGAAAGTTTTATTGCGAGTCAACGGCTACCCCGAACCTCTTTCTTTCTTTTTGATTGGAGAAAAGTTTTATTTTGTGTTTGACTTTCCAAGGGATTTCACTTGCAAGTGGAAGATCGATGAGTTGAATCCGGAATTAACTTCTGTCTTATAAAGAGAGAATACTAAGATGTAAAAAAAACAATTCTTTGAGCATATATATATATATATAAATTAAGCTCCGGGCAGCATCAGTACTCAACCTTAATCCCCGAACGTCGGGATGTAAACATCCCGAATGTAAATATGCAGGTTTATAGACTCAAAATAAACAGTCTAGTTCTAACTTTCAAGCGTGTTGTTTCTCTGTACCGTTTTTCCCTTTGTTTTTGAATTCTAAAGCCGATAAGCATTAACTGTTTCCGAAACCCGGGACTCGTGGAGTGGGAAGAAAAGTAAGCGACGTCTGTTCGTATTTGTTTTTTTCTTCTTCTTTTTGCCGTGTTAAATAAAAAATTGAAGAAAGAATGGCGGAAGGAGGCGTGCTATGACCACCTGTTCTGAACGTAGCGGATGGCGCGGAACATCGGTAGCAACGAGAATGGTGGGCGTTTTGCCAGAAGCTCATGCTACCGCTCTTGAGTTGATGAGAGTGAAAGCAATGAACACTCAAGATCTGAGAAATTTCAGAGCTGGAATATTTCGTTGGCGAATTAGGAGAACTTAACCACTTTCTGGAGGGAGGAGATCGCCTCACTGCCTTAGTCCTAGCAAAATCGGAGGAAAATCTTCTGGACCCCAGAGATTCAGAGTCACTAAGAGCGGCCCTGATATGTCGGGTCAAGAGAAGGATTCTCAACCAGATCCAAGCGGATGAGGAGACGTCGTGGGAAACAGTAAAGATGCGGCTAAAGAAAGCATATGGAGGAGGGCGATGGACACCCGAAGAAGATATTTTCCAGATGTTCCGGGAGACAAAATCATCAAGGCAGAGTAGCGGCCAATATGCCGCACCCGTTATAATCAAATAACAGAGAAAATGAGAGAGACAATGAGCATCGAAGATGTAGAGGGCAGAATGGGATTTCTGTCTACTATACTGAAGGTAGATTTGGCGAAGGAAACAAGGAGAAAAGAGCTATTCCCTAATGAGCGCTCATCGAGGAATGTGCCCAAGTCATGATTGACACCAGCGCCAGGGAGGAGGAATCCAGGATAAAGGAGGATGAGGGAGAATGGAGCCGGATAGTGTACAGGAGAACCAGGGGAAATTGAAATATGCATCCAGACCAGGGAAGACCTACCATCTATTTGTCGGCAACGCGACAGTGCGGGATCAGATCAAGAAATTATGGAGAACAGAACAACTGGGAATTGATCGATCGTTTGTTCGTTGTCTGTCTATGGTCCAGACACTGCGTGATGAGGAACGGCAGCGGGAAGTAACGCTTGCCTACCATCAAGGGAAGACGAACCATCGCGGTGCGCAGGAGACTTTGCAAGCATTACAGCGGTGGTACTTCTGGTGGGATATGAAAAAGACGATCCAAGAGATTATAGGAATTGCGATATATGTCTTAAGACTAAATATGATCGACACCCACTACAGGGACAACAGGAGGAAACACCCACAGCAGAGACGCCACTGAGTGAACTACAGATTGACACGTTCACTTGGAAAGGATATAAGTGGGCTACAACAATAGATACCTTCAGTAAGGTAGCTATGGCGTACGCCGTACAAGAAAAATAATCCAACGCCGTCTTACAGGCATTACGAACGTGCTTCCAGTTTTATGGGGTACCGGACCGAATCTCGTTGGATGGGGGTAGGGAGTTCGATAATGCAAACGTGCGGTCGGAGATGAAGAATCTTGACACCCCAGGACATCCTAAGAGTCACGGAGGCGTCGAAAGGCTGCACAGTACCTTAAGTGACCAACTGCGGGTGTATCAGGTAGAAAAGGGTCTGGAAAGGCAAACGAGGCGATGCCGAAGGCAGTGGTGGCATACAACCATTCCATCCACTCCACCACGGGGTTTACGCTGTTCGAGATCCTCTTCTGACTGCGCACGAGGCGCCAGAACGGAACAGAGACGTTGGCGGACGAGGGAATGGCGGAGCGAATGTTATGTGCTCACTTAAAACTCGGCAAACTTTGGGGCAAAGTTCGTGACAGGATCGTGAGGGAGAAGGTCAAGAGAGTGGCTCAGGTAAACCTCAAAGTCCGGGATCGAATGGGCGACCTTAAAATTGGGACGATTGTATATCGTAAAATTCGCTCTAATCAGAGCAAAGAGTCGGTTAGATACGAGGGTCCATTTAAGGTGGTGGTGATTAGGGAGCATAACATCGTCACCATCGAGAGTACAAGACCTCCGACAAAACGGAGGACCGTCCACAGTGCTGGAGGCAGCGTTCTATTTGGACTATAAGTGTCTTAGAAATACGAACGAATGTAAGGGATTACAGGTTGTGTACTGTTTGGGATGGCCTTCGCTCTTTAGTACGAATAGAAGATTGATCGCAATATCGCCTAAGTCGTCCTTAATTTAGACTTCATAGTTTACGAGGAGGTGTGCGTAAACTGGCAGGGGGGAGTTAAGCTCCGCCCAGCATCAGTACTCATCTTTAATCCCCGAACGTCGGGATGTAAACATCCCGAATGTAAATATACAGGGTTATAGTCTTGAAATAAACAGTCTAGTTCTAACTTTCATGTGTGTTGTTTCTCTGTACCTTTTTTTCCTTTGTTTTTTTATTCTAAAGCCGATAACCATTAACATACCAACAACCTTATAAAATAACAATGTATAATAATCCCGAATTAATGGATCTTAATATAACTCAAATTATGTTAAATCCAACTGCTAAAATTCACAATAGATCAATAAATTATATAATTTATAGCATTATAGGTACTATAGGAATTCTAACCTTACGGTATTATATAAAAACAAAACTTTGTAATCTTAAAGACACCTGTTTTCCACCTCCCATTCACAATCATATTGTTGCTCATAAATATCACCATTTATATGATAACTCCTTTAAAATCCAAATCGATAATATAACAACTATACCTCAATTAAATGTAACTCAAGTAGAATTAATATCTTTAATAAACAATGTAGGTATCGTCCGACGGGGACCGCGAATTCGATAATCCGGGCGGAAGTAAAGACGCTCAATGTGTCGTGCGATAGAGAGACAACAGGCTGATGATGCGAATAGAAGGAAAACGAGCGGAAAACCATATAACCGAAATAGACGCCGAGTTGCTGAGAGCAGCGCTAGTGTGTAGGGTGAATTGAAACATTCTGAATATGATTTAGGATGACGAAGAGACACCGTGAACGAACGATTAAAGAAAGCTTTTGAAGAGAAGACATACCATATCTATGTAGGGAACGGGGCAATTATGGAGAAAATTAAGAGGTTATTGCGGACGGAGCGGATCAGGATCGACCGAACGTTCATACGATGCCCCATGATGGTGGCCACAGTCACGTATGAGACAATGAAAAAACAAATTACGACTGCATACCACCAAGGCAAAACTAATCATGGGGAGGGGGGCAGGCAACATCGCAGGAATTGAAGCACAGGCATTTCTGGTGAGGAATGCGCGAAACCATCCAGGAGACGATAGGAGCGAGCGAGATCTGTCATCGTACTACGTACGATCGACATCCACCGACGGAACCACAATAAGAGACACCACGGCACAGACACCCCCGACCGATTTGCAAACGGATACTTTTACTTGGAAGGGCCACAAGTGGGTCACCGTCGTTAATCTATTCAGTAAGGTGGTCATGACATACCCCGTCCGTAAACAGATGAAGTTGCTGGATGTCGGATGGCATGTCAACACCCCGGGACACCTAAAGAGCAGGGGCGGAATTGAGCGTCTCCAAAGTACCCTGGGGGATTATCTCCACGTCTATCATGCCGATAAGGGCTGGAGCCGGCTGAGGCTATGCCGCTAGCGGTGATATCATATAATCACTCCATACGCACGGCTACGGGGTTATCACCTTCGAGATTCTGTTTGCAATTCGGTCAGGGGTGTCTGTGTCGTGGGTGTCTCTTCTTGTGGTCCATCGGTGGTTGTGGATTGTACTTAGTACGATGAAAGATCTCGCTCGCTCCTATCGTCTCCTAGTTGGTTTCGCGCATTTCTCACCAGAAATGCCTGCGCTTCAATTCCTGCGATGTTTCCTGTCCCATTGAATACCATAAATATGGATATTTTTTGTGTTATCAGGAGTGAACTGGGACCAGAACTCATTTTACTTAAGAGTAGTAAGGTATACGTTGTTTTTTGTTGTTGGGGGGGGGGGACTTTGCGGCCCTTCTCCCTCGGCCTTATTTTTTAGCTGAATCTTAACCAGGAATTCACCCAAGCGACAGATTACCTACCACTCTCTCTGTATGTTAAACTTAAGTGTTTATTTTAATGTTCTTCTTGAGTGTTGAAACTTGAGTGTTCTTCAGACATTGGAAACGTGTCCTCCTTAATATGTATCATCTACATCCTAATCATCCTTATACCAAATAGTTATCATAGGTAGGAGACAACGCCTCCTAAGTTAAGCCTCTATTAATTATATGCCTATTGTTATTATATGCCTATGCCTATTGTATGCCTAAGTTAAGCATCTATTAATTTATCAAAAATATTAATGTGATTAATTTCACACTGTCAAACTTCTTTGTTGTTGTATCGTTTATTTCATAGTAATAAATCAGTACTCAAACTAGCTTGCGTACAATTATAAATAATATTGGAAGCTATACTACAAAAAAAAATAGTTCAGTTTTGATTAAAGGGTGAACTATGCTAGATAACCTTTAAGAAATCATGTTGAAAATTAACAAAAAAATACTAGGTGAAAAGCTTAATTTTACGTTCAAATCGTTAAACCTTTGCATAGGTTTCTTCCCCACCTGCTGAATAAAGAACCAAGGTTTAGTGGTAAACCCTGGATTTCATACTTGATGAACTTAATATATCTACGATTAAAGTTTTGACCTACGACGGTGGCTACTTAAAAAAAAACATGTGAATAATTAAAATAATTAGCCATTATCTATAAAACAGTGAACTAATCGATCAAAAAATGATCACGAAAATAAATAAATAAAACTATCTGACTTTAAAAGCAAAGACATAAGCAGCAATTTTATTTGAAAACATATTAGGTGGAGTATCCAGCTAATATGAAGTTAACGGTCTACTAAATGTCTAGTAAATTACGCGAAGAGATCGCTGAGGCATGCTCTCTAACCACGCTAGGTAAAGCATTCTTGTTACGTCAGCGTATCTGCTGATTAAGATTCACGTTAATAAGATGAACCCTCTATTAATTATAGCTAGTTGCTCTTAAGAACAGTTGTATATATAAGTTATTTACCACCGGTTAAGATGTGATAAAAAAAAAAAGAGAAGAAAAAGAGGAACAAAAGACTAACTCAAGTTCTCGAAATAGACTGCTTCTTTTTCTATCTGTAATCCGACATATATGGGATCATGGGATGTTTACCTCCCATGATCGTATTTATTTTCAATACATAGTTCTCTCTGACTTTAACTCTCCCCAGCCAGTTCCCGAACATCCGTTGGCCACTTA
Source organism: Acanthosoma haemorrhoidale (assembly GCA_930367205.1). Classification (NCBI taxonomy): domain Eukaryota; kingdom Metazoa; phylum Arthropoda; class Insecta; order Hemiptera; family Acanthosomatidae; genus Acanthosoma; species Acanthosoma haemorrhoidale. The sequence goes on from OV884012.1 coordinate 74,812,981, forward strand.
AACAGCGGGCGGGCTATGTACGATAGAGTATCGTACCTCAATACTCTTAGCGGACAATACAATATTGCCTTACATCATAAAAAAAACCTTATCTCTTCAAACACAGACTAAAAATAGTGAAAACTAAAACAAAAAAAAACAAAAAACATCTTGGTCACAATGCATTCGCTGATACAGATTTATGATCTTGAGTGAGGAGTGTACGGGGTGAGGGCGTTACCCGAGACTCTCGCTCGTAGGATGTCCCCGCTGGTATCTTAAGCTGCTCTACATGCACGTTCCAGTGATTCCGCGGTTCGCGAACACTTTGTATGGTTACGATATTGTGTTCACGAATCGCGACCACCCTAAAGAGACCCTCGTAACGGATCAGTTCTTTACCCCGGTTTGATGCAAACCTGCGGTATACAGTGGTCCCTAGTGTGACGCGACCTTCGGTGGGTTTGACGCCCACGTTCTCCCTCACCACGCTCCTACGTTTTACGGTCATAATCCTCGCGTAGGCCTTCCTCCAGAGTTTCGCCGACTCCGCGCGGTTGTTGACGAACTGTGCGGCCATCTCGTCTATCCCCCCCAAAAAAATAACAACTTATACCTTACTACTGTTAAGTAAAATGGGTTCAGGTTCCTGTTAACTCCTGATAACACAAACAATATCCATATTTATGGTATTTAATTATACGTAGCGTGGCCTGAACCATATAATAACAATAGTTTGTATACAACCACTTTACATACTGGGAATCGAGGAGTGGAAGAACCGTTTCTAGCTTAGCAACGATGAATTTCAATTTCTCGAGGGAAATAATTACTTACCTACCTGTATTGCTGTAGGAGAATTTCATATATAGAATAAAACATAATAATAGATAATACAGAAGGAAAAAAAACCTTAGTAAAGGTGCATAATAATCTGGTCCGTCAACACATGACTACTATATCTGCTTTTTCACTATACATTATATGTGGTGAAAAGATTGCACACACAATCCCTAACAATCGCCATGACTAAGGGTGGAGAAACAACAAGCATGCATGTTTAAATAGAGTTTGGCACCAGTTGTAAATAATACAGTTTTCTACAGTTATGAATCCTGTGTAACTGTAAGTAAGTATTTCAGTAATTACGATATTTGTATTTAGGTTCATCAAGCTTCAGTCTCCCCAAAATATTCATTTATTAGCAATGTGTCATCTAAAAGTCAAAGTTTTGCCAGTTTGGGCAATATCAGGACCATAAGTAACTTTAATTCGTTTGTGTATAATTTGTCCATGATGTGCTTGATTTTGGAAAAATCATACCTTTATTTTTATAATATTGCTTTCCTAGATATTGATTACAAAGGTGACTGTTAAATTATACATTTCTAATAGAATAGTATTTTAGAAAAATAATATAATAATTTATGAACAGCCCTAAGTACACGAGAAAATGTCTCTTTTTAAGCATCTAAAATACTTAGGAAAGTTAGTTTATAGTTTCTCTTAAGGATTCTGAAATTCTAAAATATCCTTTAAGAAAACATTTTCTTTGGCATCCTTGCCGTTAGGCATCCGTTCAAACTTCATTATTAGGATAAAATTTATTTATAATACAAATCACGATTTGGTTTAATTAAGGAAGAGAAACTTACCCCTATGTTCACACAAATGTCATGCAATAAAATCAGTAACATAGAACAATCAATCATTGTTCATTAATCACAGTAATAAAAACCACTACTGATAACCTAGTAGACAATGATAATTGTTCTATTTTATTTTATTTCTTTGAAATGGCTTTTATTTTTTATCCATAAATTGGATATGTAAATGCAAACAAATAATGTAATATACCTGTCGTTATGGCTATATTCACATTTTAGTGCAAAAATCATAATTTGAACACTGATGTGTATGACTCTGAGTCTGCTCGTATATTTCGGAATCACCAAAAGCGTTTCTTGGTCTATTCAATAGGAATGGTATCCAATTGGAAAACATTTACAATTCAGAATGTACATATCTTATTCCTGGTTATTCCTGTATAATTACATCGCGTGTAAGGTCAAGTGCAGCCTTATACTGCCAAGATAAGAGACAAATCCTTACCCGTCTAAATCATTCTATTTGTGAAAGATATTTTACTTTACGATGCATACACATACAGTTATCTCTTGAGTGGACGCTACAATAAGATAAGACTGGGATAAGAACCTCTCGAGAAACTTCAGATATCTAGATCATTTTGCAATCCATTTATTTGCAGAAACATTTTCCCGCACTTTTATGGCGTTTTGGTTTATCGGGGTCTCTCGGTTGAACTCAAGGGCAAGTTGAAGTGAATCATGAATTGCTTTGTTCGATTTGGATTTGGGACTCCACGACACTCCCATGTCTCTCACCTCAACAGCGAGTTAAGGTTGTTCTTCCCCTCCTTCCATGCACAATATTTTCTAGGTCAATTCCTTTTTCAAATCATCAAATCTCATCCCCCCCCCCTTATATACACAATATAGTTCAGTTCAAATCTTCATTCCACTTCCGGAACACAACCTCCCAACTCTCTCAACTTTATACTTACTCCTGCCCACACAAAACTGTAGCACACAATACTTCCTTGCTCGTAGTACTACTCTCTTAAATTCTCTACCTCCTGATATCCACCACGCTCCGTCCTTATGAACCTTCACAGCTTTCCTATTCTAACTCCTCCTCCCTAACCCAATGAGATGCTCGTTAGTCTAGGAACGATTTATCCATTATTTTATATTTCCTGACTATTGTTGTCGTATTTATTTAATTATTTGATAATTATTATTATCTGTCATATAGAGGTTTACACTTTATTTTACATTTCCATTATTTTACTATTATTATTTTTATGAAGTAATAATAGTTCATTTTATTTGTCAGATGTGAATTCGGTTAAATGGAATATTGGCCTTTTTCATTTACCAATAGAATCCGGCATGCAGAAAAATCTTTTAGTTTGGTTCAATGGCTCTGAGGAAACGACCGAGTTTGCATAAACAAGGAGGAAACATTAGCAGTCAAGAAGGAAAAAGGCTCCCCAGAGGGAAATTCCGGGAGATTGCAGCAAATTGTATGTTATGCTTTGTAGGACGGTATATAATATTTTCATCAACGTTTTAGAAAAGTGACTGTATTACAAAAAACCGACAAAAAAATATTAAATTGGTCACCAATATTTGGCAACACACTGATAAAATCGAATATTTTTATGATACAACTTATTTTACATAATCAAAACCACTTATCAAAGCCATAAAAAAATTGTCTATATAATTTCATACTGCATTTAAACATCATACACAAGTTACTAACTACACTATAATAGTCATGGTGGTATTGGCGAGTCTGATAAAGCCACGACAAAATAAAATCTGATATCCAGTACCAGACAGGTGTAAAGGTGTGCTAATTAATGAAAGTAACAAACAGTCAACTTTCTAAGAGAACTCAAAGAGCCAAAACAGCCAGCGATCGAAAATAACTTGTTCCCATCTCGTTTGTTAGGGGGATTATAATGTAAGATAAGATAAAAATGTATTTACGATTTCTCTTACAGTTTACATCTACACAATACAATACCCCTTTTCATCTTATTGTATTTTGTGTGATGTTATTGTATTTTATATCTTTATAACTATATAGAATGTTCTCTCTCATTTCAATTTCTCAACCAACATACAAAACACAACAATTTTTTACAAATTAAATACAAATATTTACACTTTAGATTGAAAATAATCAACTAAGTTCATTACATTTAATTTTTTTTTTACCATGTATACGAAGAAATTTGCATAAGAAATTTTTCGTGTGCATTGTTTGAAAGACATTTTACTGAGATTACCAATATCCCAAATTAATACCCGAAGCTACTTTTTTTTTAATTGAAATATGTTAAAGTTTAAGACAGGAGAAAATTCTTAAAATATCCTTTTTTTAGTTTGGTGTTATCATTTTAGGTTATGAAAGTCCTTAAACATGCCAAACGCTTCAATAAAGTAGTTATAAAAAGAAAAAAAGATAATAACCTAATAAGATCTTTTAGGAATCTAATAAAAGCTAAAGCAATATAAATGTCACAAAGAAGCTCACAGTCAACGTTATATCATTGCGGAATCTGAATCTTTATCAGATCTTGAAAAAGTTCATGCAGATAATTTAAGCTTATACTATAAAATTAGAGTAAATAGAAAAGTGAATGGCTTGGCTAATTATTAAATTTTTATTTAAGGTACTAACGACTAAAGAAACGCTGGTAGAGATAGTAGCTAAAATGAATTGTACTCTATCGTATTTTTAATAACCTTCTTTACTATCTTCTTTACTCAGAGGGTCGGGTGAGGAGCCTGTAAAAACTTGCTACACGTGTCTCTCTCCTATGTCAATCGCTTTAGCTCTCTGATATGGCGTATTCCCTTTGTTCTTTATACCCTTCCACTTGATATGGTCAATTTTTTTTTTTGGCGTCCCTTAGTCGCTTATCTTCAGATCCATGACATTTTTCCGGAGCTTGTTCACTGGCATTCTTTTGCCGTGACCGAATTATTCGCTCTGGTATTCTATAAGTCCTGGAGGGGTTCCTAATTTCCCATTTACTCCTCGGAGAAACTCATCTCGACTTCATGCTTATTATATTCAAGCCTCTTAACTCCAGGCTACTAAGATTCAGCTCTATTGGTTAAAACCGGTAGACAATTTTGATTTTAAATGGCTTGTTTTTTTCTATTAGAAATAAACCTTGTTGTCCTTATGTATTTTGTCACCAATTTCTGGATCGATTTTCTCATTTTCCACAATTCTAACCCCCCCCCCCTTCTGAGACAGACTTTCTCGAGAACTTCTTTGTTTTAACCGATATGAGGGTCGTACATTTTTTCGCTATCGTAGCCTTGCATCAATTGCAACTTGGAGTTTCTCAGGTGACTATATAGAGTCTGAATTCCCCAAACATTTCCCAGAAACCTAATATTAATCGGGAGCTTCTCTATTTTCCTTACTTATGTAATATGAATAAAATCGGGGCACTTTACTCTACAATTCATAAAAAAGGATCCTGGATTGTTCCCATTGATACTTACCGTCCCTTTCACGTTCTTGTACAAACTTTTATGGGCTACTTCATTCTTTTTACCATGATTTTCTCTTACGGTATACCTTACCTCTTTTCTCGGAAAACATATCAAAAGTAGATGAAAGAAAACTATGTATATATCACTTCCTCCTATGCCCATGGTTTTTTTCTATGACGGTCATAAGTGCAAAGAAACTTTCCTGCATCGGCTAGTAGGTCTAAATGCAGATTGCTCTTTTTGGTTTTCGTATTCAATCATTTAAGTATCCCACATTACACAGAAACATACCATGTTTAACAGTTGCAATCATGAGAACTATCTGGCACACACTACGAGAACTGTTCGCACTTGACTTACCAAACAATCCACGATGGTTTTCCCCAACCTGACGAGTGTGTATCAGGAAAAAATAGGCCACAGAAAAGTCAATATTCCTTTTGATACAACTTATTATAGATTGAAATTAGAACCCCGAAGTTATCACAATATAATTAATATGTACTTTATTGCACTTAGAAACCATTAGGAAATAATACCATCCACCTAGAACGACTATATCGGCCGTCTTAGACTGACCTGGTTCCGGGTTGAGCCTCCTCCTGATGAAGCCTATGAACCTGGCCCCGAGTGAATGGTGGTGCCTGCGGTGGTGGACGCTCGGCTGGGCGGGGCACTGCTGCTCCCCCTGCTGCCCGCCCTGGCTGCCCTGCTGTTGCTGCTGTTGCGTCTTCCTCCGCTCCCGCCCGTAGTTCTGATGGGCCACCACGCTGTACATGGCCTCGCCATCCGACGATCAGCCCCTCTGAAACAGCATACAAGCAAAGCTATAACAGTTTTCAGAGAACAAAAACTTAAAAGTATTACTTAACGGTGTTGAACTTGGAGAAATCCACTTCCTTCGTTTTAGTGGCCATTATGGGAGGAAGTCTTATCGACTTACATACTTGCTGACTTCTCCCAATCTATCACTGCTCCTCGAGCTTATGATTTATAAGAGTATACTCAGGCCTGCTCTGCTTAACGCTTCACCGCTTTTTAGTTATCTGACCGAAGCGACAGCAAAGCTTCAGTTTCTAAACAGTTTCTAAACAGGATGTTCATGAAGTGGTCCGAAATTCTACATTCCAGTATCAGAGAAACAGTGTGCTCCACGAAGATTTTGAACTGCCTACGGTTGATGAGTGATTTTGCTGTGGACATGTCATAATCTTTGGCTCACTGCAATAAATTACCAAGCCCGTGTTTAATAAGATTTCCTCATCCCCGTTTCCCCATCAATGGAAGAAAGCAGTCAAGGCAGGAACGCTCTTGGTTTAAATTAGTTTGTAAGATTAGTTTTAGGGTAATTTTAAGTCCCTCATGTAGTCCAAAGGTGAGCCCCATTACCTGGCCCCTTTTTTATTGCAAAACTTTTAACAATATTCAAAATAATAATTATGCCTGAAACTGCTTACAATGCAAAGCATGCAGTAAAAGGAGCCAACCACAACTAAATTTTATTGTATATAAATTAAAACTCAATTTTATTTTATATAAATTAAAACTCAATTTTATTGTATATAAATTAAAACTCAATTTTATTGTATATGAATTTAAACTCAATTTTATTTTATATAAATTAAAACTCAATTTTATTGTATATAAATTATACTCAATTTTATTGTATATAAATTAAACTCAATTTTATTGTATATAAATCCAAACTCAATTTTATTGCTTATAAATCAAAACTCAATTTTATTTCATATAAAAAAAATTAATTATAGGGGGGGGGAGTCCTCTTGGCTTAAGTTTATCTATATTTAAGATAGGACTGTTAATAGTTTTCTCAATAGGAATAATATCATGCTAAATCGAACAAATATCCACAATATTGTAATAACAAACAGTTCTGGAGATTGTAAGTTAATAATATTAGTATCTCTTATTTCTGCTATTACGGAATTAATTTTAACTGCTAACTTTTATTTCATTAACGATATAAACATACTGATTATTGTCTATATCCGATTTCAATTATTGTAATAGTAATTTCTTATGTGCCATTAGTGCATCAGGATATTTACGTATCGAATATTTTATTGTTTAATTATATAATTATATATTCAGTGCATCTAATGGTTTCAATATGACCACCATCCTATTCAAATGTCTTGTTTCCTCGATCCCATTAGTGGGATCCCCGTATCCTTCAATTAATAATTAAATAATTTTCTTGTTTCGGGTTTTATAATATCTTGGATAAAAAGTGGTTATAGACGCCATGATTTTTACCAGTGAAATATTTTTAATGTTGGTCTTCCCAGAAATGTCTGAGTAAAATTTTTATTACAGGAACGAAACGTCTCTGAGATACATATACGGGTTTAGCAGTATTCACTGATTAATTAGAAATTCAATTAGCCTAGTTGATCCTTAACCACGGCATTTTTTATTTCTAATTTTTTTCTTATTATATTAAGAGCCAATATGTAATGGTACCGAAATATTTTGACCGAAATGGCGTATGGTTATTTCAATCCTGCAAGACAACGAAGTCTTATGTTCCAACCCTGGAAAATGTTTACCATTCCTATTTTCTAGATACAAAACTGTTAAAAAATGTGTCGCTAGTGTTCACTGGTCTATTCGTCGTAGCCAAACGATATGCTCACATCACACAGTAACCCAATACTACAATGTGTTACATTTCAACACATAAAATCTAAATACGTTCAAATAAATATCCAAACAGTATTGAAACGACAGAAATCATCATGCCGCTCCATAAATCACATCATCACATCGTTGTGATAGATGACCACAAATACATTTCAGCGATCACAAGGGCAAATGGGTTGGCCACACGCCTGACCGGTAAAACACTCATACAATTAAAAAACATCAAAGCCTCCAAAAACAAACTGCAAAAGCAAAACGAATAACTAATACCTAGCGCCTATTAACAAAAGAGATATTCAGTTCTAATGTATTAAAAAGCTAATTTCTTTAAAGACAACAATTTCGTTACGGCAATCATAAACCATTTTTTTTTTTATTCGTTAAAATGTTATTATTTTTATTTTAAAGTAGGGTATAAGAAGGGTCAAAATCTACCTACAGCAGGTGCTCCTGGTACAAGGATCCGCTCAACCCAAATATTCCTTTATTTTCCCTCATCCTTAATCTTATAATTAGAGAGCTAAGGAAAAAAAATCACTCATTTGATAATTATAAGTTTATAAAAAAAATTACTCAGTACTTTTGGTGTACTTTTTTTAGCAATTAAACCATATTTGGCCACTTGGAACTGCTTATATTAATCTTTAATAGGAGGGGGGTAGTCGCTGAATACACCTTTGAAATTTTGAATCAAATGTATCATATTTAAGATCGCTGTTGGTGTACCAACAATCATAAAATATAATGAAGATAGCCCCGGACCTCTTTTAAAAAAGCCTCTCTTCGCAGCATGGCAATATAAAATTATTTTACTTGATATAAGTTAGTACTAATTATTCGGTTTGTGTAGAAAAAACTCTGCGCTGACTTAATAGTTAAACTTAGACCAGAAGCACAGGCTAAATCTCTACAAATACCATAAAAACAAACCGTGCGTATCTTCGAAGATCAAAGTTTCATTAAAAAAATAATTATCTGTGTGTCCGGTAATTTTCTTTTAGTGAACTCTTTCTTCCTTTATTAACTGACCAGTCCATTTCTTCAAACGATACGGGCCTTTATTACCCGCATAGAGCAGATAAACTGGGCTACCTTCACTATGAAATTTGAGCTCGTTAAAATTTTTTAAGGTTGATAACTTTCCAAGTACTTGTCGTTTCAATTTTTCCCCAAACATAAAAGACCGATTAGAAACGGTATCGCAAAAGTTTATTTCAATTTAGCCAAGTAAGATTTCTATTGTATGTTAAAAAGCGAAAGACCGATTTGCTTTAACAAAAAATAATAAGGTTTTTAAAAAATAGCATTTTCAATGGTTTTACATACATTATAGATCTATTATACATACACACATTTTGTACATGTTACATTATAATTATTTTAGTAATACAGTTAGTATGTATTACGAAATTTATTAAGTTCATATTTTATGACAAAAAAAAAAATGGAATTGTAAAAATTAAATATTTTGTTTAAATCATGAAAAAAATTATGTTGAAGCTACTAAGACTATAATCAATTACGCATTACTGCAATTTTCATAAAAAAAATATTTCATTGAAATATATATAAATAACGAACAAAAAAAAGAGGAACAAATGGTTTAAGCAGAGAAAAATTTATTTTTATAATAAACCAATTGATGGCGAATTTACCTGCAAATGGGTACTTATTCAGTTTTTTTGCAGTTCAAGAAAGAATGATGGATTCAACTATTATGCGGGAGCTAACACAAGAGAGATAATGTTCGAACGCTGGGAGTGACTAGAATTTATGAAGCTGGCTGGCATTTGCTTTGGAATAGATGTTGATAAACTGGATTCATTAAAGCAGTGCCATTTTGAACCGAAAAAAAGTCTATCTATGATTCACCACTGTCACCTAGAAACGAACTATTGAGCATTTCTCATTGGTTCGTGGGAACTTCTTTGTGAAAAGGGTGATGAAACACATATTGCCATCATTAAAAAGTTTAATTTAAATTCTTCCGATAACTTATGAAGAATTAAGTAGGGTAAGTATTTTTTTAATATGTTTCACTAAATGATATAATATTTAACTTATTATTTATAATTAGTGACATGAGTTTATATATGAATAGGGTGGATACATGCGATTATCGATATTTATGGGTTATATTAAGAGAAAGGAGTAGCTACGTATATTTTCATAAAATCAATAAGAAGTGCTCTGAATATTATTGATATGTAATCAAGGGTATGTTAATACACCAAAATTTGTGAACCATGAAAGGGCAATTCGCTTGTTTATCCCCAGACCGAACATGATTCTAGCAGACAAA